>OX101808.2:45280284-46639034 GCA_944452925.2 Chrysolina oricalcia | reverse complement strand
CGTTTCCTGGCAACTTTCAATTCATCACCCTTCTTCTTTTTCACCTGACTTTTTTTTCGCTGCTGTCCCATCCTCAATTTGCTTTTAAGATTCATAATATTAGAAACCCTAAATGCTGTGACTTTTTCCCCCAAATTTTGCATCAGATGATTTTAAACGTTCGGAAGCATACGTTGCCAGTTTTCTGTCAGCAATATTCCTCGCTTCTATATCTTCACTTTCGGAATAAGCAGTGTCGTGTCGCTTACGAGCCTCGTCAAGTGGATTTACGCCTTTGTCTCCCCTTGATAACCATTTTTTCAACTTGGTGCCAGGCCCGCAGTAATTATAACCAGGAACATGTAGTTCTACAGGAATATTTTTGATCAGAGTATTCAGAAAACCTCCCATTATATTTGGTTTCAAAACAACTTGGACACGCGTATATATACTTATCGCATCTGCACTGATGTCAGTTTGATGTCTATTTTGATATGATGAAGACTGAAAAACAAAGGGTGTTGCTTCCAGTTCTCAATCATGATGAGATCAATATGGAGAATAATATTAAAAAACATGGTGCACTATTTGGAGGTCAATCTAACAGAGGGTTGCTCGATGAAGCGAGTGGATCAGGCAAAACTAATGTGATGTTGTTTTTGCTGGATCAACCAAACAGTCTTCGATTCACAAATGTGTACTTATTTTCGAAATCATTATATCAACCTATATATAATCATTTGAGGATTCTGCTGGCACCTATTTAAGATATTGGATTTTATGAATATAAGGATTCTGCTGAAGTAATTCTTCCTGAAAACATAAATGATCATTCCGTCATAATATTCGATGATATCACGACATGTGATCAAAACATAATAAAAAATTATTTTAGTTTCGGTCGTCACAGACACACGGATTGTTTCTATTTATGCCAAACATATTCTTCCATTTCCAACAATTCATTAGAGATAATGCTAATTTGCTCATAATCTTTCAACAAGACCTGACAAATCTGAAGCATTTATATGATGATCATGTCAGTATAGATATGTCCTTGCAGAGTTTCAAAGAACTCTGCTCTTATTGTTGGAAAGATAAATTTGGTTTTCTCGTTATCGATAAAAACTTTTCAATAAACGAAGGGCGATACAGAAATGGTTTCGACACTTTTATTTATATATAAACTTTGATACCAAGGAATGATTGGCAGTCATTATGAACAGTCAATTACATGAACAACTATTTAGAGCAAGGAAGGCTTTGAGACGAAAATATAAGACTTTGAAATCTGATATAGCAAAATCTCAGTCACATTTGGAAAAAACTTATGAACCAATCAGTGAACCTTTGAAAGAATTCTAGTCTGCCGTTCAGCAAGTCCCAACGACTAAATTCAAGCAAGAATTGAAACATGAAATTAAATCACCTCATACAAGTTATCAATCGACACCCTAAAAATTGTATCAATCGTCACCGCATTCAGGTCATCAATCGACACCCCAAAAATTACATCAACCAACACCTCAAGGATTTTATAAACCAGCACCTCAAGAATTTCATCAACCAACACCTCAAGAATTTTATCAGATCACTCCTGATGAAGAGACATTTCAACATGATTCAACTACTCCAAAACCCGATTGTGATGGAAGTTATTTTGAGGAAAGTATGCAGCCTGTACTGAATCCACAAGAACAATATTTACAACAGCTTGCGATTCCTTTGCCCCGTGCATATATAGAAGACAACATTTCAGATACGAAAAATACGTTTGATGACACTTTTGGAGTATATTTTGATCCATCTACGGAAAAATTTGCTATAGGTGACTCAACTGTGGATTTTGATGGTGCCGATATTGTTATTAATAACAAGTTCAAATACAGTGGAACTGCAGGTTTATATGGAGTGATGTTCAAGAAACAGTCCCTTGGTTATAGAAATAAAGATGTTGATTCATATATCGATATAATCAGAAGAAGTAATGCACATTACCTCCGATACGATCCTGCAAGGGGTTTGTCTACATCACATACATCAAAGTTTGTTAATATAATAAAACCACAAATCACAACACTACACTCTTGGCTAAAGAACGTAAACTTGAAAAAACTCAAAACAATACCAGATTATCTCTTTCCAAGACCAGATCAAGAATTGCTCCAGCTCCTGGTAGATGTACACGAGGTTCAGGACTAACAGGTCTATTCTCTAAAAAGTCGTTATTTAACGAGTCGTTGATTAACGATTGTAGTTCAATTTACGATTACGACAATTCGGAAATTCGTATTCTGTTAACAATGTCGTTACGGCTTCAATCGTTACCGAATGAATAACGACCAACCTGAATTTTTGAGACGGGTAGTACATACAAATTTATGTTTTGTGTTCGAATGATGAAAAAAAAATGTTGAAACTGCCTGTTTCAGTAATTTGACTATTTTAAGGAAACTGGAATCAAATATGGAAATTGGTGAATATTACGGAACTGTGAAAAAAAAGTAGTGAAACTATTATAAAGGCAACAATTTTCCGTATATTTGGATAAATTGAAAAACAAATTAGTGGTTTCGTACAAATAAGTATGAACCAAGTAAACCAGAAATTCTCAAAGAAACTTGGCACCTCCTAACAGCCTAACTGAATAGCTCTGTTGGGAATTCTATATAAATAAAGGGGCCAAATAAGCAACCAATATTTCTGATACTTCGTGAATACACCTGCTGCCTACAGAAGACTGGGACATGACACACGATTTATCTTTTGCCATAGACTTCTGGTAATTGCCATGAGCAAAAAGATGCAATGCTAAAAGAAAACTGTGTAATTGGTTTTTAAATGAAAATTTACTATTTTTTGTTTACTTGTATAACTGAAGGTATCCTCGTATTCCTGAAGGACATTGCAGAGTGATCGCTCATTTCGTTAAATAACTCCCACGCCAGTTCTTCATTTAATTTAAAATCTGTCCGAAAATTTTATTCAGGAGTCTCGAGAGGGTTGGTGATATTCCTCAGCTATCTATTGAATCTCCGATTCAACTCTCTACGGAACAACAGATACATGATCCGATTTACCTTTAAATATCATCATAACACCTTCTTCGCAGTTCTTCTATGTTTACAACCAATACGTCCAGCTTGAACTGATTCATTTCTATTGGATTACGATTTCAATTTTGCAAAGGACGAGTGAGAATAATCTTTTTGCTGAACACGTCTATTATCGTTGACAGTTATGACAGCCAAATAGGTGTCGTCTGCTAAGCGATATTTTGGCAACGATATATCGTTAAATAACGATGAAAAAACAGATAGTGAATACGATTCTGTGATTTTATCGTTATTTAACGGCTTATCGCTTGGTTACGGCTGCTAACGATATCGTTGAAAGATAGTGAATAGACCTGTAACTATGCTCGATTTCAACAATAAACCGGTTGAATATAGATATTTTGATAATTTTAATGAACTAGTTGATCGATTGAATCTCTTGGTTGCATCGCAATGTGCTAGAAACACCGGTGTGAGAAATGAAATTATAAGCATTTTCGAGGAACTTCGCGAGGCAAGAATAATAAAATAAATACTCATATGATTTAACATCATTTGGTGTTTGACCGTGACACCATGCCCATCGATAAATTTGGAAGACATTTTCTGAGAACATCTCAAACACCATATTCTAAACCAGATATACTTCCGAAACCCTCACCAATCAGCACACCTTTTTGCATATGGAATCCATCATCGCATCATACTAAATGTGTTCTTCATTTGAGGGCAACCAAAGATATCAGGAAGAGTGTAAGTTTTTTTGTGATTGAAAATGATTCAACTTCGTATGAATTTCCTGTTTCCGGAAAGATTAAAAGCATCAATTCCCTACCAGGAGATATATCTATATCACTCGGTGGAGAGTATGCAGATATTGTTTCATTGAAAGGAAAGATTTTGAATAAAGGTGATAAGATCAATTTCTTAGTCAATCAGCAGCAGCACAGTCAACTGTATGTCGAAATTGTACTTCAGTGCCCCATAACTGAAAATGGATAAAATCAAAGAAGAAATTGTAGGAGAATTGCATAAAAATTCACGAAGACTATTCAAAAGAAGGCGTGTTATCATCAAAGGGTTAAATGACCTACTTCAAGCTGATTTAGTTTGAATGATTCCCTACTCCAAAAATTAGAAAGGATTTAAGTACATTTTGGTAGTTATAAACGTATTTTCCAAATATGTTTGATGTGAGCCCGTTCAAACCAAAAGTGGAGGAGATATGACTCAGATGCAAAAAATATTGAGAGAAATGGAAGTTGCAACCAGGAATCTACAAACAGACTTGGGAAAAGAGTTCTACAATGGAAAATTCAAGCAACTGATGGATGAGTGGAAAATTAACCATTACAGTACTTTTTCCAATTTGAAAGCTAGTATAGTTGAACAAGTAAACAGAACTTTGAAAAATAGAATTTGAAGACAATTCAGCCTACAAGGAAGCTACAATTGGTTGGGTATTCTACCACATATAGTTTCTGACTATAACAATTCCGTTCACAGGACAATAGGAATAACCCAAAGATGTTAAAAAATGTCATGAGATGTATTTACTCAAAAACACATATAGCCATTTCAGAACAGTGGATCCAAGGAAACGGAAATTTAAAATCAATGATCATGTAAGAATAAGTAAGTACCGAGAGGCATTTGCTAAAGGGTATACACCAAACTGGTCCAATGAAATTTTCGCTGTGAGAAAAGTCTATCAGTCGAATCCTGCTGTGTATTTTCTTAAAGATCAAAATGATGTTGACTTCCAAGGTGGTTTCTATGAAGAAGAACTCCAAAAAGTTAAACATCCTGATGTGTTTCTGGTTGAAAAAATTCCAAGAAAAAAAGGAGACAAACTCTACATGAAATGGTTAGGTGAGTAATAAGTATAATTCGTGAATATCAAAAAATGATTTTGTATAACATTTCTCAAATAAAACAATATAAAATTCACAAAACAGTTTTATTTATACAATATTTATATTATAAATCAATCACAAAATCTATTATTGAATTTTATTTCTCTATGTGCTGAATCCAAAATGGAGACGATGATTTTAGAAATTTCTAATATTCGCCTCTCGAAGCGCATTCTATCGATTGCTGCATGATTCCAATACATTTTCCGAGAATACTTGTAAGCAAATTTCCAAGTGTACATATAATAAGTCTTGTTATGACTTTCATCAATTTTTACCGTCTTATTCATGGTTTATCAGACAAATCTGTTCTGAAAACTTCCGGGTAAAGATGGATGAATTCCAGAGTTAGACTGATATTTTCACTATTGGTATTCACTTCTGGCTGAAGCAAATCTAAAGCATTTTGCAACACATCACCACTCAGCTTGCAGAGTCCGTTTTTCAAAACTTGGAAATATTGTCCATAATATAATAAAATATCTACACTATATTCAATTAGAGGTAGGAGTTTCCATAGCTTGCAGACTGTTTGAAACCCCAAGTACACTGAGGAGTAATCTTTATTTATTTTGACTACTCGCCCGTTTGTAAATTGGCTGAACTCAATAGTAAACCTATCGTCTTCAACAGTCTGCAGTTGATCGGACGAGTGAAAATAATTGGTAATGACTCCTTGGCGTGTCAAGAACTGCTTCTACTCATGTTCTGTGAAAATTACTCGATCTCCCTTATTTCCAATGATTTCAATACAGGGAGTGAAATTCAAATCATATGAAAGATTCACAACAACAAATTTACTTTTAGATTTGTTTAATGGGAATTTTCTTTCACTCAACACTACTTTTGATTTTTCTTTTCAAAAATATTCACTTGACAAGTTGAATTTGAACTCGGTAATACTCATTTTGACGAGAGAATGTCTTCTGTAATATCTTTATCGGTTTATATATTACATCACCAGTAGTGGGGGCAATATTCTAGTTTAACTCTTCATTAGACCATCAACATTCTCGATATTTGGCAACAACGTGAACTTAACCTTGAGAGAGGTCGTTGAACCCGTTTCAAGTTCCTCCTACTTGTCGAGACTTGTCTGTAACGTGACGTCAGCAAATTCTAGGTAATCTGATACCTAACACGTGACCTTGAAAGAGGACATTGAACCCGTTTCAAGTTCCTCCTTCTTGTCGAGACTTGTCTGTAACGTGACGTCAGCAAATTCTTGGTAATCTGATACCCAACACGTGCATTTATTGACCTTGAAAGAGGTCATTGAACCCGTTTCAGGTTTCTCACACTTGTCGAGAATTGTCTGTAACGTGAGATCAGCAAATTCCAGGTAATCTGATACCCAACACGTGCATTCATTTTGAAAGAGGTCATTCAACCCGTATCAAATTTTGCCTACCGGCCTACTAAGGCGTCAGCAAATTCGAGGAATGCCTGACACGTGCACTTATTGAAATAAGTCATTGAACCCGTATCAAATTTCGTTGACCGGATGTTATCAAATGTAATCTGATACCTGACACGTGCACTTATTGAAAGAGGTCATTGTACCTATGTCAAGTTCCTCCTACTTGTCGAAACTTGTCTGTAACGTGACGTCAGCAAATTCTAGGTATTTTGATACCTAACACTTGACCTTGAAATAGGTCGATGAACCCGTATTGAATTATTCTTACTTGTTGAGACTTGTCTGTAACTTGAAATCAGCAAATTCCGGGTAATCTGATACCCAACACGTGACCTTGAAAGAGGTCATCAAATTTCGTTGATCGGATGTTATCAAATGTAATCTGATACCTGACACGTTCTTCCATTTTGAAATAGGTCATTGAACCCATATTGAATTTAACTTACCGGAACTATTGCGTCGTCGAATTCCAGGTAATCTGATACCGAACACGTGCACTTATTGAATTAGTTCATTGAACCCGTATCTACTTTCGCTGACCGGAACTATTGCGTCATCGAATTCCAGATCTGATATCTGACACGTGCACTTATTGAAATCGTCCAAACCAGGGTGTATACCCAAACGACGAGGGACGTCGATGAGCCCACTCGCCGTCCATCATTTCCAGAGGGCCCCCACGGATAATGAATACTATAGTAACCATCACAGAACCCACCTGTCGAAATATCAGCCACATCCAACGAACCACAAACCGTCCCTAGTATCAGGTGAACAGGATTTGCACGCAAATTTTAATTTTCAGTCAGATATCCTAACGATAAGCACCCTTGTAAATGAGAAGATAGAAACCATACTGGACACAGGATCTCAGCTAAACGTCATAACTGAGGAACTGGCTCAGAGTATCAATAGAAATAAATGCATTCAGAACTTAATAGTGGCTGGGGGACAAAAAGTGCCAATACTGGGAACCACTATTTTCAATTTGAAAATCGGAGAAATGAGCACCATCTGTTATGCCGTAGTGATAGAGAGGATGGCTTACCCCCTAATCCTAGGAATGGAATTTCCCAACCAATTTGACAGCATAATTAATTTAAAAGACAAAACAGTCTCGTTCACATATCAAGATAAGTCTATTGCAGTTGGCATCAAAGGTAGTGAAAGAACCACAATAAATACTATGCAAACTCACCATATGGAGGAAGAGACAGGGAAGAATTTAATGAAAACTTTGGAAACGGGAACTAAGGACTCAGAAATGGAGTTAAAGAAAGATTCGAAAAACAATAAAGGCTTCGGAAAACAAAAGTATGACTTCGACACACTCATTAAAAATTCAAACAAACCCCATGACATCACAAAGGTTAAATTTGAAGAGATTTCAAAAGATATATTCCAAATGCCTGACAGTTTTTCACTAGTCCATTGTGTTTCAGCCGACTTGGAAATGAAGAAGGGGTTGGCGAAACAGTTCTTGGAAAGATTCGGCAGCAAACATATGTTGAGGGTGCAAAACCAGTCGAAGGGAGGAGTTGCCTACTTAATAGATGGAAATAGATACGTTTACTATCTAATAACTAAGGAATATTACTGGAATAAACCTACACTCGCAGACATATGGAGTTCCTTAAATGTCCTAAAAAAGCTTACCTTGAATCGTAAGGTGGAAAAACTGGCTTTTCCTCAAATTTGTAGTGGATTAGATCAAATGGACTGGCCTATAATTAGCCAAATGATTATGTCACTCTTCGAGGATGTTCAAATAGATATAACAATTTGCAAACTACCTGCAGATGAGAAAGAATATAACCCACCTGTCATAATAACACATGGAAATGAGCTACAAACCAGAAGGACAGCAGATACCAATAACACATCTCAAAAAGTACCGAATATACCAGGGATATTAAAGTTTTCTATGCAAGAAGATGTAATTATAAAACCCGGAGAACAATGTATAGCTCAAATGGACAGCCGAGGAAAGGAGTTGGAAGATTACGATTTTACCCCAAATGAAAAATTTTTAGTACCAAGGGGACTTATTGGATGTCAACCCCCTTATCAAGATGATAAAATTTTATGGAATATAGTCAATGTCGGCATTCAGAGCCAAAAAATCCTGAAGGGCTCAACCGTGGGATTTCTATACACAAAAAACAGAAATATTGTTGATACGGCAATGCTCCTATACTTAGATAAAGATGATCCAGTTGCCGATGATGTTACACTGGCTGACCACAACTTAGTTGGCATCGAAAATCAGGACCTCAGATACAAATACAAAACCTCCTCCGAAAATATTCACATGTATTTTCAAAATCCGCAAGAAAAATGGGACAAACCGACTTGACCACTCATAAAATAGAAATTTCAGAGGGTACAAAACCAATACGTAGTCATGCATACAGGGTGTCCCAAAAGGAAAGGGATATTATTGACCAGCAGATACAGGAGATGTTAGAGAACAACATCATTAGACCTTGTCATTCACCATGGGCAAGTCCAATAGTCTTAGTGAAAAAGAAAGACGGGTCAGTGAGATTCTGTGTGGACTACCGGAAGTTAAATAATGTCACGAAAAAGTCAACATACCCGATACCAAATATTGAGGATATTTTAACATACCTTGGAGGAACAAAATATTTCAGTTGTCTGGACATGTTCAGCGGATATCACCAGGTGAATGTAGAAGAAACATCCAAACAGTACACAGCATTTGTAGCACAGGGGCATGGATCCTATGAATTCAATGTTCTAAGTTTCGGACTTTGCAATGCACCCGCCACGTTTCAATTCCTTGCCGATAAGGTATTTGAGGGCATGAAATGGAAGGATGTACTCATTTATTTGGATGACATAGTGGTTTTTTCGAAAACAGAGGAGGAACACCTTGAAAAACTGGAGAAAGTTTTCAAAAGGCTAGAGTGGGCCGGACATACCCTGAAGCCTAGTAAATGTGTATATGCACAGACACAGGTCAAAATGCTGGGCCATATCGTGAGTGGAAGAGGAATAGCACCGGATGAAGAAAAATTAGAAGCCATCAAAAAATTTCCTAGGCCGAAATCAGTCAAATCTCTGCAAAGCTTTATTGGGCTGTGCAATTACTACCGTAAATTCATAGAAAATTTTTCAATGATTGCCAGACTCCTTCATCAGGCTACCAAAAGGAATGAGAAATTTAGCTGGGGACATGAACAAGAAATTGCTTTCAACATCCTGAAGGAAAAATTGACAACTGCACCAGTCCTGCAACATTTCGATCCAACAAAGGATTGTGAATTGAGAGTGGATGCCAGTACAGCAGGAATTGGCGCGATACTTCTGCAAATCGGCCCTGACAGTGACCCCCACCCCATAGCTTATGTGAGCAGGAGTCTTTCTAAGGCAGAAATGAACTATACGATTACAGAGTTAGAAGGCTTGGCAGTAGTATGGTCTCTAGAGTATTTAAGACATCTAATTTATGGCAGAAGAATAAAGATTTTCTCAGATCATCATGCTTTATATTGGATAAAGTCATTCAAAAACCCCCCAAAATACATTTATTTAGTTGCCATTCTTTATTAACATCATTTCCAATGATATCTTGGTCATTTTCCTATAAACTCCATTTAAGCTTTTGGGATAGAAGATGAGTTTTCAATTCAACTCAATTCAGTTCAAATGTTGTGTTATGTTTCAATGGAGTTAGTTGGTTCGTGAGCAAGATTTTAGTGACGAGGACATCAACTTTGACAAGGTTGGGAAAATCGGTTACTTGCATTTCGGACTTCCATCGTCTTAATGGTTGAAAGATTTCTACTTCTTTCAATTTTTCACTGATTTTCAATTGCTTGAATCTGCAATCATCTTCAGGTGAATACTCAGTTACTACATCGTCTATAACCTTCAAACAAACGTTGGGAGACTCGTGCAGTTTGTTACTGAGAAAGTCTGTGCGATATGCATCACCAACGAGAGAAATAACCTCAAAAGTTGAAAAGATGTCAAATATTTTAAAGTGAATCGTATGTTATTGCTTATATCGAGACGATAAGGAATATTATCTACTGAACATGTGTCGATTCAGATGGGAAGTCTCACCAAAATAGATTTGTTCAGATTATATTTGTTGAAATTGGATCTAGCCAAAGTACTATTGCGCATCAGTAAAACAAATAGTTTCAGATTTATTCTGATGAAATACATTTTGGCTGGAAATATTACTACGCATGCCCCGTGTAGTTACATATTTTCCTTCGAATTGACAAATGAAAAATGAAAAAATAATTATCGAAGCAGGAGCTTAGAAATCGGTGTTCTCTTAAAAATTATGTATTGCAGAAAAATCCACTGATTGAATAGCTGAAGAGGTAATTATTTTTATCAGAAAACCGGAGATATACAGCGAATTGGAGTTATAATAGTAATGATAATATACCCTCATAAACAGTCGAAGACATAGCCTGTGTCGTTAGAGGATGGTTATTATTATTATTTACCAGGGTGCTCCGATGCGACTCATTCGGAAGTCGTATTTACTCAGGAAAACTCGGATAAATTATTGCACTACCGTTACAGAAACGAACATGTGAATTGCAAGAACAAAAACATAAATACCAAAATATCTATAAGGACTTGAGAATTCAAGTCAAAAGAACCATGCGAAATTTTAATATTCAAGGATTAGCACAACGAAATATCTGAGAAAATTAGGAGTTTAGACAAAATTTACATGAAGTTGTTAGCTGAATTGTTCCAGAATCGCCAAATCAATCAAAAAAGACTTGCTGTGAATATGAGCAGAACGGAAATAACTCGTAGAAAGAACTGCGGGATCACATCATACAACAATATCAAGAAATTTCTTGAAGGAGAAAGGTGCATGACAAAACAATACGGATGGTTGAAAGGTGCTGAAAAATTTCTTTCAAATGTGTTACTCCGATCAGTCTTTGTAACAAAATTCAAGAGTTACAATCTAATCAATGTTACGGCTTCAAGTGCAAAAACAGAAATCAAATGTTTGAGTGCAGAAGACTAGCGTGAAAAATATTGGAATAATTTTGAATTTTTTTTTCAAGCTTCAAGATTTGCAAGAATCACAAAATCAAACAAATATGTATGTTCGAGCAGTTGAAATAAGTGGATGAAGAAGATGCCGTGAACCAATCAGACACCAAATTTAACGTGCGGGTGGAAAGATGTATCAGACCGGTTTTCAATTCAACAAGTCTCATGCAGTGTGTAATTAGGCAAGTTTTTGAGAAATACATTACCGACTAGAGAAACAGCCTCAAAAATCTAAAGATTGTTTCAAGATAACTTAGAATATTTTCTAGTGAAGTGTATGGGTGAAAATGGGTTTGCAGCGAGATTTCACGGCTGGGCAGACTATTCGATTTCAACTAAACGAGTGTTGTGGTATTAGTTTCAGTAGAGTAAGATGGTGCGTGAGCAAGATGTCATCGTCCTGCATTGAGAAAAATCCTTGAAATCACCGACTTTACATATTTACATTGAAACTGAATAATCTTCTCGCACGTGAAATCTACCATGGACCCATTTTAACCCTTACAGACCCAAAACGGACTTCATTCAAAATGGTAATTTCGGAAAATCCACAACACTTAATTACTTTTCGTTCACGGCAATCGAAATAAAATGCATATACATATAATATTACCTATTTTTAATAATCTCCCGAATAAACAAGAAAAATAAAACACGATTTGTAAAATGAATCGTTCCTGTCAACTTTTATCAAATTCCTGATATCTTCTAAACAATTGGTTGGAATAAACTGAATATTTACCGAAATTATATTTTTCCGAAGGAATGATCAAGTGTCATCTATAGACCACGCCCACATTTTCATCTTTATAAAAGTAGGAATCGACAGACTGAAAGTCTTTCTGCGACCGAGGTTAGTTTTTGAAATTGCATTTTGTTGGAACCCTAACCATTAAAATCAATTCGCTGGCTCGTTCGGTTTTCGACACTACATGATTGACTGGAACCCACTCACCTCAGAAAATCCTGTGAACTATTCAATTATAATCCATATTCCATTTGAAAACAACCACACAATACTGAAAGTGATGCCACTACTAACTGGTCACACACTTTACTAGAGAATAATATTTCATTTCTGGGTTGGCGCTCACAGAAAATGCGATAATACTTCGGTTGTAATAATCGAATCTTGTGTTGTGCCTCGAAGATCCGTTCTGTAGGTACTAACACCATAAACGAAATCACGAAAACTGATTCTTCTCTGTAGTTTGTTTAATAAAAATTGACGCAACCGACCAAAGTATTTACCTTTTACATCGACGACGTGAGCTCAACATGTAGTTGCTACTCAAACATTTGTGCGTGAATTGCGCTTTCAATTTCCAATATTTTTTTGAACGTAATTAACGTCTATTTTGGTCATACCTTTGAGTGAATTGACGTTATTATTTTCTATTTTTTTTGAGCGTGTGAAACGTATATTTTGAGTAGAGTAAATATGAGAAAGCTTTTGGAATCAAGGTCAAAACCTATGAGAGAGCTTTTGGATTCAAGGACAAAACCTATGAGAGAGCAACGGGAGGTACACGTCAGCAGAAAGTGCACTTGTCAGGTTTCAGATTACATTTGATAACATCCGCTCAACGAAATTTGATACAAGTTCAATGACCCATTTCAAAATAAATGCACGTGTTAGGTATCAAATTACTTGGAATTTGCTGACGCCACGTTACAGACAAGTCTCGACAGGTAGGAGAAATCCGAGATGGGTTCAATGACCTCTTTCAAGGTCAATAAGTCAGATATTAATTAAATTATCTGGAATTTGCTGACGTCACGTTACAGACACGTCTCAACAAGTTAAAATAATTCAATATGGGTTCAAGGACCTATTTCAAGGTCAATAAGTCAGATATCAGATTACTAGGAATTTTCTGACGTTACGTTACAGACCAGTCTCGACAAGTAGGAGAAATCCAAGATGGGTTCAATGACCTCTTTCAATAAATGCACGTGTCAGGTATAAGAATACATTTGATAACATCCGGTCAACGAAATCTGATACGGGTTCGGTGACTTATTTCAATAAGTGCACGTGTCAGGCATTCCTGGATTTCGCTGAAACCATAGTTCCGGTAGGCGAAATTTGATACGGGTTAAATGACCTCTTTCAAAATGAATGCACGTGTTGAATATCAGATTACCAAGAATTTGCTGACGTCGACAAGAAGGAGAAACTTGAAACGGGTTCAACGACCTCTGTCAAGGTCAATGAGTTCACGTGTCAGATTTTGATGAGCAGATCATGAGTGGTTGTGTGTTTGCTTCGGCCAGGAGAAAATCTTAATATTGAAAATTGTTCAACTCTGGAATTCATCCATCTTCACCCAAAAGTTTTCGGAGCTGAATTCGATAATAGATCATGAATAAGATTTGAAATGAGGTTTTCCTATGAATCCTTCGGCTCCTACAGACCCTGGCATATTTTTCTAGTGACTACATAATTTAATGTCGTGCCATTTGTCCACGTTCTCCATAGTTTTTCCAAATATCGAGTTTATGATAAATTTAAATAGATCCCGTTCAAAGTCATTCCTGGCAGAATTACGAAGATTGGTATTCAAATCAATATATTGCTTTAACCATGCTGACTGTATAAATTCCAAAACTCTATATAATCTCTTCAATTGCATTCCATGTTTCAAACACTGCTACAAATTTCTGTAGTGTATGATGTATAATGTATCTTTCCTTATTCATTAAATTTGGAGTCAACTTGGAATACTTGCTTCCAGGAGGCTTAATACTTTCTGGACAAATAGGAAGGTCATTATGATTGAAATAAGTGTTACCTTCAGAATTAGGCTTTAATCAACAAGATTCCAACATGACAATACATAACAGAATGACATATGTAAACTGACAGTAAGTTTATAACAATCATATGAAGGGATATAAATTTTCAGTACATTCTCCCTAGGTATATTTTAGAGAACATAATCTTCAAGATATTCGGTGGCCGTCGACTACAAGTAGGACGATTTTGATCTTCTTCCAATGGGTGGTTCTGATCTTCCCCCGAAGAGTTATCTTTTGAGCAGCCTGGAAGGTCAATGGCCTTTTCAGTATCTTCACTGAGATTATTCAAATCTTCTGCATTGCAGTTGTCCTCAGTCACATCTATATTTCCTCGTGGAGCTAAATGTTTCAAGAAAACAGTTGCTTCTCGTCCATCATCATGACGTATTAGTGCGTATCAAGGATTAGCTTCTAGTAACTGAACTTCTTCGACGAGAGGATCATATTTACTTTGTCGCACATGTTTCTTCATCAAAACTGTCCCAGGTGCCGTAAGCCATGAGGGTAGAGCTGTTCCATTAGAAGATTTTCTTGTATTCTTTCATGAGGTGCACAATTAGTTGAAGTGCACAAAAGAGATCGAACAGAATGTAGAGCCTCCTCCAACACCAATTCCCATTGTTGAGTTTTCAGACCTTCAGTTCTTGTAGCCAACATTATAGTTTTTCAGATGATTCCGTTATATCTTTCTGTTTGTCCATTTCCTTGTGGATTGTAAGGAGTTGATCTACTAGTGGCTATTCCTCGAGAATGTAAGAATGATTCTATTTTAGAAGACATGAAGGAAGTGCCTTGATCTGAATGAATGTAGGACGGCATGCCAAATATAGAGAAAATATTTCCAAGACATCGGCAGACAGTTTCGGAAGTCATGTCAGCACATGGATAGGCGAAAGGGAATCGTGAATACTCGTCTACAATTACAAGTAGATATTTGTTTCTAGAACTGAAAGGAAGAGGTCCTTTGAAATCTATATTCAGTCTTTCGAAAGGAGAAGTAGCTTTTATAAGCGTACCATAGTTTTTTATATATCTCGGTTTCAACTCCGCACATATCGAACATGAGGCAGTGATTTTGTGTACATCTTCTACCGAGAAGGGCATGTTTCGAGAACGTATCCAATGGAACATTCTAGTAATACCTGGATGACACAGTGCTTGATGTAAATCAAATAGTTTTTCAAGATTCCCTGTGCTGGATCCACATATTCTTGATAAAGTATCAGCTACGATATTTTCTTTGCCTGGCCTATAAATGAAGTCATAACTGTAAGAAGCGAGTTCTAGACGCCATCTGAGTATTTTTTCATTTTTTATTTTACTTGCATGTCTAGCATTGAACATGAAGGAAACAGATTTTTGATCAGTTATGAGTTGGAAATGTTTTCCTATCAAGAAATGGCGCCATTTCTTGAAAGCTTCAACAATTGCATAGGCTTCTTTTTCTATAGGAGAATGTTTTTGCCCACTTTTCGATAACATTCTGGAATAAAAAGCAACTGAACGTCCAGACTGACTGAGAGAAGCAGCAATAGAATGTTCCGACGCATCAGTTTCTACCACAAGAGTTATGGAATCTTCAATCGAAGTAACTGCTGATTTAATAATTTCATTTTTTAAATTTTCGAAGTCGTGTAGAAGTTGTTCAGAGAGAGGAAAGGAGCTACAATTAGTAAGTCTATGAATTTTACCAGAAAAATTAGGCATCCACTTTGAATAATGAGCAAACATTCCAATAGCTCGCCGCAATTATGGTAAATTATTAGGTGCTGGAAAATTAATGAGTGTTTCGAGCCTCTCAGGATCAGGTTTGATTATTTTATTTTCTATAACATATCCAAGTATTTTAATACTTCTTTTGGAAAAAATGTTCTTACTGTCATTTATTGTCAGGCCATATTTTCTAACAGCAGACAAAAACTGTTCTAAATTTCTATCATGTTGTTCTTGGGTGTGACCGCATATAGTGATATCATCTATATAAGCATATATTCCAGACAATCCTTCCTCTTTGATGATAGTATCAAGAACACGTTGGAAACAGGCTACTCCATTAGTCACGCCAAAAGAAATTCTAGTGAACTGATATAGGTTGCCATCAGCTTCAAATCCTGTATATTGTTTCTCCTCTTCCTTGATTGGTATTTGATGGTATGCACTTTTGAGGTCGACAGTGCTGAAGATTGAATACTTAGAAATATGTCTCACATTATTCTCAATATTTGGGAGTGGATAAGCATCTATATACGTGAATCGATTTATTGTTTGTGAGTAATCCACTACCATCCTCTTTTTATGATTATCATTCTTGGTTAATAATACTTGAGCGCGCCATGGAGATTTACTTTCTTCTATTATACCTTCTAAAAGTAATTTTTTTACCCCACTGGATATAAATTCAGCATCATCAGATGGCAAGATTCTTGATTTGATGGCCACTGGCTTGCAATAGGGAGTAAGGTTTGCAAATAATGTTGGTGGATCTACTGTTGCAAAAGCTGAGCTACATAGTCTTAGAGCTGATTTTGGTCCCCCAAAGTCGAGTTGTACCGACGAATATTCTTTCAATATGTCGTGACCAATAATTATGTCGGCACATAGATCTTGTATAATGGAAATCTTGATATTGGAATGTTCATGCCCCAAAACATTTATGCTAACAAAACAGTGTCCACAAATTTGGGATTGCATAGATGTAGAAGCCAGAGATATGTATCCACTACTAGGAAACAATGGTATTTTAGCAGCCAAAAGGAATTTTTTATCTATATATGTTTCGGAACTTCCTGTATCTACTAAAGCATCAGCAGTATGAGTGTTAACCTTGACTTTGATCAAAGATTTGGATAAGCTCCTAGGAGCAGCCGCAAGAAAACTGGAAACAGGAGCCATCGATGCGGTGGTAGATTTACCAACGTTTTTAGTACTTTGACATACTTTGGAATAGTGTCCCAATTTTCCACAGCTCTGGCAAAAGGAATTACGAGCAGGACAAATCTTCCTTTCGTGTTTCTTGTTTCCGCAAAAGTAACACTTTGTCCACCTGGTAACAGCAGAAGAAGCTGCTTGTTCTTCGAATTCTCTCGATTGTTCAACACTTCCTGATGAAAGTGTCGCATTGATGAACGTAGTTGGATTTATATAAGCTTCTGAATGTTTTTGAGCATCTAGAGACTGTGCCTGAATGATTGCATCATGAAGTTTCAAAGTATTATTTTCTAAAAGTCTCTGTCGTATTTGAGCAGAATTAAGTCCACTTATGAAAGAATCTCGTATATAATCATCTCGGTTTTCATCGGCGCTTACTGGCTTGAAGTTGCAGTCCTTGCTTAATTGTCTCAGTGCTTGTATATACTGGTGAACAGTTTCTTCTGGTTGTTGTCTCCCTGTGGTAAGACAGTATCTTGCATACATTTCATTTTTCGGTTTCCCAAATATGTCAGTCAAGATCTTTTTAGCTTCAGAGTAATCCTTGCAGTCAATGATATTTTCGTAGACAGAAAAACTAAAATAGTTGATAATAAGTTTCAATTTCTCTTCTTCGTCAGCTTCTTTAACAGTGGATACGAAGTTTTCGAATGTAGCTATCCAGTGCGTCCATTCTTGAGCAATTTTTGAAGAATCACTATGAGGGTCGAATCTTTCAGGTCTCAGAAGTTTTTCCATCTTGTTGATTAAATTGAAATAAGTATTACCTTCAGAATTAGGCTTTAATCAAAAAGATTCCAACATGACAATACATAACAGAATGACGTATGTAAACTGACAGTAAGTTCCTAACAATCATATAAAGGAATATAAATTTTCAGTACAATGATCATCACGTAAGTTTGACGGAGAGTCTAAATCAACTTCCAATACGTATCCTTTCGATGATATGTCCCCAATGTCGAAGCAGTCAAAACTTTCCAGCTCATACTTCTTAAGCCATCTGAAATACCGCATTGGAAGATATTCACTCATAGCAGCTCCATACAAATTTGTTGCGTCAAGATATAAAATAAACGAGTTTGGTTTACAAAGATCATAAGATGCTATGAATGCTACAGCCTTTCTTTTACTACAATGGCTTACACCACAACGAATTCCTTTCTCAAAAAGTGAACCATATCAATATCAGTTAGAAGCTCTAGTTCAACCTTAGTTGAAAGTAGCATAGCATCCCAACTGAGTGAAGGGGCTGTTACATATTGGGCAGGATCAAGTTTATATTTTTCCAAACAGACATCCCGGAATTTCTCGAATACATCTGCCGATAGTAGAACATCTGATTTGAAGTAGACATCAGAATATTCTCCCAAAATTAAACATTCAAATTCCTGCGAGCTCGATTATAATCCTCGTCTGAAGTATCTCCACTATTCAGGATATCAAAGAATTCAGATTGACTTGGTAGTGTAACTTGGTTAATTTTTTCATAGAAATCAACAAATAAATAAGGAAAAACACTTTTGCGTCTTATCATATTGAATTTTCTATCATCTGAAAAATATTTTCTCACCTCCCGACATTGGGATGGTTTCAGTGTTTTACTCAGATTATCTAGAGATTTGGATAAGAAGCGGAAAGAGTCAGCAAACCTTAGAGTGATGAATTTGTCTCTAATATTGGGGTTTTCTGATTTTTCAACCAAGTATGTTTTGGAAATTGAAATATATTTCCGTTTGTTTTTAGCAATCACTGAGATATTTTCTTTATTCAGAGACAGCTTCTTTATAAACAGATGACAGTCGTAATTGGTCAAATTATGGAAGAACACAGGAATGAATTTCACCAGTTAATATTGCAAATTACATCTCGAATGAGCGCTTGCGCGGTACGCACCCATCAAGTGACAATGATCTCGGACTTTGATGTCTTCAGGTTTATAGGAGTTGCCACAAATATGACATTCTGTAGAATTGTGAAAGTCACTCTCTTCTTTTGGTAAAAGTGGCAGCATTTCTTTCATATGTTTCAAATGTTTGTTATATAAATTCAGGACAAGATCATCCAACATTCTAACAAAAACCTCAGCACAATCACTTCCACGATATTGTATAAATTTCGAGTATTTGTCGTCAAAATTACACTTCACATAGAAGATGAATGAATATGGCTCGTGTTCGTATGATTTCAATGTGAATGAGTGCTTATCTGATGGTTCACTGTGGTGAATAGGTTTCAGCAAACTCTCAAAATCAGCATAGATAACAAAAGGGACTGGAAGTTGTTTTTCGAAATTGGTAAATTTCAGAATATTCCCAGGCAAAGTTTCACCATATTTGTTGATAATCATGTCTGGTTTTGGGACTGACACTCATAAATGATTACAGTCATTTTCTTGATGAGCAGTCAGTTTTTCATAATTGGAAAAGAATTGAAGACAACCGTCACAAATATATACACGACCATCATGCTTAGATTTTTGCCTTGAAACCAACTTTGACAAATCTGTAATGAGGCAGTAGTGATTATTTTCATCCAAATCAGCTATCAGAAGGAGATTCACATGTGTTGCGGATCAACGTGTTGTGAAATGTAAGGGCCCCACGATGTTGGTAACCATTTTACCTTCCTTGAATTGTGTATCTATTCCAAATACATTGACGGATACATTATTCAATCTTTCAAATTTGGAAATATCCTTCAATTTCACTGGAAAATCAATGTCTTCTATAGTGTGGGTATGAAGATGAATTTGCAGGATCTCCATTCGATGGGAAAATTGCTGCAATAACGAACCAAGCAAAGCAAGCATTATCCATGTTCTTCACATTCACAACGGTTTGTTTCATATTAACTGTTTTGGGCAACTTGCTATATGAGGAAGCTGATAGTGGATTGTATTTGTTTATATTTACATCCAAATACCAAATCTTTTGTAATGACCATCCTGAGTCTCTTTCCTGGAATTCTGAAGCCTTTTAAATCATCTCATTTCTGATTTCCTCATAAAGCCAATCCAAGTCAGTAGAACTAGTTGTGATTTTGTTTTTTGTATTGAATGATTTCATATCACTCGACTCTTTTTCAGGTATAATGTAATGTCCAAATAGTTCAAAATTTATTTTCAAGCTCTTATGTTCCTGCATATACTTGGAGATGATGTTTAGAACTTTCGGCTCAACTTCTTCCATGCAGTTGGCATAATCAACATGTATTTCATTACTTTTGAATCGATAACTTGCAATTCTATAATTGAATGCATGTTGTAGTTTTTCGATATCGCCTTCCAGTTTTGATGAAACATTCGCATGCAACCTTTTTGTCGACTGTGGAGCACTTGTGGAAGGATCATCCATTTTTATTCTTTTACCTGGTGTACCACTAACTTCTTTGAGATGACAGTTATTTCTTACATGTCGGTTTAGGTTACCTTTTGATGAAAAATCCTTTTCACATCTGAGACACTTCATGATGCACTAAGCTAAGCGCCAACAGAACTGATTGTTATCGTTAGAACAGCTCCGATTAAATAGATGAACCTCAAGATATACGCTTGCGCATTGCTGATGCAATAGCAGTTGATGACCTTGTGAAAAACATCTGGCGTCTTGATAACCGGATGCTATGCTATAAGTTGAATGACTTGTCGTGTCATCAATCTGATGAGTTGCAGATGTTGCAAGGTGAATGACCTTTGAGGAAACATCTGGTGACTAGACAGCCGGATGCTTAAGGTGATTGACTTGTCGAGTCATCAGTCTGATTATTTGCAGATATTGCAAAGTGAATGACTTTCGCGTGAAAACTCCAGGTGTGTGAATAATTGGATAGTGACGTGATGAATTCCTATAATAGAAATTTCGAAAATAAAATACAGTTTCTTCGGGATATTTTTATTAAGATATATCCATTATATAAATTTGATACAGAGCATGAACATTTGAGAGTGCACATATACAATTATCTTTATTATAATGGAAACAACTTGCTTCAGATGCTTGTAAACCGGGTTGTTCTTCAAATTCTATGACTGGGAGCTGGGTGAATTTTTTCATGTATTCAGCTTTCTCCCTTCCTTTGACAAAAAGAGTATCAACTCCTTCAGTGAGCTTCTTGATTATATTTCCAAATTGATGTAAAGGTGTGAATCCATCAATACAATACAATACAATGATGATTGTGTGTCAGCCAAGTGGCCTGACTATGGAATTTTGGTGGAAGCATGTTCAATGGAAAAGGAGGTTTGAATACATAGTGAGAAACCTTACTTCCATCGAATGCAGCCAGTTCCTTGGTTATAAATTTATTGTTCTTGATATTGAAACCTTGTGCATCTATTACCAATATCATATTTTCAAATTGATGAGTTTTCTTATCAATGATTGCTTTGAATTGTATGGCTCAATCAATTGTTTAAGCACTTTCAGATTCTTATGGTGTTGATTCAATCTTCTTCTATACTCTGCAATCATCTTAGAACTGATGTTTCAAGCATACAAGTCCTTATATATAACATCAAGTGGAACATGCGCATTAAAATTGCTTGACAATTTTCGTAAATGGATTATATGAAAATTCTTTTTCGTAGAGAATTAAGCAGTAGGCGGTAACATTTTTGGGTGTGACTTCAGCGGTTTCAATTTCAATTCTGAGTACTATGGAACCGGTCTGAATCACTTCTTTTTGACGTGATCAGTCGATGTGAACCAGCGGTGCTTTCACTTTGAATTCATTTGGATTGAGATTGGGTTGATTTGATTTAAGATGATAGTAACTTTCTTGAAAATTGGCATCCATTTCATAAAGTTTTGCAAACTTGTTATTCTTGAAATCTAGATTCAAGTCATTGTAAGGATATCGTTCAGAATTCAGAAATACTCTCAAATTGCTCAGATTGCATTGGTCGAATGTACTCATATCAGTAGTAAGCTTTTCTTTTTTAGCTTGTTGAAAAGCAATAATAATATGTCAGGGAGTTTTGACCTTCATAGTTGTTTTCACCTGCCCAAGTGTGCCTTGTTATTTCATTTAAACAAGGATATTCGATCAATTCCCATCTCCTGAATTTCAATGGTAGTTCAACATTGCTATTTATGATTTTATTCAATTCAAGTTGCTCCTGAATACTTGGTGTTACGTGAGGGACACACCAAGTCAGCTTACTTATTCCCACTTTTGGTTTTTCAGAATCATCAATACTAATTACAGCATCCAAATCATGGCTTTCACGAATCAAAACTAGTTCTTGTCTCATATTAATCACAATTTTTTGAAGTCTTCAAAAAAGCCAGCCTATAACTTGAGCGGAATACAAACATTGAAGTTCACTTCATCATCAACCAATATTTTATTTTCAAATTTAGGAAACCAACCAGCGTTTTGCATGGGAATAATTTCATTTTCATTCATAGACGAATAATTTTTAATCGTTGATACTAGTCCAATGTTTCTGACAGAGTCTACAACAACACCATTCAGCTCATATCGGAGCTCACGAAATAAAGAAGATATAGCATTGTTGATGAATTTAATTTTTGTAGTAGGAGCCCCATCCGGTCTCGTGAGCTTACCCTCTATGTAGATGTATGAGTTGCAAGGTAATGTATATGCATCCAAGTCCTGAATTGGAATTCTGATTTTATTATTATATTTGATTTCATTGGTTATATACGGCTGATATGTATGAAATCGATAATCTTCAATTGAGTTATCACTGAAAGGTTCACTCGTGATTTGTAGCAATTCCATTATATTAAGAGTTCTAATCCCAAAGATTTCAAGAATTCTCTGCGTTCAGGTGTTAGTAATTCGGCAGCTGTTTTCATACTACCCTCCGAAGTTCGCTTCACTTTCTTTTTATAGGGTTGTTGGAAAGATGATTTATCAAATCTCCAGACCATCATTCAGAGAGCTTTCCTTCTCAAGTACAATCTAACAGTAACTTCTTCGTTTCGAAAATCGATCAGATCAAAATTTTGATCAGCAAATCTTATGTTGTTGATTGTCTTGATTGTGACAGGAAAATACAGAATATTCAGTGGAGTTTCAACTATTTCATACCCTCTTGGAACGGTCGGGAAGAATTGGTGAATCACGTGATCTGGATCACCATTCAAAAATGAACCCGTAGCAATATTACAATCGATGCAAATTATGTTAATTGACAGAATGTTTACTTCTTGATCTGATTTGTAGATGCCATTTGCATTGAGTATTCTTTTCTCAAATCCCAATAGTTGACCAATAGAGTTTTGTACTGAAAAACTGATTTTGGTGATTGTCCGGATGACCACTTTCGAAGTTGTCCAATTTGGGTGGATGGATACCATTACATCTGCATTGTTAGTAGTCATCTGTTTAATGAGTATATCAAGAATATCTGTTATATCATAAAATCCTTCCGGAATGATATAACTGAATTCATCTTGTTCACCCCATACCAAAACATTGTTCAACTTTGTTATATTTGGAATAACATTGAACGAATCAAAATTTGCCAAGCCTATCTCATATTCCACACTATCATCAAGATAAATTGGTGGGTAGAAATTATAACTCAACACTGAGGATAAATCACTCAAAGTGAAAGTAAAAGATATTTTCTTCCAATGACAGTTTATTGATGAATGAAGGAAATAGATCAGAAATATTGATTATATAAAAACAACAAGCAGTATTGCCCACACTGATAAGAATTAAACTTCTGCAAAGAATCATAATTATATTCACTTGTTTCTGAAGTCACCAGCGCTGAGGAAGTATTTTATCAATTCCTTTGGTGGTTTGAGATTTCCATAACTGTCAAAATATACAACTTCAGCATTTTTCTTGGAATATGCCGTCCAATGAGTTCCTTCTCCTGAATCAGAATCAGGATTGATGATACCACACTCTTGGTTTCTTATTTTTGTCGGGAGTTTATCCCTCACGAAAACGCCTCGAAAGTGAGGAATACCCAAACGCTCTGCATTCTGTATCAACTCGATATTGGTCAGGGCTCGGTGTGGTTACTTCAGCAGTTTTTTCGATATGGCTGAGCAAACATTCCATATCGTTCACGAGGTCCTAAATATGAACCTTTTCCTTTTTGTTCCATCGCTAAATCTTGCCTTTTTTGTTCAACACGCTGTTCTTTGTCAGATTTTGCTTTATTTATCGCTGAACCAATGAATGCTGCCCTACCTCCTACAGCACCTAGCGCCCCTAGAAGCGGCAGTAGAAATGGAAGGAATCCACCTTTTTTCGAAATTGGTATGACTCTTTTCTTCTGTTTATTCTTTCGTTTCCTGGCAACTTTCAATTCATCACCCTTCTTCTTTTTCACCTGACTTTTTTTTCGCTGCTGTCCCATCCTCAATTTGCTTTTAAGATTCATAATATTAGAAACCCTAAATGCTGTGACTTTTTCCCCCAAATTTTGCATCAGATGATTTTAAACGTTCGGAAGCATACGTTGCCAGTTTTCTGTCAGCAATATTCCTCGCTTCTATATCTTCACTTTCGGAATAAGCAGTGTCGTGTCGCTTACGAGCCTCGTCAAGTGGATTTACGCCTTTGTCTCCCCTTGATAACCATTTTTTCAACTTGGTGCCAGGCCCGCAGTAATTATAACCAGGAACATGTAGTTCTACAGGAATATTTTTGATCAGAGTATTCAGAAAACCTCCCATTATATTTGGTTTCAAAACAACTTGGACACGCGTATATATACTTATCGCATCTGCACTGATGTCAGTTTGATGTCTATTTTGATATGATGAAGACTGAAAAACAAAGGGTGTTGCTTCCAGTTCTCAATCATGATGAGATCAATATGGAGAATAATATTAAAAAACATGGTGCACTATTTGGAGGTCAATCTAACAGAGGGTTGCTCGATGAAGCGAGTGGATCAGGCAAAACTAATGTGATGTTGTTTTTGCTGGATCAACCAAACAGTCTTCGATTCACAAATGTGTACTTATTTTCGAAATCATTATATCAACCTATATATAATCATTTGAGGATTCTGCTGGCACCTATTTAAGATATTGGATTTTATGAATATAAGGATTCTGCTGAAGTAATTCTTCCTGAAAACATAAATGATCATTCCGTCATAATATTCGATGATATCACGACATGTGATCAAAACATAATAAAAAATTATTTTAGTTTCGGTCGTCACAGACACACGGATTGTTTCTATTTATGCCAAACATATTCTTCCATTTCCAACAATTCATTAGAGATAATGCTAATTTGCTCATAATCTTTCAACAAGACCTGACAAATCTGAAGCATTTATATGATGATCATGTCAGTATAGATATGTCCTTGCAGAGTTTCAAAGAACTCTGCTCTTATTGTTGGAAAGATAAATTTGGTTTTCTCGTTATCGATAAAAACTTTTCAATAAACGAAGGGCGATACAGAAATGGTTTCGACACTTTTATTTATATATAAACTTTGATACCAAGGAATGATTGGCAGTCATTATGAACAGTCAATTACATGAACAACTATTTAGAGCAAGGAAGGCTTTGAGACGAAAATATAAGACTTTGAAATCTGATATAGCAAAATCTCAGTCACATTTGGAAAAAACTTATGAACCAATCAGTGAACCTTTGAAAGAATTCTAGTCTGCCGTTCAGCAAGTCCCAACGACTAAATTCAAGCAAGAATTGAAACATGAAATTAAATCACCTCATACAAGTTATCAATCGACACCCTAAAAATTGTATCAATCGTCACCGCATTCAGGTCATCAATCGACACCCCAAAAATTACATCAACCAACACCTCAAGGATTTTATAAACCAGCACCTCAAGAATTTCATCAACCAACACCTCAAGAATTTTATCAGATCACTCCTGATGAAGAGACATTTCAACATGATTCAACTACTCCAAAACCCGATTGTGATGGAAGTTATTTTGAGGAAAGTATGCAGCCTGTACTGAATCCACAAGAACAATATTTACAACAGCTTGCGATTCCTTTGCCCCGTGCATATATAGAAGACAACATTTCAGATACGAAAAATACGTTTGATGACACTTTTGGAGTATATTTTGATCCATCTACGGAAAAATTTGCTATAGGTGACTCAACTGTGGATTTTGATGGTGCCGATATTGTTATTAATAACAAGTTCAAATACAGTGGAACTGCAGGTTTATATGGAGTGATGTTCAAGAAACAGTCCCTTGGTTATAGAAATAAAGATGTTGATTCATATATCGATATAATCAGAAGAAGTAATGCACATTACCTCCGATACGATCCTGCAAGGGGTTTGTCTACATCACATACATCAAAGTTTGTTAATATAATAAAACCACAAATCACAACACTACACTCTTGGCTAAAGAACGTAAACTTGAAAAAACTCAAAACAATACCAGATTATCTCTTTCCAAGACCAGATCAAGAATTGCTCCAGCTCCTGGTAGATGTACACGAGGTTCAGGACTAACAGGTCTATTCTCTAAAAAGTCGTTATTTAACGAGTCGTTGATTAACGATTGTAGTTCAATTTACGATTACGACAATTCGGAAATTCGTATTCTGTTAACAATGTCGTTACGGCTTCAATCGTTACCGAATGAATAACGACCAACCTGAATTTTTGAGACGGGTAGTACATACAAATTTATGTTTTGTGTTCGAATGATGAAAAAAAAATGTTGAAACTGCCTGTTTCAGTAATTTGACTATTTTAAGGAAACTGGAATCAAATATGGAAATTGGTGAATATTACGGAACTGTGAAAAAAAAGTAGTGAAACTATTATAAAGGCAACAATTTTCCGTATATTTGGATAAATTGAAAAACAAATTAGTGGTTTCGTACAAATAAGTATGAACCAAGTAAACCAGAAATTCTCAAAGAAACTTGGCACCTCCTAACAGCCTAACTGAATAGCTCTGTTGGGAATTCTATATAAATAAAGGGGCCAAATAAGCAACCAATATTTCTGATACTTCGTGAATACACCTGCTGCCTACAGAAGACTGGGACATGACACACGATTTATCTTTTGCCATAGACTTCTGGTAATTGCCATGAGCAAAAAGATGCAATGCTAAAAGAAAACTGTGTAATTGGTTTTTAAATGAAAATTTACTATTTTTTGTTTACTTGTATAACTGAAGGTATCCTCGTATTCCTGAAGGACATTGCAGAGTGATCGCTCATTTCGTTAAATAACTCCCACGCCAGTTCTTCATTTAATTTAAAATCTGTCCGAAAATTTTATTCAGGAGTCTCGAGAGGGTTGGTGATATTCCTCAGCTATCTATTGAATCTCCGATTCAACTCTCTACGGAACAACAGATACATGATCCGATTTACCTTTAAATATCATCATAACACCTTCTTCGCAGTTCTTCTATGTTTACAACCAATACGTCCAGCTTGAACTGATTCATTTCTATTGGATTACGATTTCAATTTTGCAAAGGACGAGTGAGAATAATCTTTTTGCTGAACACGTCTATTATCGTTGACAGTTATGACAGCCAAATAGGTGTCGTCTGCTAAGCGATATTTTGGCAACGATATATCGTTAAATAACGATGAAAAAACAGATAGTGAATACGATTCTGTGATTTTATCGTTATTTAACGGCTTATCGCTTGGTTACGGCTGCTAACGATATCGTTGAAAGATAGTGAATAGACCTGTAACTATGCTCGATTTCAACAATAAACCGGTTGAATATAGATATTTTGATAATTTTAATGAACTAGTTGATCGATTGAATCTCTTGGTTGCATCGCAATGTGCTAGAAACACCGGTGTGAGAAATGAAATTATAAGCATTTTCGAGGAACTTCGCGAGGCAAGAATAATAAAATAAATACTCATATGATTTAACATCATTTGGTGTTTGACCGTGACACCATGCCCATCGATAAATTTGGAAGACATTTTCTGAGAACATCTCAAACACCATATTCTAAACCAGATATACTTCCGAAACCCTCACCAATCAGCACACCTTTTTGCATATGGAATCCATCATCGCATCATACTAAATGTGTTCTTCATTTGAGGGCAACCAAAGATATCAGGAAGAGTGTAAGTTTTTTTGTGATTGAAAATGATTCAACTTCGTATGAATTTCCTGTTTCCGGAAAGATTAAAAGCATCAATTCCCTACCAGGAGATATATCTATATCACTCGGTGGAGAGTATGCAGATATTGTTTCATTGAAAGGAAAGATTTTGAATAAAGGTGATAAGATCAATTTCTTAGTCAATCAGCAGCAGCACAGTCAACTGTATGTCGAAATTGTACTTCAGTGCCCCATAACTGAAAATGGATAAAATCAAAGAAGAAATTGTAGGAGAATTGCATAAAAATTCACGAAGACTATTCAAAAGAAGGCGTGTTATCATCAAAGGGTTAAATGACCTACTTCAAGCTGATTTAGTTTGAATGATTCCCTACTCCAAAAATTAGAAAGGATTTAAGTACATTTTGGTAGTTATAAACGTATTTTCCAAATATGTTTGATGTGAGCCCGTTCAAACCAAAAGTGGAGGAGATATGACTCAGATGCAAAAAATATTGAGAGAAATGGAAGTTGCAACCAGGAATCTACAAACAGACTTGGGAAAAGAGTTCTACAATGGAAAATTCAAGCAACTGATGGATGAGTGGAAAATTAACCATTACAGTACTTTTTCCAATTTGAAAGCTAGTATAGTTGAACAAGTAAACAGAACTTTGAAAAATAGAATTTGAAGACAATTCAGCCTACAAGGAAGCTACAATTGGTTGGGTATTCTACCACATATAGTTTCTGACTATAACAATTCCGTTCACAGGACAATAGGAATAACCCAAAGATGTTAAAAAATGTCATGAGATGTATTTACTCAAAAACACATATAGCCATTTCAGAACAGTGGATCCAAGGAAACGGAAATTTAAAATCAATGATCATGTAAGAATAAGTAAGTACCGAGAGGCATTTGCTAAAGGGTATACACCAAACTGGTCCAATGAAATTTTCGCTGTGAGAAAAGTCTATCAGTCGAATCCTGCTGTGTATTTTCTTAAAGATCAAAATGATGTTGACTTCCAAGGTGGTTTCTATGAAGAAGAACTCCAAAAAGTTAAACATCCTGATGTGTTTCTGGTTGAAAAAATTCCAAGAAAAAAAGGAGACAAACTCTACATGAAATGGTTAGGTGAGTAATAAGTATAATTCGTGAATATCAAAAAATGATTTTGTATAACATTTCTCAAATAAAACAATATAAAATTCACAAAACAGTTTTATTTATACAATATTTATATTATAAATCAATCACAAAATCTATTATTGAATTTTATTTCTCTATGTGCTGAATCCAAAATGGAGACGATGATTTTAGAAATTTCTAATATTCGCCTCTCGAAGCGCATTCTATCGATTGCTGCATGATTCCAATACATTTTCCGAGAATACTTGTAAGCAAATTTCCAAGTGTACATATAATAAGTCTTGTTATGACTTTCATCAATTGTTACCGTCTTATTCATGGTTTATCAGACAAATCTGTTCTGAAAACTTCCGGGTAAAGATGGATGAATTCCAGAGTTAGACTGATATTTTCACTATTGGTATTCACTTCTGGCTGAAGCAAATCTAAAGCATTTTGCAACACATCACCACTCAGCTTGCAGAGTCCGTTTTTCAAAACTTGGAAATATTGTCCATAATATAATAAAATATCTACACTATATTCAATTAGAGGTAGGAGTTTCCATAGCTTGCAGACTGTTTGAAACCCCAAGTACACTGAGGAGTAATCTTTATTTATTTTGACTACTCGCCCGTTTGTAAATTGGCTGAACTCAATAGTAAACCTATCGTCTTCAACAGTCTGCAGTTGATCGGACGAGTGAAAATAATTGGTAATGACTCCTTGGCGTGTCAAGAACTGCTTCTACTCATGTTCTGTGAAAATTACTCGATCTCCCTTATTTCCAATGATTTCAATACAGGGAGTGAAATTCAAATCATATGAAAGATTCACAACAACAAATTTACTTTTAGATTTGTTTAATGGGAATTTTCTTTCACTCAACACTACTTTTGATTTTTCTTTTCAAAAATATTCACTTGACAAGTTGAATTTGAACTCGGTAATACTCATTTTGACGAGAGAATGTCTTCTGTAATATCTTTATCGGTTTATATATTACATCACCAGTAGTGGGGGCAATATTCTAGTTTAACTCTTCATTAGACCATCAACATTCTCGATATTTGGCAACAACGTGAACTTAACCTTGAGAGAGGTCGTTGAACCCGTTTCAAGTTCCTCCTACTTGTCGAGACTTGTCTGTAACGTGACGTCAGCAAATTCTAGGTAATCTGATACCTAACACGTGACCTTGAAAGAGGACATTGAACCCGTTTCAAGTTCCTCCTTCTTGTCGAGACTTGTCTGTAACGTGACGTCAGCAAATTCTTGGTAATCTGATACCCAACACGTGCATTTATTGACCTTGAAAGAGGTCATTGAACCCGTTTCAGGTTTCTCACACTTGTCGAGAATTGTCTGTAACGTGAGATCAGCAAATTCCAGGTAATCTGATACCCAACACGTGCATTCATTTTGAAAGAGGTCATTCAACCCGTATCAAATTTTGCCTACCGGCCTACTAAGGCGTCAGCAAATTCGAGGAATGCCTGACACGTGCACTTATTGAAATAAGTCATTGAACCCGTATCAAATTTCGTTGACCGGATGTTATCAAATGTAATCTGATACCTGACACGTGCACTTATTGAAAGAGGTCATTGTACCTATGTCAAGTTCCTCCTACTTGTCGAAACTTGTCTGTAACGTGACGTCAGCAAATTCTAGGTATTTTGATACCTAACACTTGACCTTGAAATAGGTCGATGAACCCGTATTGAATTATTCTTACTTGTTGAGACTTGTCTGTAACTTGAAATCAGCAAATTCCGGGTAATCTGATACCCAACACGTGACCTTGAAAGAGGTCATCAAATTTCGTTGATCGGATGTTATCAAATGTAATCTGATACCTGACACGTTCTTCCATTTTGAAATAGGTCATTGAACCCATATTGAATTTAACTTACCGGAACTATTGCGTCGTCGAATTCCAGGTAATCTGATACCGAACACGTGCACTTATTGAATTAGTTCATTGAACCCGTATCTACTTTCGCTGACCGGAACTATTGCGTCATCGAATTCCAGATCTGATATCTGACACGTGCACTTATTGAAATCGTCCAAACCAGGGTGTATACCCAAACGACGAGGGACGTCGATGAGCCCACTCGCCGTCCATCATTTCCAGAGGGCCCCCACGGATAATGAATACTATAGTAACCATCACAGAACCCACCTCTCGAAATATCAGCCACATCCAACGAACCACAAACCGTCCCTAGTATCAGGTGAACAGGATTTGCACGCAAATTTTAATTTTCAGTCAGATATCCTAACGATAAGCACCCTTGTAAATGAGAAGATAGAAACCATACTGGACACAGGATCTCAGCTAAACGTCATAACTGAGGAACTGGCTCAGAGTATCAATAGAAATAAATGCATTCAGAACTTAATAGTGGCTGGGGGACAAAAAGTGCCAATACTGGGAACCACTATTTTCAATTTGAAAATCGGAGAAATGAGCACCATCTGTTATGCCGTAGTGATAGAGAGGATGGCTTACCCCCTAATCCTAGGAATGGAATTTCCCAACCAATTTGACAGCATAATTAATTTAAAAGACAAAACAGTCTCGTTCACATATCAAGATAAGTCTATTGCAGTTGGCATCAAAGGTAGTGAAAGAACCACAATAAATACTATGCAAACTCACCATATGGAGGAAGAGACAGGGAAGAATTTAATGAAAACTTTGGAAACGGGAACTAAGGACTCAGAAATGGAGTTAAAGAAAGATTCGAAAAACAATAAAGGCTTCGGAAAACAAAAGTATGACTTCGACACACTCATTAAAAATTCAAACAAACCCCATGACATCACAAAGGTTAAATTTGAAGAGATTTCAAAAGATATATTCCAAATGCCTGACAGTTTTTCACTAGTCCATTGTGTTTCAGCCGACTTGGAAATGAAGAAGGGGTTGGCGAAACAGTTCTTGGAAAGATTCGGCAGCAAACATATGTTGAGGGTGCAAAACCAGTCGAAGGGAGGAGTTGCCTACTTAATAGATGGAAATAGATACGTTTACTATCTAATAACTAAGGAATATTACTGGAATAAACCTACACTCGCAGACATATGGAGTTCCTTAAATGTCCTAAAAAAGCTTACCTTGAATCGTAAGGTGGAAAAACTGGCTTTTCCTCAAATTTGTAGTGGATTAGATCAAATGGACTGGCCTATAATTAGCCAAATGATTATGTCACTCTTCGAGGATGTTCAAATAGATATAACAATTTGCAAACTACCTGCAGATGAGAAAGAATATAACCCACCTGTCATAATAACACATGGAAATGAGCTACAAACCAGAAGGACAGCAGATACCAATAACACATCTCAAAAAGTACCGAATATACCAGGGATATTAAAGTTTTCTATGCAAGAAGATGTAATTATAAAACCCGGAGAACAATGTATAGCTCAAATGGACAGCCGAGGAAAGGAGTTGGAAGATTACGATTTTACCCCAAATGAAAAATTTTTAGTACCAAGGGGACTTATTGGATGTCAACCCCCTTATCAAGATGATAAAATTTTATGGAATATAGTCAATGTCGGCATTCAGAGCCAAAAAATCCTGAAGGGCTCAACCGTGGGATTTCTATACACAAAAAACAGAAATATTGTTGATACGGCAATGCTCCTATACTTAGATAAAGATGATCCAGTTGCCGATGATGTTACACTGGCTGACCACAACTTAGTTGGCATCGAAAATCAGGACCTCAGATACAAATACAAAACCTCCTCCGAAAATATTCACATGTATTTTCAAAATCCGCAAGAAAAATGGGACAAACCGACTTGACCACTCATAAAATAGAAATTTCAGAGGGTACAAAACCAATACGTAGTCATGCATACAGGGTGTCCCAAAAGGAAAGGGATATTATTGACCAGCAGATACAGGAGATGTTAGAGAACAACATCATTAGACCTTGTCATTCACCATGGGCAAGTCCAATAGTCTTAGTGAAAAAGAAAGACGGGTCAGTGAGATTCTGTGTGGACTACCGGAAGTTAAATAATGTCACGAAAAAGTCAACATACCCGATACCAAATATTGAGGATATTTTAACATACCTTGGAGGAACAAAATATTTCAGTTGTCTGGACATGTTCAGCGGATATCACCAGGTGAATGTAGAAGAAACATCCAAACAGTACACAGCATTTGTAGCACAGGGGCATGGATCCTATGAATTCAATGTTCTAAGTTTCGGACTTTGCAATGCACCCGCCACGTTTCAATTCCTTGCCGATAAGGTATTTGAGGGCATGAAATGGAAGGATGTACTCATTTATTTGGATGACATAGTGGTTTTTTCGAAAACAGAGGAGGAACACCTTGAAAAACTGGAGAAAGTTTTCAAAAGGCTAGAGTGGGCCGGACATACCCTGAAGCCTAGTAAATGTGTATATGCACAGACACAGGTCAAAATGCTGGGCCATATCGTGAGTGGAAGAGGAATAGCACCGGATGAAGAAAAATTAGAAGCCATCAAAAAATTTCCTAGGCCGAAATCAGTCAAATCTCTGCAAAGCTTTATTGGGCTGTGCAATTACTACCGTAAATTCATAGAAAATTTTTCAATGATTGCCAGACTCCTTCATCAGGCTACCAAAAGGAATGAGAAATTTAGCTGGGGACATGAACAAGAAATTGCTTTCAACATCCTGAAGGAAAAATTGACAACTGCACCAGTCCTGCAACATTTCGATCCAACAAAGGATTGTGAATTGAGAGTGGATGCCAGTACAGCAGGAATTGGCGCGATACTTCTGCAAATCGGCCCTGACAGTGACCCCCACCCCATAGCTTATGTGAGCAGGAGTCTTTCTAAGGCAGAAATGAACTATACGATTACAGAGTTAGAAGGCTTGGCAGTAGTATGGTCTCTAGAGTATTTAAGACATCTAATTTATGGCAGAAGAATAAAGATTTTCTCAGATCATCATGCTTTATATTGGATAAAGTCATTCAAAAACCCCCCAAAATACATTTATTTAGTTGCCATTCTTTATTAACATCATTTCCAATGATATCTTGGTCATTTTCCTATAAACTCCATTTAAGCTTTTGGGATAGAAGATGAGTTTTCAATTCAACTCAATTCAGTTCAAATGTTGTGTTATGTTTCAATGGAGTTAGTTGGTTCGTGAGCAAGATTTTAGTGACGAGGACATCAACTTTGACAAGGTTGGGAAAATCGGTTACTTGCATTTCGGACTTCCATCGTCTTAATGGTTGAAAGATTTCTACTTCTTTCAATTTTTCACTGATTTTCAATTGCTTGAATCTGCAATCATCTTCAGGTGAATACTCAGTTACTACATCGTCTATAACCTTCAAACAAACGTTGGGAGACTCGTGCAGTTTGTTACTGAGAAAGTCTGTGCGATATGCATCACCAACGAGAGAAATAACCTCAAAAGTTGAAAAGATGTCAAATATTTTAAAGTGAATCGTATGTTATTGCTTATATCGAGACGATAAGGAATATTATCTACTGAACATGTGTCGATTCAGATGGGAAGTCTCACCAAAATAGATTTGTTCAGATTATATTTGTTGAAATTGGATCTAGCCAAAGTACTATTGCGCATCAGTAAAACAAATAGTTTCAGATTTATTCTGATGAAATACATTTTGGCTGGAAATATTACTACGCATGCCCCGTGTAGTTACATATTTTCCTTCGAATTGACAAATGAAAAATGAAAAAATAATTATCGAAGCAGGAGCTTAGAAATCGGTGTTCTCTTAAAAATTATGTATTGCAGAAAAATCCACTGATTGAATAGCTGAAGAGGTAATTATTTTTATCAGAAAACCGGAGATATACAGCGAATTGGAGTTATAATAGTAATGATAATATACCCTCATAAACAGTCGAAGACATAGCCTGTGTCGTTAGAGGATGGTTATTATTATTATTTACCAGGGTGCTCCGATGCGACTCATTCGGAAGTCGTATTTACTCAGGAAAACTCGGATAAATTATTGCACTACCGTTACAGAAACGAACATGTGAATTGCAAGAACAAAAACATAAATACCAAAATATCTATAAGGACTTGAGAATTCAAGTCAAAAGAACCATGCGAAATTTTAATATTCAAGGATTAGCACAACGAAATATCTGAGAAAATTAGGAGTTTAGACAAAATTTACATGAAGTTGTTAGCTGAATTGTTCCAGAATCGCCAAATCAATCAAAAAAGACTTGCTGTGAATATGAGCAGAACGGAAATAACTCGTAGAAAGAACTGCGGGATCACATCATACAACAATATCAAGAAATTTCTTGAAGGAGAAAGGTGCATGACAAAACAATACGGATGGTTGAAAGGTGCTGAAAAATTTCTTTCAAATGTGTTACTCCGATCAGTCTTTGTAACAAAATTCAAGAGTTACAATCTAATCAATGTTACGGCTTCAAGTGCAAAAACAGAAATCAAATGTTTGAGTGCAGAAGACTAGCGTGAAAAATATTGGAATAATTTTGAATTTTTTTTTCAAGCTTCAAGATTTGCAAGAATCACAAAATCAAACAAATATGTATGTTCGAGCAGTTGAAATAAGTGGATGAAGAAGATGCCGTGAACCAATCAGACACCAAATTTAACGTGCGGGTGGAAAGATGTATCAGACCGGTTTTCAATTCAACAAGTCTCATGCAGTGTGTAATTAGGCAAGTTTTTGAGAAATACATTACCGACTAGAGAAACAGCCTCAAAAATCTAAAGATTGTTTCAAGATAACTTAGAATATTTTCTAGTGAAGTGTATGGGTGAAAATGGGTTTGCAGCGAGATTTCACGGCTGGGCAGACTATTCGATTTCAACTAAACGAGTGTTGTGGTATTAGTTTCAGTAGAGTAAGATGGTGCGTGAGCAAGATGTCATCGTCCTGCATTGAGAAAAATCCTTGAAATCACCGACTTTACATATTTACATTGAAACTGAATAATCTTCTCGCACGTGAAATCTACCATGGACCCATTTTAACCCTTACAGACCCAAAACGGACTTCATTCAAAATGGTAATTTCGGAAAATCCACAACACTTAATTACTTTTCGTTCACGGCAATCGAAATAAAATGCATATACATATAATATTACCTATTTTTAATAATCTCCCGAATAAACAAGAAAAATAAAACACGATTTGTAAAATGAATCGTTCCTGTCAACTTTTATCAAATTCCTGATATCTTCTAAACAATTGGTTGGAATAAACTGAATATTTACCGAAATTATATTTTTCCGAAGGAATGATCAAGTGTCATCTATAGACCACGCCCACATTTTCATCTTTATAAAAGTAGGAATCGACAGACTGAAAGTCTTTCTGCGACCGAGGTTAGTTTTTGAAATTGCATTTTGTTGGAACCCTAACCATTAAAATCAATTCGCTGGCTCGTTCGGTTTTCGACACTACATGATTGACTGGAACCCACTCACCTCAGAAAATCCTGTGAACTATTCAATTATAATCCATATTCCATTTGAAAACAACCACACAATACTGAAAGTGATGCCACTACTAACTGGTCACACACTTTACTAGAGAATAATATTTCATTTCTGGGTTGGCGCTCACAGAAAATGCGATAATACTTCGGTTGTAATAATCGAATCTTGTGTTGTGCCTCGAAGATCCGTTCTGTAGGTACTAACACCATAAACGAAATCACGAAAACTGATTCTTCTCTGTAGTTTGTTTAATAAAAATTGACGCAACCGACCAAAGTATTTACCTTTTACATCGACGACGTGAGCTCAACATGTAGTTGCTACTCAAACATTTGTGCGTGAATTGCGCTTTCAATTTCCAATATTTTTTTGAACGTAATTAACGTCTATTTTGGTCATACCTTTGAGTGAATTGACGTTATTATTTTCTATTTTTTTTGAGCGTGTGAAACGTATATTTTGAGTAGAGTAAATATGAGAAAGCTTTTGGAATCAAGGTCAAAACCTATGAGAGAGCTTTTGGATTCAAGGACAAAACCTATGAGAGAGCAACGGGAGGTACACGTCAGCAGAAAGTGCACTTGTCAGGTTTCAGATTACATTTGATAACATCCGCTCAACGAAATTTGATACAAGTTCAATGACCCATTTCAAAATAAATGCACGTGTTAGGTATCAAATTACTTGGAATTTGCTGACGCCACGTTACAGACAAGTCTCGACAGGTAGGAGAAATCCGAGATGGGTTCAATGACCTCTTTCAAGGTCAATAAGTCAGATATTAATTAAATTATCTGGAATTTGCTGACGTCACGTTACAGACACGTCTCAACAAGTTAAAATAATTCAATATGGGTTCAAGGACCTATTTCAAGGTCAATAAGTCAGATATCAGATTACTAGGAATTTTCTGACGTTACGTTACAGACCAGTCTCGACAAGTAGGAGAAATCCAAGATGGGTTCAATGACCTCTTTCAATAAATGCACGTGTCAGGTATAAGAATACATTTGATAACATCCGGTCAACGAAATCTGATACGGGTTCGGTGACTTATTTCAATAAGTGCACGTGTCAGGCATTCCTGGATTTCGCTGAAACCATAGTTCCGGTAGGCGAAATTTGATACGGGTTAAATGACCTCTTTCAAAATGAATGCACGTGTTGAATATCAGATTACCAAGAATTTGCTGACGTCGACAAGAAGGAGAAACTTGAAACGGGTTCAACGACCTCTGTCAAGGTCAATGAGTTCACGTGTCAGATTTTGATGAGCAGATCATGAGTGGTTGTGTGTTTGCTTCGGCCAGGAGAAAATCTTAATATTGAAAATTGTTCAACTCTGGAATTCATCCATCTTCACCCAAAAGTTTTCGGAGCTGAATTCGATAATAGATCATGAATAAGATTTGAAATGAGGTTTTCCTATGAATCCTTCGGCTCCTACAGACCCTGGCATATTTTTCTAGTGACTACATAATTTAATGTCGTGCCATTTGTCCACGTTCTCCATAGTTTTTCCAAATATCGAGTTTATGATAAATTTAAATAGATCCCGTTCAAAGTCATTCCTGGCAGAATTACGAAGATTGGTATTCAAATCAATATATTGCTTTAACCATGCTGACTGTATAAATTCCAAAACTCTATATAATCTCTTCAATTGCATTCCATGTTTCAAACACTGCTACAAATTTCTGTAGTGTATGATGTATAATGTATCTTTCCTTATTCATTAAATTTGGAGTCAACTTGGAATACTTGCTTCCAGGAGGCTTAATACTTTCTGGACAAATAGGAAGGTCATTATGATTGAAATAAGTGTTACCTTCAGAATTAGGCTTTAATCAACAAGATTCCAACATGACAATACATAACAGAATGACATATGTAAACTGACAGTAAGTTTATAACAATCATATGAAGGGATATAAATTTTCAGTACATTCTCCCTAGGTATATTTTAGAGAACATAATCTTCAAGATATTCGGTGGCCGTCGACTACAAGTAGGACGATTTTGATCTTCTTCCAATGGGTGGTTCTGATCTTCCCCCGAAGAGTTATCTTTTGAGCAGCCTGGAAGGTCAATGGCCTTTTCAGTATCTTCACTGAGATTATTCAAATCTTCTGCATTGCAGTTGTCCTCAGTCACATCTATATTTCCTCGTGGAGCTAAATGTTTCAAGAAAACAGTTGCTTCTCGTCCATCATCATGACGTATTAGTGCGTATCAAGGATTAGCTTCTAGTAACTGAACTTCTTCGACGAGAGGATCATATTTACTTTGTCGCACATGTTTCTTCATCAAAACTGTCCCAGGTGCCGTAAGCCATGAGGGTAGAGCTGTTCCATTAGAAGATTTTCTTGTATTCTTTCATGAGGTGCACAATTAGTTGAAGTGCACAAAAGAGATCGAACAGAATGTAGAGCCTCCTCCAACACCAATTCCCATTGTTGAGTTTTCAGACCTTCAGTTCTTGTAGCCAACATTATAGTTTTTCAGATGATTCCGTTATATCTTTCTGTTTGTCCATTTCCTTGTGGATTGTAAGGAGTTGATCTACTAGTGGCTATTCCTCGAGAATGTAAGAATGATTCTATTTTAGAAGACATGAAGGAAGTGCCTTGATCTGAATGAATGTAGGACGGCATGCCAAATATAGAGAAAATATTTCCAAGACATCGGCAGACAGTTTCGGAAGTCATGTCAGCACATGGATAGGCGAAAGGGAATCGTGAATACTCGTCTACAATTACAAGTAGATATTTGTTTCTAGAACTGAAAGGAAGAGGTCCTTTGAAATCTATATTCAGTCTTTCGAAAGGAGAAGTAGCTTTTATAAGCGTACCATAGTTTTTTATATATCTCGGTTTCAACTCCGCACATATCGAACATGAGGCAGTGATTTTGTGTACATCTTCTACCGAGAAGGGCATGTTTCGAGAACGTATCCAATGGAACATTCTAGTAATACCTGGATGACACAGTGCTTGATGTAAATCAAATAGTTTTTCAAGATTCCCTGTGCTGGATCCACATATTCTTGATAAAGTATCAGCTACGATATTTTCTTTGCCTGGCCTATAAATGAAGTCATAACTGTAAGAAGCGAGTTCTAGACGCCATCTGAGTATTTTTTCATTTTTTATTTTACTTGCATGTCTAGCATTGAACATGAAGGAAACAGATTTTTGATCAGTTATGAGTTGGAAATGTTTTCCTATCAAGAAATGGCGCCATTTCTTGAAAGCTTCAACAATTGCATAGGCTTCTTTTTCTATAGGAGAATGTTTTTGCCCACTTTTCGATAACATTCTGGAATAAAAAGCAACTGAACGTCCAGACTGACTGAGAGAAGCAGCAATAGAATGTTCCGACGCATCAGTTTCTACCACAAGAGTTATGGAATCTTCAATCGAAGTAACTGCTGATTTAATAATTTCATTTTTTAAATTTTCGAAGTCGTGTAGAAGTTGTTCAGAGAGAGGAAAGGAGCTACAATTAGTAAGTCTATGAATTTTACCAGAAAAATTAGGCATCCACTTTGAATAATGAGCAAACATTCCAATAGCTCGCCGCAATTATGGTAAATTATTAGGTGCTGGAAAATTAATGAGTGTTTCGAGCCTCTCAGGATCAGGTTTGATTATTTTATTTTCTATAACATATCCAAGTATTTTAATACTTCTTTTGGAAAAAATGTTCTTACTGTCATTTATTGTCAGGCCATATTTTCTAACAGCAGACAAAAACTGTTCTAAATTTCTATCATGTTGTTCTTGGGTGTGACCGCATATAGTGATATCATCTATATAAGCATATATTCCAGACAATCCTTCCTCTTTGATGATAGTATCAAGAACACGTTGGAAACAGGCTACTCCATTAGTCACGCCAAAAGAAATTCTAGTGAACTGATATAGGTTGCCATCAGCTTCAAATCCTGTATATTGTTTCTCCTCTTCCTTGATTGGTATTTGATGGTATGCACTTTTGAGGTCGACAGTGCTGAAGATTGAATACTTAGAAATATGTCTCACATTATTCTCAATATTTGGGAGTGGATAAGCATCTATATACGTGAATCGATTTATTGTTTGTGAGTAATCCACTACCATCCTCTTTTTATGATTATCATTCTTGGTTAATAATACTTGAGCGCGCCATGGAGATTTACTTTCTTCTATTATACCTTCTAAAAGTAATTTTTTTACCCCACTGGATATAAATTCAGCATCATCAGATGGCAAGATTCTTGATTTGATGGCCACTGGCTTGCAATAGGGAGTAAGGTTTGCAAATAATGTTGGTGGATCTACTGTTGCAAAAGCTGAGCTACATAGTCTTAGAGCTGATTTTGGTCCCCCAAAGTCGAGTTGTACCGACGAATATTCTTTCAATATGTCGTGACCAATAATTATGTCGGCACATAGATCTTGTATAATGGAAATCTTGATATTGGAATGTTCATGCCCCAAAACATTTATGCTAACAAAACAGTGTCCACAAATTTGGGATTGCATAGATGTAGAAGCCAGAGATATGTCCACTACTAGGAAACAATGGTATTTTAGCAGCCAAAAGGAATTTTTTATCTATATATGTTTCGGAACTTCCTGTATCTACTAAAGCATCAGCAGTATGAGTGTTAACCTTGACTTTGATCAAAGATTTGGATAAGCTCCTAGGAGCAGCCGCAAGAAAACTGGAAACAGGAGCCATCGATGCGGTGGTAGATTTACCAACGTTTTTAGTACTTTGACATACTTTGGAATAGTGTCCCAATTTTCCACAGCTCTGGCAAAAGGAATTACGAGCAGGACAAATCTTCCTTTCGTGTTTCTTGTTTCCGCAAAAGTAACACTTTGTCCACCTGGTAACAGCAGAAGAAGCTGCTTGTTCTTCGAATTCTCTCGATTGTTCAACACTTCCTGATGAAAGTGTCGCATTGATGAACGTAGTTGGATTTATATAAGCTTCTGAATGTTTTTGAGCATCTAGAGACTGTGCCTGAATGATTGCATCATGAAGTTTCAAAGTATTATTTTCTAAAAGTCTCTGTCGTATTTGAGCAGAATTAAGTCCACTTATGAAAGAATCTCGTATATAATCATCTCGGTTTTCATCGGCGCTTACTGGCTTGAAGTTGCAGTCCTTGCTTAATTGTCTCAGTGCTTGTATATACTGGTGAACAGTTTCTTCTGGTTGTTGTCTCCCTGTGGTAAGACAGTATCTTGCATACATTTCATTTTTCGGTTTCCCAAATATGTCAGTCAAGATCTTTTTAGCTTCAGAGTAATCCTTGCAGTCAATGATATTTTCGTAGACAGAAAAACTAAAATAGTTGATAATAAGTTTCAATTTCTCTTCTTCGTCAGCTTCTTTAACAGTGGATACGAAGTTTTCGAATGTAGCTATCCAGTGCGTCCATTCTTGAGCAATTTTTGAAGAATCACTATGAGGGTCGAATCTTTCAGGTCTCAGAAGTTTTTCCATCTTGTTGATTAAATTGAAATAAGTATTACCTTCAGAATTAGGCTTTAATCAAAAAGATTCCAACATGACAATACATAACAGAATGACGTATGTAAACTGACAGTAAGTTCCTAACAATCATATAAAGGAATATAAATTTTCAGTACAATGATCATCACGTAAGTTTGACGGAGAGTCTAAATCAACTTCCAATACGTATCCTTTCGATGATATGTCCCCAATGTCGAAGCAGTCAAAACTTTCCAGCTCATACTTCTTAAGCCATCTGAAATACCGCATTGGAAGATATTCACTCATAGCAGCTCCATACAAATTTGTTGCGTCAAGATATAAAATAAACGAGTTTGGTTTACAAAGATCATAAGATGCTATGAATGCTACAGCCTTTCTTTTACTACAATGGCTTACACCACAACGAATTCCTTTCTCAAAAAGTGAACCATATCAATATCAGTTAGAAGCTCTAGTTCAACCTTAGTTGAAAGTAGCATAGCATCCCAACTGAGTGAAGGGGCTGTTACATATTGGGCAGGATCAAGTTTATATTTTTCCAAACAGACATCCCGGAATTTCTCGAATACATCTGCCGATAGTAGAACATCTGATTTGAAGTAGACATCAGAATATTCTCCCAAAATTGAACATTCAAATTCCTGCGAGCTCGATTATAATCCTCGTCTGAAGTATCTCCACTATTCAGGATATCAAAGAATTCAGATTGACTTGGTAGTGTAACTTGGTTAATTTTTTCATAGAAATCAACAAATAAATAAGGAAAAACACTTTTGCGTCTTATCATATTGAATTTTCTATCATCTGAAAAATATTTTCTCACCTCCCGACATTGGGATGGTTTCAGTGTTTTACTCAGATTATCTAGAGATTTGGATAAGAAGCGGAAAGAGTCAGCAAACCTTAGAGTGATGAATTTGTCTCTAATATTGGGGTTTTCTGATTTTTCAACCAAGTATGTTTTGGAAATTGAAATATATTTCCGTTTGTTTTTAGCAATCACTGAGATATTTTCTTTATTCAGAGACAGCTTCTTTATAAACAGATGACAGTCGTAATTGGTCAAATTATGGAAGAACACAGGAATGAATTTCACCAGTTAATATTGCAAATTACATCTCGAATGAGCGCTTGCGCGGTACGCACCCATCAAGTGACAATGATCTCGGACTTTGATGTCTTCAGGTTTATAGGAGTTGCCACAAATATGACATTCTGTAGAATTGTGAAAGTCACTCTCTTCTTTTGGTAAAAGTGGCAGCATTTCTTTCATATGTTTCAAATGTTTGTTATATAAATTCAGGACAAGATCATCCAACATTCTAACAAAAACCTCAGCACAATCACTTCCACGATATTGTATAAATTTCGAGTATTTGTCGTCAAAATTACACTTCACATAGAAGATGAATGAATATGGCTCGTGTTCGTATGATTTCAATGTGAATGAGTGCTTATCTGATGGTTCACTGTGGTGAATAGGTTTCAGCAAACTCTCAAAATCAGCATAGATAACAAAAGGGACTGGAAGTTGTTTTTCGAAATTGGTAAATTTCAGAATATTCCCAGGCAAAGTTTCACCATATTTGTTGATAATCATGTCTGGTTTTGGGACTGACACTCATAAATGATTACAGTCATTTTCTTGATGAGCAGTCAGTTTTTCATAATTGGAAAAGAATTGAAGACAACCGTCACAAATATATACACGACCATCATGCTTAGATTTTTGCCTTGAAACCAACTTTGACAAATCTGTAATGAGGCAGTAGTGATTATTTTCATCCAAATCAGCTATCAGAAGGAGATTCACATGTGTTGCGGATCAACGTGTTGTGAAATGTAAGGGCCCCACGATGTTGGTAACCATTTTACCTTCCTTGAATTGTGTATCTATTCCAAATACATTGACGGATACATTATTCAATCTTTCAAATTTGGAAATATCCTTCAATTTCACTGGAAAATCAATGTCTTCTATAGTGTGGGTATGAAGATGAATTTGCAGGATCTCCATTCGATGGGAAAATTGCTGCAATAACGAACCAAGCAAAGCAAGCATTATCCATGTTCTTCACATTCACAACGGTTTGTTTCATATTAACTGTTTTGGGCAACTTGCTATATGAGGAAGCTGATAGTGGATTGTATTTGTTTATATTTACATCCAAATACCAAATCTTTTGTAATGACCATCCTGAGTCTCTTTCCTGGAATTCTGAAGCCTTTTAAATCATCTCATTTCTGATTTCCTCATAAAGCCAATCCAAGTCAGTAGAACTAGTTGTGATTTTGTTTTTTGTATTGAATGATTTCATATCACTCGACTCTTTTTCAGGTATAATGTAATGTCCAAATAGTTCAAAATTTATTTTCAAGCTCTTATGTTCCTGCATATACTTGGAGATGATGTTTAGAACTTTCGGCTCAACTTCTTCCATGCAGTTGGCATAATCAACATGTATTTCATTACTTTTGAATCGATAACTTGCAATTCTATAATTGAATGCATGTTGTAGTTTTTCGATATCGCCTTCCAGTTTTGATGAAACATTCGCATGCAACCTTTTTGTCGACTGTGGAGCACTTGTGGAAGGATCATCCATTTTTATTCTTTTACCTGGTGTACCACTAACTTCTTTGAGATGACAGTTATTTCTTACATGTCGGTTTAGGTTACCTTTTGATGAAAAATCCTTTTCACATCTGAGACACTTCATGATGCACTAAGCTAAGCGCCAACAGAACTGATTGTTATCGTTAGAACAGCTCCGATTAAATAGATGAACCTCAAGATATACGCTTGCGCATTGCTGATGCAATAGCAGTTGATGACCTTGTGAAAAACATCTGGCGTCTTGATAACCGGATGCTATGCTATAAGTTGAATGACTTGTCGTGTCATCAATCTGATGAGTTGCAGATGTTGCAAGGTGAATGACCTTTGAGGAAACATCTGGTGACTAGACAGCCGGATGCTTAAGGTGATTGACTTGTCGAGTCATCAGTCTGATTATTTGCAGATATTGCAAAGTGAATGACTTTCGCGTGAAAACTCCAGGTGTGTGAATAATTGGATAGTGACGTGATGAATTCCTATAATAGAAATTTCGAAAATAAAATACAGTTTCTTCGGGATATTTTTATTAAGATATATCCATTATATAAATTTGATACAGAGCATGAACATTTGAGAGTGCACATATACAATTATCTTTATTATAATGGAAACAACTTGCTTCAGATGCTTGTAAACCGGGTTGTTCTTCAAATTCTATGACTGGGAGCTGGGTGAATTTTTTCATGTATTCAGCTTTCTCCCTTCCTTTGACAAAAAGAGTATCAACTCCTTCAGTGAGCTTCTTGATTATATTTCCAAATTGATGTAAAGGTGTGAATCCATCAATACAATACAATACAATGATGATTGTGTGTCAGCCAAGTGGCCTGACTATGGAATTTTGGTGGAAGCATGTTCAATGGAAAAGGAGGTTTGAATACATAGTGAGAAACCTTACTTCCATCGAATGCAGCCAGTTCCTTGGTTATAAATTTATTGTTCTTGATATTGAAACCTTGTGCATCTATTACCAATATCATATTTTCAAATTGATGAGTTTTCTTATCAATGATTGCTTTGAATTGTATGGCTCAATCAATTGTTTAAGCACTTTCAGATTCTTATGGTGTTGATTCAATCTTCTTCTATACTCTGCAATCATCTTAGAACTGATGTTTCAAGCATACAAGTCCTTATATATAACATCAAGTGGAACATGCGCATTAAAATTGCTTGACAATTTTCGTAAATGGATTATATGAAAATTCTTTTTCGTAGAGAATTAAGCAGTAGGCGGTAACATTTTTGGGTGTGACTTCAGCGGTTTCAATTTCAATTCTGAGTACTATGGAACCGGTCTGAATCACTTCTTTTTGACGTGATCAGTCGATGTGAACCAGCGGTGCTTTCACTTTGAATTCATTTGGATTGAGATTGGGTTGATTTGATTTAAGATGATAGTAACTTTCTTGAAAATTGGCATCCATTTCATAAAGTTTTGCAAACTTGTTATTCTTGAAATCTAGATTCAAGTCATTGTAAGGATATCGTTCAGAATTCAGAAATACTCTCAAATTGCTCAGATTGCATTGGTCGAATGTACTCATATCAGTAGTAAGCTTTTCTTTTTTAGCTTGTTGAAAAGCAATAATAATATGTCAGGGAGTTTTGACCTTCATAGTTGTTTTCACCTGCCCAAGTGTGCCTTGTTATTTCATTTAAACAAGGATATTCGATCAATTCCCATCTCCTGAATTTCAATGGTAGTTCAACATTGCTATTTATGATTTTATTCAATTCAAGTTGCTCCTGAATACTTGGTGTTACGTGAGGGACACACCAAGTCAGCTTACTTATTCCCACTTTTGGTTTTTCAGAATCATCAATACTAATTACAGCATCCAAATCATGGCTTTCACGAATCAAAACTAGTTCTTGTCTCATATTAATCACAATTTTTTGAAGTCTTCAAAAAAGCCAGCCTATAACTTGAGCGGAATACAAACATTGAAGTTCACTTCATCATCAACCAATATTTTATTTTCAAATTTAGGAAACCAACCAGCGTTTTGAATGGGAATAATTTCATTTTCATTCATAGACGAATAATTTTTAATCGTTGATACTAGTCCAATGTTTCTGACAGAGTCTACAACAACACCATTCAGCTCATATCGGAGCTCACGAAATAAAGAAGATATAGCATTGTTGATGAATTTAATTTTTGTAGTAGGAGCCCCATCCGGTCTCGTGAGCTTACCCTCTATGTAGATGTATGAGTTGCAAGGTAATGTATATGCATCCAAGTCCTGAATTGGAATTCTGATTTTATTATTATATTTGATTTCATTGGTTATATACGGCTGATATGTATGAAATCGATAATCTTCAATTGAGTTATCACTGAAAGGTTCACTCGTGATTTGTAGCAATTCCATTATATTAAGAGTTCTAATCCCAAAGATTTCAAGAATTCTCTGCGTTCAGGTGTTAGTAATTCGGCAGCTGTTTTCATACTACCCTCCGAAGTTCGCTTCACTTTCTTTTTATAGGGTTGTTGGAAAGATGATTTATCAAATCTCCAGACCATCATTCAGAGAGCTTTCCTTCTCAAGTACAATCTAACAGTAACTTCTTCGTTTCGAAAATCGATCAGATCAAAATTTTGATCAGCAAATCTTATGTTGTTGATTGTCTTGATTGTGACAGGAAAATACAGAATATTCAGTGGAGTTTCAACTATTTCATACCCTCTTGGAACGGTCGGGAAGAATTGGTGAATCACGTGATCTGGATCACCATTCAAAAATGAACCCGTAGCAATATTACAATCGATGCAAATTATGTTAATTGACAGAATGTTTACTTCTTGATCTGATTTGTAGATGCCATTTGCATTGAGTATTCTTTTCTCAAATCCCAATAGTTGACCAATAGAGTTTTGTACTGAAAAACTGATTTTGGTGATTGTCCGGATGACCACTTTCGAAGTTGTCCAATTTGGGTGGATGGATACCATTACATCTGCATTGTTAGTAGTCATCTGTTTAATGAGTATATCAAGAATATCTGTTATATCATAAAATCCTTCCGGAATGATATAACTGAATTCATCTTGTTCACCCCATACCAAAACATTGTTCAACTTTGTTATATTTGGAATAACATTGAACGAATCAAAATTTGCCAAGCCTATCTCATATTCCACACTATCATCAAGATAAATTGGTGGGTAGAAATTATAACTCAACACTGAGGATAAATCACTCAAAGTGAAAGTAAAAGATATTTTCTTCCAATGACAGTTTATTGATGAATGAAGGAAATAGATCAGAAATATTGATTATATAAAAACAACAAGCAGTATTGCCCACACTGATAAGAATTAAACTTCTGCAAAGAATCATAATTATATTCACTTGTTTCTGAAGTCACCAGCGCTGAGGAAGTATTTTATCAATTCCTTTGGTGGTTTGAGATTTCCATAACTGTCAAAATATACAACTTCAGCATTTTTCTTGGAATATGCCGTCCAATGAGTTCCTTCTCCTGAATCAGAATCAGGATTGATGATACCACACTCTTGGTTTCTTATTTTTGTCGGGAGTTTATCCCTCACGAAAACGCCTCGAAAGTGAGGAATACCCAAACGCTCTGCATTCTGTATCAACTCGATATTGGTCAGGGCTCGGTGTGGTTACTTCAGCAGTTTTTTCGATATGGCTGAGCAAACATTCCATATCGTTCACGAGGTCCTAAATATGAACCTTTTCCTTTTTGTTCCATCGCTAAATCTTGCCTTTTTTGTTCAACACGCTGTTCTTTGTCAGATTTTGCTTTATTTATCGCTGAACCAATGAATGCTGCCCTACCTCCTACAGCACCTAGCGCCCCTAGAAGCGGCAGTAGAAATGGAAGGAATCCACCTTTTTTCGAAATTGGTATGACTCTTTTCTTCTGTTTATTCTTTCGTTTCCTGGCAACTTTCAATTCATCACCCTTCTTCTTTTTCACCTGACTTTTTTTTCGCTGCTGTCCCATCCTCAATTTGCTTTTAAGATTCATAATATTAGAAACCCCAAATGCTGTGACTTTTTCCCCCAAATTTTGCATCAGATGATTTTAAACGTTCGGAAGCATACGTTGCCAGTTTTCTGTCAGCAATATTCCTCGCTTCTATATCTTCACTTTCGGAATAAGCAGTGTCGTGTCGCTTACGAGCCTCGTCAAGTGGATTTACGCCTTTGTCTCCCCTTGATAACCATTTTTTCAACTTGGTGCCAGGCCCGCAGTAATTATAACCAGGAACATGTAGTTCTACAGGAATATTTTTGATCAGAGTATTCAGAAAACCTCCCATTATATTTGGTTTCAAAACAACTTGGACACGCGTATATATACTTATCGCATCTGCACTGATGTCAGTTTGATGTCTATTTTGATATGATGAAGACTGAAAAACAAAGGGTGTTGCTTCCAGTTCTCAATCATGATGAGATCAATATGGAGAATAATATTAAAAAACATGGTGCACTATTTGGAGGTCAATCTAACAGAGGGTTGCTCGATGAAGCGAGTGGATCAGGCAAAACTAATGTGATGTTGTTTTTGCTGGATCAACCAAACAGTCTTCGATTCACAAATGTGTACTTATTTTCGAAATCATTATATCAACCTATATATAATCATTTGAGGATTCTGCTGGCACCTATTTAAGATTTTGGATTTTATGAATATAAGGATTCTGCTGAAGTAATTCTTCCTGAAAACATAAATGATCATTCCGTCATAATATTCGATGATATCACGACATGTGATCAAAACATAATAAAAAATTATTTTAGTTTCGGTCGTCACAGACACACGGATTGTTTCTATTTATGCCAAACATATTCTTCCATTTCCAACAATTCATTAGAGATAATGCTAATTTGCTCATAATCTTTCAACAAGACCTGACAAATCTGAAGCATTTATATGATGATCATGTCAGTATAGATATGTCCTTGCAGAGTTTCAAAGAACTCTGCTCTTATTGTTGGAAAGATAAATTTGGTTTTCTCGTTATCGATAAAAACTTTTCAATAAACGAAGGGCGATACAGAAATGGTTTCGACACTTTTATTTATATATAAACTTTGATACCAAGGAATGATTGGCAGTCATTATGAACAGTCAATTACATGAACAACTATTTAGAGCAAGGAAGGCTTTGAGACGAAAATATAAGACTTTGAAATCTGATATAGCAAAATCTCAGTCACATTTGGAAAAAACTTATGAACCAATCAGTGAACCTTTGAAAGAATTCTAGTCTGCCGTTCAGCAAGTCCCAACGACTAAATTCAAGCAAGAATTGAAACATGAAATTAAATCACCTCATACAAGTTATCAATCGACACCCTAAAAATTGTATCAATCGTCACCGCATTCAGGTCATCAATCGACACCCCAAAAATTACATCAACCAACACCTCAAGGATTTTATAAACCAGCACCTCAAGAATTTCATCAACCAACACCTCAAGAATTTTATCAGATCACTCCTGATGAAGAGACATTTCAACATGATTCAACTACTCCAAAACCCGATTGTGATGGAAGTTATTTTGAGGAAAGTATGCAGCCTGTACTGAATCCACAAGAACAATATTTACAACAGCTTGCGATTCCTTTGCCCCGTGCATATATAGAAGACAACATTTCAGATACGAAAAATACGTTTGATGACACTTTTGGAGTATATTTTGATCCATCTACGGAAAAATTTGCTATAGGTGACTCAACTGTGGATTTTGATGGTGCCGATATTGTTATTAATAACAAGTTCAAATACAGTGGAACTGCAGGTTTATATGGAGTGATGTTCAAGAAACAGTCCCTTGGTTATAGAAATAAAGATGTTGATTCATATATCGATATAATCAGAAGAAGTAATGCACATTACCTCCGATACGATCCTGCAAGGGGTTTGTCTACATCACATACATCAAAGTTTGTTAATATAATAAAACCACAAATCACAACACTACACTCTTGGCTAAAGAACGTAAACTTGAAAAAACTCAAAACAATACCAGATTATCTCTTTCCAAGACCAGATCAAGAATTGCTCCAGCTCCTGGTAGATGTACACGAGGTTCAGGACTAACAGGTCTATTCTCTAAAAAGTCGTTATTTAACGAGTCGTTGATTAACGATTGTAGTTCAATTTACGATTACGACAATTCGGAAATTCGTATTCTGTTAACAATGTCGTTACGGCTTCAATCGTTACCGAATGAATAACGACCAACCTGAATTTTTGAGACGGGTAGTACATACAAATTTATGTTTTGTGTTCGAATGATGAAAAAAAAATGTTGAAACTGCCTGTTTCAGTAATTTGACTATTTTAAGGAAACTGGAATCAAATATGGAAATTGGTGAATATTACGGAACTGTGAAAAAAAAGTAGTGAAACTATTATAAAGGCAACAATTTTCCGTATATTTGGATAAATTGAAAAACAAATTAGTGGTTTCGTACAAATAAGTATGAACCAAGTAAACCAGAAATTCTCAAAGAAACTTGGCACCTCCTAACAGCCTAACTGAATAGCTCTGTTGGGAATTCTATATAAATAAAGGGGCCAAATAAGCAACCAATATTTCTGATACTTCGTGAATACACCTGCTGCCTACAGAAGACTGGGACATGACACACGATTTATCTTTTGCCATAGACTTCTGGTAATTGCCATGAGCAAAAAGATGCAATGCTAAAAGAAAACTGTGTAATTGGTTTTTAAATGAAAATTTACTATTTTTTGTTTACTTGTATAACTGAAGGTATCCTCGTATTCCTGAAGGACATTGCAGAGTGATCGCTCATTTCGTTAAATAACTCCCACGCCAGTTCTTCATTTAATTTAAAATCTGTCCGAAAATTTTATTCAGGAGTCTCGAGAGGGTTGGTGATATTCCTCAGCTATCTATTGAATCTCCGATTCAACTCTCTACGGAACAACAGATACATGATCCGATTTACCTTTAAATATCATCATAACACCTTCTTCGCAGTTCTTCTATGTTTACAACCAATACGTCCAGCTTGAACTGATTCATTTCTATTGGATTACGATTTCAATTTTGCAAAGGACGAGTGAGAATAATCTTTTTGCTGAACACGTCTATTATCGTTGACAGTTATGACAGCCAAATAGGTGTCGTCTGCTAAGCGATATTTTGGCAACGATATATCGTTAAATAACGATGAAAAAACAGATAGTGAATACGATTCTGTGATTTTATCGTTATTTAACGGCTTATCGCTTGGTTACGGCTGCTAACGATATCGTTGAAAGATAGTGAATAGACCTGTAACTATGCTCGATTTCAACAATAAACCGGTTGAATATAGATATTTTGATAATTTTAATGAACTAGTTGATCGATTGAATCTCTTGGTTGCATCGCAATGTGCTAGAAACACCGGTGTGAGAAATGAAATTATAAGCATTTTCGAGGAACTTCGCGAGGCAAGAATAATAAAATAAATACTCATATGATTTAACATCATTTGGTGTTTGACCGTGACACCATGCCCATCGATAAATTTGGAAGACATTTTCTGAGAACATCTCAAACACCATATTCTAAACCAGATATACTTCCGAAACCCTCACCAATCAGCACACCTTTTTGCATATGGAATCCATCATCGCATCATACTAAATGTGTTCTTCATTTGAGGGCAACCAAAGATATCAGGAAGAGTGTAAGTTTTTTTGTGATTGAAAATGATTCAACTTCGTATGAATTTCCTGTTTCCGGAAAGATTAAAAGCATCAATTCCCTACCAGGAGATATATCTATATCACTCGGTGGAGAGTATGCAGATATTGTTTCATTGAAAGGAAAGATTTTGAATAAAGGTGATAAGATCAATTTCTTAGTCAATCAGCAGCAGCACAGTCAACTGTATGTCGAAATTGTACTTCAGTGCCCCATAACTGAAAATGGATAAAATCAAAGAAGAAATTGTAGGAGAATTGCATAAAAATTCACGAAGACTATTCAAAAGAAGGCGTGTTATCATCAAAGGGTTAAATGACCTACTTCAAGCTGATTTAGTTTGAATGATTCCCTACTCCAAAAATTAGAAAGGATTTAAGTACATTTTGGTAGTTATAAACGTATTTTCCAAATATGTTTGATGTGAGCCCGTTCAAACCAAAAGTGGAGGAGATATGACTCAGATGCAAAAAATATTGAGAGAAATGGAAGTTGCAACCAGGAATCTACAAACAGACTTGGGAAAAGAGTTCTACAATGGAAAATTCAAGCAACTGATGGATGAGTGGAAAATTAACCATTACAGTACTTTTTCCAATTTGAAAGCTAGTATAGTTGAACAAGTAAACAGAACTTTGAAAAATAGAATTTGAAGACAATTCAGCCTACAAGGAAGCTACAATTGGTTGGGTATTCTACCACATATAGTTTCTGACTATAACAATTCCGTTCACAGGACAATAGGAATAACCCAAAGATGTTAAAAAATGTCATGAGATGTATTTACTCAAAAACACATATAGCCATTTCAGAACAGTGGATCCAAGGAAACGGAAATTTAAAATCAATGATCATGTAAGAATAAGTAAGTACCGAGAGGCATTTGCTAAAGGGTATACACCAAACTGGTCCAATGAAATTTTCGCTGTGAGAAAAGTCTATCAGTCGAATCCTGCTGTGTATTTTCTTAAAGATCAAAATGATGTTGACTTCCAAGGTGGTTTCTATGAAGAAGAACTCCAAAAAGTTAAACATCCTGATGTGTTTCTGGTTGAAAAAATTCCAAGAAAAAAAGGAGACAAACTCTACATGAAATGGTTAGGTGAGTAATAAGTATAATTCGTGAATATCAAAAAATGATTTTGTATAACATTTCTCAAATAAAACAATATAAAATTCACAAAACAGTTTTATTTATACAATATTTATATTATAAATCAATCACAAAATCTATTATTGAATTTTATTTCTCTATGTGCTGAATCCAAAATGGAGACGATGATTTTAGAAATTTCTAATATTCGCCTCTCGAAGCGCATTCTATCGATTGCTGCATGATTCCAATACATTTTCCGAGAATACTTGTAAGCAAATTTCCAAGTGTACATATAATAAGTCTTGTTATGACTTTCATCAATTGTTACCGTCTTATTCATGGTTTATCAGACAAATCTGTTCTGAAAACTTCCGGGTAAAGATGGATGAATTCCAGAGTTAGACTGATATTTTCACTATTGGTATTCACTTCTGGCTGAAGCAAATCTAAAGCATTTTGCAACACATCACCACTCAGCTTGCAGAGTCCGTTTTTCAAAACTTGGAAATATTGTCCATAATATAATAAAATATCTACACTATATTCAATTAGAGGTAGGAGTTTCCATAGCTTGCAGACTGTTTGAAACCCCAAGTACACTGAGGAGTAATCTTTATTTATTTTGACTACTCGCCCGTTTGTAAATTGGCTGAACTCAATAGTAAACCTATCGTCTTCAACAGTCTGCAGTTGATCGGACGAGTGAAAATAATTGGTAATGACTCCTTGGCGTGTCAAGAACTGCTTCTACTCATGTTCTGTGAAAATTACTCGATCTCCCTTATTTCCAATGATTTCAATACAGGGAGTGAAATTCAAATCATATGAAAGATTCACAACAACAAATTTACTTTTAGATTTGTTTAATGGGAATTTTCTTTCACTCAACACTACTTTTGATTTTTCTTTTCAAAAATATTCACTTGACAAGTTGAATTTGAACTCGGTAATACTCATTTTGACGAGAGAATGTCTTCTGTAATATCTTTATCGGTTTCTATATTACATCACCAGTAGTGGGGGCAATATTCTAGTTTAACTCTTCATTAGACCATCAACATTCTCGATATTTGGCAACAACGTGAACTTAACCTTGAGAGAGGTCGTTGAACCCGTTTCAAGTTCCTCCTACTTGTCGAGACTTGTCTGTAACGTGACGTCAGCAAATTCTAGGTAATCTGATACCTAACACGTGACCTTGAAAGAGGACATTGAACCCGTTTCAAGTTCCTCCTTCTTGTCGAGACTTGTCTGTAACGTGACGTCAGCAAATTCTTGGTAATCTGATACCCAACACGTGCATTTATTGACCTTGAAAGAGGTCATTGAACCCGTTTCAGGTTTCTCACACTTGTCGAGAATTGTCTGTAACGTGAGATCAGCAAATTCCAGGTAATCTGATACCCAACACGTGCATTCATTTTGAAAGAGGTCATTCAACCCGTATCAAATTTTGCCTACCGGCCTACTAAGGCGTCAGCAAATTCGAGGAATGCCTGACACGTGCACTTATTGAAATAAGTCATTGAACCCGTATCAAATTTCGTTGACCGGATGTTATCAAATGTAATCTGATACCTGACACGTGCACTTATTGAAAGAGGTCATTGTACCTATGTCAAGTTCCTCCTACTTGTCGAAACTTGTCTGTAACGTGACGTCAGCAAATTCTAGGTATTTTGATACCTAACACTTGACCTTGAAATAGGTCGATGAACCCGTATTGAATTATTCTTACTTGTTGAGACTTGTCTGTAACTTGAAATCAGCAAATTCCGGGTAATCTGATACCCAACACGTGACCTTGAAAGAGGTCATCAAATTTCGTTGATCGGATGTTATCAAATGTAATCTGATACCTGACACGTTCTTCCATTTTGAAATAGGTCATTGAACCCATATTGAATTTAACTTACCGGAACTATTGCGTCGTCGAATTCCAGGTAATCTGATACCGAACACGTGCACTTATTGAATTAGTTCATTGAACCCGTATCTACTTTCGCTGACCGGAACTATTGCGTCATCGAATTCCAGATCTGATATCTGACACGTGCACTTATTGAAATCGTCCAAACCAGGGTGTATACCCAAACGACGAGGGACGTCGATGAGCCCACTCGCCGTCCATCATTTCCAGAGGGCCCCCACGGATAATGAATACTATAGTAACCATCACAGAACCCACCTCTCGAAATATCAGCCACATCCAACGAACCACAAACCGTCCCTAGTATCAGGTGAACAGGATTTGCACGCAAATTTTAATTTTCAGTCAGATATCCTAACGATAAGCACCCTTGTAAATGAGAAGATAGAAACCATACTGGACACAGGATCTCAGCTAAACGTCATAACTGAGGAACTGGCTCAGAGTATCAATAGAAATAAATGCATTCAGAACTTAATAGTGGCTGGGGGACAAAAAGTGCCAATACTGGGAACCACTATTTTCAATTTGAAAATCGGAGAAATGAGCACCATCTGTTATGCCGTAGTGATAGAGAGGATGGCTTACCCCCTAATCCTAGGAATGGAATTTCCCAACCAATTTGACAGCATAATTAATTTAAAAGACAAAACAGTCTCGTTCACATATCAAGATAAGTCTATTGCAGTTGGCATCAAAGGTAGTGAAAGAACCACAATAAATACTATGCAAACTCACCATATGGAGGAAGAGACAGGGAAGAATTTAATGAAAACTTTGGAAACGGGAACTAAGGACTCAGAAATGGAGTTAAAGAAAGATTCGAAAAACAATAAAGGCTTCGGAAAACAAAAGTATGACTTCGACACACTCATTAAAAATTCAAACAAACCCCATGACATCACAAAGGTTAAATTTGAAGAGATTTCAAAAGATATATTCCAAATGCCTGACAGTTTTTCACTAGTCCATTGTGTTTCAGCCGACTTGGAAATGAAGAAGGGGTTGGCGAAACAGTTCTTGGAAAGATTCGGCAGCAAACATATGTTGAGGGTGCAAAACCAGTCGAAGGGAGGAGTTGCCTACTTAATAGATGGAAATAGATACGTTTACTATCTAATAACTAAGGAATATTACTGGAATAAACCTACACTCGCAGACATATGGAGTTCCTTAAATGTCCTAAAAAAGCTTACCTTGAATCGTAAGGTGGAAAAACTGGCTTTTCCTCAAATTTGTAGTGGATTAGATCAAATGGACTGGCCTATAATTAGCCAAATGATTATGTCACTCTTCGAGGATGTTCAAATAGATATAACAATTTGCAAACTACCTGCAGATGAGAAAGAATATAACCCACCTGTCATAATAACACATGGAAATGAGCTACAAACCAGAAGGACAGCAGATACCAATAACACATCTCAAAAAGTACCGAATATACCAGGGATATTAAAGTTTTCTATGCAAGAAGATGTAATTATAAAACCCGGAGAACAATGTATAGCTCAAATGGACAGCCGAGGAAAGGAGTTGGAAGATTACGATTTTACCCCAAATGAAAAATTTTTAGTACCAAGGGGACTTATTGGATGTCAACCCCCTTATCAAGATGATAAAATTTTATGGAATATAGTCAATGTCGGCATTCAGAGCCAAAAAATCCTGAAGGGCTCAACCGTGGGATTTCTATACACAAAAAACAGAAATATTGTTGATACGGCAATGCTCCTATACTTAGATAAAGATGATCCAGTTGCCGATGATGTTACACTGGCTGACCACAACTTAGTTGGCATCGAAAATCAGGACCTCAGATACAAATACAAAACCTCCTCCGAAAATATTCACATGTATTTTCAAAATCCGCAAGAAAAATGGGACAAACCGACTTGACCACTCATAAAATAGAAATTTCAGAGGGTACAAAACCAATACGTAGTCATGCATACAGGGTGTCCCAAAAGGAAAGGGATATTATTGACCAGCAGATACAGGAGATGTTAGAGAACAACATCATTAGACCTTGTCATTCACCATGGGCAAGTCCAATAGTCTTAGTGAAAAAGAAAGACGGGTCAGTGAGATTCTGTGTGGACTACCGGAAGTTAAATAATGTCACGAAAAAGTCAACATACCCGATACCAAATATTGAGGATATTTTAACATACCTTGGAGGAACAAAATATTTCAGTTGTCTGGACATGTTCAGCGGATATCACCAGGTGAATGTAGAAGAAACATCCAAACAGTACACAGCATTTGTAGCACAGGGGCATGGATCCTATGAATTCAATGTTCTAAGTTTCGGACTTTGCAATGCACCCGCCACGTTTCAATTCCTTGCCGATAAGGTATTTGAGGGCATGAAATGGAAGGATGTACTCATTTATTTGGATGACATAGTGGTTTTTTCGAAAACAGAGGAGGAACACCTTGAAAAACTGGAGAAAGTTTTCAAAAGGCTAGAGTGGGCCGGACATACCCTGAAGCCTAGTAAATGTGTATATGCACAGACACAGGTCAAAATGCTGGGCCATATCGTGAGTGGAAGAGGAATAGCACCGGATGAAGAAAAATTAGAAGCCATCAAAAAATTTCCTAGGCCGAAATCAGTCAAATCTCTGCAAAGCTTTATTGGGCTGTGCAATTACTACCGTAAATTCATAGAAAATTTTTCAATGATTGCCAGACTCCTTCATCAGGCTACCAAAAGGAATGAGAAATTTAGCTGGGGACATGAACAAGAAATTGCTTTCAACATCCTGAAGGAAAAATTGACAACTGCACCAGTCCTGCAACATTTCGATCCAACAAAGGATTGTGAATTGAGAGTGGATGCCAGTACAGCAGGAATTGGCGCGATACTTCTGCAAATCGGCCCTGACAGTGACCCCCACCCCATAGCTTATGTGAGCAGGAGTCTTTCTAAGGCAGAAATGAACTATACGATTACAGAGTTAGAAGGCTTGGCAGTAGTATGGTCTCTAGAGTATTTAAGACATCTAATTTATGGCAGAAGAATAAAGATTTTCTCAGATCATCATGCTTTATATTGGATAAAGTCATTCAAAAACCCCCCAAAATACATTTATTTAGTTGCCATTCTTTATTAACATCATTTCCAATGATATCTTGGTCATTTTCCTATAAACTCCATTTAAGCTTTTGGGATAGAAGATGAGTTTTCAATTCAACTCAATTCAGTTCAAATGTTGTGTTATGTTTCAATGGAGTTAGTTGGTTCGTGAGCAAGATTTTAGTGACGAGGACATCAACTTTGACAAGGTTGGGAAAATCGGTTACTTGCATTTCGGACTTCCATCGTCTTAATGGTTGAAAGATTTCTACTTCTTTCAATTTTTCACTGATTTTCAATTGCTTGAATCTGCAATCATCTTCAGGTGAATACTCAGTTACTACATCGTCTATAACCTTCAAACAAACGTTGGGAGACTCGTGCAGTTTGTTACTGAGAAAGTCTGTGCGATATGCATCACCAACGAGAGAAATAACCTCAAAAGTTGAAAAGATGTCAAATATTTTAAAGTGAATCGTATGTTATTGCTTATATCGAGACGATAAGGAATATTATCTACTGAACATGTGTCGATTCAGATGGGAAGTCTCACCAAAATAGATTTGTTCAGATTATATTTGTTGAAATTGGATCTAGCCAAAGTACTATTGCGCATCAGTAAAACAAATAGTTTCAGATTTATTCTGATGAAATACATTTTGGCTGGAAATATTACTACGCATGCCCCGTGTAGTTACATATTTTCCTTCGAATTGACAAATGAAAAATGAAAAAATAATTATCGAAGCAGGAGCTTAGAAATCGGTGTTCTCTTAAAAATTATGTATTGCAGAAAAATCCACTGATTGAATAGCTGAAGAGGTAATTATTTTTATCAGAAAACCGGAGATATACAGCGAATTGGAGTTATAATAGTAATGATAATATACCCTCATAAACAGTCGAAGACATAGCCTGTGTCGTTAGAGGATGGTTATTATTATTATTTACCAGGGTGCTCCGATGCGACTCATTCGGAAGTCGTATTTACTCAGGAAAACTCGGATAAATTATTGCACTACCGTTACAGAAACGAACATGTGAATTGCAAGAACAAAAACATAAATACCAAAATATCTATAAGGACTTGAGAATTCAAGTCAAAAGAACCATGCGAAATTTTAATATTCAAGGATTAGCACAACGAAATATCTGAGAAAATTAGGAGTTTAGACAAAATTTACATGAAGTTGTTAGCTGAATTGTTCCAGAATCGCCAAATCAATCAAAAAAGACTTGCTGTGAATATGAGCAGAACGGAAATAACTCGTAGAAAGAACTGCGGGATCACATCATACAACAATATCAAGAAATTTCTTGAAGGAGAAAGGTGCATGACAAAACAATACGGATGGTTGAAAGGTGCTGAAAAATTTCTTTCAAATGTGTTACTCCGATCAGTCTTTGTAACAAAATTCAAGAGTTACAATCTAATCAATGTTACGGCTTCAAGTGCAAAAACAGAAATCAAATGTTTGAGTGCAGAAGACTAGCGTGAAAAATATTGGAATAATTTTGAATTTTTTTTTCAAGCTTCAAGATTTGCAAGAATCACAAAATCAAACAAATATGTATGTTCGAGCAGTTGAAATAAGTGGATGAAGAAGATGCCGTGAACCAATCAGACACCAAATTTAACGTGCGGGTGGAAAGATGTATCAGACCGGTTTTCAATTCAACAAGTCTCATGCAGTGTGTAATTAGGCAAGTTTTTGAGAAATACATTACCGACTAGAGAAACAGCCTCAAAAATCTAAAGATTGTTTCAAGATAACTTAGAATATTTTCTAGTGAAGTGTATGGGTGAAAATGGGTTTGCAGCGAGATTTCACGGCTGGGCAGACTATTCGATTTCAACTAAACGAGTGTTGTGGTATTAGTTTCAGTAGAGTAAGATGGTGCGTGAGCAAGATGTCATCGTCCTGCATTGAGAAAAATCCTTGAAATCACCGACTTTACATATTTACATTGAAACTGAATAATCTTCTCGCACGTGAAATCTACCATGGACCCATTTTAACCCTTACAGACCCAAAACGGACTTCATTCAAAATGGTAATTTCGGAAAATCCACAACACTTAATTACTTTTCGTTCACGGCAATCGAAATAAAATGCATATACATATAATATTACCTATTTTTAATAATCTCCCGAATAAACAAGAAAAATAAAACACGATTTGTAAAATGAATCGTTCCTGTCAACTTTTATCAAATTCCTGATATCTTCTAAACAATTGGTTGGAATAAACTGAATATTTACCGAAATTATATTTTTCCGAAGGAATGATCAAGTGTCATCTATAGACCACGCCCACATTTTCATCTTTATAAAAGTAGGAATCGACAGACTGAAAGTCTTTCTGCGACCGAGGTTAGTTTTTGAAATTGCATTTTGTTGGAACCCTAACCATTAAAATCAATTCGCTGGCTCGTTCGGTTTTCGACACTACATGATTGACTGGAACCCACTCACCTCAGAAAATCCTGTGAACTATTCAATTATAATCCATATTCCATTTGAAAACAACCACACAATACTGAAAGTGATGCCACTACTAACTGGTCACACACTTTACTAGAGAATAATATTTCATTTCTGGGTTGGCGCTCACAGAAAATGCGATAATACTTCGGTTGTAATAATCGAATCTTGTGTTGTGCCTCGAAGATCCGTTCTGTAGGTACTAACACCATAAACGAAATCACGAAAACTGATTCTTCTCTGTAGTTTGTTTAATAAAAATTGACGCAACCGACCAAAGTATTTACCTTTTACATCGACGACGTGAGCTCAACATGTAGTTGCTACTCAAACATTTGTGCGTGAATTGCGCTTTCAATTTCCAATATTTTTTTGAACGTAATTAACGTCTATTTTGGTCATACCTTTGAGTGAATTGACGTTATTATTTTCTATTTTTTTTGAGCGTGTGAAACGTATATTTTGAGTAGAGTAAATATGAGAAAGCTTTTGGAATCAAGGTCAAAACCTATGAGAGAGCTTTTGGATTCAAGGACAAAACCTATGAGAGAGCAACGGGAGGTACACGTCAGCAGAAAGTGCACTTGTCAGGTTTCAGATTACATTTGATAACATCCGCTCAACGAAATTTGATACAAGTTCAATGACCCATTTCAAAATAAATGCACGTGTTAGGTATCAAATTACTTGGAATTTGCTGACGCCACGTTACAGACAAGTCTCGACAGGTAGGAGAAATCCGAGATGGGTTCAATGACCTCTTTCAAGGTCAATAAGTCAGATATTAATTAAATTATCTGGAATTTGCTGACGTCACGTTACAGACACGTCTCAACAAGTTAAAATAATTCAATATGGGTTCAAGGACCTATTTCAAGGTCAATAAGTCAGATATCAGATTACTAGGAATTTTCTGACGTTACGTTACAGACCAGTCTCGACAAGTAGGAGAAATCCAAGATGGGTTCAATGACCTCTTTCAATAAATGCACGTGTCAGGTATAAGAATACATTTGATAACATCCGGTCAACGAAATCTGATACGGGTTCGGTGACTTATTTCAATAAGTGCACGTGTCAGGCATTCCTGGATTTCGCTGAAACCATAGTTCCGGTAGGCGAAATTTGATACGGGTTAAATGACCTCTTTCAAAATGAATGCACGTGTTGAATATCAGATTACCAAGAATTTGCTGACGTCGACAAGAAGGAGAAACTTGAAACGGGTTCAACGACCTCTGTCAAGGTCAATGAGTTCACGTGTCAGATTTTGATGAGCAGATCATGAGTGGTTGTGTGTTTGCTTCGGCCAGGAGAAAATCTTAATATTGAAAATTGTTCAACTCTGGAATTCATCCATCTTCACCCAAAAGTTTTCGGAGCTGAATTCGATAATAGATCATGAATAAGATTTGAAATGAGGTTTTCCTATGAATCCTTCGGCTCCTACAGACCCTGGCATATTTTTCTAGTGACTACATAATTTAATGTCGTGCCATTTGTCCACGTTCTCCATAGTTTTTCCAAATATCGAGTTTATGATAAATTTAAATAGATCCCGTTCAAAGTCATTCCTGGCAGAATTACGAAGATTGGTATTCAAATCAATATATTGCTTTAACCATGCTGACTGTATAAATTCCAAAACTCTATATAATCTCTTCAATTGCATTCCATGTTTCAAACACTGCTACAAATTTCTGTAGTGTATGATGTATAATGTATCTTTCCTTATTCATTAAATTTGGAGTCAACTTGGAATACTTGCTTCCAGGAGGCTTAATACTTTCTGGACAAATAGGAAGGTCATTATGATTGAAATAAGTGTTACCTTCAGAATTAGGCTTTAATCAACAAGATTCCAACATGACAATACATAACAGAATGACATATGTAAACTGACAGTAAGTTTATAACAATCATATGAAGGGATATAAATTTTCAGTACATTCTCCCTAGGTATATTTTAGAGAACATAATCTTCAAGATATTCGGTGGCCGTCGACTACAAGTAGGACGATTTTGATCTTCTTCCAATGGGTGGTTCTGATCTTCCCCCGAAGAGTTATCTTTTGAGCAGCCTGGAAGGTCAATGGCCTTTTCAGTATCTTCACTGAGATTATTCAAATCTTCTGCATTGCAGTTGTCCTCAGTCACATCTATATTTCCTCGTGGAGCTAAATGTTTCAAGAAAACAGTTGCTTCTCGTCCATCATCATGACGTATTAGTGCGTATCAAGGATTAGCTTCTAGTAACTGAACTTCTTCGACGAGAGGATCATATTTACTTTGTCGCACATGTTTCTTCATCAAAACTGTCCCAGGTGCCGTAAGCCATGAGGGTAGAGCTGTTCCATTAGAAGATTTTCTTGTATTCTTTCATGAGGTGCACAATTAGTTGAAGTGCACAAAAGAGATCGAACAGAATGTAGAGCCTCCTCCAACACCAATTCCCATTGTTGAGTTTTCAGACCTTCAGTTCTTGTAGCCAACATTATAGTTTTTCAGATGATTCCGTTATATCTTTCTGTTTGTCCATTTCCTTGTGGATTGTAAGGAGTTGATCTACTAGTGGCTATTCCTCGAGAATGTAAGAATGATTCTATTTTAGAAGACATGAAGGAAGTGCCTTGATCTGAATGAATGTAGGACGGCATGCCAAATATAGAGAAAATATTTCCAAGACATCGGCAGACAGTTTCGGAAGTCATGTCAGCACATGGATAGGCGAAAGGGAATCGTGAATACTCGTCTACAATTACAAGTAGATATTTGTTTCTAGAACTGAAAGGAAGAGGTCCTTTGAAATCTATATTCAGTCTTTCGAAAGGAGAAGTAGCTTTTATAAGCGTACCATAGTTTTTTATATATCTCGGTTTCAACTCCGCACATATCGAACATGAGGCAGTGATTTTGTGTACATCTTCTACCGAGAAGGGCATGTTTCGAGAACGTATCCAATGGAACATTCTAGTAATACCTGGATGACACAGTGCTTGATGTAAATCAAATAGTTTTTCAAGATTCCCTGTGCTGGATCCACATATTCTTGATAAAGTATCAGCTACGATATTTTCTTTGCCTGGCCTATAAATGAAGTCATAACTGTAAGAAGCGAGTTCTAGACGCCATCTGAGTATTTTTTCATTTTTTATTTTACTTGCATGTCTAGCATTGAACATGAAGGAAACAGATTTTTGATCAGTTATGAGTTGGAAATGTTTTCCTATCAAGAAATGGCGCCATTTCTTGAAAGCTTCAACAATTGCATAGGCTTCTTTTTCTATAGGAGAATGTTTTTGCCCACTTTTCGATAACATTCTGGAATAAAAAGCAACTGAACGTCCAGACTGACTGAGAGAAGCAGCAATAGAATGTTCCGACGCATCAGTTTCTACCACAAGAGTTATGGAATCTTCAATCGAAGTAACTGCTGATTTAATAATTTCATTTTTTAAATTTTCGAAGTCGTGTAGAAGTTGTTCAGAGAGAGGAAAGGAGCTACAATTAGTAAGTCTATGAATTTTACCAGAAAAATTAGGCATCCACTTTGAATAATGAGCAAACATTCCAATAGCTCGCCGCAATTATGGTAAATTATTAGGTGCTGGAAAATTAATGAGTGTTTCGAGCCTCTCAGGATCAGGTTTGATTATTTTATTTTCTATAACATATCCAAGTATTTTAATACTTCTTTTGGAAAAAATGTTCTTACTGTCATTTATTGTCAGGCCATATTTTCTAACAGCAGACAAAAACTGTTCTAAATTTCTATCATGTTGTTCTTGGGTGTGACCGCATATAGTGATATCATCTATATAAGCATATATTCCAGACAATCCTTCCTCTTTGATGATAGTATCAAGAACACGTTGGAAACAGGCTACTCCATTAGTCACGCCAAAAGAAATTCTAGTGAACTGATATAGGTTGCCATCAGCTTCAAATCCTGTATATTGTTTCTCCTCTTCCTTGATTGGTATTTGATGGTATGCACTTTTGAGGTCGACAGTGCTGAAGATTGAATACTTAGAAATATGTCTCACATTATTCTCAATATTTGGGAGTGGATAAGCATCTATATACGTGAATCGATTTATTGTTTGTGAGTAATCCACTACCATCCTCTTTTTATGATTATCATTCTTGGTTAATAATACTTGAGCGCGCCATGGAGATTTACTTTCTTCTATTATACCTTCTAAAAGTAATTTTTTTACCCCACTGGATATAAATTCAGCATCATCAGATGGCAAGATTCTTGATTTGATGGCCACTGGCTTGCAATAGGGAGTAAGGTTTGCAAATAATGTTGGTGGATCTACTGTTGCAAAAGCTGAGCTACATAGTCTTAGAGCTGATTTTGGTCCCCCAAAGTCGAGTTGTACCGACGAATATTCTTTCAATATGTCGTGACCAATAATTATGTCGGCACATAGATCTTGTATAATGGAAATCTTGATATTGGAATGTTCATGCCCCAAAACATTTATGCTAACAAAACAGTGTCCACAAATTTGGGATTGCATAGATGTAGAAGCCAGAGATATGTATCCACTACTAGGAAACAATGGTATTTTAGCAGCCAAAAGGAATTTTTTATCTATATATGTTTCGGAACTTCCTGTATCTACTAAAGCATCAGCAGTATGAGTGTTAACCTTGACTTTGATCAAAGATTTGGATAAGCTCCTAGGAGCAGCCGCAAGAAAACTGGAAACAGGAGCCATCGATGCGGTGGTAGATTTACCAACGTTTTTAGTACTTTGACATACTTTGGAATAGTGTCCCAATTTTCCACAGCTCTGGCAAAAGGAATTACGAGCAGGACAAATCTTCCTTTCGTGTTTCTTGTTTCCGCAAAAGTAACACTTTGTCCACCTGGTAACAGCAGAAGAAGCTGCTTGTTCTTCGAATTCTCTCGATTGTTCAACACTTCCTGATGAAAGTGTCGCATTGATGAACGTAGTTGGATTTATATAAGCTTCTGAATGTTTTTGAGCATCTAGAGACTGTGCCTGAATGATTGCATCATGAAGTTTCAAAGTATTATTTTCTAAAAGTCTCTGTCGTATTTGAGCAGAATTAAGTCCACTTATGAAAGAATCTCGTATATAATCATCTCGGTTTTCATCGGCGCTTACTGGCTTGAAGTTGCAGTCCTTGCTTAATTGTCTCAGTGCTTGTATATACTGGTGAACAGTTTCTTCTGGTTGTTGTCTCCCTGTGGTAAGACAGTATCTTGCATACATTTCATTTTTCGGTTTCCCAAATATGTCAGTCAAGATCTTTTTAGCTTCAGAGTAATCCTTGCAGTCAATGATATTTTCGTAGACAGAAAAACTAAAATAGTTGATAATAAGTTTCAATTTCTCTTCTTCGTCAGCTTCTTTAACAGTGGATACGAAGTTTTCGAATGTAGCTATCCAGTGCGTCCATTCTTGAGCAATTTTTGAAGAATCACTATGAGGGTCGAATCTTTCAGGTCTCAGAAGTTTTTCCATCTTGTTGATTAAATTGAAATAAGTATTACCTTCAGAATTAGGCTTTAATCAAAAAGATTCCAACATGACAATACATAACAGAATGACGTATGTAAACTGACAGTAAGTTCCTAACAATCATATAAAGGAATATAAATTTTCAGTACAATGATCATCACGTAAGTTTGACGGAGAGTCTAAATCAACTTCCAATACGTATCCTTTCGATGATATGTCCCCAATGTCGAAGCAGTCAAAACTTTCCAGCTCATACTTCTTAAGCCATCTGAAATACCGCATTGGAAGATATTCACTCATAGCAGCTCCATACAAATTTGTTGCGTCAAGATATAAAATAAACGAGTTTGGTTTACAAAGATCATAAGATGCTATGAATGCTACAGCCTTTCTTTTACTACAATGGCTTACACCACAACGAATTCCTTTCTCAAAAAGTGAACCATATCAATATCAGTTAGAAGCTCTAGTTCAACCTTAGTTGAAAGTAGCATAGCATCCCAACTGAGTGAAGGGGCTGTTACATATTGGGCAGGATCAAGTTTATATTTTTCCAAACAGACATCCCGGAATTTCTCGAATACATCTGCCGATAGTAGAACATCTGATTTGAAGTAGACATCAGAATATTCTCCCAAAATTAAACATTCAAATTCCTGCGAGCTCGATTATAATCCTCGTCTGAAGTATCTCCACTATTCAGGATATCAAAGAATTCAGATTGACTTGGTAGTGTAACTTGGTTAATTTTTTCATAGAAATCAACAAATAAATAAGGAAAAACACTTTTGCGTCTTATCATATTGAATTTTCTATCATCTGAAAAATATTTTCTCACCTCCCGACATTGGGATGGTTTCAGTGTTTTACTCAGATTATCTAGAGATTTGGATAAGAAGCGGAAAGAGTCAGCAAACCTTAGAGTGATGAATTTGTCTCTAATATTGGGGTTTTCTGATTTTTCAACCAAGTATGTTTTGGAAATTGAAATATATTTCCGTTTGTTTTTAGCAATCACTGAGATATTTTCTTTATTCAGAGACAGCTTCTTTATAAACAGATGACAGTCGTAATTGGTCAAATTATGGAAGAACACAGGAATGAATTTCACCAGTTAATATTGCAAATTACATCTCGAATGAGCGCTTGCGCGGTACGCACCCATCAAGTGACAATGATCTCGGACTTTGATGTCTTCAGGTTTATAGGAGTTGCCACAAATATGACATTCTGTAGAATTGTGAAAGTCACTCTCTTCTTTTGGTAAAAGTGGCAGCATTTCTTTCATATGTTTCAAATGTTTGTTATATAAATTCAGGACAAGATCATCCAACATTCTAACAAAAACCTCAGCACAATCACTTCCACGATATTGTATAAATTTCGAGTATTTGTCGTCAAAATTACACTTCACATAGAAGATGAATGAATATGGCTCGTGTTCGTATGATTTCAATGTGAATGAGTGCTTATCTGATGGTTCACTGTGGTGAATAGGTTTCAGCAAACTCTCAAAATCAGCATAGATAACAAAAGGGACTGGAAGTTGTTTTTCGAAATTGGTAAATTTCAGAATATTCCCAGGCAAAGTTTCACCATATTTGTTGATAATCATGTCTGGTTTTGGGACTGACACTCATAAATGATTACAGTCATTTTCTTGATGAGCAGTCAGTTTTTCATAATTGGAAAAGAATTGAAGACAACCGTCACAAATATATACACGACCATCATGCTTAGATTTTTGCCTTGAAACCAACTTTGACAAATCTGTAATGAGGCAGTAGTGATTATTTTCATCCAAATCAGCTATCAGAAGGAGATTCACATGTGTTGCGGATCAACGTGTTGTGAAATGTAAGGGCCCCACGATGTTGGTAACCATTTTACCTTCCTTGAATTGTGTATCTATTCCAAATACATTGACGGATACATTATTCAATCTTTCAAATTTGGAAATATCCTTCAATTTCACTGGAAAATCAATGTCTTCTATAGTGTGGGTATGAAGATGAATTTGCAGGATCTCCATTCGATGGGAAAATTGCTGCAATAACGAACCAAGCAAAGCAAGCATTATCCATGTTCTTCACATTCACAACGGTTTGTTTCATATTAACTGTTTTGGGCAACTTGCTATATGAGGAAGCTGATAGTGGATTGTATTTGTTTATATTTACATCCAAATACCAAATCTTTTGTAATGACCATCCTGAGTCTCTTTCCTGGAATTCTGAAGCCTTTTAAATCATCTCATTTCTGATTTCCTCATAAAGCCAATCCAAGTCAGTAGAACTAGTTGTGATTTTGTTTTTTGTATTGAATGATTTCATATCACTCGACTCTTTTTCAGGTATAATGTAATGTCCAAATAGTTCAAAATTTATTTTCAAGCTCTTATGTTCCTGCATATACTTGGAGATGATGTTTAGAACTTTCGGCTCAACTTCTTCCATGCAGTTGGCATAATCAACATGTATTTCATTACTTTTGAATCGATAACTTGCAATTCTATAATTGAATGCATGTTGTAGTTTTTCGATATCGCCTTCCAGTTTTGATGAAACATTCGCATGCAACCTTTTTGTCGACTGTGGAGCACTTGTGGAAGGATCATCCATTTTTATTCTTTTACCTGGTGTACCACTAACTTCTTTGAGATGACAGTTATTTCTTACATGTCGGTTTAGGTTACCTTTTGATGAAAAATCCTTTTCACATCTGAGACACTTCATGATGCACTAAGCTAAGCGCCAACAGAACTGATTGTTATCGTTAGAACAGCTCCGATTAAATAGATGAACCTCAAGATATACGCTTGCGCATTGCTGATGCAATAGCAGTTGATGACCTTGTGAAAAACATCTGGCGTCTTGATAACCGGATGCTATGCTATAAGTTGAATGACTTGTCGTGTCATCAATCTGATGAGTTGCAGATGTTGCAAGGTGAATGACCTTTGAGGAAACATCTGGTGACTAGACAGCCGGATGCTTAAGGTGATTGACTTGTCGAGTCATCAGTCTGATTATTTGCAGATATTGCAAAGTGAATGACTTTCGCGTGAAAACTCCAGGTGTGTGAATAATTGGATAGTGACGTGATGAATTCCTATAATAGAAATTTCGAAAATAAAATACAGTTTCTTCGGGATATTTTTATTAAGATATATCCATTATATAAATTTGATACAGAGCATGAACATTTGAGAGTGCACATATACAATTATCTTTATTATAATGGAAACAACTTGCTTCAGATGCTTGTAAACCGGGTTGTTCTTCAAATTCTATGACTGGGAGCTGGGTGAATTTTTTCATGTATTCAGCTTTCTCCCTTCCTTTGACAAAAAGAGTATCAACTCCTTCAGTGAGCTTCTTGATTATATTTCCAAATTGATGTAAAGGTGTGAATCCATCAATACAATACAATACAATGATGATTGTGTGTCAGCCAAGTGGCCTGACTATGGAATTTTGGTGGAAGCATGTTCAATGGAAAAGGAGGTTTGAATACATAGTGAGAAACCTTACTTCCATCGAATGCAGCCAGTTCCTTGGTTATAAATTTATTGTTCTTGATATTGAAACCTTGTGCATCTATTACCAATATCATATTTTCAAATTGATGAGTTTTCTTATCAATGATTGCTTTGAATTGTATGGCTCAATCAATTGTTTAAGCACTTTCAGATTCTTATGGTGTTGATTCAATCTTCTTCTATACTCTGCAATCATCTTAGAACTGATGTTTCAAGCATACAAGTCCTTATATATAACATCAAGTGGAACATGCGCATTAAAATTGCTTGACAATTTTCGTAAATGGATTATATGAAAATTCTTTTTCGTAGAGAATTAAGCAGTAGGCGGTAACATTTTTGGGTGTGACTTCAGCGGTTTCAATTTCAATTCTGAGTACTATGGAACCGGTCTGAATCACTTCTTTTTGACGTGATCAGTCGATGTGAACCAGCGGTGCTTTCACTTTGAATTCATTTGGATTGAGATTGGGTTGATTTGATTTAAGATGATAGTAACTTTCTTGAAAATTGGCATCCATTTCATAAAGTTTTGCAAACTTGTTATTCTTGAAATCTAGATTCAAGTCATTGTAAGGATATCGTTCAGAATTCAGAAATACTCTCAAATTGCTCAGATTGCATTGGTCGAATGTACTCATATCAGTAGTAAGCTTTTCTTTTTTAGCTTGTTGAAAAGCAATAATAATATGTCAGGGAGTTTTGACCTTCATAGTTGTTTTCACCTGCCCAAGTGTGCCTTGTTATTTCATTTAAACAAGGATATTCGATCAATTCCCATCTCCTGAATTTCAATGGTAGTTCAACATTGCTATTTATGATTTTATTCAATTCAAGTTGCTCCTGAATACTTGGTGTTACGTGAGGGACACACCAAGTCAGCTTACTTATTCCCACTTTTGGTTTTTCAGAATCATCAATACTAATTACAGCATCCAAATCATGGCTTTCACGAATCAAAACTAGTTCTTGTCTCATATTAATCACAATTTTTTGAAGTCTTCAAAAAAGCCAGCCTATAACTTGAGCGGAATACAAACATTGAAGTTCACTTCATCATCAACCAATATTTTATTTTCAAATTTAGGAAACCAACCAGCGTTTTGCATGGGAATAATTTCATTTTCATTCATAGACGAATAATTTTTAATCGTTGATACTAGTCCAATGTTTCTGACAGAGTCTACAACAACACCATTCAGCTCATATCGGAGCTCACGAAATAAAGAAGATATAGCATTGTTGATGAATTTAATTTTTGTAGTAGGAGCCCCATCCGGTCTCGTGAGCTTACCCTCTATGTAGATGTATGAGTTGCAAGGTAATGTATATGCATCCAAGTCCTGAATTGGAATTCTGATTTTATTATTATATTTGATTTCATTGGTTATATACGGCTGATATGTATGAAATCGATAATCTTCAATTGAGTTATCACTGAAAGGTTCACTCGTGATTTGTAGCAATTCCATTATATTAAGAGTTCTAATCCCAAAGATTTCAAGAATTCTCTGCGTTCAGGTGTTAGTAATTCGGCAGCTGTTTTCATACTACCCTCCGAAGTTCGCTTCACTTTATTTTTATAGGGTTGTTGGAAAGATGATTTATCAAATCTCCAGACCATCATTCAGAGAGCTTTCCTTCTCAAGTACAATCTAACAGTAACTTCTTCGTTTCGAAAATCGATCAGATCAAAATTTTGATCAGCAAATCTTATGTTGTTGATTGTCTTGATTGTGACAGGAAAATACAGAATATTCAGTGGAGTTTCAACTATTTCATACCCTCTTGGAACGGTCGGGAAGAATTGGTGAATCACGTGATCTGGATCACCATTCAAAAATGAACCCGTAGCAATATTACAATCGATGCAAATTATGTTAATTGACAGAATGTTTACTTCTTGATCTGATTTGTAGATGCCATTTGCATTGAGTATTCTTTTCTCAAATCCCAATAGTTGACCAATAGAGTTTTGTACTGAAAAACTGATTTTGGTGATTGTCCGGATGACCACTTTCGAAGTTGTCCAATTTGGGTGGATGGATACCATTACATCTGCATTGTTAGTAGTCATCTGTTTAATGAGTATATCAAGAATATCTGTTATATCATAAAATCCTTCCGGAATGATATAACTGAATTCATCTTGTTCACCCCATACCAAAACATTGTTCAACTTTGTTATATTTGGAATAACATTGAACGAATCAAAATTTGCCAAGCCTATCTCATATTCCACACTATCATCAAGATAAATTGGTGGGTAGAAATTATAACTCAACACTGAGGATAAATCACTCAAAGTGAAAGTAAAAGATATTTTCTTCCAATGACAGTTTATTGATGAATGAAGGAAATAGATCAGAAATATTGATTATATAAAAACAACAAGCAGTATTGCCCACACTGATAAGAATTAAACTTCTGCAAAGAATCATAATTATATTCACTTGTTTCTGAAGTCACCAGCGCTGAGGAAGTATTTTATCAATTCCTTTGGTGGTTTGAGATTTCCATAACTGTCAAAATATACAACTTCAGCATTTTTCTTGGAATATGCCGTCCAATGAGTTCCTTCTCCTGAATCAGAATCAGGATTGATGATACCACACTCTTGGTTTCTTATTTTTGTCGGGAGTTTATCCCTCACGAAAACGCCTCGAAAGTGAGGAATACCCAAACGCTCTGCATTCTGTATCAACTCGATATTGGTCAGGGCTCGGTGTGGTTACTTCAGCAGTTTTTTCGATATGGCTGAGCAAACATTCCATATCGTTCACGAGGTCCTAAATATGAACCTTTTCCTTTTTGTTCCATCGCTAAATCTTGCCTTTTTTGTTCAACACGCTGTTCTTTGTCAGATTTTGCTTTATTTATCGCTGAACCAATGAATGCTGCCCTACCTCCTACAGCACCTAGCGCCCCTAGAAGCGGCAGTAGAAATGGAAGGAATCCACCTTTTTTCGAAATTGGTATGACTCTTTTCTTCTGTTTATTCTTTCGTTTCCTGGCAACTTTCAATTCATCACCCTTCTTCTTTTTCACCTGACTTTTTTTTCGCTGCTGTCCCATCCTCAATTTGCTTTTAAGATTCATAATATTAGAAACCCCAAATGCTGTGACTTTTTCCCCTAAATTTTGCATCAGATGATTTTAAACGTTCGGAAGCATACGTTGCCAGTTTTCTGTCAGCAATATTCCTCGCTTCTATATCTTCACTTTCGGAATAAGCAGTGTCGTGTCGCTTACGAGCCTCGTCAAGTGGATTTACGCCTTTGTCTCCCCTTGATAACCATTTTTTCAACTTGGTGCCAGGCCCGCAGTAATTATAACCAGGAACATGTAGTTCTACAGGAATATTTTTGATCAGAGTATTCAGAAAACCTCCCATTATATTTGGTTTCAAAACAACTTGGACACGCGTATATATACTTATCGCATCTGCACTGATGTCAGTTTGATGTCTATTTTGATATGATGAAGACTGAAAAACAAAGGGTGTTGCTTCCAGTTCTCAATCATGATGAGATCAATATGGAGAATAATATTAAAAAACATGGTGCACTATTTGGAGGTCAATCTAACAGAGGGTTGCTCGATGAAGCGAGTGGATCAGGCAAAACTAATGTGATGTTGTTTTTGCTGGATCAACCAAACAGTCTTCGATTCACAAATGTGTACTTATTTTCGAAATCATTATATCAACCTATATATAATCATTTGAGGATTCTGCTGGCACCTATTTAAGATATTGGATTTTATGAATATAAGGATTCTGCTGAAGTAATTCTTCCTGAAAACATAAATGATCATTCCGTCATAATATTCGATGATATCACGACATGTGATCAAAACATAATAAAAAATTATTTTAGTTTCGGTCGTCACAGACACACGGATTGTTTCTATTTATGCCAAACATATTCTTCCATTTCCAACAATTCATTAGAGATAATGCTAATTTGCTCATAATCTTTCAACAAGACCTGACAAATCTGAAGCATTTATATGATGATCATGTCAGTATAGATATGTCCTTGCAGAGTTTCAAAGAACTCTGCTCTTATTGTTGGAAAGATAAATTTGGTTTTCTCGTTATCGATAAAAACTTTTCAATAAACGAAGGGCGATACAGAAATGGTTTCGACACTTTTATTTATATATAAACTTTGATACCAAGGAATGATTGGCAGTCATTATGAACAGTCAATTACATGAACAACTATTTAGAGCAAGGAAGGCTTTGAGACGAAAATATAAGACTTTGAAATCTGATATAGCAAAATCTCAGTCACATTTGGAAAAAACTTATGAACCAATCAGTGAACCTTTGAAAGAATTCTAGTCTGCCGTTCAGCAAGTCCCAACGACTAAATTCAAGCAAGAATTGAAACATGAAATTAAATCACCTCATACAAGTTATCAATCGACACCCTAAAAATTGTATCAATCGTCACCGCATTCAGGTCATCAATCGACACCCCAAAAATTACATCAACCAACACCTCAAGGATTTTATAAACCAGCACCTCAAGAATTTCATCAACCAACACCTCAAGAATTTTATCAGATCACTCCTGATGAAGAGACATTTCAACATGATTCAACTACTCCAAAACCCGATTGTGATGGAAGTTATTTTGAGGAAAGTATGCAGCCTGTACTGAATCCACAAGAACAATATTTACAACAGCTTGCGATTCCTTTGCCCCGTGCATATATAGAAGACAACATTTCAGATACGAAAAATACGTTTGATGACACTTTTGGAGTATATTTTGATCCATCTACGGAAAAATTTGCTATAGGTGACTCAACTGTGGATTTTGATGGTGCCGATATTGTTATTAATAACAAGTTCAAATACAGTGGAACTGCAGGTTTATATGGAGTGATGTTCAAGAAACAGTCCCTTGGTTATAGAAATAAAGATGTTGATTCATATATCGATATAATCAGAAGAAGTAATGCACATTACCTCCGATACGATCCTGCAAGGGGTTTGTCTACATCACATACATCAAAGTTTGTTAATATAATAAAACCACAAATCACAACACTACACTCTTGGCTAAAGAACGTAAACTTGAAAAAACTCAAAACAATACCAGATTATCTCTTTCCAAGACCAGATCAAGAATTGCTCCAGCTCCTGGTAGATGTACACGAGGTTCAGGACTAACAGGTCTATTCTCTAAAAAGTCGTTATTTAACGAGTCGTTGATTAACGATTGTAGTTCAATTTACGATTACGACAATTCGGAAATTCGTATTCTGTTAACAATGTCGTTACGGCTTCAATCGTTACCGAATGAATAACGACCAACCTGAATTTTTGAGACGGGTAGTACATACAAATTTATGTTTTGTGTTCGAATGATGAAAAAAAAATGTTGAAACTGCCTGTTTCAGTAATTTGACTATTTTAAGGAAACTGGAATCAAATATGGAAATTGGTGAATATTACGGAACTGTGAAAAAAAAGTAGTGAAACTATTATAAAGGCAACAATTTTCCGTATATTTGGATAAATTGAAAAACAAATTAGTGGTTTCGTACAAATAAGTATGAACCAAGTAAACCAGAAATTCTCAAAGAAACTTGGCACCTCCTAACAGCCTAACTGAATAGCTCTGTTGGGAATTCTATATAAATAAAGGGGCCAAATAAGCAACCAATATTTCTGATACTTCGTGAATACACCTGCTGCCTACAGAAGACTGGGACATGACACACGATTTATCTTTTGCCATAGACTTCTGGTAATTGCCATGAGCAAAAAGATGCAATGCTAAAAGAAAACTGTGTAATTGGTTTTTAAATGAAAATTTACTATTTTTTGTTTACTTGTATAACTGAAGGTATCCTCGTATTCCTGAAGGACATTGCAGAGTGATCGCTCATTTCGTTAAATAACTCCCACGCCAGTTCTTCATTTAATTTAAAATCTGTCCGAAAATTTTATTCAGGAGTCTCGAGAGGGTTGGTGATATTCCTCAGCTATCTATTGAATCTCCGATTCAACTCTCTACGGAACAACAGATACATGATCCGATTTACCTTTAAATATCATCATAACACCTTCTTCGCAGTTCTTCTATGTTTACAACCAATACGTCCAGCTTGAACTGATTCATTTCTATTGGATTACGATTTCAATTTTGCAAAGGACGAGTGAGAATAATCTTTTTGCTGAACACGTCTATTATCGTTGACAGTTATGACAGCCAAATAGGTGTCGTCTGCTAAGCGATATTTTGGCAACGATATATCGTTAAATAACGATGAAAAAACAGATAGTGAATACGATTCTGTGATTTTATCGTTATTTAACGGCTTATCGCTTGGTTACGGCTGCTAACGATATCGTTGAAAGATAGTGAATAGACCTGTAACTATGCTCGATTTCAACAATAAACCGGTTGAATATAGATATTTTGATAATTTTAATGAACTAGTTGATCGATTGAATCTCTTGGTTGCATCGCAATGTGCTAGAAACACCGGTGTGAGAAATGAAATTATAAGCATTTTCGAGGAACTTCGCGAGGCAAGAATAATAAAATAAATACTCATATGATTTAACATCATTTGGTGTTTGACCGTGACACCATGCCCATCGATAAATTTGGAAGACATTTTCTGAGAACATCTCAAACACCATATTCTAAACCAGATATACTTCCGAAACCCTCACCAATCAGCACACCTTTTTGCATATGGAATCCATCATCGCATCATACTAAATGTGTTCTTCATTTGAGGGCAACCAAAGATATCAGGAAGAGTGTAAGTTTTTTTGTGATTGAAAATGATTCAACTTCGTATGAATTTCCTGTTTCCGGAAAGATTAAAAGCATCAATTCCCTACCAGGAGATATATCTATATCACTCGGTGGAGAGTATGCAGATATTGTTTCATTGAAAGGAAAGATTTTGAATAAAGGTGATAAGATCAATTTCTTAGTCAATCAGCAGCAGCACAGTCAACTGTATGTCGAAATTGTACTTCAGTGCCCCATAACTGAAAATGGATAAAATCAAAGAAGAAATTGTAGGAGAATTGCATAAAAATTCACGAAGACTATTCAAAAGAAGGCGTGTTATCATCAAAGGGTTAAATGACCTACTTCAAGCTGATTTAGTTTGAATGATTCCCTACTCCAAAAATTAGAAAGGATTTAAGTACATTTTGGTAGTTATAAACGTATTTTCCAAATATGTTTGATGTGAGCCCGTTCAAACCAAAAGTGGAGGAGATATGACTCAGATGCAAAAAATATTGAGAGAAATGGAAGTTGCAACCAGGAATCTACAAACAGACTTGGGAAAAGAGTTCTACAATGGAAAATTCAAGCAACTGATGGATGAGTGGAAAATTAACCATTACAGTACTTTTTCCAATTTGAAAGCTAGTATAGTTGAACAAGTAAACAGAACTTTGAAAAATAGAATTTGAAGACAATTCAGCCTACAAGGAAGCTACAATTGGTTGGGTATTCTACCACATATAGTTTCTGACTATAACAATTCCGTTCACAGGACAATAGGAATAACCCAAAGATGTTAAAAAATGTCATGAGATGTATTTACTCAAAAACACATATAGCCATTTCAGAACAGTGGATCCAAGGAAACGGAAATTTAAAATCAATGATCATGTAAGAATAAGTAAGTACCGAGAGGCATTTGCTAAAGGGTATACACCAAACTGGTCCAATGAAATTTTTGCTGTGAGAAAAGTCTATCAGTCGAATCCTGCTGTGTATTTTCTTAAAGATCAAAATGATGTTGACTTCCAAGGTGGTTTCTATGAAGAAGAACTCCAAAAAGTTAAACATCCTGATGTGTTTCTGGTTGAAAAAATTCCAAGAAAAAAAGGAGACAAACTCTACATGAAATGGTTAGGTGAGTAATAAGTATAATTCGTGAATATCAAAAGATGATTTTGTATAACATTTCTCAAATAAAACAATATAAAATTCACAAAACAGTTTTATTTATACAATATTTATATTATAAATCAATCACAAAATCTATTATTGAATTTTATTTCTCTATGTGCTGAATCCAAAATGGAGACGATGATTTTAGAAATTTCTAATATTCGCCTCTCGAAGCGCATTCTATCGATTGCTGCATGATTCCAATACATTTTCCGAGAATACTTGTAAGCAAATTTCCAAGTGTACATATAATAAGTCTTGTTATGACTTTCATCAATTGTTACCGTCTTATTCATGGTTTATCAGACAAATCTGTTCTGAAAACTTCCGGGTAAAGATGGATGAATTCCAGAGTTAGACTGATATTTTCACTATTGGTATTCACTTCTGGCTGAAGCAAATCTAAAGCATTTTGCAACACATCACCACTCAGCTTGCAGAGTCCGTTTTTCAAAACTTGGAAATATTGTCCATAATATAATAAAATATCTACACTATATTCAATTAGAGGTAGGAGTTTCCATAGCTTGCAGACTGTTTGAAACCCCAAGTACACTGAGGAGTAATCTTTATTTATTTTGACTACTCGCCCGTTTGTAAATTGGCTGAACTCAATAGTAAACCTATCGTCTTCAACAGTCTGCAGTTGATCGGACGAGTGAAAATAATTGGTAATGACTCCTTGGCGTGTCAAGAACTGCTTCTACTCATGTTCTGTGAAAATTACTCGATCTCCCTTATTTCCAATGATTTCAATACAGGGAGTGAAATTCAAATCATATGAAAGATTCACAACAACAAATTTACTTTTAGATTTGTTTAATGGGAATTTTCTTTCACTCAACACTACTTTTGATTTTTCTTTGCAAAAATATTCACTTGACAAGTTGAATTTGAACTCGGTAATACTCATTTTGACGAGAGAATGTCTTCTGTGATATCTTTATCGGTTTATATATTACATCACCAGTAGTGGGGGCAATATTCTAGTTTAACTCTTCATTAGACCATCAACATTCTCGATATTTGGCAACAACGTGAACTTAACCTTGAGAGAGGTCGTTGAACCCGTTTCAAGTTCCTCCTACTTGTCGAGACTTGTCTGTAACGTGACGTCAGCAAATTCTAGGTAATCTGATACCTAACACGTGACCTTGAAAGAGGACATTGAACCCGTTTCAAGTTCCTCCTTCTTGTCGAGACTTGTCTGTAACGTGACGTCAGCAAATTCTTGGTAATCTGATACCCAACACGTGCATTTATTGACCTTGAAAGAGGTCATTGAACCCGTTTCAGGTTTCTCACACTTGTCGAGAATTGTCTGTATCGTGAGATCAGCAAATTCCAGGTAATCTGATACCCAACACGTGCATTCATTTTGAAAGAGGTCATTCAACCCGTATCAAATTTTGCCTACCGGCCTACTAAGGCGTCAGCAAATTCGAGGAATGCCTGACACGTGCACTTATTGAAATAAGTCATTGAACCCGTATCAAATTTCGTTGACCGGATGTTATCAAATGTAATCTGATACCTGACACGTGCACTTATTGAAAGAGGTCATTGTACCTATGTCAAGTTCCTCCTACTTGTCGAAACTTGTCTGTAACGTGACGTCAGCAAATTCTAGGTATTTTGATACCTAACACTTGACCTTGAAATAGGTCGATGAACCCGTATTGAATTATTCTTACTTGTTGAGACTTGTCTGTAACTTGAAATCAGCAAATTCCGGGTAATCTGATACCCAACACGTGACCTTGAAAGAGGTCATCAAATTTCGTTGATCGGATGTTATCAAATGTAATCTGATACCTGACACGTTCTTCCATTTTGAAATAGGTCATTGAACCCATATTGAATTTAACTTACCGGAACTATTGCGTCGTCGAATTCCAGGTAATCTGATACCGAACACGTGCACTTATTGAATTAGTTCATTGAACCCGTATCTACTTTCGCTGACCGGAACTATTGCGTCATCGAATTCCAGATCTGATATCTGACACGTGCACTTATTGAAATCGTCCAAACCAGGGTGTATACCCAAACGACGAGGGACGTCGATGAGCCCACTCGCCGTCCATCATTTCCAGAGGGCCCCCACGGATAATGAATACTATAGTAACCATCACAGAACCCACCTCTCGAAATATCAGCCACATCCAACGAACCACTAACCGTCCCTAGTATCAGGTGAACAGGATTTGCACGCAAATTTTAATTTTCAGTCAGATATCCTAACGATAAGCACCCTTGTAAATGAGAAGATAGAAACCATACTGGACACAGGATCTCAGCTAAACGTCATAACTGAGGAACTGGCTCAGAGTATCAATAGAAATAAATGCATTCAGAACTTAATAGTGGCTGGGGGACAAAAAGTGCCAATACTGGGAACCACTATTTTCAATTTGAAAATCGGAGAAATGAGCACCATCTGTTATGCCGTAGTGATAGAGAGGATGGCTTACCCCCTAATCCTAGGAATGGAATTTCCCAACCAATTTGACAGCATAATTAATTTAAAAGACAAAACAGTCTCGTTCACATATCAAGATAAGTCTATTGCAGTTGGCATCAAAGGTAGTGAAAGAACCACAATAAATACTATGCAAACTCACCATATGGAGGAAGAGACAGGGAAGAATTTAATGAAAACTTTGGAAACGGGAACTAAGGACTCAGAAATGGAGTTAAAGAAAGATTCGAAAAACAATAAAGGCTTCGGAAAACAAAAGTATGACTTCGACACACTCATTAAAAATTCAAACAAACCCCATGACATCACAAAGGTTAAATTTGAAGAGATTTCAAAAGATATATTCCAAATGCCTGACAGTTTTTCACTAGTCCATTGTGTTTCAGCCGACTTGGAAATGAAGAAGGGGTTGGCGAAACAGTTCTTGGAAAGATTCGGCAGCAAACATATGTTGAGGGTGCAAAACCAGTCGAAGGGAGGAGTTGCCTACTTAATAGATGGAAATAGATACGTTTACTATCTAATAACTAAGGAATATTACTGGAATAAACCTACACTCGCAGACATATGGAGTTCCTTAAATGTCCTAAAAAAGCTTACCTTGAATCGTAAGGTGGAAAAACTGGCTTTTCCTCAAATTTGTAGTGGATTAGATCAAATGGACTGGCCTATAATTAGCCAAATGATTATGTCACTCTTCGAGGATGTTCAAATAGATATAACAATTTGCAAACTACCTGCAGATGAGAAAGAATATAACCCACCTGTCATAATAACACATGGAAATGAGCTACAAACCAGAAGGACAGCAGATACCAATAACACATCTCAAAAAGTACCGAATATACCAGGGATATTAAAGTTTTCTATGCAAGAAGATGTAATTATAAAACCCGGAGAACAATGTATAGCTCAAATGGACAGCCGAGGAAAGGAGTTGGAAGATTACGATTTTACCCCAAATGAAAAATTTTTAGTACCAAGGGGACTTATTGGATGTCAACCCCCTTATCAAGATGATAAAATTTTATGGAATATAGTCAATGTCGGCATTCAGAGCCAAAAAATCCTGAAGGGCTCAACCGTGGGATTTCTATACACAAAAAACAGAAATATTGTTGATACGGCAATGCTCCTATACTTAGATAAAGATGATCCAGTTGCCGATGATGTTACACTGGCTGACCACAACTTAGTTGGCATCGAAAATCAGGACCTCAGATACAAATACAAAACCTCCTCCGAAAATATTCACATGTATTTTCAAAATCCGCAAGAAAAATGGGACAAACCGACTTGACCACTCATAAAATAGAAATTTCAGAGGGTACAAAACCAATACGTAGTCATGCATACAGGGTGTCCCAAAAGGAAAGGGATATTATTGACCAGCAGATACAGGAGATGTTAGAGAACAACATCATTAGACCTTGTCATTCACCATGGGCAAGTCCAATAGTCTTAGTGAAAAAGAAAGACGGGTCAGTGAGATTCTGTGTGGACTACCGGAAGTTAAATAATGTCACGAAAAAGTCAACATACCCGATACCAAATATTGAGGATATTTTAACATACCTTGGAGGAGCAAAATATTTCAGTTGTCTGGACATGTTCAGCGGATATCACCAGGTGAATGTAGAAGAAACATCCAAACAGTACACAGCATTTGTAGCACAGGGGCATGGATCCTATGAATTCAATGTTCTAAGTTTCGGACTTTGCAATGCACCCGCCACGTTTCAATTCCTTGCCGATAAGGTATTTGAGGGCATGAAATGGAAGGATGTACTCATTTATTTGGATGACATAGTGGTTTTTTCGAAAACAGAGGAGGAACACCTTGAAAAACTGGAGAAAGTTTTCAAAAGGCTAGAGTGGGCCGGACATACCCTGAAGCCTAGTAAATGTGTATATGCACAGACACAGGTCAAAATGCTGGGCCATATCGTGAGTGGAAGAGGAATAGCACCAGATGAAGAAAAATTAGAAGCCATCAAAAAATTTCCTAGGCCGAAATCAGTCAAATATCTGCAAAGCTTTATTGGGCTGTGCAATTACTACCGTAAATTCATAGAAAATTTTTCAATGATTGCCAGACTCCTTCATCAGGCTACCAAAAGGAATGAGAAATTTAGCTGGGGACATGAACAAGAAATTGCTTTCAACATCCTGAAGGAAAAATTGACAACTGCACCAGTCCTGCAACATTTCGATCCAACAAAGGATTGTGAATTGAGAGTGGATGCCAGTACAGCAGGAATTGGCGCGATACTTCTGCAAATCGGCCCTGACAGTGACCCCCACCCCATAGCTTATGTGAGCAGGAGTCTTTCTAAGGCAGAAATGAACTATACGATTACAGAGTTAGAAGGCTTGGCAGTAGTATGGTCTCTAGAGTATTTAAGACATCTAATTTATGGCAGAAGAATAAAGATTTTCTCAGATCATCATGCTTTATATTGGATAAAGTCATTCAAAAACCCCCCAAAATACATTTATTTAGTTGCCATTCTTTATTAACATCATTTCCAATGATATCTTGGTCATTTTCCTATAAACTCCATTTAAGCTTTTGGGATAGAAGATGAGTTTTCAATTCAACTCAATTCAGTTCAAATGTTGTGTTATGTTTCAATGGAGTTAGTTGGTTCGTGAGCAAGATTTTACTGACGAGGACATCAACTTTGACAAGGTTGGGAAAATCGGTTACTTGCATTTCGGACTTCCATCGTCTTAATGGTTGAAAGATTTCTACTTCTTTCAATTTTTCACTGATTTTCAATTGCTTGAATCTGCAATCATCTTCAGGTGAATACTCAGTTACTACATCGTCTATAACCTTCAAACAAACGTTGGGAGACTCGTGCAGTTTGTTACTGAGAAAGTCTGTGCGATATGCATCACCAACGAGAGAAATAACCTCAAAAGTTGAAAAAATGTCAAATATTTTAAAGTGAATCGTATGTTATTGCTTATATCGAGACGATAAGGAATATTATCTACTGAACATGTGTCGATTCAGATGGGAAGTCTCACCAAAATAGATTTGTTCAGATTATATTTGTTGAAATTGGATCTAGCCAAAGTACTATTGCGCATCAGTAAAACAAATAGTTTCAGATTTATTCTGATGAAATACATTTTGGCTGGAAATATTACTACGCATGCCCCGTGTAGTTACATATTTTCCTTCGAATTGACAAATGAAAAATGAAAAAATAATTATCGAAGCAGGAGCTTAGAAATCGGTGTTCTCTTAAAAATTATGTATTGCACAAAAGTCCACTGATTGAATAGCTGAAGAGGTAATTATTTTTATCAGAAAACCGGAGATATACAGCGAATTGGAGTTATAATAGTAATGATAATATACCCTCATAAACAGTCGAAGACATAGCCTGTGTCGTTAGAGGATGGTTATTATTATTATTTACCAGGGTGCTCCGATGCGACTCATTCGGAAGTCGTATTTACTCAGGAAAACTCGGATAAATTATTGCACTACCGTTACAGAAACGAACATGTGAATTGCAAGAACAAAAACATAAATACCAAAATATCTATAAGGACTTGAGAATTCAAGTCAAAAGAACCATGCGAAATTTTAATATTCAAGGATTAGCACAACGAAATATCTGAGAAAATTAGGAGTTTAGACAAAATTTACATGAAGTTGTTAGCTGAATTGTTCCAGAATCGCCAAATCAATCAAAAAAGACTTGCTGTGAATATGAGCAGAACGGAAATAACTCGTAGAAAGAACTGCGGGATCACATCATACAACAATATCAAGAAATTTCTTGAAGGAGAAAGGTGCATGACAAAACAATACGGATGGTTGAAAGGTGCTGAAAAATTTCTTTCAAATGTGTTACTCCGATCAGTCTTTGTAACAAAATTCAAGAGTTACAATCTAATCAATGTTACGGCTTCAAGTGCAAAAACAGAAATCAAATGTTTGAGTGCAGAAGACTAGCGTGAAAAATATTGGAATAATTTTGAATTTTTTTTTTCAAGCTTCAAGATTTGCAAGAATCACAAAATCAAACAAATATGTATGTTCGAGCAGTTGAAATAAGTGGATGAAGAAGATGCCGTGAACCAATCAGACACCAAATTTAACGTGTGGGTGGAAAGATGTATCAGACCGGTTTTCAATTCAACAAGTCTCATGCAGTGTGTAATTAGGCAAGTTTTTGAGAAATACATTACCGACTAGAGAAACAGCCTCAAAAATCTAAAGATTGTTTCAAGATAACTTAGAATATTTTCTAGTGAAGTGTATGGGTGAAAATGGGTTTGCAGCGAGATTTCACGGCTGGGCAGACTATTCGATTTCAACTAAACGAGTGTTGTGGTATTAGTTTCAGTAGAGTAAGATGGTGCGTGAGCAAGATGTCATCGTCCTGCATTGAGAAAAATCCTTGAAATCACCGACTTTACATATTTACATTGAAACTGAATAATCTTCTCGCACGTGAAATCTACCATGGACCCATTTTAACCCTTACAGACCCAAAACGGACTTCATTCAAAATGGTAATTTCGGAAAATCCACAACACTTAATTACTTTTCGTTCACGGCAATCGAAATAAAATGCATATACATATAATATTACCTATTTTTAATAATCTCCCGAATAAACAAGAAAAATAAAACACGATTTGTAAAATGAATCGTTCCTGTCAACTTTTATCAAATTCCTGATATCTTCTAAACAATTGGTTGGAATAAACTGAATATTTACCGAAATTATATTTTTCCGAAGGAATGATCAAGTGTCATCTATAGACCACGCCCACATTTTCATCTTTATAAAAGTAGGAATCGACAGACTGAAAGTCTTTCTGCGACCGAGGTTAGTTTTTGAAATTGCATTTTGTTGGAACCCTAACCATTAAAATCAATTCGCTGGCTCGTTCGGTTTTCGACACTACATGATTGACTGGAACCCACTCACCTCAGAAAATCCTGTGAACTATTCAATTATAATCCATATTCCATTTGAAAACAACCACACAATACTGAAAGTGATGCCACTACTAACTGGTCACACACTTTACTAGAGAATAATATTTCATTTCTGGGTTGGCGCTCACAGAAAATGCGATAATACTTCGGTTGTAATAATCGAATCTTGTGTTGTGCCTCGAAGATCCGTTCTGTAGGTACTAACACCATAAACGAAATCACGAAAACTGATTCTTCTCTGTAGTTTGTTTAATAAAAATTGACGCAACCGACCAAAGTATTTACCTTTTACATCGACGACGTGAGCTCAACATGTAGTTGCTACTCAAACATTTGTGCGTGAATTGCGCTTTCAATTTCCAATATTTTTTTGAACGTAATTAACGTCTATTTTGGTCATACCTTTGAGTGAATTGACGTTATTATTTTCTATTTTTTTTGAGCGTGTGAAACGTATATTTTGAGTAGAGTAAATATGAGAAAGCTTTTGGAATCAAGGTCAAAACCTATGAGAGAGCTTTTGGATTCAAGGACAAAACCTATGAGAGAGCAACGGGAGGTACACGTCAGCAGAAAGTGCACTTGTCAGGTTTCAGATTACATTTGATAACATCCGCTCAACGAAATTTGATACAAGTTCAATGACCCATTTCAAAATAAATGCACGTGTTAGGTATCAAATTACTTGGAATTTGCTGACGCCACGTTACAGACAAGTCTCGACAGGTAGGAGAAATCCGAGATGGGTTCAATGACCTCTTTCAAGGTCAATAAGTCAGATATTAATTAAATTATCTGGAATTTGCTGACGTCACGTTACAGACACGTCTCAACAAGTTAAAATAATTCAATATGGGTTCAAGGACCTATTTCAAGGTCAATAAGTCAGATATCAGATTACTAGGAATTTTCTGACGTTACGTTACAGACCAGTCTCGACAAGTAGGAGAAATCCAAGATGGGTTCAATGACCTCTTTCAATAAATGCACGTGTCAGGTATAAGAATACATTTGATAACATCCGGTCAACGAAATCTGATACGGGTTCGGTGACTTATTTCAATAAGTGCACGTGTCAGGCATTCCTGGATTTCGCTGAAACCATAGTTCCGGTAGGCGAAATTTGATACGGGTTAAATGACCTCTTTCAAAATGAATGCACGTGTTGAATATCAGATTACCAAGAATTTGCTGACGTCGACAAGAAGGAGAAACTTGAAACGGGTTCAACGACCTCTGTCAAGGTCAATGAGTTCACGTGTCAGATTTTGATGAGCAGATCATGAGTGGTTGTGTGTTTGCTTCGGCCAGGAGAAAATCTTAATATTGAAAATTGTTCAACTCTGGAATTCATCCATCTTCACCCAAAAGTTTTCGGAGCTGAATTCGATAATAGATCATGAATAAGATTTGAAATGAGGTTTTCCTATGAATCCTTCGGCTCCTACAGACCCTGGCATATTTTTCTAGTGACTACATAATTTAATGTCGTGCCATTTGTCCACGTTCTCCATAGTTTTTCCAAATATCGAGTTTATGATAAATTTAAATAGATCCCGTTCAAAGTCATTCCTGGCAGAATTACGAAGATTGGTATTCAAATCAATATATTGCTTTAACCATACTGACTGTATAAATTCCAAAACTCTATATAATCTCTTCAATTGCATTCCATGTTTCAAACACTGCTACAAATTTCTGTAGTGTATGATGTATAATGTATCTTTCCTTATTCATTAAATTTGGAGTCAACTTGGAATACTTGCTTCCAGGAGGCTTAATACTTTCTGGACAAATAGGAAGGTCATTATGATTGAAATAAGTGTTACCTTCAGAATTAGGCTTTAATCAACAAGATTCCAACATGACAATACATAACAGAATGACATATGTAAACTGACAGTAAGTTTATAACAATCATATGAAGGGATATAAATTTTCAGTACATTCTCCCTAGGTATATTTTAGAGAACATAATCTTCAAGATATTCGGTGGCCGTCGACTACAAGTAGGACGATTTTGATCTTCTTCCAATGGGTGGTTCTGATCTTCCCCCGAAGAGTTATCTTTTGAGCAGCCTGGAAGGTCAATGGCCTTTTCAGTATCTTCACTGAGATTATTCAAATCTTCTGCATTGCAGTTGTCCTCAGTCACATCTATATTTCCTCGTGGAGCTAAATGTTTCAAGAAAACAGTTGCTTCTCGTCCATCATCATGACGTATTAGTGCGTATCAAGGATTAGCTTCTAGTAACTGAACTTCTTCGACGAGAGGATCATATTTACTTTGTCGCACATGTTTCTTCATCAAAACTGTCCCAGGTGCCGTAAGCCATGAGGGTAGAGCTGTTCCATTAGAAGATTTTCTTGTATTCTTTCATGAGGTGCACAATTAGTTGAAGTGCACAAAAGAGATCGAACAGAATGTAGAGCCTCCTCCAACACCAATTCCCATTGTTGAGTTTTCAGACCTTCAGTTCTTGTAGCCAACATTATAGTTTTTCAGATGATTCCGTTATATCTTTCTGTTTGTCCATTTCCTTGTGGATTGTAAGGAGTTGATCTACTAGTGGCTATTCCTCGAGAATGTAAGAATGATTCTATTTTAGAAGACATGAAGGAAGTGCCTTGATCTGAATGAATGTAGGACGGCATGCCAAATATAGAGAAAATATTTCCAAGACATCGGCAGACAGTTTCGGAAGTCATGTCAGCACATGGATAGGCGAAAGGGAATCGTGAATACTCGTCTACAATTACAAGTAGATATTTGTTTCTAGAACTGAAAGGAAGAGGTCCTTTGAAATCTATATTCAGTCTTTCGAAAGGAGAAGTAGCTTTTATAAGCGTACCATAGTTTTTTATATATCTCGGTTTCAACTCCGCACATATCGAACATGAGGCAGTGATTTTGTGTACATCTTCTACCGAGAAGGGCATGTTTCGAGAACGTATCCAATGGAACATTCTAGTAATACCTGGATGACACAGTGCTTGATGTAAATCAAATAGTTTTTCAAGATTCCCTGTGCTGGATCCACATATTCTTGATAAAGTATCAGCTACGATATTTTCTTTGCCTGGCCTATAAATGAAGTCATAACTGTAAGAAGCGAGTTCTAGACGCCATCTGAGTATTTTTTCATTTTTTATTTTACTTGCATGTCTAGCATTGAACATGAAGGAAACAGATTTTTGATCAGTTATGAGTTGGAAATGTTTTCCTATCAAGAAATGGCGCCATTTCTTGAAAGCTTCAACAATTGCATAGGCTTCTTTTTCTATAGGAGAATGTTTTTGCCCACTTTTCGATAACATTCTGGAATAAAAAGCAACTGAACGTCCAGACTGACTGAGAGAAGCAGCAATAGAATGTTCCGACGCATCAGTTTCTACCACAAGAGTTATGGAATCTTCAATCGAAGTAACTGCTGATTTAATAATTTCATTTTTTAAATTTTCGAAGTCGTGTAGAAGTTGTTCAGAGAGAGGAAAGGAGCTACAATTAGTAAGTCTATGAATTTTACCAGAAAAATTAGGCATCCACTTTGAATAATGAGCAAACATTTCAATAGCTCGCCGCAATTATGGTAAATTATTAGGTGCTGGAAAATTAATGAGTGTTTCGAGCCTCTCAGGATCAGGTTTGATTATTTTATTTTCTATAACATATCCAAGTATTTTAATACTTCTTTTGGAAAAAATGTTCTTACTGTCATTTATTGTCAGGCCATATTTTCTAACAGCAGACAAAAACTGTTCTAAATTTCTATCATGTTGTTCTTGGGTGTGACCGCATATAGTGATATCATCTATATAAGCATATATTCCAGACAATCCTTCCTCTTTGATGATAGTATCAAGAACACGTTGGAAACAGGCTACTCCATTAGTCACGCCAAAAGAAATTCTAGTGAACTGATATAGGTTGCCATCAGCTTCAAATCCTGTATATTGTTTCTCCTCTTCCTTGATTGGTATTTGATGGTATGCACTTTTGAGGTCGACAGTGCTGAAGATTGAATACTTAGAAATATGTCTCACATTATTCTCAATATTTGGGAGTGGATAAGCATCTATATACGTGAATCGATTTATTGTTTGTGAGTAATCCACTACCATCCTCTTTTTATGATTATCATTCTTGGTTAATAATACTTGAGCGCGCCATGGAGATTTACTTTCTTCTATTATACCTTCTAAAAGTAATTTTTTTACCTCACTGGATATAAATTCAGCATCATCAGATGGCAAGATTCTTGATTTGATGGCCACTGGCTTGCAATAGGGAGTAAGGTTTGCAAATAATGTTGGTGGATCTACTGTTGCAAAAGCTGAGCTACATAGTCTTAGAGCTGATTTTGGTCCCCCAAAGTCGAGTTGTACCGACGAATATTCTTTCAATATGTCGTGACCAATAATTATGTCGGCACATAGATCTTGTATAATGGAAATCTTGATATTGGAATGTTCATGCCCCAAAACATTTATGCTAACAAAACAGTGTCCACAAATTTGGGATTGCATAGATGTAGAAGCCAGAGATATGTATCCACTACTAGGAAACAATGGTATTTTAGCAGCCAAAAGGAATTTTTTATCTATATATGTTTCGGAACTTCCTGTATCTACTAAAGCATCAGCAGTATGAGTGTTAACCTTGACTTTGATCAAAGATTTGGATAAGCTCCTAGGAGCAGCCGCAAGAAAACTGGAAACAGGAGCCATCGATGCGGTGGTAGATTTACCAACGTTTTTAGTACTTTGACATACTTTGGAATAGTGTCCCAATTTTCCACAGCTCTGGCAAAAGGAATTACGAGCAGGACAAATCTTCCTTTCGTGTTTCTTGTTTCCGCAAAAGTAACACTTTGTCCACCTGGTAACAGCAGAAGAAGCTGCTTGTTCTTCGAATTCTCTCGATTGTTCAACACTTCCTGATGAAAGTGTCGCATTGATGAACGTAGTTGGATTTATATAAGCTTCTGAATGTTTTTGAGCATCTAGAGACTGTGCCTGAATGATTGCATCATGAAGTTTCAAAGTATTATTTTCTAAAAGTCTCTGTCGTATTTGAGCAGAATTAAGTCCACTTATGAAAGAATCTCGTATATAATCATCTCGGTTTTCATCGGCGCTTACTGGCTTGAAGTTGCAGTCCTTGCTTAATTGTCTCAGTGCTTGTATATACTGGTGAACAGTTTCTTCTGGTTGTTGTCTCCCTGTGGTAAGACAGTATCTTGCATACATTTCATTTTTCGGTTTCCCAAATATGTCAGTCAAGATCTTTTTAGCTTCAGAGTAATCCTTGCAGTCAATGATATTTTCGTAGACAGAAAAACTAAAATAGTTGATAATAAGTTTCAATTTCTCTTCTTCGTCAGCTTCTTTAACAGTGGATACGAAGTTTTCGAATGTAGCTATCCAGTGCGTCCATTCTTGAGCAATTTTTGAAGAATCACTATGAGGGTCGAATCTTTCAGGTCTCAGAAGTTTTTCCATCTTGTTGATTAAATTGAAATAAGTATTACCTTCAGAATTAGGCTTTAATCAAAAAGATTCCAACATGACAATACATAACAGAATGACGTATGTAAACTGACAGTAAGTTCCTAACAATCATATAAAGGAATATAAATTTTCAGTACAATGATCATCACGTAAGTTTGACGGAGAGTCTAAATCAACTTCCAATACGTATCCTTTCGATGATATGTCCCCAATGTCGAAGCAGTCAAAACTTTCCAGCTCATACTTCTTAAGCCATCTGAAATACCGCATTGGAAGATATTCACTCATAGCAGCTCCATACAAATTTGTTGCGTCAAGATATAAAATAAACGAGTTTGGTTTACAAAGATCATAAGATGCTATGAATGCTACAGCCTTTCTTTCACTACAATGGCTTACACCACAACGAATTCCTTTCTCAAAAAGTGAACCATATCAATATCAGTTAGAAGCTCTAGTTCAACCTTAGTTGAAAGTAGCATAGCATCCCAACTGAGTGAAGGGGCTGTTACATATTGGGCAGGATCAAGTTTATATTTTTCCAAACAGACATCCCGGAATTTCTCGAATACATCTGCCGATAGTAGAACATCTGATTTGAAGTAGACATCAGAATATTCTCCCAAAATTGAACATTCAAATTCCTGCGAGCTCGATTATAATCCTCGTCTGAAGTATCTCCACTATTCAGGATATCAAAGAATTCAGATTGACTTGGTAGTGTAACTTGGTTAATTTTTTCATAGAAATCAACAAATAAATAAGGAAAAACACTTTTGCGTCTTATCATATTGAATTTTCTATCATCTGAAAAATATTTTCTCACCTCCCGACATTGGGATGGTTTCAGTGTTTTATTCAGATTATCTAGAGATTTGGATAAGAAGCGGAAAGAGTCAGCAAACCTTAGAGTGATGAATTTGTCTCTAATATTGGGGTTTTCTGATTTTTCAACCAAGTATGTTTTGGAAATTGAAATATATTTCCGTTTGTTTTTAGCAATCACTGAGATATTTTCTTTATTCAGAGACAGCTTCTTTATAAACAGATGACAGTCGTAATTGGTCAAATTATGGAAGAACACAGGAATGAATTTCACCAGTTAATATTGCAAATTACATCTCGAATGAGCGCTTGCGCGGTACGCACCCATCAAGTGACAATGATCTCGGACTTTGATGTCTTCAGGTTTATAGGAGTTGCCACAAATATGACATTCTGTAGAATTGTGAAAGTCACTCTCTTCTTTTGGTAAAAGTGGCAGCATTTCTTTCATATGTTTCAAATATTTGTTATATAAATTCAGGACAAGATCATCCAACATTCTAACAAAAACCTCAGCACAATCACTTCCACGATATTGTATAAATTTCGAGTATTTGTCGTCAAAATTACACTTCACATAGAAGATGAATGAATATGGCTCGTGTTCGTATGATTTCAATGTGAATGAGTGCTTATCTGATGGTTCACTGTGGTGAATAGGTTTCAGCAAACTCTCAAAATCAGCATAGATAACAAAAGGGACTGGAAGTTGTTTTTCGAAATTGGTAAATTTCAGAATATTCCCAGGCAAAGTTTCACCATATTTGTTGATAATCATGTCTGGTTTTGGGACTGACACTCATAAATGATTACAGTCATTTTCTTGATGAGCAGTCAGTTTTTCATAATTGGAAAAGAATTGAAGACAACCGTCACAAATATATACACGACCATCATGCTTAGATTTTTGCCTTGAAACCAACTTTGACAAATCTGTAATGAGGCAGTAGTGATTATTTTCATCCAAATCAGCTATCAGAAGGAGATTCACATGTGTTGCGGATCAACGTGTTGTGAAATGTAAGGGCCCCACGATGTTGGTAACCATTTTACCTTCCTTGAATTGTGTATCTATTCCAAATACATTGACGGATACATTATTCAATCTTTCAAATTTGGAAATATCCTTCAATTTCACTGGAAAATCAATGTCTTCTATAGTGTGGGTATGAAGATGAATTTGCAGGATCTCCATTCGATGGGAAAATTGCTGCAATAACGAACCAAGCAAAGCAAGCATTATCCATGTTCTTCACATTCACAACGGTTTGTTTCATATTAACTGTTTTGGGCAACTTGCTATATGAGGAAGCTGATAGTGGATTGTATTTGTTTATATTTACATCCAAATACCAAATCTTTTGTAATGACCATCCTGAGTCTCTTTCCTGGAATTCTGAAGCCTTTTAAATCATCTCATTTCTGATTTCCTCATAAAGCCAATCCAAGTCAGTAGAACTAGTTGTGATTTTGTTTTTTGTATTGAATGATTTCATATCACTCGACTCTTTTTCAGGTATAATGTAATGTCCAAATAGTTCAAAATTTATTTTCAAGCTCTTATGTTCCTGCATATACTTGGAGATGATGTTTAGAACTTTCGGCTCAACTTCTTCCATGCAGTTGGCATAATCAACATGTATTTCATTACTTTTGAATCGATAACTTGCAATTCTATAATTGAATGCATGTTGTAGTTTTTCGATATCGCCTTCCAGTTTTGATGAAACATTCGCATGCAACCTTTTTGTCGACTGTGGAGCACTTGTGGAAGGATCATCCATTTTTATTCTTTTACCTGGTGTACCACTAACTTCTTTGAGATGACAGTTATTTCTTACATGTCGGTTTAGGTTACCTTTTGATGAAAAATCCTTTTCACATCTGAGACACTTCATGATGCACTAAGCTAAGCGCCAACAGAACTGATTGTTATCGTTAGAACAGCTCCGATTAAATAGATGAACCTCAAGATATACGCTTGCGCATTGCTGATGCAATAGCAGTTGATGACCTTGTGAAAAACATCTGGCGTCTTGATAACCGGATGCTATGCTATAAGTTGAATGACTTGTCGTGTCATCAATCTGATGAGTTGCAGATGTTGCAAGGTGAATGACCTTTGAGGAAACATCTGGTGACTAGACAGCCGGATGCTTAAGGTGATTGACTTGTCGAGTCATCAGTCTGATTATTTGCAGATATTGCAAAGTGAATGACTTTCGCGTGAAAACTCCAGGTGTGTGAATAATTGGATAGTGACGTGATGAATTCCTATAATAGAAATTTCGAAAATAAAATACAGTTTCTTCGGGATATTTTTATTAAGATATATCCATTATATAAATTTGATACAGAGCATGAACATTTGAGAGTGCACATATACAATTATCTTTATTATAATGGAAACAACTTGCTTCAGATGCTTGTAAACCGGGTTGTTCTTCAAATTCTATGACTGGGAGCTGGGTGAATTTTTTCATGTATTCAGCTTTCTCCCTTCCTTTGACAAAAAGAGTATCAACTCCTTCAGTGAGCTTCTTGATTATATTTCCAAATTGATGTAAAGGTGTGAATCTATCAATACAATACAATACAATGATGATTGTGTGTCAGCCAAGTGGCCTGACTATGGAATTTTGGTGGAAGCATGTTCAATGGAAAAGGAGGTTTGAATACATAGTGAGAAACCTTACTTCCATCGAATGCAGCCAGTTCCTTGGTTATAAATTTATTGTTCTTGATATTGAAACCTTGTGCATCTATTACCAATATCATATTTTCAAATTGATGAGTTTTCTTATCAATGATTGCTTTGAATTGTATGGCTCAATCAATTGTTTAAGTACTTTCAGATTCTTATGGTGTTGATTCAATCTTCTTCTATACTCTGCAATCATCTTAGAACTGATGTTTCAAGCATACAAGTCCTTATATATAACATCAAGTGGAACATGCGCATTAAAATTGCTTGACAATTTTCGTAAATGGATTATATGAAAATTCTTTTTCGTAGAGAATTAAGCAGTAGGCGGTAACATTTTTGGGTGTGACTTCAGCGGTTTCAATTTCAATTCTGAGTACTATGGAACCGGTCTGAATCACTTCTTTTTGACGTGATCAGTCGATGTGAACCAGCGGTGCTTTCACTTTGAATTCATTTGGATTGAGATTGGGTTGATTTGATTTAAGATGATAGTAACTTTCTTGAAAATTGGCATCCATTTCATAAAGTTTTGCAAACTTGTTATTCTTGAAATCTAGATTCAAGTCATTGTAAGGATATCGTTCAGAATTCAGAAATACTCTCAAATTGCTCAGATTGCATTGGTCGAATGTACTCATATCAGTAGTAAGCTTTTCTTTTTTAGCTTGTTGAAAAGCAATAATAATATGTCAGGGAGTTTTGACCTTCATAGTTGTTTTCACCTGCCCAAGTGTGCCTTGTTATTTCATTTAAACAAGGATATTCGATCAATTCCCATCTCCTGAATTTCAATGGTAGTTCAACATTGCTATTTATGATTTTATTCAATTCAAGTTGCTCCTGAATACTTGGTGTTACGTGAGGGACACACCAAGTCAGCTTACTTATTCCCACTTTTGGTTTTTCAGAATCATCAATACTAATTACAGCATCCAAATCATGGCTTTCACGAATCAAAACTAGTTCTTGTCTCATATTAATCACAATTTTTTGAAGTCTTCAAAAAAGCCAGCCTATAACTTGAGCGGAATACAAACATTGAAGTTCACTTCATCATCAACCAATATTTTATTTTCAAATTTAGGAAACCAACCAGCGTTTTGCATGGGAATAATTTCATTTTCATTCATAGACGAATAATTTTTAATCGTTGATACTAGTCCAATGTTTCTGACAGAGTCTACAACAACACCATTCAGCTCATATCGGAGCTCACGAAATAAAGAAGATATAGCATTGTTGATGAATTTAATTTTTGTAGTAGGAGCCCCATCCGGTCTCGTGAGCTTACCCTCTATGTAGATGTATGAGTTGCAAGGTAATGTATATGCGTCCAAGTCCTGAATTGGAATTCTGATTTTATTATTATATTTGATTTCATTGGTTATATACGGCTGATATGTATGAAATCGATAATCTTCAATTGAGTTATCACTGAAAGGTTCACTCGTGATTTGTAGCAATTCCATTATATTAAGAGTTCTAATCCCAAAGATTTCAAGAATTCTCTGCGTTCAGGTGTTAGTAATTCGGCAGCTGTTTTCATACTACCCTCCGAAGTTCGCTTCACTTTCTTTTTATAGGGTTGTTGGAAAGATGATTTATCAAATCTCCAGACCATCATTCAGAGAGCTTTCCTTCTCAAGTACAATCTAACAGTAACTTCTTCGTTTCGAAAATCGATCAGATCAAAATTTTGATCAGCAAATCTTATGTTGTTGATTGTCTTGATTGTGACAGGAAAATACAGAATATTCAGTTGAGTTTCAACTATTTCATACCCTCTTGGAACGGTCGGGAAGAATTGGTGAATCACGTGATCTGGATCACCATTCAAAAATGAACCCGTAGCAATATTACAATCGATGCAAATTATGTTAATTGACAGAATGTTTACTTCTTGATCTGATTTGTAGATGCCATTTGCATTGAGTATTCTTTTCTCAAATCCCAATAGTTGACCAATAGAGTTTTGTACTGAAAAACTGATTTTGGTGATTGTCCGGATGACCACTTTCGAAGTTGTCCAATTTGGGTGGATGGATACCATTACATCTGCATTGTTAGTAGTCATCTGTTTAATGAGTATATCAAGAATATCTGTTATATCATAAAATCCTTCCGGAATGATATAACTGAATTCATCTTGTTCACCCCATACCAAAACATTGTTCAACTTTGTTATATTTGGAATAACATTGAACGAATCAAAATTTGCCAAGCCTATCTCATATTCCACACTATCATCAAGATAAATTGGTGGGTAGAAATTATAACTCAACACTGAGGATAAATCACTCAAAGTGAAAGTAAAAGATATTTTCTTCCAATGACAGTTTATTGATGAATGAAGGAAATAGATCAGAAATATTGATTATATAAAAACAACAAGCAGTATTGCCCACACTGATAAGAATTAAACTTCTGCAAAGAATCATAATTATATTCACTTGTTTCTGAAGTCACCAGCGCTGAGGAAGTATTTTATCAATTCCTTTGGTGGTTTGAGATTTCCATAACTGTAAAAATATACAACTTCAGCATTTTTCTTGGAATATGCCGTCCAATGAGTTCCTTCTCCTGAATCAGAATCAGGATTGATGATACCACACTCTTGGTTTCTTATTTTTGTCGGGAGTTTATCCCTCACGAAAACGCCTCGAAAGTGAGGAATACCCAAACGCTCTGCATTCTGTATCAACTCGATATTGGTCAGGGCTCGGTGTGGTTACTTCAGCAGTTTTTTCGATATGGCTGAGCAAACATTCCATATCGTTCACGAGGTCCTAAATATGAACCTTTTCCTTTTTGTTCCATCGCTAAATCATGCCTTTTTTGTTCAACACGCTGTTCTTTGTCAGATTTTGCTTTATTTATCGCTGAACCAATGAATGCTGCCCTACCTCCTACAGCACCTAGCGCCCCTAGAAGCGGCAGTAGAAATGGAAGGAATCCACCTTTTTTCGAAATTGGTATGACTCTTTTCTTCTGTTTATTCTTTCGTTTCCTGGCAACTTTCAATTCATCACCCTTCTTCTTTTTCACCTGACTTTTTTTTCGCTGCTGTTCCATCCTCAATTTGCTTTTAAGATTCATAATATTAGAAACCCCAAATGCTGTGACTTTTTCCCCCAAATTTTGCATCAGATGATTTTAAACGTTCGGAAGCATACGTTGCCAGTTTTCTGTCAGCAATATTCCTCGCTTCTATATCTTCACTTTCGGAATAAGCAGTGTCGTGTCGCTTACGAGCCTCGTCAAGTGGATTTACGCCTTTGTCTCCCCTTGATAACCATTTTTTCAACTTGGTGCCAGGCCCGCAGTAATTATAACCAGGAACATGTAGTTCTACAGGAATATTTTTGATCAGAGTATTCAGAAAACCTCCCATTATATTTGGTTTCAAAACAACTTGGACACGCGTATATATACTTATCGCATCTGCACTGATGTCAGTTTGATGTCTATTTTGATATGATGAAGACTGAAAAACAAAGGGTGTTGCTTCCAGTTCTCAATCATGATGAGATCAATATGGAGAATAATATTAAAAAACATGGTGCACTATTTGGAGGTCAATCTAAAAGAGGGTTGCTCGATGAAGCGAGTGGATCAGGCAAAACTAATGTGATGTTGTTTTTGCTGGATCAACCAAACAGTCTTCGATTCACAAATGTGTACTTATTTTCGAAATCATTATATCAACCTATATATAATCATTTGAGGATTCTGCTGGCACCTATTTAAGATATTGGATTTTATGAATATAAGGATTCTGCTGAAGTAATTCTTCCTGAAAACATAAATGATCATTCCGTCATAATATTCGATGATATCACGACATGTGATCAAAACATAATAAAAAATTATTTTAGTTTCGGTCGTCACAGACACACGGATTGTTTCTATTTATGCCAAACATATTCTTCCATTTCCAACAATTCATTAGAGATAATGCTAATTTGCTCATAATCTTTCAACAAGACCTGACAAATCTGAAGCATTTATATGATGATCATGTCAGTATAGATATGTCCTTGCAGAGTTTCAAAGAACTCTGCTCTTATTGTTGGAAAGATAAATTTGGTTTTCTCGTTATCGATAAAAACTTTTCAATAAACGAAGGGCGATACAGAAATGGTTTCGACACTTTTATTTATATATAAACTTTGATACCAAGGAATGATTGGCAGTCATTATGAACAGTCAATTACATGAACAACTATTTAGAGCAAGGAAGGCTTTGAGACGAAAATATAAGACTTTGAAATCTGATATAGCAAAATCTCAGTCACATTTGGAAAAAACTTATGAACCAATCAGTGAACCTTTGAAAGAATTCTAGTCTGCCGTTCAGCAAGTCCCAACGACTAAATTCAAGCAAGAATTGAAACATGAAATTAAATCACCTCATACAAGTTATCAATCGACACCCTAAAAATTGTATCAATCGTCACCGCATTCAGGTCATCAATCGACACCCCAAAAATTACATCAACCAACACCTCAAGGATTTTATAAACCAGCACCTCAAGAATTTCATCAACCAACACCTCAAGAATTTTATCAGATCACTCCTGATGAAGAGACATTTCAACATGATTCAACTACTCCAAAACCCGATTGTGATGGAAGTTATTTTGAGGAAAGTATGCAGCCTGTACTGAATCCACAAGAACAATATTTACAACAGCTTGCGATTCCTTTGCCCCGTGCATATATAGAAGACAACATTTCAGATACGAAAAATACGTTTGATGACACTTTTGGAGTATATTTTGATCCATCTACGGAAAAATTTGCTATAGGTGACTCAACTGTGGATTTTGATGGTGCCGATATTGTTATTAATAACAAGTTCAAATACAGTGGAACTGCAGGTTTATATGGAGTGATGTTCAAGAAACAGTCCCTTGGTTATAGAAATAAAGATGTTGATTCATATATCGATATAATCAGAAGAAGTAATGCACATTACCTCCGATACGATCCTGCAAGGGGTTTGTCTACATCACATACATCAAAGTTTGTTAATATAATAAAACCACAAATCACAACACTACACTCTTGGCTAAAGAACGTAAACTTGAAAAAACTCAAAACAATACCAGATTATCTCTTTCCAAGACCAGATCAAGAATTGCTCCAGCTCCTGGTAGATGTACACGAGGTTCAGGACTAACAGGTCTATTCTCTAAAAAGTCGTTATTTAACGAGTCGTTGATTAACGATTGTAGTTCAATTTACGATTACGACAATTCGGAAATTCGTATTCTGTTAAAAATGTCGTTACGGCTTCAATCGTTACCGAATGAATAACGACCAACCTGAATTTTTGAGACGGGTAGTACATACAAATTTATGTTTTGTGTTCGAATGATGAAAAAAAAATGTTGAAACTGCCTGTTTCAGTAATTTGACTATTTTAAGGAAACTGGAATCAAATATGGAAATTGGTGAATATTACGGAACTGTGAAAAAAAAGTAGTGAAACTATTATAAAGGCAACAATTTTCCGTATATTTGGATAAATTGAAAAACAAATTAGTGGTTTCGTACAAATAAGTATGAACCAAGTAAACCAGAAATTCTCAAAGAAACTTGGCACCTCCTAACAGCCTAACTGAATAGCTCTGTTGGGAATTCTATATAAATAAAGGGGCCAAATAAGCAACCAATATTTCTGATACTTCGTGAATACACCTGCTGCCTACAGAAGACTGGGACATGACACACGATTTATCTTTTGCCATAGACTTCTGGTAATTGCCATGAGCAAAAAGATGCAATGCTAAAAGAAAACTGTGTAATTGGTTTTTAAATGAAAATTTACTATTTTTTGTTTACTTGTATAACTGAAGGTATCCTCGTATTCCTGAAGGACATTGCAGAGTGATCGCTCATTTCGTTAAATAACTCCCACGCCAGTTCTTCATTTAATTTAAAATCTGTCCGAAAATTTTATTCAGGAGTCTCGAGAGGGTTGGTGATATTCCTCAGCTATCTATTGAATCTCCGATTCAACTCTCTACGGAACAACAGATACATGATCCGATTTACCTTTAAATATCATCATAACACCTTCTTCGCAGTTCTTCTATGTTTACAACCAATACGTCCAGCTTGAACTGATTCATTTCTATTGGATTACGATTTCAATTTTGCAAAGGACGAGTGAGAATAATCTTTTTGCTGAACACGTCTATTATCGTTGACAGTTATGACAGCCAAATAGGTGTCGTCTGCTAAGCGATATTTTGGCAACGATATATCGTTAAATAACGATGAAAAAACAGATAGTGAATACGATTCTGTGATTTTATCGTTATTTAACGGCTTATCGCTTGGTTACGGCTGCTAACGATATCGTTGAAAGATAGTGAATAGACCTGTAACTATGCTCGATTTCAACAATAAACCGGTTGAATATAGATATTTTGATAATTTTAATGAACTAGTTGATCGATTGAATCTCTTGGTTGCATCGCAATGTGCTAGAAACACCGGTGTGAGAAATGAAATTATAAGCATTTTCGAGGAACTTCGCGAGGCAAGAATAATAAAATAAATACTCATATGATTTAACATCATTTGGTGTTTGACCGTGACACCATGCCCATCGATAAATTTGGAAGACATTTTCTGAGAACATCTCAAACACCATATTCTAAACCAGATATACTTCCGAAACCCTCACCAATCAGCACACCTTTTTGCATATGGAATCCATCATCGCATCATACTAAATGTGTTCTTCATTTGAGGGCAACCAAAGATATCAGGAAGAGTGTAAGTTTTTTTGTGATTGAAAATGATTCAACTTCGTATGAATTTCCTGTTTCCGGAAAGATTAAAAGCATCAATTCCCTACCAGGAGATATATCTATATCACTCGGTGGAGAGTATGCAGATATTGTTTCATTGAAAGGAAAGATTTTGAATAAAGGTGATAAGATCAATTTCTTAGTCAATCAGCAGCAGCACAGTCAACTGTATGTCGAAATTGTACTTCAGTGCCCCATAACTGAAAATGGATAAAATCAAAGAAGAAATTGTAGGAGAATTGCATAAAAATTCACGAAGACTATTCAAAAGAAGGCGTGTTATCATCAAAGGGTTAAATGACCTACTTCAAGCTGATTTAGTTTGAATGATTCCCTACTCCAAAAATTAGAAAGGATTTAAGTACATTTTGGTAGTTATAAACGTATTTTCCAAATATGTTTGATGTGAGCCCGTTCAAACCAAAAGTGGAGGAGATATGACTCAGATGCAAAAAATATTGAGAGAAATGGAAGTTGCAACCAGGAATCTACAAACAGACTTGGGAAAAGAGTTCTACAATGGAAAATTCAAGCAACTGATGGATGAGTGGAAAATTAACCATTACAGTACTTTTTCCAATTTGAAAGCTAGTATAGTTGAACAAGTAAACAGAACTTTGAAAAATAGAATTTGAAGACAATTCAGCCTACAAGGAAGCTACAATTGGTTGGGTATTCTACCACATATAGTTTCTGACTATAACAATTCCGTTCACAGGACAATAGGAATAACCCAAAGATGTTAAAAAATGTCATGAGATGTATTTACTCAAAAACACATATAGCCATTTCAGAACAGTGGATCCAAGGAAACGGAAATTTAAAATCAATGATCATGTAAGAATAAGTAAGTACCGAGAGGCATTTGCTAAAGGGTATACACCAAACTGGTCCAATGAAATTTTTGCTGTGAGAAAAGTCTATCAGTCGAATCCTGCTGTGTATTTTCTTAAAGATCAAAATGATGTTGACTTCCAAGGTGGTTTCTATGAAGAAGAACTCCAAAAAGTTAAACATCCTGATGTGTTTCTGGTTGAAAAAATTCCAAGAAAAAAAGGAGACAAACTCAACATGAAATGGTTAGGTGAGTAATAAGTATAATTCGTGAATATCAAAAGATGATTTTGTATAACATTTCTCAAATAAAACAATATAAAATTCACAAAACAGTTTTATTTATACAATATTTATATTATAAATCAATCACAAAATCTATTATTGAATTTTATTTCTCTATGTGCTGAATCCAAAATGGAGACGATGATTTTAGAAATTTCTAATATTCGCCTCTCGAAGCGCATTCTATCGATTGCTGCATGATTCCAATACATTTTCCGAGAATACTTGTAAGCAAATTTCCAAGTGTACATATAATAAGTCTTGTTATGACTTTCATCAATTGTTACCGTCTTATTCATGGTTTATCAGACAAATCTGTTCTGAAAACTTCCGGGTAAAGATGGATGAATTCCAGAGTTAGACTGATATTTTCACTATTGGTATTCACTTCTGGCTGAAGCAAATCTAAAGCATTTTGCAACACATCACCACTCAGCTTGCAGAGTCCGTTTTTCAAAACTTGGAAATATTGTCCATAATATAATAAAATATCTACACTATATTCAATTAGAGGTAGGAGTTTCCATAGCTTGCAGACTGTTTGAAACCCCAAGTACACTGAGGAGTAATCTTTATTTATTTTGACTACTCGCCCGTTTGTAAATTGGCTGAACTCAATAGTAAACCTATCGTCTTCAACAGTCTGCAGTTGATCGGACGAGTGAAAATAATTGGTAATGACTCCTTGGCGTGTCAAGAACTGCTTCTACTCATGTTCTGTGAAAATTACTCGATCTCCCTTATTTCCAATGATTTCAATACAAGGAGTGAAATTCAAATCATATGAAAGATTCACAACAACAAATTTACTTTTAGATTTGTTTAATGGGAATTTTCTTTCACTCAACACTACTTTTGATTTTTCTTTGCAAAAATATTCACTTGACAAGTTGAATTTGAACTCGGTAATACTCATTTTGACGAGAGAATGTCTTCTGTGATATCTTTATCGGTTTATATATTACATCACCAGTAGTGGGGGCAATATTCTAGTTTAACTCTTCATTAGACCATCAACATTCTCGATATTTGGCAACAACGTGAACTTAACCTTGAGAGAGGTCGTTGAACCCGTTTCAAGTTCCTCCTACTTGTCGAGACTTGTCTGTAACGTGACGTCAGCAAATTCTAGGTAATCTGATACCTAACACGTGACCTTGAAAGAGGACATTGAACCCGTTTCAAGTTCCTCCTTCTTGTCGAGACTTGTCTGTAACGTGACGTCAGCAAATTCTTGGTAATCTGATACCCAACACGTGCATTTATTGACCTTGAAAGAGGTCATTGAACCCGTTTCAGGTTTCTCACACTTGTCGAGAATTGTCTGTAACGTGAGATCAGCAAATTCCAGGTAATCTGATACCCAACACGTGCATTCATTTTGAAAGAGGTCATTCAACCCGTATCAAATTTTGCCTACCGGCCTACTAAGGCGTCAGCAAATTCGAGGAATGCCTGACACGTGCACTTATTGAAATAAGTCATTGAACCCGTATCAAATTTCGTTGACCGGATGTTATCAAATGTAATCTGATACCTGACACGTGCACTTATTGAAAGAGGTCATTGTACCTATGTCAAGTTCCTCCTACTTGTCGAAACTTGTCTGTAACGTGACGTCAGCAAATTCTAGGTATTTTGATACCTAACACTTGACCTTGAAATAGGTCGATGAACCCGTATTGAATTATTCTTACTTGTTGAGACTTGTCTGTAACTTGAAATCAGCAAATTCCGGGTAATCTGATACCCAACACGTGACCTTGAAAGAGGTCATCAAATTTCGTTGATCGGATGTTATCAAATGTAATCTGATACCTGACACGTTCTTCCATTTTGAAATAGGTCATTGAACCCATATTGAATTTAACTTACCGGAACTATTGCGTCGTCGAATTCCAGGTAATCTGATACCGAACACGTGCACTTATTGAATTAGTTCATTGAACCCGTATCTACTTTCGCTGACCGGAACTATTGCGTCATCGAATTCCAGATCTGATATCTGACACGTGCACTTATTGAAATCGTCCAAACCAGGGTGTATACCCAAACGACGAGGGACGTCGATGAGCCCACTCGCCGTCCATCATTTCCAGAGGGCCCCCACGGATAATGAATACTATAGTAACCATCACAGAACCCACCTCTCGAAATATCAGCCACATCCAATGAACCACAAACCGTCCCTAGTATCAGGTGAACAGGATTTGCACGCAAATTTTAATTTTCAGTCAGATATCCTAACGATAAGCACCCTTGTAAATGAGAAGATAGAAACCATACTGGACACAGGATCTCAGCTAAACGTCATAACTGAGGAACTGGCTCAGAGTATCAATAGAAATAAATGCATTCAGAACTTAATAGTGGCTGGGGGACAAAAAGTGCCAATACTGGGAACCACTATTTTCAATTTGAAAATCGGAGAAATGAGCACCATCTGTTATGCCGTAGTGATAGAGAGGATGGCTTACCCCCTAATCCTAGGAATGGAATTTCCCAACCAATTTGACAGCATAATTAATTTAAAAGACAAAACAGTCTCGTTCACATATCAAGATAAGTCTATTGCAGTTGGCATCAAAGGTAGTGAAAGAACCACAATAAATACTATGCAAACTCACCATATGGAGGAAGAGACAGGGAAGAATTTAATGAAAACTTTGGAAACGGGAACTAAGGACTCAGAAATGGAGTTAAAGAAAGATTCGAAAAACAATAAAGGCTTCGGAAAACAAAAGTATGACTTCGACACACTCATTAAAAATTCAAACAAACCCCATGACATCACAAAGGTTAAATTTGAAGAGATTTCAAAAGATATATTCCAAATGCCTGACAGTTTTTCACTAGTCCATTGTGTTTCAGCCGACTTGGAAATGAAGAAGGGGTTGGCGAAACAGTTCTTGGAAAGATTCGGCAGCAAACATATGTTGAGGGTGCAAAACCAGTCGAAGGGAGGAGTTGCCTACTTAATAGATGGAAATAGATACGTTTACTATCTAATAACTAAGGAATATTACTGGAATAAACCTACACTCGCAGACATATGGAGTTCCTTAAATGTCCTAAAAAAGCTTACCTTGAATCGTAAGGTGGAAAAACTGGCTTTTCCTCAAATTTGTAGTGGATTAGATCAAATGGACTGGCCTATAATTAGCCAAATGATTATGTCACTCTTCGAGGATGTTCAAATAGATATAACAATTTGCAAACTACCTGCAGATGAGAAAGAATATAACCCACCTGTCATAATAACACATGGAAATGAGCTACAAACCAGAAGGACAGCAGATACCAATAACACATCTCAAAAAGTACCGAATATACCAGGGATATTAAAGTTTTCTATGCAAGAAGATGTAATTATAAAACCCGGAGAACAATGTATAGCTCAAATGGACAGCCGAGGAAAGGAGTTGGAAGATTACGATTTTACCCCAAATGAAAAATTTTTAGTACCAAGGGGACTTATTGGATGTCAACCCCCTTATCAAGATGATAAAATTTTATGGAATATAGTCAATGTCGGCATTCAGAGCCAAAAAATCCTGAAGGGCTCAACCGTGGGATTTCTATACACAAAAAACAGAAATATTGTTGATACGGCAATGCTCCTATACTTAGATAAAGATGATCCAGTTGCCGATGATGTTACACTGGCTGACCACAACTTAGTTGGCATCGAAAATCAGGACCTCAGATACAAATACAAAACCTCCTCCGAAAATATTCACATGTATTTTCAAAATCCGCAAGAAAAATGGGACAAACCGACTTGACCACTCATAAAATAGAAATTTCAGAGGGTACAAAACCAATACGTAGTCATGCATACAGGGTGTCCCAAAAGGAAAGGGATATTATTGACCAGCAGATACAGGAGATGTTAGAGAACAACATCATTAGACCTTGTCATTCACCATGGGCAAGTCCAATAGTCTTAGTGAAAAAGAAAGACGGGTCAGTGAGATTCTGTGTGGACTACCGGAAGTTAAATAATGTCACGAAAAAGTCAACATACCCGATACCAAATATTGAGGATATTTTAACATACCTTGGAGGAGCAAAATATTTCAGTTGTCTGGACATGTTCAGCGGATATCACCAGGTGAATGTAGAAGAAACATCCAAACAGTACACAGCATTTGTAGCACAGGGGCATGGATCCTATGAATTCAATGTTCTAAGTTTCGGACTTTGCAATGCACCCGCCACGTTTCAATTCCTTGCCGATAAGGTATTTGAGGGCATGAAATGGAAGGATGTACTCATTTATTTGGATGACATAGTGGTTTTTTCGAAAACAGAGGAGGAACACCTTGAAAAACTGGAGAAAGTTTTCAAAAGGCTAGAGTGGGCCGGACATACCCTGAAGCCTAGTAAATGTGTATATGCACAGACACAGGTCAAAATGCTGGGCCATATCGTGAGTGGAAGAGGAATAGCACCGGATGAAGAAAAATTAGAAGCCATCAAAAAATTTCCTAGGCCGAAATCAGTCAAATCTCTGCAAAGCTTTATTGGGCTGTGCAATTACTACCGTAAATTCATAGAAAATTTTTCAATGATTGCCAGACTCCTTCATCAGGCTACCAAAAGGAATGAGAAATTTAGCTGGGGACATGAACAAGAAATTGCTTTCAACATCCTGAAGGAAAAATTGACAACTGCACCAGTCCTGCAACATTTCGATCCAACAAAGGATTGTGAATTGAGAGTGGATGCCAGTACAGTAGGAATTGGCGCGATACTTCTGCAAATCGGCCCTGACAGTGACCCCCACCCCATAGCTTATGTGAGCAGGAGTCTTTCTAAGGCAGAAATGAACTATACGATTACAGAGTTAGAAGGCTTGGCAGTAGTATGGTCTCTAGAGTATTTAAGACATCTAATTTATGGCAGAAGAATAAAGATTTTCTCAGATCATCATGCTTTATATTGGATAAAGTCATTCAAAAACCCCCGGGGTAGACTTGCTCGTTGGGCCTTGAAGCTGGCGGAGTTTGACTATGTTATCGTTCACAAACAGGGTTCAGCACATAGGGACGCAGATTGTCTATCAAGACACCCTGTAACACAACCAAACACAGGGGCAGACTCATTAGAGCTAGAAGACATACCAACGTTTCTTCTAACATCGCAGGAATTAGCAGACGAACAACGAAAGGACAATGAACTGCAAGGACTCATAAAGGCAATACAGGACCCCAAAAATCTCAGTATCCCGATAGGACTGCGGCGTAGGTCAAAGAATTTCAGGATTATCGACGGAACATTGTTCAAGGTAAACCCGAACCCCCGAGGGTTGGAAAATTTATTAGTAATTCCCAGATCCCTAGTCAAAGAAATTCTGTATTTACACCATTCTGAACCATCCGCAGGCCATTTAGGAATAACGAAGACATTGGATAAGATAGGGAGGCGATATTATTGGACTGGGCTACAAAAGGACGTGGAAAAATTCGTTAATGGTTGCCCAGACTGTCAAGCGCGAAAAGGTCAAGAAAATAGAAAACCATCAGGCTTACTTCAACCAATTCCAATAGGAAGACCCTTTGAGCGAGTTGGTATCGACTTGTTGGGTCCCTTCAGATGCAGCAGAAGTGGAAAAACGATGATAATTGTAGCTACTGATTATGCCACGAAATGGGTTGAAACGGCGGCCCTCACAGACGGCAAAGCGACACATGTGGCAAAATTTATCCTCAACAATATAATCACAAGACATGGTTCTCCGAGATATTTACTGAGTGATCGAGGACAGACATTTCGCTCAGAAGTAGTCCAAGAGTTGTTACTTCTTATGGGAACAGTGAGCCAGTTCACTACGGCTTATCACCCAATGACCAACGGTTTGACAGAACGATTCAACAAAACCCTCGCAAATATGCTATCTATGTTCACAAATACACAGCAAACTGATTGGGATGAAAGCCTCAGCCTGTTGACGTTCACGTTCAACACTTCCATCCAAGAAACTACACGCTTCTCCCCGTTCAATTTAATATACGGCCGTGATCCTGTCCTTCCAACTGAAGCAAACCTACTGCAGTCGGTGAAATCAGATGATGCCCTGAAACTCCGTGATAGAGCACTGGCTATCAGAAGTTTAGCCGTGGAAAATGTAAACAAGCGCCAAGCAAAAGACAAGGAACGCTATGACCAAAGACATAGACATGTTGAATATAAAGTAGGAGATGAAGTAAGTCTTCACACCTATAAGGAAAGTGGGACGAAGCGAAAAACTCCTTCTGAGGTGGTTTGGTCCCTATACAATAACAAAAAAGACAAGTGAAGTGATATACGAGATTAAAAATGGAAACTCAGCAAACGCAAAAAGAGAAATTGTTCACGTTGCTAGAATTTTGCCATATAATGATCCCTGGACACCTCCGGTGGAACCAATGAATTGAAGTGTACTTGTATATAAAAAAATAAATTTTTTTTTTTTTTGGGTTTTTTGTTTTTCTGTTTTTTTGTTTTTTGTTAGTACATAGTACGGGAAGGTAGAGTGCTAATTTTGAATTTTGAACCCACAGGCTGTTCTCAAGCGTCTGGGTGTTACTAGATTTTTGTCACCCCCACAAACTCGAAATAACTGCTGGGGCGTTTTGGCGACAATTACCTTCAACTATTCCTTATGAGGCAACAATTCCATTGTTGTATGAATCGGAATGGTACGAGGAAGAAACGTGGGATAAACAAGAAGACGAGGAAAGTTTTTGCGATAATAGTAACCAAAACGGAATTCAATGCTTCATTATAAAAAATCTGAACTTACTAGAAAGGGCTTTTCGGTCTGAATTAAATTCTCTCGAAAACAGTTGGAGTACCAACTCATTACGAAACTATTCATTGGGCAGTAATCATAATACAAAATATAAACGTTCACTGGATTTCTTGGGCGACGGTTTAGCCTGGTGCTGTGGGGTTGCCACCCAACAGAAATTAGAATCTCTAGTGATGAACGAAAATGATATCAATGAACAAGTCCACAAAATTTATCAGGGTCTCTCGAGCACAATTTCAAATATTGCGGAGGATTCCAAGAGTATTTCAGAATATGAAAAGTCAGTAGTAAAAACATTTAACTCTACACAGTCAAGAATTCGCAAGGTAGAGCAATATATTTCAGAAATGGGAAAGGAAATTAAAGATGAAGAAAAAGGGAAAAACGAAGTTATACTCGCAATTTTAGAAAAACAATTTGAAAATTTGAAACATAATGTACAAATTGTCCGTGCTTTAGGAAAACAGAGGGTAATTACATCCTGTCGTCACCATTACATCCCTATTGCAATCCTCAACCCCAGTGTACTGTTTGACGATTTGACAAAATTACAAAAACAATTAAGGGAATCAGAACAAAAGTTAGCAATTGACACCAGTGATATATCCAAATACTTTCAACTACCCATATGTGACTGCACGTTCACAAAAAACAAAATTTTCATTCATGTCCGCACGCCCATCATTCAAAGATCGAAAAATATGCAACTTTTCGAACTGATCACCACCCCATTCTCCTGGGAAAACCAAACGTGTATGATTCAACACGAAATTCTATACTTAGCAGTCTCGGAACCAAACCCACAATTATCGAGTCAAATTCGTCAAATTTCAGGTTCCGGAGTCAGACACTGTAACCCTTTTCATGACAAACTCTGCTTCATACCCAGGTTTTCTGCGGACTCCCTCAAAGGTCCCATGTGTGCAAAAAGGCTATATAGTGGGGCAACGGTTGAGGAACTCAATTACATTTGCCCGATGCAATGCCACAAATCAATAACCACCACCATATCAGAAATTGAAGAAGAAACGTATGTCATAACACATCCGAAGAAAACAACTGAAATAGTCTGTGCATCTAAAGTTATACCAATACCCCCATCCTCATATTCATTCCCAGGCGCAATCAAGATGAAAATTCCCTGTAATTGTAAACTGATGACGAATAACGAAATTTTAATCCCCATTAGATTCCCTTGTTCGGATTTCGGTACCCAATATCCCTCGGTAATTCATATCATTCCTGCAGCTTGGTCGCACCTCAAATCATTTGTACTAAATCCACACAAACTTGAACCTCCTCAATACCTCAATTTCTCAGGGACGCTCAATTTGAATTGGACACTCGACATTCCTCACTTAAATCTGACAACAACACATGACACGATCCGGGAAGTGATGGGACAAGTAAGGGAACACACAAAATTGTTCTACGCAAGTACTTATGGATTACACAGTGACACTATATTCCTTATATGGAACTCACTCCTTTCCATATTAATAGGACTCATTCTCTTCAGAAATAACTCGCGGTCCTCCCCAATATTTTCAACCCAGTAAGGGCAGATCCAACAAATCCAGTGCAACACGATATATTTTTCGGCGCCCTATGCACCATAGTCATATTGTGTTTTTCGTACGTGATCTGGTTATGCCTAAGGAATTATTGCAGGCGGGCCAAATCTAGAAATACTAGAAATACTAATGCGAATCCAATACCCTCACCTAGAATGAATAGCTCTTCCTTAGAACTTAACTCAATTGAATTAGATCAAAGCATTTCAATGAAACCAGGGCAAAGTATAAGGTGTATTTTAAAAAGATTAGAAGATGAAAATGATTTTACTAGTGACACACCGCATTCAAGTTATGAGATATAGAACTAGACTATAAGTTAAATAAGAGATAGGTAGATAAGTTAAATAGTGTTGAGAGTAATTTTTCAAGCATGATAAGTTCTTGGGCCCGAACTATGCTTGAGAAATCACTATACAGCAAAAATTTAAACTTCGACTAGTTTGATAATTTAGGAATAAGAGGAATAAAAAGAAGAAATGAACAGTTGAAGTGTCAAAGTATATAGTTGATGAATACGATTACAATAAAAATGTTAAAGATTAAAAGATAAAGGAATGATGGTTCAAATGCGCAAACAACAAAGTATAAGCAGAACCTATATAGGCTATAAAAGAGAAATGAAAATGCGAAGCCGAAATGCTAGTTAAATATTAAATTATTCAATGACTGATTCACAATATTTTGTCCCTGGTGAATAAATGAGTATTTGTTTTTTTTTCAATTTCATATTAGCATTAGTATTATTTTTTCAACATAAATATATATATTTTTTTTCTCTCTCTCTTCTCTTCTCTCTGCCCTAATTTTTCCTGTCAGGTGTTTTAATTCTTTATAAATACCCTGTACAATAGACGGTTATATATATATATATATATACAGTAGTAACAGAGCACGAGCTCAGTTTTAAGTATTTTTTGTTCACCATAGAATTATTATTATTTGGATAACTACCATATATCGCTTCACGAACTCCGTCTTTTCAAGGAGCTTATTATTTTTCTCCGTAAGTTGGCATATACCCAAAGTAGTTTAATACCTAAGAACAGATAAATGTCTTATTTTATCATAAAGGACTTACTGGCGTTTATTTATTGTTTCATGTCGGAGATAATGGCACCAACCACGACTGACACTGATGCACCCGGACAAATGGCGGCTGTAGAGTCCTGATTACTGTTGGGACTGAATAAATGCCCTTGGAACTGTCTAAAACCAAGGGCCCAGAACCGAATCCCAGCGTCCCTTACAATCAAATCCACCTCGACAATAAGACGATCAAATTGAAATACAATCAACGTGTCCAGTATGGCTGGCTGGTAAATTGATGTCTATAACCAAGAGAGAAATACGGGGGACAATAGTCACTGGGCCATACCATAAACAAATGTTGACCCACCTGGTAAGGACACTGTCCCAACAATAATCTCAACTAGACCGAAGGTTATCGGCTTGATACTATCAATTCCAAACCGATCTGCGTATGAATGAAGTAGTGACTCTATCATTGCTGGTGTGGTGAGTTGGACCCCAAAAGTGTCAAAAGTCATTTGAATTGAGTAGGGTGATGGATGACACGTCGGACAGTTGGGGACACCATGCCTTGGCAGCATGGACATCTTGCTGTGGCAGCAGGGACGTCTGGCAAAAAGAGATTCGAATACAGTAGTACCAGGACAGCAGTGAACTCTGCCCAATGAACAGAACAGTCTTCAGAATTTCTAGAACAAGGATGCCATAGACTTCGAAGTACCACGAACAGTTGAAGTGAAGTATCAGTGACATTCGATGTGGTTGAACTTTTGGGGACGAAATGATATATGCTAGAATTAACATTATTTTACGATTCATTTTACTTCACATGACCAATTTATACATCTTCTTCTTATAGGAATAGGAGGTAGCAAATTTTTTGTATTGAATATATATTTATATACCATACTTTTCATGATTCAAAGGTTTACTATAAAAAGCGGGGTCCGCTTTTCATGGGTGGTGGAGATGTGTCAAAAGTCAATGTGATATGCAGCTCTTAGTTTTTGACTTTTCGATTAGTATTACCTATAATTACCGTACTATAAGTATCTCATCTATTCAAAGTGCATTTACCTAAACGCAGTCCAATAAACTACAAATTGCAACGTAGTGCTGACTCGCATTTTCGCCATTCTCTACGGGAAATGGCAAAAATGGGTGATCATGATTTATCGGGAGATAGAAAGAAGATCAGACGTTAGTGGAACGGGCGACGGAAAAGAACACATCTTGACCACTCAGAAAAAGAATGTACCTCCGGTAAGTGGAATTCTGTTAGTTTTTAAGACCATTCAATTGTTGAAGGCGATTCTTTTAATTATTTTAATAAATATTATTTCGGTAAATTTCGTTTATAATTTCACTTATTCAAAACTACCATCTGAGTTTACCCCTAGTTCGTGAGCCCAAACTGCGGTCTTCATTGATAAATTTAAGGTACCTAGCAACCAAGGCCGGGGCTCGCGACAATAGGTCATTGAACCCGTATCAAATTTTGCCTGCCGGAACTATGGCGTCAGCGAATTCCAGGTAATCTGATACCTGACAACGTGCACTTATTGATATAGGTCAATGAACCCGTATCAAATTTCGTTTACCGGATGTTATCAAATGTAATCTGATACCTGACACGTGCACTTTCTGCTGACGTGTACCTCCCGTTGCTCTCTCATACGTTTTGACCTTGGATCCAAAAGCTCTCTCATAGGTTTTGACCTTGATTTCAAAAGCTCTCTCATATTTACCCTACTATTTTGCTCACATTTTTTGCGTGTTTTAACGTTTATACTTTATAATTTATGAATCATTATATAATAATTTTTTAGGCGTGAAAAGCATCTATTTTGTACGCATTTTTCCGTGAATTGACGTTTATATTTTCATCTTTTTTTTGGAGCTTGTAAAACCTATATTTTGTTCACAATTTTGGTCGAATTTTTTTATGTTTCTACGTTAAAATTTACCTTTTTTCGGAACGTGGAAAATGTTCATTTTGAACAATTTCGAAATGTAAAATCTACATAATAAACATATATCAAACGAGTATTTTGTATGTCTCAATTATTGTCATATTTTTGAACGCGGAAACGACTATTTTGTACGCATTTTTGCGTGAATTGACGTTTATATTTTTCATCTTTTTTTAGAGCATGTAAAACGTATATTTTTTTCACATTTTTGGACGTTTTAACGCTTTCAAATTCACCTTCTTTTTGGGACGTGAAAAAACGTCTATTTTTCACTAGTTGTCTGTTTATAACAAACCATGAACACACAATTATCTGGGTGTGTGTTTTTAGCTCTTATACGTATCTATGGTAACAAACCTGTATTTTTTCTTTCGATTTATTTATAAGCCCTGGTACACCGATTACTCAAACACAACTATTGAGGAAAATTGGTCTACTTTTTCTACACGGAACCACGTCAAGTACCTTTACGAGGGGAATGTACCGACTTTGGAGTATGTAATCCCTCTCTACAGCGGAGGTTGTCACCATCAAAAAGTCAGGTATAAACAGTGGTTTTTCGTTCAGGAAAAATTGTTGCCTAACGGTTATCAAAGAACTATTTTTCTCTAGTTATATGTTCATTTGTATGTCAGACCTGTCTTAGAATTGGTCAACAAACATTGAAACGTCGCTTATCGAATATTTTTCAACTGCATTTCTTCAACTTCTCATGATGAGAATAAAAGGTTGAAAACTTCCAGTATGGACCTGTATTTACCCTTCGACAAATACTGAACGCTCTTTACATTCAATAATTGTGATGTGTATTGACACGGTATTCTCTCTTGTTGTTTTTTGATTGAAATAGAGGACTGTAATTAAGTATTTTAATGTGAAATTCACATCACGCTTCACAGAGTCGTCTACTCAGCTTGACTGTCGCTGACAAACTCTACTAACCGACTGGCAAACATCAGGTTTGTTCGGGTTCTCATTTTATCCGATTCGGAACCGTTCGGAGCATGCGTCTTTTGGAATTCGCGTTCGAGTTCGACGCGAACGGTTCAGGATTTCGCTATGGCTTGTTTTGGTTTAATTTGAATTCGATCCCGAACCGATTCGAACCATTCTCACTAGTCCCTGCGGTCAAGCTTGAACTATTTGGAATCGATAATTTGACACATGCGTATTTTGTGATTTGTCATTGTCAATAATGTCATTGAGCCATTTGAGGTTATAAAAATAAGTTCCGAATAGTGTTTATTACAGAAATATTCCTATTATTTGTTGATTTGTAATTAGTGATCATGAATGTATTTCTATTGTCAAGCTCGTCATCGAGTTCGTCATCTGGGGATGAAGAAGTGGGGGATATTTTTCAAGAATTGCAAACTCCTCACATCAAAAATGAGGACTATTTTGAGAATACTATACACCTGCTTACTGACAAAGAATTCAAAGAACATTTTAGGTAGATTTAAATAAATGTTATTCTCTTGAATCATTGTTCTTTTTTTGCTAGGGTTGATAGAAGTATACTAGAATCTCTTTCTCATGCCCATGAGGGATCTGAGTTTTATTCTGATATTGAAACCGGACATGCTAGGATTGCTCCAAAGAAAATTATTTTAGTTTTCTTGTGGTATGCATATTGAGTCAGATTCATTATTTTCACATATTTCAGTTCTTACCGGACATCATAATAGAAAAGTATTTCGTTTTAAGCAAGTTTGCTATGTTACTAATTTTGGGTTTCAAAGGTGTGCGCCGAAAATCTAAAAGTAAACGAAGCCACGGAACACATCAGTAGAAGTCAGAAAACAGATGGCAAATTTAACGTCAGTTGTAATATCAGTTCACCACTACACCAATAGGTTCCGCCAAACTCTTCACACAAGTACGTTTTGGTTTTTATTAAATTAGAAATAGTTCTGAATCGTTCCCATTTTTTGTCATTGCGTCGATAGTTCTGCGCAGGTTCCCAACAGTTTTCAATTAAAGAACCCGAACAAACCTATCGCATGAGTGCGTGATAGAATGGTATGGGCTGGACTGAGTGCATGACACTTTACATGGTACTAAACAATAATTATGATGTTAGTCTCCTTTGACTTTGGGGCTTCGGTGAATGCTAAAATATATTTTTCAACATCAAGACAAAATTATTGAAATCAGCCTACCGAAAGTGGCCATTTTATTGCATATTTGAACCCTGTTCGCTGCGGGGCGCAGGATGGTTATGTATATATCGGTTATTCAAGCGTCGTATAGGACGCTATGGCTCAGTATGTTGCAGTATGGTATGTTGACGAGAACGTAATATGGTCGAGTATGGGTCGGTTACGTAATCATCGTATTTGACGGTATGGTTTGGTATGATGCAGTATTTGTTATCATCCCAGTACATGACGGTACATCTTCGATACACTGAAGCATTAGTCAGACGCATAAATATGATTGAGTGCTTACATAATACTTAGATCAAGATAGAAATAGGAGTTGCTGAAGTCAGTCTATAGCTAGATTTCATGTGAACCGTTACTGCGTATACATTTAAATATACTTGTTCGTGAAATAACAGTGTTTCCTTCCATCCGGGTGGCAACCCCCAACATCAGAAGTGGTGACTAGAACTCAGCATTATGGGAAAACGAAGGAAACGACGTTTGTCAACGTCTGATTCATCTACTAGTTCCTCATCATCAAGCGATGGTAAACGAAGACGCCGTAGGTCCAAAAGGAAAACACATAAGGCAGCGAAAGGTACCAGACAAACTGTTGATACTAGAAGAACTCCAGGGGTAAGGGGCATATCGATTCAGCCAGTAGGTGTTTCATCAGTGATCCCTGAATTCAATCCTTTGATAGACGATATTAACCGTTTGATGGAAATAGTAGATCATAGCTCTCGAATTTATGAATGGACTTCTGAAAATACAGTTTTTCAAGCTACCAGTAAATTAGTAGGAACCGCACGAATTTGGTATAACAGTCTTGTATCCAATGACGTTGAATGGTCTTTGTTCACATGGGAGATGTGGAAAGAAAGACTGATGGAAACATTCCGATGCAGGCGGGACATTTTCTCGTTATTCCAGAACCTAATGAATCATAAACCTGCAGAAGGCAAATCTTTGTATGAATTTTTTTTTTTTACATTTGGCTAAAATTGATAACTTGAGACTCAACATTTCAGAAGAGAATGAAATATCCTTGATTTTGGGAGTAATAGGTGACCAAAATATCAAATCATCTGCCGAGGCTGCAAGAATTCGGAACACAACTGATCTAGCTGCATATTTACGTAATAAATCATTCCAAGGTGAAGCAAAAACTAAAGTTTCAGAATTCTCGTTGCCAGGTTCCAATATACATAATACCTGGGTAGAACCTCGTGATAATCCAAATAGACAGAGTGGAAATGAAATCAATTCATACGATAAGTCTTAAAGAAAGTGTAATTCATGTGGTAAAATTGGCCAAAAAAAGGGAAAATTGCCCACATAGAAATAAAGTATGTAACTTCTGTGAAACTCTTGGTCATATTGAATCTGTTTGTCGCAAAAAGCACATTTCAAAGTTGGAGATCAAAATGATAAGGAAAGAGTCTGTAAAAAAATTCAATAAGGAGGTTTTACTTGACGGTATGCGAACAATTGCATTCATAGATTTAGGTAGTGACTGTTCCGTTATGGAGAGAAAATTAGCTTTTGATTTGAATTTGAAAACTCAAAACTTAGACAAGGTGGTCAAACTATCAGGGTTCACAGGGCAATCAATATATGTATATGAGAGTACTTTCGTAACTATTTCAATTGACCAATGCTGCCTTCATTGTCAAATTTACATTACTGATGAGCTCCTCAATGATACCAAATTTATTATTGGGCGCAATTTTACGGAGAATGAGGCCATTTCCTACCATCGAATAGGTAATAAGCTAACATTCCAAAAGGCAGGCAGGTCATTGCAATATGAAACCGAGGTGACTCCTTGTAAATTCGACATCATCCATGGAGAAATATCAGAAACAGAAAAAGCTCAATTATTTTTATTAATTAACGAATTTGAAGATTGTATGTACGTATCAATGAAAAAATTGGGAAAGTCACACTCAGTTGCTCTCACAATTAAAACCGAAAACAATACACCGATTTCCTGTCGCCCATACAGGCTATCAGAAAGTGACAAAACAACAATGAGGAATCAAATAGATGAGCATTTATCAGCTAGTATAATCAGAAAAAGTAATTCGGGATATGCTAGCCCGGCACTACTAGTAAACAAAAAAGACAAAGAAAAACGTTTAGAAGTGGACTATAGAGCCTTGAATAAAATAACCGAAAAGTATTCATTTCCATTACCCATCATAGAGGATTTAATTGACTCAATGAAGGGGTTCAAAGTTTTTCCAACATTAGATCTAGCCTCGGGTTATCATCAAATACCTGTGAGCCCTGAATCAGTTCACAAGACAGCATTCATCACACCCGAAGGTCATTATGAATATCTTCGGGTGCCTTTTTGGTCTGTGCAATTCACCAAGTTTCTTTCAAAAATTGATGCTTTTATCAAATTCATTTTGCCCAGGACGGTACCAACAACAGAAACGTCAAACGTTATCGAGGAATTGACTGAAATATTTAAAATTTTTGGTAACCCAAGACGAATAATATGTGATGCTGGCTCAGCATTCACTTCCAAAGAATTCTCCAAATTTTGCGAAAACAAGGGAATAAAACTATGCAACATTGCTGTCGGTATGCCTAGAGGTAACGAACAGGTGGAAAGAGACACACAATCAATTCTGGATGCCCTGTCAACTATGAGATCGAGCACAACAACGGACAATTGGGATTCCAAGTTGGGAGCGATTCAACAAAGTATCAACAGCATGATACACAAGACTACATAAGCAACCACTGCTGCACTTATGTTCGGGATTGACTTGAGAATGGACGGGGACCGCTATATTTCTGATGATGACAAAGCACTAGACGTTACTGAACTGCGAGACACTGCTAGTAAACATCTAGAAAAGAACAGGAAGAAACAAGACAAAACTTTCAACGCGAAGAGGCGAATAATTAGCGGGTATAAAGTTGGCGACTTGGTGGTCACGAAAATCGCTGGTCTCCCAGGTAACGAAAATCAAAGCAAAAAACTGATGGAGTAATATAAGGGACCCTTCAAGGGATACAAGGGACCGTCACAAGGTCAAAGAAGACATTCATGCAACTAGATCCAGGATTCCATACGAAGACGTAGTGTGTCTCGAACTCATGAAACCATTCAAGATCCGAACATAGACATGCCCGCATGCTGGCAACACATAGACATGCCCGCATGCTGGCAACACATAGACATGCCCGCATGCTGACAACACATAGACATGCCCGTATGCTGCCAGCACATAGACATGCCCGTATGCTCGCAACACATAGACATGCCCGTATGCTGGCAACACATAGACATACCCGTATGCTGGCAACACATAGACATGCCCGTATGCTGGCAACACATAGACATGCCCGTATGCTGGCAACACATAGACATGCCCGTATGATGGCAACACATAGACATGCCCGTATGATGGCAACACAGACATGCTCGTATGCTGGCAACATATAGACATGCTCGTATGCTGGCAACACATGGAAATGCCCATATGCCGGCACCATTCGGAACTACCGACAAGTGTTGTGAAGGATGCTACTAACAGTTTTCACATAGGGTTGATAACACTTCAGTGTATTTCTTGTTGCAGGTTGGATATCGAAGATCAATTGAGGACAATGGGGACGCAGGATGGCCGAGTGTTATCATCCCAGTACATGACGGTACATCTTCGATACACGGAAGCATTAGTCAGACGCATAAATATGATTAAGTGCTTACATAATACTTAGATTAAGATAGAAATAGGAGTTACTGAAGTCAGTCTATAGCTAGATTTCATGTGAACCGTTACTGCGTATACATTTAAATATACTTGTTCGTGAAATAACAGTGTTTCCTTCCATCCGGGTGGCAACCCCTAACATATGTTATGTTGCCAAAAACGTAGTATGTTCAAATATGGGTCGGTTACGCAACCATCGTTTTGGACAGTATAGCACTTTGTCTTGAATATCCAAATTATTCAATTGCTTTAAAACATTTTGTTTTTCTTCAAAAATTGAATGTCTTTCCTTATTTCTTGAACACGTCTACAAAACTGCTCCACCTCAAGTCTGTATTCTCTCGATGTTATTCTGTCACTGATCATTTCAATTGCTCAATTCCACCTACGTACTTTCCAAAAATAATATAACCAAACCCCTATTCACTCACCTAATGGTCGCACATTAAAATGTATGGACCTCGTTTATGCTTTCCACGAAGTTCCATCTTAGTTTATTCTCCTCAAGTCCAAGATAAAGTTCACTATGCGAAAGCACTTCCTCTCTTTTTTTCCCCTAACTCTAGACTCAATTTCTCAACTGGCAACACCCAAATGCCAATCTTAGGAGGAATCTTTATACATCTTTTTGATCTCTCGACACGGTGACTGTTGTCAAGCATGAAGCGTAACCTCAAATACCTTTCACTTATTGTACGTATACATAATAACGAAACCGTATTTTCATCTACAAACCTACGTCGACCTCAACGAATTCATTATGAAACGTTCTACAACCATAACTTTAGTCCGTAAGATGCTTTTTTCCTTCAAGTGACGTATGACGAATGATACATGACGATGAAGATAACTGACGGATAAAAGGAGCTCTGATTGTTCGATGGTGGGAGGAGGCGTGGCCTCAAAGAGGGAGGAGTGGAGGGTGGCCAGAGTAAGGCCATTCCTACTCATCAATCTTATCAATGACTGTGACTTTCTCAATCACGTCACAGATGACGCTCTTGTCGCATGTTATGGAACTGACCATCAAAGTATAGTTGTTAGATTGATACATAATTATGCTGTTTTCTTGGAGAGTTTTCTTATTTTATTTCATTATACTTCACTTCGCTGTATTTCTTATCATCACAATAATTTTATATTTTGTATTATATTATGTCCAAATGAATTTTTGTGTGCCTGTGTGTGAGGGTGCGCGTTTGAAAGTGTTTATTCAAACCTAAATTTTATAAACTTGACCAATATATGTTTAATATCATTATTATAATAAAACGTACTAAATCACGATCTATACACTGCTCAATGAAGTTTCTGGAGAAATTTTTGAGACTCTAATAACAATGAGGAATCTTATCGGAAAACTTCTTTCCAAACAATATATGAAAATTTATTGGAATCAGGGACACAAAAAGCAACAATTTCGGGTGGCTACGGAAGTATTGCTTACGGAATATCTCAGTTAATGTATGAGGTAGGCTTGTGAAATTTGGAGCATCGATATAATGATATAAGAGATAGAATTCTGACCGAAAGTTACATTATTATTTTTATTTCGAATGGCAACCCTATTTTGTTCTTTCTACGTTATTCTGCATTCAATTCCTTTTCTATTAACATATCACAAGTTGGTATTTAACCAGAAATTTAAAATAGATCATGAAAATATTATTATTGAAATTCACTGAGTAGGCCGTGAAAGCATAATGAAAGCCAAAAATTGAAAAGTTGGCTATAAAAACCATACGTCACTTGATAACTACTGTGATATTTTATTTTCATTCTTTACCGTTATAAAAAGCTGTCAAAGAAAATTGGAAAAATTGGGAAAAAACAATACTCTTTAGGTCCATAACTTGAATAGAAACATACAATTTCTTCTTGCCTGTACTATTCAGCATAACCATTTCTTTCTTATGACATAATAGAAAGTGATTTTTGAAATAAAAACAGAAAAATTCAATTATTATTCTTCAAATAACAAAATAACAGATTTATTGAAAAAAACATTCAAGTTGATAGAATTAAAGATAAAATAAATACAAATATTTCCACAAAGTGAAAAATACGGGGTAAATTTCTGACAAAAAACAACTCACTTTCCTGGCCGATGCCACGACGGATATTTTGTGGAAATATTTGAAGAGAAGGTTACTTCGAATTTGTCTTTTATTCTAATCATTTATTTGAACTCTCCGGCAAAACATTCCAACTTGTTCGAATTTTCGCATTTTCTCTACCTGGAGTCTTTTGCAGTCTCGAGGAGTGCTTATTGATTTTCCTGGAGGGTGGCGCTGCGACTGACTTAACTGTAAGACGCTGCTTCATCCGTAGCGAAGTATCAGATGAACAATGAATTATAATTCATTTGGCAGGGACAAGACAACTCAACGTTGTCGACCCTACTCTTTCGCTGATGAGATGCAACAACTTCGAAACATGTCTCCCCAGCCAAATTAAGGACAACCTTTTGTTTGTCTACAATAAGCACTTACAATTGAGTCTTTTCGGAAAAACGTTGTTCAAATATCTGTCGGATATAGTTCAATATCCATCGTGGCATTTGCCAGGAAAGTTGTTGTTTACTGTCAGATTTTTGCATTATAATTTCCACTTTGTTTGTTGTGTTTTTGATTCTGCCATTTCAAAAGGGTTTGGATATCAGTCAGTGGAATATTCAAAAAATGCCCCGTTATTCACGAACCGAACGAATTGAAATGCTTCTCATTTATGGTAAATGTATAAAATATTCTTATACCGCTGAACGATTGTATTTAGAGCGATATCCAGGAAGGCAACAACCGTCAAAAAAGTATTTTCAGTAGCTTGAAGAAAAATTAGGAACTGAGCCTGATGTTCAAAAAGACCAAGACGCATTTGTTAATAATTAGGAAATTGAAAATGATGCATTAGCTTTTATACAATTTCCTCAAGACGCCGAATTAGGACTCTGCTAAAAAAAATTGAAAACCATGGACTGAAATTCTTCAAGTATCAGTTGCATCAACATATGTATGAAAGTGGCGGTGAAAGGCGCCTGGAATATTGTAATTGGTTTCTTCGTCAATATGCTGAGAATTACCTATTTAACTATTATATCTTGTTTCATTCACCAACAATGAATTATATAACAGGTATAATACAAGGTACACGATTATTATATTATAGATAGTCGAAGTGATAAAAGTGTGAACGGTCTTCTGTTCCAGGTACTGGGCGATAGAAAACGAAAACAGGTTTCGACAAGGCGGCTTCCAGGAGAGATTTGGTGTGAATATTTGGGCAGGGATAGTTGGAACTCATAGTCTTCACCCCATTCTTTTTCAATGCTAACTAACCGGAGAGAGATACTTCAATTTTCTATCGAATGAAATTTCGGAATTCATTAACAACTTACCAGCGGAAATAACTGAGTGCATGTACTTCCAAAAAGATGGCGCCCCTCCGCCTAATTCAAGAATAGCGAGAAATTATTTTCAAAATTGCTTTAACACTTAGAATGCCATGTCAGTCATAAACGACTGACACGTGCTTTATCGGTGGAGCCATCAATTTTCCACGATGTGTACGCAGAGGCCAGATGAAAGAAGTAATCTAATTTCGATCTCTCGGAGTCGTTATAGGTACCAAATGAATCGCCTAGATGTCGCGGTTCATACAGAATATTTGTTCAAGGGACGACAATTTTGACTGACATGGCTCCAATGAATGTTTAAGCTTTGTTGAGGCCGCGTCAGTCATATCAGTTGAGAGAGTAAAACAAAAAATTGCGATAAATTTCTACACCAGGTGTATTCTATTTATGCTTCAAATATGTTATGATATATGTTATAATATATAATATGTTATAATAATATAATATAATATAATATAATTTTTTTTTTCGTTTTTCATTGTATTTGTTCACCGTGATGAAGGTTTATTTGTGCAAATTTTTATAGGTTAGGTTCCTAAAAATATGTTTACATTTCATACTTTATGGTTTCAGGGCAAAAAGGGGTCTCAGTGAGGCAGAATTGGAGGAGTTAATCTATGAAGAAGACGAAGAATCACTTGTTGATCCATTTGAAACAGATTCTGGTTCAGAGTATGAACCTAGCGGTACTGATGAAGATAAGAGTTCTGAAGATCAGATAAGCTTTGATGAAGAAGATTTGGAATATTCCGATGCAGAGGAACCTACATCCAATCTTCCTGGGCCTTCTAATAGTGATTTCATTTGGGGTGATTATCAACGTCGACACAAACAGTTCCAGTTTACAGGAAGACATGGTTTGCAAATTGACCTACAGCCAAAAATAAGTCCATATGAAATCTATAAATTATTCATAAATGATGACGTATTGCAGCTCATTGTGGTGGAAACAAACCGATACGCGAATAGTAAAATTGCAGAGCATCAAAGTATCACCAGACATTCAAGACTAAAAGAATGGGTGGACACAAATAGTGAAGAAATTGAAACATTTTTAGGGCTGATCATTTGGATGGGATTATGTAAACGACCAGTAGTATCAAATTATTGGTCACGAAATCCTTTGTATGAAAATAATGTCACCAAAGTAATGTCACGTAATAGATTCGAATTATTATTGCGAATGTTTCAATTCAGTGATAATGCTTCAGCTCAGGAAGGAAATAGGTTATTCAAAATAGAATCACTCATTCAGAAACTTGAAAATAATTTCCAAGATGCCTATATTCTTGGAGAAGAAATGGTCATTGATGAGACGATGGTACCCTGGAGAGGACGATTATTATTCAAGCAGTACATTCCAGGTAAAAAACATAAATATGGAGTGAAAATTTTAAAAAAATTACAGATCCCCAAGGATACACTTCAAAAATAAAAGTGTACGCAGGAAGATCTGGGGATATCAGAGTTGGGTTAGGAGAAAGGATTGTTTTATATTTATGTGAGGATTTTTTGAATGAGGGAAGAACTCTTTATACTGATAACTTTTATACCGGCGTTACACTGGCAAAATTGCTATTGGAAAAAAAAACACATTTGGTTGGCACCTTAAGACGTTGTAGAAAACATTTGCCAAACGAAGTAATCAACCGAAAATTGGAAATAGATGAAGTCTACGGTGAGGAAAGTGAAGAAGGAATAGTAGTTATGAAATGGCGACCGAAAAAAAACAAAGATGTTTTAATGCTGTCCACTAAGCATGGAATGGACAGAACAGATATACCAAGAAAAATACAAAGAAAATTTGTCAGCGAGGCGGATATGAACAATGTAGCAGTAAATAAGACGAAACCAACGTTAGTTTTGGAGTATAACAAGGGTAAGGCTGGCGTTGATAAATCAGACCAGATGTCGTCCTATGCCACGTGCATTCGTAAAGGAATGAAGTGGTATAGGAAGGTGGCCTTAGAACTATTGACTGGCACTGCAATAGTAAATTCAAATATTTTATATAATATGGTGGCAGAAAAACGTATTACAATTACGAAATTCAGGAAGGAACTTTGTACACGTCTCATTTTTGGAAATCAACAAGAGAATTTGCCAAATGTTGGTACGAAGAAATATGCTCATTTATTGTTGTCTGGTGGAGTACGTAAAAACTGCGTGAAATGTTACAAAAACTTGGTCAAAGAGATGTCCAGAAGTGAGGCTAGAAAGAAAGTGAGACGTGTAAAAACTTTCTGCGATGGATGCCCTAGGAAACCAATTATGTGCAAGCAATGTCATACAACATTACATTCTGCAAAATGACTTACCGAATACTTTCTGTGATGGATAAAATAACGTGTTTCAGTACAGAATCCCATGTTTCATTTTGGCTTATTGTTCTATATTTTCAATAATTGATAAAGTAGAATATCAGTAAAGTCTTGTCTAATTTTTACAATCAAATCCAATAAAAACGTGCCTTGTGGCGCCGTAATATACACCCTATATTGAAAATACATATAAAATAAACCGTGGAAGACTGACCCGGCCTCAGATAAATCTCTACATTTCAGCCCAAATGACTGACGCGGCGCCTATAAGAGTGGCTGTGTCAGTCAGATTAGACTGACACAGCTACAACGGCAAGTTGTTTAAAAATGGCCCGGCAGTCTAAGTGTTTCAATGATAGACTTATAACAACCCATGATCCAGTCAGGTGGCCACCAAGGTCAACTGATCTTACTCCGTGCGACTTTTTTCTTTCGGGCACCTTGAAGATAGTGTGAACTCCACACAGCCTACAACTCTACATGAGCTGAAAGTGAAAGTTCAGAAAGCTTTCCAAGATATCACGCACCAAATATTGAGAAACGTTTTATAATATGAACAGAGCCAATAAATGTATTTACGCTGAGGGAATGAATTTCGAACATTTGTTTTGAATTTATTTCATCTTCAATTCTATCAACTTCAATGTTTTTTCGATAAATCTGTCATTTTGTTATTTGAAGAATAATAATTGGATTTTTCTGTATTTCATTTCAAAAAATTACTTCCTATTATATCAGTAGAAAAAAATGGTTATGCTTAATAGTACAGGCAAGAAAAAATGTGTGTTCCTATTTAACTTATGGACCTACAGAGTATTGTTTTTTTCCCAATTTTTCCAACATTTTTTTTGACGGCTTTTTATAACGCAGACGTGTGAAAATGAAATATCACAGTATTAGCAACTGTTATCAAATGACGTATGGTATCCATAGCCAACTTTGTGAATATGAATCAATTTTTTTTTTCTGATCTAGTTAGATACCAACGTGTGATATGCCATTTGAAAGGAAATTGAATGCTGAATGACGAGAAAAGAAAAAAATATGGTTGCTATTCAAAATAACGAAGTTAATGCTACTTCCGGTCAGACCGAAAGTTAACTTCGACATGTTAATATGCTCAAATTCTAGCTCTTATGTTATTATATCGATGCTTCAAATTTCACAAGACTACCACATACAAAATCAGAGATATTCCGTAGGAAATACTTCCATAGCTACCCGGTTTGTATAGAAACATTTGTCGCACACGTCCTGAGCTAAATAGAGTCATTCAAATGTTTGAGCATACGCATGATGAGAAAAGAAAATGATGCGATTTAGGTTCACATAGCAGGAAAATGTATACCTTGATTGAATGCCAGTGCTGGAACATAAATAACTAGTGGTAACCAAGACAGCATTTTGATGGTGAAGAGAAGGGAACCAAATAGTCTCACTTTCTTATCAAACCTCCTTTCGTGATACTGAAACAATAATATTAATAAAAATCATTCAAAGTATGTCTGTGTTACCACTCAGGTAACTTATTTAGAATTCAGAGGTTGTTTCTGACTTCCATTTGTATTTTATTTTTGACAGATCCATTACACCAATTGTTGCCAATTTTTTCATACCGGGTGAGTATGAGAGATGGCATACCCTTACTTTTTTCACGAAAAATCTTATTCTGGAAATTTCCAGAGGAGTCATGTATTGATTCAATTTTCAATTGAGAATGTTTCTCTTTAAAACATGAATCCCTTCCAAGAGAGGTTATCTTGTACGATGGAAAACAGCGACTAAATTCCAACTTTCAGTCGCAGATGATTCCACAACTGACTTTATGAACATCCTGTTCATATTTTCAATGAAATCAACATGCCATACCCATGACAGGTTTAATGTCAGAAAAATATTTTAAAAATTTCATCCCACAAGAAATAGTCCAACAATTCCTCATTACAGTGTGAAATTGCTTCTGACGAGTATGTTTTCCAATTCTTCCGACCTCCCTGATGATCTTAGAAGAGTGAAATAGATTTTTGTCGACCAAAATGTATTGGAGGCCTAGCGAAAGAGGTGCAATTATTCACGCATCAATGGAATGAGCGATTTTCTGTAAGTGATACTTTTGAATAACATTCTCCCTTATCTCATTCATAGATAAGAATCTTCAATGGAAACTGGACATTTAATAAATATCAACCATCTGAATGAAAATGCAAATTTTCACTTTCAGATTTTTTCTCTCAAGTTATATAGGGCCTTTCTCAATATCTATCAGATGTAGTTCAATGTCCAGCGTGGCTTTTGCCGGGGAAGTTGTTGTTTTCTGTTAGATATTACAAAAAAGTAACTTCAATTTTATCGTAGGATTTTTCCATTTCCAGATGTATTGATTCAGTTTTCAATTGAGAATGTTTCTCTTTAAAACAAGATATTGACTTATACCAAAATTTTGAATATTTATCAATTAAGTTATTACTAGTATAAAGAAATTCACCTAATAGTAGTGCAGCCGCTATACTAACCAAAAACTCAAATAAAAAAAACTTAGAAATTTTACTTGTAACAACCAATGAAAATTGTTGGGGCTAATTGGTAGGATGTGTCTCTGATGAATGCATACTTCAGAGGAATGTAATGACAATAATTCTGGTTTTCTACCAGCAGATATTTCAATATGTCTAAAATTCACTTAATTAATTCGTCTTTTCGAATAGTATTCCAACGGTGGACCTATTATAGACTGGAAGATGGTGACTGATTTCAGGTGACGGTTTTCTCGCTTATGCCTCTGAGACCAGTGAAAGATATGAAGATTCTGACAAGAATGATGAAAAATTTGAGTGGTCGCCGCTTGGCTTTCAAATAAAAATTCGATTTTCATTAAAAAACATATGTGTTTTGGGACGATTTCATCGCCGCTGCCATGTACACCAACAGCAAGTTAACATAGGCAATAGCAACGAAAAAAGTATGGGCATAAGGGCACCAATGGTGGCGTAAAGTTTTGAAAAAAAATATAAATTTAAGACGATTTTCTCGTTGCTGCCAATTGAAATAATGGAAGTTTTCATCATAAAAAAGTGGCATAAGGTTTGCGATTGTCGAAGTGAGGTTGAGTGCCGGAATTGAATTGAAGGCCACGCGGCCACCGCTCAAATTCTTCATCATTTTGGTCAGAATTTTCATTTCTTTCACTGGTCTCAAAGGCATAAACGAGAAAATCTTCACCTGAAATCTGTCACCATCTCCCAGTCTATCATGGTTGATAGGCACATCTGACAGAAATTACACTATCCATGTATTCGTTCATTTTGAAAAATGAGATAAATTATAATATTTCTCAACATAACATAGTATAATTTGAGAGTATAAGTTGAACAAATGACAATTTTCAAAGTTGCAAGTCGTCAGAAGACAATTGCGTAAGAGGAATAGGTCAGGTTAGGTGAAATATTTTCGAGGCAATATTGGCCAAAAACACTCAGCGATATTGATTCAATTTCATTCGGACATGTCCAATATTCAACGAATATGTTGCCTTGAAATCATTGTTGACATATTTTCAAAATATGTTGAATATATGGGAACATTCACAATTAGAGTTCACCTTTAATTGAAGTTTCACCAGAGTGTGCCTCTTGATCGTCATAACAAGTATCTTGCTGAGATAACATGCTGGGCATACAGTGTTTCAATATGTTCGTATTTCGTCATCTTTAAAAAAAACTTGCAATGCAATGCAATGTCCACACAATGACCAAGGAAAAAGCATTAGCTATTTTCTTCAAACTATCCTAACGTCAGTAAGTTGTTTCTCTCATTAATTAGTGTTATGTGTACATCATTAATGATTTTTCAATGTATTGAGAATGAAGATAAAGTTTTTAGAAAGCTTGACAATTTCTCAGAGTTTTCCTACCAAAGCCTTTTTTTCTGACGCATCCCCAAGGATATTCTTTTACTGGCTTCTACTGGCTGCAAAATGGATCCCCAAATGTTTGAATGTTGACCAAAAGCGTGCATGGGTAGTAGCATCGCGTTCGATCTGTGCTCGATTTGAAAACGATGTAGACTTCCTAAACCGAATTGTTACTATGGATGAGACTTAGGTACATTTCTACGATCCAGAAACAAAGCAACAATCGATGGAATGGCGACACTCCGGTTCTCCAAGACCTAAGAAGTTTCGTGTCCAAAAATCTGCTGAAAAAGTTCTTGCTTCAGTTTTTTGGGATTGCCATGGAGTAATCATGATTGATTTTTTGAATAATGGTTTGTACTGGTTTGTATTTAATCAAAGAATGGGTTTTATAACCATTCAGTGGAAGTCTCCGTCTTTCGATTTGAGGCCGGGACACACATACTGCGGCCATTATTGGATACGGGTCCGATCGGAATGTTGTATGATAAGTGTATCCAGGCCTCTATCAGTAGTAAACGATTCCTCAGACTACCTCAATGGGATTGGAGGGACAGTCGTTAAGATTTTTTAAAAAATAATATCGGTATTTTGTCATCTCACATCATATTCATGCACATTCTTAAGCATAACTGTGATTCACAAAAACTCAAAAGTGATGTATTTATGAACCTAAGATATTACTTCATGGAAAAAATGTAACAAACCTCATAAGTTGACGTCAAAGCAAGTCCCTGGAAAACTGGCAAATAAACTGATCTCATCAAAATTGTAGCAAGAAAGAATCCTCCAAGAATATAGGCGTATTGGATTCCATAAACGTAGACCTCAGTTGGGATTCCCAGTAGAGAGATGCCGCTAACCCAACTGAAAATATAAGAAAGACTAATTTTTTTATTTGTAACGAAGCACTGGCATAACGTATTTCTGGTAAAAATCTCAATTATACAGATACAGAGCTGAGTTTTTCTTTTTGGTCGAAAATACCAGGCTGGTAAACCAGAACGAAACGTACCGCTTTCCAATTGGTGACTATATAGCAAATAGGCAAGGCCCAATAATGTTGAAAAAACTCTATTAGCTAATCGTTGAGACTTCGTAATTCAGTTCTTCATGCTTTTTGCGAAAATGTTCGGTAGCAAGGCGTTTTTTAGGGGCCCCGCAAACATTTGGAACTGTCCGACAACTATAAAATGCTCCTAAAATTTTGTCGGATAATGTTTCCATTAACCGATTCTGAAAATATCAGATGTGAGGGTCTAAATTTTATAACGCCGTAGCTTGTCCGGATCGGACATGTTATGACGTCATAAAATTTACACCCCACATGAGAACTTTTTTCATTGATGTTCGTTCTCAAACCAAGCCGGAATGGCCAGAACCAATTGATTCAGTGGAACCAGGAAAAAACAAATTCGGGCGCCTACAAAGCGCACTTGCATAGGGATCTTTGAGACTTTTTTCCCGAGAAAAATACATCAGCTGAGAAACAGATTGACATTTAAACTGGTTAATCACACAATACTCCTAATACAGTCAAACTGTAATTGCACAATTCAAAAAATGAAATATTCGGTATTATTATCGTTCTCTATATCGTTTTTAGGTTGCTGAATCTTGTCTGTTTTTAACATGTCCGTCCTCTTATAATGTGTGGTGAAGAATAAGATCCACCGTTTTTGAAGGTGACTAAAGGACCCCGCACTATCCTTAAGGAAAATGGCTCATTTTTGGTACGTTGTAGATTTTGACTTCCTTGGCAGAAGTGTCATGGGCACAAAAAAATCAGCAAACTAGTTTTCGAAACACAGGGTGTCAAAGATGAAAAGTGAAACTTTCTGCCCAGAATTTTTAACAACTCCGAAAATTCACAAAACACCTATTTATTCTGAGAATACCATGTCTCAATAATGGTACAATTGTAACACCAAAAATACTTTTAAGATAGTTACTTGTTCATTTAATACAGCAGTGCCTGTGAGCTGCTCAGATTGGTACGGGAGGTCGTGGGTTTCGTTATCTGCCAGTTTGATAGATAGATCCTTTGACAAAAATTAGGTAAGTACTCGAAATTAAAGAAAGTAAAGATTCAAGGATATGGGCACCAGGTTCTTTTTTATGAAAATACCAAAAACACGGATTTTGTCAAAGGATGTACTTTGTGCTTCTCAACAGTAAAACAAAAATAAATATGAAAACACTGTTTCACTAATTACAAGACAAAAGTTTGGGATACTCTCATCCTTGGCACTGTGAACAAGTCCTCAGATGGCCCCACAAAGGAGGAGTGCCTTTAGCTCATATTCACTGTTCACACTTCTAGCAGGTTGGTATTCTCTGAGCATTCAAGGAAAAATTGTGGAATAACTTGTATCACTGAAAATCATAAAGCAGGAACAGAAACAGGTCTTATTGATATTTAAAGTCGAAATATAATAAAATTAATCGAAATCATCAAAACATGTGAATCATCACTTTTAGAGGTTATGTTATGGACTGGCTAAATCTTGACATTCTCGGACCGACTAGTCAAAAGACGATACGAAACGTTATTCAAATGTTAATAAGATATCGAGATTACAATGAATTATTTAAGATTGAAAATTCTGAAAATATTTATGAGTGACGCTCATGTGGCCATCTTTGTTTCACCAGGGACGTGAACCAAGTCGCCAAGATGAATTAATTTAAAACATTTAAAGAAAAATCTGCCAAAGAGAAAGACGATATGTAATGAATCGATTCGATCAATAATCGAATTCAAATTAATCGTTATAAAATATACGACTTTCCATTTCTTCGTTGTGGAAAATCAATACATTTTCCGAAGGGAAACTCAAAACACCCAAATGCCTTGACTGCTCGCTTCAGAAAGGGGCGATGAAGGGCCTCCAAGAAGGATATCCCTTTCTTCTCGCTCTTTCTATTTGCAGTGTTACCAATGTAGTAATGTTGCATTTCACATCACAGAACAATAAGGTACATCGGAACAAACTAGTTATAATCGGAACAAACTATCTAAATGAGATGTTCGGAATGAACTATCTTAATCAGATGTGAAATCTATTTATTTATGATATAATTTCAGATGGAAATTATAAAAGGAACGCAATGTTTTACATTTCGTTACACAATGTCACCTTGATCTCGATTTCATTACACTTTTTTGTCCTGTGCTCTACAACAGGATAAACAAAGAAAAATCCAATTCGATTGATTTTAAACCAACCAGTGTTTATCTGATGAGAATTAAAGATTCAATTCAGCCTGAATGAACTTCCTCAACCTCGTTTGAAGTTAATTTACCTTATTTTTTTCATACATGGCTGTTCGAAAATAGGGGTACGTCAATCTCCCGTTATCAATATCGGATAGGGGAAAGCATATCATATATTTATATATACCGAACACTCTTCAATGTTGTATTTTGAAAAAAAATCTGTTAATTTTTATGAATTTCTCTTATCGTACGGTTTCAGGAGTCCGAGATATTGTCATCAAAATTAGCATAGGTCTCCGGACTCGTTTGTCTGCTACATAATTTTGAATATACGGATTGTATCGATACATACCCCATATACCCCATCGGAGACCGAAATGGGCTATTTTCGAGCAATTGTTGAATTGTTGAAGAATATTCGCATTAGATGACTGCTGTAGCTATTCCAATCGTGCAATACCTCATATACATGGTGAATGGTTTCCGAAGAAACTAGAGAAGTACAAGCAATAACCCTCTCAAGGTTGAGACTAATTCTTCATTATTTGAAAGCTGATTCAATTCACCGGATTGATGAACACCTGTCGAATTTAAGTCCATTGGACGAGTGAAAGTGGGTCAATTGATCACCAAATTTGCCCCTGACAAACAGAAACAGGAATCGAAGAAATAACACCTTTTAAAAAATACACTCCTCTATACACGTTTATTAGACGAAAGAATTAAACATTGAGTGAAATGTTCATGCTTCATAATTCATTTAACATGATTATTATTGAAATTATATTGAAAGTACGAATGGAAAATATATATTTCACTTCGAAACAGATTAATTTTGGAATATTGGTCAATGTATAACAACCTAGCACGGAAGATTCTCCGAATCGTGTGTACTATTTTTTCTTTTGTGAACTTGCGAAAAAAAGATCAACACCTCATCTGCGGTTTCCTTCGTACGAATGAGTTGAATGTCTAAGGTACACTTCTCGCAAGAAGTACTTCTTTCATTTTATCTCAAAAGAGGCTCTGGGTTGGTGTGGAAACCAGTTAATTCATATCGTATAACCTTCGTAATACTAGTGGGGTAATTTTGTACCCCAAATTGGTATTTTTTCGTGGTAGTGGCGATCATTTCACTTATGCTAAAATAGCGTGAATATGGTGGTTGGGCTGTAAAGCAGTTGAAAAATGAGTTGAGAAATAGGAATGCGATAATTATTGGGTAAAATGACGACGTAAGGCTCGTTCATACCCTTGCGGACCTTTGCATTATTTGTGATTTGACCCATACGGCAAAAAAGATGTAGAGAATAATGAATTATAACATGTAATTTTTCAGTATTCGGGGTTAGTTAGTAGGTACTGCATTAGTGATTCATCTTTGACCGCAATTTTTTCGCCGTATGTTTCGAATTGTTGCGCGTCGGTGATACAATACGAAGTTTTGCTATATGTCTGTACGCACCTTAACATGAGTACCTAACATGTCGAGTTTATACTTCAAGCATTAGGTATACTTCTTTATCATATAATTACTTCGAGAAAAATTAATCGTTCTGAAATAGAACTGAATATTCTTCATGCATATTCAACAAGCCATTACCGGGTGATGGGAAAATTTACCTCTGTGATATTCATTTTTAATTTGTTTTTCTGTTTAAATGGGATATCAACAAGGAATTTGAAATTGAATAAAAAATTGTCCACAACAGGTATGGGTAGATCAGATGTTAGGAAGAACTTTCATTGGTTTCAAAACCAAACTTTCCACTGTTAATAATGTTCATAAATACCTAAGTATGCATGCATATTTGCTTCGAAAACTGACTCTCCTCAACATCTGATACTCAATGTGTATCCTGTTCTTGAAGTCTTCAAGGGCCTTCACGTAAATACTTCTTCCGGTATGGGACAAGAAAAAAGTCCATTGGGGTAATTTCTGGCGACCTCGCAGGCCATTTCACTTCGGTGGTACACGACGTAATTATTATGAAATTATATACGACGTCATATAGTTGAACTCAGAAAGACTTCTTCTATCAACACTCTCACTGAAAGATTTGACAGCTCATTATAAAAGAGATTGATTATTCTAGAGCGTATACTCTAGAGATTATTCTAGAGCCTATACTCAATAACTTAAACTGTATTGTTTTTACCGTGACATTCAATATACTGAATGAGGAGATTTACCGAATAAAAGGTTTAACAACTATATATAACCAAGGAAGACTCAATAAAAATGATGGTATATTAATATATATCAAAGATAATATAAATTTCTCTTTTAATAAAGTAATGCTTGGGCCAATTACTGCCATACACGTTTTCATTAAAATTTTAGATAAGAATATTGATTTTATAGCAATATATAGATCTCCGGCCTTACCTCCAACTGATTTTAATAATGATTTGCACGCGTACCTACAAACTTGCAAGAGGAAAAGTGACATCAGTTTGATTTTGGGCGATATTAATATCGACTTGAAGAAAGATGAGCTAGATAAAGAAGAATATCTCAATACATTAGCCGAATTTGGGTAGGTATATCCCTGGTATCAACTCGCCTACCAGGACCCAAGGTAAATCGTCTACATGTCTAGACCATATTAACATTAAAACTAATATGCCCCTTGAAACATTCAATTTTCTGATAGTTGATTACTTAATAACTGACCACAATCCGATACTACTACATGCTGATTTTCCCGAAAATAAAACACAAGCTCTAAATAAAGAAAGGTACAAAAAAATAATAAATTATGATAAGCTGAAAGAATGTTTAAAAAATGAAAATTGGAATGAAATTTACAATACAAATAATTTAGATGATTCAGTGGATATTTTTATTGACAAATTAAAATTATTCTTGAATAATAACACCATAATGAAAAAAATTAAATGAGAGGATGTTAAGAGGGCTAATTGGATCACAGAGAACCTAGTAAAGTCGATAAATACGAAGAATAAATTATATAAAAAAATGAAACGTGAACCACACAACATAGAAATAAAAAATGAATTTGAAAATTTTGATAAACAATTGAAAAACTCTATTGAAATTGCTAAACAAAATTATTATAAACAACAAATAGAGAAGGAGCAGAATAATCCAAAAAAATTATGGGACACACTAAAAGAAATTGGTAAATTAAAGTCTAACAAAAAGTTAACCAAAATAAAATGCGATGGCAGGGAAATAACGGATCCGGAAGACATTTCAAATAAGCTAGTAGATTTTTTTACTTCGGTTGGAGAAACGTACGCCGCAAAAATTAAAGTACCAAACACGATTTTTCCAGCAAAAACTACGGTGAATAGTATTATGATGTCTCCTACTACTGAAGATGAAATAAAAAGAGCAATATTGAAACTCAAGAAAAAAAAGGCCCCGGGAATTGATGAAATCACATCTGAAACATTGATTGTTATAGTAGATGAAATCATAGCACCTTTTAATTCTATACTGAATAAATGTATTGCTGCGGGTTATTTTCCACTGAAATTTAAAGAGGCTGTTGTGATACCAGTGTATAAAGGGGGTGACAAAGAAAGCTGTAGTCAGTACAGACCAATTTCGTTAATTACTGCCCTGGGTAAAGTCTTTGAGGAAATAATAAAAACAAGAGTAATGGGATATCTCAATAAATACAAAATATTATCTAGTAGACAGTTTGGGTTTCGAGAAGCCAGATCAACTCAAGATGCAATTTCGTATTCAACAACTAAAATTTATAGAGCTATAGATGAAGCTCGACCTGCAATTTGGATATTTGTTGATCTGGCAAAGGCCTTCGATACTGTCAGCCATAAAAAATTACTTATCGCTCTGAATAACATTGGGTTCAGAGGCAACAGCTTGAGTCTAATGCAAAGTTATCTTGCAAATAGACACCAATGTGTTAAAAATGGTGAAACCTACAGTTGTTTCAAAGAAGTCAATTATGGAGTGCCTCAAGGTACTATATTGGGACCTATGCTGTTTACTATATATATTTATAAATGATTTATTCCTCCTACCAAGCAAAGGAGACATCATTAGTTTTTCTGATGATACAGCTGTATTCTATGAAGACACAGATTGGGATAATTTATAAAAGAAAATTGAAGGAGATTTTGGAATGGTCGCTGAATTTTTGAGTCATAAGCTATTAACGGTAAATGGACAAAACTTTTTTCATTGCCTTCTGTAGTAATTCAAATGGACTCCCACCATATAGTCAATTAGAAATTGCTACTGTGAACTCCTCAATGAAAATACAATCAAGGAAAGATATAAAATATCTTGGAATTTATTTGGACTGCCACTTGAGGTGGGAAATCCAAACAAATAATATTAACAGAAAACTAAGATGCCTAAACCCAAAATTCAAATTATGCAAAACTTTTTGTAACATTAAACAACTAAAGTGTCTGTAATATGCATTGGTACAGCCTCATTTGAATTATGGAATCATTGCATGGGGTAGTTTATCAAATTATCTACGGAATGAAATTGAAGTTTCTCAGAAGTGGATTCTCAAAATTATGTTCGACAAACCTTACCGATACCCAACCGACTTAAGGCAAATTTAATATAAAACAATATTATCACAGCAATATCGAAATAAGAACCAAAAAATAGAACATATATATAATACAAGATACAAACACTTTTCAATAACATTACCCGCAGTCAACAAAACTCTAATTCAAAGAAGCTTCGTTTACATGGGTCCAAAACTCTATAACATTTTACCATCTGATATCAAGTCGATAAACTCCCAAAAGATGTTTAACTCAAAAATAAAAAAGTATATGAACCAAAAGTCAAGAACAGATATACACCACCTAGAAATCATTAATTGAATTTCCCTTGTTTATGTTTATGTTTATATTTATAATTATATTGTTATCTATAAAAGTCATATCTATGTGTAAGGATATAAAAATAACATCTACATCTGAATATTCAAGTAAATGTGTATGTACTTTAAAAAGATTTAATTGAATTTTTCCTTTTTTATATTTTTTTATGTTCATGATTATATTTATAATTGTATTATTATCTATAGTCATATCTATGTCTAAGGTTATTAAAATAACATCTACTTCTGAATATATAAGTAGGTCGGCCGCGAGCGGATACCATATCCATGCGGTTTCAGCTATTTATTTGTTATCTATTATTATTATTATTATTGTTATTATTATTATTATTATTATTATTATTATTATTATTATTATTATTATTATTATTATTATTATTATTATTATTATTATTATTATTATTATTATTATTATTATTATTATTATTATTATTATTATTATTATTATTATTATTATTATTATTATTATTATTATTATTATTATTATTATTATTATTATTATTATTATTATTATTATTATTATTATTATTATTATTATTATTATTATTATTATTATTATTATTATAATTATTATTATTATTATTATTATTATTATTATTATTATTATTATTATTATTATTATTTATTTTTTCCTTTAAGAGTGTACCAGTCAGGTCCTGTCTCCGGTGCTCCTACCCATCCGGAGGACGCGCTGGTGTCGTTTACCTCAATAACCACTCCCTACGTCCGTAGGGTGAGTGATTATTGGGTCCGAGAGTCATGTGTTCTGAGCAGACGAAGGGAACCAAGGATGACGGCCTTCTGCATTCGAGCGGCTAGGATTTGTGCCATATTACGGCAGGCCGGTATCAACTTCAAATTAGAGAGCAGTGTGTCCATCATTCCACCAATGACTCCTATAATCAGAACCACCATTTTGACAGAATGGTCCGGATACAACCTGCGGAGTTCAAAGAGAAGATCTCGATATTTAGTCCGTTTTTCCTCCTCTTTCCGAACGATATTCATCTCGCCTGGAGCGGAAAACTCCACGACGAATATCGTTTTACTTTGACGGTCGAGGAGGACAACATCAGGCTTATTGGCTTGTATTTGCCTAAGGGTGGGGAATGAGTAGTTCCAATAGATTCAGCACCTCTCATTCTCCACCACGGACTCAATATCCCCCCGGAACATAAGGCAACACCGGTGTCTCGTCTATACCGTGCGAGTGTCTTAGATGGTAGTACAACACTCGTAGCGCCGCGTTATGCCTATGGATATAGGCTGAGACCGCATAAGCTGGACATGCTGATAGCAAATGCATTACGGTCTCAGGTGCCCCACGACATTCCCTGCATCGGGTGTCAGGGACGTCTATACCCATCACGCGACTACGGTAGACGAGGGTGTTGAAGACACCATCCTGGCAGGCCATTATGAATCCCTCGGTCTCCGACTTTAGCTCACTCGAACTGAGGAAGGCAAAGGTCAAGCTTTTGGATAAGCCAAGGTCTTCGATGTTGTTGAAGAAAACACCATGCATTGGCTTATCCATATGCAGCTGTAGGAGGACCTCTGTCTCTGCAGCTTTAATGTGAGCTTTTAGCTGAACGGGTCCCAACTCGGTGACAGAGTTTGGGTTAGCCCGTTCAGTGTCGAATACGAGACCAAGTTCATCGGCTGCACGGGTTGCTGCCTTAAAGAGAAATGCTCCAATCCCTGCTTTTTCATGGTCGCGGACCATGCAGAGAAGGGGATCTGAACTCCTGATGACTTTACAGGCCCCATCCAGAACCATTCTATTATGCAGACACTCCAAACTCAAAAGTCCACGGCCTCCCCGTTGTCTGGTAAAGTATAACCGTGGAACAGACGATTTAGGATGCAAGCTCCTATTGAGATGCATCATTTTGCGAGTTTTCACGCCGAGTTGTCGCAGCTCTTCCTGAGTCCACTTCATCACTCCGAAGGAGTAGAGAAGGATTGGAACGGCAAGCATATTAGTTGCAGCAACTCTGTTCTTCCCCGACAGTTCTGATGTCCAGATCTGTCGGAGTTTATGCTGATACTTGCCGCGGAGAGAGTTCTTAACTGTGATTACCTCTTGGGAGCGGCGTTGCGCCACCCCTAGGTAAGTATAAGTCTCTCCGGCATCCAGATGATGTAGGATGCTTCCGTCTACGAGCTGGACATCCTCTCCGTATTCCTCGCATCGTCCTCTTTTGAGATGAACCGTGGCACATTTGTCGATCCCAAATTCCATTCCGATAGCATGCGTATATTCTTCCACCACCCTAAGGGACTGATGTAGGTCCCTTTCTCCAGAGGCATATAATTTTAGGTCATCCATGTAAAACAGGTGGGTGACTGTATGCCTCCGTTTGCTGGGGGTACCGCAGCTGTACCCACGGGTATTCCTGAGTGCAACGGACAATGGCAATAGTGAGATGCAGAAGAGAAGAGGGCTGAGGGAGTCTCCCTGAAACACGCCTCTTCTAATGATGACCTGCTCTGTTTGGACTATGTCTCCACCAGATTTTATAGCGAAGCGAGTCCTCCAGAGCGGCATCAGTTGTCCAATGCATCCCACTATTTGATCGGGTACCTCAAGGCATCTGAGCAAATGCATGATTAACTCATGCGATGTTGTATCAAATGCCTTGCGGTAATCGATCCAGGCCATCGAAAGGTTACGTTTGTACTGCACGGAGTCCTGCGTGATTCATCTATCGATGAGCAGGTTCTCCTTGCAGCCGTCAACCACTTTCTTTGACCCTCTTTGCTCATATATCCGTTCATACACCGGATCAACTGCGGAGAGAATGCGTGTGTATAAGATGCGCGTAAACACCTTATAACACGCATTCAAGCACGTTATCGGTCTGTAATTCTTTGGATCAGACAAATCTCCGTTTTCGGGGATGAGCACGGTTCGCCCCTCGACAAACCACTCCGGAATCTGCTGCTTCCCATCTAGCCATGAGTTGAAAATTCTAGCCAGATGGCGGTGGGTTGCTGGAAACTTTTTCCACCAATAGTTATTCAACCCATCGGGTCCTGGAGCAGCAAAGTTCTTTGAGCCTTTGAGGGCTCTTTGAACTTCTTCCGGGGTTATCGGATTGCGCAGATGATTGAGCTCAGGCTGCCGAAGCCTCCTGCAGAATGCTATGAACTGCGCTAGGGCTTGAGTATCTACATTGATTGGTTGCGGATACTCATAGATGTTCTTCCAGAAGGTTTCCACCCGATCAACAGTCGGCGGGTTATAAACAACACGTGGAGGCTCTTGAAATAAACGAGAAGGTTTATCGCGGAACTTCAAGTTTTCCGCGACTCCTCTCGCTCGCCTCACTAGTGACTTCTTTGCAGCCACTAGCATTCGTATTATTATTATTATTATTATTATTATCATTATTATTATTATTATTATTATTATTATTATTATTATTATTATTATTATTATTATTATTATTATTATTATTATTATTATTATTATTATTTTATTTTTTTCTCCTTAGGAGTGTACCAGTCAGGCCCTGTCTCCGGTGCTTCGACCCATCCGGAGGGCGCGCTGGTGTCGATAACCCCAATAACCACTCCCTACATCCGTAGGGTGAGTGATTATTGGGTCCGAGAATCGTGTGCCCTGAGTAGACGAAGCGAACCAAGTATAACGGCCTTCTGCATTCTTGATGCTAAGATTTCTGCCATATTACGGCAAGCAGGTATTATTTTCAAATTGGAGAGCAGTGTGTCCATCATTCCACCAAGGACTCCTATGATCAGAACCACCATTTTGACAGAATGGTCCGGATATAACCTGCGGAGGTCAAAGAGAAGATCTCGATATTTAGTCCGTTTTTCCTCCTCTTTTCGAACGATATTAATTTCGCCTGGAGCGGAAAACTCCATGACGAATATCGTTCTACTTTGGTGGTCGAGGAGGACAACATCAGGCTTATTGGCTTGTATTTGCCTGAGGGTGGGGAATGAGTAGTTCCAATAGATTCGGCATCTCTCATTCTCCACCACGGACTCAATATCCCCCGGAGCATAAGGCAACACCGGTGTCTCGTCTATACCGTACGAGTGTCGTAGGTGGTAGTACAACACTCGTAGCGCCGCGTTATGCCTGTGGATATAGGCTGAGACCGCATAAGATGGGCATGCTGATAGCAAATGCATTACGGTCTCAGGTGCCCCACGACATGCCCTGCATCGGGTGTCAGGGACGTCTATACCCATCACGCGACTACGGTAGACAAGGGTGTTGAAGACACCATCCTGGCAGGCCATTATGAATCCCTCGGTCTCCGACTTTAGCTCACTCGACCTGAGGAAGGCAAAGGTCAAGCTTTTGGATAAGCCAAGGTCTTCGATGTTATGAAAGAAGACACCATGCATTGGCTTATCCATATGTAGCTGTAGCAGGACCTCTGTCTCCGCAGCTTTTATCTGAGCTTTTTGCTGAACGGGTCCCAACTCGGTGACAGAGTTTGGGTTAGCCCGTTCAGTGTCGAAAACGAGACCGAGTTCATCGGCCGCACGGGTAGCTGCCTTAAAAAGGAATGCTCCAATCCCTGCTTTCTCATGGTCGCGGACCATGCAGAGAAGGGGATCTGAACTCCTGATGACTTTACAGGCCCCATCCAGAACCATTCTGTTATGCAGACACTCCAAACTCAAAAGTCCACGGCCTCCCCGTTGTCTGGAAAAGTATAACCGTGGAACGGACGATTTAGGATGCAAGCTCCTATTGAGATGCATCATTTTGCGAGTCTTAACGTCAAGTTGTCGCAGCTCTTCCTTAGTCCACTTCATCACTCCGAAAGAGTAAAGAAGGATCGGAACGGCAAGCATATTAGTTGCAGCAACTTTGTTCTTCCCCGACAGTTCTGATGACCAGATCTGTCGGAGTTTATGCTGATACTTGGAATAAGCGAGAAGGTTTATCGCGGAACTTTATGTTTTCCGCGATACCTCTCGCCCGCCTCACTAGTGACTTCTTTGCAGCCACTAGCATTCGTATCCTATCAAGGCGGTGCTGTTTGATGGTGAACAGCACACCTTGATTTAATGTGTGGTGAGCTCGTCTCAGTTTTGCGGCAATTCGCCGCACTGCGGGCGTGAAAGGCCTATTGGCCGCCACGAAGTCCACCACACACTGGATACGAGACGCGTGTTGTCTCGCCGACTTGATCTTGGCTTCCATCTTGTGTACACGTCGTTCGTGCCTCCCTAACAGAGCGGTGTTGTCCCTCCTCTCCGTTTGGGATAGAGCATGAGCGGCGTCGTACACGACAGAATTGATCTGCCAGATGTCAGCCTCTTCTGGAAGAACATCGCCAATCTCCGCATCCACCCGTGCCAGTTCTTGCGGCTTCAGGAGCTTCATATTGTGAAGCGCCCTGCGGGTTCTGATATCCTCCATCAGTGGAACAATGCGATTCTCCTCCACAGCCAAACCGACACGTGGCATATCTGCCACTTCGATAACTGGCTGAGGAGGAGCTCTAACGTAGCCTCGAGCCCGAAGATGGGATACATAATCCCTGAGATTTTGTGCGGAAAACGCTGCATGCTCTGGGTGTCTCTCACACCACAGAGCATGCATTCTCGCCATGTATCCTCTCCGGGCGGGCTCACTGCTCTCGTAGCAATGCAGAAGTCCGTCCCTTAATTCGTCCGTCCACTCAAAGCGTCCGTTGTTATCGCAGTCGTCATCGTTTGGCAAATCGTCGTTGGCCCCACCACCTTGCCTATGACCCCTAATCCGAGGGGGTCGGTTGTGGGGGCCTCTTCCTCGATCGTTTGGAACCGAGTAGTAGAGTTTACTGGGGGGTTAACCCAGTAAACCCACGGCCGACACCGGAGGGAAAGATGCTTTTTCCCTCCCGGATGCGCATGAGCTGCCGGTCCGATTTTGCATCCTTTGCTCGGGTAGGTGGTGTCGCTACTCACCAGGGCCTTAGGTGTTGGTTGACCCCCCTGCCTATTTATTATTATTATTATTATTATTATTATTATTATTATTATTATTATTATTATTATTATTATTATTATTATTATTATTATTATTATTATTATTATTATTATTATTATTATTATTATTATTATTTTTTCCGTTAGGAATGTACCAGTCAGGCCCTGTCTCCGGTGCTCCGATACATCCGGAGGGCGCGCTGGTGTCGTTAACCCCAATAACCACTCCCTACGTCCGTAGGGTGAGTGACTATTGGGTCCGAGAATCATGTGCCCTGAGTAGACGGAGCGAACCAAGGATAACGGCCTTCTGCATTCGCGCTGCTAAGATTTCTGCCATATTACGGCAAGCAGGTATTATCCTCAAGCTGGAGAGCAGTGTGTCCATCATTCCACCAAGGACTCCTATGATCAGAACCAACATTTTGACAGAATGGTCCGGATATAACCTGCGGAGTTCAAAGACAAGATCTCGATATTTAGTCCGTTTTTCCTCCTCTTTTCGAACGATATTCATTTCGCCTGGAGCGGAAAACTCCATGACGAATATCGTAGAGCCGCGTTATGCCTGTGGATATAGGCTGAGACCGCATAACATGGGCATGCTGATAGCAGATGCATTACGGTCTCAGGTGCCCCACGACATGCCCTGCATCGGGTGTCAGGGACATCTATACCCATCACGCGACTACGGTAGACAAGGGTGTTGAGGACACCATCCTGGCAAGCCATTATGAATCCCTCGGTCTCCGACTTTAGCTCACTCGACCTGAGGAAGGCAAAGGTCAAGCTTTTGGATAAGCCAATGTCTTCGATGTTGTGAAAGAAGACACCATGCATTGGCTTATCCATATGTAGCTGTAGCAGGACCTCTGTCTCCGCAGCTTTGATGTGAGCTATTTGCTGAACGGGTCCCAACTCGGTGACAGAGTTTGGGTTAGCCCGTTCAGTGTCGAATACGAGACCAAGTTCATCGGCCGCACGGGTTGCTGCCTTAAAAAGAAATGCTCCAATCCCTGCTTTTTCATTATTATTATTATTATTATTATTATTATTATTATTATTATCATTATTATTATTATTATTATTATTAATATTATTATTATTATTATTATTATTATTATTATTATTATTATTATTATTATTATTATTATTATTATTATTATTATTATTATTATTATTATTATTATTATTATTATTATTATTATTATTATTATTATTATTATTATTATTATTATTATTATTATTATTATTATTATTATTATTATTATTATTATTATTATTTTTTTTTTTTTTCTCCTTAGGAGTGTACCAGTCAGGCCCTGTCTCCGGTGCTCCGACCCATCCAGAGGGCGCGCTGTTGTCGTTAACCCCAATAACCACTCCCTACGTCCGTAGGGTGGGTGATTATTGGGTCCGAGAATCGTGTGCCCTGAGTAGACGGAGCGAACCAAGTATAACGGCCTTCTGCATTCTTGCTGCTAAGATTTCTGCCATATTACGGCAAGCCGGTATTATCTTCAAGTTAGAGAGCAGTGTGTCCATCATTCCACCAAGGACTCCTATAATCACAACCACCATTTTGACAGAATGGTCCGGATATAACCTGCGGAGTTCAAAGAGAAGATCTCGATATTTAGTCCGTTTTTCCTCCTCTTTTCGAACGATATTCATTTCGCCTGGAGCGGAAAACTCAATGACGAATATTGTTCTACTTTGGTGGTCGAGGAGGACAACATCAGGCTTATTGGCTTGTCTTTGCCTGAGAGTGGGGAATGAGTAGTTCCAATAGATTCGGCATCTCTCATTCTCCACCACGGACTCAATATCCCCCGGAGCATAAGGCAACACCGGTGTCTCGTCTATACCGTACGAGTGTCGTAGGTGGTAGTACAACACTCGTAGCGCCGCGTTATGCCTGTGGATATAGGCTGAGACCGCATAAGATGGACATGCTGATAGCAAATGCATTACGGTCTCAGGTGCCCCACGACATGCCCTGCATCGGGTGTCAGGGACGTCTATACCCATCACGCGACTACGGTAGACAAGGGTGTTGAAAACATCATCCTGGCAGGCCATTATGAATCCCTCGGTCTCCGACTTTAGCTCACTTGACCTGAGGAAGGCAAAGGTCAAGCTTTTGGATAAGCCAAGGTCTTCGATGTTATGAAAGAAGAGACCATGCATTGGCTTATCCATATGTAGCTGTAGCAGGACCTCTGTCTCCGCAGCTTTTATGTGAGCTTTTTGCTGAACGGGTCCCAACTCGGTGACAGAGTTTGGGTTAGACCGTTCAGTGTCGAAAACGAGACAGAGTTCATCGGCCGCACGGGTAGCTGCCTTAAAAAGGAATGCTCCAATCCCTGCTTTCTCATGGTCGCGGACCATGCAGAGAAGGGGATCTGAACTCCTGATGACTTTACAGGCCCCATCCAGAACCATTCTGTTATGCAGACACTCCAAACTCAAAAGTCCACGGCCTCCCCGCTGTCTGGAAAAGTATAACCGTGGAACAGACGATTTAGGATGCAAGCTCCTATTGAGATGCATCATTTTGCGAGTCTTAACGTCAAGTTGTCGCAGCTCTTCCTTAGTCCACTTCATCACTCCGAAAGAGTAAAGAAGGATCGGAACGGCAAGCATATTAGTTGCAGTAACTTTGTTCTTCCCCGACAGTTCTGATGACCAGATCTGTCGGAGTTTATGCTGATACTTGCCGCGGAGAGAGTTTTTAACTGCAAATACCTCTTGGGAGCGGCGTTGTTCCACCCCAAAGTAGGTATAAGTCTCTCCGGCATCCAGATGATGTAGGATGCTTCCGTCTACGAGCTGGACATCCTCTCCGTATTCCTCGCATCGTCCTCTTTTGAGATGAACCGTGGCACATTTGTCGATCCCAAACTCCGTACCGATAGCATGCGTATATTCTTCCACCACCCTAAGGGACTGATGTAGGTCCCTTTCTCCAGAGGCATACAATTTGAGGTCATCCATGTAAAATAGATGGGTGACATTATGCCTCCGGTTGCTGGGGGTGCCGCAGTTGTACCCACGGGTATTCCTGAGTGCAACGGACAATGGCAATAGTGAGATGCAGAAGAGAAGAGGGCTAAGGGAAACTCCCTGAAACACACCTCTTCTAATGATGACCTGCTCTGTTTGGACTATGTCTCTACCAGATCTTATGGTGAAGCGAGTCCTCCAGAGCGGCATCAGTTGTCCAATGCATCCCACTATTCGACCGGGTACCTCAAGGCATCTGAGCAAATGCATGATTAACTCATGTGATGTTGTATCAAATGCCTCGCGGTAATCGATCCAGGCCATCGAAAGGTTACGCTTATACTGCACGGAGTCCTGCGTGATACATCTATCGATGAGCAGGTTCTCCTTGCACCCGGCTACCCCTTTCTTTGACCCTCTTTGTTCATTTATCCGTTCATACACCGGATCAACTGCGGAGAGAATGCGCGTGTATAAGATGCACGTAAACACCTTATAACACGCATTCAAGCATGTTATCGGCCTGTTTTTCTTTGGATCAGACAAATCTCCGTTTTTGGGGATGAGCACGGTTCGCCCCTCAACAAACCACTCCGGAATCTGCTGTTTCCCATCTAGCCATGAGTTGAAAACTCTGGCCAGATGGCGGTGGGTTGTTGGAAACTTTTTCCACCAATAGTTATTCAACCCATCAGAGCCTGGAGCAGCGAAATTCTTAGAGCCTTTTAGGGCTCCTCGTACTTCTTCCGTGGTTATCGGAATGCGCAGATCATTGAGCTCAGGCTGCCGAAGCCTCCTGCAAGATGCTTCAAACTGCGCTAGGGCTGGAGTATCTACGTTGAGTGGTTGCGGATACTCATAGATATTCTTCCAGAATATTTCCACCCGATCTGCAGCCAGCGGGTTCTCGACAACACGTGGAGGCTCTTGGAATGAGCGAGAAGGTTTATCGCGGAACTTTATGTTTTTCGCGATACCTCTCGCCCGCCTCACTAGTGAATTCTTTGCAGCCACTAGCATTCGTATCCTATCAAGGCAGTGCTGTTTGATGGTGAACAGCACACCTTGATTCAATGTGTGGTGAGCTCGTCTCAATTTTGCGGCAATTCGCCAAACTGCGGGCGTGAAAGGCCTATTGGCCGCCACGAAGTCCACCACACACTGGATACGAGACGCGTGTTGTCTCGCCGACTTGATCTTGGCTTCCATCTTGTGTACACGTCGTTCATGCCTCCCTACCAGAGCGGTGGTGTCCCTCCTCTCCGTTTGGGATAGAGCATGAGCGGCGTCGTACACGACAGAATTGATCTGCCAGATGTCAGCCTCTTCTGGAAGAACATCGCCAATCTCCGCATCCACCCGTGCCAGTTCTTACGGCTTCATGGGATTCACATTGTGAAGCGCCCTGCGGGTTCTGATATCCTCCATCAGTGGAACAATGCGATTCTCCTCCACAGCCAAACCGACACGTGGCATATCTGCCACTTCGATAACTGGCTGAGGAGGAGCTCTAACGTAGCCTCGAGACCGAAAATGGGATACATTATCCCTGAGATTTTGTGCGGAAAACGCTGCATGCTCTGGGTGTCTCTCACAACACAGAGCATGCATTCTTGCCATGTATCCTCTTCGGGCGGGCTCACTGCTCTCGTAGCAATGCAGAAGTCCGTCCTTTAATTCGTCCGTCCACTCAAAGCGTCCGTTGTTATCGCGGTCATCATCGTTTGGCAAATCATCGTTGGCCCCACCACCTTGCCTATGACCCCCAATCCGAGGGGGTCGGTTGTGGGGGCCTCTTCCTCAATCGTACGGAACCGAGTGGTAGAGTTTACTGGGGGGTTAACCCAGTAAACCCACGGCCGACACCGGAGGGAAAGTTGCTTTTTCCCTCCCGGATGCGCATGAGCTGCCGTTCCGATTTTGCATCCTTTGCTCGGGTAGATGGTGTCGCTAATCACCAGGGCCTTAGGTGTTGGTTATTATTATTATTATTATTATTATTATTATTTTTTTCTCTCCTTAGGAGTGTACCAGTCAGGCCCTGTCTCCGGTGCTCCGACCCATCCGGAGGGCGCGCTGGTGTCGTTAACCCCAATAACCACTCCCTACGTCCGTAGGGTGGGTGATTATTGGGTCCGAGAATCGTGTGCCCTGAGTAGACGGAGCGAACCAAGTATAACGGCCTTCTGCATTATTGCTGCTAAGATTTCTGCCATATTACGGCAAGCCGGTATTATCTTCAAGTTAGAGAGCGGTGTGTCCATCATTCCACCAAGGACTCCTATAATCAGAACCACCATTTTGACAGAATGGTCCGGATATAACCTGCGGAGTTCAAAGAGAAGATCTCGATATTTAGTCCGTTTTTCCTCCTCTTTTCGAACGATATTCATTTCGCCTGGAGCGGAAAACTCCATGACGAATATCATTCTACTTTGGTGGTCGAGGAGGACAACATCAGGCTTATTGGCTTGTATTTGCCTGAGGGTGGGGAATGAGTAGTTCCAATAGATTCGGCATCTCTCATTCTCCACCTCGGACTCAATATCCCCCGGAGCATAAGGCAACACCGGTGTCTCGTATATACCGTACGAGTGTCGTAGGTGGTAGTACAACACTCGTAGCGCCGCGTTATGCCTGTGGATATAGGCTGAGACCGCATAAGATGGGCATGCTGATAGCAAATGCATTACGGTCTCAGGTGCCCCACGACATGCCCTGCATCGGGTGTCAGGGACGTCTATACCCATCACGCGACTACGGTAGACAAGGGTGTTGAAAACACCATCCTGGCAGGCCATTATGAATCCTTTGGTCTCCGACTTTAGCTCACTCGACCTGAGGAAGGAAAAGGTCAAGCTTTTGGATAAGCCAAGGTCTTCGATGTTATGAAAGAAGACACCATGCATTGGCTTATCCATATGTAGCTGTATCAGGACCTCTGTCTCTGCAGCTTTCATGTGAGCTTTTTGCTGAACGGGTCCCAACTCGGTGACAGAGTATGGGTTAGCCCGTTCAGTGTCGAAAACGAGACCGAGTTCATCGGCCGCACGGGTAGCTGCCTTAAAGAGGAATGCTCCAATCCCTGCTTTTTCTTGGTCGCGGACCATGCAGAGAAGGGGATCTGAACTCCTTATGACTTTCCAGGCTTCATCCAGAACCATTCTGTTATGCAGACACTCCAAACTCAAAAGTCCACGGCCTCCCCGCTGTCTGGGAAAGTATAACCGTGGAACGGACGATTTAGGATGCAAGCTCTTATTGAGATGCATCATTTTGCGAGTCTTAACGTCAAGTTGTCGCAGCTCTTCCTTAGTCTACTTCATCACTCCGAAAGAGTAAAGAAGGATCGGAACGGCAAGCATATTAGTTGCAGCAACTTTGTTCTTCCCCGACAGTTCTGATGATCAGATCTGTCGGAGTTTATGCTGATACTTGCCGCGGAGAGAGTTTTCAACTGCAAATACCTCTTGGGAGCGGCGTTGTTCCACCCCAAGGTAGGTATAAGTCTCTCCGACATCCAGATGATGTAGGATGCTTCCGTCTACGAGCTGGACATCCTCTCCGTATTCCTCGCATCGTCCTCTTTTGAGATGAACCGTGGCACATTTGTAGATCCCGAATTCGTTAATGATAGCATGCGTATATTCTTCCACCACCCTAAGGGACTGATGTAGGTCCCTTTCTCCAGAGGCATACAATTTGAGGCCATCCATGTAAAATAGATGGGTGACATTATGCCTCCGGTTGCTGGGGGTGCCGCAGTTGTACCCACGGGTATTCCTGAGTGCAACGGACAATGGCAATAGTGAGATGCAGAAGAGAAGAGGGCTAAGGGAGTCTCCCTGAAACACACCTCTTCTAATGATGACCTGCTCTGTTTGGACTATGTCTCTACCAGATCTTATGGTGAAGCGAGTCCTCCAGAGCGGCATCAGTTGTCCAATGCATCCCACTATTTGACCGGGTACCTCAAGGCATCTGGGCAAATGCATGATTAACTCATGTGATGTTGTATCAAATGCCTTGCGGTAATCGATCCAGGCCATCGGAAGGTAACGCTTATACTGCACGGAGTCCTGCGTGATACATCTATCGATGAGCAGGTTCTCCTTGCACCCAGCGACCCCTTTCTTTGACCCTCTTTGCTCATTTATGCGTTCATACACCGGATCAACTTCGGAGAGAATGCGTGTGTATAAGATGCGCGTAAACACCTTATAACACGCATTCAAGCATGTTATCGGCCTGTAATTCTGCCTGTAATTCTTTGGATCAGACAAATCTCCGTTTTTGGAGATGAGCACGGTTCGCCCCTCGACAAACCACTCCGGAATTTGCTGCTCCCCATCTAGCCATGAGTTGAAAACTCTGGCCAGATGGCGGAGGGTTGTTAAAAACTTTTTTTACCAATAGTTATTCAACCCATCAGGGCCTGGAGCAGCGAAATTCTTAGAGCCTTTTAGGGCCCCTCGTACTTCTTCCGTGGTTATCGGAATGCGCAGATCATTGAACTCAGGCTGCCGAAGCCCCCTGCAAAATGCTTCGAACTGCGCTAGGGCTGGAGTATCTACGTTGAGTGGTTGCGGATACTCATAGATATTCTTCCAGAATGTTTCCACCCGATCTGCAGCCGGCGGGTTATCGACAACACGTGGAGGCTCTTGGAATAAGCGAGAAGGTTTATCGCGGAACTTTATGTTTTCCGCGATACTTCTCGCCCGCCTCACTAGTGACTTCTTTGCAGCCACTAGCATTCGTATCCTATCAAGGCAGTGCTGTTTGATGGTGAACAGCACACCTTGATTTAATGTGTGGTGAGCTCGTCTCAATTTTGCGGCAATTCGCCGCACTGCGGGCGTGAAAGGCCTATTGGCCACCACGAAGTCCACCACACACTGGATACTTGATCTTGGCTTCCATCTTGTGTACACGTCGTTCATGCCTCCCTACCAGAGCGGTGGTGTCCCTCCTCTCTGTTTTGGATAGAGCATGAGTGGCGTCGTATACGACAGAATTGATCTGCCAGATGTCAGCCTCTTCTGGAAGAACATCGCCAATCTCCGCATCCACCCGTGCCAGTACTTGCGGCTTCAGGGGCTCCATATTGTGAAGCGCCCTGCGGGTTCTGATATCCTCCATCAGTTGAATGATGCGATTCTCCTCCACAGCCAAACCGACACGTGGCATATCTGCCACTTCGATAACCGGCTGAGGAGGAGCTCTAACGTAGCCTCGAGCCCGAAGATAATAATCGCTGAGATTTTGTGCGGAAAACGCTGCATGCTCTGGGTGTCTCTCACACCACAGAGCATGCATTCTTGCCATGTATCCTCTCCGGGCGGGCTCACTGCTCTCGTAGCAATGCAGAAGTCCGTCTCTTAATTCGTCCGTCCACTCAAAGCGTCCGTTGTTATCGCGGTCGTCATCATTTGGCAAATCATCGTTGGCCCCACCACTTTGCCTTTGACCCCTGATCCGAGGGGGTCGGTTGTGGGGGCCTCTTCCTCGATTGTTGGGAACCGAGTAGTAGAGTTTACTGGGGGGTTAACCCAGTAAACCCACGGCCGACACCGGAGGGAAAGTTGCTTTTTTCCTCCCGGATGCGCATGAGCTGCCGGTCCGATTTTGCATCCTTTGCTCGGGTAGGTGGTGTCGCTACTCACCAGGGCCTTAGGTGTTGGTTGACCTTATTATTATTATTATTATTATTTCTGATTTGAATTAAAATCCTCCAGTCGGACCCTGTCTCCGATGCTCCGATACATTCGGAGGGCGCGCTGGCAACATCATTACCCCAATAACCACTCCCCAAACTATGGGGTAAGCAGCTTTTGGGTCCGGGAATCGTGTGCCCTGAGCAGACGTAATGAACCGAGGATGACAGCCTTCTGCATTCTTCCGGCTATGACTTCTGACATCTTTCTACATGCGGTATGATTTTTAAGTTCGAGAGTAATGAATCCATCACACCGCCAAGGGACCCTATTATCAGAACAACCATTTTTACAGAATGGTCTGGATAGAGCCTGCGGAGTTCGAAGAGTAAATCTCGATATTTCGTCCGTTTCTCCTCCTCCTTTCGGACGATATTCGTTTCGCCAGGAGCCGAACACTCAATGACGAATATCGTCTTACTTCCATGGTCAAGAAGTACTACATCAGGCTTATTGGCCTGTATTTGCCTGAGGGTAGGAAATGAGTAGTTCCAGTAGATCTGGCACTTCTCATTCTCCACCACGGACTCAATATCCCCCGTAGCGTAAGGCAACACTGGTGTCTCGTCTATACCGTACGAGTGTCGTAGTAGGTAATATAACACTCGTAGAGCCGCGTTATGTCTGTGGATATAGGCTGAGACCGCATATGCTGGACATGCTGACAGCAAATGCATAATGGTCTCAGGCGCCTGACGGCAGGCCCTGCATCTAATATCAGGGACCTCTATACCCATCACGCGGCTTCGGTAGACCAAGGTGTTGAAGACACCATCTTGGCTGGCCATTATGAATCCCTCGGTCTCCGACTTCAGCCCACTTGACCTAAGGAAGGCGTAGGTCAAGTTCTTGGATAAGCCAAGGTCTTCAACGTTTCTGAAGAAGACCCCATGCAAAGGCTTATCCCTATGCAGCTGCAGAAGAGCTGCATTTTCTGCGGCCTTTACATGGGCTTTTTGCCGAACGGGTGCCAAGTCTGTGACAGAGTTCGGATCACGCCGTTTGGTGTCGAAACTGAGACCGAGTTCATCAGCCGCACCCATTATATTACCATCCAAACATAGACTAACGAGACTTTTACTACAACAATTCCATTACCAATGTGCTCATCAAGGTACTGAAGCTGTGCTGAATGCTACCAGACAAAAATTTTGGATAATTGATGACAGGGCAGCTGTGAAAAATGAGTTTTCTGAATGTCAAAAATACCAAATTTTGAGAGTGAATCCCAAAATTCCTCAATTGGGTCAACTTCCTATCTTCAGATTGACTCAACCATCTCGACCATTCGCATATACATGTATCGACTATTTTGGGTCCTTTTATGTTATGGTTGGACGTCGAACAGAAAAGAGATGGGGTGTTATTTTAACCTGTTTATTAGTGAGAGCAGTTAGTACATCTTGAAGAAGCTCATTCGATGACTACAGGATCAGCAATAATAGCTGTTAGTAGAATGAAGACAAGACAACCTCTTCAATTGTTTTCCGATAATGGCACGAATATTTGTGAGTCCTCTGAGGAGCTAAGGAAAGCCGTTATTTAGTTAGACGATGGAAAATTCATCCCATCCGCATCTCATCACCTGGGTGATGCGTTCAGTAAAAACTACTTTCCTTGTCATTCTAACTAAACAAACTTTGAAGGATGATCTTCTCCTCGCCTTATTTGCAAAACGCGATAAAATAGTCAATTCTAGACCCATCATCATGAAACTATCTACCGATCCCACTAACTTAGAGGCATTGAATCCTTATCATTTTCTCCTTGGTAGTATAAATCATAGTGCTTCATTTGAATACCAAAATGGAAATTTACGGCGACAATGGAAACGAGCTCAAACATTGAAGGACGCCTTTTGGAAAAGGTGGGCCAGAGAATATTTTCCAACTTTGACAAAACGAACAAAATGTAGTAAAGATGGCAGACCTATCAAACTAAATGATATTGTAATATAGGTGAAAGACAATGCTTCTAGAAAATCATGGAAACTTGAAATCGTTGAAACGATTTTTCCCGGGCCCGACGGAAAAGTTAGAGTTGTTCAAGTTAAAACTGTGAACGGCTCATACAAACGAACCGTTTCCAAATTATGCAGACTAAATGATGAAGAGAGTAGACGAAGATGATACTTTCGCCACGAGGAGAAGAAATGTTGTAAAAATAAATTGATTTGATTATATTAATAATTGTATTAGATTTGCAAAAAAAATAATTGATAAAATGTTAATGTCAGATAGAACAATTTCTGATGCTATAGTCAAAGCGTTAAGTAAACCGAAATAAAGAAAATTATAGATTTATATTATTGCATGACGAAACAGTAGCATAGTTTTGCAATTTCATTCAAAATCTAGATTTCCTTCCATATTACAATATTTTCCATAACTTTCATAAATTGAAAATAAAAATTGTATTAAAAATATTTTCATCATGTGATTGATGAATAATTCTTTTGTTTTATAATTATTGATAAAGATGAATTATACTCTCGAAAATCCCTATAAAGTGTCTTTTATTCATTTCCGGTTTCGATTTTCAAACCATTATCAAGCGGACTGATATTATCATTGCACATTTATGATTTCATTATTTTTCCATATCTTATGCCATTAAAATTCCGTGATTTGTATATCCATATTGTAATTATATCCTATAGACTCTTATGGTGTCTCTTGGAATAGAATATCAACGAATATTACCGAATAAGTGTCATCAAATACGACATTTATTCATATACTTCTTATGGAAATACTCACCTTGCTAATAATGACATCGCGATTGGTACTACACCCATAGATCGACTCGCTACTAAATAATCCTGTGAGGTCCTTGATTTCTTCCAAATTCCGAAATACAGTCCAACAAAAACGCATATTCCCAACATGAAAATGAACATGATGTAGTCCATCCATCCGAAACGTTGCATCAACTTTGCCATTTCTGAAACTCCTAGTATATTCTTGTCATAGGTGGTGGACAGCCCAGTAGGAATATTATCAACCATGGTACAGCCTGGAAAATAGTTGATTATGTAACAAGGTCGTAAAGTTGATCTTTTTTGGAAGAATCAGAAATTTCAACTGTGGCAAAAAAAATCATTTGGTCGAGGTGCACATAAAATTTTATAGGCGGGAGTGTCTCACCAAATTTTTCTTTACACATTTGTTCCTGAAAAGAGACGAGTAGTTCAAAATCTTCATTAACCAAATGAAAAATAACGATAAGTCATCTAATAATGAAAAATGGATTATATAATCCAGTCTTCCGCATTAACGTATACAATAGTTATATTCGTCTGCAAGTCTTTGACAATAAACAAATTCTGCCACTTGTGACCGTTGAATTACATCTGTTAGATTATTGGCAAAGTTTTCTACAAGAAGTCTGCAGTTCAAGAACTTGTAGTTCTTGTGCAGTGCAGTGCAGTGCTTGTAGTTCTTGAAGAAAACTTTCCCAATAATCTAACAGATGTAATTCAACGGGGGCAGTAGTTGTTTTCTGTCAGAGATTTGCCGATGAATAAACCCATTGCATAGGTTAATGCGGAAGACTGGATTATATGATCCATTTTTCATTTCTAGATGAATGGTATTTCGCTAACTAGCATTATGTTTTCGTAATAAAAGTGATAGTAAAAGGTGGATGAACGTACATTGAACGTACTTTTCGTAAATTAAATAATATTCGAATGAGCTGTTGTCATTTTCAAGTTTTTCGTCAGTTATTTATTAATTTGTTATATACATTCAGCTGTCCGAAGCCCAATTACAAGAGTACTCAATGAATATTACATGAGGTTGTGAAATTTAAAGTAGTAATAACAAATTAACAATTAGGGTGAATCTTAAATATCATAGCTAGTCAGAAAGTAAACTGGAAACGGTTTGTCTGAATTGAATCTGAGTGAGGAAAAAAAAAGCTTAATATAATTTCTGAACATAGAATTCATCCGAGGATGAAATTGATGTTTTGTATTTGTTACATTGAAGTGCAATGTATTGTGATACCAGAAATAATTTGGGGTGAACTGAACTTGATCAATGAGAGTAATGTTGAAGAATCTATTGTGTTGTGGGTAAGTTTGTATGTAAATAGTAAATCTCTGATTTCTCCCATTTTTTTTATGACTGTGTTTCGAAATCGCTCAACAGAAGATTGTAACAGTAGTTCCCTTCAGGGTTGCGTTTGACTTTTTCTATAAAATGAGTATTTCAAGAACTTCCTTTCAACCTCTTCAATGGCCAAATTTGTTTGTTGGTGTTATGCAGTAATCCAGTTTACTTCTGACTAAGGAATAATACAATTGATGAAGTGCATCCAACGACGTAAATTCACTTCAAGTACGATGTAAAAAACCTGATGATTCCATGAATTTGGAAATTATTATTTCATAATGACCGGTAAAGGTTAAGGCAGATTTATGCACACCGCTTTTTCTTCAATTTGTTTCTTCACTTTCATTAATCCCTTTCACTAAGATGTTGAAACAATGTATTTTCATGGAACCGTTTATGCATCCAAATTAACTATTATCTTTCTTCACCTATTATTTAAAACATAACCAACTTTTATCTCTTGAGAAAAAAGAAAATACAAATATAACTTAGACCATGTAGCCGAGTGGTTAAAGCGACATTGTTTTAGTAACTGGCTGCCAGTCGGCGATGGTTCAAACCATGGCGACAGCAGAACTTTTTCTGATGGCCCAAGAAAGTGCTAGGAATTGCACGTAAAATGGTAAGACCTCGTTAATCCTTGGCTCGCACAAGTTTTGACTTCTGAGGGCTGCCGTTCGTAAGGGGACGACAGCTGGTTACCGGAAAAAACAATTTTAGCAAATTTTAGCAATATAAGTGACATAACCTTCGCAAATAATAAAGACCTGTCAAATTTTAATAAAAAGCACAAGGTACCTATTGTTAAGTCTATAAATAATAACATTGAGACCTTTGAAACCATAAATATGTGCGACGACAGCATGCTAATTGATTTATTTACTGCATCAATAGATATTTTTGTATGATAAATCCCAGATTAGGGTCTCAAAAAATTATCAACAAAAAGAAGGAGGCACTTTGTGCTGAGAAAATCGAATTTGTAAATGGTCGATTTTCAAGATTCAGAAGGTCATTACTCGAAAAGTATAAGAGACCCTCACAAAATTCTTTCAGATTCGTGTTTGGGAGATAAAGCTACGTAAGTACCACTACTTTTCTTTTTGTTTCGAGAAAAAGCCCGATAAATTGAATGAAACGAGTGCATAAGGAAATCAAAATTCTCAAAGTAAATTTAAGTTTAATGTCAGTTTATGAAAGTTACAGATTAATGAGAAAGCGGTGTGCATAAATCCGACTTCAGTTTATAGTCGCATGTGACATCTAGATCTATATGTTGTGTGACTCGTGACAGTGACTCCTCGTTAATGGTATAATTGTACATCAAAGGAATGTTTTTTCGTGAATAATTTATAACTTTACATTTGCCAACATTGAGTGATAATTTGTCAACTGTACACCAGTCTTCAGACTTCAAATAAATTTTAAGTAAAATTTGGTTATTGTAAATGCTCGTTTTTCACCAGTTTATATCTTTGGTATTACTTTATATTGAATATCATTCAGGTGAAGACCTTTGTCGAATTCAATTTCGCCCACAGGCACCTGTCTATCTCATTCTCAAGCACACCTAGAAACTGTCAAAATCTTTGTTAAAATTGTTATTCCCGTGAACCGGTTGTACCTCTACGCAAAACTATCAGAATATAGTTATAAACAGAATGAACTTCAGAAATATTACTATACACTTGGGAAAAATTTTCTCGCTCACCGGAGTTCTTCCGTATACGATGCTAGCAGAAGTTTTAATTACCTAGATTATTTATAATCCGTATTTTATCAATAGTCGATGATTCTCATAGAAAACAATCATGAAGACACACTATTTTGCATCCTTCCCCTATCAACTATTGAAAGTTATTCTCAGTGAATCAAAGATTACATACCACAGTTCTCCCAAGGGTCCAATCCTACAATCCTTTGAATGCAATATCAAATATATAGTAAGAGAATGTATCTACAGAATGAGCACCAATCTTCCTTAAACTTTGTCGTATTGTATTCCTAACTTTAATTGTACTGACAAACACTCACTTATGTCACCAACAACACTATGCAATTGACCGCAATAACTACGCTGGTGTACTTCTATTGAAGCTCTATTATTATTATGACTGCAATTCTTCGACTAGCGGATGTCAGTGTTTTAGACTAGATTCAATTGTCTCTTATAAAAGATTATCCAATTGAAATATATTTCAGGTTATATTTTGGTATACGGCAATTGAAATGGGGAATGCTCAATGGAGAACGATCCAATTCTAGAGTAAGGACAATTGTGGAAAAAATTTTATCAGAACATCCATTTGCTTTTTGAAGGTTATGTGATAAACTTCATCTCAATTATTCAGTGGCAAACGTATCGAAAACTGATGAGGTGCACACACGAAGGGGAAACCGCTTAGGAAATTGTGAACACTAATTCCCAAAAATTGTTAGTAATTCCTCTGATACCCAAGTGATTTCCGAGTGATACCCCTAACAGTGTCACCAATTCCTCTAATACCTAAGGAATAACAGCAGTAGAAATCCGGATTTTTATTTTTTTCTTTGTATTATTTTGGAGACTTTTTTTTTATTCAACAATTGTGATTTCAACACCGATGTTTTCTGATATCCGGAAATTCCCGAATCCATGGGTGTTAATGAGTAGAACAACTTTTAATATTTTTAATATGTATGCATTCTATTATAATGACAAGTGTCAATATTATCTTTTGTTTCCTTATACCAAGTATCTATAACATAAGGGTATGAACAATAATACTTTAACTTATAAAACATCTCCCTCTTTATAACGTTTTCCTGAACGAGTAACTCCATATGGAGCAATTGGTACCTGCATATCTTCTTCTGATATGTGCTCTGAAACTGAACTTTGTTTGTCATCCTCAGTGGGAGAAACATTGTTCGATGAATAGCTATGATCCAGATCTAGATGATTATAAGTGAATGAAGACTCAGGAAACCCTTGAGGTAATTTTCTAATATGAATAGTGTTGCGTCTTAGAATATTGTGATTTTCTGTTTGAACTAAATATGACCTTGGGTTATTCAATTTTTTTATGATAACTGCAGGCTCCCATATTTTTGTAATGATATCTTGTAATAACACATTTTCACCATCTTGAAACTATAACGATTTTTTACATTTCGAATTATAATATGTCTGTTGACATTCTTGATTTTTTATCATTTGTTCATTGACATCACTTGGTACTAGGGTCGGTTTTAGTTTTGAATCATTTATGGGTAATTTTGACCTCAAAACTCTGCTACTTAATAGTTGAGCAGGAGATTGTTTTAAATTAGTTACCGGAGCATTCCTATAGTTAAGCAATGCCAATTCAAAATCCTTTCCAGTCTCGTGACATTTCTTAAGCATATTTTTTACAATACCAACTGCCTTTTCAGCTAACCCATTCGACTGAGGATGATGTGGACTAGAAGTGATGATCGTAAAATTCCAGTTACTAGCAAATTGTCTGAATTCAAAGCTATTGAATGGTACATTATCAGCTATTAATTCTTTAGGTATACCAAAACGAGCAAATATCTGTTTACACTTGGAAATTATTGTTGAACTGTTTTTACTTTTCAATCTTGAAACTTCAATCCATCTTGAATAATAATCAATCAAGACAAAATAATTTTTTCCACCCCATTCTGCAATATCAGCTCTTACTTTTTAAAATGGTATAGTTGGAATTTCATGATTCAGTAACGACTCCTTTGTTTTGGATCTCATGAATTTATTACAAATGCCACAAGCTGACACTAAATTTTTCAAATCACTAGTGATAGCAGGCCAATAGAAAAAATTGTCAACAATTCCATTCATTTTACTGAATCCTATATGCGTTTCATGTAACAGTTTCAAAACATATTTTCGCAAAATTTTAGGTACAATCAGCCTCGAATTAAAATACAATAGGTCTTCACTGACCTCGATGTGATCTCTGATTTTAAAAAAATGACTGAGCTCATTGGACGTTTCATTCAACTTCTTGGGCCACCCCGACTCACAGTATTTTAATATTAATCCTAAATATTCATCCTTTGCAGTTTCATTTTTAAAAGACACGAGTTTCTCCTCAGATATTTTTAATTCTTTTGCACCAACACAGTGGACCACATCTTTCATTGATATGTCGACTTGTTCTCTAGTAACAACTCCACATCTTGAAAGAAAATCTGCTATGAACATTTTTCTACCGGGAAGATATTCAAGAGTGAACCGATAACACATCAGCTTCAATTTTAACCTCCTCAACGTATTATTTTGAATTTTACACAAAGGTTTAGACATTAGGGCAACCAGTGGCATATGATCTGAATGGATTGTAACATTTTCGTGTCCATATATATAATTATGGAATTTTAAACATGAAAATTGCACAGCTAGCAATTCTTTGGCCACTTGTGGATATTCTGATTCAGCATCATTCATACTTCTAGAAATGAAACATACTGGTTGGTTATTTTGTAGTAAACAACCACCCAGAGCATCTTTTGAAGAGTCACATTGTATAACTATTGGAGAATTCGGATCAAAAGGAGCAATAACTTTATTACTGCAAATAATGTTTTTTATTTTCTTCAAAGTTTCGCTATGTGTGCTAGTCCAAACCCATTCAACATTTTTTTTAGTAGTTCACGTAAAGGTGATATGATACCCGAAAGATTCGGAATAAACATTCTCAAGAAATTTATCATTCCTAAAAATCTTTGTAATTCAGTTCTATTCTCAGGATCTTTGAGTTTCATGATAGTGTCTACTTTGGACGGATCAGGAAGCATGCCGTTTCGATTGAATATATAACCCAAGTATTTAATTTCATTCAAACAATATTGAAACTTATCAGGATTGAATTTAATATTCAATTTTCGAGCTCTTTCTTTAACTAATCGAATTATCTCATCATTTTCTTCTTTAGTATCAGTTGCAATGCAGATTTCATCAAAATATACTGTAACGCCCTTAATATCCCCGAAATATTTGAAAACCAATTTGTGGAATAATTCAGGCAGGTTTGATAACCCGAATGGAGATCTCAAAAATCTAAAGGTTCTAAAAACCGTAGAGAAGGAGCAAAGTTTGCTAGATTCATCATCCAGTTTGATCTGATAAAATCCATCTTTAAGATCAAGTATACTGAAGAATTTTTTATGTGCTAAATTTGGAAATAATTTATCTATAGTGGGAATTGTATACTTCTCCCTTATTATATATTTATTTAAATGAACTGGATCTAAACAAACTCGCAAAGAACCATTTGGTTTTTCCTCAATTACAATGTTTGAAACCCATTCAACTGGTTCATTAACCTGTAATATAATGCCCCTTTTTCCAACGAGTCTAATGTACTTTTTAATCTGTCTTTTATCTTTATCGGTATTCTTCCAGCAGAACTGATTTGTGGAATGGCACCTGATCTTAGTTTTATTTTACAAATGTCTGGAAAACACCCTATTCCTCGAAAAATGTCATGATTTCTTTTCAATAATGTTTCTCTGCTGGTAGAATCTATTCTTTTTATCAATTTTAACTTTATACATGTTTCTAATCCCAGAATTGGTGAAAAATTACCTGAAATTACAACAAATACGACTAAATCAATGATTTTTTCAGTTTCAATTTTCATGAGAATCTGACCAATCGTTTTAACATGAAAACCCCCGTAAGCCACAATTTCACTATTCAAAGGAGTTATATTATTGTGCATACCTACATGCTTCACAAAATTTATCGGTAAAATATTGATATCAGCTCCACTATCAAGTTTGAATTTTACTTCACAACCTTCAACCAATATTGTTTTGAACTAGGTTTTCTTTTCTTCTGAACCATCTATGGAATAAATTGTGCTCACTGAGAAGGCTGAACCCGAAGAGTCGGACGCAAAGTTTTCTTGAATCTCATCATTATTCAGTTCACGTACTACTTGAGTTTTCCTATTTCTACACATGGTTGCAAAGTGATTTGTTTTTGAACAATGGCTACATATTTTCCCATACGCAGGACATTTGCCAATTTCGTGGTTTCTGTCGCATCTGGAACACTTGAGATTTTTTCTTTCTTTTGGATATTGATTAGCAAAATCTCGACTTCTGTTGGAAAATCTTGATACCTTGTCAACTTGTTTTATATTTGATTCCGTGGTTAAAATTTTCATATTTGCCTCGGCTAACTCTACAGACTTGCAAAAATCTACAACTTTTTCAAGAGTATGGTCTTCCCTCAAAAGTCTTTCCTGCACAGATTTCGAAGTAACACCGAGTGCTATTTGAGCTTTTAATAACTTTTCCTCTTGATTTTCGAACTGACATTGCTTTGACAGGTATTTGAGATCAGCAAAAAAATTTTCGAATGGCTCCATTTGTTGCTGTTTTCGACTGAAGAATTTGAAGACATTCATGATCTCATTACTTCTTGGTGAACAATAAGTATCAAAAATTTTTAAGATCGACGTGACAGTTTCAACTTCATCCTCTGTTGATTTCAAAGAACCATATAGTTTCAAGGCTTCATGTCCAAGGAAGTTCTTCAGACGCGCAACTTGAATTTCATTTGGTTTTTTGTCTGATTCAGTGGCCGTGAAATAAATCAGGATTTCTTCTTTGAAAACTCTGAAGTTTTCGGCTATGTTTCCATCAAGATTCAGAGTGGTTGGCTTATTAAAATCCATTTTAATATTACGATCTGCTTATCATTCAATGTAATGAAATGTTCTACTCAATGCATTTAATTCGACTGCGCCATGTTAATAAGTAGAACAACTTTTAATATTTTTAATATGTATGCATTCTATTATAATGACAAGTGTCAATATTATCTTTTGTTTCCTTATACCAAGTATCTATAACATAAGGGTATGAACAATAATACTTTAACTTATAAAACAATGGGTTGTTGTCCTTCTTCAACGAAATAATTCCTGTGGTACTCATGTATTACTCGAGTAATACCTGTAATTCCTGACTAATACCCATTAATTTTCGACTAGTACCCCTAATTCCCCGACTTATACCACTGATGCCTAATAATTTTCAACGAATACTCCTAATTCCCGACTGATACCCATAATTTTCTACTCCTTTCTCTAATTCCCCACTGATACCAAAGTAATACCACTAATACCCAAGGCTTGTACACCAAAATTCTCCAGCGGTTTCCCCCTCGTGAACACATTTATTCTGGAAAAGTGGAAACTCAACGATTACAACGTGGATAACCTCAACATTAACGGGTTGAATTAATTTTTCCTGTTCGATGAATAAATTTTATGATCACTACTGAATTATATTGCCATAAACACAGATACAAGTTTTGAATTGATATAGCCGATACTTGATGAAAATCCATTATACTCGATATAATGAAACTATGGTAAACCCTCTTTATGTGAAAATCATTTGAACCATAGTTTCATTATATCGAGTACAGATACAAGTGATAAAAAACATACTCAATGAAGAAATGAATTCAAATGGCTACTGCAAAGTCCTGTACCATTGGTCAACTGAATGAACGGTTTCAGACGAACTTTTGAACTGGAGGGTCTTATGTTTGGGATCTGTTGAGAGGTCTTTGGTGATTATTATACGAACACATTCCAGGTCTGGGAAGAGAGTTTTTTTTCGTTTTAGCATATGTCTTAATCGGTTGGTATTACCGAAATAATGTTCACATGGTTGGTTGACTTAATGATGACGAGCGAGACAGCAGGTTTACCCTTGGGGTGTAACATAACACTGAGACCTACTGGAGTCTATTGTATGGTTATGTCATCAGTAATTCCTCGTTAAATAGGTCTTCGACTAGGTTTAATAGTCTATTTACTTACAGCCGTATGCATAGTCAATTCCAGCGACTCGCCAGAGTTTTGCCGCTCGCTACACAGAAACTATAATGCACAGTCGAGCTCCAAAAAAGTGGTACGTCGCCAGCGTTTTGCCAAAATGTGACTTATCGCGTAGTTGTCACTTTTTTGGAGCTCGACTGTGCATTATAATCCTTGCGTAGCAAACGGCGAAACTCTGGCGAGCCGCTGGCGATTGACTATGCATACGGCTGTTAGTGTTTCGGATTCATGCCTGTTTCTGGGTCCGAATGTTCTGTTGTGCAGTGCGTCGCATTTAAACATAATGCGAGTGTCTGTTTCTTCCTCGTTAGCACAAAGTATGCACTCCACGGCTATTCTATTCATTATCGAGTGCAGGCATTTTCTTAGGCCGCAGTATCTGATTAGTAATTGATCTGTTTAGGTGAAGGGTGTCAGCCATCAGTGTTTGGCTTGGCTGCCTCACCTCAGCCGTGTTCATGTATCGTTGATTTGGTCATAATATATTTTTTGTTTTGCTGATACCAAAGACTGGTTCTGGGTCAGTAAATAGTGATTTAGATGCTTGTCTTGCAGATAGGTGTGCTTTTTCAATGAATTCTATTTTCCTATGTGCTGACACCCACGCAAGTGTGACGAAGTTGTGTTTTGCTAGTTTATTGAGGCTCTGAAGGCATTCCCAAATTCGTTTCGACTTTATCTGTACCGAATTCAGAGCTTTTATTGCGCTCTAGCTGTCGGATAAAATGTAGATTGTGTTTCTTTTCATACTTACTGTCTAGATTCATCTCTTTGCGTGTCTTTTTGATATGTAGCTTTGAATAATGTGGTGTTTTCGTCAACTGGAACTATATCCTTTTCTGATATATTTGTAGATCATATCGTTTTCGGATGTTCCATTCATTCCACGTGAGCTGTGTTCTGAATGATATAAGTATTGGTGTAGCATTTCTAGCATGTCTAATTTTTCCAGCTTTTTCCACATATTACCGTGATGTTCAATCCTGTATTCAAAATTCACTCCAGACCGTAGAAGCTTCTGGTAATTTCATTCACGAATATTCTTAGATTTTTTATACTTACCAAGTGCTCTGTCTCTCAGTTACATCATCAACTTGACATCTTCTGTGAGCTATTGAGATTTTTCTTTGTTACTCTGACTGTTCTGATTGGTGCGTGAATGTCAAAAACAGAAATTATCGTAGTGGTGAATATAATTCAACTTTTTGATCGATTTCCTGACTATTGATTACCAAGGAAAAATCTGTTCGTTGTAGATGTTCATGAATCATCTCAGTGTTGAACGACCTGACGTCACAAAATGCATAAATGAATGGTTCTGCTTTAATTTTGAATTCAATGAAATCGCAGGAAATGAGAGCTTGATCAGATATTACAGAGCAATCATCTACTTGAAAACATTTGCTATGCTCAAAACGTCCTAGCACACGATGATGTCGATCAGTGTATTCGAAGTAGCGGTACATCGCATTGGTTCACCAATTATTTGTTTTAGACGTTTATGATTAAAATGTTATCATTTGTCTCATATTATAACTCTCAAAATTCAGAAAAGCAATATTCCAATCAATCGTGCAAATAATTTGATCAAATTTAGGTGCAACTACACTGAGACAATTCTCAAGATAAGATCAGGTGGCCTATAAAGACATGAAAATACTTCTTCCTTTTTTTTTGTTGCATGGATATGGATACACACAGCTCTTCGGAGACGACAATCTCGAGGTCCTTCATAACAGTGGTTTTTATTTCATTTGGAATATAAAAAACCAGACCACCTCTTTTCTTCGTAGATCTATTGCGTCGATAAAGGTTGTAGCTATTGAGTGACACCGTTACATCAGATATGCGTGGTTGAACCATGTCTCGGTTATAGCTATCACGTCTTTATTATGAACTGCATTTTCAAAATTGTCTACATCAGAGAGTACTGATCTTGCATTGATATGGCAGAATTTCATGATATATTGAATAATTGCAAACGATCGAGAAGTATAATAATAATTATTCAGTACAATAAACATAGATTCATAGGGTGATTTAAACAAAATCCCAATATTAATGATGAAACAAATGAAACAACAAAACAAAGAAAAATTATAAATTCAAAAAGATGTATGATCGGAATAACTGAAGTGCAGATTTCAGTCAGGCGTCTTATTTTGGTTTATTCTTACAAGTGACTCTATTTGTAGCGTCTTTTCCGTAACTAGAAGTCTAGTTACTTCTGTGTATAATTTTATCAAATTTACTACACTGAGACAATTCTCAAGATAATTTCCTCGGCTTTTCAAATGAACCAAACTAGGTGAGATTTTGATCCAATAACTTGAACATAGTTCGATGTGGTTGTCGTCTTTCGGGATATAAGTTAAAATACAATTCCGATGTCCTAACACTGTTTCTAAGGTATTTGTAATAAATTTGTATCACATCTCTTTTTTCTTCATTCGTGAAAGCCATTGTTCGCCAAAAATTCAAAGACTTGTACAATAACAAAATGTCATTTAGAGTAACAAATTGAATGTCAAATTTAGAAACATCAAAGTCAAAGCCTATTATGATAAGAATAAATTTTTTTCAATATCTTCAATTTGTCGGAAAAGAATGATAACTTATGATAATTCATTGAAAAGGTGAAATTTGGTTCTATTCAGAACAGAAAGAATCCAATGTAGCGCCCATAAGAAAAAAAAAAGTTGAAAATGGTGGCGGGAAGACGAAACGTCGGATAGCAAATCTGAAAACACCATTATGTAGCAGGAAAAAAGTGGCAATGTGCAAATGCAATTTATTTTTGAAGCCTTCGAAAAATAAAGCCAGAAAAAATTAAAAACAATTTTCCAAAATTTCTGTTTTTTTCCGGATGTCTCCGGATATACTCGGAATTTTAGAACTTCCTCAACGGCATATTGTAAGTCAGGTAAAAGCGCAACTTTGCTCCAATTTAACCATCTTCGTATCTCTCACAGTTTCCGAGATCCCAATGGTGAGGATCGAATTTGAAACACCCTGTATACTAAATTTGAGAAACGATGGAAGACATAGAAAATGTGAATTCTCTAGAAGATATCTTCATATCTGTTCGCAATCATTCAACAAAGCTGGCCACAATCGAGTAACAAGATCCCTTCATAATTACATCCGTATTGGCAGTTCATGAACTAATTTTTAAACATAATAAAATCATTACAGCTCAAAAAATGCGTAATTGATGCTGTATAAATTACATTACGGTCATCGTGGCATAAAATATACGACAAATTTAGCAAGGAAGTGTGAGAGAGGATATTCTGGGCAATGATAACAGCAGAGATGGAAAATAAAATGAGAAATTGCGACATTTGCATAAAATATTCGACAAACCAACAGAATCTATAGAAGTTTTGTGAAATCCCAGAACTTTCATTCGAGATAGTGAGTATAGATGTATTCAAGAAGAATGTTAGTTATAGTGGATCACTATTCTGATTTCTTGGAAACTGGAGAACTCAATGTCACAATTATTGATATCTGTAAAAAATACTTAGTAGACAAGGGATTTCAAGAAAAGTCATAGGTGACAATGGGTCAAATTTCATGAACCAAGACTTCAAAACATTTCTGGACTACAGAAAATTTGAACACTACACTTCTAGGTCATATCATTCTTGGAATAGCGGAAGCTGTAGTAGAAACCAATGACATATTACGGATAGACTCCGTTATTTACATAAATAGCTGCGGTCAACACAGAGTCACATTTTATGCACAACTTTTACTGTCGCTTATTTCGCGGCCTTTATCTGCTCAAATACATTGTAAATAAGCAAATGATTTAGCAGAAACTTAGCTTTGCCGAATTTTGGATTGAATGGCAACTATTTTGCGCAAAACAAGCTGCAATAAAAATTGTGTCTATCCGTGTCTATCCGTAATATGTCATTGGTGAAAACAGTGAAGCAAGTGAAAGGAAAGATTGTCGAAAGTAAGAATGATTTGTACGAAATGCTTCTGCTCGAAAGGAATACACCAAATAAAATTGGAAGTAGTCCAGAGCAGAGATAATTTTCGAAAAATTTGAGATGTACTATACCTGTCTATCAAATAAACAAAATTTAAACCAAAAATTATACGAAATGTTGATGTATCCATAGAAAATCCGAAGAAAGAATCAAAGTATCACTATGACAAAAAAACAGAATTTTAGAGAGCCCACTAATCAATGAAGAAGTAATGTTCAATAAAAATAAAAATGAAATAGAAAACATAACAACTACTGGATCATTTGAAATCAGAACCGACGATGGAAATGTACTTCAAAGAAACTTAGTTGATTGATTGATTGATTGATAAGAAGGTTTTCAGAACAGGCATTAATCACTACTAGAGATGACCATCAAGCAAACAGTTATATAGAAGATATAGAACATGAACCTGGTCCACCCTATAGATCCACTGTGAAAAAGGATAAGAAAATTTTTTCAAGAATCTCAGATTTTCAATTCAATTGAATAGTTTCAAATTCCGTTTATAATTTGCTATTTTCATGTTTTCAGTTGAATAATTTCGAATGTTGTATTTAATTATTATTTTCATTTGAGGGGGCATTTTATAGTACTGTGCATATCCCTATAGAAAGGTAGGGATTGCAGTTGACATTATATCATAATAGATGTGGAAAGAAAAACAAGTTCTTAAATTCCTATTGAACCGAAGAAGGTTGACAGCATCAATAATCATTTCACAAATATCACCCATCCTGAGGAAACTAACCCCCAATTATCCTTACTCAAGAGATACGACGTTCGTATAGAAAATTAATTTCAATTTGTTCCTGTATCTGTTGAAATGGTCAAGAAATATCTGCTTTGTATCAAAAGTAACGCAGTCGGAAGCGATGAATTGAAATGTTAAACTTAGTCGAAGAACATCTGCAAAAACATATAACGTTCATTTTCAATTCATTTATCTCTACTGGTGTTTTTCCTTCTATTTGAAAACAAATGTGTTCTAGTGATACCTTTGGCTAAATGCAATGAACGTTCTGAATTTTCAGACCTCAGACCAATAAGCATTTCACCTTCACTATCTAAAGCTCTAGAAATGGTACTGAAAGACCAAATGAATGCCTTTGTAGAGCAAATTAGAATCATCACTCCCGTTCAATCAGGCTTTCGTTCTCAACACAGAACTACAACAGCTCTCCTCGCAGTAACTGATGATATTTTTCGCGCAGTAGACATTGGAAAACTCACTTGTCTAGTGCTTTTGGATTATAGTAAGGCATTTGACACACTTGACCACGACATATTATGTAAAAAAACTCGGTTCTTTTGGATTTTCTCACAGTGCAGTCTCTCTCATTCATGATTACCTGGAAAATCGAACACAAAGAGTTGTCTAAGATGGAAAGATATCGGAGGCATCATTCGTAACCTCTGGAGTACCACAAGCATCAATTTTAGGCCCATTACTATTCTCCCTGTATATAACTGATTTTCATAATTTTACAAGTGATTGTACAATTCATGACTATGCATACGATACGCAGATATATCTTTCATTCACTCCTTCTGATCTACCACAGTCTCAAGACAACATGAATAAGGACTTGAACTCTTTGTTTGATATATCTTGTGCTCACAATCTGAAACTCACTACAAGAAAATCGAAGGTTATGCTATTTGGACCCAAGAAAGCTAGAAAGTCTGCAATAAATCTGTTGGATATCAACATAGATAAAGAGGTTCTTCGGATCGTGAATGTTTGCAAAAACCTCGGACTTTGGTTGGATACAGATCTACGATTCACAGAACATTCAAGTTATTTATATCAATCATCGTACAGCGTTCTGAAGCAATTGTATCCAAGTAGAGATATCCTGTCTACCAAACTGAAACTGAAATTATGCGAGTCCCTAATTTTCTCAAAATTATCCTACTGTGATAGTATTTATGGCCCTGCCTTAATAAAAACTGTAAGGCAATACTGGTGTCTCGTCTATCCCGTACGAGTGTCGTAAGTGGTAATATAACACTCGTAGAGCCGCGTTATGTCTGTGGATATAGGCTGAGACCGCATATGCTGAACATGCTGACAGCAAATGCATAATGGTCTCAGGCGCCTGACAGCAGGCCCTGCATCTAATATCAGGGACCACTATACCCATCACGTGGCTTCGGTAGACCAAGGTGTTGAAGACACCATATTCGCAGGCCATTATGAATCCGTCGGTCTCCGACTTCAGCCCACTTGACGTAAGGAAGGCGTAGGTCAAGTTCTTGGATAAGCCAAGGTCTTCGACGTTTCTGAAAAAGACCCCATACATAGGCTCATCCCTATGCAGCTGCAGCAGAGCTGCATTTTCTGCGGCATTCACTTGGGCTTTTTGCCGAATGGGTGCCAACTCTGTAACAGAGATCAGATCACGCCGTTTGGTGTCGAAGCTGAGACCAAGTTCATCAGCCGCACGGGATGCTGCCCTAAAGAGGAACGCTCCAATCCCTGCGTTTTCATGGTCTCGGAAAAGGGAATACAAACTCCTGATTACTTTACACGCTCAATCCGATACAATTCCGTTGTGAAGACACTCCAAACTCAAACGTCCTCCTTGTTGTCGGTGGAGATATAACCGAGGAACGAACGATTTGGGATGCAAACTTCTGTATAGGTGCATCATCTTGCGAGTCTTTACATCGAGTTGTCGCAGCTCCTCCATAGTCCACTTCATCACTCCGAAGGAGTAGAGTAAGATCGGAACGGCAAGCATATTTGTGGCAGCAACTCTGTTCTTTCCCGACAGTTCTGATGACCAGATCTCTCGGAGTTTGTGCTGATACTTGCCACGGAGAGAGTTTTTGACAGTTAAAACTTCTTGAGAGTGGTGTTGTTCCAGTCCCAAGTAGGTATATGTCTCTCCGGCACACAGATAACGTAGGATGCTTTCGTCTATGAGCTGGACGTCTTCTCCGTAATCGTCGCATCGTCCTCTTTTGAGATGAACCGTTGCACATTTGTCGATCCCAAACTCCATGCCGATGGCCTGCGTATACTCCTCCATCACCCTCAAAGACTGACGTAGGTCCTTTTCACCTGAGGCATAAAGCTTAAGGTCATTCATGTAGAATAGATTAGTCACCTTATGCCTCCGGTTGCTAGGGGTGCCGCAGAGGTATCCACGCGTTTCTCTGAGGGCAACGGACAATGGCAATAGTGAGATGCAAAAGAGTAGAGGGCTGAGAGAATCTTCCTGAAACACTCTCCTTCTGAAGATAACCTCATCTGTTTGGACTCTAGCTTGACCTGATGTTATAGTGAAGCGAGTTCTCCAGAGCGGCATCAGTTCATCAAAAAACCAACCGGAAATCTGCTGGTCACTATTCAACCATGAGTTGGAAACTCTGGCCAAATAGAGGTGGGTGCTAGGAAATTTTTTCCACCAGTAGTTCCCCAGTCCTTCCGGACCTGGTGCAAACGAGTTCTTCGAGCCCCCAAGGGCTCGTCGAACTTCTTCCCGGGTTATCGGGTCGCGCAGTTCATTGAGCTCTGGCTGTTGAATTATTATTATTGTTATTATTATTATTATTATTATTATTATTATTATTATTATTATTATCATTATTATTATTATTATTATTATTATTATTATTATTATTATTATTATTATTATTATTATTATTATTATTATTATTATTATTATTATTATTATTATTATTATTATTATTATTATTATTATTATTATTATTATTATTATTATTATTATTATTATTATTATTATTATTATTATTATTATTATTATTATTATTATTATTATTATTATTATTATTATTATTATTATTATTATTATTATTATTATTATTATTATTATTATTATTATTATTATTATTATTATTATTATTATTATTATTATTATTATTATTATTATTATTATTATTATTATTATTATCATCTATTTTGAATTAAAATTCTCCAGTCGGACCCTGTCTCCGATGCTCCGATACATTCGGAGGGCGCGCTGGCAACATCATTACCCCAATAACCACTCCCCAAACTATGGGGTAAGCAGCTATTGGGTCCGGGAATCGTGTGCCCTGAGCAGACGTAATGAACCGAGGATGACAGCCTTCTGCATTCTTCCGGCTATGATTTCTGACATCTTTCTACATGCCGGTATGATTTTTAAGTTCGAGAGTAATGAATCCATCACACCGCCAAGGGACCCTATTATCAGAACAACCATTTTTACAGAATGGTCTGGATAGAGCCTGCGGAGTTCGAAGAGTAAATCTCGATATTTCGTCCGTTTCTCCTCCTCCTTTCGGACGATATTCGTTTCGCCAGGAGCCGAAAACTCAATGACGAATATCGTCTTACTTCCATGGTCGAGGAGTACTACATCAGGCTTATTGGCCTGTATTTGCCTGAGGGTAAGAAATGAGTAGTTCCAGTAGATCCGGCACTTCTCATTCTCCACCACGGACTCAATATCCCCCGGAGCCTAAGGCAACACTGGTGTCTCGTCTATAGCGTACGAGTGTCGTAGGTGGTAATATAACACTCGTAGAGCCGCGTTATGTCTGTGGATATAGGCTGAGACCGCATATGCTGGACATGCTGACAGCAAATGCATTATGGTCTCAGGCGCCTGACGGCAGGCCCTGCATCTAATATCAGGGACCTCTATTCCCATCACGTGGCTTCGGTAGACCAAGGTGTTGAAGACACCATCTTGGCAGGCCATTATGAATCCCTCGGTCTCCGACTTCAGCCCACTTGACCTAAGGAAGGCGTAGGTCAAGTTCTTGGATAAGCCAAGGTCTTCAACGTTTCTGAAGAAGATCCCATGCAAAGGCTTATCCCTATGCAGCTGCAGAAGAGCTGCATTTTCTGCGGCCTTTACATGGGCTTTTTGCCGAATGGGTGCCAACTCTGTGACAGAGTTCGGATCACGCCGTTTGGTGTCGAAACTGAGACCGAGTTCATCAGCCGCACGGGCTGCTGCCTTGAAGAGGAACGCTCCAGTCCCTGCGTTTTCATGGTCACGGACCATGCAGAGAAGGGGGTCCAAACTCCTAATTACTTTACATGCTCCATCCAATACCATTCTGTTGTGAAGACACTCCAAACTCAAAAGTCCTCGTCCTCCTTGTTGTCGGTGGAGATATAACCGAGGAACGGACGATTTGGGATGCAAGCTCCTGTATAGGTGCATCATCTTGCGAGTCTTTACGTCGAGTTGTCGCAGCTCCTCCTGAGTCCACTTCATTACTCCGAAGGAGTAGAGTAAGATCGGAACGGCAAGCATATTTGTGGCAGCAACTTTGTTCTTTCCCGACAGTTCTGATGACCAGATCTGTCGGAGTTTGTGCTGATACTTGCCGCGGAGAGAGTTTTTGACAGTTATAACTTCTTGAGAGTGAAATTGTTCCACTCCCAAGTAGGTATACGTCTCTCCGGCACCCAGATGACGTAGGATGCTTCCGTCTATGAGCTGGACGTCTTCTCCGTAATCGTCGCATCTTCCTCTTTTGAGATGAACCGTTGCACATTTGTCGATCCCAAACTCCATGCCGATGGCCTGCGTATACTCCTCCACCACCCTCAAAGACTGACGTAGGTCATTTTCACCTGAGGCATAAAGCTTAAGATCATCCATGTAGAATAGATGAGTCACCTTATGCCTCCGTTTGCTGGGGGTGCCGCAGTAGTATCCACGTGTTTTTCTGAGGGCAACGGACAATGGCAATAGTGAGATGCAAAAGAGAAGGGGGCTGAGAGAATCTCCCTGAAACACTCCCCTTCTGAAGATAACCTGATCTGTTTGAACTCTAGCTTGACCTGATGTTATAGTGAAGCGAGTCCTCCAGAGTGGCATCAGTTGTTCAATGCATCTCACTATTTGATCGGGTATCGCAAGGCATCGAAGAACGTGCATGATTAGCTCATGCGATGTCGTGTCAAATGCCTTGCGATAGTCGATCCAAGCCATCGAAAGGTTACGCTTATACTGCGTGGAGTCCTGCGTAATACATCTATCGATGAGCAGATTCTCCTTGCATCCAGCGACCCCTTTCTTTGACCCTCTTTGCTCATATATCCGTTCGTACACGTGTTCAACTGCGGTGAGTATTCGCATGTACAAAATGCGTGTGAACATCTTATAACATGCGTTCAGGCATGTTATCGGTCTGTAGTTTTTCGGTTCCGACAAATCTCCCGTTTTTGGGATCAGCACGGTTCGCCTCTCGACAAACCAACCGGGAATCTGCTGCTCACCATTCAACCATGAGTTGAAAACTCTGGCCAAATGTTGGTGGGTGCTGGGAAATTTTTTCCACCAGTAGTTCCCTAGTCCATCCGGACCTGGTGCAGCTGAGTTCTTCGAGCCCTCAAGGGCTCGTCGAACTTCTTCCGGGGTTATCGGATCGCGCAGTTAATTGAGCTCTGGCTGTTGAAGCCTTCCGCTAGGGCTGGAGTGTCTACATTCAGTGGTTGCGGATGTTCATAAATATCATTCCAGAAGGCTTCTACCTGATCAGCGGTCGGCGGATTTTCTACAACACGCGGAGGCTTAGGCTTTTGTAATAATTGAGAAGGATTATCGCGGAATTTTGAGTTTTCAGCGACGCTCCTCAATCGCCTCACTAGTGACTTCTTTGCAGCCACTAGCATTCGTATCCTGTCAAGGCAGTGCTGTTTGGTAGTCAACAGCACTCCTTGATTCAGTGTGTGATGGGCTCTTCTTAATTTTGCCGCTATTCGGCGCACTGCTGGCGTGAAAAGCCTGTTGGCTGCCATATAGTCCATCACACATTGGATACGAGACGCGTGTTGTCTCGCCGACTTGATCTTGGCTTCCATCTTCTGTACTCGTCGCTCGTGCCTTCCAACCGACAAGAAGGGATTCCTTCTCTCCGTTTGGGTCAGCGACTGAGCGGCTCTGTACACAGCGCTGTTAATTTGCCAGATATCAGCCTCTTCTATTAGGTCATCCCGAACCTCTGCATCCACTTGGGCTAGTTGTTCTGGCTTCAGGTACTTTGGTACGTGAAGCACCCTACGTGTTCTGAAATTTTCCATTGGCGGTGCAATCAAAGGTTCCTCCTGTGCCAGACCAACTCGTGGTGGAACTGCCACTTCTGCCAGTTCGTTAGCCGGCTGAGGAGGGGCCCTGATATAGCCTCGAGCCCGAAGATACATAATCCCTGAGATTTTGTGCGGTGAAAGCGGCATGCTCTGGGTGATTTTCGCACCACAGTGCATGTATTCTCGCCCTTCGGGCGGACTCACTACTCTCGTAAAAACGCAGAAGGTCATCCCTCAATTCATTAGTCCACTCAAAGCGTCCTTGTTCGTCGCGGTCGTCATAAGCAGGCAAATCCTCGTTTACGGCTCCTCCACCTTGCCTTTGACCCCTTATCCGAGGGGGTCGGTTGTGGGGGCCTCTTCCTCGTCTGTTTGGAACCCGAGTTTCTAGGTTTAGCGGGGGGTTAGCATAGTATACCCACGGCCGACATCAGAGGGAAAGCTCTTTCCCTCCCGGGTGCACCTGAGCTGCCGGTACGGTTTAGCACCTTTTGCTCGTGGAAGTGGTGACGCAACTCACCAGGGCCTGAGATGTTGGTTGGCCTCCCTGCTTATTATGATTATTATTATTATTATTATTATTATTATTATTATTATTATTATTATTATTATTATTATTATTATTATTATTATTATTATTATTTTTTTTCCTTGGTGTTTTGGCATCGACTGCTATGGTCATTAGCCATGTGTTCTGGATAGGCCTTGTTACTAACTCCATACGCCACTTTAGGAGCAGCACTGTTAATTTTTAACGCAACAGTGAATCGTGGAGGATTATTCCCAGCCGACACGAGCCTCAGTCATTCAGACTTTCACATCTGAAAATGAAAAAAGATCGCACCGTCTGGGAATCGAACCTGCAATCTCTCGATTACCAGGCGAGCGCTTAACCACTGCGCTAATCCCCGCCCTATATTATTATTATTATTATTATTATTATTATTATTATTATTATTATTATTATTATTATTATTATTATTATTATTATTATTATTATTATTATTATTATTATTATTATTATTATTATTATTATTATTATTATTATTATTATTATTATTATTATTATTATTATTATTATTTTTTTTTTCTCCTTAGGAGTGTACCAGTCAGACCCTGTCTCCGGTGCTCCGACCCATCCGGAGGGCGCGCTGGTGTCGTTAACCCCAATAACCACTCCCTACATCCGTAGGGTGAGTGATTATTGGGTCCAAGAATCGTGTGCCCTGAGTAGACGAAGCGAACCAAGTATAACGGCCTTCTGCATTCTTGCTGCTAAGATTTCTGCCATATTACGGCAAGCAGGTATTATTTTCAAATTGGAGAGCAGTGTGTCCATCATTCCACCAAGGACTCCTATGATCAGAACCACCATTTTGACAGAATGGTCCGGATATAACCTGCGGAGTTCAAAGAGAAGATCTCGATATTTAGTCCGTTTTTCCTCCTCTTTTCGAACGATATTAAATTCGCCTGGAGCGGAAAACTCCATGACGAATATCGTTCTACTTTGGTGGTCGAGGAGGACAACATCAGGCTTATTGGCTTGTATTTGCCTGAGGGTGGGGAATGAGTAGTTCCAATAGATTCGGCATCTCTCATTCTCCACCACGGACTCAATATCCCCCGGAGCATAAGGCAACACCGGTGTCTCGTCTATACCGTACGAGTGTCGTAGGTGGTAGTACAACACTCGTAGCGCCGCGTTATGCCTGTGGATATAGGCTGAGACCGCATAAGATGGGCAAGCTGATAGCAAATGCATCACGGTCTCAGGTGCCCCACGACATGCCCTGCATCGGGTGTCAGGGACGTCTATACCCATCACGCGACTACGGTAGACAAGGGTGTTGAAGACACCATCCTGGCAGGCCATTATGAATCCCTCGGTCTCCGACTTTAGCTCACTCGACCTGAGGAAGGCAAAGGTCAAGCTTTTGGATAAGCCAAGGTCTTCGATGTTATGAAAGAAGACACCATGCATTGGCTTATCCATATGTAGCTGTAGCAGGACCTCTGTCTCCGCAGCTTTTATCTGAGCTTTTTGCTGAACGGGTCCCAACTCGGTGACAGAGTTTGGGTTAGCCCGTTCAGTGTCGAAAACGAGACCGAGTTCATCGGCAGCACGGGTAGCTGCCTTAAAAAGGAATGCTCCAATCCCTGCTTTCTCATGGTCGCGGACCATGCAGAGAAGGGGATCTGAACTCCTGATGACTTTACAGGCCCCATCCAGAACCATTCTGTTATGAAGACACTCCAAACTCAAAAGTCCACGGCCTCCCCGTTGTCTGGGAAAGTATAACCGTGGAACGGACGATTTAGGATGCAAGCTCCTATTGAGATGCATCATTTTGCGAGTCTTAACGTCAAGTTGTCGCAGCTCTTCCTTAGTCCACTTCATCACTCCGAAAGAGTAAAGAAGGATCGGAACGGCAAGCATATTAGTTGCAGCAACTTTGTTCTTCCCCGACAGTTCTGATGACCAGATCTGTCGGAGTTTATGCTGATACTTGCCGCGGAGAGAGTTTTTAACTGCAAATACCTCTTGGGAGCGGCGTTGTTCCACCCCAAGGTAGGTATAAGTCTCTCCGGCATCCAGATGATGTAGGATGCTTCCGTCTACGAGCTGGACATCCTCTCCGTATTCCTCGCATCGTCCTCTTTTGAGATGAACCGTGGCACATTTGTCGATCCCAAATTCCATACCGATAGCATGCGTATATTCTTCCACCACCCTAAGGGACTGATGTAGGTCCCTTTCTCCAGAGGCATACAATTTGAGGTCATCCATGTAAAATAGATGGGTGACATTATGCCTCCGGTTGCTGGGGGTGCCGCAGTTGTACCCACGGGTATTCCTGAGCGCAACGGACAATGGCAATAGTGAGATGCAGAAGAGAAGAGGGCTAAGGGAGTCTCCCTGAAACACACCTCTTCTAATGATGACCTGCTCTGTTTGGACTATGTCTCTACCAGATCTTATGGTGAAGCGAGTCCTCCAGAGCGGCATCAGTTGTCCAATGCATCCCACTATTTGACCGGGTACCTCAAGGCATCTGAGCAAATGCATGATTAACTCATGTGATGTTGTATCAAATGCCTTGCGGTAATCGATCCAGGCCATCGAAAGGTTACGCTTATACTGCACGGAGTCCTGCGTGATACATCTATCGATGGGCAGGTTCTCCTTGCACCCGGCGACCCCTTTCTTTGACCCTCTTTGCTCATTTATCCGTTCATACACCGGATCAACTGCGGAAAGAATGCGCGTGTATAAGATGCGCGTAAACACCTTATAACACGCATTCAAGCATGTTATCGGCCTGTAATTCTTTGGATCAGACAAATCTCCGTTTTTGGGGATGAGCACGGTTCGCCCCTCGACAAACCACTCTGGAATCTGCTGCTCCCCATCTAGCCATGGGTTGAAAACTCTGGCCAGATGGCGGTGGGTTGTTGGAAACTTTTTCCACCAATAGTTTCAACCCATCAGGGCCTGGAGCAGCGAAATTCTTAGAGCCTTTAAGGGCCCCTCGTACTTCTTCCGTGGTTATCGGAATGCGCAGATCATTGAGCTCAGGCTGCCGAAGACTCCTGCAAAATGCTTCGAACTGCGCTAGGGCTGGAGTATCTACATTGAGTGGTTGCGGATACTCATAGATATTCTTCCAGAATGTTTCCACCCGATCTGCAGCCGGCGGGTTATCGACAACACGTGGAGGCTCTTGGAATAAGCGAGAAGGTTTATCGCGGAACTTTATGTTTTCCGCGATACCTCTCGCCCGCCTCACTAGTGACTTCTTTGCAGCCACTAGCATTCGTATCCTATCAAGGCAGTGCTGTTTGATGGTGAACAGCACACCTAGATTTAATGTGTGGTGAGCTCGTCTCAGTTTTGCGGCAATTCGCCGCACTGCGGGCGTGAAAGGCCTATTGGCCGCCACGAAGTCCACCACACACTGGATACGAGACGCGTGTTGTCTCGCCGACTTGATCTTGGCTTCCATCTTGTGTACACGTCGTTCATGCCTCCCTAACAGAGCGGTGGTGTCCCTCCTCTCCGTTTGGGATAGAGCATGAGCGGCGTCGTACACGACAGAATTGATCTGCCAGATGTCAGCCTCTTCTGGAAGAACATCGCCAATCTCCGCATCCACCCGTGCCAGTTCTTGCTGCTAAGATTTCTGCCATATCACGGCAAGCAGGTATTATCTTCAAGTTGGAGAGCAGTGTGTCCATCATATTATTATTATTATTATTATTATTATTATTATTATTATTTTTTTCCCGTTGGGAATGTACCAGTCAGGCCCTGTCTCCGGTGCTCCGATACATCCGGAGGGCGCGCTGGTGTCGTTAACCCCAATAACCACTCCCTACGTCCGTAGGGTGAGTGACTATTGGGTCCGAGAATCATGTGCCCTGAGTAGACGGAGCGAACCAAGGATGACGGCCTTCTGCATTCGCGCTGCTAAGATTTCTGCCATATTACGGCAAGCAAGTATTATCTTCAAGTTGGAGAGCAGTGTGTCCATCATTCCACCAAGGACTCCTATGATCAGAACCACCATTTTGACAGAATGGTCCGGATATAACCTGCGGAGTTCAAAGAGAAGATCTCGATATTTAGTCCGTTTTTCCTCCTCTTTTCGAACGATATTCATTTCGCCTGGAGCGGAAAACTCCATGACGAATATCGTTTTACTTTGGTGGTCGAGGAGGACAACATCAGGCTTATTGGCTTGTATTTGCCTGAGGGTGGGGAATGAGTAGTTCCAATAGATCCGGCACCTCTCATTCTCCACCACGGACTCAATATCCCCCGGAACATAAGGCAACACCGGTGTCTCGTCTATACCGTACGAGTGTCGTAGATAGTAGTATAACACTCGTAGCGCCGCGTTATGCCTGTGGATATAGGCTGAGACCGCATAAGATGGGCATGCTGATAGCAAATGCATTACGGTCTCAGGTGCCCCACGACATGCCCTGCATCGGGTGTCAGGGACGTCTATACCCATCACGCGACTACGGTAGACGAGGGTGTTGAAGACACCATCCTGGCAGGCCATTATGAATCCCTCGGTCTCCGACTTTAGCTCACTCGCCCTGAGGAAGGCAAAGGTCAAGCTTTTGGATAAGCCAAGGTCTTCGATTTTGTGAAAGAAGACACCATGCATTGGCTTATCCATATGTAGCTGTAGCAGGACCTCTGTCTCCGCAGCTTTGATGTGAGCTTTTTGCTGAACGGGTCCCAACTCGGTGACAGAGTTTGGGTTAGCCCGTTCAGTGTCGAATACGAGACCGAGTTCATCGGCCGCACGGGTTGCTGCCTTAAAAAGAAATGCTCCAAACCCTGCTTTTTCATGGTCGCGGACCATGCAGAGAAGGGGATCTGAACTCCTGATGACTTTACAGGCCCCATCCAGAACCATTCTGTTATGCATACACTCCAAACTCAAAAGTCCACGGCCTCCCCGTTGTCTGGGAAAGTATAACCGTGGAACGGACGATTTAGGATGCAAGCACCTATTGAGATGCATCACTTTGCGAGTTTTAACGTCGAGTTGTCGCAGCTCTTCCTTAGTCCACTTCATTACTCCGAAAGAGTAGAGAAGGATCGGAACGGCAAGCATATTGGTTGCAGCAACTTTGTTCTTCCCCGACAGTTCTGATGACCAGATCTGTCGGAGTTTATGCTGATACTTGCCGCGGAGAGAGTTCTTAACTGTGAATACCTCTTGGGAGTGGCGTTGCTCCACCCCTAGGTAAGTATATGTCTCTCCGGCATCCAGATGATGTAGGATGCTTCCGTCTACGAGCTGGACATCCTCTCCGTATTCCTCGCATCGTCCTCTTTTGAGATGAACCGTGGCACATTTGTCGATCCCAAATTCCATTCCGATAGCATGCGTGTACTCTTCCACCACCCTAAGGGACTGATGTAGGTCCCTTTCTCCAGAGGCATATAATTTGAGGTCATCCATGTAAAACAGATGGGTGACTTTATGCCTCCGGTTGCTGGGGGTGCCGCAGTTGTACCCACGGGTATTCCTGAGTACAACGGACAATGGCAATAGTGAGATGCAGAAGAGAAGAGGGCTGAGGGAGTCTCCCTGAAACACGCCTCTTCTAATGATGACCTGCTCTGTTTGGACTATGTCTCTACCAGATCTTATGGTGAAGCGAGTCCTCCAGAGTGGCATCAGTTGTCCAATGCATCCCACTATTTGATTGGGTACCTCAAGACATCTGAGCAAATGCATGATTAACTCATGCGATGTTGTATCAAATGCCTTGCGGTAATCAATCCAGGCCATCGAAAGGTTACGCTTATACTGCACGGAGTCCTGCGTGATACATCTATCGATGAGCAGGTTCTCCTTGCAGCCAGCTACCCCTTTCTTTGACCCTCTTTGCTCATATATCCGTTCATACACCGGATCAACTGCGGAGAGAATACGCGTGTATAAGATGCGCGTAAACAACTTATAGCACGCATTCAAGCATGTTATCGGCCTGTAATTCATTGGATCAGACAAATCTCCGTTCTTGGGGATGAGCACGGTTCGCCCCTCGACAAACCACTCCGGAATCTGCTGCTCCCCATCTAGCCATGAGTTAAAAACTCTTGCCAGATGGCGGTGGGTTGTTGGAAACTTTTTCCACCAATAATTATTCAACCCATCAGGGCCTGGAGCAGCAAAGTTCTTCGAGCCTTTGAGGGCCCCTCGAACTTCTTCCGTGGTTATCGGATTGCGCAGATCATTGTGCTCAGGCTGCCGAAGCGTCCTGCAGTAAGCTTCGAACTGCGCTAGGGCTGGAGTGTCTACATTGAGTGGTTGCGGAAACTCATAGATGTTCTTCCAGAAGGTTTCTACCCGATCAGCAGCCGGCGGGTTATCGACAACACGTGGAGGCTCTTGGAATAAGCGGGAAGGTTTATCGCGGAACTTTATGTTTTCCGCGATACTTCTCGCTCGCCTCACTAGTGACTTCTTTGCAGCCACTAGCATTCGTATCCTATCAAGACAGTGCTGTTTTATGGTAAACAGCACGCCTTGATTCAATGTGTGGTGAGCTCGTCTTAGCCTTGCAGCAATTCGCCGCACTGCCTGCGTGAAAGGCCTATTGGCCGACATGTAGTCCACCACACACTGGATACGAGACGCGTGTTGTCTCGCCGACTTGATCTTAGCTTCCATCTTGTGAACGCGTCGCTCATGCCTCCCAACAAGAGCAGTGGTGTCCCTCCTCTCCGTCTGGGATATTGCACGAGCGGCGTCGTACACGACAGAATTGATCTGCCAGATGTTGGCCTCTTCTGGAAGAACATCGCCAATCTCCGCATCCACCCGTGCCAGTTCTTGCGGCTTCAAGGGCTTCATATTGTGAAGCGCCCTGCGGGTTCTGATGTCCTCCATTGGTGGTATGATGCGAGCCTCCTCTGCAGCCAGACCGACACGTGGCATATCTGCCACTTCGTTAACCGGCTGAGAAGGAGCTCTAACATAGCCTCGAGCCCGGAGATAGGATACATAATCCCTGAGATTTTGGGCGGAAACGGCGGCATGCTCTGGGTGTCTCTCACACCAAAGAGCATGCATCCTTGCCATGTATCCTCTCCGGGCGGGCTCACTGCTCTCATAGCAATACAGAAGTCCATCCCTTAATCTATCCGTCCACTCAAAGCGTCCGTTGTCATTGCGGTTGTCGTCATTTGGCAAATCATCGTTGTTGGCCCCACCACCTTGCCTTTGACCCCTAATCCGAGGGGGTCGGTTGTGGGGGCCTCTTCCCCGATTATTTGGAACCGAGTAAAAGGGTTTACTGGGGGGTTAACCCAGCAAACCCACGGCCGACACCGGAGGGAAAGATGCCTTTTCCCTCCCGGATGCGCATGAGCTGCCGGTCCGATTTTGCATCCTTTGCTCGGGTAGGTGGTGTCGCAACTCACCAGGGCCTCAGGTGTTGGTTGACCTCCCTGCCTATTATTATTATTATTATTATTATTATTATTATTATTATTATTATTATTATTATTATTATTATTATTATTATTATTATTATTATTATTATTATTATTATTATTATTATTATTATTATTATTATTATTATTATTATTATTATTGTTATTATTATTATTATTATTTTCTCCTGAGGAGTGTACCAGTCAGGCCCTGTCTCCGGTGCTCCGGCCTATCCAGAGGGCGCGCTGGTGTCGTTAACCCCAATAACCACTCCCTACGTCCGTAGGGTGAGTGACTATTGGGTCCGAGAATCGTGTGCCCTGAGTAGACGAAGCGAACCAAGGATAACGGCCTTCTGCATTCTTGCTGCTAAGATTTCTGCCATATTACGGCAAGCCGGTATTATCTTCAAGTTAGAGAGCAGTGTGTCCATCATTCCACCAAGGACTCCTATAATCAGAACCACCATTTTGACAGAATGGTCCGGATATAACCTGCGGAGTTCAAAGAGAAGATCTCGATATTTAGTCCGTTTTTCCTCCTCTTTTCGAACGATATTCATTTCGCCTGGAGCGGAAAACTCCATGACGAATATCGTTTTATTTTGGTGGTCGAGGAGGACAACATCAGGCTTATTGGCCTGTATTTGCCTGAGGGTGGGGAATGAGTAGTTCCAATAGATTCGGCATCTCTCATTCTCCACCACGGACTCAATATCCTCCGGAACATAAGGCAACACCGTTGTCTCGTCTATACTGTACGAGTGTCGTAGGTGGTATAACAACACTCGTAGCGCCGCGTTATGCCTGTGGATATAGGCTGAGACCGCATAAGATGAGCATGCTGATAGCAAATGCATTACGGTCTCAGGTGCCCCACGACATGCCCTGCATCGGGTGTCAGGGACGTCTATACCCATCACGCGACTACGGTAGACGAGGGTGTTGAAGACACCATCCTGGCAGGCCATTATGAATCCCTCGGTCTCCGACTTTAGCTCACTCGACCTGAGGAAGGCAAAGGTCAATCTTTTGGATAAGCCAAGGTCTTCGATGTTGTGAAAGAAGACACCATGCATTGGCTTATCCATATGTAGCTGTAGCAGGACCTCTGTCTCCGCAGCTTTGATGTGAGCTTTTTGCTGAACGGGTCCCAACTCGGTGACAGAGTTTGGGTTAGCCCGTTCAGTGTCGAATACGAGACCAAGTTCATCGGCCGCACGGGTTGCTGCCTTAAAAAGAAATGCTCCAATCCCTGCTTTTTCATGGTCGCGGACCATGCACAGAAGGGGATCTGAACTCCTGATGACTTTACAGGCCCCATCCAGAACCATTCTGTTATGCATACACTCCAAACTCAAAAGTCCACGGCCTCCCCGTTGTCTGGGAAAGTATAACCGTGGAACGGACGATTTAGGATGCAAGCACCTATTGAGATGCATCACTTTGCGAGTTTTAACGTCGAGTTGTCGCAGCTCTTCCTTAGTCCACTTCATTACTCCGAAAGAGTAGAGAAGGATCGGAACGGCAAGCATATTGGTTGCAGCAACTTTGTTCTTCCCCGACAGTTCTGATGACCAGATCTGTCGGAGTTTATGCTGATACTTGCCGCGGAGAGAGTTCTTAACTGTGAATACCTCTTGGGAGTGGCGTTGCTCCACCCCTAGGTAAGTATACGTCTCTCCGGCATCCAGATGATGTAGGATGCTTCCGTCTACGAGCTGGACATCCTCTCCGTATTCCTCGCATCGTCCTCTTTTGAGATGAACCGTGGCACATTTGTCGATCCCAAATTCCATTCCGATAGCATGCGTGTACTCTTCCACCACCCTAAGGGACTGATGTAGGTCCCTTTCTCCAGAGGCATATAATTTGAGGTCATCCATGTAAAACAGATGGGTGACTTTATGCCTCCGGTTGCTGGGGGTGCCGCAGTTGTACCCACGGGTATTCCTGAGTACAACGGACAATGGCAATAGTGAGATGCAGAAGAGAAGAGGGCTGAGGGAGTCTCCCTGAAACACGCCTCTTCTAATGATGACCTGCTCTGTTTGGACTATGTTTCTACGAGATCTTATGGTGAAGCGAGTCCTCCAGAGTGGCATCAGTTGTCCAATTCATCCCACTATTTGATTGGGTACCTCAAGACATCTGAGCAAATGCATGATTAACTCATGCGATGTTGTATCAAATGCCTTGCGGTAATCAATCCAGGACATCGAAAGGTTACGCTTATACTGCACGGAGTCCTGCGTGATACATCTATCGATGAGCAGGTTCTCCTTGCAGCCGGCGACCCCTTTCTTTGACCCTCTTTGCTCATATATCCGTTCATACACCGGATCAACTGCGGAGAGAATGCGCGTGTATAAGATGAGCGTAAACAACTTATAGCACGCATTCAAGTATGTTATCGGCCTGTAATTCTTTGGATCAGACAAATCTCCGTTCTTGAGGATGAGCACGGTTCGCCCCTCGACAAACCACTCCGGAATCTGCTGCTTTCCATCTAGCCATGAGTTAAAAACTCTTGCCAGATGGCGGTGGGTTGTTGGAAATTTTTCCACCAATAATTATACAACCCATCAGGGCCTGGAGCAACAAAGTTCTTTGAAACTTTGAGGGCCCCTCGAACTTCTTCCGTGGTTATCGGATTGCGCAGATCATTGTGCTCAGGCTGCCGAAGCGTCCTGCAGTGAGCTTCGAACTGCGCTAGGGCTGGAGTGTCTACATTGAGTGGTTGCGGAAACTCATAGATGTTCTTCCAGAAGGTTTTCCGCGATACTTCTCGCCCGCCTCACTAGTGACTTCTTTGCAGCTACTAGCATTCGTATCCTATCAAGACAGTGCTGTTTTATGGTAAACAGCACGCCTTGATTCAATGTGTGGTGAGCTCGTCTTAGCTTTGCAGCAATTCGCCGCACTGCCGGCGTGAAAGGCCTATTGGCCGACATGTAGTCCACCACACACTGGATACGAGACGCGTGTTGTCTCGCCGACTTGATCTTAGCTTCCATCTTGTGAACGCGTCGCTCATGCCTCCCAACAAGAGCGGTGGTTTCCCTCCTCTCCGTCTGGGATAGAGCACGAGCGGCGTCGTACACGACAGAATTGATCTGCCAGATGGTAGCCTCTTCTGAAAGAACATCGCCAATCTCTGCATACACTCGTGCCAGTTGTTGCGGCTTCAAGGGCTTCATATTGTGAAGCGCCCTGCGGGTTCTGATGTCCTCCATTATTATTATTATTATTATTATTATTATTATCATTATTACTATTATTATTATTATAATTTTTTTTTCTTAGGAGCGTACCAGTCAGGCCCTGTCTCTGGTACTCCGACCCATCCAGAAGGCGCGCTGGTGTCGTTAACCCCAACAACGACTCCCCACGTCCGTAGGGTGAGTGATTATTGGGTCCGAGAATCATGTGCCCTGAGAAGACGGAGCGAACCAAGAATAACGGCCTTCTGCATTCGTGCTGCTAAGATATTACGGCAAGCAGCTATTCTCTTCAAATAGGAGAGCAGTGTGTCCATCATTCCACCAAGGACTCCTATGATCAGAACAACCATTTTGACAGAATGGTCCGGATACAACCTGCGGAGTTCAAAGAGAAGATCTCGATATTTAGTCCGTTTTTCCTCCTCTTTTCGAACGATATTCATTTCGCCTTGAGCGAAAAACTCCACAACGAATATCGTTTTACTTTGGTGGTCGAGGAGGACAACATCAGGCTTATTGGCTTTTATTTGCCTGAGGGTGGAGAATGAGTAGTTCCAATAGATTCGGCACCTCTCATTCTCCACCACGGACTCAATATCCCCTGGAACATAAGGCAATACCGGTGTCTCGTCTATACCGTACGAGTGTCGTAGATGGTAGTAACACTCGTAGAGCCGAGTTATGCCTGTGGATATAGGCTGAGACCGCATATCATGGGCATGCTGATAGCAGATGCATTACGGTCTCAGGTGCCCCACGACATGCCCTGCATCGGGTGTCAGGGACGTCTTTACCCATTACGCGACTACGGTAGACAATAGTGTTGAAGACATCATCCTGGCAAGCCATTATGGATCCCTCAGTCTTCGACTTTAGCTCACTCGACCTGAGGAAGGCAAAGGTCAAGCTATTGGATAAGCCAATGTCTTCGATGTTGTGAAAGAAGACACTATGCATTGGCTTATCCATATGTTGCTGTAGCAGGACCTCTGTCTCCGCAGCTTTGATGTGAGCTTTCTGCTGAACGGGTCACAACTCGGTGACAGAGTTTGGGTTAGCCCGTTCAGTGTCGAATACGAGACCGAGTTCATCGGCCGCACGGGTTGCTGCCTTGAAAAGAAATGCTCCAATCCCTGCTTTTTCATGGTCGCGGACCATGCAGAGAAGGGGATCTGAACTCCGGATGACTTTACAGGCCCCATCCAGAACCATTCTGTTATGCAGACACTCCAAAGTCCACGGCCTCCCCGTTTTCTGGAAAAGTATAACCGTGGAACGGGCGATTTAGGATGCAAGCTCCTATTGAGATGCATCGTTTTGCGAGTTTTAACGTCGAGTTGTCGCAGCTCTTCCTTAGTCCAATTCATTACTCCGAAAGAGTAAAGAAGGATCGGAACGGCAAGCATATCGGTTGCAGCAACTTTGTTCTTTCCCGACAGTTCTGATGACCAGATCTGTCGGAGTTTATGCTGATACTTGCCGCGGAGAGCGTTCTCAATTGTGAATACCTCTTGGGACTGGCGTTGCTCTACCCCTAGGTGAGTATACGTCTCTCCGGCATCCAGATGATGTAGGATGCTTCCGTCTACGAGCTGGACATCCTCTCCGTATTCCTCGCATCGTTCTCTTTTGAGATGAACCGTAGCACATATGTCGATCCCAAATTCCATTCCGATAGCATGCGTGTACTCTTCAACCACCCTAAGGGACTGATGTAGGTCCCTTTCTCCAGAGGCATATAATTCTAGGTCATCCATGTAAAACAGATTGGTGACTTTATGCCTCCGGTTGCTGGGGGTGCCGCGGTTGTACCCTCGGGTATTCCTGAGTACAACGGACAATGGCAATAGTGAGATTCAGAAGAGAAGAGGGCTGAGGGAGTCTCCCTGAAACACGCCTCTCCTTATGATGACCTGCTCTGTTTGGACTGTGTCTCTACCAGATCTTATGGTGAAACGAGTCCTCCAGAGTGGCATCAGTTGTCCAATACATCCCACTATTTGATTGGGTACCTCAAGACATCTGAGCAAATGCATGATTAACTCATGCGATGTTGTATCAAATGCCTTGCCGTAATCGATCGAGGTCATCGAAAGGTTACGCTTATACTGCACGGAGTCCTGCTTGATACATCTATCGATGAGCAGGTTCTCCTTGCAGCAGGCGACCCTTTTCTTTGACCCTCTCTGCTCATATATCCCTTCGTACACCTGATCAACTGCGGAAAGAATGCGCGTGTATAAGATGCGTGTAAGCACCTTATAACATGCATTCAAGCATGTTATCGGCCTGTATTATTATTATTATTATTATTGTTATTAATATCATTATTATTATTTTTTTTTTTTCTCCTTAGGAGTGTACCAGTCAGGCCCTGTCTCCGGTGCTCCGACCCATCCGGAGGGCGCGCTGGTGTCGTTAACCCCAATAACCACTCCCTACATCCGTAGGGTGAGTGATTATTGGGTCCGAGAATCGTGTGCCCTGAGTAGACGAAGCGAACCAAGTATAACGGCCTTCTGCATTCTTGCTGCTAAGATTTCTGCCATATTACGGCAAGCAGGTATTATTTTCAAATTGGAGAGCAGTGTGTCCATCATTCCACCAAGGACTCCTATGATCAGAACCACCATTTTGACAGAATGGTCCGGATATAACCTGCGGAGTTCAAAGAGAAGATCTCGATATTTAGTCCGTTTTTCCTCCTCTTTTCGAACGATATTAATTTCGCCTGGAGCGGAAAACTCCATGACGAATATCGTTCTACTTTGGTGGTCGAGGAGGACAACATCAGGCTTATTGGCTTGTATTTGCCTGAGGGTGGGGAATGAGTAGTTCCAATAGATTCGGCATCTCTCATTCTCCACCACGGACTCAATATCCCCCGGAGCATAAGGCAATACCGGTGTCTCGTCTATACCGTACGAGTGTCGTAGGTGGTAGTACAACACTCGTAGCGCCGCGTTATGCCTGTGGATATAGGCTGAGACCGCATAAGATGGGCATGCTGATAGCAAATGCATTACGGTCTCAGGTGCCCCACGACATGCCCTGCATCGGGTGTCAGGGACGTCTATACCCATCACGCGACTACGGTAGACAAGGGTGTTGAAGACACCATCCTGGCAGGCCATTATGAATCCCTCGGTCTCCGACTTTAGCTCACTCGACCTGAGGAAGGCAAAGGTCAAGCTTTTGGATAAGCCAAGGTCTTCGATGTTATGAAAGAAGACACCATGCATTGGCTTATCCATATGTAGCTGTAGCAGGACCTCTGTCTCCGCAGCTTTTATCTGAGCTTTTTGCTGAACGGGTCCCAACTCGGTGACAGAGTTTGGGTTAGCCCGTTCAGTGTCGAAAACGAGACCGAGTTCATCGGCAGCACGGGTAGCTGCCTTAAAAAGGAATGCTCCAATCCCTGCTTTCTCATGGTCGCGGACCATGCAGAGAAGGGGATCTGAACTCCTGATGACTTTACAGGCCCCATCCAGAACCATTCTGTTATGCAGACACTCCAAACTCAAAAGTCCACGGCCTCCCCGTTGTCTGGAAAAGTATAACCGTGGAACGGACGATTTAGGATGCAAGCTCCTATTGAGATGCATCATTTTGCGAGTCTTAACGTCAAGTTGTCGCAGCTCTTCCTTAGTCCACTTCATCACTCCGAAAGAGTAAAGAAGGATCGGAACGGCAAGCATATTAGTTGCAGCAACTTTGTTCTTCCCCGACAGTTCTGATGACCAGATCTGTCGAAGTTTATGCTGATACTTGCCGCGGAGAGAGTTTTTAACTGCAAATACCTCTTGGGAGCGGCGTTGTTCCACCCCAAGGTAGGTATAAGTCTCTCCGGCATCCAGATGATGTAGGATGCTTCCGTCTACGAGCTGGACATCCTCTCCGTATTCCTCGCATCGTCCTCTTTTGAGATGAACCGTGGCACATTTGTCGATCCCAAATTCCATACCGATAGCATGCGTATATTCTTCCACCACCCTGAGGGACTGATGTAGGTCCCTTTCTCCAGAGGCATACAATTTGAGGTCATCCATGTAAAACAGATGGGTGACATTATGCCTCCGGTTGCTGGGGGTGCCGCAGTTGTACCCACGGGTATTCCTGAGCGCAACGGACAATGGCAATAGTGAGATGCAGAAGAGAAGAGGGCTAAGGGAGTCTCCCTGAAACACACCTCTTCTAATGATGACCTGCTCTGTTTGGACTATGTCTCTACCAGATCTTATGGTGAAGCGAGTCCTCCAGAGCGGCATCAGTTGTCCAATGCATCCCACTATTTGACCGGGTACGTCAAGGCATCTGAGCAAATGCATGATTAACTCATGTGATGTTGTATCAAATGCCTTGCGGTAATCGATCCAGGCCATCGAAAGGTTACGCTTATACTGCACAGAGTCCTGCGTGATACATCTATCGATGAGCAGGTTCTCCTTGCACCCGGCGACCCCTTTCTTTGACCCTCTTTGCTCATTTATCCGTTCATACACCGGATCAACTGCGGAGAGAATGCGCGTGTATAAGATGCGCGTAAACACCTTATAACACGCATTCAAGCATGTTATCGGCCTGTAATTCTTTGGATCAGACAAATCTCCGTTTTTGGGGATGAGCACGGTTCGCCCCTCGACAAACCACTCTGGAATCTGCTGCTCCCCATCTAGCCATGAGTTGAAAACTCTGGCCAGATGGCGGTGGGTTGTTGGAAACTTTTTCCACCAATAGTTATTCAACCCATCAGGGCCTGGAGCAGCGAAATTCTTAGAGCCTTCTAGGGCCCCTCGTACTTCTTCCGTGGTTATCGGAATGCGCAGATCATTGAGCTCAGGCTGCCGAAGCCTCCTGCAAAATGCTTCGAACTGCGCTAGGGCTGGAGTATCTACATTGAGTGGTTGCGGATACTCATAGATATTCTTCCAGAATGTTTCCACCCGATCTGCAGCCGGCGGGTTATCGACAACACGTGGAGGCTCTTGGAATAAGCGAGAAGGTTTATCGCGGAACTTTATGTTTTCCGCGATACCTCTCGCCCGCCTCACTAGTGACGTCCTTGCAGCCACTAGCATTCGTATCCTATCAAGGCAGTGCTGTTTGATGGTGAACAGCACACCTTGATTTAATGTGTGGTGAGCTCGTCTCAGTTTTGCGGCAATTCGCCGCACTGCGGGCGTGAAAGGCCTATTGGCCGCCACGAAGTCCACCATACACTGGATACGAGACGCGTGTTGTCTCGCCGACTTGATCTTGGCTTCCATCTTGTGTACACGTCGTTCATGCCTCCCTAACAGAGCGGTGGTGTCCCTCCTCTCCGTTTGGGATAGAGCATGAGCGGCGTCGTACACGACAGAATTGATCTGCCAGATGTCAGCCTCTTCTGGAAGAACATCGCCAATCTCCGCATCCACCCGTGCCAGTTCTTGCGGCTTCAGGGGCTTCATATTGTGAAGCGCCCTGCGGGTTCTGATATCCTCCATCAGTGGAACAATGCGATTCTCCTCCACAGCCAAACCGACACGTGGCATATCTGCCACTTCGATAACTGGCTGAGGAGGAGCTCTAACGTAGCCTCGAGCCCGAAGATGGGATACATAATCCCTGAGATTTTGTGCGGAAAACGCTGCATGCTCTGGGTGTCTCTCACACCACAGAGCATGCATTCTCGCCATGTATCCCCTCCGGGCGGGCTCACTGCTCTCGTAGCAATGCAGAAGTCCGTCCCTTAATTCGTCCGTCCACTCAAAGCGTCCGTTGTTATCGCGGTCGTCATCGTTTGGCAAATCGTCGTTGGCCCCATCACCTTGCCTATGACCCCTAATCCGAGGGGGTCGGTTGTGGGGGCCTCTTCCTCGATCGTTTGGAACCGAGTAGTAGAGTTTACTGGGGGGTTAACCCAGTAAACCCACGGCCGACACCGGAGGGAAAGATTATTAATATTATTATTATTATTATTATTATTATTATTATTTTTTTTTTCTCCTAGGAGTGTACCAGTCAGGCCCTGTCTCCGGTGCTCCGACCCATCCGGAGGGCGCGCTGGTGTCGTTAACCCCAATAAACACTCCCTACGTCCGTAGGGTGAGTGATTATTGGGTCCGAGAATCGTGTGCCCTGAGTAGACGGAGCGAACCAAGTATAACGGCCTTCTGCATTCTTGCTGCTAAGATTTCTGCCATATTTCGGCAAGCTGGTATTATCTTTAAGTTAGAGAGCAGTGTGTCCATCATTCCACCAAGGACTCCTATAATCAGAACCACCATTTTGACAGAATGGTCCGGATATAACCTGCGGAGTTCAAAGAGAAGATCTCGATATTTAGTCCGTTTTTCCTCCTCTTTTCGAACGATATTCATTTCGCCTGGAGCGGAAAACTCCATGACGAATATCGTTCTACTTTGGTGGTCGAGGAGGACAACATCAGGCTTATTGGCATGTATTTGCCTGAGGGTGGGGAATGAGTAGTTCCAATAGATTCGGCATCTCTCATTCTCCACCACGGACTCAATATCTCCCGGAGCATAAGGCAACACCGGTGTCTCGTCTATGCCGTACGAGTGTCGTAGGTGGTAGTACAACACTCGTAGCGCCGCGTTATGCCTGTGGATATAGGCTGAGACCGCATAAGATGGGCATGCTGATAGCAAATGCATTACGGTCTCAGGTGCCCCACGACATGCCCTGCATCGGGTGTCAGGGACGTCTATACCCATAACGCGACTACGGTAGACAAGGGTGTTGAAGACACCATCCTGGCAGGCCATTATGAATCCCTCGGTCTCCGACTTTAGCTCACTTGACCTGAGGAAGGCAAAGGTCATGCTTTTGGATAAGCCAAGGTCTTCGATGTTGTGAAAGAAGACACCATGCATTGGCTTATCCATATGTAGGGAAAGATTATTATTATTATTATTATTATTATTATTATTATTATTATTATTATTATTATTATTATTATTATTATTATTATTATTATTATTATTATTATTATCATTATTATTATTATTATTTCTGATTTGAATTAAAATTCTCCAGTCGGGCCCTGTCTCCGATGCTCCGATACATTCGGAGGGCGCGCTGGCAACATCATTACCCCAATAACCTCTCCCCAAACTATGGGGTAAGCAGCTATTGGGTCCGGGAATCGTGTGCCCTGAGCAGACGTAATGAACCGAGGATGACAGCCTTCTGCATTCTTCCGGCTATGATTTCTGACATCTTTCAACATGCCGGTATGATTTTTAAGTAATCAATCCATCACACCGCCAATGGACCCTATTATCAGAACAAACATTTTTACAGAATGGTCTGGATAGAGCCTGCGGAGTTCGAAGTGTAAATCTCGATATTTCGTCCGTTTCTCCTCCTCCTTTCGGACGATATTCGTTTCGCCAGGAACCGAATACTCAATGACAAAGATCGTCTTACTTCCATGGTCGAGGAGTACTACATCAGGCTTATTGGCCTGTATTTGCCTGAGGGTGGGAAATGAGTAGTTCCAGTAGATCTGGCACTTCTCATTCTCCACCACGGACTCAAAATCCCCTGGAGCGTAAGGCAACACTGGTGTCTCATCTATACCGTACGAGTGTCGTAGGTGGTAATATAACACTCGTAGAGCCGCGTTATGTCTGTGGATATAGGCTGAGACCGCATATGCTGGACATGCTGACAGCAAATGCATAATGGTCTCAGGCGCCTGACGGCAGGCCCTGCATCTAATATCAGGGACCTCTATACCCATCACGTGGCTTCGGTAGACCAAGGTGTTGAAGACACCATCTTGGCAGGCCATTATGAATCCCTTGGTCTCCGACTTCAGCCCACTTGACCTAAGGAAAGCGTAGGTCAAGTTCTTGGATAAGTCAAGGTCTTCAACGTTTCTGAAGAAGACCCCATGCAAAGGCTTATCCCTATGCAGCTGCAGCAGAGCTGCATTTTCTGCGGCCTTTACATGGGCTTTTTGCCGAACGGGTGCCAACTCTGTGACAGAGTTCGGAACACGCCGATGGTGTCGAAACTGAGACCGAGTTCATCAGCCGCACGGGAACGCTCCACTCCCTGCGTTTTCATGGTCACGAACCATGCAGAGAAGGGGGTCCAAACTCCTGATTACTTTACATGCTTCATCCAATACCATTCTGTTGTGAAGACATTCCAAACTCAAAAGTCCCCGTCCTCCTTGTTGTCGGTGGAGATATAACCAAGGAGCGGACAATTTGGGATGCAATTTCCTGTATAGGTGCATCATCTTACGAGTCTTTACGTCGAGTTGTCGCAGCTCCTCCTGAGTCCACTTCATTACTCCAAAGGAGTAGAGTAAGATCGGAACGGCAAGCATATTTGTGGCAGCAACTTTGTTCTTTCCCGACAGTTCTGATGACCAGATCTGTCGGAGTTTGTGCTGATACTTGCCGGGGAGAGAGTTTTTGACAGTCATAACTTCTTGAGAGTGGTGTTGTTCCACTCCCAAATAGGTATACGTCTCTCCGGCACCCAGATGACGTAGGATGCTTCCGTCTATGAGCTTGACGTCTTCTCCGTAATGGTCGCATCGTCCTCTTTTGAGATGAACCGTTGCACATTTGTCGATCCCAAACTCCATGCCGATGGCCTGCGTATACTCCTCCACCACCCTCAAAGACTGACGTAGGTCCTTTTCACCTGAGGCATAAAGCTTAAGATCATCCATGTAGAATAGATGAGTCACCTTATGCTTCCGGTTGCTGGGGGTGCCGCATTAGTATCCACGTGTTTTTCTGAGGGCAACGGACAATGGCAATAGTGAAATGCAAAAGAGAAGGGGGCTGAGAGAATTTCCCTGAAACACTCCTCTTCTAAAGATATCCTGATCTGTTTGGACTCTAGCTTGACCTGATGTTATAGTGAAGCGAGTTCTCCAAAGCGGCATCAGTTGTTCAATGCATCTCACTATTTGATTAGTGTGTCCATCATTCCACCAAGGACTCCTATAATCAGAACCACCATTTTGACAGAATGGTCCGGATACAACCTGCGGAGTTTAAAGAGAAGATCTCGATATTTAGTCCGTTTTTCCTCCTCTTTTCGAACGATATTCATTTCGTCTGGAGCGGAAAACTCTATGACGAATATCGTTCTTCTTTGGTGGTCGAGGAGGACAACATCAGGCTTATTGGCTTGTATTTGCCTGAGGGTGGGGAATGAGTAGTTCCAATAGATTCGGCATCTCTCATTCTCCACCACGGACTCAATATCACCCGGAACATAAGGCAACACCGGTGTCTCGTCTATACCGTACGAGTGTCGTAGATGGTGGTACAACACTCGTAGCGCCGCGTTATGCCTGAGGATATAGGCTGAGACCGCATAAGATGGGCATGCTGCTAGCAAATGCATTACGGTCTCAGGTGCCCCACGACTTGCCCTGCATCGGGTGTCAGGGACGTCTATACCTATCACGCGACTACGGTAGACCAGGGTGTTGAAGACACCATCCTGGCAGGCCATTATGAATCCCTCGGTCTCCAGCTTTAGCTCAATCGACCTGAGGAAGGCAAAGGTCATGCTTTTGGATAAGCCAAGGTCTTCGATGTTGTGAAAGAAGACACCATGCATTGGCTCATCCATATGTAGCTGTAGCAGGACCTCTGTCTCCGCAGCTTTTATGTGAGCTTTTTGCTGAACGGGTCCCAACTCAGTGAAAGAGTTTGGGTTAGCCCGTTCAGTGTCGAATACGAGACCAAGTTCATCGGCTGCACGGGTTGCTGCCTTAAAAAAAATTGCTCCAATCCCTGCTTTCTCATGGTCGCGGAACATGCAGAGGAGGGGATCTGAACTCCTGATGAATTTACAGGCCCCATCCAGAACCATTCTGTTATGCAGATACTCCAAACTCAAAAGTCCACGGCCTCCCCGTTGTCTGGGAATGTATGACCGTGGAACGGACGATTTAGGATGCAAGCTCCAATTGAGATGCATCACTTTGCGAGTTTTAACGTCGAGTTGTCGCAGCTCTTCCTTAGTCCACTTCATCACTCCGAAAGAGTAGAGAAGGATCGGAACGGCAAGCATATTGGTTGCAGCAACTTTGTTCTTTCCCGACAGTTCTGATGACCAGATCTGTCGGAGTTTAGGCTGATCCTTGCCGCGGAGAGAGTTCTTTACTGTGAATACCTCTTGGGAGCGGCGTTGCTCTACCCCTGGGTAAGTATACGTCTCTCCGGCATCCAGATGATGTAGGATGCTTCCGTCGTCCTCTTTTGAGATGAACCGTGGCACATTTGTCGATCGCAAATTCCATTCCGATAGCATGCGTGTACTCTTTCACCACCCTGAGGAACTGATGTACGTCCCTTCCTCCAGAGGCATATAATTTGAGGTCATCCATGTGAAACAGATGGGTGACTTTATGCCTCCGGTTGCTGGGGGTGATGCAGTAGTAACCATGGGTATTCCTGAGTATAACGGACAATGGCAATAGTGAGATGCAGAAGAGAAAAGGGTTGAGGGAGTCTCCCTGAAACACGCCTCTTCTAATGATGACCTGCTCTATTTGGACTGTGTCTCTATCAGATCTCATGGTGAAGTGAGTCCTCTAGAGTGGCATCAGTTGTCCAATGCATCCCACTATTTGATCGGGTACCTCAAGGCATCTGAGCAAATGCATGATTAACTCATGCGATGTTGTATCAAATGCCTTGCGGTAATCGATCCAGGCCATCGAAAGGTTACGCTTATACTGCACGGAGTCATGCGTGATACATCTGTCGATAAGCAGGTTCTCTTTGCAGCCAACGACTTCTTTCTTTGACCCAATTTGCTCATATATCCGTTCGTACACCGGGTCAACTGCGGAGAGAATGCGCGTGTATAAGATGCGTGTGAACACCTTATAACACGCATTCAATCATGTTATCGGCCTGTAATTCTTTGGATCAGACAAATCTCCGTTTTTGGGGATGAGCACGGTTCACCCCTCGACAAACCACTCCGGAATCTGCTGCTCCACATCTAGCCATGAGTTGAAAACTCTAGCCAGATGACGGTGGGTTGTTGGAAGCTTTTTCCACCAATAGTTATTCAACCCATGAGGGACTGGAGCAGCGAAATTCTTAGAACCTTTTAGGGCCCTTCGACCTTCTTCCGTGGTTATCGGATTGCGCAGATCATTGTGCTCAGGCTTCCGAAGCGTCCTGCAGTAAGCTTCGAACTGCGCTAGGGCTGGAGTGTCTACATTGAGTGACTGCGGAAACTCATAGATGTTATTCCAGAAGGTTTCTACCCTATCAGCAGCCGGCGGGTTATCGACAACACGTGGAGGCTCTTGGAATAAGCGGGAAGGTTTATCGCAGAACTTAGTGTTTTCCGCGACACTTCTCGCCCGCCTCACTAGTGACTTCTTTGCAGCCACTAGCATTCGTATCCTATCAAGACAGTCTTGATTCAATGTGTGGTGAGCTCGTCTTAGCTTTGCAGCAATTCGCCGCACTGCCGACGTGAAAGGCCTATTGGCCGAGATGTAGTCCACCACTCACTGGATACGAGACGCTTGTTGTCTCGCCGACTTGATCTTAGCTTCCATCTTGTGAACGCGTCGCTCATGCATCCAAACAAGTGCGGTGGTGTGCCTCCTCTCCGTCTGGGATAGAGCACGAGTGGCGTCGTACACGACAGAATTGATCTGCCAGATGGTAGCCTCTTCTGAAAGAACATCGCCAATCTCTGCATCCACTCGTCCAGTTCTTCCGGCTTCAGGGGCTTCATATGGTGAAGCGCCCTGCGGGTTCTGATGTCCTTCATTGGTGGTATGATGCGAGCCTCCTCTACAGCCAGACCGACACGTGGCATATCTGCCACTTCTGCCACTCCGTTAACCGGCTGAGGAGGAGCTCTAACATAGCCTCGAGCCCGGAGATAGGAAACATAATCCCTGAGATTTTGGGCGGAAACGACGGCATGCTCTGGATGTCTTTCACACCACAGAGCATGCATCCCTGCCATGTATCCACTCTGGGCGGGCTCATTGCTCTCGTAGCAATACAGAAGTCCGTCTCTCAATTCGTCCGTCCACTCAAAGCGTCCGTTGTCATTGCGGTTGTCATTTGGCAAATCATCGTTGTTGGCCCCACCACCTTGCCTTTGACCCCTAATCCGAGGGGGTCGGTTGTGGGGTCCTCTTCACCGATTGTTTGGAACCTAGTATTAGGGTTTACTGGGGGGTTAACCCAGTAAACCCACGGCAGACAACGCGCTGGTGTCGTTAACCCCAACAACCACACCCCACGTCCGTAGGGTGAGTGATTATTGGGTCCAAGAATCATGTGCCCTGAGCAGACGGAGCGAACCAAGAACAACGGCCTTCTGCATTCGTGCTGCTAAGATTTCTGCCATATTACGGCAAGCAGCTATTATCTTCAAATTGGAGAGCAGTGTGTCCATCATTCCACCAAGGACTCCTATGATCAGAACCACCATTCTGACAGAATGGTCCGGATACAACCTGCGGAGTTTAAAGAGAATATCTCGATATTTAGATGGTAGAACAACACTCGTAGCGCCGCGTTATGCCTTTGGATAAAGGCTGAGAACGCATAAGATGGGCATGCTGATAGCAAATGCATTACGGTCTCAGGTGCCCCACGACATGCCCTGCATCGGGTGTCAGGGACGTCTATACCCATCCCGCGACTACGGTAGACAAGGGTGTTGAAGACACCATCCTGGCAGGCCATTATGAATCCCTCGGTCTCCGACTTCAGCTCACTCGACCTGAGGAAGACAAAGGTCATGCTTTTGGATAAGCCAAGGTATTCGATGTTATGAAAGAAGACACCATGCATTGGCTTATCCATATGTAGCTGTAGCAGGACCTCTGTCTCCGCAGCTTTTGTGTGAGCTTTTTGCTGAACGGGTCCCAACTCGGTGACAGAGTTTGGGTTAGCCCGTTCAGTGTCGAAAACGAGACCAAGTTCATCGGCCGCACGGGTAGCTGCCTTCAAAAGGAATGCTCCAATCCCTGCTTTCTCATGGTCGCGGACCATGCAGAGAAGGGGATCTGAACTCCTGATGACTTTACAGGCCCCATCCAGAACCATTCTGTTATGCAGACACTCCAAACTCAAAAGTCCACGGCCTCTCCGTTGTCTGGGAAAGTATAACCGTGGAACGGACGATTTAGGATGCAAGCTCCCATTGAGATGCATCATTTTGCGAGTCTTAACGTCAAGTTGTCGCAGCTCTTCCTTAGTCCACTTCATCACTCCGAAAGAGTTAAGAAGGATCGGAACGGCAAGCATATTAGTTGCAGCAACTTTGATCTTCCCCGACAGTTCTGATGACCAGATCTGTCGGAGTTTATGCTGATACTTGCCGTAGAGAGAGTTTTTAACTGCAAATACCTCTTGGGAGCGGCGTTGTTCCACTCCAAGGTAGGTATAAGTCTCTCCGGCATCCAGATGATGTAGGATGCTTCCGTCTACGAGCTGGACATCCTCTCCGTATTCCTCGCATCGTCCTCTTTTGAGATGAACCGTGGCACATTTGTCGATCCCAAATTCCATACCGATAGCATGCGTAAATTCATCCACCACCCTAAGGGACTGATGTAGGTCCCTTTCTCCAGAGGCATACAATTTGACGTCATCCATGTGAAACCGTCCGGTTGCTGGGGGTGCCGCAGTTGTACCTTCGGGTATTCCTGAGTACAACGGACAATGGCAATAGTGAGATGCAGAAGATGTTACTTCTTCACTCTGTACATAAGCATATATTTTATATTTTGGAGTTTATCATAGGAGGGACAGTTCAGTTTTTCAGTTTGGCAGATTAAAAACGAGGGTAGAAAGTTTTTGCCATTGAAAACTTTGTAAAGTTCAGAAGTCGATCAAACGTTGAAATTGACCTCAACGGAAGATATTATTTGTTAAAAAGACGAATTTACATTGCTCCTTCGAGTAAATAACTAGCTCTTTGGTGAAGAAATACTTCCAGAAGAGTTTTGAGACATGCCAAATACAACAAGACTGGCTGCAGGTACCCATAGTAAACTGAACCCCTGTTATGAGTGGCCACCTGCTTTTGGATTATTGAGACGACATTCAGTCAGTGTCAAGTCGAATAAGTCAGAAGTTGCTGAATGTCGAAATATAGATGAAATTCCGAAAAATATAATGGACAAACAAGATGAAGTTTCGTTGGACAAGGTGAGCCAAAGCCAGAAAGACAAGCTGAGTCAACGACTTGAACTCAAAGACGTCGGTAATGATTCACCAAAAACCTCATCTGTTCTTTCCATGGAGTCCAGTATTTCTAAAGCAGATAGTGTTCTACTTCATAGAAAGAGACATGCCGTTGAAGTTGAGAAGATCAGACAAGCGATCGAAATGAAAAAGCTAGAAAATCAGCTGAAAATCTTAGAATTGGAAAATGAAGTTCGAGAGACTGAAATTGCAGAGTTACAAGAAGACCGGTCCCAATCATCAGTGCAGAACATCAAAGGTATACCAGATGATGAAAACCATTCTTTAGAAAACACGAGAAAATGGATTAACGATTCGCTTTCGCCTACCAAACTTGAAATACAGCCAGAAGAAAGAAATGAAAACATTTCTGAAATCAAACTGTTATGCAACACTATCAGTGAAGCCATAAAGTCTGTAGCAAGTGCTCCAAAGCAAAATACATTAGCAGCAAGACAAGTTATTGACAAAGATTTCAGTGTTTTCGACGGCACTTCCGAAGAATGGCCAAAATTCATCTCACAGTTCATGCGGATTTCCAAGCTCTGCGAATATTCTTCAGAGGAAATGATGAAACTGCAAAAGTGTTTAGGTGAAGCCAAGCTTGCAGTATCAGGAATGATGACTTCACCAGATAATATTGACTTAGTTTTGAGAACACTCGAAATGAGATTTGGTAGACCTGACCAAATCATCGAGGGACTCATCATGAAGGTGAGAAATCTTCCATCTATGAAAGAAAACAATATGGACACTTTAATTCACCTCTCCAACCACGTTTGCTGTCTTGTGGCTACTATCAAATCATTGGACCATCTTGAACACCTTCAGAATCCTCAAGTACTACGAGAATTGCTTCAGAAACTTCCTGATTCATTGAAACTTCAATGGGGAGAAGAAATCATGCGGAAAAGGGGAACGACAAATCTGAACGATTTTTCTATTTGGATTAATGAAAAAGCAACTGCAGCGTGTTTTGTCAGTAGCTCCAAGGGTTCCAAAGTAGAAATAAAACCAAAACAGTTCAAAACGACAAGAAACCACTTTGATTTCGACAGATACAAAAAGTTATGATGAGAAATGTAAATATTGTACTATAAGGGGGCACAAAATACAAGATTGTTCGAAAATGACCTCCGACGATGTTGACACAAGATGGGCGGTCATAACAAAACATAAATTGTGTTTTTCATGTCTCCAACACAATCACCAGACCATGAAATGTAGAATGAGACGACAGTGTAACATCAATGGCTGTAAACGTTCCCATCACCAGCTGCTTCATAAAGATACTCAAAGACCCATCGAAAATACTGATAACCATTCAACTGAGACAGAATGTAAAAGTAATGAAAACGTGCTTGCAGTTGGACATGGGGAAGGTAATGTTTTGTTACGGATGGTGAAAGTAAAGTTGTATGGTAACAACACTGTTTTGGAGACTGTAGCTTTATGTGATGAAGCTTCTTCCGTGACCCTCGTGGACAAGTCAATAGCCAACAGATTGGGACTAGATGGAATACCACAGCCACTTTGCATACAATGGACTAATAACTTAGCCTCCCGTCATGACGATTCGAGCTGCTTGAATTTAGAAATATCAGGAGTATTCGATGGAGCTAAGATTTTCAGTATGAAAAATGTTAGAACAGTGAAAAATTTAGCACTGTAGCCAGAAAAGTCATTCAGAGCACTGAAAATCTTCCCATTGCGACAAAAACCAATCTTGGGTGGATTCTTCATGGAGTAAACTGTATCAGACAAGAAAGGCAGGCATATTCTTTTCACATCTGCAGTTCTGAAATATCCGACGTTTCATTTCATGAATTGGTTAAACAATCTTTCACCACAGATGCCTTCGGAGTAGTCCCGATGAAAACAAACGTCAATAAAGCAGAAAGGAGGGCTATGGAGATTATGAAAAATACAGTCAGACGTGTAGGAGAATGATTCGAGATAGGGCTGCTATGGAAGGAAGATAACATCCATCTTCCAGAGAGTAAATCAGTTGCCATTCAGTGACTGAAATGCGTTGAGAAACAAATGCAGAAGGACAAGGACTTTGGGAAGCGATACTCTGAGAAAATAGCCAGTTATGTCAAAAAAGGATATGCAAGGAAGTTGAGTCCTGCAGAATCCAATGAAGAAGGCCCCCGATGCTGGTATTTGCCACATTTTGGAGTTATTAACCCCAATAAACCAAGTAAACTTCGTTTAGTCTTTGATGCTGCCTCAAAATCGAAAGGAACGAGCCTAAATTATAATTTACTATCTGGTCTTGACTTGCTACAATCATTGGTGAAGGTATTGATCAAATTCAGACAGAGAAAAATTGGTTTCTGCAAGGATGTCAAAGAAATGTTTCATCAGGTCATGATAAGACAGGAAGATCGAAGCTCCCAAAGGTTTTTATGGCGAGATGGGGACATGAATCGACAATGGGATGTGTATGAAATGCAAGTTATGACTTTTGGTGCTACTTGCTCTCCAACCTCTGCCCAGTTTGTCAAGAATATGAATGCTGAGGAGTCATCCAATCAGAAAAATATTGTTGAGGCCATAACGAGAAAACACTACGTAGACGATTATCTTGACTCTACCGATTCGGTAGATGAAGCCTTGAAAACTATCTCAGAAGTGTCACGAATTCAAAAGTCAGGTGGTTTCGAGCTTGTTAACTGGATAAGCAATTCGGAAGAAGTCATAGAAAAACTCTCATCAGACGATTCAGTATTCAAGGACTTCTGTGTGGATTCAAATTCGACAATGCAAAGAGTACTTGGCCTTTCTTGGGATTCAAAATTAGACATATTTTGTTTCAAAATTACGAAATTTGATGACGAATTTAAAGATAGCAGACCTACCAAACGACACATTTTGAAAACGGTGATGTCAATTTTCGACCCTTTAGATTCATCGTGAATTTCACAATCAAAGGACGTATTCTCATCCAAGACATATGGCGATCTGGGATTGGTTGGGACGACAGTATCGACGAGGACCTATATCACACTTGGAAGCTTTGGCAAAGCGATCTGCGACAAATAGAAAACATTTCAATCCCAAGATGTTATTCTCTGAAAATTCCTAAGGCAAATAAGACAGAACTACATATTTTTTGCGACGCTAGCAAAAAAGCGTACGCAGTAGCGTCCTATCTAAGAGTTTTGTCCGAAGACGGAATAGATGTGACTCTTGTTATGGCTCGAGCGAGAGTAGCTCCAACAAAACCCATTTCCATTCCACGTTTGGAGTTGCAGGCTGCGGTAATGGGAAGCAGGCTCTCTAAAACAATCAAGGACACTTTGGAAGTCAAAATCGACGAAGTATTTTTATGGTCAGACTCGACTACGGTACTCTTCTGGATCAAAGGTGATGGAAGCAAATTGGGACAGTTTGAAGGGCATCGCATCGGAGAAATTCAGGAATTGACAAACACCGACGACTGGAATTGGATTCCTTCTTAGTTGAATTCTGCCGATATTGCCACCAGAACTTACACCAAAGACGATGGAAATGTGACGACTCATGCACGTTGGTTCAAAGGTCCTGACTTTTTGTATGAATCGGACAAAACCTTATGGCCTAGGAAGAATATTGTCTATTTGGAAGACCCTCTACCAGGAGAAATTGAGATAACAGCAGTTACCACAGAAGAGCAATCATATTTGCCTGACATCAATCGATTTTCGAAATGGTCTCGTTTAATACGCGTTACCGCCTGGGTACTCAGATTCATTGATGTTCTCCTGGATAAACTGAGGAAAAGCAACCGAGTTTTTCTTGAACAGTTGGAAGTGTCTGAGATTCAAAAATCTGAAACACTTTGGATCAAACGGTGCCAGCAAGAGAGTTTTGGGGAAGAAATAAAATGTATTGTCAAAGGAAGACCAGTAATGAATAAAAGTCGACTGAAAAGCCTCTCACCAATCATTGACGAACGATAATTGTTGCTCCTGACTGGACGGACAAACCTAGCTCCTGAAATGTCAATTTCTGCAAATCAGCCCATAATACTTCCCACTAAACACCAATTTACGCAACTGGTCCTTCAATATTATCACGAAAAATTCGCTCACCAAGGAGTGAAAGCTGTTTTGAACGATATAAGGCAACGCTTCTGGATAATTGATGGAAGAAGTGCGGTGAAGTCGGTGTTCAAGAGATGTCAGAAATGCAGAATTAGTAAATCAAAACCAATAATTCCAAAAATGGGACAGCTTCCTGTGGTACGCTTGACACCTAATATCAGAACATTCACGTACACAGGAATGGACTACTTTGGACCGTTATTGGTTTCCATAGGACGACGAAGGGAGAAGAGATGGGGGGTGATCTTCACCTGCCTCACGATAAGAGCTGTGCACCTCGAGGTAGCGCATTCACTTACCACAGATTCAGCTATTCTGGCCATTCGGAGAATGGTTGCTAGAATAGGACAGCCGAAATAAATTCATTCCGATAACGGAACAAATTTTCGGGGAGCAGCAGAGGAGCTGAAGAGAGCGCTAAGCGAAATCGATCAGGCAAGAATAACTGATACTTTCACACAGGAAGGTATCGATTGGAAGTTTTTGGCACCAGCATCACCACACATGGGTGGTGCCTGGGAACGTATGGTGCAGTCCGTGAAGAAAGCATTCTACACTATTTTGAATGGGCAAGTTCTCAAGGATGAACTTTTGCAAACAATCTTTACCGAGTGCGAGAATGTCATAAATACGAGGCCACTAACGAAAGTTTCGACAGACCCAAATGATTTTGAGTCCCTGACTCCAAACCATTTTCTACTGGGATCATATGATTATACCACTGATTTTGGAAATACAATGGACTTCAGGAAAGAGTGGGCCAAATCTCAGAGAGTAATCGACTGTTTTTGGAAGCGATGGACGAAAGAATACCTGCCTAGCTTAACTAAGAGAACAAAATGGAATAATGACGGAAAGCAGTTGAATATAAATGACATGGTCATTATCGTTGAGGAAAATTCTCCAAGAAGACAGTGGAAATTGGGGAGAGTAGAAACAGTATATCCAGGCCTTGATGGAAGAGTTCGGGTAGTGAGTGTCAGGACTACTAATGGAGTATTCAAGCGCCCTGTTGCGAAGTTGTGCAGAATCGAGATGGAAGGTGGTTAGAGTGAGAGAAGCTGGAACTTCCTCACTGGGGGGAGAAATGTTACTTCTTCACTCTGTACATAAGCATATATTTTATATTTTGGAGTTTATCATAGGAGGGACAGTTCAGTTTTTCAGTTTGGCAGAATAAAAACGAGGGTAGAAAGTTTTTATCATTGAAAACTTTGTAAAGTTCAGAAGTCGATTAAACGTTGAGATTGACCTCAACGGAAGATATTATTTGTTGAAAAGACGAATTTACAGAAGAGAAGAGGGCTGAGGGAGTCTTCCTGAAACACGCCTCTTCTAATGATGACCTGCTCTGTTTGGACTGTGTTCCTACCAGATCTTATGGTGAAGCGAGTCCTCCAGAGCAGCATCAGTTTTTCAATGCATCCCACTATTTGATCAGGTACCTCAAGACATCTGAGCAAATGCATGATTAACTCATGCGATGTTGTATCAAATGCCTTGCGGTAATCGATCCAGGCCATCGAAAGGTTGCGCTTATATTGCACGGAGTCCTGCGTGATACATCTATCGATGAGCAGGTTCTCCTTGGTCCCACACTGTGGAATGTATTGTACAACGGAATCCTCGAATTAGATCTTCCGAGCAACTGCGAAACGGTGGCATATGCGGATGACCTGGCTCTGATAGTACCGGCCAAAAAAAGCGAAGAGCTGATCCAGAAGACAAACCAGAGCTTGGTAGCGATCAAGCAATGGACAACAGCACATGGACTAGAGATTGCACCCCAAAAGACAGAAGCCATTATACTGAGAGGGCCCAGAAAACGTGAGGGCATTTGTTTCCAGCTGGGAAATACGGAAATACGTCCCAAAAAATACGTCAAATATTTGGGAGTACACTTGGACGACAAACAAATTTTCAACGAGCACGTAAAAAAGACCTGTGAGAAAGCGAACAGGCAAGTGTCCGCATTGACAAAAATTTTGCCAAACATTAGAGGCCCAGGTATATTCAAAAGGAAGGTTATGTACGGGGTGGTGCAATCTGTCCTCCTGTACGCCGCAGCAGTGTGGGGCCATGTTACCAGAGTAAACAGATACAGGGGCATGATATTATCAACGCAGCGAAAGATGCTGCTCCGCGTCGCCATGGCCTACAGGACCGTATCGGCTGAGGCACTGTGCGTGATAACGGCGACACCGCCAATCGACCTATTGATAGAAGAGAGAGTGCGCTCAGCTAACATGCCCAACATAAGCGCAAGAGATAAAAAAGACGAGAGGGACCGGACCATAGCGCGATGGCAAGCGAAATGGGACGACAACACCACAAACGCACAGTGGACAAAACGTATCATACCAGACATAGGTATGTGGATAAGTTGTAGCCATAAGAGCACCAGCTATTATGTAACGCAGGTCCTCAGTGGGCACAGCTCCTTTCGGAAATACACGCATAGGATAGGAAAGGCAGACAATGAGATATGCTCATACTGCGGAGACAGGGACGATCCTGACCACACGATTTTCGTATGTGGAAGGTGGGAACGAGAAAGACACCGCGCGGAAACCACGCTCGGAGAAATACTCACCCCGGACAATCTGATTGGGATCATGGCAGCTAACACAGGAAATTGAGAGACAGGATATAATTTCCTCAAACAGGTTATGGAAGCGAAAGAAAGGGAAGAAAGAGAAATGCAGAGGCAAGAAATGGGTCCACAAGATGGAGATGAAGAAGACGATTAGGATGTCACGTGATACGTAGTATGCCGCCTATGATTGAAGATATATTGTTGAGATGGTTCCGAGCACAGGAGAGGGCGAGAGGGGGTTTTCGTCGGATTAGCGACCGACACTACCAGAGCCGATCGACAAGGAGGTTCTGGTGCCAAGCGGTTTCCCCCTCAACAGAAAAAAAAAAAAACAAAAAAAAAAAAAAAAGGTTCTCCTTGCAGCCGGCGACCCCTTTCTTTGACCCTCTTTGCTCATATATCCGTTCACGCAGCGGATCAACTGCGGAGAGAATGCGCGTGTAGAAAATGCGCGTAAAAACCTTATAACACGCATTCAAGCATGTTATCGGCCTGTAATTCTTTGGATCAGACAAATCTCCGTTTTTGCGGATGAGCACGGTTCGCCCCTCGACAAACCACTCCGGAATCTGCTGCTCCCCATCTAGCCATGAGTTCAAAATTCTAGCCAGATGGCGATGGGTTGTTGGAAACTTTTTCCACCAATAGTTATTCAACCCATCAGGGCCTGGAGCAGCGAAATTCTTAGAGCCTTTTAGGGCCTCTCGTACTTCTTCCGTGGTTATCGGATTGCGCAGATCATTGAGCTCAGGCTGCCGAAGCCTCCTGCAGAATGCTTCGAAGTGCGCTAGGGCTGGAGTATCTACGTTGAGTGGTTTCGGATACTCATAGATATTCTTCCAGAATGTTTCCACCCGATCTGCAGCCGGCGGGTTATCGACAACACGTGGAGGCTCTTGGAATAAGCGAGAAGGTTTATCGCGGAACTTTATGTTTTCCGCGATACTTCTCGCCCGCCTCACTAGTGACTTCTTTGCAGCCACTAGCATTCGTATCCTATCACGGCAGTGCTGTTTGATGGTGAACAGCACACCTTGATATAATGTGTGGTGAGCTCGTCTCAATTTTGCGGCAATTCGCCGCACTGCGGGCGTGAATGGCCTATTGGCAGCCATGAAGTCCACCACACACTGGATACGATCTTGGCTTCCATCTTGTGTACACGACGTTCATACCTCCCTACCAGAGCGGTGGTGTCCCTCCTCTCCGTTTGGGATATAGCATGAGCGGCGTCGTACACGACAGAATTGATCTGCCAGATGTCAGCCTCTTCTGGAAGAACATCGTCAATCTCCTCATCCACCCTTGCCAGTTCTTGCGGCTTCAGGGGTTCTGATATCCTCCAACGGTGGAACAATGCGATTCTCCTCCACAGCCAAACCGATACCTGGCATATCTGCCACTTCGATAACCGGCTGAGGAGGAGCTCTAACGTAGCCTCGAGCCCGAAGATGGGATACATAATCCCTAAGATTTTGTGCGGAAAAGGCTGCATGCTCTGGGTGTCTCTCACACCACAGAGCATGCATTCTCGCCATGTATCCTCTCCGGGTGGGCTCAATGCTCTCGTAGCAATGCAGAAGTCCGTCTCTCAATTCATCCGTCCACTCAAAGCGTCCGTTGTTATTGCGGTTGTCAATTTTAGGCAAATCATCGTTGGCCCCACCACCTAGCCATTGACCCCTAATCCGAGGGGGTCGGTTGTGGGGGCCTCTTCCTCGATCGTTCGGAACCGAGTAGTAGAGTTTACTGGGAAGTTAACCCAGTAAACCCACGGCCGACACCGGAGGGAAAGTTGCTTTTTCCCTCCCGGATGCGCCAGAGCTGCCGGTCCGATTTTGCATCCTCTGCTCGGGTAGGTGGTGTCACTACTCACCAGGGCCTTAAGTGTAGGTTGACCCCCCTGTCTAATTATTATTATTATTATTATTATTGTTATTATTATTATTATTATTATTATTATTATTATTATTATTATTATTATTATTATTATTATTATTATTATTATTATTATTATTATTATTATTATTATTATTATTATTATTATTATTATTATTATTATTATTATTATTATTATTATTATTATTATTATTATTATTATTATTATTATTATTATTATTATTATTATTATTATTATTATTATTATTATTATTATTATTATTATTATTATTATTATTATTATTATTATTATTATTATTATTATTATTATTATTATTATTATTATTATTATTATTATTATTATTATTATTATTATTATTATTATTATTATTATTATTATTATTATTATTATTATTATTATTTTTTTTTCCTGTTGGGAATGTACCAGTCAGGCCCTGTCTCCGGTGCTCCGATACATCCGGAGGGCGCGCTGGTGTCGTTAACCCCAATAACCACTCCCTACGTCCGTAGGGTGAGTGACTATTGGGTCCGAGAATCATGTGCCCTGAGTAGACGGAGCGAACCAAGGATGACGGCCTTCTGCATTCTTGCTGCTAAGATTTCTGCCATATGACGGCAAGCAGGTATTATCTTCAAGTTGGAGAGCAGTGTGTCCATCATTCCACCAAGGACTCCTATGATCAGAACCACCATTTTGACAGAATGGTCCGGATATAACCTGCGGAGTTCAAAGAGAAGATCTCGATATTTAGTCCGTTTTTCCTCCTCTTTTCGAACGATATTCATTTCGCCTGGAGCGGAAAACTCCATGACGAATATCGTTCTACTTTGGTGGTCGAGGAGGACAACATCAGGCTTATTGGCTTGTATTTGCCTGAGGGTGGGGAATGAGTAGTTCCAATAGATCAGGCACCTCTCATTCTCCACCACGGACTCAATATCCCCCGGAACATAAGGCAACACCGTACGAGTGTCGTAAATGGTAGTATAACACTCGTAGCGCCGCGTTATGCCTGTGGATATAGGCTGAGACCGCATAAGATGGGCATGCTGATAGCAAATGCATTACGGTCTCAGGTGCCCCACGACATGCCCTGCATCGGGTGTCAGGGACGTCTATACCCATCACGCGACTACGGTAGACGAGGGTGTTGAAGACACCATCCTGGCAGGCCATTATGAATCCCTCGGTCTCCGACTTTAGCTCACTCGCCCTGAGGAAGGCAAAGGTCAAGCTTTTGGATAAGCCAAGGTCTTCGATGTTGTGAAAGAAGACACCATGCATTGGCTTATCCATATGTAGCTGTAGCAGGACCTCTGTCTCCGCAGCTTTGATGTGAGCTTTTTGCTGAACGGGTCCCAACTCGGTGACAGAGTTTGGGTTAGCCCGTTCAGTGTCGAATACGAGACCGAGTTCATCGGCCGCACGGGTTGCTGCCTTAAAAAGAAATGCTCCAATCCCTGCTTTTTCATGGTCGCGGACCATGCAGAGAAGGGGATCTGAACTCCTGATGACTTTACAGGCCCCATCCAGAACCATTCTGTTATGCATACACTCCAAACTCAAAAGTCCACGGCCTCCCCGTTGTCTGGGAAAGTATAACCGTGGAACGGACGATTTAGGATGCAAGCACCTATTGAGATGCATCACTTTGCGAGTTTTAACGTCGAGTTGTCGCAGCTCTTCCTTAGTCCACTTCATTACTCCGAAAGAGTAGAGAAGGATCGGAACGGCAAGCATATTGGTTGCAGCAACTTTGTTCTTCCCCGACAGTTCTGATGACCAGATCTGTCGGAGTTTATGCTGATACTTGCCGCGGAGAGAGTTCTTAACTGTGAATACCTCTTGGGAGTGGCGTTGCTCCACCCCTAGGTAAGTATACGTCTCTCCGGCATCCAGATGATGTAGGATGCTTCCGTCTACGAGCTGGACATCCTCTCCGTATTCCTCGCATCGTCCTCTTTTGAGATGAACCGTGGCACATTTGTCGATCCCAAATTCCATTCCGATAGCATGCGTGTACTCTTCCACCACCCTAAGGGACTGATGTAGGTCCCTTTCTCCAGAGGCATATAATTTGAGGTCATCCATGTAAAACAGATGGGTGACTTTATGCCTCCGGTTGCTGGAAGTGCCGCAGTTGTACCCACGGGTATTCCTGAGTACAACGGACAATGGCAATAGTGAGATGCAGAAGAGAAGAGGGCTGAGGGAGTCTCCCTGAAACACGCCTCTTCTAATGATGACCTGCTCTGTTTGGACTAAGTCTCTACCAGATCTTATGGTGAAGCGAGTCCTCCAGAGTGGCATCAGTTGTCCAATGCATCCCACTATTTGATTGGGTACCTCAAGACATCTGAGCAAATGCATGATTAACTCATGCGATGTTGTATCAAATGCCTTGCGGTAATCAATCCAGGCCATCGAAAGGTTACGCTTATACTGCACGGAGTCCTGCGTGATACATCTATCGATGAGCAGGTTCTCCTTGCAGCCGGCGACCCCTTTCTTTGACCCTCTTTGCTCATATATCCGTTCATACACCGGATCAACTGCGGAGAGAATGCGCGTGTATAAGATGCGCGTAAACAACTTATAGCACGCATTCAAGCATGTTATCGGCCTGTAATTCTTTGGATCAGACAAATCTCCGTTCTTGGGGATGAGCACGGTTCGCCCCTCGACAAACCACTCCGGAATCTGCTGCTCCCCATCTAGCCATGAGTTAAAAACTCTTGCCAGATGGCGGTGGGTTGTTGGAAACTTTTTCCACCAATAATTATTCAACCCATCAGGGCCTGGAGCAGCAAAGTTCTTCGAGCCTTTGAGGGCCCCTCGAACTTCTTCCGTGGTTATCGGATTGCGCAGATCATTGTGCTCAGGCTGCCGAAGCGTCCTGCAGTAAGCTTCGAACTGCGCTAGGGCTGGAGTGTCTACATTGAGTGGTTGCGGAAACTCATAGATGTTCTTCCAGAAGGTTTCTACCCGATCAGCAGCCGGCGGGTTATCGACAACACGTGGAGGCTCTTGGAATAAGCGGGAAGGTTTATCGCGGAACTTTATGTTTTCCGCGATACTTCTCGCTCGCCTCACTAGTGACTTCTTTGCAGCCACTAGCATTCGTATCCTATCAAGACAGTGCTGTTTTATGGTAAACAGCACGCCTTGATTCAATGTGTGGTGAGCTCGTCTTAGCCTTGCAGCAATTCGCCGCACTGCCGGCGTAAAAGGCCTATTGGCCGACATGTAGTCCACCACACACTGGATACGAGACGCGTGTTGTCTCGCCGACTTGATCTTAGCTTCCATCTTGTGAACGCGTCGCTCATGCCTCCCAACAAGAGCAGTTATTATTATTATTATTATTATTATTATTATTATTATTATTATTATTATTATTATTATTATTATTATTATTATTATTATTATTATTATTATTATTATTATTATTATTATTATTATTATTATTATTATTATTATTATTATTATTATTATTATTATTATTATTATTATTATTATTATTATTATTATTATTATTTTTCTCCTTAGGAGTGTACCAGTCAGGCCCTGTCTCCGGTGCTCCGACCCATCCGGAGGGCGCGCTGGTGTCGTTAACCCCAATAACCACTCCCTACCTCCGTAGGGTGAGTGATTATTGGGTCCGAGAATCGTGTGCCCTGAGTAGACGGAGCGAACCAAGTATAACGGCCTTCTGCATTCTTGCTGCTAAGATTTCTGCCATATTACGGCAAGCCGGTATTATCTTCAAGTTAGAGAGCAGTGTGTCCATCATTCCACCAAGGACTCCTATAATCAGAACCACCATTTTGACAGAATGGTCCGGATATAACCTGCGGAGTTCAAAGAGAAGATCTCGATATTTAGTCCGTTTTTCCTCCTCTTTTCGAACGATATTCATTTCGCCTGGAGCGGAAAACTCCATGACGAATATCGTTCTACTTTGGTGGTCGAGGAGGACAACATCAGGCTTATTGGCTTGTATTTGCCTGAGGGTGGGGAATGAGTAGTTCCAATAGATTCGGCATCTCTCATTCTCCACCACGGACTCAATATTCCCCGGAACATGAGGCAACACCGGTGTCTCGTCTATACCGTACGAGTGTCGTAGGTGGTAGTACAACACTCGTAGCGCCGCGTTATGCCTGTGGATATAGGCTGAGACCGCATAAGCTGGGCATGCTGATAGCAAATGCATTACGGTCTCAGGTGCCCCACGACATGCCCTGCATCGGGTGTCAGGGACGTCTATACCCATCACGCGACTACGGTAGACCAGGGTGTTGAAGATACCATCTTGGCAGGCCATTATGAATCCCTCGGTCTCCGACTTTAGCTCACTCGACCTGAGGAAGGCAAAGGTCATGCTTTTGGATATGCCAAGGTCTTCGATGTTGCGAAAGAAGACACCATGCATTGGCTTATCCATATGTAGCTGTAGCAGGACCTCTGTCTCCGCAGCTTTTATGTGAGCTTTTTGCCGAACGGGTCCCAACTCGGTGACAGAGTTTGGGTTAGCCCGTTCAGTGTCGAAAACGAGACCAAGTTCATCGGCCGCACGGGTTGCTGCCTTAAAAAGGAATGCTCCAAACCATGCTTTCTCATGGTCGCGGACCATGCAGAGAAGGGGAACTGAACTCCTGATGACTTCACAGGCCCCATCCAGAACCATTCTGTTATGCAGACACTCCAAACTCAAAAGTCCACGGCCTCCCCGTTGTCTGGGAAAGTATATTCGTGAAACGGACGATTTAGGATGCAAGCTCCTATTGAGATGCATCATTTTGCGAGTCTTAACGTCAAGTTGTCGCAGCTCTTCCTTAGTCCACTTCATCACTCCGAAAGAGTAAAGAAGGATCGGAACGGCAAGCATATTAGTTGCAGCAACTTTGTTCTTCCCCGACAGTTCTGATGACAAGATCTGTCGGAGTTTATGCTGATACTTGCCGCGGAGAGAGTTTTTAACTGCGAATACCACTTGGAAGCGGCGTTGTTCCACCCCAAGGTAGGTATAAGTCTCTCCGGCATCCAGATGATGTAGGATGCTTCCGTCTACGAGCTGGACATCCTCTCCGTATTCCTCGCATCGTCCTCTTTTGAGATGAACCGTGACACATTTGTCGATCCCAAATTCCATACCGATAGCATGCGTATATTCTTCCACCACCCTAAAGGACTGATGTAGGTCCCTCTCTCCAGAGGCATACAATTTGAGGTCATCCATGTAAAATAGATGGGTGACATTATGCCTCCGGTTGCTGGGGGTGCCGCAGTTGTACCCACGGGTATTCCTGAGTGCAACGGACAATGGCAATAGTGAGATGCAGAAGAGAAGAGGGCTAAGGGAGTCTTCCTGAAATACGCCTCTTCTAATGATGACCTGCTCTGTTTGGACTATGTCTCTACCAGATCTTATGGTTAAGCGAGTCCTCCAGAGCGGCATCAGTTGTCCAATGCATCCCACTATTTGACCGGGTACCTCAAGGCATCTGAGCAAATGCATGATTAACTCATGTGATGTTGTATCAAATGCCTTGCGGTAATCGATCCAGGCCATCGAAAGGTTACGCTTATACTGCACGGAGTCCTGCGTGATACATCTATCGATGAGCAGGTTCTCCTTGCACCCGGCGATCCCTTTCTTTGACCCTCTTTGCTCATTTATCCGTTCATACACCGGATCAACTGCGGAGAGAATGCGCGTGTATAAGATGCGCGTAAACACCTTATAACACGCATTCAAGCATGTTATCGGCCTGTAATTCTTTGGATCAGACAAATCTCCGTTTTTGGGGATGAGCACGGTTCGCCCCTCGACAAACCACTCCGGAATCTGCTGCTCCCCATCTATCCATGAGTTGAAAACTCTGGCCAGATGGCGGTGGGTTTTTGGAAACTTTTTCCACCAATAGTCATTCAACCCATCAGGGCCTGGAGCAGTGAAATTCTTAGAGCCTTTTAGGGCCCCCCGTACTTCTTCCGTGGTTATCGGAATGCGCAGATCATTGAGCTCAGGCTGCCGAAGCCTCCTGCAAAATGCTTCGAACTGCGCTAGGGCTGGAGTATCTACGTTGAGTGGTTGCGGATACTCATAGATATTAATCCAGAATGTTCCCACCCGATCTGCAGCCGGCGGGTTATCGACAACACGTGGAGGCTCTTGGAATAAGCGAGAAGGTTTATCGCGGAACTTTATGTTTTCAGCGATACTTCTCGCCCGCCTCACTAGTGACTTCTTTGCAGCCACTAGCATTCGTATCCTATCAAGGCAGTGCTGTTTGATGGTGAACAGCACACCTTGATTTAATGTGTGGTGAGCTCGTCTCAATTTTGCGGCAATTCGCCGCACTGCGGGCGTGAAAGGCCTATTGGCCGCCACGAAGTCCACCACACACTGGATACGAGACGCGTGTTGTCTCGCCGACTTGATCTTGGCTTCCATCTTGTGTACACGTCGTTCATGCCTCCCTACCAGAGCGGTGGTGTCCCTCCTCTCCGTTTGGGATAGAGCATGAGCGGCGTCGTACACGACAGAATTGATCTGCCAGATGTCAGCCTCTTCTGGAAGAACATCGCCAATCTCCGCATCCACCCGTGCCAGTTCTTGCGGATTCAGGGGCTTCATATTGTGAAGCGCCCTGCGGGTTCTGATATCCTCCATCAGAGGAACAATGTGATTCTCCTCCACAGCCAAACCGACACGTGACATATCTGCCACTTCGATAACCGGCTGAGGAGGAGCTCTAACGTAGCCTCGAGCCCGAAGATGGGATACATAATCCATGAGATTTTGTGCGGAAAACGCTGCATGCTCTGGGTGTCTCTCACACCACAGAGCATGCATTCTCGCCATGTATCCTCTCCGGGCGGGCTCACTGCTCTCGTAGCAATGCAGAAGTACGTCTCTTAATTCGTTCGTCCACTGAAAGCATCCGTTGTTATCGCGGTCGTCATCATATGGCAAATCATCGTTGGCCCCACCACCTTGCCTTTGACCCCTAATCCGAGGGGGTCGGTTGTGGGGGCCTCTTCCTCGATTGTTGGGAACCGAGTAGTAGAGTTTACAGGGGGGTTAACCCAGTAAACCCACGGCCGACACCGGAGAGAAAGTTGCTTTTTCCCTCCCGGATGCGCATGAGCTGCCGGTCCGATTTTGCATCCTTTGCTCGGGTAGGTGGTGTCGCTACTCACCAGGGCCTTAGGTGTTGTTTGACCCCCCTGCCTATTTATTATTATTATTATTATTATTATCATTATTATTATTATTATTATTATTATTATTATTATTATTATTATTATTATTATTATTATTATTATTATTATTATTATTATTATTATTATTATTATTATTATTATTATTATTATTATTATTTTTTTTTTTTTCCTTAGGATTGTACCAGTCAGGCCCTGTCTCCGGTGCTCCGACCCATCCGGAGGGCGCGCTGGTGTCGTTAACCCCAATAACCACTCCCTACATCCGTAGGGTGAGTGATTATTGGGTCCGAGAATCGTGTGCCCTGAGTAGACGTAGCGAACCAAGTATAACGGCCCTCTGCATTCTTGCTGCTAAGATTTCTGCCATATTACGGCAACCAGGTATTATTTTCAAATTGGAGAGCAGTGTGTCCATCATTCCACCAAGGACTCCAATAATCAGAACCACCATTTTGACAGAATGGTCCGGATATAACCTGCGGAGTTCAAAGAGAAGATCTCGATATTTAGTCCGTTTTTCCTCCTCTTTTCGAACGATATTAATTTCGCCTGGAGCGGAAAACTCCATGACGAATATCGTTCTACTTTGGTGGTCGAGGAGGACAACATCAGGCTTATTGGCTTGTATTTGCCTGAGGGTGGGGAATGAGTAGTTCCAATAGATTCGGCATCTCTCATTCTCCACCACGGACTCAATATCCCCCGGAGCATAAGGCAACACCGGTGTCTCGTCTATACCGTACGAGTGTCGTAGGTGGTAGTACAACACTCGTAGCGCCGCGTTATGCCTGTGGATATAGGCTGAGACCGCATAAGATGGGCATGCTGATAGCAAATGCATTACGGTCTCAGGTGCCCCACGACATGCCCTGCATCGGGTGTCAGGGACGTCTATACCCATCACGCGACTACGGTAGACAAGGGTGTTGAAGACACCATCCTGGCAGGCCATTATGAATCCCTCGGTCTCCGACTTTAGCTCACTCGACCTGAGGAAGGCAAAGGTCAAGCTTTTGGATAAGCCAAGGTCTTCGATGTTATGAAAGAAGACACCATGCATTGGCTTATCCATATGTAGCTGTAGCAGGACCTCTGCCTCCGCAGCTTTTATCTGAGCTTTTTGTTGAACGGGTCCCAACTCGGTGACAGAGTTTGGGTTAGCCCGTTCAGTGTCGAAAACGAGACCGAGTTCATCGGCCGCACGGGTAGCTGCCTTAAAAAGGAATGCTCCAATCCCTGCTTTCTCATGGTCGCGGACCATGCAGAGAAGGGGATCTGAACTCCTGTTGACTTTACAGGCCCCATCCAGAACCATTCTGTTATGCAGACACTCCAAACTCAAAAGTCCACGGCCTCCCCGTTGTCTGGAAAAGTATAACCGTGGAACGGACGATTTAGGATGCAAGCTCCTATTGAGATGCATCATTTTGCGAGTCTTAACGTCAAGTTGTCGCAGCTCTTCCTTAGTCCACTTCATCACTCCGAAAGAGTAAAGAAGGATCGGAACGGCAAGCATATTAGTTGCAGCAACTTTGTTCTTCCCCGACAGTTCTGATGACCAGATCTGTCGGAGTTTATGCTGATACTTGCCGCGGAGAGAGTTTCTAACTGCAAATACCTCTTGGGAGCGGCGTTGTTATCGCGGTCGTCATCATTTGGCAAATCATCGTTGGCCCCACCACCTTGCCTTTGACCCCTAATCCGAGGGGGTCGGTTGTGGGGGCCTCTTCCTCGATTGTTGGGAACCGAGTAGTAGAGTTTACTGGGGGGTTAACCCAGTAAACCCACGGCCGACACCGGAGGGAAAGTTGCTTTTTCCCTCCCGGATGCGCATGATTATTATTATTATTATTATTATTATTATTATTTTTATTATTATTATTATTATTATTATTATTATTATTATTATTATTATTATTATTATTATTATTATTATTATTATTATTATTATTATTATTATTATTATTATTATTATTATTATTATTATTATTATTATTATTATTATTATTATTATTATTATTATTATTATTATTATTATTATTATTATTATTATTATTATTATTATTATTATTATTATTATTATTATTATTATTAATATTATTATTATTATTATTTTTTCCCGTTGGGAATGTACCAGTCAGGCCCTGTCTCCAGTGCTCCGATACATCCGGAGGGCGCGCTGGTGTCGTTAACCCCAATAACCACTCCCTACGTCCGTAGGGTGAGTGACTATTGGGTCCGAGAATCATGTGCCCTGAGTAGACGGAGCGAACCAAGGATGACGGCCTTCTGCATTCGCGCTGGTAAGATTTCTGCCATATTACGGCAAGCAGGTATTATCTTCAAGTTGGAGAGCAGTGTGTCCATCATTCCACCAAGGACTCCTATGATCAGAACCACCATTTTGACAGAATGGTCCGGATATAACCTGCGGAGTTCAAAGAGAAGATCTCGATATTTAGTCCGTTTTTCCTCCTCTTTTCGAACGATATTCATTTCGCCTGGAGCGGAAAACTCCATGACGAATATCGTTCTACTTTGGTGGTCGAGGAGGACAACATCAGGCTTATTGACATGTATTTGCCTGAGGGTGGGGAATGAGTAGTTCCAATAGATCCGGCACCTCTCATTCTCCACCACGGACTCAATATCCCCCGGAACATAAGGCAACACCGGTGTCTCGTCTATACCGTACGAGTGTCGTAGATGGTAGTATAACACTCGTAGCGCCGCGTTATGCCTGTGGATATAGGCTGAGACCGCATAAGATGGGCATGCTGATAGCAAATGCATTACGGTCCCAGGTGCCCCACGACAAGCCCTGCATCGGGTATCAGGGACGTCTATACCCATCACGCGACTACGGTAGACGAGGGTGTTGAAGACACCATCCTGGCAGGCCATTATGAATCCCTCGGTCTCCGACTTTAGCTCACTCGACCTGAGGAAGGCAAAGGTCAAGCTTTTGGATAAGCCAAGGTCTTCGATGTTGTGAAAGAAGACACCATGCATTGGCTTATCCATATGTAGCTGTAGCAGGACCTCTGTCTCCGCAGCTTTTATGTGAGCTTTTTGCTGAACGGGTCCCAACTTGGTGACAGAGTTTGGGTTGGCCCGTTCAGTGTCGAATACGAGACCAAGTTCATCGGCCGCACGGGTTGCTGCCTTAAAAAGAAATGCTCCAATCCCTGCTTTTTCATGGTCGCGGACCATGCAGAGAAGGGGATCTGAACTCCTGATGACTTTACAGGCCCCATCCGGAACCATTCTGTTATGCATACACTCCACGGCCTCCCCGTTGTCTGGTAAAGTATAACCGTGGAACGGACGAGTTAGGATGCGAGTTTTAACGACGAGTTTTCGCAGCTCTTCCTTAGTCCACTTCATTACTCCGAAAGAGTAGAGAAGGATCGGAACGGCAAGCATATTGGTTGCAGCAACTTTGTTCTTTCCCGACAGTTCTGATGACCAGATCTGTCGGAGTTTATGCTGATACTTGCCGCGGAGAGAGCTCTTAACTGTGAATACCTCTTGGGAGTGGCGTTGCTCCACCCCTAGGTAAGTATACGTCTCTCCGGCATCCAGATGATGTAGGATGCTTCCGTCTACGAGCTGGACATCCTCTCCGTATTCCTCGCATCGTCCTCTTCTGAGATGAACCGTGGCACATTTGTCGATCCCAAATTCCATTCCGATAGCATGCGTGTACTGTTCCACCACCCTAAGGGACTGATGTAGGTCCCTTTCTCCAGAGGCATATAATTTGAGGTCATCCATGTAAAACAGATGGGTGACTTTATGCCTCCGGTTGCTGGGGGTGCCGTAGTTGTACCCACGGGTATTCCTGAGTACAACGGACAATGGCAATAGTGAGATGCAGAAGAGAAGAGGGCTGAGGGAGTCTCCCTGAAATACGCCTCTTCTAATGATGACCTGCTCTGTTTGGACTATGTCTCTACCAGATCTTATGGTGAAGCGAGTCCTCCAGAGTGGCATCAGTTGTCCAATGCATCCCACTATTTGATTGGGTACCTCAAGACATCTGAGCAAATGCATGATTAACTCATGCGATGTTGTATCAAATGCCTTGCGGTAATCAACCAGGCCATCGAAAGGTTACGCTTATACTGCACGGAGTCCTGCGTGATACATCTATCGATGAGCAGGTTCTCCTTGCAGCCGGCGACCCCTTTCTTTGACCTTCTTTGCTCATATATCCGTTCATACACCGGATCAACTGCGGAGAGAATGCGCGTGTATAAGATGCGCGTAAACAACTTATAGCACGCATTCAAGCATGTTATCGGCCTGTAATTCTTTGGATCAGACAAATCTCCGTTCTTGGGGATGAGCACGGTTCGCCCCTCGACAAACCACTCCGGAATCTGCTGCTCCCCAACTAGCCATGAGTTAAAAACTCTTGCCAGATGGCGGTGGGTTGTTGGAAACTTTTTCCACCAATAATTATTCAACCCATCAGGTCCTGGAGCAGCAAAGTTCTATGAGCCTTTGAGGGCGAACTTCTTCCGTGGTTATCGGATTGCGCAGATCATTGTGCTCAGGCTGCCGAAGCGTCCTGCAGTAAGCTTCGAACTGCGCTAGGGCTGGAGTGTCTACATTGAGTGGTTGCGGAAACTCATAGATGTTCTTCCAGAAGGTTTCTACCCGATCAGCAGCCGGTGGGTTATCGACAACACGTGGAGGCTCTTGGAATAAGCGAGAAGGTTTATCGCGGAACTTTATGTTTTCCGCGATACTTCTCGCCCGCCTCACTAGTGACTTCTATTATTATTATTATTATTATTATTTTTATTATTATTATTATTATTATTATTATTATTATTATTATTATTATTATTATTATTATTATTATTATTATTTTTTTTTCTCCTTAGGAGTGTACCAGTCAGGCCCTGTCTCCGGTGCTCCGACCCATCCGGAGGGCGCGCTGGTGTCGTTAACCCCAACAACCACTCCCTACGTCCGTAGGGTGAGTGATTATTATTATTATTATTATTATTATTATTATTATTATTATTATTATTATTATTATTATTATTATTATTATTATTATTATTATTATTATTATTATTATTATTATTATTATTATTATTATTATTATTATTATTATTATTATTATTATTATTATTATTTTTGTCATTAATAATTAGCTTCGACTACTGAGGTCATTAGCCTTTTCGTTGAATATCGTATTTCTTTATATTTTGTTGAAAAGATCTGCCGCTTTAAGAAATTTCAAAACATTATTAATATTTACGTTACTGAGACAGGATCTGATATTATTTGGTAGGTTATAACGCTGTCGAGCAGCTCCATATTGGTGGCATTCTAAAAGAAAGTGCTTGGCGGTTATCGGCGTTTGGCAATCTTCACAGTATGATTGTCTTTGTCTTCTCAGCATATAGGAGGATGTTACGTTCGTATGGCCTATTTTAAGTCGTGTTATCACGACTTGTTCTCTTCTCGTCAGTCCTTGAGGAAGTCTAGTGGCTGCAATATCAGGTTTGATTTCTTTCAATTTTGAAACGTTGTTCGTCCATTCGTGTTGCCATGTTATTTCTTTTTTTGTGAACTTTTTTGTGTCATTCGGACTGACGGGTATATTCACATCAATGTCATTTTCAGTTGCGGTCCTTGCTGCAGAGTCTGCTTTCTCATTTCCGTCAATTCCTATATGGCTAGGAACCCAAACAAATATGACGGTTTTTCCTGTAGACTGAAGATGGATCAACAGTGCTATGATCCTTTGAGGGTGTTTACTAAAGGGGTTCTCTATTGCTTGGATGGAACTCAGCGAATCTGAGCAAAGAATGTACAATTGGAAATTATTTGAGTCTATGTATAACATTGCTTACCAGATTGCATATAATTCTGCTGCTTGATCCGGTAAGGTCCAAAAGTGTGATGATTCCAAACATGCGAATGCACTTCCAGTTCCTTGCTCATCTGTATAGACTACGTGGCTATTCGGATAAGATTCAATTATTCCTCTGAACTCATTTCTGATCACTGTTGGATTGGTTTCTACTTTATCGAATACTAAACAGTCCAAGTTACTGTCAATAGGTTTCAATAGCCACGGCGGGGACTCACAGAAACCTACCCCATAGGTTTCTGGAAAGCGGGTATCCATTGAAGTCATCAGTTCTTTCAGGCGTACACCAGTTGGGCGGGAGGTAGTAGTGCGTCTTTCATATATGGATTCCTCTTCTTCTTTAAACATCAATGAAAAATTGGGGTGCGATGGTTGGGTCCAAATTCTAGTTCCATACGCTGCTAGGAGCTGATTTCTTCTGTACTGAAGTGGCGGTATCCCTGCTTCACAGCAGAGTGATTTGAATGGACTAGTCCGGTAGGCACCTAAGGCCAATCGTAATCCGGTGCAGTGGATCGAATCTAAGACTCTGAGAGTAGAAGGACGAGCAGCACCGTATATGGTACAGCCATAGTCCATTTTGGACATTACCAGGGTTTTATAAAGTTGCACAGCGATGTCTCTGTCACTTCCCCACTTGATCTTAGATACTGCTCGCAGAGGGTTTAGAGCTTTCTTGCATCTCATTGTCAAGTCATTGATGTGGGGTTTCCAATACAGTTTTCTGTCTAGGATCAAACCAAGAAGTTTTATTGATTCCACACATTCAATATCCTGATTTTGAAGTTTTAGTTTTGGGTCATTATGATTATTACGTAGACGACAGAAGTGGACACTTTTAGTCTTAGAGTAAGAAAATTTAAAACCAAGAAGATTGGCGTTATTCTCTAGTTCATCAATTGTATCTTGTAGTGTTTCTTCTATTGTTTGTATCGATGGGGATGAAAAAAATATAGCTAAATCATCAACATACAGGCTTTTTCCTACCATTGGGTTGATGTTCTTGGTGATATTGTTGATAGCTATTGAGAAGAGGGTGACGCTGAGGGTTGATCCTTGAGGTACTCCGTTTTCAAGGTCTTGTTGATTGGAGATAATGCCTCCATTTCTGACATAGAACTTTCGGTTTTTCAGAAATCCTTCAATAAATATTGGTAAATTTCCTCTAATTCCCCAATCGTGTAAAGTTTTGAGAATATTATAGCGCCAAGTTATATCATAGGCTTTTTCTATATCGAAGAAAACGGCTACCATGTGTTTTCGTTTCGCAAAACTATCTTGGATTGAGTGTTCTAAAGCCGTGAGCTGGTCGACTGTGGACCTATAGCATCAAAAACCAGCTTGGTATGGTGAGATGAGATTTTTCGTCTCCAGAATCCATATCAGGCGCTTACTTATCATCTTCTCTAGGTGTTTACTTATGCAGCAGGTGAGTGATATTGGTCGGTAGTTTAATGGTAATTTAATATCTTTTCCTTGTTTGGGGACAGGAATGATAATAGCTTCCCTCCACTTGTTGGGATATGTTCTTTCTTGCCATATCCTATTATACAGTTCCAGATGGAAGGTTTTTCATGAAGTCATAAGGAATATTGTCGCTACCCGGGGCAGAGTTTTTGGTTTCATTAAGGGCAATCTCAAATTCCTTCATCGTTAAAGGCTCATTATATGGTGATGTAACCGATTCATTGAAGTTGAGTGGGATTTCAAACTCTTCTTTTTGTTGTGCAAATTCTGGACTGTAATTTCCTGAACTGCTAGTTTTCTGGAATTGTTCGGCAAGTGCTTCTGCAATGTCACTGGCATTGGTTATCAATTGCCCATCAACGATTAGGGTTTGTGAAGTAGTAGAGAAGTGTTTTCCTTTTATTGCTCTTATCTTGTTCCAGATTTCCGAGAGTGGTGTATCACTTTTTAGTGACGACACAAAGTTTCTCCATGTTTCTCTTCTACTGGTAAGTATCAGTTTCCGGGCTTTTGCTCGTGCTTTCTTGAAGGAAATAAGGTTATCTTGAGTTGGGGACCTTTTGAATATATTGAATTTGTGTTTCTTTTCAGCAACTGCTTGAGCTATTTGAGGATTCCACCATGGTACTTGGACTCTATTTCGATGTGGTGTGGTCATCGGTATCGAAGTCTCGGCGGCTCTCAATATTTCCCTAGTGACTGTTTCTACTGCCGTTTCAACGTTATCAGTAGGTAAGTTGAGATCTTCAGTTTTTATTTTATATAGGTCCCAATTGGCTTTTTTTAGTTGCCATCGCCTTCCTAAAGTTTCTCTAATTGGCCGGCCGGCAAATTCAATGGCAATTGGGATATGATCACTTGAGATGTGGTCGCTGAGGCATTGCCATTTCAGAAAAGGAGTTAATTCTGGTGAGCATAAAGAAATATCTATCGCTGACAGACATTGGGAACGACTGTTCAGGTAAGTGCCTTCTCCTGTATTTAGAATAATCAAATCGAATTCGTTCATTATTTCCTCAATTATCCTTCCCCTCAGGTCCATCTTTGCAGATCCCCAGATAGGATTATGGGAGTTCACGTCACCCATGATAACGAGAGGTGTTGGAAGTTGTCTGATCAAGTCTACAATGTCATCACGGTTCCATGCAAAGTCGGGTGAATAAAGATTACATATTGTTAAAGGATGAGGGTTATTCAATTCGGGTGGCTATAGCTTGGAGGTCTGTGTGCAGAATAACAGGAGTTGTGGGTATGTTCTCTTTGAATAAATTTATAACCCCTCCGTTTCCTCTTCTTTCAGGGTTGACATCTTTTCTAAAAGATTTATAGCCTCTTAGATTAAAATTTTCTTCTGGTTTCAGGTGCGATTCTTGAATACAGATAATTGAAGGAGTCCTCTCTATCATAATCTGATTTAAATCACAATAGTGGTACTTTATTCCGTTGCAATTCCATTGTAGGATATTCTCTAATAGAGCCATTTTGATTCTTTGTGGAGAACGATAGAATTTAGAGAGTTGACGAATAAATTTGAAAGTAAATAAATGTATAGATGAATGAATAAGTAAAAGAATAAACACATTAATAAATGAACAAACAAAGAAATAATTGAATAGTTATTATATAAGTGTAAATATATTTATATATCACAAATTTTATCACAGATTCATATCACTGGTTAGTTTGGTGGGTTAGAGGAGTTTCTTGCCTTACCCTTTGGCCATCCTTTCTTCTTTTTACTTTGGGAAGAAATGGATGTATTTGATTCCGTATCTGAAGTTGGTACGGGGCTTGGAGTTCGGGCTGCATTCTTCCTTTTGACTTGGTTCGTTGGGTTTCTTTCGGTCTGCGTTAGCGTGAAAGTAGCTGTTGGTTTCTCAAATGTTGGCTTTGTGATTTGTTTGGCTACAGCATCATTTATTATTAAGGATAATCTGGGGAGTAATTCGTTTATCAAGTCTGTTACGTTCATGTTCATTGGTTTTGGACCACTAACAACAGTTTGGGCAAACGAAATTCCTGGAGTGGGTGTCCTAACTACTACCTTCTTCTTCGCCTCAGCATATGTTAGACTATCTTTGACTTTCGTTTCCTGAATAGCTACCTCAGTTTTATAAATAGGACAATCTCTACTTCGTGCATTATGGTTACCTTGACAGTTAAGACATTCGATAGGTTTCTCACATGGTGATCCCTCGTGTATCGCCTTTCCACATATACAGACTTGATTGTTTTCACATCTAAGGGAAGTGTGTCCAAACTTCTGACACCTGAAACATCGTAGGGGAGGTGGGATGTATTGCCGCACTGGGAGATAATAGAATGCTACTTCAATTCGCTTTGAGAGAGACGTTTGGTTGAACGTGAGGATATGGTTTGGGGTTTCATGAATTTCACCATTCTTCCGTGTAGTTATTCGTTTAACCGAAATAACACCCTGACTAGTCAATTTTTGGCAAATTTCTTCAACTGTACAATTCAGTAAGTCGTGGCAGTAAATGACTCCTTTAGAATAATTGAGAGTACGATGAGGCTGTACTTCAACTGGCATATCGCATATTCTTTTAATTTCCATAAGCCTTCTAGATTGAGCTTCTTCAAATTTCTGACTTCGCCTATTAGACCATAAATACTTTTTGACAGGATAAATGGGTTGACTTTCGAAAAGTCTCCCTCATTCCTTTTAACGATCAGGAACCGGGGTGGAGGCACCACCGTCTCTTGATTCGTATTATTTTTAGTGGTTTCTTGGTTTGGCCCACTGACCGGATCCCTAATTATACAGGGGGCTACCTCTGAGGTGGTATTTGAGTTTATGTGAAATTTATCCAGCTGTGTGCACGTTCCAATGTAATTGAATGAAGAAAAGTTGTATTTCGTGCAGAAATTTATTTATAAAATCATAGCAGAGCGCTTTCGACTATAAAGTCATCATCAGTGCGTACCTGTAAGTAAGTGACATCGAATTGAATTTAAGAAATTTTGATAAAAAAAAATTTTGAAAATTGAAAAGTTACTTACTCGTCAGGTTTACAAGAGCCAGACCATAAAAATATCATGTGTCCAGAGGACCATGTAAAATTTAAAAACGGGAAATCATATTAATAACATTTTAAAAAAGTCCTTATTCCAGGATTCACCTGGATAAAAGTTTCATTTCAACAGGCAGAGTAACACATGTCTGTTGGAGCTTAGTCTACTGTTAAACTGAATGAATGAAATTAACATTGTGTCAAAAGTTGACAATGACAATGACGTTTGAAAATTGAATAATGACCGAATTGATCTGTAAATCTATTTATAGTTATGTTAATCTAAACCTAAGGAATTGTGACAAACCGGAAAAAAAGTCTAATGAGAACCTCAACCCGATGTGCACAGAACCAGATTCAAGAAACAGTCCCTCGGGAATTTGTGAAACCAATTCTTAGCTCAGGATCATGGGACAGGTCTAATGAGAACCTTCACACTTCCCAAAGCGTCAAAAAGGTAACCCAAAAACAAGAGGCACCATTAACATAATCATAAAAGATTCAAGAAAGTTTCAACAGGCAGAGTAACACATGTCTGCTGAAGCTTAGTCTACGTCTAACTAAATGAAAAATGACATTGTGTCGAAAGTTGACAATGACAATGAAGTTATGATATAGAAAATGTGTAAAAAATGAACTATAATAAAAACATTGATTTGTGTTTTGAAATTGATAAATTATTATTATTAGTTCAACATCCTGGGCAACCAGATTGAAACATAAGATCATGAGATAAGTCTAATGAGAACTTTCCCAATCTTAATAGTAACAAGGAGGATGACCAAAATGATGAGCTCATACCAGAAAATTTTTAAGAAATTTTCCAAAAATTGATCTGTGAATCTATTTATAGTTCTGTTGATCCAAACCAAGGAAATATGACAAACCGGGAGAAAAGTCTAATGAGAACTACGACCCGATGTGCACAAACCAGGCTTAAGACACAGTCTCTTGGGAATTTGGGAAACCAAATTCTATGCTCAAGATCATGGGACAGGTCTAATGAGAACCTACCCAATCACAAGGCGCCAAAAGAGGTTGCCCAAAACCAAGAGGTACTACAAACAGAAAAGATTCAAGAAATTTTCAAATTATTTCATATTTAATCAATTGAGTAATTCTATTAATCAAAAACAAGGAAATTACTGAGCCAAGAGAAAATCTAATGAGAACTTGACACGGCACATGCAAAAACCCAAGTTATAGAAAAATAGAACCTGAAGTTGAAATTATAAGTTTCAAATGAAAGCAATAGATTATGTTCTGAGAATTGAAAGGAAAGTCGAGAGGGAGGGAACTAGGCAAACTGCAAAACAGGTTCAAGCCATATCATCATTGAGAAAGAGTTCAAGAGCAATTAAATAGATAAAGTTTAAATTTATGAAAAGTTTCTTACTTTAAACGTCTATGAAGAGGAATGTAAGCTGTGTTTAAATTAACTTGAGTGTTGAGACAAAGGTCATTATTCAGTAATTCCTTGTTAATATGTAAATCTTCAAGAAAATCTAATCTATTGTAATTTTTGGAACTCACCTCCTGTAAAATTTTTGAATTCCTATTTGGACTAAAGTTGTGGTTGTTAAACCTCAAATGTTGACCAAAGGCTGAAATTTTGTTGGGATTTAAATGTTCGGTTATACGGGCTTTCAAAGGTCTGCAAGTTCTTCCAATGTAGGCTGCATCACAATCATCACAGTTTAACTTGTATATGCCACTTTTTGAAAGTTTATCAATTTTATCTTTTGTGTTGACCAGGTATCTGTTGAGGCTATGGTTAGTTTTGAAAGAAATTTTGATGTTGTCTATGTTGCTTTTGATGCAACCAGATATTTTATTAGAAATATTGTCATTTAAGAAAGGAAGTGAAACAAATTGTGATATTGAATCTACTTTGGGGTAGGCATCATTAAGTTCTTTTTTGTTTTTGATTTTTTGGATCAAACTATTAATAATATTCGGGTTATAATTGTTATTTGAAGCTATTTGTTTAATAATATTCAATTCATTTTGATAACTAACTGTAGAAATGGGCATATTCAAAAGTCTATGAATGTAACAATTGAAAGCTGCCATTTTATGTGGATGGGGGTGGTTGGAGAAGCTAGGTATAACGTGATCGGTTTGTGTGGGTTTTCTGAATATGCTAAAATTTAAAAAATTGTTAATTTTATGTATTGTGAAGTCTAAGAAATTTAATTTATTATTTGATTCTAGTTCAAGTGTGAATTTGATACTTGGGTGTACTTGGTTTATTTTTGTCAGAAGATTGTTGACAATGTCAATGTCGCCATTCACAAATACCAAACAGTCATCAACATATCTAAACCAATGTAAAATTTCTGGGTTATTTGCAGTGATAATGAATTTGTTTTCTAAATTATTCATGAAAATATCTGCTAAAAAAGGAGATAAACAACTACCCATGGCAAGTCCATCTGGTTGTTTGTAGCATTTATCATTAAAAACAAAAAAGTCATGTGAAAGGCAAAAGTTTATTAAGGTCAAAATGTAGGCTATAGAATTGGCATCAACTTGAGCAAGTCTTAAGGCCTCACTTACAAGTGGTAAGGTTTCTAATTTCGGAACTGAAGTGAAAAGATTACTTACATCAACATATCTAAACCAATGTAAAATTTCTGGGTTATTTGCAGTGATAATGAATTTGATTTCTAAATTATTCATGAAAATATCTGCTAAAAAAGGGGTTAAACAACTACCCATGGCAAGTCCATCTGGTTGTTTGTAGCATTTATCATTAAAAACAAGAAAGTCCTGTGAAAGGCAAAAGTTTAACAAGGTCAAAATGTAGGCTATAGAATTGGCATCAACTTGAGCAAGGCTTAAGGCCTCACTTACAAGTGGTAAGGTTTCTAATTTCGGAACTGAAGTGAAAAGATTACTTACATCAAAGGAAATCATTAAGCTATATCTTGAGGTAAATTTAAATCATTCAATTTGTTAATTAAATCTAAAGAGTTACTTACTGCATATTTTGAAGTGGAGTGTGTCAAGTCTTTTATAAGCCTGTAAATAAATGAAGCTAAAATTGAGACCGGAGTGTTAGTGAAGCTAACTACTGGTCTTATTGGTATGTCGATCTTGTGGATCTTTGGAAGTCCATACAAGCGAGGAATGACTGGGTTACTGCTAATGAGAGAATAAGGGGCTGAATGTTCAATGAAAAAATCTTTATGAATATTTAACTGAGTTTTCAATTTTCTAATAAAAATATTGAAAGGATTTGATGATAAAAGTTTGAAATTATGTTCAGAAAGGAAATTTTCTACTTTATCAATGTAATCTAACTTGTTTAAAATGACTAAACAATTACCTTTGTCTGCTTTTGAGAATATGAGGTTATGGTTTTTGATTTTAATTTTGATTTTCTTTAGAATAAAATGAAAATGTTTATGAGGATGAATCTTAAAGTGTTGTTTACTACGTTTAATTTTGTATAAAAAGTTATGAATATCATTGCGAATGATCTTTTTAACATTATAGTCTCTAGAGAGCTGTTCAATAACAACATCAACTTCCACTGCAAACTCCAAGAGGTTTCTCTCAGAGACTTGAGAGCCCAAAGCAAATTTGAGTCCCAACTTCAACAGGTCCATTTCGTCATCATCGAACACAATATCAGAAAGATTTTTGACTCTATCATGAAAAGTGAAATCTGAAAATTTCTTATTGTTCCTTTGTTTATTTTTCCAAAAATCATGTTTTTGTTTAATCAAATATTTGAGCTTTTTATCAACTTTTTCAAATTTAATCTTCTTGGCTATGTCAACTTCCTTATTGACTTCATTAAAGAAATCTTGTAAAATCTGATCTGACTAAATTGTCATAATTATTTTTAAGTTCACAATTAATTAAGTTGAGTTTAGAATAGTGTTTACAGATGGTTTGCTTAAGTAATCTTAATTCCATTTCTGATTTAATGCTGTGACTGACATTCCTAGACGTTTTAATAGTAGCAAAGGTGGGTATCACCTGTTCCTTTATGCAGTTGTTCACAAACCAAATGTCCAGTTGAATCATTGATCTCTTTATGGAAAGCTTCTTGTATTTAACAGCCATGTCTACCATACTGTAGTCACTTAAGTAAAATTTGTCCAGCTGTGTGCACGTTCCAATGTAATTGAATGAAGAAAAGTTGTATTTCGTGCAGAAATTTATTTATAAAATCATAGCAGAGCGCTTTCGACTATAAAGTCATCATCAGTGCGTACCTGTAAGTAAGTGACATCGAATTGAATTTAAGAAATTTTGATAAAAAGAATTTTGAAAATTGAAAAGTTACTCACTCGTCAGGTGTACAAGAGCCAGACCATAAAAATATCATGTGTCCAGAGGACCATGTAAAATTTAAAAACGGGACATCATATTAATGACATTTTAAAAAAGTCCTTATTCCAGGATTCACCTGGATAAAAGTTTCATTTCAACAGGCAGAGTAACACATGTCTGTTGGAGCTTAGTCTACTGTTAAACTGAATGAATGAAATTTACATTGTGTCAAAAGTTGACAATGACAATGACGTTTGGCTTAGAACATTAACTTCTAGAAACCCTGATCTGTGTTTTGAAAATTGAATAATGACCAAATTGATCTGTAAATCTATTTATAGTTATGTTAATCTAAACCTAAGGAATTGTGACAAACCGGAAGAAAAGTCTAATGAGAAACTCAACCCGATGTGCACAGAACCAGATTCAAGAAACAGTCTCTCGGGAATTTGTGAAACCAATTCTTAGCTCAGGATCATGGGACAGGTCTAATGAGAACCTTCACAATTCCCAAAGCGTCAAAAAGGTAACCCAAAAACAAGAGGCACCATTAACATAATCATAAAAGATTCAAGAAAGTTTCAACAGGCAGAGTAACACATGTCTGCTGAAGCTTAGTCTACTGTCTAACTAAATGAAAAATGACATTGTGTCGAAAGTTGACAATGACAATGAAGTTATGATATAAAAAATGTGTAAAAAATGAACTATAATAAAAACATTGATTTGTGTTTTGAAATTGATAAATTATTATTATTAGTTCAACATCCTGGGCAACCAGATTGAAACATAAGATCATGAGATAAGTCTAATGAGAACTTTCCCAATCTTAATAGTAACAAGGAGGATGACCAAAATGATGAGCCCATACCAGAAAATTTTTAAGAAATTTTCCAAAAATTGATCTGTGAATCTATTTATAGTTCTGTTGATCCAAACCAAGGAAATATGACAAACCGGGAGAAAAGTCTAATGAGAACTACGACCCGATGTGCACAAACCAGACTTAAGACACAGTCTCTTGCGAATTTGGGAAACCAAATTCTATGCTCAAGATCATGGGACAGGTCTAATGAGAACCTACCCAATCACAAGGCGCCAAAAGAGGTTGCCCAAAACCAAGAGGTACTACAAACAGAAAAGATTCAAGAAATTTTCAAATTATTTCATATTTAATCAATTCAGTAATTCTATTAATCAAAAACAAGGAAATTACTGAGCCAAGAGAAAGTCTAATGAGAACTTGACACGGCACATGCAAAAACCCAAGTTATAGAAAAATAGAACCTGAAGTTGAAATTATAAGTTTCAAATGAAAGCAATAGATTATGTTCTGAGAATTGAAAGGAAAGTCGAGAGGGAGGGAACTAGGCAAACTGCAAAACAGGTTCAAGCCATATCATCATTGAGAAAGAGTTCAAGAGCAATTGAATAGATAAAGTTTAAATTTATGAAAAGTTTCTTACTTTAAACGTCTATGAAGAGGAATATAAGCTCTGTTCAAATTAACTTGAGTGTTGAGACAAAGGTCATTATTCAGTAATTCCTTGTTAATATGTAAATCTTCAAGAAAATCTAATCTATTGTAATTTTTGGAACTCACCTCCTGTAAAATTTTTGAATTCCTATTTGGACTAAAGTTGTGGTTGTTAAACCTCAAATGTTGACCAAAGGCTGAAATTTTGTTGGGATTTAAATGTTCGGTTATACGGGCTTTCAAAGGTCTGCAAGTTCTTCCAATGTAGGCTGCATCACAATCATCACAGTTTAACTTGTATAAGTAGATAACTAATGAGAGAGACCTGGGAGGAGCGCCACGGCAAATAATAACAATTATGACCAGTCAGCAAAAACCCATGAGAGAGCAATGGGAGTCAAGTTCAATGACCTATTTCAAGGTTAATGAATGTGTTGGATATCAAATTACTTTGAATTTGCTGACGTCACGTTACAGACCAGTCTCGACAAGTAGGAGAAATCCGAGATGGGTTCAATGACCTCTTTCAATAAGTGCACGTGTCAGGTATCAGATTACATTCGATAACATCCGGTGAATGAAATTTAATACAGGTTCAATGGCCTATTTCAAGGTTAATGAATGTGTTGGATATCAAATTACTTTGAATTTGCTGACGTCACGTTACAGACCAGTCTCGACAAGTAGGAGAAATCCGAGATGGGTTCAATGACCTCTTTCAATAAGTGCACGTGTCAGGTATCAGATTACATTCGATAACATCCGGTGAATGAAATTTAATACAGGTTCAATGACCTTCAATAAGTGCACGTGTTGGATATCAAATTACTTTGAATTTGCTGACGTCACGTTACAGACCAGTCTCGACAAGTAGGAGAAATCCAAGATGGGTTCAATGACCTCTTTCAATAAGTGCACGTGTCAGGTATCAGATTACATTCGATAACATCCGGTGAATGAAATTTAATACAGGTTCAATGACCTATTTCAAGGTTAATGAATGTGTTGGATATCAAATTACTTTGAATTTGCTGACGTCACGTTACAGACCAGTCTCGACCAGTAGGAGAAATCCGAGATGGGTTCAATGACCTCTTTCAATAAGTGCACGTGTCAGGTATCAGATTACATTCGATAACATCCGGTGAATGAAATTCAATACAGGTTCAATGACCTTCAATAAGTGCACGTGTTGGATATCAAATTACTTTGAATTTGCTGAAGTCACGTTACAGACCAGTCTCGACAAGTAGGAGAAATCCGAGATGGGTTCAATGACCTTCAATAAGTGCACGTGTTGGATATCAAATTACTTTGAATTTGCTGACGTCATATTTCCGGTGGGCGAAATTTGATACGGGTTCAATGACTTCTTTCAAAATGAATGCACGTGTCGGATATCAAATTACTTGGAATTTGCTGACGCCATATTTCCGGTAGGCGAAATTTGATACGAGTTCAATGACCTATTTCAAGGTTAATGAATGCACGTGTCAGGTATTAGATTTCATTTGAAAACATCCGGTCACGTGTCATCAGCAGAATCCAATACAGGTTCAACGACCTCTCATAAAGTCAAAACCTATGAGAGAGCAATACGAGTCAAGGTCAAAACCTATGAGAGAGCAATGGGAGTCAAAGTCAAAACCTATGAGAGAGCAATAGGAGTCAAGGTCCAAACTATGAGAGAGCATAGGGATTCAAGTCTTCTCGAAAAAATCCTCCCCACTACTATATTGATAAAAATATATAAACCGGGGAAAATATTATAGCAAGCATTCTCTTATCAAAATGAGAAATGCCGATTTCAAATTTGACTTGTCGAAAGAATACTTTTGCAAAGAAAAATCAAAAGTGGTTTTGTGTGAAAGAAAATTCCCATTGAATAAATCCAAATGTAAATTTGTTGTTGTGAATCTTTCATATGATTTGAATTTCACTCCATGTATTGAAATTACTGGAAATAAGGGAGACCAAGTGATTTTCACAGAAAACGAGTGGAAGCAGTTTTTAACACACCAAGGAATCATCACCAATTATTTGTACTCATCAGATCAACCGAAGACCATTGAAGACGATAGATTCACCATTGAGTTTAGCCAATTTACTAACGGAAGAGTAGTAAAAATCATAAAAGACCATTCCCCAGTGTACTTGGGGTTCGAAACAGTTTGCAACCTATGGGAACTCCAACTCCTAATTGATTATAGGGTAGATATCTTGAAAAGATATCAATATGGAGAATATTTCCAAATTTTGAAAAATGGACTGTGGAAGCTGAGTGGTGATGTGTTGCAAAATGCTTTAAATCTGCTGCAACCAAGGGTGAACCACAATAGTGAAAATATAAGTCTAACTCTGGAATTCATCCATCTTTACCCAGAAGTTTTCTTAGCTGAGTTTTCTGATAAACTATGAATAGGAGTGTGGTCATTGATGAAAGTCCTAATAAAACTCATTATATGTTCACGTGGAAATTTGCATACAAGAATTCTCGGAAAACATATTGGACTTATGAAGCAATCGATAGAATGCGCTTTGTGAGGCGAATAACAGAAACTTCGAATATCATCGCTCCAATTTTGGATTCAACACATAGACAAATAATTTTCAAGCAAAGATTTTGTGAATAATTTATAATGTAAATATTGTATAAATAAAACTGTTTTGTGAATTTCATATTGTTTTATTTGGAAAAATATCATACAAAATCATTTTTTGATATCCACGAATTGTACTGATTGCTCAGGCCTAACCATTTGATGTAGAGTTTGTCTCCTTTTTTTCTTAGAACTTTTTCAACTAGAAACACATCGGGATGTTTAACTCTTTGGAGTTCTTCTTCATAAAATCCACCTTGTATCTCAACATCATCTTGATCTTTGAGAAAATAAACAGCAGGATTTGACTGATAGACTTTTCTCACAGTGAAAATTTCATTGGACCAGTTTGGTGTATACCCTTTAGCAAATGCCTCCCGGTACTTACTCATTCTTACATGATCGTTGAGTTTAAATTTTCGTTTCCTTGGATCCACTGTTTTGAGATGGCCATAGATGTTATTGAGTAAATACTTCGCATGGATTTTTTTTACATCTTTGGGTTTCATTCCTATCGTGCTGTGTACGGAATTGTTATAGTTAGAAACTATATCTGGTAGAATACCCAACCATTTGTAGCTTCCTTGTAAGCTGAATTGTTTCCACATTCTATTTTTCAAAGTTCTGTTTACTCTTTCAACTATACTAGCTTTCAAATTGGAGAAAGTACTGTAATGATTGATTTTCCACTTATCCATCAACTGCTTGAATTTTCCATTGTAGAACTCTTTTCCCATATCAGTTTGTAAATTCTTGGTTTTAGTTTTCATATCTCTCAATATTTTTTGCATGGCATCAGTCACATCTCCTGCACTTTTAGTTTTAACGGGCTCGCACCAAACATATTTGGAAAATACGTTTATAACGACCAGAATGTACCTAAATCCTTTATTAGTTTTGGAGTAAGGAATCATTTCAACTAAATCAGCTTGAAGTAGATCATTCAAACCTTTGATGATAACACGCCTTCTTTTGAATCGTCTTCGTGAATTTCTGTGCAATTCTCCTACAATGTCTTCTTTGACTTTATCCATTTTCAGTTATCGGGCACTGAAGTACAATTTCGACATACAGTTGATTATGTTGCTGCTGATTGACTAAGAAAGTGATCTTATCACCTTTATTTAAAACCTTTCCTATGAGGCTGATTAACGGAACAGTATCTGCATCTTCTTCTCCTAGTGATATATATACATCATTTGGTATAGAATTGATGCTTTCAATTTTTCCAGAAACAGGAAATTCATAGGACGTCACATCATTTTCCAACACAAAAAAACCAACACTCTTCCTGATATCCTTGGTTGCCCTCAAATGAAGAACACATTTCGTGTGATACGAAGATGGATTCCATATGTAGAAAGGTGTATTGATCGGCGAGGCTCTTGAAAGTGTTTCTGGTTTAGCATATGGTGATTGAGATGTTCTCAGGAAATGTCTTCCGAATTTATCGATTGGCATGATGTCACGGCTAAACACCGAATGATGTCAAATCTTGGAGATTTTTTATTTTATTATTCCTGCCTCGCGAAGTTCCTCCAATATGCTTGTAATTTCGTTTTTCACACCGGTATTTCCAGCACATTGTGATGCAATCAAGAGTTTCAATCGCTCCACTAGCTCATTGAAATCATCAAAATATTTATATTCAACCGGTATGGTGTTGAAATCAAGCATAGTTAGCCCTGAGCCCACTTTACTCCTTGTAGTCCTTCCTGGGGCCGAACTAATTCTTGATCTGTATTTGGGAAGAGATAAACTGGTATCTTTTTGAGTTTTTTCAAGATTTCGTTCTTTAGCCAAAGTTTTATTATATTAACAAACTTTGATGCATGTGATGTTGATAAACCCCTTGCAGGATCATAATGGAGGTAATGTGCATTACTTCTTCTCATTATATCGATATATGAATCAACATCTTTATTTCTATACCCAAGGGGTTGTTTCTTGAACAGCAATTCATATAAGCCTGCAGTTCCACTGTATTTGAACTTGTTATCAATAACAATATCGGCACCATCAAAATCAACAGAGGAGTTACCTATGGCATATTTTTCCGTAGACGGTTCGAAATATACTCCAAAAGTGTCATCAAACGTATTTTTCGTATCTGAAATTTTGTCTTCTATATATGCACGGGGCAAAGGAATCGCAAACTGTTGTAAGTATTGTTCTTGTGGATTCAGTACAGGGCGCATACTTTCCTCGAAATAACTTCCATCGAAGTCGGATTTTGGAGCGGTTGAATCATGTTGAAATGTCTCTTCATCAGGAGTGATCTGATAAAATTCTTGAGGTGTTGCTTGATACAATTCTTGAGGTGCTGGTTGATGAAATTCTTGAGGTGTCGGTTCATGAAATTCTTGAGATTTTGGTTGATAAAACTCTTGAGGTGTTGATTTATGCAATTTTTGGGGTGTCGACTGAGAACTTGAATGAGGTGATTTAATTTCATGTTTCAATTCTTGCTTGAGAGACGTTAGGGGCTGTTGAACAGCAGACAAAAACTCTTTCAAAGGTTGAGTGATTGGTTCATAAGTTTTTTCTAAATGTGAATGAGATTTTGCTATATCGGATTTCAATGTCTTATATTTTCTTCTCAAAGCCTTCCTTGCTCTTAATAGTTGTTCATTTAATTGACTATTCATGATGACTGACAACTATACCACAATCTTGATGTTTATATATATAAATGAATGTATCGAAACCCTTTCTGTATCGCCCCTCATTTAAGGAACAATCTTTATCGATAACGAGAAAACTAAATTTGTCTTTCCAACAATAAGAGAACAGTTCTTTGAAATTCTGCAAGGACATGTCTATACTGACATGATCATCATATATATGCTTCGGATTTGTTAGATCTTGTTGAAAGATCATGAGCAAATTAGCATTATCTCGAATGAGTTGTTTGGAAATGGCAGAATAAGTTTGACATAAATAGAAACAATCCGTGTGTCTGTGACGGCCGAAACAGAAATAATTTTTGATTATATTTTGATCACATGTAGTAACATCATCGAATATTATGACTGAATGATCATGTATATTTTCAGGAAGAATTGCTTTAACGGAATCCTTATATTCATGGAAACCAATTTCTTTCATAGGTGCCAGCAAAATCCTCAAGTAATTATATTTAGGTTGATATAATGATTTTGAAAATAAGTATACATTCGTGAAACGAAGGCCGTTGGGTTGCTCCAGCAAAGACAACATTACATTAGTTTTGCCCGATCCACTTGCTCCAATGAGTAAACCTCTTTTAGATTGTCCTCCAAATAGCGTACCATGTTTTCTAACATTATTCTTTACATTGATCTCATCATGATTAATAACCGGAAGCAACACCTTTTGTTTTTCGGTCTTCATCATATTGAAATAAACTTTAAACTAACACTAGTGCAGATGGAATAGGTATATATACGTGTATCTGAGTTGATCAAAACATAATATAATGGGACAGCAAAAGAAATCAGTCGTTAGTACGGGTGGAAACACAAGAAAGAAAGGTCGAGGTTTTCTGAATACTTTGATCAATAAAATTCCAGTAGAATTACATGTCCCTGGTTATAATTACTGTGGTCCTGGTACCAAATTGAAAAAGAGATTACTGAGAGGGGACAAAGGCGTAAATCCACTCGACGAGGCTTGTAAGCAACACGACATTGCTTATTCCAGAAGTGAAGATATAGAATCAAGAAATATTGCAGACAAGAAACTGGCAACATTTGCTTCCGAACGTTTAAAATCATCCAATGCACAATTGGGGGAATAAGTAACAGCATTAGGTGTATCTAATATCATGAATCTTAAGAGCAAGTTGGGGATGGGATTGAAAAAAAAATAAAAAAACCGAAGAAACAAAAAAAGGGTGGTGAACTGAAACTTGCCAAGAAACGAAAGAATAAACAGAAGAAAAGAGTCATACCAATTCCAAAGAAAGGTGGATTTCTCCCATTTTTACTACCATTACTAGGGGCGCTAGGTGCTGTAGGAGGCGGGGCAGCATCTATTGCTTCAGCAGTTAACAAAGCAAAATCTGAGAAACGAAGGCTCATTGAGCAAAAGAGACATGATTTAGCGATGGAACAAAATGGAAAAGGTTTATATTTGAAACCACGCAAAGGTTATGGAATGTTTGCTCAACCGTATCAAAAAAACTGTTGAAGTTACCACGCCGAGCCTTAACCAATATCGATTTGATAGAGAATGCGAAACGTTTGAGGATTCCTTACTTTCGAGGTGTTTTCATGAGGGATAAACTTCCCACAAAAATAAAGAGCAAGGAGTGCGGCATTATCAATCTTGATTCTGACGTAGGAGAAGGAACTCATTGGACGGCATACTTCAAGAATAATGATGAAGTTATATATTTTGATAGTTATGGAAATCTCAAACCACCAAAGGAATCGATAAAATATTTCCTCGGCGCTGGTGACGTTAAAAATATCAAATATAACTATGATTCCTTACAGAAGTTTAATTCTTATCAGTGTGGGCAATACTGTCTTTTGTTTTTATAAAATCAGTATCTCTGATGTATTTCCTTCACTAATCAATAAACTATCATTAGGAAGTTATGTCTTTTACTTTCACATTGAGTGATTCATCTTCAGTGTTGAGTTATAATTTCAACCCTCCAATTTATCTGGATGATGATATGGAGTATGAAATAGGCTTGGCAAATTTCGATTCTTTCAATGTTATTCCAAACATAACAAAATTAAACAATGTTTTGGTATGGGGGGAACGAGATTAATTTAGTTACATAATTCCTGAAGGATTTTATGATGTAACAGATATTCTCGATATCCTCATTGAACAGATGACCAGTAACAATGAATATGTTGAGGTATCCATCGACCCAAATTGGACTACTTCAAAAGTGGTCATTCGGACCAATATCAAAATCAATTTTTCAGTACAAAATTCCATTGGTCAATTATTAGGCTTCGAAAAAAGAATCCTCAATGCAAATAACATCTACAAATCAGATCATGAAGTGAAAATTCTTTCAATCAATACAATTTGTGTTGATTGCAATATTGCGATGGGTTCATTTTTGAATGGCAATCCAGTGCACGTGATTCATCAATTCTTTCCGACAGTACCAAGAGGGTATAAAATAGAAACCCCATTGAATATTCTGTATTTCCCCGTCACTATCAAGACAATCAACAACATAACGGTGAGAGTTGTCGATCAAAATTTGAATTTAATTGATTTCCGGAACGAAGAAGTTACTGTTAGATTGCACTTCAGAAGGAAGACTCTTTAAACAATGGTCTGGAGATTTGATAAATCAGCATTCCAGCAACCCTATAAAAAGAAGGTTAAGCAACCTTCGAAATATAGTATGAAAGCAACTGCCGAATTACTAACACCAAAACACAAAGAGTACTTGAAGTCTTTGGGATTGGAACTCTTGATATAATGGAATTGCTACAAATCACGAGTGAACCATTCAGTGACAATGCAATCGAAGATTATCAGTTTCATACATATCAACCTTATATCACCAGTGAAATCAAATATAATGACGAAATAAGAATTCCAATTCAGGACTTGGACGCTTATACATCACCTTGTAACTCATATATCTATATAGAGGGAAAACTCACAAGACCGGATGGGGAGCCAATTACGAAAGTAAAATTTATCAACAATGCAATATCGTTTTTATTTCGTGAACTCCGATATGAGCTGAATGGTGTGGTGGTAGACTCTGTTAGAAACATTGGACTAGTATCAACGATGAAAAATTACCTATCCATGAGTGAAAATGAAAGTATACCTATGCAAAATACTGGTTGGTTTCCTAAACTTGATGATGTGAATGCTGGGACGAGAGATAAAATATTAGTTGATGATGATGGGAATTTCAATGTGTGTATTCCGCTCAAGCTATGGGCTGGCTTTTTTGAAGACTTCAGAAAAATTGTGATCAATATGAGACAAGAACTAGTTTTGATTCGTGAGAGTCATGATTTGGATGCTGTGATTAGTATAGATGATTCTGAAAAACCGAAAGTGAGCATAAGCAAACTGAGTTGGTGTGTCCCTCACGTGACACTTAGTATTCAGGAACAACTAGAGTTGAATAGAATAATAAATAGCAATGTTGAACTTCCTCTGAAATTCAGAAGCTGGGAATTGATTGAGTACCCTTCTCTGAATGAAACAACAAGACATACTTGGGCTGTGAAAACAACTACGAAGGTTGAAACTCCGCGACATGTTATTATTGCATTTCAACAAGGTAAAAAAGGAAAGCTCACCACTGATATGAGTACATTCGACCACTGCAATCTCAGCAATTTGAGAGTATTTCTGAATTCCGAACGATATCCTTACAATGACTTGAATCTTGATTTCAAAAATAACAAGTTTGCAAAACTCTATGAAATGTATGCCAACTTCCAAGAGAGTTACTATCAACATAAATCAAACCAACCTATTTTCAATCCAAATGAATTCAAAGTGAAGGCACCTCTGGTCCACATCGACTGTTCACGTCAAAGAGAAGCTATTCAGACCGGTTCCATCGTACTTAGAATTGAAATTGAAACTGCTGAAACCACACCCAAAGATGTAACTGCCTACTGCCTTATTCTACACGAGAAAGAATTTTCATATAATCCATTGACGAAAATTGTTAAACAATATTAATGCGCATGCTCCGCATGTTATTATATATAAAGACTTGCATGTTAGAAATATCAGTTCAAAAATGATATCGGAGTATCGAAGAAGATTGAAGCAACATCATAAGAACCTGAAACAATTGATTGAGCCATACAATTCGAAACAATCATTAATAAGAAAACTTATCAAATTGAAAATATGATATTGGTAATAGATGTGCAAGGTTTCACTATCGAAAATGATAAATTTATAACAAAGGAATTGGCTGCATTCGATGGAATTAAAGTTTCTCACTATGTGTTCAAACCTCCATTTCCATTAAACATGCTCCCACCAAAATTCCATAGTCAGGCCACTTGGTTGATGCACAATCATCATTGTATACATTGGAATGATGGATTCACACCATTACATCAATTTGAAAATATAATGAAGAGGCTCACTGAGGGAGTTGATACTATTTTTGTCAAAGGAATGGAAAAAGCAGAATATATCAAAAAATTCACCCAGCAGCCAGTCATAGAATTTGGAGAACAACCCGGTTTACAAGCATCTGGAGCAAGTTGTTTCTATCATACTAAAGACAATTGTATATGTGCACTTTCAAATGTTTATTATCTATATCAAATGTATATAATGGATATATCTTAATAAAAATACCCCAAAACAATTTACTTTATTTTTGAGATTTCATTACAGGATTTAACGAGTCAAAGAGCACTTCAGGAATGTCTCAATATGTGTCCGTTTGTTTAGTCACCAGATGTTTCCACCTTGAAGTCATTCACCTTGTAACATCCGCAATTAATCAGATTGATGACTCGACATGTCATTGAACTTACAGCATCCGGTTGTCTAGTCAGCCGATGTTTTCCACAAGGTCATTGACTGCTATAGAAACAGCAATGCGCAAGCGTATATCGAGGGTTTTATCTATTTAATCGGAGTTGTTCTAACAACTACAGTTAGTATTCGTACCTCTGAGGTTGATTGATCATGAAGTGTGACATATGTAAAATGAATTTTTCAACAAAATATAATCTAAACCGACACTTGCAAAAGAGGTGCTTCTTCAAAGAAGCTGATGGTGAACTAGCAGGAAGGGTCACCAGTGCTCCACAGTTGAAATAAATCAAACTGACTGATTCATCTACCAGCGCTCAGCAGTCGAGGAAGAGGTTGCATGCGAATATTTCATCGAAACTGGAAGACGGTATCGAAAAACTTCAACACGCGTTCAAGAATAGAATAGCAAGTTATCGATTTAAAAGTAGTGGAAGATGTGTTGATTACGTCAACTTCATGGAAGAAGTTAAATCGAAAGTTTTAAACATCATCTCGGAATATGTGCAAGGGCACATGAATTTGAAAATAAATTTTGAACTATTTGAACACTACATTATACCTGAGAAAGAATTAAGTGACATGAAATCCTTCAATACAAAAAACAAAATCATCACTTGTTCCACTGATTTGGATTACATTTATGAGGAATTCAGAGATGAGATGATTTCAAAAGCTTCCGAATTTCAGGAACGAGACTCAGGTTGGTCATTACAAAAGATTTGGTATCTCGATGTGAATATAAACACATATCATCCATTATCAGCTTCGTCGTATGTCGAGTTACCCAAAACAATTAAATTTAAGCAAGCTGTTCTGAATATGAAGAATTCGGATAGTGCTTGTTTTGCTTGGTCCATTATGGCAGCAGTTTTTCCTTCGAATGGAGATCCATCGAGCACATTTTCGTATCCACATTATACTACGTTACTTGATTTTGAAGGCATTGATTTTCCAATGAAATTGAAGGATGTTTCCAAATTTGAAAGAATGAACAATATATCTGTCAATGTTTTTGGAATAGATACACAATTCAAGGAGGGTAAAATGGTTACCAACATCGTGGGGCCCTTACATTTCACAACACATCGATCTGCAACTCATGTGAATCTTCTACTCATAGCTGATTTGGATGAAAATAGCCACTATTGCCTCATTACAGATCTGTCAAGATTGGTATCACGACAAAAATCCAAGCATAATGGTCGTGTATATATTTGTGATGGTTGTCTCCAATTCTTTTCTACAAGTGAAAAATTGATGACTCATCAACAGTATGACTGTAATCATCTGTGTGTTTTACTTCCAAAACCAGATATGATTATCAACAAGCATGGTGAGATGGTACCTGGAAATATTCTCAAATTCACCAATTTCGAAAAACAGCTTCCAGTTCCATTTGTGATATATGCAGATTTTGAGAGTTTGTTGAAACCTATTCATCATAGTGAACCATCTGATGAGCACTCATTCACATTGAAATCGTATGAACACGAGCCATATTCATTCGCTTTTTATGTGAAGTGTAATTTTGATGACAAAAACTCGAAGTTCATACAATATCGTGGAAAGTGATTGTGCCGAGGTGTTTGTTAGAATGTTAGATGACCTTGTTCCGGATTTATATAACAAACATTTAAAACAAGTGAAAGAAATGCTTCCTCTTTCAGCAAAAGAAGACAGTGAATTTAAGAATTCTACACACTGTCATATTTGTGGTAACGCCTATAAACCTGAAGACGTCAAAGTCCGAGATCACTGTCACTTGACAGGTGTGTACCGCGCAAGCGCTCATTCCAGATGTAATTCACAGTATAAAGTGGTGAAATTCATTCCTGTTTTCTTTCATAATTTAACAAATTATGATTGTCATCTGTTTATAAAAAAAACTGGCTTCGAATAATGAGAATATCTCAGTGATTGCCCAAAACAAAGAGAAGTATATTTCATTCACCAAATCATATTTGGTTGAAAAATCAGAAAACCGCAAAATAAGAGACAAATACATCTCTCTGAGATTTACAGACTCTTTTCGCTTCTTATCCAAATCTCTAGATAATCTGAGTAAAACACTGAAGCCATCTCAATGTCGAGAGGTGAGGAAATATTTTCATGATGATAGAAAGTTCAATATGATAAGACGCAAAGGCGTTTTTCCTTATTCATATGTTGACTCCTATGAAAAATTGGAGCAGCCTACATTACCAAGTAAATCTGAATTCTTCGATATTCTGAAAGGCAGAGAAATTTCCGAAGAGGATTACTATCGAGCTACTAAAGTATGGAATGAATTCGGATGCTCAACTCTAGGAGAATACTCAGATGTTTACTTAAAATCAGATGTTCTACTATTGGCAGATGTCTTCGAAAATTTCAGAGATGTATGTTTGGAAAAATATAAATTGGATCCAGCCCAGTACGTGACAGCTCCTTCCCTCAGTTGGGATGCTATGCTACGTTTAACTAAGGTTGAACTAGAGCTCCTAACTGATATTGATATGGTTCACTTTTTTAAAAAATGAATTCGAGGTGGTGTTAGTCAATGCAGTAAAAGAAAGGCTATAGCTAATAATCAGTTTATACCATCTTATGATCCTTCCAAACCGAACTCATATATTTTATATCTTGATGCAACAAATTTGTATGGAGCTGCTATGAGTGAATGTCTTCCAATGCGAGATTTCAGATGGCTTGAGCAGTATGAGCTAGAAAATTTTGTCTGTTTCGAAATTGAGAATACATCTTTGAAGGGGTATGTACTAGAAGTTGATTTGGACTATCCACCAAATTTACATGATGATCATAATGACCTCCCTTTCTGTCCAGAAAATATTAAACCTCCTGGAAGCAATTATTCTAAGTTGACACCAAATTTGATGTCTAAGGAAAGATACATCATACACTACAGAAATTTGAAGCAATGTTTGAAATATGGATTGAAATTGAAGAAGGTACACAGGGTTTTGGAATTCACACAGTCAGCATGGCTGAAGCAATATATTGATTTAAACACAAATCTTCGGAATTCTGCCAGAAATGAATTTGAACGTGATTTCTTCAAATTCATCATAAACTCGATATTTGGAAAAACTATGGAGAACGTGGACAAGAGACAAGACATAAAACTATGCAGTCACTGGAAAAATATGCCAGGGTCTGTGGGTGCTGAAGGATTCATAGCAAAACCTCATTTCAAATCCTGTTCACTGTTTGATGAGAATTTGGTAGCTGTTCAAATGGAGAAATTAACAGTTACCTATGACAAGCCGCTTTACGTAGGGTTTTCAATTTTAGATATTTCAAAAACCATAATTTATGATTTTTATTATGGATACATTAAAACAAAGTATGGTAAGAAAGCGAACCTCTGTTACACTGATACCGATTCACTGATTCTGGAGATACTCACAGAAAATGTATACGATGATATGAGAGAAAATATAGAATACTTTGATACATCTAATTTTACATTTGACAATATTCACAACGTTCCTAAAACAGTATCAATGGTCGGTAAGATGAAAGACGAGTTTTCAGGATCACCGGTAGAATGTTTTTATGGGACAGGTGCGAAGGCATATTGTATCAAGAGCACAACAGTGATGAAAAAGGCGAAAGGAGTTTCCAAAAATGTCACAGAGAATACACTCCAAATTTCAGATTATATTCGAATTGTTGAAAGAGGTGGCACTATCTTACGCAAAATGTATGTTTTCACTTCTTATTTACATACCATTTACACGGAATTGAGAAACAAGATTGCGTTATCATCTAGTGACGACAAAAAATTTGTTTTGCCCAATAATGTGGAAACATTAGCTTGGGGCCATCATAAACTGAATCCGAAAGATAATGACGCAATGTTGGATCTCCTCATTACAATGGCAGATAATTTGATAGATGAATGAATTCTGGATCTGTAATTGTTATCGAATAAAACGAAAATATTGAAAAAATTGTTTTTTATTCAAATACCTTAAAAACATATCACTTTAAACTTCCCAAGCATGAATGACATTTTGATTGTGAAGGAGCCGGACCATCTACATGTTCCATCCACTCAGGTCGATTGTGATGAATGAAGCAAGGTAGCTGAACCTGTAGTTCAAAGTTTCCCATATATTCATCTGGTAGTTTGTGCCATACCAATAGAAGTTCCTGAGGTCTAGCCTTATGAATCAAATATTGTAGTGGAAATTGTCGTAGTTCATCTTCGGTGAATTTATATAAAGGTTTGAGCTTCTCATGTTTGGTTATAAGATCCATCAGGCAGTGAGTTCCCTCCATATTTTTTGAAATCTTTCCACCATTGAAGTGAGCACTGTTACTGAAGAGCAGAAAGCTATGTAGTAAATCAGAGATTGAAGTATTGTAGACTCAGAATCATCTCTTATATTAGCTGATGGTGGGGAGGGGTATAGCTTGATCCTATCTGTCCGTTCAGTTGAATTATATTTCCTCATTATTAACTTGTATTCTGTGCTGTTGGATGGTATTGAAATTTTTAGAGTTTCCACATCATTGAATTCAAACGGAATCATCCTCGCCCACTTGGAGGGCCAAGTTTCATTCCATGTACCATTAATATCAAAGCATATGAAAACTTCACAAACGTTGTTGGGCTGTTGAATGAAGAGAAACCCTTGCCAAATGGCTTGTAAAATGATAAGATTTGTGAACATTTTGATCGTTTCACGCAAACTGGAGTTGGATAGACTTTTCTTATAGTAATATATAAAAAATGCGGTGGAGGGGAAGCAAAGTGATTTTTTGAAAATCATTTGTTATCTTCAAGTAATATCATCTTTGACAAAGATGTGTGCTTCCAAGTTTCCATTTTATTGTATCGTTTCCGACTTCAGGACTTTCCAAATGAAACAATATAATAGGTTTTGACCTTGACTCCCATTGCTCTCTCATAGGTTTTGACCTTGACTCCTTTTGCTCTCTCATAGGTTTTGACTTTATGAGAGGTCGTTGAACCTGTATTGGATTCTGCTGATGACACGTGACCGGATGTTTTCAAATGAAATCTGATACCTGACACGTGCATTCATCAACCTTGAAATAGGTCATTGAACTCGTATCAAATTTCGCCTACCGGAAATATGGCGTCAGCAAATTCCAAGTGATTTGATATCCGACACGTGCATTCATTTTGAAAGAGGTCATTGAACCCGTATCAAATTTCGCCCACCGGAAATATGACGTCAGCAAATTCCAAGTTATTTGATATCCAACACGTGCATTCATTTTGAAATGGGTCATTGAACCCGTATCAAATTACACCCACCGGAAATATGGCATCAGCAAATTCCAAGTAATTTGATATCCAGTGCATTCATTAACCTTGAAATAGGTCATTGAACCTGTATCAAATTTCATTCACCGGAAATATGGCGTCATCGAATTCCAGGTAATTTGATATCCAGCACATTCATTAACCTTGAAATAGGTCAGTGAACCTGTATCAAATTTCATTCACCGGATGTTATCGAATGTAATCTGATACCTGACACGTGCACTTTTTGAAAGAGGTCATTGAACCCATCTCGGATTTCTCCTACTTGTCGAGACTGGTCTGTAACGTGACGTCAGCAAATTCAAAGTAATTTTATATCCAACACGTGCACTTATTGAAGGTCATTGAACCTGTATTAAATTTCATTCACCGGATGTTATCGAATGTAATCTGATACCTGACACGTGCACTTATTGAAAGAGGTCATTGAACCTGTATTAAATTTCATTCACCGGATGTTATCGAATGTAATCTGATACCTGACACGTGCACTTATTGAAAGAGGTCATTGAACCCATCTCGGATTTCTCCTACTTGTCGAGACTGGTCTGTAACGTGACGTCAGCAAATTCAAAGTAATTTGATATCCAACACATTCATTAACCTTGAAATAGGTCATTGAACCTGTATTAAATTTCATTCACCGGATGTTATCGAATGTAATCTGATACCTGACACGTGCACTTATTGAAAGAGGTCATTGAACCCATCTCGGATTTCTCCTACTTGTCGAGACTGGTCTGTAACGTGACGTCAGCAAATTCAAAGTAATTTGATATCCAACACATTCATTTACCTTGAAATAGGTCATTGAACTTGACTCCCATTGCTCTCTTATGGGTTTTTGCTGACTGGTCATAATTGTTATTATTTGCCGTGGCGCTCCTCCCAGGTCTCTCTCATTAGTTATCCACTTGTATATGCCACTTTTTGAAAGTTTATCAATTTTATCTTTTGTGTTGACCAGGTATCTGTTGAGGCTATGGTTAGTTTTGAAAGAAATTTTGATGTTGTCTATGTTGCTTTTGATGCAACCAGATATTTTATTAGAAATATTGTCATTTAAGAAAGGAAGTGAAACAAATTGTGATATTGAATCAACTTTGGGGTAGGCATCATCAAGTTCTTTTTTGTTTTTGATTTTTTGGATCAAACTATTAATAATATTCGGGTTATAATTGTTATTTGAAGCTTTTTGTTTAATGATATTCAATTCATTTTGATAACTAACTGTAGAAATGGGCATATTCAAAAGTCTAAGAATGTAACAATTGAAAGCTGCCATTTTATGTTGATGGGGGTGGTTGGAGAAGCTAGGTATTACGTGATCGGTTTGTGTGGGTTTTCTGAATATGCTAAAATTTAAAAGATTGTTAATTTTATGTATTGTGAAGTCTAAGAAATTTAGTTTATTATTTGATTCTAGTTCAAGTGTGAATTTGATACTTGGGTGTACTTGGTTTATTTTTGTCAGAAGATTGTTGACAATGTCAATGTCGCCATTCACAAATACCAAACAGTCATCAACATATCTAAACCAATGTAAAATTTCTGGGTTATTTGCAGTGATAATGAATTTGTTTTCTAAATTATTCATGAAAATATCTGCTAAAAAAGGAGATAAACAACTACCCATGGCAAGTCCATCTGGTTGTTTGTTGCATTTATCATTAAAAACAAAAAAGTCCTGTGAAAGGCAAAAGTTTAACAAGGTCAAAATGTAGGCTATAGAATTGGCATCAACTTGAGCAAGGCTTAAGGCCTCACTTACAAGTGGTAAGGTTTCTAATTTCGGAACTGAAGTGAAAAGATTACTTACACCAAAGGAAATCATTAAGCTATCTTGAGGTTAATTTAAATTATTCAATTTGTTAATTAAATCTAAAGAGTTACTTACTGCATATTTTGGAGTGAAGTGTGTCAAGTCTTTTATAAGCCTGTAAATAAATGAAGCTAAAATTGAGACCGGAGTGTTATTGAAGCTAACTACTGGTCTTATTGGTATGTCGATCTTGTGGATCTTTGGAAGTCCATACAAGCGAGGAATGACTGGGTTACTGCTAATGAGAGAATAAGGGGCTGAATGTTCAATGAAAAAATCTTTATGAATATTTAACTGAGTTTTCAATTTTCTAATAAAAATATTGAAAGGATTTGATGATAAAAGTTTGAAATTATGTTCAGAAAGGACATTTTCTACTTTATCAATGTAATCTAACTTGTTTAAAATGACTAAACAATTACCTTTGTCTGCTTTTGAGAATATGAGGTTATGGTTTTTGATTTTAATTTTGATTTTCTTTAGAATAAAATGAAAATGTTTATGAGGATGAATCTTAAAGTGTTGTTTACTACGTTTAATTTTGTATAAAAAGTTATGAATATCATTGCGAATGATCTTTTTAACATTATAGTCTCTAGAGAGCTGTTCAATAACAACATCAACTTCCACTGCAAACTCCAAGAGGTTTCTCTCAGAGACTTGAGAGCCCAAAGCAAATTTGAGTCCCAACTTCAACAGGTCCATTTCGTCATCATCGAACACAATATCAGAAAGATTTTTGACTCTATCATGAAAAGTGAAATCTGAAAATTTCTTATTGTTCCTTTGTTTATTTTTCCAAAAATCATGTTTTTGTTTAATCAAATATTTGAGCTTTCTATCAACTTTTTCAAATTTAATCTTCTTGGCTATGTCAACTTCCTTATTAACTTCATTAAAGAAATCTTGTAAAAAGGTAACATTGATTGATCTGACTAAATTGTCATAACTATTTTTAAGTTCACAATTAATTAAGTTGAGTTTAGAATAGTGTTTACAGATGGTTTGCTTAAGTAATCTTAATTCCATTTCTGATTTAATGCTGTGACTGACATTCCTAGACGTTTTAATAGTAGAAAAGGTGGGTATCACCTGTTCCTTTATGCAGTTGTTCACAAACCAAATGTCCAGTTGAATCATTGATCTCTTTATGGAAAGCTTCTTGTATTTAACAGCCATGTCTACCATACTGTAGTCACTTAAGTGAAATTTGTCCAGCTGTGTGCACGTTCCAATGTAATTGAATGAAGAAAAGTTGTATTTCGTGCAGAAATTTATTTATAAAATCATAGCAGAGCGCTTTCGACTATAAAGTCATCATCAGTGCGTACCTGTAAGTAAGTGACATCGAATTGAATTTAAGAAATTTTGATAAAAAGAATTTTGAAAATTGAAAAGTTACTTACTCATCAGGTGTACAAGAGCCAGACCATAAAAATATCATGTGTCCAGAGGACCATGTAAAATTTAAAAACGGGACATCATATTAATAACATTTTAAAAAAGTCCTTATTCCAGGATTCACCTGGATAAAAGTTTCATTTCAACAGGCAGAGTAACACATGTCTGTTGGAGCTTAGTCTACTGTTAAACTAAATGAATGAAATTTACATTGTGTCAAAAGTTGACAATGACAATGACGTTTGGCTTAGAACATTAACTTCTAGAAATCCTGATCTGTGTTTTGAAAATTGAATAATGACCAAATTGATCTGTAAATCTATTTATAGTTATGTTGATCTAAACCTAAGGAATTGTGACAAACCGGAAGAAAAGTCTAATGAGAACCTCAACCCGATGTGCACAGAACCAGATTCAAGAAACAGTCCCTCGGGAATTTGTGAAACCAATTCTTAGCTCAGGATCATGGGACAGGTCTAATGAGAACCTTCACACTTCCCAAAGCGTCAAAAAGGTAACCCAAAAACAAGAGGCACCATTAACATAATCATAAAAGATTCAAGAAAGTTTCAACAGGCAGAGTAACACATGTCTGCTGAAGCTTAGTCTACTGTCTTACTAAATGAAAAATGACATTGTGTCGAAAGTTGACAATGACAATGAAGTTATGATATAAAAAATGTGTAAAAAATGAACTATAATAAAAACATTGATTTGTGTTTTGAAATTGATAAATTATTATTATTAGTTCAACATCCTGGGCAACCAGATTGAAACATAAGATCATGAGATAAGTCTAATGAGAACTTTCCCAATCTTAATAGTAACAAGGAGGATGACCAAAATGATGAGCCCATACCAGAAAATTTTTAAGAAATTTTCCAAAAATTGATCAGTGAATCTATTTATAGTTCTGTTGATCCAAACCAAGGAAATATGACAAACCGGGAGAAAAGTCTAATGAGAACTACGACCCGATGTGCACAAACCAGGCTCAAGACACAGTCTCTTGGGAATTTGGGAAACCAAATTCTATGCTCAAGATCATGGGACAGGTCTAATGAGAACCTACCCAATCACAAGGCGCCAAAAGAGGTTGCCCAAAACCAAGAGGTACTACAAACAGAAAAGATTCAAGAAATTTTCAAATTATTTCATATTTAATCAATTCAGTAATTCTATTAATCAAAAACAAGGAAATTACTGAGCCAAGAGAAAGTCTAATGAGAACTTGACACGGCACATGCAAAAACCCAAGTTATAGAAAAATAGAACCTGAAGTTGAAATTATAAGTTTCAAATGAAAGCAATAGATTATGTTCTGAGAATTGAAAGGAAAGTCGAGAGGGAGGGAACTAGGCAAACTGCAAAACAGGTTCAAGCCATATCATCATTGAGAAAGAGTTCAAGAGCAATTAAATAGATAAAGTTTAAATTTATGAAAAGTTTCTTACTTTAAACGTCTATGAAGAGGAATGTAAGCTCTGTTTGAATTAACTTGAGTGTTGAGACAAAGGTCATTATTCAGTAATTCCTTGTTAATATGTAAATCTTCAAGAAAATCTAATCAATTTTAATTTTTGGAACTCACCTCCTGTAAAATTTTTGAATTCCTATTTGGACTGAAGTTGTGGTTGTTAAACCTCAAATGTTGACCAAAGGCTGAAATTTTGTTAGGATTTAAATGTTCGGTTGTACGGGCTTTCAAAGGTCTGCAAGTTCTTCCAATGTAGGCTGCATCACAATCATCACAGTTTAACTTGTATATGCCACTTTTTGAAAGTTTATCAATTTCATCTTTTGTGTTGACCAGGTATCTGTTGAGGCTATGGTTAGTTTTGGAAGAAATTTTGATGTTGTCTATGTTGCTTTTGATGCAACCAGATATTTTATTAGAAATATTGTCATTTAAGAAAGGAAGTGAAACAAATTATGATATTGAATCTACTTTGGAGTAGGCATCATTAAGTTCTTTTTTGTTTTTGATTTTTTGGATCAAACTATTAAATATTCGGGTTATAATTGTTATTTGAAGCTATTTGTTTAATGATATTCAATTCATTTTGATAACTAACTGTAGAAATGGGCATATTCAAAAGTCTAAGAATGTAACAATTGAAAGCTGCCATTTTATGTTGATGGGGGTGGTTGGAGAAGCTAGGTATTACGTGATCGGTTTGTGTGGGTTTTCTGAATATGCTAAAATTTAAAAGATTGTTAATTTTATGTATTGTGAAGTCTAAGAAATTTAGTTTATTATTTGATTCTAGTTCAAGTGTGAATTTGATACTTGGGTGTACTTGGTTTATTTTTGTCAGAAGATTGTTGACAATGTCAATGTCGCCATTCACAAATACCAAACAGTCATCAACATATCTAAACCAATGTAAAATTTCTGGGTTATTTGCAGTGATAATGAATTTGTTTTCTAAATTATTCATGAAAATATCTGCTAAAAAAGGAGATAAACAACTACCCATGGCAAGTCCATCTGGTTGTTTGTTGCATTTATCATTAAAAACAAAAAAGTCCTGTGAAAGGCAAAAGTTTAACAAGGTCAAAATGTAGGCTATAGAATTGGCATCAACTTGAGCAAGGCTTAAGGCCTCACTTACAAGTGGTAAGGTTTCTAATTTCGGAACTGAAGTGAAAAGATTACTTACATCAAAGGAAATCATTAAGCTATCTTGAGGTTAATTTAAATTATTCAATTTGTTAATTAAATCTAAAGAGTTACTTACTGCATATTTTGGAGTGAAGTGTGTCAAGTCTTTTATAAGCCTGTAAATAAATGAAGCTAAAATTGAGACCGGAGTGTTAGTGAAGCTAACTACTGGTCTTATTGGTATGTCGATCTTGTGGATCTTTGGAAGTCCATACAAGCGAGGAATGACTGGGTTACTGCTAATGAGAGAATAAGGGGCTGAATGTTCAATGAAAAAATATTTATGAATATTTAACGGAGTTTTCAATTTTCTAATAAAAATATTGAAAGGATTTGATGATAAAAGTTTGAAATTATGTTCAGAAAGGACATTTTCTACTTTATCAATGTAATCTAACTTGTTTAAAATGACTAAACAATTACCTTTGTCTGCTTTTGAGAATATGAGGTTATGGTTTTTGATTTTAATTTTGATTTTCTTTAGAATAAAATGAAAATGTTTATGAGGATGAATCTTAAAGTGTTGTTTACTACGTTTAATTTTGTATAAAAAGTTATGAATATCATTGCGAATGATCTTTTTAACATTATAGTCTCTAGAGAGCTGTTCAATAACAACATCAACTTCCACTGCAAACTCCAAGAGGTTTCTCTCAGAGACTTGAGAGCCCAAAGCAAATTTGAGTCCCAACTTCAACAGGTCCATTTCGTCATCATCGAACACAATATCAGAAAGATTTTTGACTCTATCATGAAAAGTGAAATCTGAAAATTTCTTATTGTTCCTTTGTTTATTTTTCCAAAAATCATGTTTTTGTTTAATCAAATATTTGAGCTTTTAATCAACTTTTTCAAATTTAATCTTCTTGGCTATGTCAACTTCCTTATTAACTTCATTAAAGAAATCTTGTAAAAAGGTAACATTGATTGATCTGACTAAATTGTCATAACTATTTTTGAGTTCACAATTAATTAAGTTGAGTTTAGAATAGTGTTTACAGATGGTTTGCTTGAGTAATCTTAATTCCATTTCTGATTTAATGCTGTGACTGACATTCCTAGACGTTTTAATAGTAGCAAAGGTGGGTATCACCTGTTCCTTTATGCAGTTGTTCACAAACCAAATGTCCAGTTGAGTTTATTGCTTCCATATAAGTCCCACGAGTTGGGAAGAAAATATGTCGACTGTGGTAGTGCTCCCATACTCACAGTAAGGCTCATTTTACACCGAAGGGCGCCAGTTGTTCAGTGGTGACCGTTCGCGACACATAATGCTGTGTCATTCATCCCCTGGGCACGGTCTATACCTTGAGATTGCAGATTTTTCAAGGTTTACTCCTTGTTTGAGCTGCCCTTAGCTTCGTTACTCTTCTTCGACCATACCGGCATGGGTGGCCCTACCAGGAGTATAAACTCCCACCGGCATCGCTCTCAGAGTCATTGTAACTACTGAGCCCCTCCACCACGTCAAGGTCCCACAGCTCCATGGAGAGGTATTATTATTATTATTATTATTATTATTATTATTTTTTTTTCTCCTTAGGAGTGTACCAGTCAGGCCCTGTCTCCGGTGCTCCGACCCATCCGGAGGGCGCGCTGGTGTCGTTAACCCCAATAACCACTCCCTACATCCGTAGGGTGAGTGATTATTGGGTCCGAGAATCGTGTGCCCTGAGTAGACGAAGCGAACCAAGTATAACGGCCTTCTGCATTCTTGCTGCTAAGATTTCTGCCATATTACGGCAAGCAGGTATTATTTTCAAATTGGAAAGCAGTGTGTCCATCATTCCACCAAGGACTCCTATGATCAGAACCACCATTTTGACAGAATGGTCCGGATATAACCTGCGGAGTTCAAAGAGAAGATCTCGATATTTAGTCCGTTTTTCCTCCTCTTTTCGAACGATATTAATTTCGCCTGGAGCGGAAAACTCCATGACGAATATCGTTCTACTTTGGTGGTCGAGGAGGACAACATCAGGCTTATTGGCTTGTATTTGCCTGAGGGTGGGGAATGAGTAGTTCCAATAGATTCGGCATCTCTCATTCTCCACCACGGACTCAATATCCCCCGGAGCATAAGGCAACACCGGTGTCTCGTCTATACCGTACGAGTGTCGTAGGTGGTAATACAACACTCGTAGCGCCGCGTTATGCCTGTGGATATAGGCTGAGACCGCATAAGATGGGCATGCTGATAGCAAATGCATTACGGTCTCAGGTGCCCCACGACATGCCCTGCATCGGGTGTCAGGGACGTCTATACCCATCACGCGACTACGGTAGACAAGGGTGTTGAAGACACCATCCTGGCAGGCCATTATGAATCCCTCAGTCTCCGACTTTAGCTCACTCGACCTGAGGAAGGCAAAGGTCAAGCTTTTGGATAAGCCAAGGTCTTCGATGTTATGAAAGAAGACACCATGCATTGGCTTATCCATATGTAGCTGTAGCAGGACCTCTGTCTCCGCAGCTTTTATCTGAGCTTTTTGCTGAACGGGTCCCAACTCGGTGACAGAGTTTGGGTTAGCCCGTTCAGTGTCGAAAACGAGACCGAGTTCATCGGCCGCACGGGTAGCTGCCTTAAAAAGGAATGCTCCAATCCCTGCTTTCTCATGGTCGCGGACCATGCAGAGAAGGGGATCTGAACTCCTGATGACTTTACAGGCCCCATCCAGAACCATTCTGTTATGCAGACACTCCAAACTCAAAAGTCCACGGCCTCCCCGTTGTCTGGAAAAGTATAACCGTGGAACGGACGATTTAGGATGCAAGCTCCTATTGAGATGCATCATTTTGCGAGTCTTAACGTCAAGTTGTCGCAGCTCTTCCTTAGTCCACTTCATCACTCCGAAAGAGTAAAGAAGGATCGGAACGGCAAGCATATTAGTTGCAGCAACTTTGTTCTTCCCCGACAGTTCTGATGACCAGATCTGTCGGAGTTTATGCTGATACTTGCCGCGGAGAGAGTTTTTAACTGCAAATACCTCTTGGGAGCGGCGTTGTTCCACCCCAAGGTAGGTATAAGTCTCTCCGGCATCCAGATGATGTAGGATGCTTCCGTCTACGAGCTGGACATCCTCTCCGTATTCCTCGCATCGTCCTCTTTTGAGATGAACCGTGGCACATTTGTCGATCCCAAATTCCATACCGATAGCATGCGTATATTCTTCCACCACCCTAAGGGACTGATGTAGGTCCCTTTCTCCAGAGGCATACAATTTGAGGTCATCCATGTAAAATAGATGGGTGACATTATGCCTCCGGTTGCTGGGGGTGCCGCAGTTGTACCCACGGGTATTCCTGAGCGCAACGGACAATGGCAATAGTGAGATGCAGAAGAGAAGAGGGCTAAGGGAGTCTCCCTGAAACACACCTCTTCTAATGATGACCTGCTCTGTTTGGACTATGTCTCTACCAGATCTTATGGTGAAGCGAGTCCTCCAGAGCGGCATCAGTTGTCCAATGCATCCCACTATTTGACCGGGTACCTCAAGGCATCTGAGCAATTCATGATTAACTCATGTGATGTTGTATCAAATGCCTTGCGGTAATCGATCCAGGCCATCGAAAGGTTACGCTTATACTGCACGGAGTCCTGCGTGATACATCTATCGATGAGCAGGTTCTCCTTGCACCCGGCGACCCCTTTCTTTGACCCTCTTTGCTCATTTATCCGTTCATACACCGGATCAACTGCGGAGAGAATGCGCGTGTATAAGATGCGCGTAAACACCTTATAACACGCATTCATGCATGTTATCGGCCTGTAATTCTTTGGATCAGACAAATCTCCGTTTTTGGGGATGAGCACGGTTCGCCCCTCGACAAACCACTCCGGAATCTGCTGCTCCCCATCTAGCCATGAGTTGAAAACTCTGGCCAGATGGCGGTGGGTTGTTGGAAACTTTTTCCACCAATAGTTATTCAACCCATCAGGGCCTGGAGCAGCGAAATTCTTAGAGCCTTTTAGGGCCCCTCGTACTTCTTCCGTGGTTATCGGAATGCGCAGATCATTGAGCTCAGGCTGCCGAAGCCTCCTGCAAAATGCTTCGAACTGCGCTAGGGCTGGAGTATCTACATTGAGTGGTTGCGGATACTCATAGATATTCTTCCAGAATGTTTCCACCCGATCTGCAGCCGGCGTGTTATCGACAACACGTGGAGGCTCTTGGAATAAGCGAGAAGGTTTATCGCGGAACTTTATGTTTTCCGCGATACCTCTCGCCCGCCTCACTAGTGACTTCTTTGCAGCCACTAGCATTCGTATCCTATCAAGGCAGTGCTGTTTGATGGTGAACAGCACACCTTGATTTAATGTGTGGTGAGCTCGTCTCAGTTTTGCGGCAATTCGCCGCACTGCGGGCGTGAAAGGCCTATTGGCCGCCATGAAGTCCACCACACACTGGATACGAGACGCGTGTTGTCTCGCCGACTTGATCTTGGCTTCCATCTTGTGTACACGTCGTTCATGCCTCCCCAACAGAGCGGTGGTGTCCCTCCTCTCCGTTTGGGATAGAGCATGAGCGGCGTCGTACACGACAGAATTGATCTGCCAGATGTCAGCCTCTTCTGGAAGAACATCGCCAATCTCCGCATCCACCCGTGCCAGTTCTTGCGGCTTCAGGGGCTTCATATTGTGAAGCGCCCTGCGGGTTCTGATATCCTCCATCAGTGGAACAATGCGATTCTCCTCCACAGCCAAACCGACACGTGGCATATCTGCCACTTCGATAACTGGCTGAGGAGGAGCTCTAACGTAGCCTCGAGCCCGAAGATGGGATACATAATCGCTGAGATTTTGTGCGGAAAACGCTGCATGCTCTGGGTGTCTCTCACACCACAGAGCATGCATTCTCGCCATGTATCCTCTCCGGGCGGGCTCACTGCTCTCGTAGCAATGCAGAAGTCCGTCCCTTAATTCGTCCGTCCACCCAAAGCGTCCGTTGTTATCGCGGTCGTCATCGTTTGGCAAATCGTCGTTGGCCCCACCACCTTGCCTATGACCCCTAATCCGAGGGGGTCGGTTGTAGGGGCCTCTTCCTCGATCGTTTGGAACCGAGTAGTAGAGTTTACTGGGGGGTTAACCCAGTAAACCCACGGCCGACACCGGAGGGAAAGATGCTTTTTCCCTCCCGGATGCGCATGAGCTGCCGGTCCGATTTTGCATCCTTTGCTCGGGTAGGTGGTGTCGCTACTCACCAGGGCCTTAGGTGTTGGTTGACCCCCCTGCCTTTTATATATTATTATTATTATTATTATTATTATTATTATTATTATTATTATTATTATTATTATTATTATTATTATTATTATTATTATTATTATTATTATTATTATTATTATTATTATTATTATTATTATTATTATTATTATTATTATTATTATTATTATTATTATTATTATTATTATTATTATTATTATTATTATTATTATTATTATTATTATTATTATTATTATTATTATTATTATTATTATTATTATTATTATTATTATTATTATTATTATTATTATTATTATTATTATTATTATTATTATTATTATTTTATTTTTTATTTTTTCTCTCCTTAGGAGTGTACCAGTCAGGCCCTGTCTCCGGTGCTCCGACCCATCCGGAGGGCGCGCTGGTGTCGTTAACCCCAATAACCACTCCCTACGTCCGTAGGGTGAGTGACTATTGGGTCCGAGAATCGTGTGCCCTGAGTAGACGGAGCGAACCAAGGATAACGGCCTTCTGTATTCTTGCTGCTAAGATTTCTGCCATATTACGGCAAGCCGGTATTATCTTCAAGTTAGAGAGCAGTGTGTCCATCATTCCACCAAGGACTCCTATAATCAGAACTACCATTTTGACAGAATGGTCCGGATATAACCTTCGGAGTTCAAAGAGAAGATCTCGATATTTAGTCCATTTTTCCTCCTCTTTTCGAACGATATTCATTTCGCCTGGAGCGGAAAACTCTATGACGAATATCGTTCTTCTTTGGTGGTCGAGGAGAACAACATCAGGCTTATTGGCTTGTATTTGCCTGAGGGTGGGGAATGAGTAGTTCCAATAGATTTGGCATCTCTCATTCTCCACCACGGACTCAATATCCCCCGGAACATAAGGCAACACCGGTGTCTCGTCTATACCGTACGAGTGTCGTAGATGGTAGTACAACACTCGTAGCGCCGCGTTATGCCTGTGGATATAGGCTGAGACCGCATAAGATGGGCATGCTGATAGCAAATGCATTACGGTCTCAGGTGCCCCACGACATGCCCTGCATCGGTTGTCAGGGACGTCTATACCTATCACGCGACTACGATAGACCAGGGTGTTGAAGACACCATCTTGGCAGGCCATTTTGAATCCCTCGGTCTCCGACTTTAGCTCACTCGACCTGAGGAAGGCAAAGGTCATGCTTTTGGATAAGCCAAGGTCTCCGATGTTGTGAAAGAAGACACCATGCATTGGCTCATCCATATGTAGCTGTAGCAGGACCTCTGTCTCCGCAGCTTTTATGTGAGCTTTTTGCTAAACGGGTCCCAACTCGGTGACAGAGTGGGTTAGCCCGTTCAGTGTCGAATACGAGACCAAGTTCATCGGCCGCACGGGTTGCTGCCTTAAAAAGAAATGCTCCAATCCCTGCTTTCTCATGATCGCGGACCATGCAGAGAAGGGGATCTGAACTCCTGATGACTTTACAGGTCCCATCCAGAACCATTCTGTTATGCAGATACTCCAAACTCAAAAGTCCACGGCCTCACCGTTGTCTGGGAAAGTATAACCGTGGAACGGACGATTTAGGATGCGAGCTCCAATTGAGATGCATCACTTTGCGAGTTTTAACGTCGAGTTGTCGCAGCTCTTCCTTAGTCCACTTCATCACTCCGAAAGAGTAGAGAAGGATCGGAACGGCAAGCATATTGGTTGCAGCAACTTTGTTCTTCCCCAACAGTTCTGATGACCAGATCTGTCGGAGTTTATGCTGATACTTGCCGCGGAGAGAGTTCTTAACTGTGAATACCTCTTGGGAGCGGCGTTGCTCCACCCCAAGGTAAGTGTCTCTCCGGCATCCAGATGATGTAGGATGCTTCCGTCGTACTCTTTTGAGATGAACCGTGGCACATTTGTCGATCCCAAATTCCATTCCGATAGCATGCGTGTACTCTTCCACGACCCTAAGGGACTGATGTACGTCCCTTTCTCCAGAGGCATATAATTTGAGGTCATCCATGTAAAACAGATGGGTGACTTTATGCCTCCGGTTGCTGGGGGTGCCGCAGCTGTACCCACGGGTATTATTATTATTATTATTTTTTTTTCCTTTAAGAGTGTACCAGTCAGGTCCTGTCTCCGGTGCTCCGACCCATCCGGAGGACGCGCTGGTGTCGTTTACCTCAATAACCACTCCCTACGTCCGTAGGGTGAGTGATTATTGGGTCCGAGAGTCATGTGTTCTGAGCAGACGAAGTGAACCAAGGATGACGGCCTTCTGCATTCGAGCAGCTAGGATTTGTGCCATATTACGGCAGGCCGGTATCAACTTCAAATTAGAGAGCAGTGTGTCCATCATTCCACCAAGGACTCCTATAATCAGAACCACCATTTTGACAGAATGGTCCGGATACAACCTGCGGAGTTCAAAGAGAAGATCTCGATATTTAGTTCGTTTTTCCTCCTCTTTCCGAACGATATTCATCTCGCCTGGAGCGGAAAACTTATTATTATTATTATTATTATTATTATTATTATTATCATTATTATTATTATTATTATTATTTTTTTTTTCTCCTAGGAGTGTACCAGTCAGGCCCTGTCTCCGGTGCTCCGACCCATCCGGAGGGCGCGCTGGTGTCGTTAACCCCAATAAACACTCCCTACGTCCGTAGGGTGAGTGATTATTGGGTCCGAGAATCGTGTGCCCTGAGTAGACGGAGCGAACCAAGTATAACGGCCTTCTGCATTCTTGCTGCTAAGATTTCTGCCATATTTCGGCAAGCTGGTATTATCTTCAAGTTAGAGAGCAGTGTGTCCATCATTCCACCAAGGACTCCTATAATCAGAACCACCATTTTGACAGAATGGTCCGGATATAACCTGCGGAGTTCAAAGAGAAGATCTCGATATTTAGTCCGTTTTTCCTCCTCTTTTCGAACGATATTCATTTCGCCTGGAGCGGAAAACTCCATGACGAATATCGTTCTACTTTGGTGGTCGAGGAGGACAACATCAGGCTTATTGGCTTGTATTTGCCTGAGGGTGGGGAATGAGTAGTTCCAATAGATTCGGCATCTCTCATTCTCCACCACGGACTCAATATCCCCCGGAGCATAAGGCAACACCGGTGTCTCGTCTATGCCGTACGAGTGTCGTAGGTGGTAGTACAACACTCGTAGCGCCGCGTTATGCCTGTGGATATAGGCTGAGACCGCATAAGATGGGCATGCTGATAGCAAATGCATTACGGTCTCAGGTGCCCCACGACATGCCCTGCATCGGGTGTCAGGGACGTCTATACCCATAACGCGACTACGGTAGACAAGGGTGTTGAAGACACCATCCTGGCAGGCCATTATGAATCCCTCGGTCTCCGACTTTAGCTCACTTGACCTGAGGAAGGCAAAGGTCATGCTTTTGGATAAGCCAAGGTCTTCGATGTTGTGAAAGAAGACACCATGCATTGGCTTATCCATATGTAGCTGTAGCAGGACCTCTGTCTCCGCAGCTTTTATGTGAGCTTTTTGCTGAACGGGTCCCAACTCGGTGACAGAGTTTGGGTTAGCCCGTTCAGTGTCGAAAACGAGACCGAGTTCATCGGCCGCACGGGTAGCTGCCTTAAAAAGGAATGCTCCAATCCCTGCTTTCTCATGGTCGCGGACCATGCAGAGAAGGGAATCTGAACTCCTGATGACTTTACAGGCCCCATCCAGAACCATTCTGTTATGCAGACACTCCAAACTCAAAAGTCCACGGCCTCCCCGTTGTCTGGGAAAGTATAACCGTGGAACGGACGAGTTAGGATGCAAGCTCCTATTGAGATGCATCATTTTGCGAGTCTTAACGTCAAGTTGTCGCAGCTCTTCCTTAGTCCACTTCATCACTCCGAAAGAGTAAAGAAGGATCGAAACGGCAAGCATATTAGTTGCAGCAACTTTGTTCTTCCCCGACAGTTCTGATGACCAGATCTGTCGGAGTTTATGCTGATACTTGCCGCGGAGAGAGTTTTTAACTGCGAATACCTCTTGGGAGCGGCGTTGTTCCACCCCAAGGTAGGTATAAGTCTCTCCGGCATCCAGATGATGAAGGATGCTTCCGTCTACAAGCTGGACATCCTCTCCGTATTCCTCGCATCGTCCTCTTTTGAGATGAACCGTGGCACATTGGTCGATCCCAAATTCCATACCGATAGCATGCGTATATTCTTCCACCACCCTAAGGGACTGATGTAGGTCCCTTTCTCCAGAGGCATACAATTTGAGGTCATCCATGTAAAATAGATGGGTGACATTATGCCTCCGGTTGCTGGGGGTGCCGCAGTTGTACCCACGGGTATTCCTGAGTGCAACGGACAATGGCAATAGTGAGATGCAGAAGAGAAGAGGGCTAAGGGAGTCTCCCTGAAACACGCCTCTTCTAATGATGACCTGCTCTGTTTGGACTATGTCTCTACCAGATCTTATGGTGAAACGAGTCCTCCAGAGTGGCATCAGTTGTCCAATGCATCCCACTATTTGACCGGGTACCTCAAGGCATCTGAGCAAATGCATGATTAACTCATGTGATGTTGTATCAAATGCCTTGCGGTAATCGATCCAGGCCATTGAAAGGTTACGCTTATACTGCACGGAGTCCTGCGTGATACATCTATCGATGAGCAGGTTCTCCTTGCACCCGGCGACCCCTTTCTTTGACCCTCTTTGCTCATTTATCCGTTCATACACCGGATCAACTGCGGAGAGAATGCGCGTGTATAAGATGCGCGTAAACACCTTATAACACGCATTCAAGCAAGTTATCGGCCTGTAATTCTTTGGATCAGACAAATCTCCATTTTTGGGGATGAGCACGGTTCACCCCTCGACAAACCACTCCGGAATCTGCTGCTCCCCATCTAGCCATGAGTTGAAAACTCTGGCCAGATGGCGGTGGGTTGTTGGAAACTTTTTCCACCAATAGTTATTCAACCCATCAGGGCCTGGAGCAGCGAAATTCTTAGAGCCTTTTAGGGCCCCTCGTTCTTCTTCCGTGGTTATCGGAATGCGCAGATCATTGAGCTCAGGCTGCCGAAGCCTCCTGCAAAATGCTTCGAACTGCGCTAGGGCTGGAGTATCTACGTTGAGTGGTTGCGGATACTCATAGATATTCTTCCAGAATGTTTCCACCCGATCTGCAGCCGGCGGGTTATCGACAACACGTGGAGGCTCTTGGAATAAGCGAGAAGGTTTATCGCGGAACTTTATGTTTTCCGCGATACTTCTCGCCCGCCTCACTAGTGACTTCTTTGCAGCCACTAGCATTCGTATCCTATCAAGGCAGTGCTGTTTGATGGTAAACAGCACACCTTGATTTAATGTGTGGTGAGCTCGTCTCAATTTTGCGGCAATTCGCCGCACTGCGGGCGTGAAAGGCCTATTGGCCGCCACGAAGTCCACCACACACTGGATACGAGACGCGTGTTGCCTCGCCGACTTGATCTTGGCTTCCATCTTGTGTACACGTCGCTCATGCCTCCCTACCAGAGCGGTGGTGTCCCTTCTCTCTGTTTGGGATAGAGCATGAGCGGCGTCGTACACGACAGAATTGATCTGCCAGATGTCAGCCTCTTCTGGAAGAACATCGCCAATCTCCGCATCCACCCGTGCCAGTTCTTGCGGCTTCAGGGGCTTCATTTTGTGAAGCGCCCTGCGGGTTCTGATATCCTCCATCAGTGGAACAATGCGATTCTCCTCCACAGCCAAACCGACACGTGGCATATTTGCCACTTCGATAACCGGCTGAGGAGGAGCTCTAACGTAGCCTCGAGCCCGAAGATGGGATACATAATCTCTGAGATTTTGTGCGGAAAACGCTGCATGCTCTGGGTGTCTCTCACACCACAGAGCATGCATTCTCGCCATGTATCCTCTCCGGGCGGGCTCACTGCTCTCGTAGCAATGCAGAAGTCCGTCCCTTAATTCGTCCGTCCACTCAAAGCGTCCGTTGTTATCGCGGTCGTCATCATTTGGCAAATCATCGTTGGCCCCACCACCTTGCCTTTGACCCCTAATCCGAGGGGGTCGGTTGTGGGGGCCTCTTCCTCGATTGTTGGGAACCGAGTAGTAGAGTTTACTGGGGGGTTAACCCAGTAAACCCACGGCCGACACCGGAGGGAAAGTTGCTTTTTCCCTCCCGGATGCGCATTAGCTGCCGGTCCGATTTTGCATACTTTGCTCGGGTAGGTGGTGTCGCTACTCACCAGGGCCTTAGGTGTTGTTTGACCCCCCTGCCTATTATTATTATTATTATTATTATTATTATTATTATTATTATTATTATTATTATTATTATTATTATTATTATTATTATTATTATTATTATTATTATTATTATTATTATTATTATTATTATTATTATTATTATTATTATTATTATTATTATTATTATTATTATTATTATCCTTAGGAGTGTACCAGTCAGGCCCTGTCTCCGGTGCTCCGACCCATCCGGAGGGCGCGCTGGTGTCGTTAACCCCAATAACCACTCCCTACATCCGTAGGGTGAGTGATTATTGGGTCCGAGAATCGTGTGCCCTGAGTAGACGAAGCGAACCAAGTATAACGGCCTTCTGCATTCTTGCTGCTAAGATTTCTGCCATATTACGGCAAGCAGGTATTATTTTCAAATTGGAAAGCAGTGTGTCCATCATTCCACCAAGGACTCCTATGATCAGAACCACCATTTTGACAGAATGGTCCGGATATAACCTGCGGAGTTCAAAGAGAAGATCTCGATATTTAGTCCGTTTTTCCTCCTCTTTTCGAACGATATTAATTTCGCCTGGAGCGGAAAACTCCATGACGAATATCGTTCTACTTTGGTGGTCGAGGAGGACAACATCAGGCTTATTGGCTTGTATTTGCCTGAGGGTGGGGAATGAGTAGTTCCAATAGATTCGGCATCTCTCATTCTCCACCACGGACTCAATATCCCCCGGAGCATAAGGCAACACCGGTGTCTCGTCTATACCGTACGAGTGTCGTAGGTGGTAGTACAACACTCGTAGCGCCGCGTTATGCCTGTGGATATAGGCTGAGACCGCATAAGATGGGCATGCTGATAGCAAATGCATTACGGTCTCAGGTGCCCCACGACATGCCCTGCATCGGGTGTCAGGGACGTCTATACCCATCACGCGACTACGGTAGACAAGGGTGTTGAAGACACCATCCTGGCAGGCCATTATGAATCCCTCGGTCTCCGACTTTAGCTCACTCGACCTGAGGAAGGCAAAGGTCAAGCTTTTGGATAAGCCAAGGTCTTCGATGTTATGAAAGAAGACACCATGCATTGGCTTATCCATATGTAGCTGTAGCAGGACCTCTGTCTCCGCAGCTTTTATCTGAGCTTTTTGCTGAACGGGTCCCAACTCGGTGACAGAGTTTGGGTTAGCCCGTTCAGTGTCGAAAACGAGACCGAGTTCATCGGCCGCACGGGTAGCTGCCTTAAAAAGGAATGCTCCAATCCCTGCTTTCTCATGGTCGCGGACCATGCAGAGAAGGGGATCTGAACTCCTGATGACTTTACAGGCCCCATCCAGAACCATTCTGTTATGCAGACACTCCAAACTCAAAAGTCCACGGCCTCCCCGTTGTCTGGAAAAGTATAACCGTGGAACGGACGATTTAGGATGCAAGCTCCTATTGAGATGCATCATTTTGCGAGTCTTAACGTCAAGTTGTCGCAGCTCTTCCTTAGTCCACTTCATCACTCCGAAAGAGTAAAGAAGGATCGGAACGGCAAGCATATTAGTTGCAGCAACTTTGTTCTTCCCCGACAGTTCTGATGACCAGATCTGTCGGAGTTTATGCTGATACTTGCCGCGGAGAGAGTTTTTAACTGCAAATACCTCTTGGGAGCGGCGTTGTTCCACCCCAAGGTAGGTATAAGTCTCTCCGGCATCCAGATGATGTAGGATGCTTCCGTCTACGAGCTGGACATCCTCTCCGTATTCCTCGCATCGTCCTCTTTTGAGATGAACCGTGGCACATTTGTCGATCCCAAATTCCATACCGATAGCATGCGTATATTCTTCCACCACCCTAAGGGACTGATGTAGGTCCCTTTCTCCAGAGGCATACAATTTGAGGTCATCCATGTAAAATAGATGGGTGACATTATGCCTCCGGTTGCTGGGGGTGCCGCAGTTGTACCCACGGGTATTCCTGAGCGCAACGGACAATGGCAATAGTGAGATGCAGAAGAGAAGAGGGCTAAGGGAGTCTCCCTGAAACACACCTCTTCTAATGATGACCTGCTCTGTTTGGACTATGTCTCTACCAGATCTTATGGTGAAGCGAGTCCTCCAGAGCGGCATCAGTTGTCCAATGCATCCCACTATTTGACCGGGTACCTCAAGGCATCTGAGCAAATGCATGATTATTATTATTATTATTATTATTATTATTATTATTATTATTATTATTATTATTATTATTATTATTATTATTATTATTATTATTATTATTATTATTATTATTATTATTTTTTTTTTCCCGTTGGGAATGTACCAGTCAGGCCCTGTCTCCGGTGCTCCGATACATCCGGAGGGCGCGCTGGTGTCGTTAACCCCAATAACCACTCCCTACGTTCGTAGGGTGAGTGACTATTGGGTCCGAGAATCATGTGCCCTGAGTAGACGGAGCGAACCAAGGATGACGGCCTTCTGCATTCTTGCTGCTAAGATTTCTGCCATATTACGGCAAGCAGGTATTATCTTCAAGTTGGAGAGCAGTGTGTCCATCATTCCACCAAGGACTCCTATAATCAGAACCAGCATTTTGACAGAATGGTCCGGATATAACCTGCGGAGTTCAAAGAGAAGATTATTATCATTATTATTATTTTTTTTTTCTCCTAAGGAGTGTACCAGTCAGGCCCTGTCTCCGGTGCTCCGACCCATCCGGAGGGCACGCTGGTGTCGTTAACCCCAATAACCACTCCCTACGTCCGTAGGGTGAGTGACTATTGGGTCCGAGAATCGTGTGCCCTGAGTAGACGGAGCGAACCAAGGATAATGGCCTTCTGCATTCTTGCTGCTAAGATTTCTGCCATATTACGGCAAGCCGGTATTATCTTCAAGTCAGAGAGCAGTGTGTCCATCATTCCACCAAGGACTCCTATAATCAGAACCACCATTTTGACAGAATGGTCCGGATATAACCTGCGGAGTTCAAAGAGAAGATCTCGATATTTAGTCCGTTTTTTCTCCTCTTTTCGAACGATATTCATTTCGCCTGGAGCGGAAAACTCCATGACGAATATCGTTCTACTTTGGTGGTCGTGGAGGACAACATCAGGCTTAATGGCTTGTATTTGCCTGAGGGTGAGGAATGAGTAGTTCCAATAGATTCGGCATCTCTCATTCTCCACCACGGACTCAATATCCCCCGGAACATAAGGCAACACCGGTATCTCGTCTATACCGTACGAGTGTCGTAGGTGGTAGTACAACACTCGTAGCGCCGCGTTATGCCTGTGGATATAGGCTGAGACCGCATAAGATGGGCATACTGATAGCAAATGCATTACGGTCTCAGGTGCCCCACGACATGCCCTGCATCGGGTGTCAGGGACGTCTATACCCATCACGCGACTACGGTAGACCAGGGTGTTGAAGACACCATCCTGGCAGGCCATTATGAATCCCTCGGTCTCCGACTTTAGCTCACTCGACCTGAGGAAGGCAAAGGTCATGCTTTTGGATAAGCCAAGGTCTTCGATGTTGCGAAAGAAGACACCATGCATGGCTTATCCATATGTAGCTGTAGCAGAACTCCTGTCTCCGCAGCTTTTATGTGAGCTTTTTGCTGAACGGGTCCCAACTCGGTGACAGAGTTTGGGTTAGCCCGTTCAGTGTCGAAAACGAGACCAAGTCCATCGGTCGCACGGGTTGCTGCCTTAAGAAGGAATGCTCCAATCCCTGCTTTCTCATGGTCGCGGACCATGCAGAGAAGGGGATCTGAACTCCTGATGACTTTACAGGTCCCATCCATAACCATTCTGTTATGCAGACACTCCAAACTCAAAAGTCCACGGCCTCCCCGTTGTCTGGGAAAGTATAACCGTGGAACGGACGATTTAGGATGCAAGCACCTATTGAGATGCATCACTTTGCGAGTTTTAACGTCGAGTTGTCGCAGCTCTTCCTTAGTCCACTTCATTACTCCGAAAGAGTAGAGAAGGATCGGAACGGCAAGCATATTAGTTGCAGCAACTTTGTTCTTCCCCGACAGTTCTGATGACCAGATCTGTCGGAGTTTATGCTTATACTTGCCGCGGAGAGAGTTTTTAACTTCGAATACCTCTTGGGAGCGGCGTTGTTCCACCCCAAGGTAGGTATAAGTCTCTCCGGCATCCAGATGGTGTGGGATGCTTCCGTCTACTAGCTGGACATCCTCTCCGTATTCCTCGCATCGTCCTCTTTTGAGATGAACCGTGGCACATTTGTCGATCCTAAATTCAAAACCGATAGCATGCGTATATTCTTCCACCACCCTAAGGGACTGATGTAGGTCACTTTCTCCAGAGGTCATCCATGTAAAATAGATGGGTGACATTATGCCTCCGGTTGCTGGGGGTGCCGCAGTTGTACCCACGGGTATTCATGAGTGCAACGGACAATGGCAGAAGAGAAGAGGGCTAAGGGAGTCTCCCTGAAACACGCCTCTTCTAATGATGACCTGCTTTGTTTGTACTATGTCTCTACCAGATCTTATGGTGAAGCGAGTCCTCCAGAGCGGCATCAGTTGTCCAATGCATCCCACTATTTGACCGGGTACCTCAAGGCGTCTGAGCAAATGCATGATTAACTCATGTGATGTTGGTTCAAATGCCTTGCGGTAATCGATCCAGGCCATCGAAAGGTTACGCTCATACTGCACGGAGTCCTGCGTGATACATCTATCGATGAGCAGGTTCTCCTTGCACCCGGCGATCCCTTTCTTTGACCCTCTTTGCTCATTTATCCGTTCATACACCGGATCAACTGCGGAAAGAATGCGCGTGTATAAGATGCGCGTAAACACCTTATAACACGCATTCAAGCATGTTATCGGCCTGTAATTCTTTGGATCAGACAAATCTCCGTTTTTGGGGATGAGCACGGTTCGCCCCTCGACAAACCACTCCGGAATCTGCTGCTCCCCATCTAGCCATGAGTTGAAAACTCTGGCCAGATGGCGGTGGGTTGTTGGAAACTTTTTCCACCATTAGTTATTCAACCCATCAGGGCCTGGAGCAGCAAAATTCTTAGAGCCTTTTAGGGCCCCTCGTACTTCTTCCGTGGTTATCGGAATGCGCAGATCATTGAGCTCAGGCTGCCGAAGCCTCCTGCAAAATTATTATTATTACTATTATTATTATTATTATTATTATTATTATTATTATTATTATTATTATTATTATTATTATTATTATTATTATTATTATTATTATTATTATTATTATTATTATTATTATTATTATTATTATTATTATTATTATTATTATTATTATTATTATTATTATTATTATTATTATTATTATTTGTCGCGTCCCGCTTCATTGTGTTGTCTTTATTGTTTTTTTTTTATTTTTATTTCATTATTTTTCATTTTTTTTCTATCAGACTGAATACATTGAGGTCAGAATCAATCTTTCATTAATCTATCATTATTGACCCTTATTCATCATTATTGACTTTTCTTGGTACACCCTGTACCTTCACACTTTCAAAAAAACCCATAGCCCGATCGAGCCAATACGTCGAGTACCACAGTAGAATGAATGTACGACATTACGAATTTAACACAAGGATTGTCGCTCTCATGCTATCAGCCATCCGAACACATCTATCTCATGTGAACATAACAAAAAAGTGAAGTGCAGTTCAGTTTCTTCAACCTGCATCAGTCGGCCGACTAGGACTTCCTGAAGACGGACTACGGCAATATATGAGGTAAGATCTGGGCTCGGTTCATGTTTGTGTGATTCACATTTTTTCCATTTCATGATACAGTGCATTTTTCTCTCACTAGAGCGCATCCCGTTATCAACCGTTGATTATTCAAGGCATAACCCACCATTTTGGTCCTTCGATCCGCGATTAACGCGAGAAAACATTTTTCATTTTCAATTCCGTAATAATTAAATTCAATTCATTCAAATAATTGTCAATTTGTCGACTCCTTATCAGTAGTGACTTTGGTAAAAAAAAGTATTCAGTCTGTTTCTGTGAACGTCAGAGCCTGACGTCAGAACCTGCGCAGTGCTATCATTCGATTCATTCTCTCGTGAGCACTGTCGCGTAAACATCAACACCTCACCTGCCGTCCGCGTCGCCGTCGCAGCATTGCGAATATTGCGATTGTCGAATCGAAACCTTACCATCGCTCATCGCTTCGTACTTGCTCGCAAATCAGCCGGCTGTGCTGGGAGTTTCACGTTTCAACTACGAATACAAATTCTGTAGCGGTGGCGAGTTTGGTATTTGGTCAACGGTACAGGATTAATTTCAATAGAAATAATTTGCAATGGCGCTTTCAGAAACAGATAAAGCTAAACTAAAAAAGTTCAAAGCATATAGACAAACTGAAATCAAACGCCTCAATGAGTTACACGACGCTGCGAAAGCTGCCGAGTTGGACTCTCATTTGAAATTACTTTTCAAAATTCGATACGAAAATATAGACAATATCTCTCAAGAGTTTTCAAAAAATCATAATTCCATCATTGGTATGATTTCTGGAGAAGGTGATGATACCTTCGATGCGGAGGATAAGGTTAGGCAATCGTTTGATGGGGCCTATTAAGCCATTAGATCCATTTATTCTAAATTATATTCTCCAGGAGTAATATCCAATGACCCTACAGGGACGTCTTCAAATATTTCCTTGCCCAAACTTCATCTACCAACTTTTGGTGGTGACATAACTGCATTTCCTTCATTTATCGATATGTTCAATGCGGTTATTTTGAATAATGATAAATTAACGGATGTAGAAAAATTTAATTACCTACTTTCTTCACTGAAGGGGCAAGCTTTAACTCTTGAACAACATTTGCCTATGACGGCTGACAATTTCAAAATCGCATATGATTCACTCGTTAAGCGATTTAAAAATACCAGATTGATTGCGGCAGCTCATTGGTCAAATATTGAAGGCACTAAAATTGTGAACTCCGAAGATCCCGTTGCGTTACGCAATATGTTGGATGTTTTTCAGGACAATTTATCTGCGCTGAAGCAAGTGCCTTTGCCAGTTGATCAGTGGGATTATATATTAGTACAAATGATTTTAAAAAGACTACCGCTGTCAGTCGTAACTAGGTTCGAGTTACATCATAACTCGGACAGCATTCCAAAATACTCAAAACTTACCGAATTTTTGAATCAACATTGCAACGCCCTCGACAATCTCACGTTGTCTAGCAAGGCGGAAGCCAAGCCAAAACAAACCAAGCTGTTTACAAAATTCTCATCAGTTCCCCACTCCCGTTCGACTACGTCATTGGTCGTTCAGGCTCAGTCCTCTGTTACTAAGTGTGTCTTTTGTAATAAGGGACACCTGCTCTATAGATGTCCTGATTTCTTGACGAAATCGGCATCTGCTCGATACCAAATGGTCAAAGGTCACAAATTATGTATTAACTGTCTCAGTAATTCTCACCCAACCCAGCAATGTTCAAGTACTATACGTTGCCATCGATGCAATCAATTTCACCATACCTTGTTGCACTTTGAAGAAAATTCTCAAGCTAGTACTTCGGCTGAAGCCGGTTCTGTCAGCAATTTCTCTCAAGCATCGCCCGGCGTTTCGAGTCCGCAAGCGCAGTCTTCGATTCAAACAGCATTTTTGACATCCAATTCAAGTGTGTTGCTATCCACAGCTCTGATTGAGGCATTGGATAATCACGGCACTTATCGTACATTCAGATGCCTCCTTGACTCAGGGAGCATGGTATCCTTTATCACTCAGAAAAGTGCTGCGATCTTGGGGTTACCCAAAACAGACTTGACCTTGAACCTGAACGGACTTGGGTCAATGCAGTCTCGCTCCAACCTTGGAGGAGTAACACTTTCTTTCAGACCTGTTAACAAGCAGAAACCTGTCTTTATGACAGATGCCATTATTTTGCAACGTATTTGTGGAGATTTGCCAACAATTCCTATGTCAGGTATTACCTGGCCGCATACGTTGAATATTCAGCTTGCAGACCCGCATTTTGATAGCCCAGGAAATATCGACATTTTATTAGGTGCCGATGTTTTCCCCCAGCTTTTATTAGATGGCCATATCCAGGGTAACAATAGTGGACTTGGCGCCCTCAATACCGTATTTGGATACGTTCTGACTGGAAAAGTAACATTTCCAGCCTCATCTCAGGTCAACTCTTTATGTTGTACTGTTGAGCATTATCTCTCCTTAGAAAGAACTTTGCAACGGTTTTGGGAGGTAGAAGAAGTTCCATCTACCCCTTGTAGCTCATCAGAGGATGTGAAATGCGAACAAGTATTTGCTCAGTCACATACGCGAGATCCATCCGGCAGATACACTTTATTTCTGCCATTCAAGGTTCCCAATCCCAGTTTTCCCGACAGTCGTGCTCTTGCCCTGAGCCGATTTTATAGTTTGGAAAGGCGACTGTTGAAACAACCACTTCTTTATGCTGAATACTCTGCTTTCATGAAAGAGTATTTAGAATTGGGCCACATGGAGCCGGTAGAGCCCAAATACTCCTCAGATTGTTTTTATATACCACATCTTTGCATATCCAAACCTGACAGTACGACCACTAAGCTCAGGGTTGTGTTTAACGCCTCCGCAAAGCTCCCTAAACACCCTTCCTTAAATGACCACTTGTTTACCGGCCCAAAATTGCAAGCAGACATTGTTACAATTCTGTGCAATTTTCGACTACACCCTGTTGTTTTGATAAGTGACGTCAAAATGATGTATCGTCAGATATTGATTACTCCTGCTCATCAAGAATACCAGCGTATTCTTTGGCGTTTCAACACCTCAGAACAGATTCAAGATTTCCGACTTCGCACCCTTACTTATGGATTTTCGTCAGCCCCATATATGGCTATCAGAACTATACAACAACTGGTGTCTGATGAAGGAAAAGTATTTCCTCTAGCCTCCAAGGTGTTACTAAACGATACCTACATGGATGATGTAGTCACCTCGATTCCTACATTGGCCATGGCCCACCAGCTGCAACTGCAATTAATTAATTTGCTGAAAAAAGGCGGATTCGAGTTGAGAAAATGGTCTAGTAATGAGCCATCGTTATTAGCTCATCTTCCTGCCGCTCATGTAAATGTCTCGTTTGACTCAGACTCGGATTCACCTCTGAAAATTTTGGGGTTGCAGTGGTTACCTTCCTCAGATAGTTTTCGCTTTTCCGTTCAGCCGGTGTCTATTGAATGCACGAAGCGCAATCTTCTGAGTAATCTTGCACGAATATTTGATCCACTTGGGTTTTTGTCCCCAGTGACCTTCCTAATTAAACATCTCATTCAGCTTCTTTGGAATCATAAGTTAGATTGGGATCAAACACCCCCTCACGATATACTGCGTCTTTGGAATAGGTACATTTCAGACATTTGTTCACTCACAAAGTTCGAAATGCCACGTTACCTAGGTTTTCGTGAAACCTTGGCTTGTGAAATTCATTGTTTCGGAGACGCTTCCCAAAAAGGTTATTGTGCGGTTCTATATTTCCTTTTACATCACCCTGATGGCACAGCCACCACAACTTTTGTTTGTTCATAATCAAAAGTTGCTCCACTGAAAAGTATTTCTATTCCGAAACTCGAACTTTGTGCCGCCGTACTGGCAACAAGGTTAGTTTTATTCATTTACAAGGTTTATGCTAGCAAAATTAAGTTTACTGGACTTAATTGTTGGTCGGACAGTACCGTGGTACTGGCATGGCTTCAATCTCCCTCTCATCGATTTTAATTTTGATTTTCTTTAGAATAAAATGAAAATGTTTATGAGGATGAATCTTAAAGTGTTGTTTACTACGTTTAATTTTGTATAAAAAGTTATGAATATCATTGCGAATGATCTTTTTAACATTATAGTCTCTAGAGAGCTGTTCAATAACAACATCAACTTCCACTGCAAACTCCAAGAGGTTTCTCTCAGAGACTTGAGAGCCCAAAGCAAATTTGAGTCCCAACTTCAACAGGTCCATTTCGTCATCATCGAACACAATATCAGAAAGATTTTTGACTCTATCATGAAAAGTGAAATCTGAAAATTTCTTATTGTTCCTTTGTTTATTTTTCCAAAAATCATGTTTTTGTTTAATCAAATATTTGAGCTTTCTATCAACTTTTTCAAATTTAATCTTCTTGGCTATGTCAACTTCCTTATTAACTTCATTAAAGAAATCTTGTAAAAAGGTAACATTGATTGATCTGACTAAATTGTCATAACTATTTTTAAGTTCACAATTAATTAAGTTGAGTTTAGAATAGTGTTTACAGATGGTTTGCTTAAGTAATCTTAATTCCATTTCTGATTTAATGCTGTGACTGACATTCCTAGACGTTTTAATAGTAGCAAAGGTGGGTATCACCTGTTCCTTTATGCAGTTGTTCACAAACCAAATGTCCAGTTGAATCATTGATCTCTTTATGGAAAGCTTCTTGTATTTAACAGCCATGTCTACCATACTGTAGTCACTTAAGTGAAATTTGTCCAGCTGTGTGCACGTTCCAATGTAATTGAATGAAGAAAAGTTGTATTTCGTGCAGAAATTTATTTATAAAATCATAGCAGAGCGCTTTCGACTATAAAGTCATCATCAGTGCGTACCTGTAAGTAAGTGACATCGAATTGAATTTAAGAAATTTTGATAAAAAGAATTTTGAAAATTGAAAAGTTACTTACTCATCAGGTGTACAAGAGCCAGACCATAAAAATATCATGTGTCCAGAGGACCATGTAAAATTTAAAAACGGGACATCATATTAATAACATTTTAAAAAAGTCCTTATTCCAGGATTCACCTGGATAAAAGTTTCATTTCAACAGGCAGAGTAACACATGTCTGTTGGAGCTTAGTCTACTGTTAAACTAAATGAATGAAATTTACATTGTGTCAAAAGTTGACAATGACAATGACGTTTGGCTTAGAACATTAACTTCTAGAAATCCTGATCTGTGTTTTGAAAATTGAATAATGACCAAATTGATCTGTAAATCTATTTATAGTTATGTTGATCTAAACCTAAGGAATTGTGACAAACCGGAAGAAAAGTCTAATGAGAACCTCAACCCGATGTGCACAGAACCAGATTCAAGAAACAGTCCCTCGGGAATTTGTGAAACCAATTCTTAGCTCAGGATCATGGGACAGGTCTAATGAGAACCTTCACACTTCCCAAAGCGTCAAAAAGGTAACCCAAAAACAAGAGGCACCATTAACATAATCATAAAAGATTCAAGAAAGTTTCAACAGGCAGAGTAACACATGTCTGCTGAAGCTTAGTCTACTGTCTTACTAAATGAAAAATGACATTGTGTCGAAAGTTGACAATGACAATGAAGTTATGATATAAAAAATGTGTAAAAAATGAACTATAATAAAAACATTGATTTGTGTTTTGAAATTGATAAATTATTATTATTAGTTCAACATCCTGGGCAACCAGATTGAAACATAAGATCATGAGATAAGTCTAATGAGAACTTTCCCAATCTTAATAGTAACAAGGAGGATGACCAAAATGATGAGCCCATACCAGAAAATTTTTAAGAAATTTTCCAAAAATTGATCAGTGAATCTATTTATAGTTCTGTTGATCCAAACCAAGGAAATATGACAAACCGGGAGAAAAGTCTAATGAGAACTACGACCCGATGTGCACAAACCAGGCTCAAGACACAGTCTCTTGGGAATTTGGGAAACCAAATTCTATGCTCAAGATCATGGGACAGGTCTAATGAGAACCTACCCAATCACAAGGCGCCAAAAGAGGTTGCCCAAAACCAAGAGGTACTACAAACAGAAAAGATTCAAGAAATTTTCAAATTATTTCATATTTAATCAATTCAGTAATTCTATTAATCAAAAACAAGGAAATTACTGAGCCAAGAGAAAGTCTAATGAGAACTTGACACGGCACATGCAAAAACCCAAGTTATAGAAAAATAGAACCTGAAGTTGAAATTATAAGTTTCAAATGAAAGCAATATGTTCTGAGAATTGAAAGGAAAGTCGAGAGGGAGGGAACTAGGCAAACTGCAAAACAGGTTCAAGCCATATCATCATTGAGAAAGAGTTCAAGAGCAATTAAATAGATAAAGTTTAAATTTACGAAAAGTTTCTTACTTTAAACGTCTATGAAGAGGAATGTAAGCTCTGTTTGAATTAACTTGAGTGTTGAGACAAAGGTCATTATTCAGTAATTCCTTGTTAATATGTAAATCTTCAAGAAAATCTAATCAATTTTAATTTTTGGAACTCACCTCCTGTAAAATTTTTGAATTCCTATTTGGACTAAAGTTGTGGTTGTTAAACCTCAAATGTTGACCAAAGGCTGAAATTTTGTTGGGATTTAAATGTTCGGTTGTACGGGCTTTCAAAGGTCTGCAAGTTCTTCCAATGTAGGCTGCATCACAATCATCACAGTTTAACTTGTATATGCCACTTTTTGAAAGTTTATCAATTTCATCTTTTGTGTTGACCAGGTATCTGTTGAGGCTATGGTTAGTTTTGGAAGAAATTTTGATGTTGTCTATGTTGCTTTTGATGCAACCAGATATTTTATTAGAAATATTGTCATTTAAGAAAGGAAGTGAAATAAATTGTGATATTGAATCTACTTTGGGGTAGGCATCATTAAGTTCTTTTTTGTTTTTGATTTTTTGGATCAAACTATTAAATATTCGGGTTATAATTGTTATTTGAAGCTATTTGTTTCAATTCATTTTGATAACTAACTGTAGAAATGGGCATATTCAAAAGTCTAAGAATGTAACAATTGAAAGCTGCCATTTTATGTTGATGGGGGTGGTTGGAGAAGCTAGGTATTACGTGATCGGTTTGTGTGGGTTTTCTGAATATGCTAAAATTTAAAAGATTGTTAATTTTATGTATTGTGAAGTCTAAGAAATTTAGTTTATTATTTGATTCTAGTTCAAGTGTGAATTTGATACTTGGGTGTACTTGGTTTATTTTTGTCAGAAGATTGTTGACAATGTCAATGTCGCCATTCACAAATACCAAACAGTCATCAACATATCTAAACCAATGTAAAATTTCTGGGTTATTTGCAGTGATAATGAATTTGTTTTCTAAATTATTCATGAAAATATCTGCTAAAAAAGGAGATAAACAACTACCCATGGCAAGTCCATCTGGTTGTTTGTTGCATTTATCATTAAAAACAAAAAAGTCCTGTGAAAGGCAAAAGTTTAACAAGGTCAAAATGTAGGCTATAGAATTGGCATCAACTTGAGCAAGGCTTAAGGCCTCACTTACAAGTGGTAAGGTTTCTAATTTCGGAACTGAAGTGAAAAGATTACTTACATCAAAGGAAATCATTAAGCTATCTTGAGGTTAATTTAAATTATTCAATTTGTTAATTAAATCTAAAGAGTTACTTACTGCATATTTTGGAGTGAAGTGTGTCAAGTCTTTTATAAGCCTGTAAATAAATGAAGCTAAAATTGAGACCGGAGTGTTAGTGAAGCTAACTACTGGTCTTATTGGTATGTCGATCTTGTGGATCTTTGGAAGTCCATACAAGCGAGGAATGACTGGGTTACTGCTAATGAGAGAATAAGGGGCTGAATGTTCAATGAAAAAATCTTTATGAATATTTAACGGAGTTTTCAATTTTCTAATAAAAATATTGAAAGGATTTGATGATAAAAGTTTGAAATTATGTTCAGAAAGGACATTTTCTACTTTATCAATGTAATCTAACTTGTTTAAAATGACTAAACAATTACCTTTGTCTACTTTTGAGAATATGAGGTTATGGTTTTTGATTTTAATTTTGATTTTCTTTAGAATAAAATGAAAATGTTTATGAGGATGAATCTTAAAGTGTTGTTTACTACGTTTAATTTTGTATAAAAAGTTATGAATATCATTGCGAATGATCTTTTTAACATTATAGTCTCTAGAGAGCTGTTCAATAACAACATCAACTTCCACTGCAAACTCCAAGAGGTTTCTCTCAGAGACTTGAGAGCCCAAAGCAAATTTGAGTCCCAACTTCAACAGGTCCATTTCGTCATCATCGAACACAATATCAGAAAGATTTTTGACTCTATCATGAAAAGTGAAATCTGAAAATTTCTTATTGTTCCTTTGTTTATTTTTCCAAAAATCATGTTTTTGTTTAATCAAATATTTGAGCTTTTAATCAACTTTTTCAAATTTAATCTTCTTGGCTATGTCAACTTCCTTATTAACTTCATTAAAGAAATCTTGTAAAAAGGTAACATTGATTGATCTGACTAAATTGTCATAACTATTTTTAAGTTCACAATTAATTAAGTTGAGTTTAGAATAGTGTTTACAGATGGTTTGCCCGAGTAATCTTAATTCCATTTCTGATTTAATGCTGTGACTGACATTCCTAGACGTTTTAATAGTAGCAAAGGTGGGTATCACCTGTTCCTTTATGCAGTTGTTCACAAACCAAATGTCCAGTTGAGTTTATTGCTTCCATATAAGTCCCACGAGTTGGGAAGAAAATATGTCGACTGTGGTAGTGCTCCCATACTCACAGTAAGGCTCATTTTACACCGAAGGGCGCCAGTTGTTCAGTGGTGACCGTTCGCGACACATAATGCTGTGTCATTCATCCCCTGGGCACGGTCTATACCTTGAGATTGCAGATTTTTCAAGGTTTACTCCTTGTTTGAGCTGCCCTTAGCTTCGTTACTCTTCTTCGACCATACCGGCATGGGTGGCCCTACCAGGAGTATAAACTCCCACCGGCATCGCTCTCAGAGTCATTGTAACTACTGAGCCCCTCCACCACGTCAAGGTCCCACAGCTCCATGGAGAGGTATTATTATTATTATTATTATTTTTTTTTTCTCCTTAGGAGTGTACCAGTCAGGCCCTGTCTCCGGTGCTCCGACCCATCCGGAGGGCGCGCTGGTGTCGTTAACCCCAATAACCACTCCCTACATCCGTAGGGTGAGTGATTATTGGGTCCGATAATCGTGTGCCCTGAGTAGACGAAGCGAACCAAGTATAACGGCCTTCTGCATTCTTGCTGCTGAGATTTCTGCCATATTACGGCAAGCAGGTATTATTTTCAAATTGGAAAGCAGTGTGTCCATCATTCCACCAAGGACTCCTATGATCAGAACCACCATTTTGACAGAATGGTCCGGATATAACCTGCGGAGTTCAAAGAGAAGATCTCGATATTTAGTCCGTTTTTCCTCCTCTTTTCGAACGATATTAATTTCGCCTGGAGCGGAAAACTCCATGACGAATATCGTTCTACTTTGGTGGTCGTGGAGGACAACATCAGGCTTAATGGCTTGTATTTGCCTGAGGGTGAGGAATGAGTAGTTCCAATAGATTCGGCATCTCTCATTCTCCACCACGGACTCAATATCCCCCGGAGCATGAGGCAACACCGGTGTCTCGTCTATACCGTACGAGTGTCGTAGGTGGTAATACAACACTCGTAGCGCCGCGTTATGCCTGTGGATATAGGCTGAGACCGCATAAGATGGGCATGCTGATAGCAAATGCATTACGGTCTCAGGTGCCCCACGACATGCCCTGCATCGGGTGTCAGGGACGTCTATACCCATCACGCGACTACGGTAGACAAGGGTGTTGAAGACACCATCCTGGCAGGCCATTATGAATCCCTCAGTCTCCGACTTTAGCTCACTCGACCTGAGGAAGGCAAAGGTCAAGCTTTTGGATAAGCCAAGGTCTTCGATGTTATGAAAGAAGACACCATGCATTGGCTTATCCATATGTAGCTGTAGCAGGACCTCTGTCTCCGCAGCTTTTATCTGAGCTTTTTGCTGAACGGGTCCCAACTCGGTGACAGAGTTTGGGTTAGCCCGTTCAGTGTCGAAAACGAGACCGAGTTCATCGGCCGCACGGGTAGCTGCCTTAAAAAGGAATGCTCCAATCCCTGCTTTCTCATGGTCACGGACCATGCAGAGAAGGGGATCTGAACTCCTGATGACTTTACAGGCCCCATCCAGAACCATTCTGTTATGCAGACACTCCAAACTCAAAAGTCCACGGCCTCCCCGTTGTCTGGAAAAGTATAACCGTGGAACGGACGATTTAGGATGCAAGCTCCTATTGAGATGCATCATTTTGCGAGTCTTAACGTCAAGTTGTCGCAGCTCTTCCTTAGTCCACTTCATCACTCCGAAAGAGTAAAGAAGGATCGGAACGGCAAGCATATTAGTTGCAGCAACTTTGTTCTTCCCCGACAGTTCTGATGACCAGATCTGTCGGAGTTTATGCTGATACTTGCCGCGGAGAGAGTTTTTAACTGCAAATACCTCTTGGGAGCGGCGTTGTTCCACCCCAAGGTAGGTATAAGTCTCTCCGGCATCCAGATGATGTAGGATGCTTCCGTCTACGAGCTGGACATCCTCTCCGTATTCCTTGCATCGTCCTCTTTTGAGATGAACCGTGGCACATTTGTCGATCCCAAATTCCATACCGATAGCATGCGTATATTCTTCCACCACCCTAAGGGACTGATGTAGGTCCCTTTCTCCAGAGGCATACAATTTGAGGTCATCCATGTAAAATAGATGGGTGACATTATGCCTCCGGTTGCTGGGGGTGCCGCAGTTGTACCCACGGGTATTCCTGAGCGCAACGGACAATGGCAATAGTGAGATGCAGAAGAGAAGAGGGCTAAGGGAGTCTCCCTGAAACACACCTCTTCTAATGATGACCTGCTCTGTTTGGACTATGTCTCTACCAGATCTTATGGTGAAGCGAGTCCTCCAGAGCGGCATCAGTTGTCCAATGCATCCCACTATTTGACCGGGTACCTCAAGGCATCTGAGCAAATGCATGATTAACTCATGTGATGTTGTATCAAATGCCTTGCGGTAATCGATCCAGGCCATCGAAAGGTTACGCTTATACTGCACGGAGTCCTGCGTGATACATCTATCGATGAGCAGGTTCTCCTTGCACCCGGCGACCCCTTTCTTTGACCCTCTTTGCTCATTTATCCGTTCATACACCAGATCAACTGCGGAGAGAATGCGCGTGTATAAGATGCGCGTAAACACCTTATAACACGCATTCAAGCATGTTATCGGCCTGTAATTCTTTGGATCAGACAAATCTCCGTTTTTGGGGATGAGCACGGTTCGCCCCTCGACAAACCACTCCGGAATCTGCTGCTCCCCATCTAGCCATGAGTTGAAAACTCTGGCCAGATGGCGGTGGGTTGTTGGAAACTTTTTCCACCAATAGTTATTCAACCCATCAGGGCCTGGAGCAGCGAAATTCTTAGAGCCTTTTAGGGCCCCTCGTACTTCTTCCGTGGTTATCGGAATGCGCAGATCATTGAGCTCAGGCTGCCGAAGCCTCCTGCAAAATGCTTCGAACTGCGCTATGGCTGGAGTATCTACATTGAGTGGTTGCGGATACTCATAGATATTCTTCCAGAATGTTTCCACCCGATCTGCAGCCGGCGGGTTATCGACAACACGTGGAGGCTCTTGGAATAAGCGAGAAGGTTTATCGCGGAACTTTATGTTTTCCGCGATACCTCTCGCCCGCCTCACTAGTGACTTCTTTGCAGCCACTAGCATTCGTATCCTATCAAGGCAGTGCTGTTTGATGGTGAACAGCACACCTTGATTTAATGTGTGGTGAGCTCGTCTCAGTTTTGCGGCAATTCGCCGCACTGCGGGCGTGAAAGGCCTATTGGCCGCCACGAAGTCCACCACACACTGGATACGAGACGCGTGTTGTCTCGCCGACTTGATCTTGGCTTCCATCTTGTGTACACGTCGTTCATGCCTCCCCAACAGAGCGGTGGTGTCCCTCCTCTCCGTTTGGGATAGAGCATGAGCGGCGTCGTACACGACAGAATTGATCTGCCAGATGTCAGCCTCTTCTGGAAGAACATCGCCAATCTCCGCATCCACCCGTGCCAGTTCTTGCGGCTTCAGGGGCTTCATATTGTGAAGCGCCCTGCGGGTTCTGATATCCTCCATCAGTGGAACAATGCGATTCTCCTCCACAGCCAAACCGACACGTGGCATATCTGCCACTTCGATAACTGGCTGAGGAGGAGCTCTAACGTAGCCTCGAGCCCGAAGATGGGATACATAATCCCTGAGATTTTGTGCGGAAAACGCTGCATGCTCTGGGTGTCTCTCACACCACAGAGCATGCATTCTCGCCATGTATCCTCTCCGGGCGGGCTCACTGCTCTCGTAGCAATGCAGAAGTCCGTCCCTTAATTCGTCCGTCCACCCAAAGCGTCCGTTGTTATCGCGGTCGTCATCGTTTGGCAAATCGTCGTTGGCCCCACCACCTTGCCTATGACCCCTAATCCGAGGGGGTCGGTTGTGGGGGCCTCTTCCTCGATCGTTTGGAACCGAGTAGTAGAGTTTACTGGGGGGTTAACCCAGTAAACCCACGGCCGACACCGGAGGGAAAGATGCTTTTTCCCTCCCGGATGCGCATGAGCTGCCGGTCCGATTTTGCATCCTTTGCTCGGGTAGGTGGTGTCGCTACTCACCAGGGCCTTAGGTGTTGGTTGACGCCCCTGCCTTTTATATATTATTATTATTATTATTATTATTATTATTATTATTATTATTATTATTATTATTATTATAATTTTTTTTTTTTTTTTTTCCTTGGTGTTTTGGCATCGACTGCTATGGTCATTAGCCATGTGTTCTGGATAGGCCTTGTTACTAACTCCATACGCCACTTTAGGAGCAGCACTGTTAATTTTTAACGCAACAGTGAATCGTGGAGGATTATTCCCAGCCGACACGAGCCTCAGTCATTCAGACTTTCACATCTGAAAATGAAAAAAGATCGCACCGTCTGGGAATCGAACCTGCAATCTCTCGATTACCAGGCGAGCGCTTAACCACTGCGCTAATCCCCGCCCTATTATTATTATTATTATTATTATTATTATTATTATTATTATTATTATTATTATTATTATTATTATTATTATTATTATTATTATTATTATTATTATTATTATTATTATTATTATTATTATTATTATTATTATTATTATTATTATTATTATTATTATTATTATTATTATTATTATTATTATTATTATTATTATTATTATTATTATTATTATTTTATTTTTTATTTTTTCTCTCCTTAGGAGTGTACCAGTCAGGCCCTGTCTCCGGTGCTCCGACCCATCCGGAGGGCGCGCTGGTGTCGTTAACCCCAATAACCACTCCCTACGTCCGTAGGGTGAGTGACTATTGGGTCCGAGAATCGTGTGCCCTGAGTAGACGGAGCGAACCAAGGATAACGGCCTTCTGTATTCTTGCTGCTAAGATTTCTGCCATATTACGGCAAGCCGGTATTATCTTCAAGTTAGAGAGCAGTGTGTCCATCATTCCACCAAGGACTCCTATAATCAGAACTACCATTTTGACAGAATGGTCCGGATATAACCTTCGGAGTTCAAAGAGAAGATCTCGATATTTAGTCCATTTTTCCTCCTCTTTTCGAACGATATTCATTTCGCCTGGAGCGGAAAACTCTATGACGAATATCGTTCTTCTTTGGTGGTCGAGGAGAACAACATCAGGCTTATTGGCTTGTATTTGCCTGAGGGTGGGGAATGAGTAGTTCCAATAGATTTGGCATCTCTCATTCTCCACCACGGACTCAATATCCCCCGGAACATAAGGCAACACCGGTGTCTCGTCTATACCGTACGAGTGTCGTAGATGGTAGCACAACACTCGTAGCGCCGCGTTATGCCTGTGGATATAGGCTGAGACCGCATAAGATGGGCATGCTGATAGCAAATGCATTACGGTCTCAGGTGCCCCACGACATGCCCTGCATCGGTTGTCAGGGACGTCTATACCTATCACGCGACTACGATAGACCAGGGTGTTGAAGACACCATCTTGGCAGGCCATTTTGAATCCCTCGGTCTCCGACTTTAGCTCACTCGACCTGAGGAAGGCAAAGGTCATGCTTTTGGATAAGCCAAGGTCTCCGATGTTGTGAAAGAAGACACCATGCATTGGCTCATCCATATGTAGCTGTAGCAGGACCTCTGTCTCCGCAGCTTTTATGTGAGCTTTTTGCTAAACGGGTCCCAACTCGGTGACAGAGTGGGTTAGCCCGTTCAGTGTCGAATACGAGACCAAGTTCATCGGCCGCAAGGGTTGCTGCCTTAAAAAGAAATGCTCCAATCCCTGCTTTCTCATGATCGCGGACCATGCAGAGAAGGGGATCTGAACTCCTGATGACTTTACAGGTCCCATCCAGAACCATTCTGTTATGCAGATACTCCAAACTCAAAAGTCCACGGCCTCACCGTTGTCTGGGAAAGTATAACCGTGGAACGGACGATTTAGGATGCGAGCTCCAATTGAGATGCATCACTTTGCGAGTTTTAACGTCGAGTTGTCGCAGCTCTTCCTTAGTCCACTTCATCACTCCGAAAGAGTAGAGAAGGATCGGAACGGCAAGCATATTGGTTGCAGCAACTTTGTTCTTCCCCAACAGTTCTGATGACCAGATCTGTCGGAGTTTATGCTGATACTTGCCGCGGAGAGAGTTCTTAACTGTGAATACCTCTTGGGAGCGGCGTTGCTCCACCCCAAGGTAAGTGTCTCTCCGGCATCCAGATGATGTAGGATGCTTCCGTCGTACTCTTTTGAGATGAACCGTGGCACATTTGTCGATCCCAAATTCCATTCCGATAGCATGCGTGTACTCTTCCACGACCCTAAGGGACTGATGTACGTCCCTTTCTCCAGAGGCATATAATTTGAGGTCATCCATGTAAAACAGATGGGTGACTTTATGCCTCCGGTTGCTGGGGGTGCCGCAGCTGTACCCACGGGTATTATTATTATTATTATTTTTTTTTCCTTTAAGAGTGTACCAGTCAGGTCCTGTCTCCGGTGCTCCGACCCATCCGGAGGACGCGCTGGTGTCGTTTACCTCAATAACCACTCCCTACGTCCGTAGGGTGAGTGATTATTGGGTCCGAGAGTCATGTGTTCTGAGCAGACGAAGTGAACCAAGGATGACGGCCTTCTGCATTCGAGCAGCTAGGATTTGTGCCATATTACGGCAGGCCGGTATCAACTTCAAATTAGAGAGCAGTGTGTCCATCATTCCACCAAGGACTCCTATAATCAGAACCACCATTTTGACAGAATGGTCCGGATACAACCTGCGGAGTTCAAAGAGAAGATCTCGATATTTAGTTCGTTTTTCCTCCTCTTTCCGAACGATATTCATCTCGCCTGGAGCGGAAAACTCCACGACGAATATCGTTTTACTTTGACGGTCGAGGAGGACAACATCAGGCTTATTGGCTTGTATTTGCCTGAGGGTGGGGAATGAGTAGTTCCAATAGATTCGGCACCTCTCATTCTCCACCACGGACTCAATATCCCCCGGAACATAAGGCAACACCGGTGTCTCGTCTATACCGTACGAGTGTCTTAGATGGTAGTACAACACTCGTAGCGCCGCGTTATGCCTGTGGATATAGGCTGAGACCGCATAAGCTGGACATGCTGATAGCAAATGCATTACGGTCTCAGGTGCCCCACGACATTCCCTGCATCGGGTGTCAGGGACGTCTATACCCATCACGCGACTACGGTAGACGAGGGTGTTGAAGACACCATCCTGGCAGGCCATTATGAATCCCTCGGTCTCCGACTTTAGCTCACTCGAACTGAGAAAGGCAAAGGTCAAGCTTTTGGATAAGCCAAGGTCTTCGATGTTGTTGAAGAAAACACCATGCATTGGCTTATCCATATGCAGCTGTAGGAGGACCTCTGTCTCTGCAGCTTTAATGTGAGCTTTTAGCTGAACGGGTCCCAACTCGGTGATAGAGTTTGGGTTAGCCCGTTCAGTGTCGAATACGAGACCAAGTTCATCGGCTGCACGGGAGGCTGCCTCAAAGAGAAATGCTCCAATCCCTGCTTTTTCATGGTCGCGGACCATGCAGAGAAGGGGATCTGAACTCCTGATGACTTCACAGGCCCCATCCAGAACCATTCTGTTATGCAGATACTCCAAACTCAAAAGTCCACGGCCTCCCCGTTGTCTGGGAAAGTATAACCGTGGAACAGACGATTTAGGATGCAAGCTCCTATTGAGATGCATCATTTTGCGAGTTTTTACGTCGAGTTGTCGCAGCTCTTCCTGAGTCCACTTCATCACTCCGAAGGAGTAGAGAAGGATCGGAACGGCAAGCATATTAGTTATTATTATTATTATTATTATTATTATTATTATTATTATTATTATTATTATTATTATTATTATTATTTTTTCTCCTAGGAATGTACCAGTCAGGCCCTGTCTCCGGTGCTCCGATACATCCGGAGGGCGCGCTGGTGTCGTTAACCCCAATAACCACTCCCTACGTCCGTAGGGTGAGTGATTATTGGGTCCGAGAATCGTGTGCCCTGAGTAGACGAAGCGAACCAAGTATAACGGCCTTCTGCATTCGCGCTGCTAAGATTTCTGCCATATTACGGCAAGCAGGTATTATCCTCAAATTGGAGAGCAGTGTGTCCATCATTCCACCAAGGACTCCTATGATCAGAACCACCATTTTGACAGAATGGTCCGGATATAACCTGCGGAGTTCAAAGAGAAGATCTCGATATTTAGTCCGTTTTTCCTCCTCTTTTCGAACGATATTCATTTCGCCTGGAGCGGAAAACTCCATGACGAATATCGTTCTACTTTGGTGGTCGAGGAGGACAACATCAGGCTTATTGGCTTGTATTTGCCTGAGGGTGGGGAATGAGTAGTTCCAATAGATTCGGCATCTCTCATTCTCCACCACGGACTCAATATCCCCCGGAGCATAAGGCAACACCGGTGTCTCGTCTATACCGTACGAGTGTCGTAGGTGGTAGTACAACACTCGTAGCGCCGCGTTATGCCTGTGGATATAGGCTGAGACCGCATAAGATGGGCATGCTGATAGCAAATGCATTACGGTCTCAGGTGCCCCACGACATGCCCTGCATCGGGTGTCAGGGACGTCTATACCCATCACGCGACTACGGTAGACAAGGGTGTTGAAGACACCATCCTGGCAGGCCATTATGAATCCCTCGGTCTCCGACTTTAGCTCACTCGACCTGAGGAAGGCAAAGGTCAAGCTTTTGGATAAGCCAAGGTCTTCGATGTTATGAAAGAAGACACCATGCATTGGCTTATCCATATGTAGCTGTAGCAGGACCTCTGTCTCCGCAGCTTTTATCTGAGCTTTTTGCTGAACGGGTCCCAACTCGGTGACAGAGTTTGGGTTAGCCCGTTCAGTGTCGAAAACGAGACCGAGTTCATCGGCCGCACGGGTAGCTGCCTTAAAAAGGAATGCTCCAATCCCTGCTTTCTCATGGTCGCGGACCATGCAGAGAAGGGGATCTGAACTCCTGATGACTTTACAGGCCCCATCCAGAACCATTCTGTTATGCAGACACTCCAAACTCAAAAGTCCACGGCCTCCCCGTTGTCTGGAAAAGTATAACCGTGGAACGGACGATTTAGGATGCAAGCTCCTATTGAGATGCATCATTTTGCGAGTCTTAACGTCAAGTTGTCGCAGCTCTTCCTTAGTCCACTTCATCACTCCGAAAGAGTAAAGAAGGATCGGAACGGCAAGCATATTAGTTGCAGCAACTTTGTTCTTCCCCGACAGTTCTGATGACCAGATCTGTCGGAGTTTATGCTGATACTTGCCGCGGAGAGAGTTTTTAACTGAAAATACCTCTTGGGAGCGGCGTTGTTCCACCCCAAGGTAGGTATAAGTCTCTCCGGCATCCAGATGATGTAGGATGCTTCCGTCTACGAGCTGGACATCCTCTCCGTATTCCTCGCATCGTCCTCTTTTGAGATGAACCGTGGCACATTTGTCGATCCCAAATTCCATACCGATAGCATGCGTATATTCTTCCACCACCCTAAGGGACTGATGTAGGTCCCTTTCTCCAGAGGCATACAATTTGAGGTCATCCATGTAAAATAGATGGGTGACATTATGCCTCCGGTTGCTGGGGGTGCCGCAGTTGTACCCACGGGTATTCCTGAGCGCAACGGACAATGGCAATAGTGAGATGCAGAAGAGAAGAGGGCTAAGGGAGTCTCCCTGAAACACACCTCTTCTAATGATGACCTGCTCTGTTTGGACTATGTCTCTACCAGATCTTATGGTGAAGCGAGTCCTCCAGAGCGGCATCAGTTGTCCAATGCATCCCACTATTTGACCGGGTACCTCAAGGCATCTGAGCAAATGCATGATTAACTCATGTGATGTTGTATCAAATGCCTTGCGGTAATCGATCCAGGCCATCGAAAGGTTACGCTTATACTGCACGGAGTCCTGCGTGATACATCTATCGATGAGCAGGTTCTCCTTGCACCCGGCGACCCCTTTCTTTGACCCTCTTTGCTCATTTATCCGTTCATACACCGGATCAACTGCGGAGAGAATGCGCGTGTATAAGATGCGCGTAAACACCTTATAACACGCATTCAAGCATGTTATCGGCCTGTAATTCTTTGGATCAGACAAATCTCCGTTTTTGGGGATGAGCACGGTTCGCCCCTCGACAAACCACTCTGGAATCTGCTGCTCCCCATCTAGCCATGAGTTGAAAACTCTGGCCAGATGGCGGTGGGTTGTTGGAAACTTTTTCCACCAATAGTTATTCAACCCATCAGGGCCTGGAGCAGCGAAATTCTTAGAGCCTTTTAGGGCCCCTCGTTCTTCTTCCGTGGTTATCGGAATGCGCAGATCATTGAGCTCAGGCTGCCGAAGCCTCCTGCAAAATGCTTCGAACTGCGCTAGGGCTGGAGTATCTACATTGAGTGGTTGCGGATACTCATAGATATTCTTCCAGAATGTTTCCACCCGATCTGCAGCCGGCGGGTTATCGACAACACGTGGAGGCTCTTGGAATAAGCGAGAAGGTTTATCGCGGAACTTTATATTTTCCGCGATACCTCTCGCCCGCCTCACTAGTGACTTCTTTGCAGCCACTAGCATTCGTATCCTATCAAGGCAGTGCTGTTTGATGGTGAACAGCACACCTTGATTTAATGTGTGGTGAGCTCGTCTCAGTTTTGCGGCAATTCGCCGCACTGCGGGCGTGAAAGGCCTATTGGCCGCCACGAAGTCCACCACACACTGGATACGAGACGCGTGTTGTCTCGCCGACTTGATCTTGGCTTCCATCTTGTGTACACGTCGTTCATGCCTCCCTAACAGAGCGGTGGTGTCCCTCCTCTCCGTTTGGGATAGAGCATGAGCGGCGTCGTACACGACAGAATTGATCTGCCAGATGTCAGCCTCTTCTGGAAGAACATCGCCAATTTCCGCATCCACCCGTGCCAGTTCTTGCGGCTTCAGGGGCTTCATATTGTGAAGCGCCCTGCGGGTTCTGATATCCTCCATCAGTGGAACAATGCGATTCTCCTCCACAGCCAAACCGACACGTGGCATATCTGCCACTTCGATAACTGGCTGAGGAGGAGCTCTAACGTAGCCTCGAGCCCGAAGATGGGATACATAATCCCTGAGATTTTGTGCGGAAAACGCTGCATGCTCTGGGTGTCTCTCACACCACAGAGCATGCATTCTCGCCATGTATCCTCTCCGGGCGGGCTCACTGCTCTCGTAGCAATGCAGAAGTCCGTCCCTTAATTAATTAATTATTATTATTATTATTATTATTATTATTATTATTATTATTATTATTATTATTATTATTATTATTATTATTATTATTATTATTATTATTATTATTATTATTATTATTATTATTATTATTATTATTATTATTATTATTATTATTATTATTATTATTATTATTATTATTATTATTATTATTATTATTATTATTATTATTATTATTATTATTATTATTATTATTTTATTTTTTTTTTTCCCGTTGGGAATGTACCAGTCAGGCCCTGTCTCCGGTGCTCCGATACATCCGGAGGGCGCGCTGGTGTCGTTAACCCCAATAACCACTCCCTACGTTCGTAGGGTGAGTGACTATTGGGTCCGAGAATCATGTGCCCTGAGTAGACGGAGCGAACCAAGGATGACGGCCTTCTGCATTCTTGCTGCTAAGATTTCTGCCATATTACGGCAAGCAGGTATTATCTTCAAGTTGGAGAGCAGTGTGTCCATCATTCCACCAAGGACTCCTATAATCAGAACCAGCATTTTGACAGAATGGTCCGGATATAACCTGCAGAGTTCAAAGAGAAGATTATTATCATTATTATTATTATTATTTTTTTTTTCTCCTAAGGAGTGTACCAGTCAGGCCCTGTCTCCGGTGCTCCGACCCATCCGGAGGGCACGCTGGTGTCGTTAACCCCAATAACCACTCCCTACGTCCGTAGGGTGAGTGACTATTGGGTCCGAGAATCGTGTGCCCTGAGTAGACGGAGCGAACCAAGGATAATGGCCTTCTGCATTCTTGCTGCTAAGATTTCTGCCATATTACGGCAAGCCGGTATTATCTTCAAGTCAGAGAGCAGTGTGTCCATCGTTCCACCAAGGACTCCTATAATCAGAACCACCATTTTGACAGAATGGTCCGGATATAACCTGCGGAGTTCAAAGAGAAGATCTCGATATTTAGTCCGTTTTTCCTCCTCTTTTCGAACGATATTCATTTCGCCTGGAGCGGAAAACTCCATGACGAATATCGTTCTACTTTGGTGGTCGTGGAGGACAACATCAGGCTTAATGGCTTGTATTTGCCTTAGGGTGAGGAATGAGTAGTTCCAATAGATTCAGCATCTCTCATTCTCCACCACGGACTCAATATCCCCCGGAACATAAGGCAACACCGGTATCTCGTCTATACCGTACGAGTGTCGTAGGTGGTAGTACAACACTCGTAGCGCCGCGTTATGCCTGTGGATATAGGCTGAGACCGCATAAGATGGGCATACTGATAGCAAATGCATTACGGTCTCAGGTGCCCCACGACATGCCCTGCATCGGGTGTCAGGGACGTCTATACCCATCACGCGACTACGGTAGACCAGGGTGTTGAAGACACCATCCTGGCAGGCCATTATGAATCCCTCGGTCTCCGACTTTAGCTCACTCGACCTGAGGAAGGCAAAGGTCATGCTTTTGGATAAGCCAAGGTCTTCGATGTTGCGAAAGAAGACACCATGCATTGGCTTATCCATATGTAGCTGTAGCAGAACTCCTGTCTCCGCAGCTTTTATGTGAGCTTTTTGCTGAACGGGTCCCAACTCGGTGACAGAGTTTGGGTTAGCCCGTTCAGTGTCGAAAACGAGACCAAGTCTATCGGTCGCACGGGTTGCTGCCTTAAAAAGGAATGCTCCAATCCCTGCTTTCTCATGGTCGCGGACCAAGCAGAGAAGGGGATCTGAACTCCTGATGACTTTACAGGTCCCATCCATAACCATTCTGTTATGCAGACACTCCAAACTCAAAAGTCCACGGCCTCCCCGTTGTCTGGGAAAGTATAACCGTGGAACGGACGATTTAGGATGCAAGCACCTATTGAGATGCATCACTTTGCGAGTTTTAACGTCGAGTTGTCGCAGCTCTTCCTTAGTCCACTTCATTACTCCGAAAGAGTAGAGAAGGATCGGAACGGCAAGCATATTAGTTGCAGCAACTTTGTTCTTCCCCGACAGTTCTGAAGACCAGATCTGTCGGAGTTTATGCTTATACTTGCCGCGGAGAGAGTTTTTAACTTCGAATACCTCTTGGGAGCGGCGTTGTTCCACCCCAAGGTTTATAAGTCTCTCCGGCATCCAGATGGTGTGGGATGCTTCCGTCTACTAGCTGGACATCCTCTCCGTATTCCTCGCATCGTCCTCTTTTGAGATGAACCGTGGCACATTTGTCGATCCTAAATTCAAAACCGATAGCATGCGTATATTCTTCCACCACCCTAAGGGACTGATGTAGGTCCCTTTCTCCAGAGGTCATCCATGTAAAATAGATGGGTGACATTATGCCTCCGGTTGCTGGGGGTGCCGCAGTTGTACCCACGGGTATTCATGAGTGCAACGGACAATGGCAGAAGAGAAGAGGGCTAAGGGAGTCTCCCTGAAACACGCCTCTTCTAATGATGACCTGCTTTGTTTGTACTATGTCTCTACCAGATCTTATGGTGAAGCGAGTCTTCCAGAGCGGCATCAGTTGTCCAATGCATCCCACTATTTGACCGGGTACCTCAAGGCGTCTGAGCAAATGCATGATTAACTCATGTGATGTTGGTTCAAATGCCTTGCGGTAATCGATCCAGGCCATCGAAAGGTTACGCTTATACTGCACGGAGTCCTGCGTGATACATCCATCGATGAGCAGGTTCTCCTTGCACCCGGCGATCCCTTTCTTTGACCCTCTTTGCTCATTTATCCGTTCATACACCGGATCAACTGCGGAAAGAATGCGCGTGTATAAGATGCGCGTAAACACCTTATAACACGCATTCAAGCATGTTATCGGCCTGTAATTCTTTGGATCAGACAAATCTCCGTTTTTGGGGATGAGCACGGTTCGCCCCTCGACAAACCACTCCTGAATCTGCTGCTCCCCATCTAGCCATGAGTTGAAAACTCTGGCCAGATGGCGGTGGGTTGTTGGAAACTTTTTCCACCATTAGTTATTCAACCCATCAGGGCCTGGAGCAGCGAAATTCTTAGAGCCTTTTAGGGCCCCTCGTACTTCTTCCGTGGTTATCGGAATGCGCAGATCATTGAGCTCAGGCTGCCGAAGCCTCCTGCAAAATTATTATTATTATTATTATTATTATTATTATTATCATTATTATTATTATTATTATTATTATTATTATTATTATTATTATTATTATTATTATTATTATTATTATTATTATTATTATTATTATTATTATTATTATTATTATTATTATTATTATTATTATTATTATTATTATTATTATTATTATTATTATTATTATTATTATTATTATTATTATTATTATTATTATTATTATTATTATTATTATTATTATTATTATTATTATTATTATTATTATTATTATTATTATTATTATTATTATTATTATTATTTGTCGCGTCCCGCTTCATTGTGTTGTCTTTATTGTTTTTTTTTATTTTTATATCATTATTTTTCATTTTTTTTCTATCAGACTGAATACATTGAGGTCAGAATCAATCTTTCATTAATCTATCATTATTGACCCTTATTCATCATTATTGACTTTTCTTGGTACACCCTGTACCTTCACACTTTCAAAAAAACCCATAGCCCGATCGAGCCAATACGTCGAGTACCACAGGAGAATGAATGTACGACATTACGAATTTAACACAAGCATTGTCGCTCTCATGCTATCAGCCATCCGAACACATCTATCTCATGTGAACATAACAAAAAAGTGAAGTGCAGTTCAGTTTCTTCAACCTGCATCAGTCGGCCGACTAGGACTTCCTGAAGACGGACTACGGCAATATATGAGGTAAGATCTGGGCTCGGTTCATGTTTGTGTGATTCACATTTTTTCCATTTCATGATACAGTGCATTTTTCTCTCACTAGAGCGCACCCCGTTATCAACCGTTGATTATTCAAGGCATAACCCACCATTTTGGTCCTTCGATCCGCGATTAACGCGAGAAAACATTTTTCATTTTCAATTCCGTAATAATTAAATTCAATTCATTCAAATAATTGTCAATTTGTCGACTCCTTATCAGTAGTGACTTTGGTAAAAAAAAGTATTCAGTCTGTTTCTGTGAACGTCAGAGCCTGACGTCAGAACCTGCGCAGTGCTATCATTCGATTCATTCTCTCGTGAGCACTGTCGCGTAAACATCAACACCTCACCTGCCGTCCGCGTCGCCGTCGCAGCATTGCGAATATTGCGATTGTCGAATCGAAACCTTACCATCGCTCATCGCTTCGTACTTGCTCGCAAATCAGCCGGCTGTGCTGGGAGTTTCACGTTTCAACTACGAATACAAATTCTGTAGCGGTGGCGAGTTTGGTATTTGGTCAACGGTACAGGATTAATTTCAATAGAAATAATTTGCAATGGCGCTTTCAGAAACAGATAAAGCTAAACTAAAAAAGTTCAAAGCATATAGACAAACTGAAATCAAACGCCTCAATGAGTTACACGACGCTGCGAAAGCTGCCGAGTTGGACTCTCATTTGAAATTACTTTTCAAAATTCGATACGAAAATATAGACAATATCTCTCAAGAGTTTTCAAAAAATCATAATTCCATCATTGGTATGATTTCTGGAGAAGGTGATGATACCTTCGATGCGGAGGATAAGGTTAGGCAATCGTTTGATGGGGCCTATTAAGCCATTAGATCCATTTATTCTAAATTATATTCTCCAGGAGTAATATCCAATGACCCTACAGGGACGTCTTCAAATATTTCCTTGCCCAAACTTCATCTACCAACTTTTGGTGGTGACATAACTGCATTTCCTTCATTTATCGATATGTTCAATGCGGTTATTTTGAATAATGATAAATTAACGGATGTAGAAAAATTTAATTACCTACTTTCTTCACTGAAGGGGCAAGCTTTAACTCTTGAACAACATTTGCCTATGACGGCTGACAATTTCAAAATCGCATATGATTCACTCGTTAAGCGATTTAAAAATACCAGATTGATTGCGGCAGCTCATTGGTCAAATATTGAAGGCACTAAAATTGTGAACTCCGAAGATCCCGTTGCGTTACGCAATATGTTGGATGTTTTTCAGGACAATTTATCTGCGCTGAAGCAAGTGCCTTTGCCAGTTGATCAGTGGGATTATATATTAGTACAAATGATTTTAAAAAGACTACCGCTGTCAGTCGTAACTAGGTTCGAGTTACATCATAACTCGGACAGCATTCCAAAATACTCAAAACTTACCGAATTTTTGAATCAACATTGCAACGCCCTCGACAATCTCACGTTGTCTAGCAAGGCGGAAGCCAAGCCAAAACAAACCAAGCTGTTTACAAAATTCTCATCAGTTCCCCACTCCCGTTCGACTACGTCATTGGTCGTTCAGGCTCAGTCCTCTGTTACTAAGTGTGTCTTTTGTAATAAGGGACACCTGCTCTATAGATGTCCTGATTTCTTGACGAAATCGGCATCTGCTCGATACCAAATGGTCAAAGGTCACAAATTATGTATTAACTGTCTCAGTAATTCTCACCCAACCCAGCAATGTTCAAGTACTATACGTTGCCATCGATGCAATCAATTTCACCATACCTTGTTGCACTTTGAAGAAAATTCTCAAGCTAGTACTTCGGCTGAAGCCGGTTCTGTCAGCAATTTCTCTCAAGCATCGCCCGGCGTTTCGAGTCCGCAAGCGCAGTCTTCGATTCAAACAGCATTTTTGACATCCAATTCAAGTGTGTTGCTATCCACAGCTCTGATTGAGGCATTGGATAATCACGGCACTTATCGTACATTCAGATGCCTCCTTGACTCAGGGAGCATGGTATCCTTTATCACTCAGAAAAGTGCTGCGATCTTGGGGTTACCCAAAACAGACTTGACCTTGAACCTGAACGGACTTGGGTCAATGCAGTCTCGCTCCAACCTTGGAGGAGTAACACTTTCTTTCAGACCTGTTAACAAGCAGAAACCTGTCTTTATGACAGATGCCATTATTTTGCAACGTATTTGTGGAGATTTGCCAACAATTCCTATGTCAGGTATTACCTGGCCGCATACGTTGAATATTCAGCTTGCAGACCCGCATTTTGATAGCCCAGGAAATATCGACATTTTATTAGGTGCCGATGTTTTCCCCCAGCTTTTATTAGATGGCCATATCCAGGGTAACAATAGTGGACTTGGCGCCCTCAATACCGTATTTGGATACGTTCTGACTGGAAAAGTAACATTTCCAGCCTCATCTCAGGTCAACTCTTTATGTTGTACTGTTGAGCATTCTCTCTCCTTAGAAAGAACTTTGCAACGGTTTTGGGAGGTAGAAGAAGTTCCATCTACCCCTTGTAGCTCATCAGAGGATGTGAAATGCGAACAAGTATTTGCTCAGTCACATACGCGAGATCCATCCGGCAGATACACTTTATTTCTGCCATTCAAGGTTCCCAATCCCAGTTTTCCCGACAGTCGTGCTCTTGCCCTGAGCCGATTTTATAGTTTGGAAAGGCGACTGTTGAAACAACCACTTCTTTATGCTGAATACTCTGCTTTCATGAAAGAGTATTTAGAATTGGGCCACATGGAGCCGGTAGAGCCCAAATACTCCTCAGATTGTTTTTATATACCACATCTTTGCATATCCAAACCTGACAGTACGACCACTAAGCTCAGGGTTGTGTTTAACGCCTCCGCAAAGCTCCCTAAACACCCTTCCTTAAATGACCACTTGTTTACCGGCCCAAAATTGCAAGCAGACATTGTTACAATTCTGTGCAATTTTCGACTACACCCTGTTGTTTTGATAAGTGACGTCAAAATGATGTATCGTCAGATATTGATTACTCCTGCTCATCAAGAATACCAGCGTATTCTTTGGCGTTTCAACACCTCAGAACAGATTCAAGATTTCCGACTTCGCACCCTTACTTATGGATTTTCGTCAGCCCCATATATGGCTATCAGAACTATACAACAACTGGTGTCTGATGAAGGAAAAGTATTTCCTCTAGCCTCCAAGGTGTTACTAAACGATACCTACATGGATGATGTAGTCACCTCGATTCCTACATTGGCCATGGCCCACCAGCTGCAACTGCAATTAATTAATTTGCTGAAAAAAGGCGGATTCGAGTTGAGAAAATGGTCTAGTAATGAGCCATCGTTATTAGCTCATCTTCCTGCCGCTCATGTAAATGTCTCGTTTGACTCAGACTCGGATTCACCTCTGAAAATTTTGGGGTTGCAGTGGTTACCTTCCTCAGATAGTTTTCGCTTTTCCGTTCAGCCGGTGTCTATTGAATGCACGAAGCGCAATCTTCTGAGTAATCTTGCACGAATATTTGATCCACTTGGGTTTTTGTCCCCAGTGACCTTCCTAATTAAACATCTCATTCAGCTTCTTTGGAATCATAAGTTAGATTGGGATCAAACACCCCCTCACGATATACTGCGTCTTTGGAATAGGTACATTTCAGACATTTGTTCACTCACAAAGTTCGAAATGCCACGTTACCTAGGTTTTCGTGAAACCTTGGCTTGTGAAATTCATTGTTTCGGAGACGCTTCCCAAAAAGGTTATTGTGCGGTTCTATATTTCCTTTTACATCACCCTGATGGCACAGCCACCACAACTTTTGTTTGTTCATAATCAAAAGTTGCTCCACTGAAAAGTATTTCTATTCCGAAACTCGAACTTTGTGCCGCCGTACTGGCAACAAGGTTAGTTTTATTCATTTACAAGGTTTATGCTAGCAAAATTAAGTTTACTGGACTTAATTGTTGGTCGGACAGTACCGTGGTACTGGCATGGCTTCAATCTCCCTCTCATCGATGGAAAACCTACGTCGCTAACAGAGAATCGTTCATACAGAACATCAAACCTTCGATCAGTTGGTTTCACATTCCTTCTAACTGCAATCCTGCTGATGTGGGTTCGAGAGGTCTTCTCCCGTCTGAGTTACTCGAATGTACCTTATGGTGGTGGGGACCATCCTTTCTTCAAGACGCCACTTGCAGTTGGAAAACCTCTACTGATCCTCCTCAAGCTTCACCTGAAGCTCTCGTTGAAGAACGCATTGTTGTACTCAACAATATTCATTCTCCGCGACTTCTCGATACCCTGTTAGAACAACGCTCTTCCTTGACAACCATTATACGAATTCTTGGGTTCATTTTACGATTCACGTTCAATACTCGCCAACCCTTGGAACGTAAAAGGGGTTGCCTCACCTCACTTGAATTACACCAAGCTTTATTAGTTTTGGTCAAGAATACCCAATCCATCGCCTTTTCTGACGAAATCCTTCAGCTTCAGAAAGGTCGTCAGATTCCAAAACCACTGCGGAAGTTATCTCCATTCTTTGATGAACAAGGAATTTTAAGAGTGGGTGGCCGATTGACCCATGCTGCCTTGCAGTATGATCGTCGCTTTCCCGCTCTTCTTCCCAGCCGCAGTCGTTTGACTGATCTCATTATTGAACAGTTTCATCTCAAATATTTACATGCTGGAATCCAAACGGTAAACTTTCTGATTGCTCAACAAGTTTGGATAGTTTCAGCACGGCGTTCTATTAGACGTATTCTATCTAAATGTATACGTTGTTGGAAAACACATCCCACGTCTCCCCAGCCAGTTATGGGCGATCTTCCCCGTTCACGCATCAGTCAATGCAAACCTTTTCTTCATACTGGCACCGATTACGCTGGCCCTTTCCGCATCACCATGAGCAAAACCAGAGGTGCCAAAACCAGTAAGGCTTACCTTTGTTTGTTCGTGTGTTTCGTCACCAAAGCAGTTCATCTTGAACTTGCTTCCGATCTGTCTAGCGAAGCGTTTTTAGCCGCTCTCCGCCGATTCATTGCCCGTCGAGGTCGATGTGAACACTTGTACAGTGACTGCGGAACTAACTACGTTGGGGCTTACAACCAACTGTTAACTTACATGCAAGAATCTGCTTCCAAAGAAACCATCCAATGGCATTTCAATCCCCCCGCTGCCCCTCACTTTGGTGGGTTATGGGAAAGCGGTGTTAAGTCAGTGAAAACTCATCTCCTCCGCGTGGTTGGTGAACAACTTTTAACCTATGAGGAACTCCTCACTGTTTTGACACAAATAGAAGCCATTCTTAACTCTCGTCCCTTAACTCCACTCAGTAGCGATCCCACCGATTTGAGTGTCCTAACAGCAGGACATTTCCTTACTTTGCAACCGCTTTCTGCCATCCCAGAACCAGAGGTGTTAGATGTACCCCTCAATCGACTTACCCGGTGGCAACTGTTGCAGCAAATGCAACAGCATTTTTGGCAGCGGTGGTCGAAGGAGTACCTACACACTCTACATCAGCGTGCTAAATGGACCAATGACTCTGTCCCAATCAAATCTGGTACTTTAGTTCTCATCAAAAATGACAACTCCCCTCCACTGCATTGGCATATGGGTCGAGTAACTCAAGTTTTTCCAGGAGCGGATGGTAAGGTTCGTGTGGCATCTGTTGCCACGGCGACTGGAGTAGTCAGACGGCCAATAGTAAAATTGTGTCCGCTTCCCATTGATGAAATTACTTAAAGAAAAACTGATTCTCATTTTTTGTTGGGGGAAATGTCGCGTCCCGCTTCATTGTGTTGTCTTTATTGTTTTTTTTTTATTTTTATTTCATTATTTTTCATTTTTTTTCTATCAGACTGAATACATTGAGGTCAGAATCAATCTTTCATTAATCTATCATTATTGACCCTTATTCATCATTATTGACTTTTCTTGGTACACCCTGTACCTTCACACTTTCAAAAAAACCCATAGCCCGATCGAGCCAATACGTCGAGTACCACAGGAGAATGAATGTACGACATTACGAATTTAACACAAGCATTGTCGCTCTCATGCTATCAGCCATCCGAACACACCTATCTCATGTGAACATAACAAAAAAGTGAAGTGCAGTTCAGTTTCTTCAACCTGCATCAGTCGGCCGACTAGGACTTCCTGAAGACGGACTACGGCAAGATATGAGGTAAGATCTGGGCTCGGTTCATGTTTGTGTGATTCACATTTTTTCCATTTCATGATACAGTGCATTTTTCTTTCACTAGAGCGCACCCCGTTATCAACCGTTGATTATTCAAGGCATAACCCACCATTATTATTATTATTTTTTTTTTTTTTTTTTTTCATTATTAATTGGCTTCGACTACTGAGGTCATTAGCCTTTTCGTTGAATTTTGTATTTCTTTATATTTTGTTGAAAAGATCTGTCGCTTTAAGAAATTTCAAAACATTATTAATATTTACGTTACTGAGACAGGATCTGATATTATTTGGTAGGTTATAACGCTGTCGAGCAGCTCCATATTGGTGGCATTCTAATAGAAAGTGCTTGGCGGTTATCGGTGTTTGGCAATCTTCACAGTATGGTTGTCTTTGTCTTCTCAGCATATAGGAGGATGTTACGTTCGTATGGCCTATTTTAAGTCGTGTTATCACGACTTGTTCTCTTCTCGTCAGTCCTTGAGGAAGTCTAGTGGCTGCAACATCAGGTTTGATTTCTTTCAATTTTGAAACGTTGTTCGTCCATTCGTGTTGCCATGTGTTAAATATTTCTTTTTTTGTGAACTTTTTTGTGTCATTCGGACTGACGGGTATATTCACATCAATGCCATTTTCAGTTGCGGTCCTTGCTGCAGAGTCTGCTTTCTCATTTCCGTCAATTCCTATATGGCTAGGAACCCAAACAAATATGACGGTTTTTCCTGTAGACTGAAGATGGATCAACAGTGCTATGATCCTTTGTACCAGAGGGTGTTTACTAAAGGGGTTTTCTATTGCTTGGATGGAACTCAGCGAATCTGAGCAAAGAATGTACAATTGGAAATTATTTGAGTCTATGTATAACATTGCTTGCCAGATTGCATATAATTCTGCTGTGAATACACTTGCTTGATCCGGTAAGGTCCAAAAGTGTGATGATTCCAAACATGCGAATGCACTTCCAGTTCCTTGCTCAGTCTTCGACCCATCTGTATAGACTACGTGGCTATTCGGATAAGATTCAATTATTCCTCTGAACTCATTTCTGATCACTGTTGGATTGGTTTCTACTTTATCGAATACTAAACAGTCCAAGTTACTGTCAATAGGTTTCAATAGCCACGGCGGGGACTCACAGAAACCTACCTCATAGGTTTCTGGAAAGCGGGTATCCATTGAAGTCATCAGTTCTTTCAGGCGTACACCAGTTGGGCGGGAGATAGTAGTGCGTCTTTCATATATGGATTCCTCTTCTTCTTTAAACATCAATGAAAAATTGGGGTGCGATGGTTGGGTCCAAATTCTAGTTCCATACGCTGCTAGGAGCTGATTTCTTCTGTACTGAAGTGGCGGTATCCCTGCTTCACAGCAGAGTGATTTGAATGGACTAGTCCGGTAGGCACCTAAGGCCAATCGTAATCCGGTGCAATGGATCGAATCTAAGACTCTGAGAGTAGAAGGACGAGCAGCACCGTATATGGTACAGCCATAGTCCATTTTGGACATTACCAGGGTTTTATAAAGTTGCACAGCGATGTCTCTGTCACTTCCCCACTTGATCTTAGATACTGCCCGCAGAGGGTTTAGAGCTTTCTTGCATATCATTGTCAAGTCATTGATGTGGGGTTTCCAATACAGTTTTCTGTCTAGGATCAAACCAAGAAATTTCATTGATTCCACACATTCAATATCCTGATTTTGAAGTTTTAGTTTTGGGTCATTATGATTATTACGTAGACGACAGAAGTGGACACATTTAGTCTTAGAGTAAGAAAATTTAAAACCAAGAAGATTGGCGTTATTCTCTAGTTCATCAATTGTATCTTGTAGTGTTTCTTCTATTGTTTGTATCGATGGGGATGAAAAAAATATAGCTAAATCATCAACATACAGGCTTTTTCCTACCATTGGGTTGATGTTCTTGGTGATATTGTTGATAGCTATTGAGAAGAGGGTGACGCTGAGGGTTGATCCTTGAGGTACTCCGTTTTCAAGGTCTCGTTGATTGGAGATAGTGCCTCCATTTCTGACATAGAACTTTCGGTTTTTCAGAAATCCTTCAATAAATATTGGTAAATTTCCTCTAATTCCCCAATCGTGTAAAGTTTTGAGAATATTATAGCGCCAAGTTGTGTCATAGGCTTTTTCTATATCGAAGAAAACGGCTACCATGTGTTCTCGTTTCGCAAAACTATCTTGGATTGAGTGTTCTAAAGCCGTGAGCTGGTCGACTGTGGACCTATAGCATCGAAAACCAGCTTGGTATGGTGAGATGAGATTTTTCGTCTCCAGAATCCATATCAGGCGCATACTTATCATCTTCTCTAGGTGTTTACTCATGCAGCAGGTGAGTGATATTGGTCGGTAGTTTGATGGTAATTTAATATCTTTTCCTTGTTTGGGGACAGGAATGATAATAGCTTCCCTCCACTTGTTGGGATATGTTCTTTCTTGCCATATCCTATTATACAGTTCCAGAATGACTGCTTTTGCTTTCAATGGAAGGTTTTTCATGAAGTCATAAGGAATATTGTCGCTACCCGGGGCAGAGTTTTTGGTTTCATTAAGGGCAATCTCAAATTCCTTCATCGTTAAAGGCTCATTATATGGTGATGTAACCGATTCATTGAAGTTGAGTGGGATTTCAAACTCTTCTTTTTGTTGTGCAAATTCTGGACTGTAATTTCCTAAACTGCTAGTTTTCTGGAATTGTTCGGCAAGTGCTTCTGCAGTGTCACTGGCATTGGTTATCAACTGCCCATCAACGATTAGGGTTTGTGAAGTAGTAGAGAAGTGTTTTCCTTTTATTGCTCTTATCTTGTTCCAGATTTCCGAGAGTGGTGTATCACTTTTTAGTGACGACACAAAGTTTCTCCATGTTTCTCTTCTACTGGTAAGTATCAGTTTCCGGGCTTTTGCTCGTGCTTTCTTGAAGGAAATAAGGTTATCTTGAGTTGGGGACCTTTTGAATATATTGAATTTGTGTTTCTTTTCAGCAACTGCTTGAGCTATTTGAGGATTCCACCATGGTACTTGGACTCTATTTCGATGTGGTGTGGTCATCGGTATCGAAGTCTCGGCGGCTCTCAATATTTCCCTAGTGACTGTTTCTACTGCCGTTTCAACGTTATCAGTAGGTAAGTTGAGATCTTCAGTTTTTATTTTATATAGGTCCCAATTGGCTTTTTTTAGTTGCCATCGCCTTCCTAAAGTTTCTCTAATTGGCCGGCCGGCAAATTCAATGGCAATTGGGATATGATCACTTGAGATGTGGTCACTGAGGCATTGCCATTTCAGAAAAGGAGTTAATTCTGGTGAGCATAAAGAAATATCTATCGCTGACAGACATTGGGAACGACTGTTCAGGTAAGTGCCTTCTCCTGTATTCAGAATAATCAAATCGAATTTGTTGATTATTTCCTCAATTATCCTTCCCCTCAGGTCCATCTTCGCAGATCCCCAGATAGGATTATGGGAGTTCACGTCACCCATGATAACGAGAGGTGTTGGAAGTTGTCTGATCAAGTCTACAATGTCATCACGGTTCCATGCAAAGTCGGGTAAATAAAGATTACATATTGTTAAAGGATGAGGGTATTCAATTCGGGTGGCTACAGCTTGGAGGTCTGTCTGCAGAATAACAGGAGTTGTAGGTATGTTCTCTTTGAATAAATTTATAACCCCTCCGTTTGCTCTTCTTTCAGGGTTGACATCTTTTCTAAAAGATTTATAGCCTCTTAGATTAAAATTTTCTTCTGGTTTCAGGTGCGATTCTTGAATACAGATAATTGAAGGAGTCCTCTCTATCATAATCTGCTTTAAATCACAATAGTGATACTTTATTCCGTTGCAATTCCATTGTAGGATATTCTCTAATAGAGCCATTTTGATTTTTTGTGGAGAACGATAGAATTTAGAGAGTTGACGAATAAATTTGAAAGTAAATTAATGTATAGATGAATAAATAAGTAAAAGAATAAACACATTAATAAATGAACAAACAAAGAAATAATTGAATAGTTATTATATAAGTGTAAATATACTTATATATCACAAATTTTATCACAGATTTATATCACTGGTTAGTTTGGTGGGTTAGAGGAGTTTCTCGCCTTACCCTTTGGCCATCCTTTCTTCTTTTTACTTTGGGAAGAAATGGATGTATTTGATTCCGTATCTGAAGTTGGTACGGGGCTTGGAGTTCGGGCTGCATTCTTCCTTTTGACTTGGTTCGTTGGGTTTCTTTCGGTCTGCGTTAGCGTGAAAGTAGCTGTTGGTTTCTCAAATGTTGTCTTTGTGATTTGTTTGGCTACAGCATCATTTATTATTGAGGATAATCTGGGGAGTAATTCGTTTATCAAGTCTGTTACGTTCATGTTCATTGGTTTTGGACCACTAACAACAATTTGGGCATACGAAATTCCTGGAGTGGGTGTCCTAACTACTACCTTCTTCTTCGCCTCAGCATATGTTAGATTATCTTTGACTTTCGTTTCCTGAATAGCTACCTCAGTTTTATAAATAGGACAATCTCTACTTCGTGCATTATGGTTACCTTGACAGTTAAGACATTCGATAGGTTTCTCACATGGTGATCCCTCGTGTATCGCCTTTCCACATATACAGACTTGATTGTTTTCACATCTAAGGGAAGTGTGTCCAAACTTCTGACACCTGAAACATCGTAGGGGAGGTGGGATGTATTGCCGCACTGGGAGACAATAGAATGCTACTTCAATTCGCTTTGGGAGAGACGTTTGGTTGAACGTGAGGATATGGTTTGGGGTTTCATGAATTTCACCATTCTTCCGTGTAGTTATTCGTTTAACCGAAATAACACCCTGACTAGTCAATTCTTGGCAAATTTCTTCAACTGTACAATTCAGTAAGTCGTGGCAGTAAATGACTCCTTTAGAATAATTGAGAGTACGATGAGGCTGTACTTCAACTGGCATATCGCATATTCTTTTAATTTCCATAAGCCTTCTAGATTGAGCTGCAGATTTTGTTTCTATAATCAAACCCTCTCTTGTCTTCTTCAAATTTCTGACTTCGCCTATTAGACCATAAATACTTTTTGACAGGATAAATGGGTTGACTTTCGAAAAGTCTCCCTCATTCCTTTTAACGATCAGGAACCGGGGTGGAGGCACCACCGTCTCTTGATTCGTATTATTTTTAGTGGTTTCTTGGTTTGGCCCACTGACCGGATTCCTTATTATAGAGGGGGCTACCTCTGAGGTGGTATTTGAGTTAATTGCTTCCATATAAGTCCCACGAGTTGGGAAGAAAATATGTCGACTGTGGTAGTGCTCCCATACTCACAGTAAGGCTCATTTTACACCGAAGGGCGCCAGTTATTCAGTGGTGACCGTTCGCGACACATAATGCTGTGTCATTCATCCCCTGGGCACGGTCTATACCTTGAGATTGCAGATTTTTCAAGGTTTACTCCTTGTTTGAGCTGCCCTTAGCTTCGTTACTCTTCTTCGACCATACCGGCATGGGTGGCCCTACCAGGAGTATAAACTCCCACCGGCATCGCTCTCAGAGTCATTGTAACTACTGAGCCCCTCCACCACGTCAAGGTCCCACAGCTCCATGGAGAGGTATTATTATTATTATTATTATTATTATTATTATTATTATTATTATTATTATTATTATTATTATTATTATTATTATTATTATTATTATTATTATTATTATTATTATTATTATTATTATTATTATTATTATTATTATTATTATTATTATTATTATTATATTTTTTTTTTTTTTTTTTCCCGTTGGGAATGTACCAGTCAGGCCCTGTCTCCGGTGCTCCGATACATCCGGAGGGCGCGCTGGTGTCGTTAACTCCAATAACCACTCCCTACGTCCGTAGGGTGAGTGACTATTGGGTCCGAGAATCATGTGCCCTGAGTAGACGGAGCGAACCAAGGATGACGGCCTTCTGCATTCTTGCTGCTAAGATTTCTGCCATATTACGGCAAGCAGGTATTATCTTCAAGTTGGAGAGCAGTGTGTCCATCATTCCACCAAGGACTCCTATGATCAGAACCACCATTTTGACAGAATGGTCCGGATATAACCTGCGGAGTTCAAAGAGAAGATCTCGATATTTAGTCCGTTTTTCCTCCTCTTTTCGAACGATATTCATTCCGCCTGAAGCGGAAAACTCCATGACGAATATCGTTCTACTTTGGTGGTCGAGGAGGACAACATCAGGCTTATTGGCTTGTATTTGCCTGAGGGTGGGGAATGAGTAGTTCCAATAGATCCGGCACCTCTCATTCTCCACCACGGACTCAATATCCCCCGGAACATAAGGCAACACCGGTGTCTCGTCTATACCGTACGAGTGTCGTAGATGGTAGTATAACACTCGTAGCGCCGCGTTATGCCTGTGGATATAGGCTGAGACCGCATAAGATGGGCATGCTGATAGCAAATGCATTACGGTCTCAGGTGCCCCACGACATGCCCTGCATCGGGTGTCAGGGACGTCTATACCCATCACGCGACTACGGTAGACGAGGGTGTTGAAGACACCATCCTGGCAGGCCATTATGAATCCCTCGGTCTCCGACTTTAGCTCACTCGCCCTGAGGAAGGCAAAGGTCAAGCTTTTGGATAAGCCAAGGTCTTCGATGTTGTGAAAGAAGACACCATGCATTGGCTTATCCATATGTAGCTGTAGCAGGACCTCTGTCTCCGCAGCTTTGATGTGAGCTTTTTGCTGAACGGGTCCCAACTCGGTGACAGAGTTTGGGTTAGCCCATTCAGTGTCGAATACGAGACCGAGTTCATCGGCCGCACGGGTTGCTGCCTTAAAAAGAAATGCTCCAATCCCTGCTTTTTCATGGTCGCGGACCATGCAGAGAAGGGGATCTGAACTCCTGATGACTTTACAGGCCCCATCCAGAACCATTCTGTTATGCATACACTCCAAACTCAAAAGTCCACGGCCTCCCCGTTGTCTGGGAAAGTATAACCGTGGAACGGACGATTTAGGATGCAAGCACCTATTGAGATGCATCACTTTGCGAGTTTTAACGTCGAGTTGTCGCAGCTCTTCCTTAGTCCACTTCATTACTCGGAAAGAGTAGAGAAGGATCGGAACGGCAAGCATATTGGTTGCAGCAACTTTGTTCTTCCCTGACAGTTCTGATGACCAGATCTGTCGGAGTTTATGCTGATACTTGCCGCGGAGAGAGTTCTTAACTGTGAATACCTCTTGGGAGTGGCGTTGCTCCACCCCTAGGTAAGTATACGTCTCTCCGGCATCCAGATGATGTAGGATGCTTCCGTCTACGAGCTGGACATCCTCTCCGTATTCTTCGCATCGTCCTCTTTTGAGATGAACCGTGGCACATTTGTCGATCCCAAATTCCATTCCGATAGCATGCGTGTACTCTTCCACCACCCTAAGGGACTGATGTAGGTCCCTTTCTCCAGAGGCATATAATTTGAGGTCATCCATGTAAAACAGATGGGTGACTTTATGCCTCCGGTTGCTGGGGGTGCCGCAGTTGTACCCACGGGTATTCCTGAGTACAACGGACAATGGCAATAGTGAGATGTTATTATTATTATTATTATTATTATTATTATTTTTTTTTTTTCCCGTTGGGAATGTACCAGTCAGGCCCTGTCTCCGGTGCTCCGATACATCCGGAGGGCGCGCTGGTGTCGTTATTATTATTATTATTATTATTATTATTATTATTATTATTATTATTATTATTATTATTATTATTATTATTATTATTATTATTATTATTATTTTCTGATTTGAATTAAAATTCTCCAGTCGGACCCTGTCTCCGATGCTCCGATACATTCGGAGGGCGCGCTGGCAACATCATTACCCCAATAACCACTCCCCAAACTATGGGGTAAGCAGCTATTAGGTCCGGGAATCGTGTGCCCTAAGCAGACGTAATGAACCGAGGACGACAACCTTCTGCATTCTTCCGGCTATGATTTCTGACATCTTTCTACATGCCGTTATGATTTTTAAGTTCGAGAGTAATGAATCCATCACACCGCCAAGGTGTAAAAGGAGCATTCGTAGAGCTCAGAAAAAGTCGTGTGTTCTATAGTACTGATTTATTATATCTCTGTTATTACAATCATCGTTTTTACCAGGGCACCTATTGTTCCATTTTAAAATACCGATTAAGCATGTTGCACAAATCGATGTTGAATTATTTAACAAAACAATACTTGCATCAAATGCTTATCAGAAGAAAATATAAGTAAACCACCTCAATTATATTCTTTGGGGTTGGTAACCCTACACCATCCCTTTTCGGGGAATGACCTTCGCTATGGCCATCTTGCGAAGGGCATTCTAAGAGTTTAGAATAGAAATATTATTGAAGTAGTTACGTAACAGTAATACCAATTGTACTACAAGAAATTTAACATTTCAAGATGATAAATTTGCATTTAAAATTTTAACACAATATTAGATGGGTAAATACAGTAAGTGAATGATTACAAAAATTATACACAATATATTGTAACACAACTACCAAATACTAAAATTAAATATACTAAACTACAATAAAACGTTTTCGACAGGCCTGTCTAAAGATGAAATCCTTAACATAAATAAAGTACTTATTTTCTACCTATATTTTCGTATGCGGTTCTTATGTACTTTTAATTCTTTTCCATTTTTAGCTGCTACGACACAATTTGAACCCTCAACGCTAATAACTGAGAAAGGTCCGTCATACCAAGAATCAAATTTATGGCGACTTTCATTAGTTACCATAACCAACTCTCCAGGAGTGAGAATAATTGCTTCTGAGTTTTTATCAAAATGTGTTTTACGCATTACTTTTGCTTTTTCGATATATTCTTGCGCTCTTTTGTGTGCCACTTGTAGGCGATACCGAAATTCTTTATCATAAGCATCTATATTATACAAGGGATCCACCTTTGAATCCTGTAAAAGTTGATGTAGATCTGCTTTTTTGCCAAAAACCAGTTCAAATGGCGTATAATTGTGGTACGAACTTGGTGTAGTGTTATAACAAAATGCATAGTATTGAGTCCAAGTACACCAATCAAGTTTTGAGTTGTCAATATACATACGTAAATACTCATTCAAAACTCTATGGTTGCGTTCACAACCTCCAATACTTTGGCTGTGATACGCAGTAGAGATTTTATGATTTATTTTCAGTAGTTTTGCTAAGTTCTCAAAAACTTGATTTTTGTATTCTGTACCCATATCTGTTCGTACTTCTTTCATTGGGCCATAGACGAGAATAAAGTTTTTGACAATATATGATGCTACAGTTGAAGCTTCTTTATTCGGAATTGGGATGATTACTATGTATTTTGTTAATTCGCATTGAAGGGTGATTGCATATTCATAACCACCATTTGATCTTATAAACCTGCCAATCGTATCTATGCATACTATGTCGAAGGGTTTTTGAGGAGTCGGAGTTAAAACAAGAGGTTCCGGATGCTTAACTACTATTTTATTTATTTGGCACTTATGACACTTTTTGACAAAATTAGCAACATCGTGAGACATATTTTTCCATCTGAAGGATGCTTTAAGTTTCTTCAATAACCTTTTCTGACCACAATGACCACCAAATAGGGGATTGTTGTGATATCTATCAATTAGCTCAACTTTTTCAGATTTATTAGTGATGAGTCTTCGTGCAAAACAAAGTACAATGTTGAGTTTCTTCAGAAATTTTAGGCCTAATTCCTTGAATTCATTTATCGTGCACGTTTCAAAAATAGAGTCATTCAAACTCATCCTCAACTTTTCCATTTTCTTATCACCAGCCAATTTTTCCAGCTGAGAAAACACCGGCCCTAAGGCAATGTTTCCATTAGTGATCTGTACTTTATTTTGAACTAATAACTGCTTTTTATGCCTAATCATCATCCTAAGAGATGTAGGTCTTATATCAAATTGCAAATAAGGTAATTTTAGTACTTCCGAGTTATCTAGAGTTTCGTAAATTTTTGGACACGCCACTTCATTTTTTAGATAATATTTTTCAGTTTCTGTATTATTAAGTGGACTCGCTCTAGTCATAGAGCGTGTAACGGCCATAACTTGTGAAATATTTTGATGAATTTCTTTCAGATTTTTAATGTTTATTCTAGAGAGTGCGTCGGCACAGACATTGTCGGTACCTTTTACGTATTCTACATCAAAGTCATATGATTCAAGCTCAAGACGGATACGAGTCAATTTAGATGTAGGATCTTTCATGGAAAAGAGATAAACAAGAGGTCTGTGGTCTGTGCGGACGACAAATTTGGTACCATAAATATAACATTTAAAATGTTTAATGGCAAAGTGTATGGCCAGCAATTCTTGCAAAATAGTGGGTTTGTTCGCTTCAGCTTTTGTGAATGCTTTGGAAGCATATGCAATTGGCAAATCCTCACCATGAAAATTCTGAGAAAGAACAGCTCCACAAGCAATTTTTGAGGCATCTGTCGTGATAATGAAGGTTTTTGAGAAATCGGGGTACTGCAAAATTTTGGGCGATGTTAATGCTTTTTTCAAGGTATTGAAAGAATTTTGACATTCTGCCGTCCATTCAAACTTTGCATTTTTTCTAGTTAATTTGTTCAACGGTGCAGTTATTTCCGCGAAATGTGATATATGGCGCCTGTAGTAATTCGCGAAGGCCACCATTCTTTTAACCTCGTCAGCGGATGACGGCGTATTCCATTTGTTTATAATACCGTATTTCGAATCGTCTGGTAGAATACCTTTACTCGTAACTTTATATCCCAGGAAAGTCACATCGTTTCTAAAAAACTGACACTTCTCTGGGTTTAATTTCAAATTATACTTCCTGCACGTTTCAAAAACTCGTTTTAAATTTTGTAAGTGATGATTTTCCGAACAGCCTATTACGATGAGGTCATCCATATACAGAAAAGCTTTTTCAGGAGTGATACCTGCGAATGCCATTGACATCATTCGCTGAAAGCTAGGGGGACTTACTGAAAGTCCGAAGGGTAATCTTGTGAACCTGAAAGACCCTGTGTCCACACTAAACTGTGTAACATCTCTTGAATTTTCATGTAAAGGGATTTGATGAAATCCGGATATTAGGTCAACAACTGAGAACCATTTTGCTCGCCCTAACTGGTCTAATATATCGTCAATACGCGGAAGTGGGTATTTATCAGGGATTAATTTTTTTTTATTAATTTGCCTGAAATCGATTACTAATCGCCATGCCTTGTCTCCGTCTGTAGATTTTTTAGGGACCAGCAAGGCTGGACTATTATACTGAGAAACTGATGGTTCTATTATCTTGTCATCAAGCATTTTTTGTACCTGTCTATTTATTTCCTTTTTTTGGGCATAAGGAGTTCTATAATTTTTGACAAAAACTGATTCCTTATCCACTAGTTTTAAGTCTTGAGTATAGAAGTTATTGACGGTTAGTTTGTCACCCTTTAGACCAAAAATATCATTGAATTGTTTACATAAATTTATCACATCGTCTGTAAGATACTGGGGAATACCATTCGTATTAAGTTGTTTCAATAAATTTGAAATGCGGTCTTGTTTCTCATTTTCTATAACAAAAACATTAAAATCGTTCAAATTCAAAATTTTAAAATTAATTTCTTTCAATGTTACTACGTTGCAAGTGGTGTTGATAATTTTAATGACTGGGGTATTTTTCGAAATTATAGCTCTTGCGATAAAAACACCGGGGTGAACTTCTTGAGAGTCTATGATGCTATCCTTTTCAAGACTTTTTAAGCTTTTCAACTCCCTTACTACCTCACATCTAGCGGGAATAATAATAGAATTGTCCTGAAGACCATTTTGTATCGGCACCACGATATTTCTGTCACTTAATCGCATTGTCATTGTCCAATCTGAATAATCTAAATTACACCGAAATTTTGCAATGAAATCTCTACCTAATATAGCATCTGTCCGTATCGGAAAGTTTGCGTCAACAACATGAAACTCGTGCTGGATTATGCAGTCGTCCACAAAAATATCTGTTGTTGTTATACCTAAGGATTTGATTACACCGTCCGTGACCCCTTTTATTTTACTCGGGTTTGCAGTATTTAATAACTGATCTGGGTTAATGTGTGTTCTTTTAAAAATAGATATATCAGCTCCAGTGTCAATTAAAAATGTATTTTCGGTATTGGTCATTTTTGTTGGTAATGTAATAAAATTTGAGTATGACAGATCGAAATTGAAAATTTTCACAGTGCATCCCCCAATCGACTTGGTTGGGGGTCTGATCCGTTTCCCGGATCAAACTCAGCGGCTGTGACTCTAACAGACCTGTAATTATTATTATTATAATTGTTATTCGGAACGCGGCCCGATCTATTATTATTATTACTGTATGTCCGGTTACCTCTAAAATTTGACCTACCCCTTGCTCTTCGAGAGTTATTCCAATTGAAACGATTTGAATGATTACTGGAGTATCGGCCACGATTATTATAGCTATGATTTTGCCTAGCGTAAAAAATATTGGAAGTACTAGGTTGGCTTACATTACTTACACTTACAAATTTGGAAATAGCCTCTTGGACTGTCCCGAAACTACCTGCTTCCATAATTAATTTCGTTCTATCCGAATTTGTATTTTGTATAAGGGATTTTACCGTTTGTTGGGTCGAGTATTTTTCTGCTACTGCATTAGGGACTCCTTCACTTATATACGCGTTTTTTAAGTTTTCCGCGAGTGATTCTATTTCTGATGCGTAACTGCTGACTTCTTTAGAGTTTCGTCCTAAATTTAACAGTTTGGTTAAAACTAATTCAGAACTTTCTCCTTTGATTTTTTCTCGCAGTGTTGTTATTATTTGTCCTAGATCGGCCTCATTAGAGATTAAACCTCTTGCCTTTCCGGTCAGTCTGGTTTTGACGAATGCAACTGCATTTGCAGTGTGTGTCTCAACATTTTCGTTTAACAATGTTAGAGAGTCTAAAAATGATTGTAACTTTTCAGGGGAACCATCGAACTCGTGAGCGACTATTTTACTTGCTATATTGAAAAATTCAATGTTTGACATCGGCATCGTGTTTGATTTGAATGTATTATTCAACTTATTATCATAAATGTCGTCCACTAGTAATGGATCTATCAATTCTAAACAACTTTTAGGTACTTTATAATTAACTCTTAAAGCATAAAACGCTCTTAAAATTGTGTCTCTTATGTTGAAAAATATGTCATTAACAGCTAATCTCTGATCCTCGTTGAAACATTTCCAAAAACTTGCTATGTATTTAACGATTGTATTATAGGACAACACAAGATTATCTCGAATTTCTTCGTTTTCCTTAATTTGCCTAATACCTTGCGAGTTTATTACAGGTTTTGCAATGGCAGAAATATCCTCCCTAGATTTGATTATTCTCTGTAAGAACCTTTCCCAAGTTACCGACATATATAGGTTCAATTGAAGCAGATGAAGTACAAATATTATCCCACAATTTACGCATTACAATCAATTACTAAACCGTTTACGAGTCCATAAATAGAAAAATATGTGAATAACCGATTAATCAATGTCTAATAGATAGATATAAAATGCCACTCAGAATAGTATGAATATATATATACCTATTTTCAGTTTCGCACTTTAACCATTATACATTAGTGCCTCGAATCCACCAAACAGTCTTTTAGCTACCTCACAAAGCCAGTGATTCTTCATAACCTTGCCTCTCTTGATTATTTCAGTGTGTTAACACCTGTGAGCCGGCTGCGGCGGCGGTGATGTTACCCATGGAATAGCCATTCATATTTCTTCGCATTTGCCCCTGAACGTGATTTCTGTAGATGCGGAAAATTCTTATTACCATGAAGATTGCCAAAATTGCTACTATTACGTACAACAGCAACTTAACGTCCTTCGTGATATTGTATTCTTATTCTTGTACAATAAAGTTGGAATTGACGACTCCGTTTTCTTGGACCCTTTGCGAAGTTTGTTTGCTGCTACACATAATTTTCCTCTTATTACCAACTGTGCTGAATAAACTTCCTGGCAACCACCTAACACCTCCAGTCTAACATCGTTTTAGCAGGATCGCCATGTAAAAGGAGCATTCGTAGAGCTCAGAAAAAGTCGTGTGTTCTATAGTACTGATTTATTATATCTCTGTTATTACAATCATCGTTTTTACCAGGGCACCTATTGTTCCATTTTAAAATACCGATTAAGCATGTTGCACAGATCGATGTTGAATTATTTAACAAAACAATACTTGCATCAAATGCTTATCAGAAGAAAATATAAGTAAACCACCTCAATTATATTCTTTGGGGTTGGTAACCCTACACCCTATTATCAGAACAACCATTTTTACAGAATGGTCTGGATAGAGCCTGCGGAGTTCGAAGAGTAAATCTCGATATTTCGTCCGTTTCTCCTTCTCCTTTCGGACGATATTCTTTTTGCCAGGAGCCGAAAGCTCAATGACGAATATCCTTTTACTTCCATGGTCGAGGAGTACTACATCAGGCTTATTGGCCTGTATTTGCCTGAGGGTGGGAAATGAGTGGTTCCAGTAGATCCGGCACTTCTCATTCTGCACCACAGACTCAATATCCCCCGGAGCGTAAGGCAACACTGGTGTCTCGTCTATACCGTACGAGTGTCGTAGGTGGTAATATAACACTCGTAGAGCCGCGTTATGTCTGTGGATATAGGCTGAGACCGCATATGCTGGACATGCTGACAGCAAATGCATAATGGCCTCAGGCGCCTGACGGCAGGCCCTGCATCTAATATCCGGGACCTCTATACCCATCACGTGGCTTCGGTAGACCAAGGTGTTGAAGACAACATCTTGGCAGGCCATTATGAATCCCTCGGTCTCCGACTTCAGCCCACTTGACCTAAGGAAGGCGTAGGTCAAGTTCTTGGATAAGCCAAGGTCTTCAACGTTTCTGAAGAAAGTCTTATCCCTATGCAGCTGCAGAAGAGCTGCATTTTCTTCGGCCTTTACATGGGCTTTTTGCCGAACGGGTGCCAACTCTGTGACAGAGTTCGGATCACGCCGTTTGGTGTCGAAACTGAGACATTATTATTATTATTATTATTATTATTATTATTATTATTATTATTATTATTATTATTATTATTATTATTATTATTATTATTATTATTATTATTATTATTATTATTATTATTATTATTATTATTATTATTATTATTATTATTATTATTATTATTATTATTATTATTATTATTATTATTATTATTATTATTATTATTATTATTATTATTATTATTATTTTTTTCTCCTTAGGAGTGTACCAGTCAGGCCCTGTCTCCGGTGCTCCGACCCATCCGGAGGGCGCGCAGGTTTCGTTAACCCCAACAACCACTCCCCACGTCCGTAGGGTGAGTGATTATTGGGTCCGAGAATCATGTGCCCTGAGCAGACGGAGCGAACCAAGAATAACGGCTTTCTGCATTCGTGCTGCTAAGATTTCTGCCATATTACGGCAAGCAGCTATTATCTTCAAATTGGAGAGCAGTGTGTCCATCATTCCACCAAGGACTCCTATGATCAGAACCACCATTTTGACAGAATGGTCCGGATACAACCTGCGGAGTTCAAAGAGAAGATCTCGATATTTAGTCCGTTTTTCCTCCTCTTTTCGAACGATATTCATTTCGCCTGGAGCGGAAAACTCCACGACGAATATCGTTTTACTTTGGTGGTCGAGGAGGACAACATCAGGCTTATTGGCTTGTATTTGCCTGAGGGTGGGGAATGAGTAGTTCCAATAGATTCGGCACCTCTCATTCTCCACCACGGACTCAATATCCCCCGGAACATAAGGCAACACCGGTGTCTCGTCTATACCGTATGAGTGTCGTAGATGGTAGTACAACACTCGTGGAGCCGCGTTATGCCTGTGGATATAGGCTGAGACCGCATAACATGGGCATGCTGATAGCAGATGCATTACGGTCTCAGGTGCCCCACGACATGCCCTGCATCGGGTGTCAGGGACGTCTATACCCATCACGCGACTACGGTAGACAAGGGTGTTGAAGACACCATCCTGGCAAGCCATTATGAATCCCTCGGTCTCCGACTTTAGCTCACTCGACCTGAGGAAGGCAAAGGTCAAGCTTTTGGATAAGCCAATGTCTTCGATGTTGTGAAAGAAGACACCATGCATTGGCTTATCCATATGTAGCTGTAGCAGGACCTCTGTCTCCATAGCTTTGATGTGAGCTTTTTGCTGAACGGGTCCCAACTCGGTGACAGAGTTTGGGTTAGCCCGTTCAGTGTCGAATACGAGACCGAGTTCATCGGCCGCACGGGTTGCTGCCTTAAAAAGAAATGCTCCAATCCCTGCTTTTTCATGGTCGCGGACCATGCAGAGAAGGGGATCTGAACTCCGGATGACTTTACAGGCCCCATCCAGAACCATTCTGTTATGCAGACACTCCAAACTCAAAAGTCTACGGCCTCCCCGTTGTCTGGAAAAGTATAACCGTGGAACGGACGATTTAGGATGCAAGCTCCTATTGAGATGCATCATTTTGCGAGTTTTAACGTCGAGTTGTCGCAGCTCTTTCTTAGTCCACTTCATTACTCCGAAAGAGTAAAGAAGGATCGGAACGGCAAGCATATTGGTTGCAGCAACTTTGTTCTTCCCCGACAGTTCTGATGACCAGATCTGTCGGAGTTTATGCTGATACTTGCCGCGGAGAGAGTTCTTAACTGTGAATACCTCTTGGGAGTGGCGTTGCCCCACCCCTAGGTAAGTATACGTCTCTCCGGCATCCAGATGATGTAGGATGCTTCCGTCTACGAGCTGGACATCCTCTCCGTATTCCTCGCATCGTCCTCTTTTAAGATGAACCGTGGCACATTTGTCGATCCCAAATTCCATTCCGATAGCATGCGTGTACTCTTCCACCACCCTAAGGGACTGATGTAGGTCCCTTTCTCCAGAGGCATATAATTTTAGGTCATCCATGTAGAACAAATGGGTGACTTTATGCCTCCGGTTGCTGGGGGTGCCGCAGTTGTACCCACGGGTATTCCTGAGTACAACGGACAATGGCAATAGTGAGATGCAGAAGAGAAGAGGGCTGAGGGAGTCTCCCTGAAACACGCCTCTTCTAATGATGACCTGCTCTGTTTGGACTGTGTCTCTACCAGATCTAATGGTGAAGCGAGTCCTCCAGAGTGGCATCAGTTGTCCAATACATCCCACTTTTTGATCGGGTACCTCAAGACATCTGAGCAAATGCATGATTAACTCATGCGATGTTGTATCAAATGCCTTGCGGTAATCGATCCAGGCCATCGAAAGGTTACGCTTATACTGCACGGAGTCCTGCGTGATACATCTATCGATGAGCAGGTTCTCCTTGCAGCCGGCGACCCCTTTCTTTGACCCTCTTTGCTCATATATCTGTTCGTACACCGGATCAACTGCGGAGAGAATGCGCGTGTATAAGATGCGTGTAAACAACTTATAACACGCATTCAAGCATGTTATCGGCCTGTAATTCTTTGGATCAGACAAATCTCCGTTTTTGGGGATGAGCACGGTTCGCCCCTCGACAAACCACTCCGGAATCTGCTGCTCCCCATCTAGCCATGAGTTAAAACTCTAGCCAGATGGCGGTGGGTTGTTGGAAACTTTTTCCACCAATAGTTATTCAACCCATCAGGGCCTGGAGCAGCGAAATTCTTAGAACCTTTTAGGGCCATTCGAACTTCTTCCGTGGTTATCGGATTGCGCAGATCATTGTGCTCATGCTGCCGAAGCGTCCTGCAGTAAGCTTCGAACTGCGCTAGGGCTGGAGTGTCTACATTGAGTGGTTGCGGAAACTCATAGATGTTCTTCCAGAAGGTTTCTACCCGATCAGCAGCCGGCGGGTTATCGACAACAAGTGGAGGCTCTTGGAATAAGCGAGAAGGTTTATCGCGGAACTTCATGTTTTCCGCGACACTTCTCGCCCGCCTCACTAGTGACTTCTTTGCAGCCACTAGCATTCGTATCCTATCAAGACAGTGCTGTTTTATGGTAAACAGCACGCCTTGATTCAATGTGTGGTGAGCTCGTCTTAGCTTTGCAGCAATTCGCCGCACTGCCGGCGTGAAAGGCCTATTGGCCGATATGTAGTCCACCACACACTGGATACGAGACGCGTGTTGTCTCGCCGACTTGATCTTAGCTTCCATCTTGTGAACGCGTCGCTCATGCCTCCCAACAAGAGCGGTGGTTTCCCTCCTCTCCATCTGGGATAGAGCACGAGCGGCGTCGTACACGACAGAATTGATCTGCCAGATGGTAGCCTCTTCTGAAAGAACATCGCCAATCTCTGCATCCACTCGTGCCAGTTCTTGCGGCTTCAGGAGCTTCATATTGTGAAGCGCCCTGCGGGTTCTGATGTACTCCATTGGTGGTATGATGCGAGCCTCCTCTACAGCCAGACCGACACGTGGCATATCTGCCACTTCGTAAATCGGCTGAGGAGGAGCTCTCACATAGCCTCGAACCCGGAGATAGGAAACATAATCCCTGAGATTTTGGGCGGAAACGGCGGCATGCTCTGGGTGTCTTTCACACCAGAGAGCATGCATCCTTGCCATGTATCCTCTCTGGACGGGCTCACTGCTCTCGTAGATATACAGAAGTCCGTCTCTCAATTCGTCCGTCCACTCAAAGCTTCCGTTGTCATTGCGGTTGTCGTTTGGCAAATCATCGTTGTTGGCCCCACCACCTTGCCATTGACCCCTAATCCGAGGGGGTCGGTTGTGGGGGCCTCTTCCCCGATTGTTTTGAACCGAGTATTAGGGTTTACTGGGGGGTTAACCCAGTAAACCCACGGCCGAAACCGGAGGGAAAGATGCCTTTTCCCTCCCGGATGCGCATGAGCTGCCGGTCCGATTTTGCATCCTTTGCTCGGGTAGGTGGTGTCGCAACTCACCAGGGCCTTAGGTGTTGGTTGACCTCCCTGCCTTTTTATTATTATTATTATTATTATTATTATTATTATTATTATTATTATTATTATTATTATTATTATTATTATTATTATTATTATTATTATTATTATTATTATTATTATTATTATTATTATTATTATTATTATTATTATTATTATTATTATTATTATTATTATTATTATTATTATTATTATTATTATTATTATTATTATTATTATTATTATTATTATTATTATTATTATTATTATTATTATTATTATTATTATTATTATTATTTTTTTTTTTTCTCCTTAGGAGTGTACCAGTCAGGCCCTGTCTCCGGTGCTCCGACCCATCCGGAGGGCGCGCTGGTGTCGTTAACCCCAATAACCACTCCCTACATCCGTAGGGTGAGTGATTATTGGGTCCGAGAATCGTGTGCCCTGAGTAGACGAAGCGAACCAAGTATAACGGCCTTCTGCATTCTTGATGCTAAGATTTCTGCCATATTACGGCAAGCAGGTATTATTTTCAAATTGGAGAGCAGTGTGTCCATCATTCCACCAAGGACTCCTATGATCAGAACCACCATTTTGACAGAATGGTCCGGATATAACCTGCGGAGTTCAAAGAGAAGATCTCGATATTTAGTCCGTTTTTCCTCCTCTTTTCGAACGATATTAATTTCGCCTGGAGCGGAAAACTCCATGACGAATATCGTTCTACTTTGGTGGTCGAGGAGGACAACATCAGGCTTATTGGCTTGTATTTGCCTGAGGGTGGGGAATGAGTAGTTCCAATAGATTCGGCATCTCTCATTCTCCACCACGGACTCAATATCCCCCGGAGCATAAGGCAACACCGGTGTCTCGTCTATACCGTACGAGTGTCGTAGGTGGTAGTAGAACACTCGTAGCGCCGCGTTATGCCTGTGGATATAGGCTGAGACCGCATAAGATGGGCATGCTGATAGCAAATGCATTACGGTCTCAGGTGCCCCACGACATGCCCTGCATCGGGTGTCAGGGACGTCTATACCCATCACGCGACTACGGTAGACAAGGGTGTTGAAGACACCATCCTGGCAGGCCATTATGAATCCCTCGGTCTCCGACTTTAGCTCACTCGACCTGAGGAAGGCAAAGGTCAAGCTTATTATTATTATTATTATTATTATTATTATTATTATTATTATTATTATTATTATTATTATTATTATTATTATTATTATTATTATTATTATTATTATTATTATTTTTTTTTTCCGTTAGGAATGTACCAGTCAGGCCCTGTCTCCGGTGCTCCGATACATCCGGAGGGCGCGCTGGTGTCGTTAATTCCAATAACCACTCCCTACGTCCGTAGGGTGAGTGACTATTGGGTCCGAGAATCATGTGCCCTGAGTAGACGGAGCGAACCAAGGATAACGGCCTTCTGCATTCGCGCTGCTAAGATTTCTGCCATATTACGGCAAGCAGGTATTATCCTCAAGTTGGAGAGCAGTGTGTCCATCATTCCACCAAGGACTCCTATGATCAGAACCACCATTTTGACAGAATGGTCCGGATATAACCTGCGGAGTTCAAAGAGAAGATCTCGATATTTAGTCCGTTTTTCCTCCTCTTTTCGAACGATATTCATTTCGCCTGGAGCGGAAAACTCCATGTCGAATATCGTTCTACTTTGGTGGTCGAGGAGGACAACATCAGGCTTATTGGCTTGTATTTGCCTGAGGGTGGGGAATGAGTAGTTCCAATAGATCCGGCACCTCTCATTCTCCACCACGGACTCAATATCCCCCGGAACATAAGGCAACACCGGTGTCTCGTCTATACCGTACGAGTGTCGTAGATGGTAGTATAACACTCGTAGCGCCGCGTTATGCCTGTGGATATAGGCTGAGACCGCATAAGATGGGCATGCTGATAGCAAATGCATTACGGTCTCAGGTGCCCCACGACATGCCCTGCATCGGGTGTCAGGGACGTCTATACCCATCACGCGACTACGGTAGACGAGGGTGTTGAAAACACCATCCTGGCAGGCCATTATGAATCCCTCGGTCTCCGACTTTAGCTCACTCGACCTGAGGAAGGCAAAGGTCAAGCTTTTGGATAAGCCAAGGTCTTCGATGTTGTGAAAGAAGACGCCATGCATTGGCTTATCCATATGTAGCTGTAGCAGGACCTCTGTCTCCGCAGCTTTGATGTGAGCTTTTTGCTGAACGGGTCCCAACTCGGTGACAGAGTTTGGGTTAGCCCGTTCAGTGTCGAATACGAGACCGAGTTCATCGGCCGCACGGGTTGCTGCCTTAAAAAGAAATGCTCCAATCCCTGCTTTTTCATGGTCGCGGACCATGCAGAGAAGGGGATCTGAACTCCTGATGACTTTACAGGCCCCATCCAGAACCATTCTGTTATGCATACACTCCAAACTCAAAAGTCCACGGCCTCCCCGTTGTCTGGGAAAGTATAACCGTGGAACGGACGATTTAGGATGCAAGCACCTATTGAGATGCATCACTTTGCGAGTTTTAACGTCGAGTTGTCGCAGCTCTTCCTTAGTCCACTTCATTACTCCGAAAGAGTAGAGAAGGATCGGAACGGCAAGCATATTGGTTGCAGCAACTTCGTTCTTCCCCGACAGTTCTGATGACCAGATCTGTCGGAGTTTGTGCTGATACTTGCCGCGGAGAGAGTTCTTAACTGTGAATACCTCTTGGGAGTGGCGTTGCTCCACCCCTAGGTAAGTATACGTCTCTCCGGCATCCAGATGATGTAGAATGCTTCCGTCTATGAGCTGGACATCCTCTCCGTATTCCTCGCATCGTCCTCTTTTAAGATGAACCGTGGCACATTTGTCAATCCCAAATTCCATTCCGATAGCATGCGTGTACTCTTTCACCACCCTAAGGGACTGATGTAGGTCCCTTTCTCCAGAGGCATATAATTTTAGGTCATCCATGTAGAACAAATGGGTGTTTTTATGCCTCCGGTTGCTGGGGGTGCCGCAGTTGTACCCACGGGTATTCCTAAGTACAACGGACAATGGCAATAGTGAGATGCAGAAGAGAAGAGGGCTGAGGGAGTCTCCCTGAAACACGCCTCTTCTAATGATGACCTGCTCTGTTTGGACTGTGTCTCTACCAGATCTTATGGTGAAGCGAGTCCTCCAGAGTGGCATCAGTTGTCCAATACATCCCACTATTTGATCGGGTACCTCAAGACATCTGAGCAAATGCATGATTAACTCATGCGATGTTGTATCAAATGCCTTGCGGTAATCGATCCAGGCCATCGAAAGGTTACGCTTATACTGCGCGGAGTCCTGCGTGATACATCTATCGATGAGCAGGTTCTCCTTGCAGCCGGCGACCCCTTTCTTTGACCCTCTTTGCTCATATATCCGTTCGTACACCGGATCAACTGCGGAGAGAATGCGCGTGTATAAGATGCGTGTAAACAACTTATAACACGCATTCAAGCATGTTATCGGCCTGTAATTCTTTGGATCAGACAAATCTCCGTTTTTGGGGATGAGCACGGTTCGCCCCTCGACAAACCACTCCGGAATCTGCTGCTCCCCATCTAGCCATGAGTTAAAAACTCTAGCCAGATGGCGGTGGGTTGTTGGAAACTTTTTCCACCAATAGTTATTCAACCCATCAGGGCCTGGAGCAGCGAAATTCTTAGAACCTTTTAGGGCCCTTCGAACTTCTTCCGTGGTTATCGGATTGCGCAGATCATTGTGCTCATGCTGCCGAAGCGTCCTGCAGTAAGCTTCGAACTGCGCTAGGGCTGGAGTGTCTACATTGAGTGGTTGCGGAAACTCATAGATGTTCTTCCAGAAGGTTTCTACCCGATCAGCAGCCGGCGGGTTATCGACAACACGTGGAGGCTCTTGGAATAAGCGAGAAGGTTTATCGCGGAACTTCATGTTTTCCGCGATACTTCTCGCCCGCCTCACTAGTGACTTCTTTGCAGCCACTAGCATTCGTATCCTATCAAGACAGTGCTGTTTTATGGTAAACAGCACGCCTTGATTCAATGTGTGGTGAGCTCGTCTTAGCTTTGCAGCAATTCGCCGCACTGCCGGCGTAAAAGGCCTATTGGCCGACATGTAGTCCACCACACACTGGATACGAGACGCGTGTTGTCTTGCCGACTTGATCTTAGCTTCCATCTTGTGAACGCGTCGCTCATGCCTCCCAACAAGAGCGGTGGTTTCCCTCCTCTCCGTCTGGGATAGAGCACGAGCGGCGTCGTACACGACAGAATTGATCTGCCAGATGGTAGCCTCTTCTGAAAGAAAATCGCCAATCTCTGCATCCACTCGTGCCAGTTCTTGCGGCTTCAGGGGCTTCATATTGTGAAGCGCCCTGCGGGTTCTGATGTCCTCCATTGGTGGTATGATGCGAGCCTCCTCTACAGCCAGACCGACACGTGGCATATCTGCCACTTCTGCCACTTCGTTAATCGGCTGAGGAGGAACATAGCCTCGAGCCCGGAGATAGGAAACATAATCCCTGAGATTTTGGGCGGAAACGGCGGCATGCTCTGGGTGTCTTTCACACCAGAGAGCATGCATCCTTGCCATGTATCCTCTCCGGGCGGGCTCACTGCTCTCGTAGATAAACAGAAGTCCGTCTCTCAATTCGTCCGTCCACTCAAAGCGTCCGTTGTCATTGCGGTTGTCATTTGGCAAATCATCGTTGTTGGCCCCACCACCTTGCCGTTGACCCCTAATCCGAGGGGGTCGGTTGTGGGGGCCTCTTCCCCGATTGTTTGGAACCGAGTATTAGGGTTTACTGGGGGGTTAACCCAGTAAACCCACGGCCGACACCAGAGGGAAAGATGCCTTTTCCCTCCCGGATGCGCATGAGCTGCCGGTCCGATTTTGCATCCTTTGCTCGGGTAGGTGGTGTCGCAACTCACCAGGGCCTTAGGTGTTGGTTGACCTCCCTGCCTATTATTATTATTATTATTATTATTATTATTATTATTATTATTATTATTATTATTATTATTATTATTATTATTATTATTATTATTATTATTATTATTATTATTATTATTATTATTTTTTCTCCTTAGGAGTGTACCAGTCAGGCCCTGTCTCCGGTGCTCCGACCCATCCGGAGGGCGCGCTGGTGTCGTTAACCCCAATAACCACTCCCTACGTCCGTAGGGTGAGTAATTATTGGGTCCGAGAATCGTGTGCCCTGAGTAGACGGAGCGAACCAAGTATAACGGCCTTCTGCATTCTTGCTGCTAAGATTTCTGCCATATTACGGCAAGCGGGTATTATTTTCAAATTAGAGAGCAGTGTGTCCATCATTCCACCAAGGACTCCTATAATCAGAACCACCATTTTGACAGAATGGTCCGGATATAACCTGCGGAGTTCAAAGAGAAGATCTCGATATTTAGTCCGTTTTTCCTCCTCTTTTCGAACGATATTCATTTCGCCTGGAGCGGAAAACTCCATGACGAATATCGTTCTACTTTCGTGGTCGAGGAGGACAACATCAGGCTTATTGGCTTGTATTTGCCTGAGGGTGGGGAATGAGTAGTTCCAATAGATTCGGCATCTCTCATTCTCCACCACGGACTCAATATCCCCCGGAGCATAAGGTAACACCGGTGTCTCGTCTATACCGTACGAGTGTCGTAGGTGGTAGTACAACACTCGTAGCGCCGCGTTATGCCTGTGGATATAGGCTGAGACCGCATAAGATGGGCATGCTGATAGCAAATGCATTACGGTCTCAGGTGCCCCACGACATGCCCTGCATCGGGTGTCAGGGACGTCTATACCCATCACGCGACTACGGTAGACAAGGGTGTTGAAGACACCATCCTGGCAGGCCATTATGAATCCCTCGGTCTCCGACTTTAGCTCACTCGACCTGAGGAAGGCAAAGGTCAAGCTTTTGGATAAGCCAAGGTCTTCGATGTTATGAAAGAAGACACCATGCATTGGCTTATCCATATGTAGCTGTAGCAGGACCTCTGTCTCCGCAGCTTTTATGTGAGCTTTTTGCTGAACGGGTCCCAACTCGGTGACAGAGTTTGGGTTAGCCCGTTCAGTGTCGAAAACGAGACCGAGTTCATCGGCCGCACGGGTAGCTGCCTTAAAAAGGAATGCTCCAATCCCTGCTTTCTCATGGTCGCGGACCATACAGAGAAGGGGATCTGAACTCCTGATGACTTTACAGGCCCCATCCAGAACCATTCTGTTATGCAGACACTCCAAACTCAAAAGTCCACGGCCTCCCCGTTGTCTGGGAAAGTATAACCGTGGAACGGACGATTTAGGATGCAAGCTCCTATTGAGATGCATCATTTTGCGAGTCTTAACGTCAAGTTGTCGCAGCTCTTCCTTAGTCCACTTTATCACTCCGAAAGAGTAAAGAAGGATCGGAACGGCAAGCATATTAGTTGCAGCAACTTTGTTCTTCCCCGACAGTTCTGATGACCAGATCTGTCGGAGTTTATGCTGATACTTGCCGCGGAGAGAGTTTTTAACTGCAAATACCTCTTGGGAGCGGCGTTGTTCCACCCCAAGGTAGGTATAAGTCTCTCCGGCATCCAGATGATGTAGGATGCTTCCGTCTACGAGCTGGACATCCTCTCCATATTCCTCGCATCGTCCTCTTTTGAGATGAACCGTGGCACATTTGTCGATCCCAAATTCCATACCGATAGCATGCGTATATTCTTCTACCACCCTAAGGGACTGATGTAGGTCCCTTTCTCCAGAGGCATACAATTTGAGGTCATCCATGTAAAATAGATGGGTGACATTATGCCTCCGGTTGCTGGGGGTGCCGCAGTTATTATTATTATTATTATTATTATTATTATTATTATTATTATTATTATTATTATTATTATTATTATTATTATTATTATTATTATTATTATTATTATTATTATTATTATTATTATTATTATTATTATTATTATTATTATTATTATTATAATTATTATTATTACTATTATTATTATTATTATTATTATTATTATTATTATTATTATTATTATTATTATTATTATTATTATTATTATTATTATTATTTTTTTTTTTCATTTAAAGAGCATCGACTTCAATGGTCATTCGCTCTATATCCATGACAGGGTCATGTAATATTTAAATCTTATGGAAAAGTCCTATATCTTTCAGGTAAGTTATCAGTTTTAAAATCATTTCCTTGTCATCTCGTAACGTCAGTTCTGTTCCAGGTAGTATGCCCAGCGTTTGTCTCTGATACTCAAAGTTCTGGCACGTCAGGATATGTTGTACTGTTTGGCGGGTTTGGCAGTTATCACATCTTGGTCTTCTAGAGCCGTTGAGGAGATATAGGTGAGTCATATTTGTATGTCCGATCCTCATTCTACATAGAACTACTTGTTCCCGCCTGGAGAGTTCCAGTGGGTACGTCCATTTCTTAACAGAAACTTTTATCGGTCTCAAGTTATTCTCACAGTTATTCCACTGTGTTTGCCATTTTTCGTAACAGACCTTTTTTATGGATACTTTCAGGTCGCTTAGGGATACTGGTATTCCTTCATCGTATTGCATGATCGTTGCATTCTTCGCAGCTTCATCGGCCAATTCATTTCCTACGATGTTACAGTGACCAGGGATCCACATGATCACGGCTTCTTTGTGTTGTACTTCGAGATAGGTAATCAGATCCAATATGCGTAATGCCCATTCATTTTTAGTGAAGTGATCTTGGAGCGATGTGATTGCACTCAGAGAATCAGTACAGATAAGGCATTGGTCATTCCGGTCTCTTGAAAAATATAACAGTGCCTGCCAGATTGCGTACATCTCTGCCGAAAAGATAGAATAACTTTGGCTCAATGTCCACGTAAAAGGATTTTCATCCACAACGAATGCTGCCCCTGTACCCTCGTCCGTTTTTGATCCGTCTGTGTAAATAATCAGGAAATGTTGGTAACGGGATATTTGCTCTAGGAATAGTGTTCTATACGTTGATGCAGGGGTGTTATCTTTCCTCCACTCCGTGAGTTCGGTGTTTGTGTGTACTGGTGTCCTCATCCATGGGTTAACGTTTTGGTTCAAGGTCATAACATTTGGAAGATCAGAGATCACGTTTTCTTTTTCGATTTCAATGAAACGGATATGTGCAGGTTTCGATATTCGAGGCGGCCGTTGAGTATTGTCTATTTTTTTTGAAAAAAGGTTGTGGTTCAAGTGTCGAGGAAGAGATTGCATTCTCGCACCATAAGTTAGAGTTTGCATTTGTCTGCGGAGGTTGAGAGGGAGCGTCGAGGAATCCGACTGGATGGCCTCAATCGGGCTCGTTCGGAATGCACCACTTGCAATGCGGATAGCTGCACTTTGAATTCTGTCGAGGAGTTTGAGTCGGGATGCACACGCAGATCCATATACAATGCTTCCATAGTCAATTCGGCTCTGAATTAGCGCTTGATATATTTTGAGTAAAACTTCCCTATCGGCACCCCAGCGCATGCTTCCTACGCTTCTCATGACATTTATGACTTTGTGGCAGTTTGTTACCACATGGTCGATATGCGATTTCCAGGTGAGTTTCTGATCGAAGATAATACCCAGAAATTTCGATTCTCCCTTAATACCGATTGGCTGATTTTGCAGGGTCAGTTGCGGTTCTGTGTGTGGGGTCCGTAATCTACAGAAATGTACGGCATGTGATTTTGTTGGTGAGAATTTGAAACCATGTATACTTGCAATGTTTTGCACCATATCCAACGCTTCTTGTAGTGTATGGTTCAACTGATTTATCGAAGGTCCTCGGCTATACAGGGTGAGGTCGTCTTCATAGAGAACAGCATCTACTGATGCAGGTAAGTTCCATACAAGACAGTTGATAGCTATAGAGAAAAGCGTCACAATGAGGGTTGATCCTTGTGGTATGCCGTTCTCCAGGGTCCTTCGAGATGATATCTGATTTCCAACCCTTACAGAAAAGAATCTGTTCTGTAGGAAACTATCCAAAACATGAGGTTATGTGCCGCGGAAACCCCACACATGCAGTTGTTTTATGATTGCGTCTCGCCACGTCATGTCATATGCTTTTTGTAGATCAAGCATCACTGCTACGAGGTGGTGTCTCTCAAGGAAGGCCTTACGGATTTCAGTTTCCAATGTAACGAGGGCATCAATGCATGAATTATTTCGACGACATCCCAGTTGGCGTTTCGACAGCAGTGACTGGGTCTCTAAAATCCAAGTAAGTCTGGCGTTGATCATTTTCTCAAAAATCTTTCCCAAACATGACGTTAGTGAAATGGGGCGATAAAGTTTTGGGTCTGTAGGTGCTCCATGGCATTTGGGAATAGGGACTGTAATTGCAATTTTCCAGTTATCCGGATATACGCCAGAGGCCCACATTTTGTTATAAAGTTTTAACAGTTCTTCTTTGTCATTTTCTGGGAGGTGTCGTAACATGCTATACATTATGTCATCGTGCCCAGGCGCACTGTCTTTGCTAGAGTTCAATGCGTATTTCAGCTCATGTATTTTAAATGGGGCATTGTATTCTAGTTCCACCTCGGTCGTAAAGTCCACTTTTCTCGCTTCTTCTCTCGCTTTTGTTATTTGGAACTCTGGGTCATAATTTCGGAAGCTACTCACGTTCTCGTAGTGGTCGGCAAATGCCTCGCAAATTCCATTATCGTCAGTGATGACGTTGTCATTGACTATAAGAGTTTGGGGGTTATTGTATGAGTTTTTCCTAGATATAATTTTGATCTTCTTCCAAACTTCGGAGACTGGTGTGTGTGCAGTCAGAGAGGAAACGTATTCTTCCCATGACCTTTTACGGCTTTCGTTGATCAATCTGCGAGCACGTGATCTCCGTTTTTTAAATTCTACAAGGTTCTCCGTCGAAGGGTTTCTTCGAAAAACTCTCAGGGCTTTATTTCTACTTGTTATGGCCTGTTTTATACTTTCATTCCACCAAGGTACTTCTTTAGAAGACCCATTGTTTCTTGATTTAGGGATTGCCGACTGTGCTGCTAAGAGGATAGCATCAGTGACGGCATCCACTGCGTCGTTGATTCCTTCAGAAAAGTCAGGATTTGGTAACGATACTAAGTTAGAAAAGTCATCCCAATTCGCTTTTTCAATGAGCCATTTTTCTTTAGAGATCCTACTTCGTTCAGGGGCATCGAAACTAATCTGAATTGGGAAGTGGTCACTAGAATGTAGGTCCTCCAGGGGCTTCCAAGCTAACGCTGGAATTATATGTGGCGTGCAGAGAGTCAAATCTATAGCAGAGAATGAATTCGACCGTGCATTGAAATGTGTTGCTTCCCCGGAGTTCGCAAGACAAATGTTTTCTTGCTCAAGCAGGTTTTCTATTCTTCTCCCTCGGAAATCTCTTGTTTCCGAGCCCCACACCGGTGAGTGTGCATTAAAGTCGCCCATAATAAGGACTGGTTCTGGCAATTGGTGTAAGATATTCTGAATCTCTTGCATATTCCACTGATAGTCTGGTAGGTATATACTACAAAGTGTCAATTTTCGGGGAGATTGTATTTGAATAGCAACAGCTTGTAGGCGTGTATTAATTTCAATTTCTTTTGCAGGTATGGAATCCCTGAGGAAGATTGCCACTCCTCCTCTAGCTCTGCCATCAGGGTTCAGGTCCTTGCGAAAGGACGAGAAACCTCGAAGTGTAAAGTTCTGTTCAGGTCTTAGGTGGGTTTCTTGCAGAACGAATGCATCCGGGTTACATCTGCTTTTAATCAACTGTAGTTCAGAAAAGTGCAATTGAAGACCGTTACAGTTCCATTGAATGAAGTTAGGTGTACTGCACATTATGGGTTTTAAAATATAAGTTTAATTAAATAAAATTGGATATGATTAAAATATCACAGATGGTTATCACATGAGCATCACATTCTGGGCTTGCCTTTTGGCCATCCCTTTTTCTTTTTCGTTATTTTACCTTGTGATGTCGACGAGTCATCTTGGTTTGATCGTGACATCTCATCCTCAGATGAAGATGTCGTTTTCTTTCTCTTTTCAGCCTCGGCCCTTGTTTCGTTTGTAGTACGCGACTTATGACTGACTAATTTAGTCAGATTGGGGTTTTCTTGTGTATGGCCTCGAGAAGGGGGAAGAATAGGTAATCGAAAAGTGGGATCAGAGTAAGTCGAAGTGGCTGGGGAAGGGTAAGGTTTCAATGCATCCATTACGGCTTTTATCAAAATTGGGGTAAGTTCTTTAACAAGGGAACTGCAATCAAAGGTTGGCTTATTTACTGCTTTGGCATAAGAAGTTCCTGCAGTAGGGGTATGTATTACTACTTTTTTTTCGCTTCTTGGTACGGTATGTTTTCCTTGGTTTTTACTTCCTGAATTGCCATTTCCAGTTTGTAAACTGGGCATATTTTCGATTTGGCAGAATGATTCTCTTTACAATTAACACATGTAATGGGTTCTTCACAGGGGTTTTCCTCATGGAGGGGTTTTCCACAGACACATACTTGGTTATCTTCACATCTCAGAGAGGTATGTCCAAATTTCTGGCATCGAAAACATCTCATAGGTGCTGGAACGTAAATTCTGACAGGAAGCCAGTAGAAGGCGATCTTGATAGTTTTAGGAACCACAGGGGTGTTAAAGGTTAGGACGTGATTTGGTGAATCGTGAAGTTCACCGTCTCGTCTCACTTTCATTCTATATACATTGAGTACTCCTTGGTTCGATAGCTCCTTCAGTATTTCGTCTGTTGAACAGTTAAGCAAATCTGGGCAGTATATAACGCCCTTAGACTCATTGAGGGTTTTATGCGGCACTACTTCAATTTCCATATCGTGTAGTCTAGTTGTATTGAGAAGTTTCCTGCTTTGTCCAGCTGATACAGTCTCTAAAAATAGCCCTACTTTGGTCTTCTTTATCATTTTCAAATCTCCACAAATTCCTTTCAAAGCTTTTTCAATAACAAAAGGGCTAACTGATGAAAAGTTGCCCTCTTTTCTCATAACGACCTGGAACCGGGGTGTCACTGCCTTTTCCTGATTCGTGTTGGGGTTACCACTTTTTAAAGAGGGGGTCACCTCTTTTTGGGTTGATTGGTTTATATCCATTCTATTCCCACGAGTAGGGCAGAAATATTAGTCCACTGTGGCAGTGCTCCCTTACCACAGTAAGGCAAGAATACAAGTGAGTTTCGCCATATTCTCACGGGGAATCGTTAGCGACTAACTACGTATAGCCATCAATCTCTTAGCACGATATCTTCCACCATAGATTACGGATTTTTTCAGGTTTACTCCTGCTGAGCTGTCCTTAGCTTCACTACTCAACTTCGACCTTACCGGCATGGGTGGCCCTACCAGGAGTATGAAACTCCCGCCGGCATCGCTCTCAGAGTCACCATAGCTACTGAGCCCCTCCACCACGTCAAGGTCTAACAGCTCCTTGAAGGGGTATTATTATTATTATTATTATTATTATTATTATTATTATTATTATTATTATTATTATTATTATTATTATTATTATTATTATTATTATTATTATTATTATTATTATTATTATTATTATTATTATTATTATTATTATTATTATTATTATTATTATTATTATTATTATTATTATTATTATTATTATTATTATTATTATTTTTTCTCCTAGGAGTGTACCAGTCAGGCCCTGTCTCCGGTGCTCCGACCCATCCGGAGGGCGCGCTGGTGTCGTTAACCCCAATAACCACTCCCTACGTCCGTAGGGTGAGTGATTATTGGGTCCGAGAATCGTGTGCCCTGAGTAGACGGAGCGAACCAAGTATAACGGCCTTCTGCACTTGCTGCTAATATTTCTGCCATATTTCGGCAAGCTGGTATTATCTTCAAGTTAGAAAGCAGTGTGTCCATCATCCCACCAAGGACTCCTATAATCAGAACCACCATTTTGACAGAATGGTCCGGATATAACCTGCGGAGTTCAAAGAGAAGATCTCGATATTTAGTCCGTTTTTCCTCCTCTTTTAGAACGATATTCATTTCGCCTGGAGCGGAAAACTCCATGACGAATATCGTTCTACTTTGGTGGCCGAGGAGGACAACATCAGGCTTATTGGCTTGTATTTGCCTGAGGGTGGGGAATGAGTAGTTCCAATAGACTCGGCATCTCTCATTCTCCACCACGGACTCAATATCCCCCGGAGCATAAGGCAACACCGGTGTCTCGTCTATGCCGTACCAGTGTCGTAGGTGGTAGTACAACACTCGTAGCGCCGCGTTATGCCTGTGGATATAGGCTGAGACCGCATAAGATGGGCATACTGATAGCAAATGCATTACGGTCTCAGGTGCCCCACGACATGCCCTGCATCGGGTGTCAGGGACGTCTATACCCATAACGCGACTACGGTAGATAAGGGTGTTGAAGACACCATCCTGGCAGGCCATTATGAATCCCTCGGTCTCCGACTTTAGCTCACTTGACCTGAGGAAGGCAAAGGTCATGCTTTTGGATAAGCCAAGGTCTTCGATGTTGTGAAAGAAGACACCATGCATTGGCTTATCCATATGTAGCTGTAGCAGGACCTCTGTCTCCGCAGCTTTTATGTGAGCTTTTTGCTGAACGGGTCCCAACTCGGTGACAGAGTTTGGGTTAGCCCGTTCAGTGTCGAAAACGAGACCGAGTTCATCGGCCGCACGGGTAGCTGCCTTAAAAAGGAATGCTCCAATCCCTGCTTTCTCATGGTCGCGGACCATGCAGAGAAGGGGATCTGAACTCCTGATGACTTTACAGGCCCCATCCAGAACCATTCTGTTATGCAGACACGCCAAACTCAAAAGTCTACGGCCTCCCCGTTGTCTGGGAAAGTATAACCGTGGAACGGACGATTTAGGATGCAAGCTCCTATTGAGATGCATCATTTTGCGAGTCTTAACGTCAAGTTGTCGCAGCTCTTCCTTAGTCCACTTCATCACTCCGAAAGAGTAAAGAAGGATCGGAACGGCAAGCATATTATTATTATTATTATTGTTATTATTATTATTATTATTATTATTATTATTATTATTATTATTATTATTATTATTATTATTATTATTATTATTATTATTATTATTATTATTATTATTATTATTATTATTATTATTATTATTATTATTATTATTATTTTTTTTTTTTTCCGTTGGGAATGTACCAGTCAGGCCCTGTCTCCGGTGCTCCGATACATCCGGAGGGCGCGCTGGTGTCGTTAACCCCAATAATCACTCCCTACGTCCGTAGGGTGAGTGACTATTGGGTCCGAGAATCATGTGCCCTGAGTAGACGGAGCGAACCAAGGATGATGGCCTTCTGCATTCGCGCTGCTAAGATTTCTGCCATATTACGGCAAGCAGGTATTATCTTCAAGTTGGAGAGCAGTGTGTCCATCATTCCACCAAGGACTCCTATGATCAGAACCACCATTTTGACAGAGTGGTCCGGATATAACCTGCGGAGTTCAAAGAGAAGATCTCAATATTTAGTCCGTTTTTCCTCCTCTTTTCGAACGGTATTCATTTCGCCTGGAGCGGAAAACTCCATGACGAATATCGTTCTACTTTGGTGGTCGAGGAGAACAACATCAGGCTTATTGGCTTGTATTTGCCTGAGGGTGGGGAATGAGTAGTTCCAATAGATCCGGCACCTCTCATTCTCCACCACGGACTCAATATCCCCCGGAACATTAGGCAACACCGGTGTCTCGTCTATACCGTACGAGTGTCGTAGATGGTAGTATAACACTCGTAGCGCCGCGTTATGCCTGTGGATATAGGCTGAGACCGCATAAGATGGGCATGCTGATAGCAAATGCATTACGGTCTCAGGTGCCCCACGACATGCCCTGCATCGGGTGTCAGGGACGTCTATACCCATCACGCGACTACGGTAGACGAGGGTGTTGAAGACACCATCCTGGCAGGCCATTATGAATCCCTCGGTCTCCGACTTTAGCTCACTCGCCCTGAGGAAGGCAAAGGTCAAGCTTTTGGATAAGCCAAGGTCTTCGATGTTGTGAAAGAAGACACCATGCATTGGCTTATCCATATGTAGCTGTAGCAGGACCTCTGTCTCCGCAGCTTTGATGTGAGCTTTTTGTTGAACGGGTCCCAACTCGGTGACAGAGTTTGGGTTAGCCCGTTCAGTGTCGAATACGAGACCGAGTTCATCGGCCGCACGGGTTGCTGCCTTAAAAAGAAATGCTCCAATCCCTGCTTTTTCATGGTCGCGGACCATGCAGAGAAGGGGATCTGAACTCCTGATGACTTTACAGGCCCCATCCAGAACCATTCTGTTATGCATACACTCCAAACTCAAAAGTCCACGGCCTCCCCGTTGTCTGGGAAAGTATAACCGTGGAACGGACGATTTAGGATGCAAGCACCTATTGAGATGCATCACTTTGCGAGTTTTAACGTCGAGTTGTCGCAGCTCTTCCTTAGTCCACTTCATTACTCCGAAAGAGTAGAGAAGGATCGGAACGGCAAGCATATTGGTTGCAGCAACTTTGTTCTTCCCCGACAGTTCTGATGACCAGATCTGTCGGAGTTTATGCTGATACTTGCCGCGGAGAGAGTTCTTAACTGTAAATACCTCTTGGGAGTGGCGTTGCTCCACCCCTAGGTAAGTATACGTCTCTCCGGCATCCAGGTGATGTAGGATGCTTCCGTTTACGAGCTGGACATCCTCTCCATATTCCTCGCATCGTCCTCTTTTGAGATGAACCGTGGCACATTTGTCGATCCCAAATTCCATTCCGATAGCATGCGTGTACTCTTCTACCACCCTAAGGGACTGATGTAGGTCCCTTTCTCCAGAGGCATATAATTTGAGGTCATCCATGTAAAACAGATGGGTGACTTTATGCCTCCGGTTGCTGGGGGTGCCGCAGTTGTACCCACGGGTATTCCTGAGTACAACGGACAATGGCAATAGTGAGATGCAGAAGAGAAGAGGGCTGAGGGAGTCTCCCTGAAACACGCCTCTTCTAATGATGACCTGCTCTGTTTGGACTATGTCTCTACCAGATCTTATGGTGAAGCGAGTCCTCCAGAGTGGCATCAGTTGTCCAATGCATCCCACTATTTGATTGGGTACCTCAAGACATCTGAGCAAATGCATGATTAACTCATGCGATGTTGTATCAAATGCCTTGCGGTAATCAATCCAGGCCATCGAAAGGTTACGCTTATACTGCACGGAGTCCTGCGTGATACATCTATCGATGAGCAGGTTCTCCTTGCAGCCGGCGACCCCTTTCTTTGACCCTCTTTGCTCATATATCCGTTCATACACCGGATCAACTGCGGAGAGAATGCGCGTGTATAAGATGCGCGTAAACAACTTATAGCACGCATTCAAGCATGTTATCGGCCTGTAATTCTTTGGATCAGACAAATCTCCGTTCTTGGGGATGAGCACGGTTCGCCCCTCGACAAACCACTCCGGAATCTGCTGCTCCCCATCTAGCCATGAGTTAAAAACTCTTGCCAGATGGCGGTGGGTTGTTGGAAACTTTTTCCACCAATAATTATTCAACCCATCAGGGCCTGGAGCAGCAAAGTTCTTCGAGCCTTTGAGGGCCCCTCGAACTTCTTCCGTGGTTATCGGATTGCGCAGATCATTGTGCTCAGGCTGCCGAAGCGTCCTGCAGTAAGCTTCGAACTGCGCTAGGGCTGGAGTGTCTACATTGAGTGGTTGCGGAAACTCATAGATGTTCTTCCAGAAGGTTTCTACCCGATCAGCAGCTGGCGGGTTATCGACAACACGTGGAGGCTCTTGGAATAAGCGGGAAGGTTTATCGCGGAACTTTATGTTTTCCGCGATACTTCTCGCTCGCCTCACTAGTGACTTCTTTGCAGCCACTAGCATTCGTATCCTATCAAGACAGTGCTGTTTTATGGTAAACAGCACGCCTTGATTCAATGTGTGGTGAGCTCGTCTTAGCCTTGCAGCAATTCGCCGCACTGCCGGCGTGAAAGGCCTATTGGCCGACATGTAGTCCACCACACACTGGATACGAGACGCGTGTTGTCTCGCCGACTTGATCTTAGCTTCCATCTTGTGAACGCGTCGCTCATGCCTCCCAACAAGAGCAGTGGTGTCCCTCCTCTCCGTCTGGGATATTGCACGAGCGGCGTCGTACACGACAGAATTGATCTGCCAGATGTTGGCCTCTTCTGGAAGAACATCGCCAATCTCCGCATCCACCCGTGCCAGTTCTTGCGGCTTCAAGGGCTTCATATTGTGAAGCGCCCTGCGGGTTCTGATGTCCTCCATTGGTGGTATGATGCGAGCCTCCTCTGCAGCCAGACCGACACGTGGCATATCTGCCACTTCGTTAACCGGCTGAGGAGGAGCTCTAACATAGCCTCGAGCATGGAGATAGGATACATAATCCCTGAGATTTTGTGCGGAAACGGCGGCATGCTCTGGGTGTCTCTCACACCAAAGAGCATGCATCCTTGCCATGTATCCTCTCCGGGCGGGCTCACTGCTCTCATAGCAATACAGAAGTCCATCCCTTAATCTATCCGTCCACTCAAAGCGTCCGTTGTCATTGCGGTTGTCGTCATTTGGCAAATCATCGTTGTTGGCCCCACCACCTTGCCTTTGACCCCTAATCCGAGGGGGTCGGTTGTGGGGGCCTCTTCCCCGATTATTTGGAACCGAGTAAAAGGGTTTACTGGGGGGTTAACCCAGCAAACCCACGGCCGACACCGGAGGGAAAGATGCCTTTTCCCTCCCGGATGCGCATGAGCTGCCAGTCCGATTTTGCATCCTTTGCTCGGGTAGGTGGTGTCGCAACTCACCAGGGCCTCAGGTGTTGGTTGACCTCCCTGCCTATTATTATTATTATTATTATTATCATTATTATTATTATTATTATTATTATTATTATTATTATTATTATTATTATTATTATTATTATTATTATTATTATTATTATTATTATTATTATTATTATTATTATTATTATTATTATTATTATTATTATTATCTCTTTTGAATTGAAATTCTCCAGTCGGACCCTATCTCCGATGCTCCGATACATTCGGAGGGCGCGCTGGCAACATCATTACCCCAATAACCACTCCCCAAACTATGGGGTAAGCAGCTATAGGGTCCGGGAATCGTGTGCCCTGAGCAGACGTAATGAACCGAGGATGACAGCCTTCTGAATTCTTCCGGCTATGATTTCTGACATCTTTCTACATGCCGGTATGATTTTTAAGTTCGAGAGTAATGAATCCATCACATCGCCAAGGGACCCTATTATCAGAACAACCATTTTTACAGAATGGTCTGGATAGAGCCTGCGGAGTTCGAAGAGAAAATCTCGATATTTCGTCCGTTTCTCCTCCTCCTTTCGGACGATATTCGTTTCGCCAGGAGCCGAAAACTCAATGACGAATATCGTCTTACTTCCATGATCGAGGAGTACTACATCAGGCTTATTGGCCTGTATTTGCCTGAGGGAGGGAAATGAGTAGTTCAAGTAGATTCGGCACTTCTCATTCTCCACTACGGACTCAATATCCCCCGGAGCGTAAGGCAACACTGGTGTCTCGTCTATACCGTACGAGTGTCGTAGGTGGTAATATAACACTCGTAGAGCCGCGTTATGTCTGTGGATATAGGCTGAGAACGCATATGCTGGACATGCTGACAGCAAATGCATAATGGTCTCAGGCGCCTGACGGCAGGCCCTGCATCTAATATCAGGGACCTCTATACCCATCACGTGGCTTCGGTAGACCAAGGTGTTGAAGACACCATCTTGGCAGGCCATTATGAATCCTTCGGTCTCCGACTTCAGCCCACTTGACCTGAGGAAGGCGTAGGTCAAGTTCTTGGATAAGCCAAGGACTTCAACGTTTCTGAAGAAGACCCCATGCAAAGGCTTATCCCTATGCAGCTGCAGAAGAGCTGCTTTTTCTGCAGCCTTTACATGGGCTTTTTGCCGAACGGGTGCCAACTCTGTGACAGAGTTCGGATCACGCCGTTTGGTGTCGAAACTGAGACCGAGTTCATCAGCCGCACGAGCTGCTGCCTTAAAGAGGAACGCTCCAATCCCTACGTTTTCATGGTCACGGACCATGCAGAGAAGGGGGTCCAAACTCCTGATTACTTTACATGCTCCATCCAATACCATTCTGTTGTGAAGACACTCCAAACTCAAAAGTCCTCGTCCTCCTTTTTGTCGGTGGAGATATAACCGAGGAACGGATGATTTGGGATGCAAGCTTCTGTATAGGTGCATCATCTTGCGAGTCTTTACGTCGAGTTGTCGCAGCTCCTCCTGAGTCCACTTCATTACTCCGAAGGAGTAGAGTAAGATCGGAACGGCAAGCATATTTGTGGCAGCAACTTTGTTCTTTCCCGAAAGTTCTGATGACCAGATCTGTCGGAGTTTGTGCTGATACTTGCCGCGGAGAGAGTTTTTGACAGTTATAACTTCTTGAGAGTGGTGTTGTTCCACTCCCAAGTAGGTATACGTCTCTCCGGCACCCAGATGACGTAGGATGCTTCCAACTATGAGCTGGACGTCTTCTCCGTAATCGTCGCATCGTCCTCTTTTGAGATGAACCGTTGCACATTTGTCGATCCCAAACTCCATGCCGATGGCCTGCCTATACTCCTCCACCACCCTCAAAGACTGACGTAGGTCCTTTTCACCTGAGGCATAAAGCTTAAGATCATCCATGTAGAATAGATGAGTCACCTTATGCCTCCGGTTGCTGGGGGTGCCGCAGTAGTATCCACGTGTTTTTCTGAGGACAATGGCAATAGTGAGATGCAAAAGAGAAGGGGGCTGAGAGAATCTCTCTGAAACACTCCCCTTCTGAAGATAACCTGATCTGTTTGGACTCTAGCTTGACCTGATGTTATAGTGAAGCGAGTCCTCCAGAGTGGCATCAGTTGTTCAATGCATCTCACTATTTGATCGGGTATCGCAAGGCATCGAAGAACGTGCATGATTAGCTCATGCGATGTCGTGTCAAATGCCTTGCGATAGTCGATCCAGGCCATCGAAAGGTTACGCTTATACTGCGTGGAGTCCTGCGTAATACATCTATCGATGAGCAGATTCTCCTTGCATCCAGCGACCCGTTTCTTTGACCCTCTTTGCTCATATATCCGTTCGTACACGTGTTCAACTGCGGTGAGTATTCGCATGTACAAAATGCGGGAACATCTTATAACATGCGTTCAGGCATGTTATCGGCCTGTAGTTTTTGGGATCAGCACGGTTCGCCCCTCGACAAACCAACCAGGAATCTGCTGCTCACCATTCAACCATGAGTTGAAAACTCTGGCCAAATGTTGGTGTGTGCTGGGAATTTTTTTCCACCAGTAGTTCCCTAGTCCATCCGGACCTGGTGCAGCTGAGTTCTTCGAGCCCTCAAGGGATCGTCGAACTTCTTCCGGGGTTATCGGGTCGCGCAGTTCATTGAGCTCTGGCTGTTGAAGCCTTCCGCAGAATCCGTCAAAATGCGCTAGGGCTGGAGTGTCTACATTCAGTGGTTGCAGATGTTCATAAATATCCTTCCAGAAGGTTTCTACCTGATCAGCAGTCGGCGGATTTTCTACAACACGCGGAGGCTTTTGGAACAATTGAGAAGGATTATCGCGGAATTTTGAGTTTTCCGCGATGCTCCTCAATCGCCTCACTAGTGACTTCTTTGACTTATTATTATTATTATTATTATTATTATTATTATTATTATTATTATTATTATTATTATTATTATTATTATTATTATTATTATTATTATTATTATTATTATTATTATTATTATTATTATTATTATTATTATTATTATTATTATTATTATTATTATTATTATTATTATTATTATTATTATTATTATTATTATTATTATTATTATTATTATTATTATTATTATTATTATTATTATTATTATTATTATTATTATTATTATTATTATTATTATTATTATTATTATTATTATTATTATTATTATTTTTTTTTTTCCCGTTGGGAATGTACCAGTCAGGCCCTGTCTCCGGTGCTCCGATACATCCGGAGGGCGCGCTGGTGTCGTTAACCCCAATAACCACTCCCTACGTCCGTAGGGTGAGTGACTATTGGGTCCGAGAATCATTTGCCCTGAGTAGACGGAGCGAACCAAGGATGACGGCCTTCTGCATTCGCGCTGCTAAGATTTCTGCCATATTACGGCAAGCAGGTATTATCTTCAAGTTGGAGAGCAGTGTGTCCATCATTCCACCAAGGACTCCTATGATCAGAACCACCATTTTGACAGAATGGTCCCGATATAACCTGCGGAGTTCAAAGAGGAGATCTCGATATTTAGTCCGTTTTTCCTCCTCTTTTCGAACGATATTCATTTCGCTTGGAGCGGAAAACTCCATGACGAATATCGTTCTACTTTGGTGGTCGAGGAGGACAACATCAGGCTTATTGGCTTGTATTTGCCTGAGGGTGGGGAATGAGTAGTTCCAATAGATCCGGCACCTCTCATTCTCCACCACGGACTCAATATCCCCCGGAACATAAGGCAACACCGGTGTCTCGTCTATACCGTACGAGTGTCGTAGATGGTAGTATAACACTCGTAGCGCCGCGTTATGCCTGTGGATATAGGCTGAGACCGCATGAGATGGGCATGCTGATAGCAAATGCATTACGGTCTCAGGTGCCCCACGACATGCCCTGCATCGGGTGTCAGGGACGTCTATACCCATCACGCGACTACGGTAGACGAGGGTGTTGAAGACACCATCCTGGCAGGCCATTATGAATCCCTCGGTCTCCGACTTTAGCTCACTCGACCTGAGGAAGGCAAAGGTCAAGCTTTTGGACAAGCCAATGTCTTCGATGTTGTGAAAGAAGACACCATGCATTGGCTTATCCATATGTAGCTGTAGCAGGACCTCTGTCTCCGCAGCTTTGATGTGAGCTTTTTGCTGAACGGGTCCCAACTCGGTGACAGAGTTTGGGTTAGCCCGTTCAGTGTCGAATACGAGACCGAGTTCATCGGCCGCACGGGTTGCTGCCTTAAAAAGAAATGCTCCAATCCCTGCTTTTTCATGGTCGCGGACCATGCAGAGAAGGGGATCTGAACTCCTGATGACTTTACAGGCCCCATCCAGAACCATTCTGTTATGCAGACACTCCAAACTCAAAAGTCCACGGCCTCCCCGTTGTCTGGAAAAGTATAACCGTGGAACGGACGATTTAGGATGCAAGCTCCTATTGAGATGCATCATTTTGCGAGTTTTAACGTCGAGTTGTCGCAGCTCTTCCTTAGTCCACTTCATTACTCCGAAAGAGTAAAGAAGGATCGGAACGGCAAGCATATTGGTTGCAGCAACTTTGTTCTTCCCCGACAGTTCTGATGACCAGATCTGTCGGAGTTTATGCTGATACTTGCCGCGGAGAGAGTTCTTAACTGTGAATACCTCTTGGGAGTGGCGTTGCTCCACCCCTAGGTAAGTATACGTCTCTCCGGCATCCAGATGATGTAGGATGCTTCCGTCTACGAGCTGGACATCCTCTCCGTATTCCTCGCATCGTCCTCATTTAAGATGAACCGTGGCACATTTGTCGATCCCAAATTCCATTCCGATAGCATGCGTGTACTCTTCCACCACCCTAAGGGACTGATGTAGGTCCCTTTCTCCAGAGGCATATAATTTTAGGTCATCCATGTAGAACAAATGGGTGACTTTATGCCTCCGGTTGCTGGGGGTGCCGCAGTTGTACCCACGGGTATTCCTGAGTACAACGGACAATGGCAATAGTGAGATGCAGAAGAGAAGAGGGCTGAGGGAGTCTCCCTGAAACACGCCTCTTCTAATGATGACCTGCTCTGTTTGGACTGTGTCTCTACCAGATCTTATGGTGAAGCGAGTCCTCCAGAGTGGCATCAGTTGTCCAATACATCCCACTATTTGATCAAGTACCTCAAGACATCTGAGCAAATGCATGATTAACTCATGCGATGTTGTATCAAATGCCTTGCGGTAATCGATCCAGGCCATCGAAAGGTTACGCTTATACTGCACGGAGTCCTGCGTGATACATCTATCGATGAGCAGGTTCTCCTTGCAGCCGGCGACCCCTTTCTTTGACCCTCTTTGCTCATATATCCGTTCGTACACCGGATCAACTGCGGAGAGAATGCGCGTGTATAAGATGCGTGTAAACAACTTATAACAAGCATTCAAGCATGTTATCGGCCTGTAATTCTTTGGATCAGACAAATCTCCATTTTTGGGGATGAGCACGGTTCGCCCCTCGACAAACCACTCCGGAATCTGCTGCTCCCCATCTAGCCATGAGTTAAAAACTCTAGCCAGATGGCGGTGGGTTGTTGGAAACTTTTTCCACCAATAGTTATTCAACCCATCAAGGCCTGGAGCAGCGAAATTCTTAGAACCTTTCAGGGCCCTTCGAACTTCTTCCGTGGTTATCGGATTGCGCAGATCATTGTGCTCATGCTGCCGAAGCGTCCTGCAGTAAGCTTCGAACTGCGCTAGGGCTGGAGTGTCTACATTGAGTGGTTGCGGAAACTCATAGATGTTCTTCCAGAAGGTTTCTACCCGATCAGCAGCCGGCGGGTTATCGACAACACGTGGAGGCTCTTGGAATAAGCGAGAAGGTTTATCGCGGAACTTCATGTTTTCCGCGATACTTCTCGCCCGCCTCACTAGTGACTTCTTTGCAGCCACTAGCATTCGTATCCTATCAAGACAGTGCTGTTTTATGGTAAACAGCACGCCTTGATTCAATGTGTGGTGAGCTCGTCTTAGCTTTGCAGCAATTCGCCGCACTGCCGGCGTAAAAGGCCTATTGGCCGACATGTAGTCCACCACACACTGGATACGAGACGCGTGTTGTCTCGCCGACTTGATCTTAGCTTCCATCTTGTGAACGCGTCGCTCATGCCTCCCAACAAGAGCGGTGGTTTCCCTCCTCTCCGTCTGGGATAGAGCACGAGCGGCGTCGTACATGACAGAATTGATCTGCCAGATGGTAGCCTCTTCTGAAAGAACATCGCCAATCTCTGCATCCACTCGTGCCAGTTCTTGCGGCTTCAGGGGCTTCATATTGTGAAGCGCCCTGCGGGTTCTGATGTCCTCCATTGGTGGTATGTTGCGAGCCTCCTCTACAGCCAGACCGACACGTGGCATATCTGCAACTTCTGCCACTTCGTTAATCGGCTGAGGAGGAGCTCTAACATAGCCTCGAGCCCGGAGATAGGAAACATAATCCCTGAGATTTTGGGCGGAAACGGCGGCATGCTCTGGGTGTCTTTCACACCAGAGAGCATGCATCCTTGCCATGTATCCTCTCCGGGCGGGCTCACTGCTCTCGTAGATATACAGAAGTCCGTCTCTCAATTCGTCCGTCCACTCAAAGCGTCCGTTGTCATTGCGGTTGTCATTTGGCAAATCATCGTTGTTGGCCCCACCACCTTGCCTTTGACCCCTAATCCGAGGGGGTCGGTTGTGGGGGCCTCTTCCCCGATTGTTTGGAACCGAGTATTAGGGTTTACTGGGGGGTTAACCCAGTAAACCCACGGCCGAAACCGGAGGGTAAGATGCCTTTTCCCTCCCGGATGCGCATGAGCTGCCGGTCCGATTTTGCATCCTTTGCTCGGGTAGGTGGTGTCGCAACTCACCAGGGCCTTAGGTGTTGGTTGACCTCCCTGCCTTTTTATTATTATTATTATTATTATTATTATTATTATTATTATTATTATTATTATTATTATTATTATTATTATTATTATTATTATTATTATTATTATTATTATTATTATTATTATTATTATTATTATTATTATTATTATTATTATTATTATTATTATTATTATTATTATTATTATTATTATTATTATTATTATTATTATTATTATTATTATTATTATTATTATTATTATTATTATTATTATTATTATTATTATTTTTTTTTTTTTTCCCGTTGGGAATGTACCAGTCAGGCCCTGTCTCCGGTGCTCCGATACATCCGGAGGGCGCGCTGGTGTCGTTAACCCCAATAACCACTCCCTACGTCCGTAGGGTGAGTGACTATTGGGTCCGAGAATCATGTGCCCTGAGTAGACGGAGCGAACCAAGGATGACGGCCTTCTGCATTCTTGCTGCTAAGATTTCTGCCATATTACGGCAAGCAGGTATTATCTTCAAGTTGGAGAGCAGTGTGTCCATCATTCCACCAAGGACTCCTATGATCAGAACCACCATTTTGACAGAATGGTCCGGATATAACCTGCGGAGTTCAAAGAGAAGATCTCGATATTTAGTCCGTTTTTCCTCCTCTTTTCGAACGATATTCATTTCGCCTGGAGCGGAAAACTCCATGACGAATATCGTTCTACTTTGGTGGTCGAGGAGGACAACATCAGGCTTATTGGCTTGTATTTGCCTGAGGGTGGGGAATGAGTAGTTCCAATAGATCCGGCACCTCTCATTCTCCACCACGGACTCAATATCCCCCATAACATAAGGCAACACCGGTGTCTCGTCTATACCGTACGAGTGTCGTAGATGGTAGTATAACACTCGTAGCGCCGCGTTATGCCTATGGATATAGGCTGAGACCGCATAAGATGGGCATGCTGATAGCAAATGCATTACGGTCTCAGGTGCCCCACGACATGCCCTGCATCGGGTGTCAGGGACGTCTATACCCATCACGCGACTACGGTAGACGAGGGTGTTGAAGACACCATCCTGGCAGGCCATTATGAATCCCTCGGTCTCCGACTTTAGCTCACTCGCCCTGAGGAAGGCAAAGGTCAAGCTCTTGGATAAGCCAAGGTCTTCGATGTTGTGAAAGAAGACACCATGCATTGGCTTATCCATATGTAGCTGTAGCAGGACCTCTGTCTCCGCAGCTTTGATGTGAGCTTTTTGCTGAACGGGTCCCAACTCGGTGACAGAGTTTGGGTTAGCCCGTTCAGTGTCGAATACGACACCGAGTTCATCGGCCGCACGGGTTGCTGCCTTAAAAAGAAATGCTCCAATCCCTGCTTTTTCATGGTCGCTGACCATGCAGAGAAGGGGATCCGAACTCCTGATGACTTTACAGGCCCCATCCAGAACCATTCTGTTATGCATACACTCCAAACTCAAAAGTCCACGGCCTCCCCGTTGTCTAGGAAAGTATAACCGTGGAACGGACGATTTAGGATGCAAGCACCTATTGAGATGCATCACTTTGCGAGTTTTAACGTCGAGTTGTCGCAGCTCTTCCTTAGTCCACTTCATTACTCCGAAAGAGTAGAGAAGGATCGGAACGGCAAGCATATTGGTTGCAGCAACTTTGTTCTTCCCCGACAGTTCTGATGACCAGATCTGTCGGAGTTTATGCTGATACTTGCCGCGGAGAGAGTTCTTAACTGTGAATACCTCTTGGGAGTGGCGTTGCTCCACCCCTAGGTAAGTATACGTCTCTCCGGCATCCAGATGATGTAGGATGCTTCCGTCTACGAGCTGGACATCCTCTCCGTATTCCTCGCATCGTCCTCTTTTGAGATGAACCGTGGCACATTTGTCGATCCCAAATTCCATTCCGATAGCATGCGTGTACTCTTCCACCACCCTAAGGGACTGATGTAGGTCCCTTTCTCCAGAGGCATATAATTTGAGGTCATCCATGTAAAACAGATGGGTGACTTTATGCCTCCGGTTGCTGGGGGTGCCGCAGTTGTACCCACGGGTATTCCTGAGTACAACGGACAATGGCAATAGTGAGATGCAGAAGAGAAGAGGGCTGAGGGAGTCTCCCTGAAACACGCCTCTTCTAATGATGACCTGCTCTGTTTGGACTATGTCTCTACCAGATCTTATGGTGAAGCGAGTCTTCCAGAGTGGCATCAGTTGTCCAATGCATCCCACTATTTGATTGGGTACCTCAAGACATCTGAGCAAATGCATGATTAACTCATGCGATGTTGTATCAAATGCCTTGCGGTAATCAATCCAGGCCATCGAAAGGTTACGCTTATACTGCACGGAGTCCTGCGTGATACATCTATCGATGAGCAGGTTCTCCTTGCAGCCGGCGACCCCTTTCTTTGACCCTCTTTGCTCATATATTCGTTCATACACCGGATCAACTGCGGAGAGAATGCGCGTGTGTAAGATGCGCGTAAACAACTTATAGCACGCATTCAAGCATGTTATCGGCCTGTAATTCTTTGGATCAGACAAATCTCCGTTCTTGGGGATGAGCACGGTTCGCCCCTCGACAAACCACTCCGGAAACTGCTGCTCCCCATCTAGCCATGAGTTAAAAACTCTTGCCAGATGGCGGTGGGTTGTTGGAAACTTTTTCCACCAATAATTATTCAACCCATCAGGGCCTGGAGCAGCAAAGTTCTTCGAGCCTTTGAGGGCCCCTCGAACTTCTTCCGTGGTTATCGGATTGCGCAGATCATTGTGCTCAGGCTGCCGAAGCGTCCTGCAGTAAGCTTCGAACTGCGCTAGGGCTGGAGTGTCTACGTTGAGTGGTTGCGGAAACTCATAGATGTTCTTCCAGAAGGTTTCTACCCGATCAGCAGCCGGCGGGTTATCGACAACACGTGGAGGCTCTTGGAATAAGCGGGAAGGTTTATCGCGGCACTTTATGTTTTCCGCGATACTTCTCGCTCGCCTCACTAGTGACTTCTTTGCAGCCATTAGCATTCGTATCCTATCAAGACAGTGCTGTTTTATGGTAAACAGCACGCCTTGATTCAATGTGTGGTGAGCTCGTCTTAGCCTTGCAGCAATTCGCCGCACTGCCGGCGTGAAAGGCCTATTGGCCGACATGTAGTCCACCACACACTGGACAAGAGACGCGTGTTGTCTCGCCGACTTGATCTTAGCTTCCATCTTGTGAACGCGTCGCTCATGCCTCCCAACAAGAGCAGTGGTGTCCCTTCTCTCCGTCTGGGATATTGCACGAGCGGCGTCGTACACGACAGAATTGATCTGCCAGATGTTGGCCTCTTCTGGAAGAACATCGCCAATCTCCGCATCCACCCGTGCCAGTTCTTGCGGCTTCAAGGGCTTCATATTGTGAAGCGCCCTGCGGGTTCTGATGTCCTCCATTGGTGGTATGATGCGAGCCTCCTCTGCAGCCAGACCGACACGTGGCATATCTGCCACTTCGTTAACCGGCTGAGGAGGAGCTCTAGCATAGCCTCGAGCCCGGAGATAGGATACATAATCCCTGAGATTTTGGGCGGAAACGGCGGCATGCTCTGGGTGTCTCTCACTCCAAAGAGCATGCATCCTTGCCATGTATCCCCTCCGGGCGGGCTCACTGCTCTCATATTATTATTATTATTATTATTATTATTATTATTATTATTATTATTATTATTATTATTATTATTATTATTATTATTATTATTATTATTATTATTATTATTATTATTATTATTATTATTATTATTATTATTATTATTATTATTATTATTATTATTATTATTATTATTATTATTATTATTATTATTATTATTATTATCATTATTATTATTATTATTATTATTATTATTATTATTATTTTTATTTTTTGTTCTGTTTGGAATGTACCAGTCAGGCCCTGTCTCCGGTGCTCTGATACATCCGGAGGGCGCGCTGGTGTCGTTAACCCCAATAACCACTCCCTACGTCCGTAGGGTGAGTGACTATTGGGTCCGAGAATCATGTGCCCTGAGTAGACGGAGCGAACCAAGTATAACGGCATTCTGCATTCTTGCTGCTAAGATTTCTGCCATATTACGGCAAGCCGGTATTATCTTCAAGTTGGAGAGCAGTGTGTCCATCATTCCACCAAGTACTCCTATGATCAGAACCACCATTTTGACAGAATGGTCCGGATATAACCTGCGGAGTTCAAAGAGAAGATCTCGATATTTAGTCCGTTTTTCATCCTCTTTTCGAACGATATTCATCTCGCCTGGAGCGGAAAACTCCACGACGAATATCGTTTTACTTTGACGGTCGAGGAGGACAACATCAGGCTTATTGGCTTGTATTTGCCTGAGGGTGGGGAATGAGTAGTTCCAATAGATCCGGCACCTCTCATTCTCCACCACGGACTCAATATCCCCCGGAGCGTAAGGCAACACTGGTGTCTCGTCTATACCGTACGAGTGTCGTAGGTGGTAGTATAACACTCGTAGCGCCGCGTTATGCCTGTGGATATAGGCTGAGACCGCATAAGATGGGCATGCTGATAGCAAATGCATTACGGTCTCTGGTGCCCCACGACATGCCCTGCATCGGGTGTCAGGGACGTCTATACCCATCACGCGACTACGGTAGACGAGGGTGTTGAAGACACCATCCTGGCAGGCCATTATGAATCCCTCGGTCTCCGACTTTAGCTCACTCGACCTGAGGAAGGCAAAGGTCAAACTTTTGGATAAGTCAAGGTCTTCGATGTTGTGAAGAATACACCATACCATGCATTGGCTTATTCATATGTAGCTGTAGCAGGACCTCTGTCTCCGCAGCTTTGATGTGAGCTTTTTGCTGAACGGGTCCCAACTCGGTGACAGAGTTTGTGTTAGCCCGTTCAGTGTCGAATACGAGACCGAGTTCATCGGCCGCACGGGTTGCTGCCTCAAAAAGAAATGCTCCAATCCCTGCTTCATGAGATGTGTGTGTTTGTGTGAAAGAGAGATTTGGAATCGGAGAATCCATTTGCCACAGAATTGTATTAAAATAGTTTCAATTAGATATCGAGATTGTTATCTCTGAGAAAATTAACTAATGTGTCTAAGATATGTTTATCATTCAAACTTAGTAGGGTGGTTAGGTTGGTAGGTAATGGTATATTGTTATCGATAAAAGAATTCAATAGTTTTCGGCTAGCATGTTGGTATTTTGCACAAGCAAAAAATATATGGTTTAAGTCAGCAATTGATTCGTTGTCACAATCACAAATATCAGTTTCTACTAAACCCATTTTGTGGAGATGTGCAGGATATTTAGCATGATTTAATTTTAGACGAGTGACGGTAACAGAGCAGGCCCTGCTAACTGCATATTCGTCTATATGTGGAATGCTGCTCGGCAACGAACGATGGATTAATGCATAAGGATTTTTAATTTTTTTTATAAAATTTGTCCAATTATTCTCCCACCTTGTATAGGTGTCTTTTTTGCCAAGAGTAATCATATCTTTGAAATTATATTTGTTTTCGATGTTATCAAATTTCGTTGCTTCCTTGGCTAAAACATCAACTTCATTATTTTCTGAAATTCCAAGATAAATATTAATTCTTGCTTTCGTATGAACAGTGTCTGAAGAGATTTTTTGATGCTACACAAATGTTTAGAAGATGAGAGATTTTTAAACGATTTATTATCAATGGCTTCGAGGGCGGACTTGGAGTCTGACATAATAAAAGCATTTTGTGTTGGTTTTTGTATAAAAATCCAATCTAGGGAATTTTCTATAGCTAAGATCTCGGCTGTGTATATGGAAGAGAATTCTGGTATTTCATATTGAATTTTGACTTCGAATTTAGGAATCGAAATTGCAATTGAAATCATCATAATTAGATATAATGTTTTTAAGCTCATTTTCATTGGCAGTGTGAACCTCAGAATATGTAGGAAATATAACAGTCGGTCTGAAAATTACCTCTGAAAGTTCAAGATTAAATACTGGCAGTTTTTGTTGTGAAGGTATCAACTTGATAAATTTGTTAAATGTTATACTGGCATCGGCTAAGGGTGGACTGTTTTTTTTTTGCTCCAAAATGTATTCGTCAAATTTTCTATCGAAAGTTGAGAAATCATTCTATTTAGTTCATAGTCGACAGAAGTGGACGCATTTGGTTTTCGTAGCAGAGAAAGTGAACCCCAAAGTCTTCGCTCGGTTACAAAGGCTATATATGGCTTCCTGGAGAGTTCGCTCAATGTCGTCCATAGATGATGCCCACTGTTGGATCAAGATTATCTAGAAGTTCGTTAACTGCAATAGCAAATAGTACTACGCTCAGAGTGGATCCTTGCGGCACTCCGTTTTCTAGTATATGTAGCTCTGGGGAAGCCAATGCATTCCTGACACGGAATTCACGTTGTTTTAGGAAACTTGCAATGAAATTTGGTAGTCTTCCCTTCAGTTTCCACTTTCGGAGTTGGTCGAGAAAATTGAAGCGCCAAGTTGTATCGAATGTCTTTTCTAGGTCGAAAGAAACTGCTACTGTGTGGTGTCTGTGGGAAAAATTATTCTGGATTTCTTTCTCTAGCATAACAAGATTGTAAATTGTGGAACTGTGGCTCCTGAAACCGGACTGTGCATATGATAAGAGATGATTGGATTCTAGGTACCACATAAGTCGGATGCTCACCATCTTCTCCATAACTTTGCTTAGACAGCTTGTGAGTGAGATGGGACGATAACTACATATGAGTTTTGGGTCTCTTCCTATTTTGAGGACAGGAATAACTATGGCTTCACGCCATTTCTCTGGATAAGTGTCATCGGGCCATATTTTGTTATATAGGTCTATCAGTATTTTTTCGATGAATTTGGTAACTATCTGGTGAATTTATATAAAATGTTATCTACTCCTGGTGCAGAGTCATTCATTTCAGAAAGTGCATTATCCAGTTCCAGCAGGTTGAGGAGGTGATTATATTTGGATATGTTTTCTTCATGAAAGTCAATGTCTCGCTCTTCTGCTTGTCTATGAATCTGGAACTCAGGGTCGTAGTGTTCGGAGCTACTGATGTACTCGAATTGTTAAGCCAAATGCTCAGCAAACTCTTCTCCACTTATTATCAGTTGACGATCGATTTTCAAGACCTGTGGTGCATCTGTGAATCTCTTTCCTAGAATAGCGCGAATTTTTGTCCATACTTCCGATGCGGGTGTTCTAGCTGATATAGTGGAGACATATGTTTTCCATGTAGCTTTTACTCTCACGTATGGCACGCCTAGCTCTTGCACGTGCTTTTTCAAACGGAATGGTGTTCTCTGGTGTGGGTGAACGTTTCAGAGTGGTCAAAGCGTGATTTTTGTCTGCCACATGATTGGCAACGATGTCATTCCATCAGGGAGTTGATTTGGTACCTTTACGACCACTAGATCGTGGAACTGAAATTTCCTCTGATATCAGAAGCTCCCTACTGATCAGTTCTGTGGCTTCATTGATATATGTAACTGGCAGTTGTAAGTTTTCTAATTGTTATCAATATAGATCCCAGTTGGCATTTCTCAATTTCCATCGTCTGGTCAATGCTCGTGGAATGAATCGGCCAGCGAACTCGATTGAAATTGGAAAATGGTCTGTAATTCTATTGTAAAGAAGTCGAGAGAACTGGCGAGCACAATGCTAAATCAATAGCTGATGAAGAGTTTGATCTTAGGTTAACACAAGTGCCCTCGCCATTATTTAAAAGGATGAGGTTCATTTCATCTATGAAATTTTCGATAGCTCTGCCTCTGTTGTCCAGTCTGTTCGAGCCCCACAATGGATTATGAGAATTGAAGTCACCCACAATCAAAAGAGGAGCTGGTTACTGGTCAGCAATATTTTTCAGATCTGTGATAGTCCAGTTACCATCAGGTAAGTAGATGTTGCAGATTGTGAATTGAATCGGGTAACAAACCTGGACAGCGACAACTTGTAATCTGCTCTGTATAGGAGAATTTTGGTGGGGAATATTATCCTTAAGGAAGATTGCTACCCCACCTTTGGCTCTAAGATCAGCAATTACATCCTTCCTGTTGATACTATATCCTCTTGAAGAGATATTCTCTCGAGGTTTCAGGTGAGTTCCCTGAAGACCTATGCAGAAGGGTGTCCTTTCATTGAGAACATTCTCGAGTTCCGGGTAGTGGGTAATAATTATGTTTCCTTTAAGAAGGTACCAGTCAGGCCCTGTCTCCGGTGCTCCGACCCATCCGGAGGACGCACTGGTGTCGTTTACCTTAATAACGACTTCCTACGTCCGAAGGGTGAGTGATTATTGGGTCCGAAAGTCATGTGACAGACGAAGTGAACCAAGGATGACGGCCTTCTGCATTCGAGCGGCTAAGATTTGTGCCATATTACGGTAGGCCGGTATTAACTTCAAATTAGAGAGCAGTATGTCCATCATTCCACCAAGGACTCCTATAATCAGAACCACCATTTTGACAGAATGGTCCGGATACAACCTGCGGAGTTCAAAGAGAAAATCTCGATATTCAGTCCGTTTTTCCTCCTCTTTCCGAAAGATATTCATCTCGCCTGGAGCGGAAAACTCCACGATGAATATAATTTTACTTTGATGGTCGAGGAGGACATCAGGCTTATTGGCTTGTATTTGCCTGAGGGTGGGGAATGAGTAGTTCCAATAGAATCAACACCTATCATTCTCCACCACGGACTCAATATCCCCCGGAACATGAGGCAACACCGGTTTCTTGTCTATACCGTACGAGTGTCTTAGATGGTAGTACAACACTCGTAGCGCCGCGTTGTGCCTGTGGATATAGGCTGAGACCGCATAAGCTGGACATGCTGATAGCAAATGCATTACGGTCTCAGGAGCCCCACGACATGCCCTGCAACGGGTGTCAGGGACGTCTATACCCATCACGCGACTACGGTAGGCGAGGGTGTTGAAGACACGATCCTGGCAAGCCATTATGAATCCCTCGGTCTCCGACTTTAGCTCACTCGAACTGAGGAAGGCAAAGGTCAAGCTTTTGGATAAGCCAAGGTCTTCGATGTTGTTGAAGAAGACACCATGCATTGGCTTATCTGTACGCAGCTGTAGGAGGGCCTCTGTCTCCGCAGCTTTAATGTGAGCTTTTAGCTGAACGGGTCCCAACTCGGTGACAGAGTTTGTGTTAGCCCGTTCAGTGTCGAATACGAGACTGAGTTCATCGGCCGCACGGGTTGCTGCCTCAAAAAGAAATGCTCCAATCCCTGCTTTTTCATGGTCGCGGACCATGCAAAAAAGGGAATCTGAATTCCTGATGACTTTACAGGCCCCATCCAGAACCATTCTATTAAGCAGACACTCCAAACTCAAAAGTTCACGGCCTCCCCGTTGTCTGGGAAAGTATAACCGTGGAACGGACGATTTAGGATGGAAATTCCTATTGAGATGCATCATTTTGCGAGTTTCAAGGTCAAGTTGTCGCAGCTCTTCCTTAGTCCACTTCATTACTCCGAAAGAGTAAACCCAGATAACACAAAATATCCAATGGATATCCATTTTATGTCCAATTCTGGTCGGGATATCCTTGGATCTGAAATGAATATTCATGGGATATCCATTGTGGGATTTGTAATGAATATCCTTCAGCAGATATCCTATGGATATCCATGAGATATTCACAGTAATTATGGATGTGATTAAATTGCGAGTCATATTTTGATATTATCAATTTTTGAGTTTCTTTCATGCTCGTACACGAATTGAAGCATTTGAAGAATTCTCTTATCTTCCGTTTTCCGACTGAATTTGAAATTGATATCCATAAGATTTCCGTGGATGGATCTGAAATGGATATCCTTCAGAAGATGTCCTATGGATATCCATAAGATATCCACAGTAATTATGGATGTGATTAAATTGCAAGACAAATTTTGATATTATCAATTTCTGAGTTGCTTCCATGCTCGTACGCGAATTGAAGTATTTGAAGAATTTTCTTATCTTTAGTTTACCGACTGGATTTGAAATGGATATCCATAAGATATCGGTGGATGGATTTGAAATGGATATCTTTCAGAAGATGTCCTATGGATATCCATAAGATATCCACAGTAATTGTGGATGATAATAAATTGCAAGACAGACTTTGATATTATCAATATCTGAGTTTCTTCCATGCTCGTACACGAATTGAAGCATTTGAAGAATACTCTTATCTTGCGTTTACCGACTGGATTTGAAATGGATATCCATAAGATATCGGTGGATGGATTTGAAACGGATATCCTTCAGAAGATGTACTATGGATATCAATAAGATATCCACAGTAATTGTGAATGTGAATAAATTGCAAGACAGACTTTGATATTATTAAGTAGTACAGCAACAAGAGTCTAGGCCACTTTGAACAAAAAAGATTCCCTAAGCTTGCATGGATAAAAAGCCACCAGCCATCTTCGGATTCGAAAGCCGTAAGCCAACCGATATGGCTATGAGACCATGTTGATAATGTAGATTTAAATGTTGGTTATACGTTTGGAGGATGACGTGCGCTGATAGATGTTTTCTTAGTACTAGAAAAAATATACTACCACAGAAAAAATGTACTGGGTGTCTCACAAAGAATTTTACTATCTGAATGGATGTAGAAATAAAACTTATTATAAAGTACGTCGCATAAGGTACACGCAGTATGTCTCATAGTAGGTATACAGAGTGACGTATAAAAGGTATAAAGGGTGGCACATAAAACGTACACTGAGCTGCATTACCTCAGTTGAGCTGTCATTGCACCTATACATAATAATTTGTTGTTTATATAATGCATCCCATCTGCACTGAGTGAAAAAGTGCTTAACGTTCGTATTACGTCACAAACAACACATACAGAGTGACTTACCAGTAGGATACCACATAGAAAGTATACTCAGTCGAGCTGTCATTTCAACTATAAATTAGCGAGCATAGAATGTGAATGTGGCTCAGTAGAATCATATAAAAAAGCATTTGTACAAATAATATTTTATTACATTAAAAAAATACATGTGCTATTTCGGTAGCATTTCATAAAGCCATTTGTACATAATATCAACGTTACGAAGACTGCAATTGTAGTGAACTTGATCTCGGAAGTGATTCATACATGGTGAGACGCCAGCGTTATCCAATGTTGGGACCATCCACGAGGTGTTATCAAAATCCTCCAAATTTACAATTCTCGGTATTGATGATCCGAACCAAATGTTGGACTGTTGAAATTTGTTCACTAGAAAGTCTTTTTTTTGATAACCTCGTACGTAGATGATATCAATATCTTGCAGGTATTCCTTGAGGATGTTATCCAATTGTTGATATTCCACAAAACCGGAGGAATATTTCAGACCATGAATGTTTTTTTCCACATAAGTAACTGCACGACGATCCTCTCTACTTAGAGAAAGGAATGATTTACTTGGTAATAGAAGAAAGTTACTACACTGAACTCCAATCCTAGTAGCTATCTCCTTGGGTTGGAATTGTTGCTCGATAACGAAACCTTGAATGTCTACAGTAGCTATTTTCATGATGACTTGCTGGCTGACACTGACGGTGAACTGCATTTAATTCCACTTTTTGATAATTTTCAATTCCACTTTTTGATAATTTCGCTGAGTGGGAGGTGCTCGATGACCGTATCATGTACAATAATACAATAAGCTCGAGTATTTTCAGGAAAACCTTCGGCTGCTTCAATTTCAAGCTTCACATCAACACTGGAACTTTTGATGCTCTCATCGCTTCTGGAACAATCGATGACAAAAAGAGACTTGGTAACAAAGTCAGTGGAGCTCAGCAGAGGATTATGTTGATAAGTATTTTTGTAGCTGAGTCCAAATTGTGAATAGTTGAAATAAGCTTGTGAAATATTACCTTTGGCAAAATTCAAATGCATATTCTCTTTGGGATAATTTTCACCGTTCAAAGTTAGAGTTATATTTGTAATATTCACATGACTGAATGTTGTAGGATCAGCATTGACTTTGGTGTAATCTCGATCTTTCTGGAAACATACGATTACATAACGTGGACTTTCGAGGAACGAAGAGGTCTTAACGGCCCATATTTCATTCGTTGCACCCTTCGTAAGAGATGGCAGCATATGAAGTTCCCACTTTCTGAATGGTATGAGGATGGGAGTATCAGCTTTGATAGCTTTCAACAGCTGTAATTTAATTTGATCATGAGGGAAGATCCGCTTAACCTTGAGTTCAATATTTTCAATTTCCAGCCTAACCTCCGTCTTTGCTGTCAGTGGATCAGCAGTTATCTCTTCAATTTTAAAGCAGTTGTTGTCATTTCCAGCTCGTACTAATCGGATAGTATGTTTACCGTAATAAATATGCTGATAATCGTTGAAAATATTCAAGAAATGCCTTATTGGTATGAGCATGTTGAATGTCAGAGGCGCTGTGTTAATAATTCCCATGTTACTAGGAAAAGTCCAACCTGAAGTAGCTAAGTGTTTAATATCCTCATCAGTATAGGTGAGAAAGCCTCTTACAGTACTAACAATTCCAACTTCACGAACTGCTTCCAATTCTTTACCACTTTGCTCATAACTTGCAGATTGAAACATGAAGGCACCTGCATTGTTTACGAATGTCACCCTACCGTCTCCTGCAGTTCTCACAACTTTTCCGCTAATGAATAGCAGACTATCACATAAGGAATCGTATGCATCAGACTGATTGATGTTAATTTCGATAACATCATTATTTCGAAAAGACTTGACATAAGGGTAGAAGGTCCGCCACTCTACCTTTTGTATAGACTCATCGTTTTGTGGTTTTCGGAAAATGTTGAACACCTGATTGGACAACATGATAACCAAGAGATTCCAGGAATAGTTTATTTTCCTACGTCAGTAGTTGTCGTCGGTTAAAGGTCTTGGTGAAGACTAGGGGTGTGTATGATGATGGGAGATTCTTATAGATAGTTAACACCATACTTTCGCTTCAATTCTAATCGAATTATTATTTCTTCGTTTCGAAAATCGATTAGTTGAGAATGTTGGTCAAGAACCCGCAGCGTAATATTGTTTATTTCGTTTCTATGTGAAATAGGTAAATAAATGATATGATTCGGTGTTTCGTCAATAGCGAAACCAGGATCAACAGCAACAGCAAATTCGTATATCGTATGAGCCGGTGTATCGTTGTAGAAGGCACCAAACGTTATGCTACTGCTTATGTGTATCGTGCGTTCTTTAACAATATCGATTGGTAGGTCAGATGTGTAATGCAAGTTGGGTTTCAGCAGAGTAGGTGAAAATCCTAAAATTTGAGCCAAACTATTTGTAGGTGTGAAATCTATCGAGTGTTTCAGACAAAATATTTCACTTTTCAGCGTATTATTATTTGGTTTGAGATAGAAAAATTCCTCAGCTGAACCCTTGAACGTTTTAGGTAGAATATGTTTACAAATCAAAGACTCAATATCCTCAATTTCATATGAACCTGTAGGGATATCAATACTTTTCCTTTTGTTTTTGTCAGCGTTTTCGTAGTAATAGAATTTCGTACTTTCCCCAATATTCGGTATACTGTTATATGAATGGAAACTGAGTAGAGCTAAACTGTACTCTGAATCTGGATCCAACTGAATGGGGGGAGTGAAATCAACAGAAAGCGTCGATGAACGACTCGTTAGCGTTAATATCATAGACATGACTGACCCATTCCAAAAAGTATTACACCTTTAATAATACTCAGCTTCTGATTTCATCACCATCATACACTCAATCTTAGAGATGATCAGTCTTGAAGTATCAGAAGTTTTCAATAAAACAATGTAATCAAATGAAATCATTTATTCAAACAATAATAACATTCATACTGGGAACTAACTGGACCATGATACTGCGCCTCTCGGAGTGATGTTGTTGACAATCTACCCTCCTTGAGATAATGGATGAAACATGGTAGACGAATTTGCAGAGCGAAATGATGTTGATATGCTTCAGGTAATTTATGCCAAACATCCGACAGTTCCCAGGGCCCTGCATTCCGTATCAAATAGTCGATCGATAAAGCTTTCAGTTCAACGTCAGTGAAATCTCTCAAAGATTTCTTCCTAATCATTTCATACCCCTCAGACATTATGAAGTAGAAACTGTAGGCAAAGATGACCGCAGTTACTCTGATTAAAGTTCTGATATTGACTCTTGTTATAAGTGATTCGTACCCCCTTTCCAAAATATCGCACCAATTCCATTGGAGGTTTCAAATTACCAAAACTATCAAAATATTCTACAGCATTGTCGTTTTTGTTATAAGCTACCCAATGAGTACCCTTGTTCAGCTGAGAATCTAAGTTCATCACAGCGCATTCCCTTTGCCAAGGACCACTAGCTGGCAACGTGTCGCGCATGAAGACTCCACGAAAATGTGGTATTTTCAGTTGACGGGCATACAGACGGATTTCCTTGTCATACAATGCTCGATGAGGTAGCTTCAACAGGAGTTTTTTTGCTTTTTCAAATAAAGACCACGACCTTTGCGTTGTTGCGGTTGCTTCTTAAGGAACAGCCCAAATCCTCGAGAAGTTTTGCGTAGATACAAACCAGAACCCAAATGCTCCATAACTTTATTGTGTCGTTGATCTTCTTCGAGTTTTTTTTTTAGCATTTTTAGCATCGACTACCATTTTAGCTATGGCACTCGCTCCACCTGCTAGCGACCCCAAAGCTGAAAGTCCAGCAAATATAGGTATGAGCGGTAGAATTCCCCCAGACTTTGAATCGATCGGAATTATTCTTGGTATCCGTATTTTCTTGCGACCTCCAGCCTGACGTAGAACCATTTTAGCAACCCGCAGAGCCGAAGCACTAGACTTTTTAACATTACTTGGATGTGGCTTCCAATTTTTGATAATCTTCTGAAGAATGTTGCGTTGAAAGGAGGGTTGCATTCCCATTCCAAGCTTACGTTTAACCTTCATACCTGATGTAACGAACCAAGCAGCGACACGTTCCCCAAATTTAGCGTCTTTAGATTTAACACGATCCCAAGCTCGGTTTTCTAACACTTTATCAGCCTTATGACGATTTTCTAAAGTGTTACTTTGTGAGTATGCTATATCGTGTTCTCTACAACTTTTATCCAAAGGATTCACACCCGTTTCACCACGAGCTAATCTCTCCTCTAATTTGGTTCCTGGTCCGCAAAACGAGTAACCGGGCAGATGTAATTCGAATGGGAGCTTATTGATTAATGAATTGACAACACCTGCACCCTCGTAAGTTAACATGGATAATGATGAGAAATGATGTTAATACGTTTATTTATTACCGTGGTGCGCTTTGCCTGCATTCACATCATGGAAGTCATTCAACAAGAGAAGTTACTACCCATCGAGAATTTAGATTTTTAAAATATAACGATTTTGGTATTGAGGGCAAGCATGGTAAATTATTACCCAACTCATTTCGTGCAATTATTTGTGGACCAAGCGGTTGCGGAAAGACGAACGCCATTTTATCACTGTTATTTCACCCGAATGGTGCTAAATTTGAAAACATTTACATATATTCCAAGTCATTGTATCAACCCAAATACCAACTAGTGCAAGAGATACTGGGAAAAGTGAAAGGTATTGGTTATCATCCGTTTAAAGAAACTGAAGAAATCATAAGCCCCCACGATGCTAAATCAAATTCCATATTCATATTCGATGATGTAGCATGTGATGGACAGCAAAAAATTCGTGAATATTACTCCATGTGCAGACACAAGAACATTGATACCGCCTATCTTTGTCAAACATATTCAAAAATCCCCAAACAGCTGATTCGAGACAATTATGATTGTTCTTTTTAAACAGGATGAAATCAATTTGAAGCATGTATTTGATGAACATGTTTCACCAGACATGTCTTTCGATCAATTCAAGAGGTTGTGTGCTGAATGTTGGAATTCCAATCGATTTGGAGCCATCGTGATTGTGAAAGATTTTGATTTGAATGCAGGCCGTTACCGTCAGGGATTCGATAAATATATAAGTATCTCATCATAGAGTGTGATCCATCATTTATCAGTATGAAACCGCTAAGCAAAGAAGTTGATGTCATTCGAAAGAACAAAATCAATGAAATTGCGAATGTCATTCGAAAAAAATATTTAGCTTTAAAATTAGGTAAATCTGAGGAAGATGAGTCATTACAGAAATTTTTCAAACCTTTATCCATGCCATTGAAGAAACTAGTAAATGAATCATCTCGAGCTACCAACATCAAAACTGAACTGAAAACTGAGCCTAAAACTGAACCTAAAGCTGAACCCAAACCAGAGAAAGTTGAAGAAAAAGAGGAAACACCATTATTATCACTCGAACATGTTGCAGGTTCAAATTACGATACAGATGACGATGATATTTTTGTTGGAAGTAAGGGTGAACAGGATGTTCTTCCGATATCTCAGGATGTTTTAGATGAATACATTGATCAGTATCCTGAGATGTCTCAACCATACATTATAAAACATTGGGAAAAAAGTGATGAAATTGATCGAGTATACGGCCCCAGATATGATGGTATTAGTTCAAAATGGTTCCTAGGTCAAAAAGAAATCGATTTTGACAAACGCTATGGATATGTTAAAATAGATGGGAATCAAGTTAGAGGAACACCCGGTTTATATGAGTTGATATTTCTCGACTTCCCTGAAAACTATAATAATGAGGATTTGCAAGCATACAAAAGAATTTTAGAATTATCAAGCGTTCACAAAAATACCCGTGGTCATCCAAGAAGTAGTCAGAGGTACAAATACACACACATAATCAGCCTGATGTTTCCACCAGCAAGCCGCAGAAAAACTGGCGGTGGTAGAACAGTTTTGCAATATCCACAAAAACGTATTCCAGAATCCATGATATTTAATACCAAACCAACCGAATATATCTATTGGGATGATCCGAATGAATTGTGTGAACGACTCAAATTATTGATTGCCTCTAAAGAAGCTGGAAATTCTTCTCACGATAATGAAATCCTTGCTATAATCAATGAACTGAAAGAAGCTGAAATCATTCAATGATTTTTCTATAAAATGATGTACGTTGAACGTCGTCTATTCATTTTCAAAATGGCGATCGATAAGTTTGGTCATAGCGATAGTAGCGTAGGTAGAAAGCGAAAATTGCAGCATTCCACTCCCCCTAGTGGTGGACTATTGCACACACCTGACGGTAACATAGACTTTGACAATTTGAAGTTGAGTAATGTTAAACGACCTACCCGAGGTACGGATGCAGCAAACAAAGAATATGTGGATGAAATCAATAGAATAATAACTAATTCAGTTAATGAGATGCAAGTTGGTCTAAAAGTATTGAAAATAAAATTGGGGTATTAGCTGATAGAGAGCAACAAGCTACCAAACAATTAGAGAGCTCTATACGCAAACTAAACTTCGACTCAACTGAAATGTGGGGAGATTTGAAAAATATTCATACTAGAGTAAGTACATTGTCAAAAGAATTTGGTGGAAAAATCGAAACGCTCAGCAGTAAGTTAGTTCAATCAACTCAAATGAACGTTGAACGCTATGAGAAGCTATTTACTCTGTGATGAACTCGGTAAGAATTTCAAAGCTGAAATTGGTAGTATCCGTGAAGAAATACTGAAGAAATCGGCAGAAATAGCTGAAATGAAATTGCTTCATGTTACATCAGACAAACAAATAAAAAAGAAGTTTTCCCAATTGGAGTATGATTTCACACAACAAATAACTCAAATGGAATCCGCTGCGGCGAATTCAACAACAGCAATATGAAGTTATATAATCTACAAGAGTAAGGGTAATAAATTGATAGGTTTTCCATTCTTACCCACAGTTATGACTTCCACAGAGAAGATTCAACTTGTACATGAACTACATAAACCAATTAGAAAAAATTATATCCGTCGTCGTACCATCATCAGGGGATTGGATGATTTGTGGCAAATGGATTTGGCTGAAATGAGATCGTACGCCCATCAAAATCGAAATTTCAAACTGATTCTGGTTGTTATAGATTGTTTTTCGAAATTCGTGTGGACTAGACCGCTGAAAACAAAGACGGGTGAAGAAATTACCGAAACGTTTGAAGATATTTTGACACATACGAAACGTTGTCCAAAAAATCTGCAAACAGATCAGGGTAAGGAATTCTACAATGCCAAATTCCAGAATTTGATGAAAAAACATGGAATAAATCACTACAATACGTACAGTATCATGAAGGCTGCCATGGCTGAGCGTGTTATAAGAACATTGAAAGAAAGACTCTATAAGTATTTTAGTTTGAATGGTACCTACAAATGGCTAAATATATTACCCGAAATCACAAAATCCTACAATGAAACTAGACACACTAAGACGGGTATGCGACCATCTGAAATTGACAAATCCAACGAAAAACAAATTCTCAAATCAACATACACCCACTTGAAAATTGTTGGACCAAGAAAATTCAAAGTTGGTGATGTTGTGCGAATAAGTAGGGCGAAACATGTTTTTGAAAAAGGGTATACACCTAATTGGACTACTGAATTGTTTAAAATTGTTAAAATCAACATCACCAACCCCACGACCTTCATGTTGGAAGATATGCAGGGTACACCGATCAAAGGAGGGTTTTATGAAGAAGAATTACAAAAAACTGCCAATCCTGATATTTATCTCGTTGAAAAAGTTTTGAGAAAAAAAGGTAAAAAGGTGCTCGTTAAATGGCTTGGTCTGGATGCAAAACATAACAGTTGGGTTGAAAATTCTGATTTTGTATAGAATTTGATGGAAAACAAGCACGAATCATGCAAGTTTGCTGGGCCGTTCGTCTCAAAAGTTTCACACTTCAAGTCAAATAGTAACAAGAATCACAACAACCACGTGATCTAAATATATAAAATCATTTGCAAGAATTGGATACTTTTCAGTTCAATCAAAAATGTCTTTCGATAGTGATTACGGTAGTCAGAGCAGCAGCGTTAGTGAAATTGAAGTAATGTGTGATAGTGGTGACGATGAGGGTGAGGACTATAAGCAAACCCTTTGTGCGATCGACAATGCACTCGAACAGTATGAAGCTGCTGCTCAAAAGGAAAATCAATTGTTGTTAACAGTATTTCCGATGGATTTGTATGAGATTCGCTGCGGATTGAGTCCCTCTCGAGACTTCAGCCCATGCATTATTCTGAAACAGCAGTTTTCACTCCGTCAAATCAATTTTACCACTTTCGAGTGGGCGACTCTCATTGATATCCTGTTGGCGACAAGGGAGAATTTCTTCGAAGCTCCATTCGAATATTATGCTGATTAGTATAATCCTATAACCATACAATGTGGAAATCTGGTAAACGTCACTCAGATCATGGAAAACGACATCAAGCAAATATCAATTTCCAAAGACATCCACACCATGGAACTTTCAGAGCAGGATGTCAAGGACGTTCTCAATATTCATATGGGTATACTTTCAGATCGTATAGCCATGTTGGACGCTTTGAATTTTTGTGATTATTATAGAGGTGTTTTCGATATAATTAGGACATGGCTACGTGAAAATAAAACCAATTTAACTCTTGAAGAAATCGTAAACGGATTTTGTCAAGCATCCTATCTAGATAGTATGTACGCTAACGCTTTGAGAGAATATCTGTTCTATTATAAAAACAAATTATTGTATGACTTATGTAATTAAATGAAATTCTGCAAAATATTAGCATTTTATTTCGATATAGCATATAAGTATAATTATTTCTTTAGTAGACTCATTCGAATGCATACTAGCGTTAGGTATGGATCAAGTATTACTGCTAATGATTACACTGTCTGTCTCTGTAGCAGTAACAGTAATAGATAACAATTCAAATATTATGCAGAAGTACCTTGAAACTTATGGTTATGTTGGTAATAATTCGCAGACAGATTTTTCGACAACTCTCAGTGATTTCCAAGAACGTTATAATCTACCTGTGGATGGGACTTTGAATAATGAAACAATGAATTTCATCGCAAGACCTCGATGTCAGCATGCAGAAAATAAATATAGAGTGCACACTAAGTGGAATAAAACGCATTTAAGATGGTATTTCTCTCGCTATCCACTCAACAATGATAATGATTATAATAAATACCTTCCTGTGTTCCAAAAAGCTTTCGACATGTGGGATAATGTATCAACTTTAAAATTTGAAATGATGACAACACCTAAATCAGATATTACGATAACATTCGTCAAACTGAATCATTAATTTCGTAGTTCATGTATGGGTACTGCTTATTGCGGTTTCCCTCTTGATGGTCCTGGTAATATTCTTGCCCATGCTTACTTTCCTCAAGCACCTGACAATTGTAGAGAAATTCATTTTGATAGTTATGAAAACTGGTATATAGGCGATGGTGTAATGCCCTATGGATATACAAATTTACTGATGACTGCTGTTCATGAAATTGGTCATTCTTTAGGGTTAGCTCATTGTGATACAGAAAATGCAATTATGTTTCCATGGTATCAGCAGCAATTTCGCCCCATACATCATGATGATATAAATGGACTTGAGGTGCTATATGGTCGTAAAAATCGATTTGTTCCTATACCTAAGTATACCCCCCCATCAACAACTACCACCCGGATAACTAGCACTACCACGACGCACAAAACTCCTACTGCAGTTCGTACTACAGGTAAACACCATTTTCATCGTCCACCTGGATCCAGTAAAAACCTATGTGAAGTTACATCTCCTCCAGATTCGATGTTTTTGGCGTACTCACCAGGCTTTCCAAGCTTTCGATTATATATTATTGTGAAGGATTTATTTTGGAAGGTGGATATTAAAGGGAAGAAGAAAAAAATTACTGAACCTGAAAAAGTCAAGGACTTTCTACCCAATGAACTAGCTACCGACGGCATAAATCACATTTTCCAAACTGGTAACGGTTATTTGTTGGTCGCCAGCAAAAACAGATTTTATTCAAGTGCATTCCCCAGCTTACAAATTGATAGAGATATCGAAATTCCCTCTGTACCTCCAAATGCTAAAATTAACGCCCTATTTCAAACGTATGCAGGAAAATCTTACGTCTTCTATGATGATACTTCCTTTATTGAATTCAATGGGGTGGATATCACTGCAAAAACAATCATCACTAGAGGTCGTATTGAAGATGTGTTTCCAGACATCCCCAACAATATTACTTCAGCATTCCGCTATATAGACGGTTACATATATTTTTTCAAAGATAATTCATACTTCAAGTATGATGAGTTCCGGAGACAACTTGTTGAAGTAGGAGACTTCAATTGGAATATGTTTGATATTCCATGTCCTAGTAGTAAACTTCTGGATGAATTGAAAGTTATACTGTCGAAACTGATTTCTTTTTATGAATAATAGTTGTATTGAATATTTATGAGAAAGGAAAAATAAATCACAAATAATAGTTGTTTTTCAATTCATTTATTTTCACATATGTCCAATAGTTTAAAAAAAAATACATGAACTCATAAATTGAGTAAAGTGAATTACATTCCGTTATGAAAGAAGTGATACAAATATGGAGTTCATTACAATAACACCAACACCAACAAAAATTTGGTACCTTAATAAAATTTAACCTTTTTATTTAGATGCAAGTTGTTGATACAATCATATTGATCCTTCAAATCGAAAAGGATGTGATCAAAACGATCTTGGCACCAATGTGCTCTGTGTTGAAATGCAGCGTGCAGTTCAGCACTTAAAAAAACTTCATGACTATGTTTTATGCTGAAACTTATTTTTATTGTCGGATGACTATATCCGAATGCTGCGATAAAAGCTCTCAAACAACCTTCGCAGAGTTTTATATTAAATTCTTTGATCTCATAACATTTCCACCAAACACAATAGGAATCATTTTGGCAAAATGGCTCCAGATTATAAACGTTCAATAATGCCGTACGAAAATCGGAAGGCATGTTAAAACAAAGAAAATTGTCAAAATGCTCGAAATTTAAGAGCATAGCGTCTTCATCATAATCAGTTTCCTGCTGACAGCGTCGAATAATCTGTCGCCATTTATATTGAGCATAGTTTTGAATGACTTTTTTAGTTAATATTAAAGGAAGGGGTGATGCTTGGATGAATCTCACAGCAGACTCGAGATTTTCACATACTGTTTTAATGCAAAGTTGCTGTAAATTCATCTTAATATTTATGAATATCTGATCTGAAACAAAAAAAAATCATTTCAAACTAAAATGACCCCAAGGTATTGTGTCAAATGAGTCGGTGATTAGTTTGCGCTTATCATCATGTGGACTTAACCCAATTTTACATTGCTCGATGGAAAACACATCATGATCGTAGGAACGGATTGTCTGTTGGGTTACAGTCTTTTCTTTGTTTGCTCTTAAACAATCGACATAATCATTGAAACAAATTTTATTTTTAACAACACATTTCTTAACTCCTTTATATTTTTTTGGTTATACCAAAATTTTCCAACTCACAATCTAATATTTCTTTACTCACCCCCTTTCTGTGTAAACGTTTTTTTTCCTTTTCAATATCAGTATCTGTTATATCTAATTTATAACTATACATTTTGGAGCGCAATCCAGCAAAATGTGTTATAATTTTTCCGTTAGCCTCATCCTTCATCAGACCTAGAACCTTTTTATTCACTCGCGGTATACCATATATATTATTTGGGGAATAGTCAGATGTATCAAATCTTTCAATATTTTCTGAAATAATTTCTTTATATACATCATCACATGCCAACTCATAAATGAAGCTATCTGTATCAGTATACATTAGTTTACATTTCGCAACACCCATGGAAGGTAGCATGAAATTGTAGTGAAAATCATACATAACTATTTTTGATAAGAGGCATAAGATGTCCGGAGGACTGCTCACTGCTTATATCCTATACAATAGGAAAGTTGGGTCGAAAATCCATCAGAAAACAACTACTTTCCTGGCTAATGCCACGACGAACATTGAATTACATCTGATGAAATTTCCGTGCAGAGTTCCTACAAGGTTCTCTCTGCAATTGCTTGGTTGCATGGGAATGTTCATCGAAACATTCGGACCACCTATATATCGATTTCGGAGTGTTGCTCCTCATCAGTATAGGGTAGGTCTAGCAGTCAATAACTAATGACTGCAACGAATGAATCGACGACCAAACCCATTTAAAGACCGAAACTGAGATCGCGCCCGCACAGTGGATTAATTCCAAACTGCGAGCGCCATCTCAGTGCCGGAAGTCCAACCAAAGCAATACCCATGACCACGATCGTCAAGACCGTATATAAAACAGAAAAGAAAACTGTAGGTCACAATGAGCTTATGACAAGAGGCATAAGATGTCCGGAGGACTGCTCACTGCTTATATCCTATACAATAGGAAAGTTGGGTCGAAAATCCATCAGAAAACAACTACTTTCCTGGCTAATGCCACGACGAACATTGAATTACATCTGATGAAATTTCCGTGCAGAGTTCCTACAAGGTTCTCTCTGCAATTGCTTGGTTGCATGGGAATGTTCATCGAAACATTCGGACCACCTATATATCGATTTCGGAGTGTTGCTCCTCATCAGTATAGGGTAGGTCTAGCAGTCAATAACTAATGACTGCAACGAATGAATCGACGACCAAACCCATTTAAAGACCGAAACTGAGATCGCGCCCGCACAGTGGATTAATTCCAAACTGCGAGCGCCATCTCAGTGCCGGAAGTCCAACCAAAGCAATACCCATGACCACGATCGTCAAGACCGTATATACGGTCTTGACGATCGTGGTCATGGGTATTGCTTTGGTTGGACTTCCGGCACTGAGATGGCGCTCGCAGTTTGGAATTAATCCACTGTGCGGGCGCGATCTCAGTTTCGGTCTTTAAATGGGTTTGGTCGTCGATTCATTCGTTGCAGTCATTAGTTATTGACTGCTAGACCTACCCTATACTGATGAGGAGCAACACTCCGAAATCGATATATAGGTGGTCCGAATGTTTCGATGAACATTCCCATGCAACCAAGCAATTGCAGAGAGAACCTTGTAGGAACTCTGCACGGAAATTTCATCAGATGTAATTCAATGTTCGTCGTGGCATTAGCCAGGAAAGTAGTTGTTTTCTGATGGATTTTCGACCCAACTTTCCTATTGTATAGGATATAAGCAGTGAGCAGTCCTCCGGACATCTTATGCCTCTTGTCATAAGCTCATTGTGACCTACAGTTTTCTTTTCTGTTTTATATACGGTCTTGACGATCGTGGTCATGGGTATTGCTTTGGTTGGACTTCCGGCACTGAGATGGCGCTCGCAGTTTGGAATTAATCCACTGTGCGGGCGCGATCTCAGTTTCGGTCTTTAAATGGGTTTGGTCGTCGATTCATTCGTTGCAGTCATTAGTTATTGACTGCTAGACCTACCCTATACTGATGAGGAGCAACACTCCGAAATCGATATATAGGTGGTCCGAATGTTTCGATGAACATTCCCATGCAACCAAGCAATTGCAGAGAGAACCTTGTAGGAACTCTGCACGGAAATTTCATCAGATGTAATTCAATGTTCGTCGTGGCATTAGCCAGGAAAGTAGTTGTTTTCTGATGGATTTTCGACCCAACTTTCCTATTGTATAGGATATAAGCAGTGAGCAGTCCTCCGGACATCTTATGCCTCTTGTCATAAGCTCATTGTGACCTACAGTTTTCTTTTCTGTTTTATATACGGTCTTGACGATCGTGGTCATGGGTATTGCTTTGGTTGGACTTCCGGCACTGAGATGGCGCTCGCAGTTTGGAATTAATCCACTGTGCGGGCGCGATCTCAGTTTCGGTCTTTAAATGGGTTTGGTCGTCGATTCATTCGTTGCAGTCATTAGTTATTGACTGCTAGACCTACCCTATACTGATGAGGAGCAACACTCCGAAATCGATATATAGGTGGTCCGAATGTTTCGATGAACATTCCCATGCAACCAAGCAATTGCAGAGAGAACCTTGTAGGAACTCTGCACGGAAATTTCATCAGATGTAATTCAATGTTCGTCGTGGCATTAGCCAGGAAAGTAGTTGTTTTCTGATGGATTTTCGACCCAACTTTCCTATTGTATAGGATATAAGCAGTGAGCAGTCCTCCGGACATCTTATGCCTCTTGTCATAAGCTCATTGTGACCTACAGTTTTCTTTTCTGTTTTATATACGGTCTTGACGATCGTGGTCATGGGTATTGCTTTGGTTGGACTTCCGGCACTGAGATGGCGCTCGCAGTTTGGAATTAATCCACTGTGCGGGCGCGATCTCAGTTTCGGTCTTTAAATGGGTTTGGTCGTCGATTCATTCGTTGCAGTCATTAGTTATTGACTGCTAGACCTACCCTATACTGATGAGGAGCAACACTCCGAAATCGATATATAGGTGGTCCGAATGTTTCGATGAACATTCCCATGCAACCAAGCAATTGCAGAGAGAACCTTGTAGGAACTCTGCACGGAAATTTCATCAGATGTAATTCAATGTTCGTCGTGGCATTAGCCAGGAAAGTAGTTGTTTTCTGATGGATTTTCGACCCAACTTTCCTATTGTATAGGATATAAGCAGTGAGCAGTCCTCCGGACATCTTATGCCTCTTGTCATAAGCTCATTGTGACCTACAGTTTTCTTATATATATATATATGAGTGTAGTCATAATCGGAAATATTAGTGTCATTTAATCGATTATAAAAATACTCCCTATTTGGCAACTCGATTTCGTTCAATTTTTCCTCATTTTCAATATAATCATAGGGAAATACACCTTTCCGAGTCAACAATTTAAAATTCGGTTCCGATAAACTACTAAATTCTTTTTTCAAAATCTTCAAATCATTTATCCTTGATGTTGATACGAGGGCATCGAGACTTGCTCCCAAGAAACGGAAAGAGTCAATGAATCTGAATTTGATACTGGTTTCAGAGTCATATTGAGTGAATGAAATATATTTTTCTCTATTTATCGGAAGTACACTCACACGACTATGTTTGGTGATATCTCGAATTATGAAATGACTATCGTATCCTGAGAGATTGTGAAATGCAATAGGTACAACGAACAGCTTTCTTCTAGAGTAAGTACATTGTCAAAAGAATTTGGTGGAAAAATCGAAACGCTCAGCAGTAAGTTAGTTCAATCAACTCAAATGAACGTTGAACGCTATGAGAAGCTATTTACTCTATGTGATGAACTCGGTAAGAATTTCAAAGCTGAAATTGGTAGTATCCGTGAAGAAATACTGAAGAAATCGGCAGAAATAGCTGAAATGAAATTGCTTCATGTTACATCAGACAAACAAATAAAAAAGAAGTTTTCCCAATTGGAGTATGATTTCACACAACAAATAACTCAAATGGAATCCGCTGCGGCGAATTCAACAACAGCAATATGAAGTTATATAATCTACAAGAGTAAGGGTAATAAATTGATAGGTTTTCCATTCTTACCCACAGTTATGACTTCCACAGAGAAGATTCAACTTGTACATGAACTACATAAACCAATTAGAAAAAATTATCTCCGTCGTCGTACCATCATCAGGGGATTGGATGATTTGTGGCAAATGGATTTGGCTGAAATGAGATCGTACGCCCATCAAAATCGAAATTTCAAACTGATTCTGGTTGTTATAGATTGTTTTTCGAAATTCGTGTGGACTAGACCGCTGAAAACAAAGACGGGTGAAGAAATTACCGAAACGTTTGAAGATATTTTGACACATACGAAACGTTGTCCAAAAAATCTGCAAACGGATCAGGGTAAGGAATTCTACAATGCCAAATTCCAGAATTTGATGAAAAAACATGGAATAAATCACTACAATACGTACAGTATCATGAAGGCTGCCATGGCAGAGCGTGTTATAAGAACATTGAAAGAAAGACTCTATAAGTATTTTAGTTTGAATGGTACCTACAAATGGCTAAATATATTACCCGAAATCACAAAATCCTACAATGAAACTAGACACACTAAGACGGGTATGCGACCATCTGAAATTGACAAATCCAACGAAAAACAAATTCTCAAATCAACATACACCCACTTGAAAATTGTTGGACCAAGAAAATTCAAAGTTGGTGATGTTGTGCGAATAAGTAAGGCGAAACATGTTTTTGAAAAAGGGTATACACCTAATTGGACTACTGAATTGTTTAAAATTGTTAAAATCAACATCACCAACCCCACGACCTTCATGTTGGAAGATATGCAGGGTACACCGATCAAAGGAGGGTTTTATGAAGAAGAATTACAAAAAACTGCCAATCCTGATATTTATCTCGTTGAAAAAGTTTTGAGAAAAAAAGGTAAAAAGGTGCTCGTTAAATGGCTTGGTCTGGATGCAAAACATAACAGTTGGGTTGAAAATTCTGATTTTGTATAGAATTTGATGGAAAACAAGCACAAATCATGCAAGTTTGCTGGGCCGTTCGTCTCAAAAGTTTCACACTTCAAGTCAAATAGTAACAATTTTTCCTCATTTTCAATATAATCATAGGGAAATACACCTTTCCGAGTCAACAATTTAAAATTCGGTTCCGATAAACTACTAAATTCTTTTTTCAAAATCTTCAAATCATTTATCCTTAATGTTGATACGAGGGCATCGAGACTTGCTCCCAAGAAACGGAAAGAGTCAATGAATCTGAATTTGATACTGGTTTCAGAGTCATTTTGAGTGAATGAAATATATTTTTCTCTATTTATCGGAAGTACACTCACACGACTATGTTTGGTGATATCTCGAATTATGAAATGACTATCGTATCCTGAGAGATTGTGAAATGCAATAGGTACAACGAACAGCTTTCTGAAGTTAATATTACAGGGTGCTTGATGTGCCCACCCCCTAAATGCTCCGGAATAGTGACAATGATCTTTAACTATTATATCCTTCTTTGTAAACGGTTTTTCACAAATATGACATACGCTTACATTAGCAATATCAGGTGTACCTGTCATTGGTATGATATTCTTGAATTTTGACTCAACACATTTAGCAATATCAGCCATTTCTCTAACAAACCACTCCATACAATCCGAACCTCGATAACCTCGATAGAATGATAGAGAGTCGTCATATGCACACTTAAAATAGTACCCTGCACTATAAGCTTTATGATGCTGATACTTTAATGTTTTTTCTGAAATTTTCGCTCTACATTTTTCCAACAGGGATTCAAAATCTGCGTAAATTACAAAGGGGCATTTTTGTTTATAAATATGATTTTTAAATTCAACAGAGTCGTATGTTGGAAAAGAAATTTTACATTCATTCATATTCTCACAAAGTGTATTATGATCATCTAAATTTTGCTGACTACGAAAATAGTTGAGACATCTGTCACACAAATTTTTTTTGCCATTTTCCTTACTCAGCTGTTTTGATAGGAGTCTCGACATATTTTTTATTAGACAATAGTGGTATTTTATATCAACATTTTCACTATCAGCAGGTGGAGCATCATAATCGTTTAATTTTGGAAAATATTTGTCTTGGATTATTAGCAAATTTACATGACGCTCCAACTTTTTTAACGTTAATCGAACAGGTACTACGGTGTAAAATGATGATTTTTCTTTGCTTCCACTCAATTCTAACGCATATACATTAACTGAAATATTATTCATTTTTTCGAATTTTGTTATGCGATGTAAAGGCATAGGTGCATCTAGATCTTCTGTATGCAGAACTGCTCTATAATGAGGATATGATGAAATTCTATAAGGTTTTTTTCCAGATTCAATGGGATGGAGTGCGCTAACTATACTCCAATAAAAACAGGAAAAGTCGGTATTCTTAATATTTATACATGCATGCTTCTTCAAAATTTGCTCTGGAAGCCTGATAAATGAGGAACCATTGCCCATTTCATATTTGTTGATTGCGACTTCTAACGAAATTATTTTATTCAAAGCCCACCCACTATTTTTTTCAGCAAATTCACTCAATTTATTCAAAATTACATCGATAACGTCAATTCTGAACCAATCACCCATTTCCATTCCTACGTCCACAATAACATTAGGTGTATTGAAGTGTTTTCGATCTACTATTTCGGCATCATTTGCCTTCTTGATAAAATCACCGCAAAATGTAAAGTTCACTTTCAACATTGCAAATCCCTTGAGTATTTTCAAAATTTTACTCATAACCAATTTAAAAGAATCATTCAAAAAATCTTTGATTTCCTTATGTTTCAAATTCAAAACAAGTCCCGTTTGAATTCTGGAATTAAATATTGAATTCACCGATACCCATCGAATTGAATGCTTCCGTTTAGAAGAAACATGTTCATTCATCGATTTGATGTAAAATCGCATCCGTTTGAGCTCCCCAATTTTAGTTTGAATTTTACGTTTTTGTCCTATTGAAAACTTACGTTTTTTCAGTGCTAAAACACATTTTTGTATATGTACTCTAATTGATTTCAAAGCAAAGCTAGTCAATGGTTTTGAAAAATTATTTTTAATCTCTAGGAGAGTCTCATCAATTTTGGTTAGGGTGTTATTGAAATTATCCATACTGTATCAAATATTTCACTCAAAATGTAACTCACTTTTATAATTTTTTATACGGCTGCGATCTCAAACACGTCGCTGCTGCTGCCGGCCTCAGTTTCTCTGCGGATCAGAGAATATTTCCCAGGAAGGAATAATGGGATCTGCTTCTTTATTACCTCCGTCACCCGTTTCGGTAAGAACACGTTCAGCTCACCAATTTCTACTACTATGGATTCCCCAAACCTCGTCTGCACCACTCTTATGTCCTCGATGATGTGGGGGCGATTGACCGGTAGATCTCTCAGTGGTGCCGTTTTTTTGTATAGAATTGCAGCAGTCTCGTTAATAGCTGAAAGATCCATCTATCAAAAAAAACATCATTTCAATTGATTGTTAACAGTTTGAATTTCAGATAATCTTGATAATAAAATATTTGAATATAAGCAAAATCACGTTATCTAAATGTGTAAGTACTTTTGGAAAAACGTACACAACTATCAAATGGAAATAATTACTTGAATTTCAGTTAATTTTAATAATAAAACATCCGTGTAGAAACAAAATCATATGTAATCTAAATGACAGGGTGAGTACTTTTGAAAAAAAAATGCACACAACAATCAAATTCCACACACTAAATATCGTAAAAAAACTTACTTTGATTCAAAGGTTGGGTTGCGTAGAAAGGCGTTCAGTACTATTCTTTGCTACACTTTGGTGATGAGTGATACTTCTCCAAGCACAGATCCTGCTTTTATTGAATGTGATATGGATACAAAAAATTTGTTGACCTCAAACAACTTGTTGATAATCAACCTTCAGACCGTAACTTCTGCTAAGTCGTAACGATCATGATTTCACATCAGCAGTGCAAATCATCCATGCATGGTAATTAAAATCATGACTTGCGATAAAATATCGATTTAGGTGATGACCCTACATCGCAATAGATTGAAAAGCCATGATGAGCTCGATTTCAGATTCGAATTGCAAATCAATCATGTAGATAATTAAAAACCATCCATGTGTGAATAACAATTTTATCTTCAATCGATTGCATTATATCGCATGAGTTTCAGATTATGTTAATTAAAACGGGAAAGTTGTTTGCGCCGACTTGGATTAAAAAAGCGATGATTCATTTCGATTAAGTTTCATTTATTTTTAACGAATATTACATGGTAGTCTTCTCTCGACTATAATATTTAATAAAAGTAGCACCAAAATAAACACTGATATGAGAAAATTTTTATAAAGTTCATATTCTACCCTTTTTACTTGTAATAGTGGGGTATTTATTTCTTCATCTATATCTGATTGAAAAGTTGACCAATTTTCTGTATCACGTTCACGTAGATCATGGAATATCAGCTTCAGGTTATACTTGAAAGATATATTCTTCGGAACATCGGTAGCAAATACTGGGAGTTCCCCTCCATTCATTGAAGTCGAACTCATCATTTGCCATTCTGTTCTATTACATCTACGATTGAATTCTTCTGTTCTCAAACATATTGCAATGTATTTCACTCCTGCTGGTACGTTTATATATAGAACATCATTCAAGATTGCAGTTAGGAGTACAAAGGTTGACTTCAGTAGCACCATGATGTAGGTGAGGTTCAATCCTTCGGCAAGGGTATATTGTTTGAGGTGTATTACGTTCGAATACCTTATCCCAAATAGCTAAATCACTAAGTTGCTCCACAACGTTTTTTTTATCTTCATAAAATTTAATATCTTTACTCAATTCTCTCACACGTCTACTGAATTCCACAATTTTAGATATGTACTCTTCAGAAGTCATTTTACTACTAATTATTTTGAGTATTGAATGCTATTAACATACCCTACCACCCTACCACAATAATATAAACTAGTCTTGAAGTTTTTTTAAATTTTCATTCTAAATAGCCCAATTATCATATGGCAAGCAAAAACACCATAACACTCAAAAAACCCTATGCAGTTGGGTAAAGAATGCTTGCACGACCGCTATAACGCGAATATTATCTAAAAAAATGCTTTATGCGCCACTCTGTACACCTACTATGAGCCATACTGTATAATAAGTTTTATTTCTACATCCATTCAGATAGTAAAATTCTTTGTGAGACACCCAGTACATTTTTTCTGTGGTAGTATATTTTTTCTAGTACTAAGAAAACATCTATCAGCGCACGTCATCCACCAAACGTATAACCAACATTTAAATCTACATTATCAACATGGTCTCATAGCCATATCGGTTGGTTTACGGCTTTCGAATCCGAAGATGGCTGGTGGCTTTTTATCCATGCAAGCTTACGGAATCTTTTTTGTTCAAAGTGGCCTAGAACTCTTGTTGCTGTACTACTTTATTAATTTCTGAGTTTCTTTCATACTGGTACACGAATTGAAGCATTTGAAAAAATCTCTTATATTCATGAGATATCCACAGTAATTGTGGATGTGATTGAACTGCAAGACATATTTTGATATCATCAATTTCTGAGTCCTTTCCAAACTCGTACACGAATTGAAGCATTTAAAGAACACTCTTATCTTTTGTTTTCCTACTAGATTCGAATAGGATATCCATAAGATATCCGTTGACGGATTTGGAATGGATATCCTTCATAATATGTCCTATGGATGGCCATAAGATATCCAAAGCAAATATCGATAAGTTTGAATTGCATAATTAATTCACATATGGACTGAATAATTATTTGTAAACATCTCACTTTTCGTTTTTCTACTGGATTTGAAATAGATAAGATAAAATAAGATAATAAGATATCCGTCGATATGTTTAAAATGGCTTTGAAATAGATTGCCATAAGGTACCCAAAGCATATAAACTAAGGTTTAAATTAGAAGATTTATTTTTATGCTATCAATTTCTGAGTTTTTTCCAAGCTCGTATATTCAGATTGCGTTTTTTGGAACAATTTGATTTGAATTCCTACTGGATTTGAATTGGATATCTATAAGATATCCGTCGATGGATTTGAAATGGACATCTTTCTGAAAATATCCTATGGATGGCCATAAGCTATCCAAAGCAATCATAAGCGTATATTTCATGCTTTCTATTATTCGTTGGATACGAATCAACACACATATTAGGGACCTGCTTCATTCATTATACTACAAATCCACTTCTCATGAAAACTCCTCCATATATTTCCCTAATTTCTCACACAGAACTGTCGATTCTGAGAAGTCCTATTGATTATGAGCATTTTCCTATTCCTTTCAAAAATTGAGGATGGTACGGGGTGTTTTCATGTGAAACAAATTTAAATATTTGAAAAATTTAAGTTTCTCCGGAGTGAAGGTGTTGCTATGATTACTAATCCGAAGACATTTTTGACCTATTTTGCATTCACAGTATCGACAGTAACGTTAATATAACTACAGTAGATGTTAACTGTTGAAACGTCGTGACTCAAACACATGCAAAGAATTTATTTTCTTTGTTTCTAGACAATGGAAGTCCAGAAGAATTGTACTAATAGTATTGCGATTGATATCAGACACCCTATGTATCAAAATAGCAAATGTCATCGTGAAAAACTCTCTTGTCAGATTTCATTAGACTTGTCAAAGAGATCTTATCATTTCCAAACCAAATTAAACGTTTATGCAAGTTTTGTTAACGAAGACCATGTAATATAGTCGCATAAACGTTAACTTTTTTTGAAAAAGGAACTGGAAACCAGGTGTGTTGTTGAGCTGATGCTATTGTGTTGTGCATTTTTATTACTCAATTGTGTGTCAAATTCATTAACATTTCATCATTTGTAAAGGTATACCTTGAAGAAATAGGTAAGTGATTGTGTATTTCAATCATGCATTCAAACCAATCATGCCTATGTCGAGGTAGGGATAATAATTAATCCCAAATCAAATTTACTAAAAAACAAGTATGGAATTGGAGCGATTAGCTGAAGAATCTCCAAGTTTTGCTAACTCAGATGACGCCTGTTCCATCTTACCTTCAACGTCATAGTAACTTAGCAGATAATAGTAAAACTACCGAAGAAGCTATAATAACTTGGCTGAGAAGAGCCAAAGAAAGAAATTTGTCAACCTTGAAGAAAGAGGAAATGCTGTAGGATGAGGATGAAACCCAAGACATTAATAGTGTTCTACTCTTTCCATGACTTTACTTTTGAAGTTTTTTTCATACGATTTCCTTTTTTTCCAAACGATTTTTTTTTGTATTAGTAGATAACTAATGAGAGAGACCTGGGAGGAGCGCCACGGCAAATAATAACAATTATGACCAGTCAGCAAAAACCCATGAGAGAGCAATGGGAGTCAAGTTCAATGACCTATTTCAAGGTTAATGAATGTGTTGGATATCAAATTACTTTGAATTTGCTGACGTCACGTTACAGACCAGTCTCGACAAGTAGGAGAAATCCGAGATGGGTTCAATGACCTCTTTCAATAAGTGTACGTGTCAGGTATCAGATTACATTCGATAACATCCGGTGAATGAAATTTAATACAGGTTCAATGACCTATTTCAAGGTTAATGAATGTGTTGGATATCAAATTACTTTGAATTTGCTGACGTCACGTTACAGACCAGTCTCGACAAGTAGGAGAAATCCGAGATGGGTTCAATGACCTCTTTCAATAAGTGCACGTGTCAGGTATCAGATTACATTCGATAACATCCGGTGAATGGAATTTAATACAGGTTCAATGACCTCTTTCAATAAGTGCACGTGTCAGGTATCAGATTACATTCGATAACATCCGGTGAATGAAATTTAATACAGGTTCAATGACCTTCAATAAGTGCACGTGTTGGATATCAAATTACTTTGAATTTGCTGACGTCACGTTACAGACCAGTCTCGACAAGTAGGAGAAAACCGAGATGGGTTCAATGACCTCTTTCAAAAAGTGCACGTGTCAGGTATCAGATTACATTCGATAACATCCGGTGAATGAAATTTGATACAGGTTCAATGACCTATTTCAAGGTTAATGAATGTGCTGGATATCAAATTACCTGGAATTCGATGACGCCATATTTCCGGTGAATGAAATTTGATACAGGTTCAATGACCTATTTCAAGGTTAATGAATGCACTGGATATCAAATTACTTGGAATTTGCTGATGCCATATTTCCGGTGGGTGTAATTTGATACGGGTTCAATGACCCATTTCAAAATGAATGCACGTGTTGGATATCAAATAACTTGGAATTTGCTGACGTCATATTTCCGGTGAGCGAAATTTGATACGGGTTCAATGACCTCTTTCAAAATGAATGCACGTGTCGGATATCAAATTACTTGGAATTTGCTGACGCCATATTTCCGGTAGGCGAAATTTGATACGAGTTCAATGACCTATTTCAAGGTTAATGAATGCACGTGTCAGGTATCAGATTTCATTTGCAAACATCCGGTCACGTGTCATCAGCAGAATCCAATACAGGTTCAACGACCTCTCATAAAGTCAAAACCTATGAGAGAGCAAAAGGAGTCAAGGTCAAAACCTATGAGAGAGCAATGGGAGTCAAGGTCAAAACCTATTATATTGTTTCATTTGGAAAGTCCTGAAGTCGGAAACGATACAATAAAATGGAAACTTGGAAGTACACATCTTTGTCAAAGATGATATTACTTAAAGATAACAAATGATTTTCAAAAAATCACTTTGCTTCCCCTCCACCGCATTTTTTATATATTACTATAAGAAAAGTCTATCCAACTCCAGTTTGCGTGAAACGATCAATATGTTCACAAATCTTATCATTTTACAAGCCATTTGGCAAGGGTTTCTCTTCATTCAACAGCCCAACAACGTTTGTGAAGTTTTCATATGCTTTGATATTAATGGTACATGGAATGAAACTTGGCCCTCCAAGTGGCCGAGGATGATTCCGTTTGAATTCAATGATGTGGAAACTCTAAAAATTTCAATACCATCCAACAGCACAGAATACAAGTTAATAATGAGGAAATATAATTCAACTGAACGGACAGATAGGATCAAGCTATACCCCTCCCCACCATCAGCTAATATAAGAGATGATTCAGAGTCTACAATACTTCAATCTCTGATTTACTACATAGCTTTCTGCTCTTCAGTAACAGTGCTCACTTCATTGGTGGAAAGATTTCAAAAAATATGGAGGGAACTCACTGCCTGATGGATCTTATAACCAAACATGAGAAGCTCAAACCTTTATATAAATTCACCGAAGATGAACTACGACAATTTCCACTACAATATTTGATTCATAAGGCTAGACCTCAGGAACTTCTATTGGTATGGCACAAACTACCAGATGAATATATGGGAAACTTTGAACTACAGGTTCAGCTACCTTGCTTCATTCATCACAATCGACCTGAGTGGATGGAACATGTAGATGGTCCGGCTCCTTCACAATCAAAATGTCATTCATGCTTGGGAAGTTTAAAGTGATATGTTTTTAGGGTATTAAAAAACAATTTTTTCAATATTTTCGTTTTATTCGATAACAATTACAGATCCAGAATTCATTCATCTATCAAATTATCTGCCATTGTAATGAGGAGATCCAACATTGCGTCATTATCTTTCGGATTCAGTTTATGATGGCCCCAAGCTAATGTTTCCACATTATTGGGCAAAACAAATCTTTTGTCGTCACTAGATGATAACGCAATCTTGTTTCTCAATTCCGTGTAAATGGTATGTAAATAAGAAGTGAAAACATACATTTTGCGTAAGATAGTGCCACCTCTTTCAACAATTCGAATATAATCTGAAATTTGGAGTGTATTCTCTGTGACATTTTTGGAAACTCCTTTCGCCTTTTTCATCACTGTTGTGCTCTTGATACAATATGCCTTCGCACCTGTCCCATTAAAACATTCTACCGGTGATCCTGAAAACTCGTCTTTCATCTTACCGACCATTGATACTGTTTTAGGAACGTTGTGAATATTGTCAAATGTAAAATTAGATGTATCAAAGTATTCTATATTTTCTCTCATATCATCGTATACATTTTCTGTGAGTATCTCCAGAATCAGTGAATCGATATCAGTGTAACAGAGGTTCGCTTTCTTACCATACTTTGTTTTAATGTATCCATAATAAAAATCATAAATTATGGTTTTTGAAATATCTAAAATTGAAAACCCTACGTAAAGCGGCTTGTCATAGGTAACTGTTAATTTCTCCATTTGAACAGCTACCAAATTCTCATCAAACAGTGAACAGGATTTGAAATGAGGTTTTGCTATGAATCCTTCAGCTCCCACAGACCCTGGCATATTTTTCCAGTGACTGCATAGTTTTATGTCTTGTCTCTTGTCCACGTTCTCCATAGTTTTTCCAAATATCGAGTTTATGATGAATTTGAAGAAATCACGTTCAAATTCATTTCTGGCAGAATTCCGAAGATTTGTGTTTAAATCAATATATTGCTTCAGCCATGCTGACTGTGTGAATTCCAAAACCCTGTGTACCTTCTTCAATTTCAATCCATATTTCAAACATTGCTTCAAATTTCTGTAGTGTATGATGTATCTTTCCTTAGACATCAAATTTGGTGTCAACTTAGAATAATTGCTTCCAGGAGGTTTAATATTTTCTGGACAGAAAGGGAGGTCATTATGATCATCATGTAAATTTGGTGGATAGTCCAAATCAACTTCTAGTACATACCCCTTCAAAGATGTATTCTCAATTTCGAAACAGACAAAATTTTCTAGCTCATACTGCTCAAGCCATCTGAAATCTCGTATTGGAAGACATTCACTCATATTAGCTCCATACAAATTTGTTGCATCAAGATATAAAATATATGAGTTCGGTTTGGAAGGATTATAAGATGGTATAAACTGATTATTAGCTATAGCCTTTCTTTTACTGCATTGACTAACACCACCTCGAATTCCTTTTTTAAAAAAGTGAACCATATCAATATCAGTTAGGAGCTCTAGTTCAACCTTAGTTAAACGTAGCATAGCATCCCAACTGAGGGAAGGAGTTGTCACGTACTGGGCTGGATCCAATTTATATTTTTCCAAACATACATCTCTGAAATTTTCGAAGACATCTGCCAATAGTAGAACATCTGATTTTAAGTAAACATCTGAGTATTCTCCTAGAGTTGAGCATCCGAATTCATTCCATACTTTAGAAGCTCGATAGTAATCCTCTTCGGAAATTTCTCTGCCTTTCAGAATATCGAAGAATTCAGATTTACTTGGTAATGTAGGCTGCTCCAATTTTTCATAGGAGTCAACATATGAATAAGGAAAAACGCCTTTGCGTCTTATCATATTGAACTTTCTATCATCATGAAAATATTTCCTCACCTCTCGACATTGAGATGGCTTCAGTGTTTTACTCAGATTATCTAGAGATTTGGATAAGAAGCGAAAAGAGTCTGTAAATCTCAGAGAGATGTATTTGTCTCTTATTTTGCGGTTTTCTGATTTTTCAACCAAATATGATTTGGTGAATGAAATATACTTCTCTTTGTTTTGGGCAATCACTGAGATATTCTCATTTTTCGAAGCCAGTTTTTTTATAAACAGATGACAATCATAATTTGTTAAATTATGAAAGAAAACAGGAATGAATTTCACCACTTTATACTGTGAATTACATCTGGAATGAGCGCTTGCGCGGTACACACCTGTCAAGTGACAGTGATCTCGGACTTTGACGTCTTCAGGTTTATAGGCGTTACCACAAATATGACAGTGTGTAGAATTCTTAAATTCACTGTCTTCTTTTGCTGAAAGAGGAAGCATTTCTTTCACTTGTTTTAAATGTTTGTTATATAAATCCGGAACAAGGTCATCTAACATTCTAACAAACACCTCGGCACAATCACTTCCACGATATTGTATGAACTTCGAGTTTTTGTCATCAAAATTACACTTCACATAAAAAGCGAATGAATATGGCTCGTGTTCATACGATTTCAATGTGAATGAGTGCTCATCAGATGGTTCACTATGATGAATAGGTTTCAACAAACTCTCAAAATCTGCATATATCACAAATGGAACTGGAAGCTGTTTTTCGAAATTGGTGAATTTGAGAATATTTCCAGGTACCATCTCACCATACTTGTTGATAATCATATCTGGTTTTGGAAGTAAAACACACAGATGATTACAATCATACTGTTGATGAGTCATCAATTTTTCACTTGTAGAAAAGAATTGGAGACAACCATCACAAATATATACACGACCATTATGCTTGGATTTTTGTCGTGATACCAATCTTGACAGATCTGTAATGAGGCAATAGTGGCTATTTTCATCCAAATCAGCTATGAGTAGAAGATTCACATGAGTTGCAGATCGATGTGTTGTGAAATGTAAGGGCCCCACGATGTTGGTAACCATTTTACCCTCCTTGAATTGTGTATCTATTCCAAAAACATTGACAGATATATTGTTCATTCTATCAAATTTGGAAACATCCTTCAATTTCATTGGAAAATCAATGCCTTCAAAATCAAGTAACGTAGTATAATGTGGATACGAAAATGTGCTCGATGGATCTCCATTCGAAGGAAAAACTGCTGCCATAATGGACCAAGCGAAACAAGCACTATCCGAGTTCTTCACATTCAGAACAGCTTGCTTAAATTCAATTGTTTTGGGTAACTCGACATACGACGAAGCTGATAATGGATGATATGTGTTTATATTCACATCGAGATACCAAATCTTTTGTAATGACCAACCTGAGTCTCGTTCCTGAAATTCGGAAGCTTTTGAAATCATCTCATCTCTGAATTCCTCATAAATGTAATCCAAATCAGTGGAACAAGTGATGATTTTGTTTTTTGTATTGAAGGATTTCATGTCACTTAATTCTTTCTCAGGTATAATGTAGTGTCCAAATAGTTCAAAATTTATTTTCAAATCCATGAAGTTGACGTAATCAACACATCTTCCACTACTTTTAAATCGATAACTTGCTATTCTATTCTTGAACGCGTGTTGAAGTTTTTCGATACCGTCTTCCAGTTTCGATGAAATATTCGCATGCAACCTCTTCCTCGACTGCTGAGCGCTGGTAGATGAATCAGTCAGTTTGATTTTTTTCAACTGTGGAGCATTGGTGACCCTTCCTGCTAGTTCACCATCAGCTTCTTTGAAGAAGCACCTCTTTTGCAAGTGTCGGTTTAGATTATATTTTGTTGAAAAATTCATTTTACATATGTCACACTTCATGATCAATCAACCTCAGAGGTACGAATACTAACTGTAGTTGTTAGAACAACTCCGATTAAATAGATAAAACCCTCGATATTCGCTTGCGCATTGCTGTTTCTATAGCAGTCAATGACCTTGTGGAAAACATCGGCTGACTAGACAACCGGATGCTGTAAGTTCAATGACATGTCGAGTCATCAATCTGATTAATTGCGGATGTTACAAGGTGAATGACTTCAAGGTGGAAACATCTGGTGACTAAACAAACGGACACATATTGAGACATTCCTGAAGTGCTCTTTGACTCGTTAAATCCTGTAATGAAATCTCAAAAATAAAGTAAATTGTTTTGGGGTATTTTTATTAAGATATATCCATTATATACATTTGATATACATAATAAACATTTGAAAGTGCACATATACAATTGTCTTTAGTATGATAGGAACAACTTGCTCCAGATGCTTGTAAACCGGGTTGTTCTCCAAATTCTATGACTGGCTGCTGGGTGAATTTTTTGATATATTCTGCTTTTTCCCTTCCTTTGACAAAAATAGTATCAACTCCCTCAGTGAGCCTCTTCATTATATTTCCAAATTGATGTAATGGTGTGAATCCATCATTCCAATGTATACAATGATGATTGTGCATCAACCAAGTGGCCTGACTATGGAATTTTGGTGGGAGCATGTTTAATGGAAATGGAGGTTTGAACACATAGTGAGAAACTTTAATTCCATCGAATGCAGCCAATTCCTTTGTTATAAATTCATCATTTTCGATAGTGAAACCTTGCACATCTATTACCAATATCATATTTTCAATTTGATAAGTTTTCTTATTAATGATTGTTTCGAATTGTATGACTCAATCAATTGTTTCAGTACTTTCAGGTTCTTATGATGTTGCTTCAATCTTCTTCGATACTCCGATATCATTTTCGAACTGATATTTCTAACATGCAAGTCTTTATATATAACAACATGCGGAGCATGCGCATTAATATTGTTCAACAATTTTCGTCAATGGATTATATGAAAATTCTTTCTCGTGTAGAATAAGGCAGTAGGCAGTTACATCTTTGGGTGTGGTTTCAGCAGTTTCAATTTCAATTCTAAGTACGATGGAACCGGTCTGAATAGCTTCTCTTTGACGTGAACAGTCGATGTGGACCAGAGGTGCCTTCACTTTGAATTCATTTGGATTGAAAATAGGTTGGTTTGATTTATGTTGATAGTAACTCTCTTGGAAGTTGGCATACATTTCATAGAGTTTTGCAAACTTGTTATTTTTGAAATCAAGATTCAAGTCATTGTAAGGATATCGTTCGGAATTCAGAAATACTCTCAAATTGCTGAGATTGCAGTGGTCGAATGTACTCATATCAGTGGTGAGCTTTCCTTTTTTACCTTGTTGAAATGCAATAATAACATGTCGCGGAGTTTCAACCTTCGTAGTTGTTTTCACAGCCCAAGTATGTCTTGTTGTTTCATTCAGAGAAGGGTACTCAATCAATTCCCAGCTTCTGAATTTCAGAGGAAGTTCAACATTGCTATTTATTATTTTATTCAACTCTAGTTGTTCCTGAATACTTAGTGTCACGTGAGGGACACACCAACTCAGTTTGCTTATGCTCACTTTCGGTTTTTCAGAATCATCTATACTAATCACAGCATCCAAATCATGACTCTCACGAATCAAAACTAGTTCTTGTCTCATATTGATCACAATTTTTCAGAAGTCTTCAAAAAAGCCAGCCCATAGCTTGAGCGGAATACACACATTGAAATTCCCATCATCATCAACTAATATTTTATCTCTCGTCCCAGCATTCACATCATCAAGTTTAGGAAACCAACCAGCATTTTGCATAGGTATACTTTCATTTTCACTCATGGATAGGTAATTTTTCATCGTTGATACTAGTCCAATGTTTCTGACAGAGTCTACCACCACACCATTCAGCTCATATCGGAGTTCACGAAATAAAAACGATATTGCATTGTTGATAAATTTTACTTTCGTAATTGGCTCCCCATCCGGTCTTGTGAGTTTTCCCTCTATATAGATATATGAGTTACAAGGTGATGTATAAGCGTCCAAGTCCTGAATTGGAATTCTTATTTCGTCATTATATTTGATTTCACTGGTGATATAAGGTTGATATGTATGAAACTGATAATCTTCGATTGCATTGTCACTGAATGGTTCACTCGTGATTTGTAGCAATTCCATTATATCAAGAGTTCCAATCCCAAAGACTTCAAGTACTCTTTGTGTTTTGGTGTTAGTAATTCGGCAGTTGCTTTCATACTATATTTCGAAGGTTGCTTAACCTTCTTTTTATAGGGTTGCTGGAATGCTGATTTATCAAATCTCCAGACCATTGTTTAAAGAGTCTTCCTTCTCAAGTGCAATCTAACAGTAACTTCTTCGTTCCGGAAATCAATTAAATTCAAATTTTGATCGACAACTCTCACCGTTATGTTGTTGATTGTCTTGATAGTGACGGGGAAATACAGAATATTCAATGGGGTTTCTACTATTTTATACCCTCTTGGTACTGTCGGAAAGAATTGATAAATCGTGTGCACTGGATTGCCATTCAAAAATGAACCCATCGCAATATTGCAATCAACACAAATTGTATTGATTGAAAGAATTTTCACTTCATGATCTGATTTGTAGATGTTATTTGCATTGAGGATTCTTTTTTCGAAGCATAATAATTGACCAATGGAATTTTGTACTGAAAAATTGATTTTGATATTGGTCCGAATGACCACTTTTGAAGTAGTCCAATTTGGGTCGATGGATACCTCAACATATTCATTGTTACTGGTCATCTGTTTAATGAGGATATCGAGAATATCTGTTACATCATAAAATCCTTCAGGAATTATATAACTAAATTCATCTCGTTCCTCCCATACCAAAACATTGTTTAATTTTGTTATGTTTGGAATAACATTGAAAGAATCGAAATTTGCCAAGCCTATTTCATACTCCATATCATCATCCAGATAAATTGGAGGGTTGAAATTATAACTCAACACTGAAGATGAATCACTCAATGTGAAAGTAAAAGACATAACTTCCTAATGATAGTTTATTGATTAGTGAAGGAAATACATCAGAGATACTGATTATATAAAAACAAAAGACAGTATTGCCCACACTGATAAGAATTAAACTTCTGTAAGGAATCATAGTTATATTTGATATTTTTAACGTCACCAGCGCCGAGGAAATATTTTATCAATTCCTTTGGTGGTTTGAGATTTCCATAACTATCGAAATATATAACTTCATCATTATTCTTGAAGTATGCCGTCCAATGAGTTCCTTCTCCTACGTCAGAATCAAGATTGATAATGCCGCACTCCTTGCTCTTTATTTTTGTGGGAAGTTTATCCCTCATGAAAACACCTCGAAAGTAAGGAATCCTCAAACGTTTCGCATTCTCTATCAAATCGATATTGGTTAAGGCTCGGCGTGGTAACTTCAACAGTTTTTTTGATACGGTTGAGCAAACATTCCATAACCTTTGCGTGGTTTCAAATATAAACCTTTTCCTTTTTGTTCCATCGCTAAATCATGTCTCTTTTGCTCAATGGTCAGTATAGACATGTCCTTGCAGAATTTCAAAGAACTATGCTCTTATTGTTGGAAAGACAAATTTAGTTTTCTCGATATCGATAAAGATTGTTCCTTAAATGAGGGGCGATACAGAAAGGGTTTCGATACATTCATTTATATATAAACATCAAGATTGTGGTATAGTTGTCAGTCATCATGAATAGTCAATTAAATGAACAACTATTAAGAGCAAGGAAGGCTTTGAGAAGAAAATATAAGACATTGAAATCCGATATAGCAAAATCTCATTCACATTTAGAAAAAACTTATGAACCAATCACTCAACCTTTGAAAGAGTTTTTGTCTGCTGTTCAACAGCCCCTAACGTCTCTCAAGCAAGAATTGAAACATGAAATTAAATCACCTCATTCAAGTTCTCAGTCGACACCCCAAAAATTGCATAAATCAACACCTCAAGAGTTTTATCAACCAAAATCTCAAGAATTTCATGAACCGACACCTCAAGAATTTCATCAACCAGCACCTCAAGAATTGTATCAAGCAACACCTCAAGAATTTTATCAGATCACTTCTGATGAAGAGACATTTCAACATGATTCAACCGCTCCAAAATCCGACTTCGATGGAAGTTATTTCGAGGAAAGTATGCGCCCTGTACTGAATCCACAAGAACAATACTTACAACAGTTTGCGATTCCTTTGCCCCGTGCATATATAGAAGACAAAATTTCAGATACGAAAAATACGTTTGATGACACTTTTGGAGTATATTTTGAACCGTCTACGGAAAAATATGCCATAGGTAACTCCTCTGTTGATTTTGATGGTGCCGATATTGTTATTGATAACAAGTTCAAATACAGTGGAACTGCAGGTTTATATGAATTGCTGTTCAAGAAACAACCCCTTGGGTATAGAAATAAAGATGTTGATTCATATATCGATATAATGAGAAGAAGTAATGTACATTACCTCCATTATGATCCTGCAAGGGATTTATCAACATCACATGCATCAAAGTTTGTTAATATAATAAAACCACGAATAACAACCTTACACTCTTTGGCTAAAGAACGAAATCTTGAAAAAACTCAAAAAGATACCAGTTTATCTCTTCCCAAATACAGATCAAGAATTAGTTCGGCCCCAGGAAGGACTACAAGGAGTAAAGTGGGCTCAGGGCTAACTATGCTTGATTTCAACACCATACCGGTTGAATATAAATATTTTGATGATTTCAATGAGCTAGTGGAGCGATTGAAACTCTTGATTGCAACACAATGTGCCGGAAATACCGGTGTGAAAAACGAATTTACAAGCATATTGGAGGAACTTCGCGAGGCAGGAATAATAAAATAAAAAATCTCCAAGATTTGACATCATTCGGTGTTTAGCCGTGACATCATGCCAATCGATAAATTCGGAAGACATTTCCTGAGAACATCTCAATCACCATATGCTAAACCAGAAACACTTTCAAGAGCCTCGCCGATCAATACACCTTTCTACATATGGAATCCATCTTCGTATCACACGAAATGTGTTATTCATTTGAGGGCAATCAAGGATATCAGGAAGAGTGTTGGTTTTTTTGTGTTGGAAAATGATGTGACGTCCTATGAATTTCCTGTTTCTGGAAAAATTGAAAGCATCAATTCTATACCAAATGATGTATATATATATCACTAGGAGAAGAAGATGCAGATACTGTTCCGTTAATCAGCCTCATAGGAAAGGTTTTAAATAAAGGTGATAAGATCACTTTCTTAGTCAATCAGCAGCAACATAATCAACTGTATGTCGAAATTGTACTTCAGTGCCCGATAACTGAAAATGGATAAAGTCAAAGAAGACATTGTAGGAGAATTGCACAGAAATTCACGAAGACGATTCAAAAGAAGGCGTGTTATCATCAAAGGTTTGAATGATCTACTTCAAGCTGATTTAGTTGAAATGATTCCTTACTCCAAAACTAATAAAGGATTTAGGTACATTCTGGTCGTTATAAACGTATTTTCCAAATATGTTTGGTGCGAGCCCGTTAAAACTAAAAGTGCAGGAGATGTGACTGATGCCATTCAAAAAATATTGAGAGATATGAAAACTAAAACCAAGAATTTACAAACTGATATGGGAAAAGAGTTCTACAATGGAAAATTCAAGCAGTTGATGGATAAGTGGAAAATCAATCATTACAGTACTTTCTCCAATTTGAAAGCTAGTATAGTTGAAAGAGTAAACAGAACTTTGAAAAATAGAATGTGGAAACAATTCAGCCTACAAGGAAGCTACAAATGGTTGGGTATTCTACCAGATATAGTTTCTAACTATAACAATTCCGTACACAGCACGATAGGAATGAAACCCAAAGATGTTAAAAAATCCATGAGAAGTATTTACTCAATAACATCTATGGCCATCTCAAAACAGTGGATCCAAGGAAACGAAAATTTAAACTCAACGATCATGTAAGAATAAGTAAGTACCGGGAGGCATTTGCTAAAGGGTATACACCAAACTGGTCCAATGAAATTTTAACTGTGAGAAAAGTCTATCAGTCAAATCCTGCTGTTTATTTTCTCAAAGATCAAGATGATGTTGAGATACAAGGTGGATTTTATGAAGAAGAACTCCAAAGAGTTAAACATCCCGATGTGTTTCTAGTTGAAAAAGTTCTAAGAAAAAAAGGAGACAAACTCTACATCAAATGGTTAGGCCTGAGCAATCAGTACAATTCGTGGATATCAAAAAATGATTTTGTATGATACTTTTCCAAATAAAACAATATGAAATTCACAAAACAGTTTTATTTATACAATATTTACATTTTAAATTATTCACAAAATCTTTGCTTGAAAATTATTTGTCTATGTGTTGAATCCAAAATTGGAGCGATGATATTCGAAGTTTCTGTTATTCGCCTCACAAAGCGCATTCTATCGATTGCTTCATAAGTTCAATATGTTTTCCGAGAATTCTTGTATGCAAATTTCCATGTGAACATATAATAAGTTTTATTACGACTTTCATCAATGACCACACTCCTATTCATAGTTTATCAGAAAACTCAGCTGAGAAAACTTCTGGGCAAAGATGGATGAATTTCAGAGTTAGACTTATATTTTCACTATTGTGGTTCACCCTTGGTTGCAGCAGATTTAAAGCATTTTGCAACACATCACCTCTCAGCTTCCACAGTCCATTTTTCAAAATTTGGAAATATTCTCCATAATGATATCTTTTCAAGATATCTACCCTATAATCAATTAGGGGTTGGAGTTCCCATAGGTTGCAAACTGTTTCGAACCCCAAGTACACTGAAGAATGGTCTTTTATGATTTTGACTACTCTTCCGTTAGTAAATTGGCTGAACTCAATGGTGAATCTATCGTCTTCAATGGTCTTCGGTTGATCTGATGAGTACAAATAATTGGTGATGATTCCTTGGTGTGTCAAAAACTGCTTTCACTCGTTTTCTGTGGAAATCACTCGGTCTCCCTTATTTCCAGTAATTTCAATACATGGAGTAAAATTCAAATAATATGAAAGATTCACAACAACAAATTTACATTTGGATTTATTCAATGGGAATTTTCTTTCACACAAAACCACTTTTGATTTTTCTTTGCAAAAGTATTCTTTCGACAAGTCAAATTTGAAATCGGCATTTCTCATTTTGATAAGAGAATGCTTGCTATAATATTTTCCCCGGTTTATATATTTTTATCAATATAGTAGTGGGGAGGATTTTTTCGAGAAGACTTGAATCCCTATGCTCTCTCATAGTTTGGACCTTGACTCCTATTGCTCTCTCATAGGTTTTGACCTTGACTCCCATTGCTCTCTCATAGGTTTTGACCTTGACTCGTATTGCTCTCTCATAGGTTTTGACTTTATGAGAGGTCGTTGAACCTGTATTGGATTCTGCTGATTACACGTGACCGGATGTTTTCAAATGAAATCTGATACCTGACACGTGCATTCATTAACCTTGAAATAGGTCATTGAACTCGTATCAAATTTCGCCTACCGGAAATATGGCGTCAGCAAATTCCAAGTAATTTGATATCCGACACGTGCATTCATTTTGAAAGAAGTCATTGAACCCGTATCAAATTTCGCCCACCGGAAATATGACGTCAGCAAATTCAAAGTAATTTGATATCCAACACGTGCATCTCGGATTTCTCCTACTTGTCGAGACTGGTCTGTAACGTGACTTCAGCAAATTCAAAGTAATTTGATATCCAACACGTGCACTTATTGAAGGTCATTGAACCTGTATTAAATTTCATTCACCGGATGTTATCGAATGTAATCTGATACCTGACACGTGCACTTATTGAAAGAGGTCATTGAACCCATCTCGGATTTCTCCTACTGGTCGAGACTGGTCTGTAACGTGACGTCAGCAAATTCAAAGTAATTTGATATCCAACACATTCATTAACCTTGAAATAGGTCATTGAACCTGTATTAAATTTCATTCACCGGATGTTATCGAATGTAATCTGATACCTGACACGTGCACTTATTGAAAGAGGTCATTGAACCCATCTCGGATTTCTCCTACTTGTCGAGACTGGTCTGTAACGTGACGTCAGCAAATTCAAAGTAATTTGATATCCAACACGTGCACTTATTGAAGGTCATTGAACCTGTATTAAATTTCATTCACCGGATGTTATCGAATGTAATCTGATACCTGACACGTGCACTTATTGAAAGAGGTCATTGAACCCATCTCGGATTTCTCCTACTTGTCGATACTGGTCTGTAACGTGACGTCAGCAAATTCAAAGTAATTTGATATACAACACATTCATTAACCTTGAAATAGGTCATTGAACCTGTATTAAATTTCATTCACCGGATGTTATCGAATGTAATCTGATACCTGACACGTGCACTTATTGAAAGAGGTCATGAACCCATCTCGGATTTCTCCTACTTGTCGAGACTGGTCTGTAACGTGACTTCAGCAAATTCAAAGTAATTTGATATCCAACACATTCATTAACCTTGAAATAGGTCATTGAACTTGACTCCCATTGCTCTCTCATGGGTTTTTGCTGACTGGTCATAATTGTTATTATTTGCCGTGGCGCTCCTCCCAGGTCTCTCTCATTAGTTATCTACTTGTATTTTCTTATCTGTTCACTTTATATTTTGTTTTCATTGAATACTATACTTTGTCAATTATTTTCTTTACTTATTCCAAATATATTTTTGTTTATTCTTTTATCTATTTTTTTTTCAATTCGATTGTTTGTGTTATTTCATTATAAATTTCATAAAATGCACATTTTTTATTTCAGTGAACTTTTGAGGAAAAATTATAATTATCCGATGGACATCTTGGATATATCATGGATGTTATATCTCACTTTTTATTAATTAGTTTTTAAAAAAATAAATTTATTTTACAAGAGGAGTTTTATTTTACTCCTCCAAAACTTTATTTGAAAGTTACAATACAATGAAAGTGACTGAGTACTGGTTGGATAAATACTAGTGCATATTATTGCCTCGCAGGGCTATTTATAACATTGACAAAATAATGCCGCTGAATACAGCGAAACAAAATATATTATTGTCTCCAAGATCGGACGCGCTGGCCCTGGGTTGATAACGACTCAGCGGTTTCTTCGAAGGTAACCCTATAGTCCTGGAAACGTCGTCATCAAATTGGCTTATAACAGCTTCTTCCATAAAGAAAAAGTTGGAGCCATGCAACAACTTTTAGGGTTATAGGTCTTCCAGTGTAATGTCTTCTTGGGATTCTTCTTCACGAAGACTTGGTCTTCTTCTTGGGAAAATTCTAGAGATTCCTCTTAGAGCCTTGAATTGTCTGTCTGGTGGAGGTTGAGGATCACTTGATCCCATCAGAGCCAGTCTTGTTCTTCTTCTTCTACATTTGCAGAATAGGTAAAGTACCAATAGAGATACAATTAGGGTAATGGTAAAATAGGTAAACCATGAAATATTCTGCTTGACGAAGGGTTGTTGAATCAAGTCATCAAGGGTTTTGGAATACGAGTACAACTTATGTTTGGCGATGTACAAGTCATCGACATTCAAGTCGTTCAATTTGAGCGGCTTCAGTTTCGGCAAATACGATTTTTCAGGAATATCCGCACAACATTCGTATGGGATTTCAACTGGATGGGTACCGAAGGTGACGTGAGACGTTTTTGATCTTCGGGAATTTGCTTGGATTTTCGTAATTCCAATAAACGCACTACAGTCAGTTTGGAGTTTCACAACTGAATTTTTGTAAATAATTTCGGTAACTGTGTTTATATTAAGGCAATTCACGGTTACTTGTAAGGGTTCGGAAAGGATCACTAGCCAAAGATTGCTTTCAAGTTTCTGAACATTATAACCTTGACTAAAGATTAAAGAACTTCGGCAATTTTGCGGAATGTCCTTGAAGCTTTTGAAAATTTGAGCTTCACAAATCGAATTAGAGTCTATTGGGTACGCGAACATGTCGGAGCACAATTCAGTTCTATGGAACAGTGGTTTGCATGTTCGTAAGTCCGTTACTGGTATGAACATTAAAGAATCATCATCTTTCGCGATGAATTTTTCAGAAATCATTAAAATGTGATGGAGGCCAGTTCTGTTATCATATATTGGGATTGGATATAGTTGGTACAAGGTATAAGTTTGAGGATCTATTAATGGAATTTTCAAAACAAAAACTATTTCTGATTCAGTTTGAAAACCTTCCATTTCTATAATTTCCAGATATTATGCAATTTTGGAAAGTTTCGGTTGGAGTGGGAGATTATTTCTCCGTAGGTTTTGAGTAATATCTTGTAATGCATTGACCAAATGGTCAGGTGTAATTATTGAAGAATGAATAATATTTAAACGCGCAAAGGTAATTGAATCTAGCATATCATCAACATTTTCTTCAAGGAATAGAAAGCTTTCCATCAATTTCTCACAGATATCAATGAATTTTAGTTTTGCTTGAACCTGACTAATTCTGTCATTCAGTTCACTAATCGTATGTTCTATGACTTTAATGTCGTAATTGAAAGTATTTTCGTCAACTTGTAATTTACGAATTGTGGTATTGAAATTTTGAATAACAGAAGTCGTTACTGATATTTGATTTTTCAATAAATTTTCCAATTGGTGTTCATCGTTATTCAACCTATTGATTGAATTCGTGTAGTATTCACCATCTGAAGCATCTAAGTTGCCTGTAATTGACTTAAAAATGCTACCTATACCATCAATTAGGCCTCTTTTATATCTTTTAGTATCCATACTTATTTCTTCAAGTTTTTGATCAATAGAATTTGAGATTTGGGTCAATAGACTGATATGAGTCTTTACTTCAGATCGAAATTCGTTCATACTATGTCCAGTAAATTGAATTGTTAAGTGTTTCTAAAATTTTACGATTATTTTCGTATGCATCTTTAAACACGGAAATGTCTTTGTTTATGAGTAAAGTCCATTTGTCGTTAGTGAGTACGATATTTCCATTTTCATGGTAATATACACCAACGGTGTTATTAATTGGTTTGATTTGGTATTGTGACACTACTGATCCGACCAGCAGCAGCAACCAGAAAATAAATTATTCTTCAGTATAAGGCTTCATGCGGTTGAAGTTTACTTTTGATCTTTGATTCGTTTTAGGGTTTAAAAGAATTGCAGAATTTTGAAGAATTTGTTCAATTATGAATGGTCCATTAAATTTGTTTTGTAATTTGTTTTTTATTTGGGATTCTTTGACGTAAACTTTATCCATAACTTTACATTCCGGGGTTTCGCCTGATATGATCCGGTCGAAACGAGCTTTAGCTTTTTCTTTTTGTCTTAGGGTACGTTCACGTGCAATTCTATAAAAATGAGAAATCTTATTATTAAGGTCTTTAACGTATTTGGTTATAAGTTGTTCTTGATTGTATAGAGTTTCAGGAGGTCTACTAGCTGTGTGACCAAAAACTAATTCATGAGGAGTAAATCCATGAGTTTTATTTACAGAGTTGTTGTAACAAATACATGCATAGGGGAGAACATTGAATGCATTTTTGGGTTGTGTGTCTGTAGCCTATTTATAAATGTCAGAGGTGATTCGCCAGGTAATTGGTGAATTCTCTGTAAACCTTGAATCAATGAGGTCAAATCACTTGTATCACCAAAATATTGATTTGAAAGAATTCTAATTTCATCCCTAGTTTGGGGATTTCTAGAACTAATTAATTCTGCTGCTTTTCCTCTTAGTTTATTTTTGATATGCAAGATTACTAGCATTCTTTGGTCCTGAACGGCCATACGGTAAGCAGTATTACACGCTTCCGTAAAAGTATTGAGGAATATTTGATCGCCATCATATTCCGGAATTATAGAAAATATTTCAATTAATTTGTAGGGTTCAACAGCTGGGGAATGATTTTGGGGTTGAGCCATTATTAAGTAGATAAAAGAACTGTTTTTTTTTTCAAAATAAAATCACAAATAAACGAGATGATTCTTATAGTTGCTTACCAAAGAATGTCCATGCGGAGGATGCAATCCGACTTCACTAGCGTTGCTCCGAAGAAAGTTAGCGTTCGCGTTTTCTTTTTCCGTTGAAGAGACCGTCCTTCCGTGGTTCTTTGCTGTCTTCTGTTGCTTGTAGTGTAGCTGGGCTTCGTGTTGGTTCTTCTTCCTTTGAAGGATTGAAATCCACCTACTTCTGTTAGGTTTTTCCTTGTTCCGCAGGAGTTTAAGGATCCTACCGACTGCGCCAACTGTTATATCTCACTTTTTATTAATGTGTTTTTTTAAAAATAATTTTATTTTACAAGAGGAGTTTTATTTTACTCCTCCAAAATTTTATTTGAAAGTTACAATGCAATGAAAGTGACTGAGTACTGGTTGGATAAATACTAGTGCATATTATTGCCTCGCAGGGCTATTTATAATATTGACAAAATAATACCGCTGAATACAGCGAAACACAATATATTATTGTCTCCAAGATCGGACGCGCTGGCCCTGGGTTGATAACGACTCAGCGGTTTCTTCGGAAGTGACCCTATAGTCCTGGAAACGTCGTCATCAAATTGGCATATAACATGGATATACTTCAGGAATATCTTGAGGATGAACAATAAAAATATCTTGGATATCGTCGGTTATCTAATGGATGTACAGGTTGGTACCTCTCGAACACCCAGTGGACGTCCAGAGTATATCCTTTGGATATAAACTGAATGTCCCTGGTATATCTTGCATATCCATAATTGATGTCCAGTGGATATCCACTGGAAATCTGTTACGGATATGCAGGATGTACTATGGACGTCTAAGAAATATCTAAACGATATACTATGGACGTCCAATGGATGTTCGGAGGGTACCAACCTGTACATTCATAACATATTGTCAAATATACAAAATAATCATGAAATAATTCAAATCCATGTAGGCAAATGCAAAGTTTGAAGATCTTTCAACATCAACTTCAACATTTTAAAATAAAAACACTCAGTATTCACAATTCCATAGTTTAATTTTCCAAGTTCATAGACATCAAAATTGATACAATTACCGGATACAGAAATATATATTAGCTCGAAATTCACAGACTTGCACAGAGAAGGTAAGCACTTTTATGCGTGCAGCGACCTAACGAAAATTGCAAGCTCATCATATTGTTTCTCTATAAATACACCTTTTGGGCAGGTCAAGATTCATTCATGATTTCATTCTTATCACTCGTCACTCGTCAGCTGAGTTGAAGACAGCTCGAAAATTAATTATTACTTGAAAATGTTTGGCATCTTCCCATCTCTGGCTCTGCTGGTCGCCAGCATATTGTAAGTAGTATTTTATTTATACCTATATTTGTTCATAATTCATTTGTTTAGTTTTAGTCCTGCTAGAGTAGCAGCTTCGATCTTTTATTCAATTTTCTTGTTTCAATAAATGTTAATTTGTTTCAAAATATGAGTTCTTTCATTATTTGGATGAATGTGGGTTGGGTGAATTACAGCTAAAAATCCTCGCGAAAAAAGCCAAGCGAGTTTTGAGTTGCGACAATGTCCTTCAAGGTTATCCATCAGATATCCCTGAACTTTATCCATGGGATATCCTTTCAAGATGTTCATGAGATATTCTTCATGGATGTCCATTTGATATCCTTCATGGATATCCATAATATATCCGTAGAGATTATCCAAAAGATATATTTTATGGATATCCGATGGATATATTTCAGGGATATCTTATGGATATCCTTGAAGGATATTTTATGGATGTACAGGTTGGTACTCTCCGAACGTCCATCAGACATCCACAGTATATCTTTTGGATATTTTCTGGACGTCCATAGTACATCCAGCATATCCATAACGGATGTCCAGTGGATATCCATTGGATGTTCATGTGTTATCTGGGAAGGAGGATCGGAACGGCAAGCATATTAGTTGCAGCAACTTTGTTCTTTCCCTCTCCGTATTCCTCGCATCGTCCTCTTTTGAGATGAACCGTGGCACATTCGTCGATCCCAAATTCCATACCGATAGCATGCGTATATTCTTCCACCACCCTAAGGGACTGATGTAGGTCCCTTTCTCCAGAGGCATATAATTTGAGGTCATCCATGTAAAATAGATGGGTGACTTTATGCCTCCGGTTGCTGGGGGTGCCGCAGTTGTACTCACGGGTATTCCTGAGTGCAACGGATAATGGCAACAGTGAGATGCACAAGAGAAGAGGGCTGAGGGAGTCTCCCTGAAATACGTCTCTTCTAATGATGACATGCTCTGTTTGGACTATGTCTCTACCAGATCTCATGGTGAAGCGAGTCCTCCAGAGCGGCATCAGTTGTCCAAAGCATCCCACTATTTGACCGGGTACCTCAAAGCATCTGAGCAAATGCATGATTAACTCATGTGATGTTGTATCAAATGCCTTTCGGTAAACGATCAAGGTCATCGAAAGGTTACGCTTATACTGCACGGAGTCCTGCGTTATACATCTATCGATGAGCAGGTTCTCCTTGCACCCATCGCCCCCTTTCTTCTAGCCATGAGTTGAAAACTCTAGCCAGATGGCGGTGGGTTGTTGGAAACTTTTTCCACCAATAGTGATTCAACCCATCAGGGCCTGGAACAGCAAAGTTCTTTGAGGCTTTGAGAGCCCCTCGAACTTCTTCCGTGGTTGTCGGATTGCGCAGATCATTGTGCTCAGGCTGCCAAAGCATCCTGCAGTAAGCTACGAGCTGCGCTAGGGCTGGAGTGTCTACGTTGAGTGGTTGCAGAAATTCATAGATGTTCTTCCAGAAGGTTCCTACCCGATCAGCAGCAGGCGGGTTATCGATAACACGTGGAGGCTCTTGGAATAAGCGGGAAGGTTTATCGCGGAACTTTATGTTTTCCGCGATACTTCTCGCCCGCCTCACTAGTGACTTCTTTGCAGCCACTAGCATTCATAACCTATCAAGACACTGCTGTTTTATGGTAAACAGCACGCCTTGATTCAATGTGTGGTGAGCTCGTCTCAGCTTTGCCTCAATTCGCCGCACTGCGGGCGTGAAAGGCCAATTGGCCGACATGTAGTCCACCGCACACTGGATACGAGACGCGTGTTGTCTCGCCGACTAGATCTTAGCTTCCATCTTGTGAAAGCGTCGCTCATGCCTCCCAACAAGAGCGGTGGTGTCCTTCCTCTCCGTCTGTGGTAGAACACGAGTGGCGTCGTATACGACAGAATTGATCTGCCAGATGTTAGCCTCTTCTAAAAGAACATCGCCAATCGCTGCATCCACCCGTGCCAGTTCTTGTGGCTTCAGAGGCTTCATATTATGAAGCGGTTGTCGTCATTTGGCAAATCATCATTGTTGGCCCCACCACCTTGCCTTTGATCCCTAGTCCAAGGGGGTCGGTTGTGGGGGTCTCTTTTCCGATTATTTGGAACCGAGTAGTAGGGTTTACTGGGGGGGGGGGTTAACCCAGTAAACCCACCGCCGACACCGATGGGAAATATGCCTTTTCCCTCACGGATGCGCATGAGCTGCCGGTCCGATTTTGCATCCTTTGCTCGGGTAGGAGGTGTCGCAACTCACCAGGGCCTTAGGTGTTGGTTGACCTCCCTGCCTCAATTATTATTATTATTATTATTATTATTATCTTTTAGGAGTGTACCATTCAGGCCCTGTCTCCGGTGCTCCGACCCATCCAGAGGACATGCTGGTGTCGTTAACCTCAATAACCACTCCCTACGTCCGTAGGGTGAGTGATTATTGGGTCCGAGAGTCATGTGTTCTGAGCAGGCGAAGTAAACCAAGGATGACGGCCTTATTATTATTATTATTATTATTTTCTCCATAGGAATGTACCAGTCAGGACCTGTCTCCAGTGCTCCGACCTATCTGGAGGGCGCGCTGGTGTCGTTAACCCCAATAACCACTCCCTACGTCCGTAGGGTGAGTGACTATTGGGTCCGAGAATCGTGTGCCCTGAGTAGACGGAGCGAACCAAGGATAACGGCCTTCTGCATTCTTGCGGCTAAGATTTCTGCCATAGTACGGCAAGCCGGTATTATTTTCAAGTTAGAGAGCAGTGTATCCATCATTCCACCAAGGACTCCTATAATCAGAACCACCATTTTGACAGAATGGTCCGGATATAACCTGCGGAGTTCAAAGAGAAGATCTCGATATTTAGTCCGTTTTTCCTCCTCTTTTCGAACGATATTAATTTCGCCTGGAGCGGAAAACTCCATGACGAATATCGTTCTACTTTGGTGGTCGAGGAGGACAATATCAGGCTTATTGGCTTGTATTTGCCTGAGGGTGGGGAATTAGTAGTTCCAATAGATTCGGCATCTCTCATTCTCCACCACGGACTCAATATTCCCCGGAGCATAAGACAACACCGGTGTCTCGTCTATACCGTACGAGTGTCGTAGATGGTAGTAAAACACTCGTAGCGCCACGTAATGCCTGTGGATATAGGCTGAGATCGCATGAGATGGGCATGCTGATAGTAAATGCATTACGGTCTCAGGTGCCCCACGACATGCCCTGCATTGGGTGTCAGGGACGTCTATACCCATCATGCGACTACGGTAGACAGGGGTGTTGTAGACACCATTCTGGCAGGCCATTATGAATCTTTCGGTCTCCGACTTTAGCTCACCTGACCTGAGGAAGGCAAAGGTCATGCTTTTGGATAAGCCAAGGTCTTCGATGTTGTGAAAGAAGGCTTATCCATATGTAGCTGTAGCAGGACCTCTGTCTCCGCAGCTTTTATGTGAGCTTTTTGCTGAACGGGTCCCAACTCGGTGACAGAGTTTGGGTTAGCCCGTTCAGTGTCGAAAACGAGACCGAGTTCTTCGGCCGCACGGGTTGCAGCCTTAAAAGGGAATGCTCCAATCCCTGCTTTCTCATGGTCACGGACCATGCAGAGAAGGGGATCTGAACTCCTGATGACTTCACAGGCCCCATCCACCACCATTCTGTTATGCAGACACTCCAAACTCGAAAGTCCACGGCCTCCCCGTTGTCTGGGAAAGTATAACCGTGAAACGGACGATTTAGGATGCAAGCTCCTATTGAGATGCATCATTTTGCGAGTTTTCACGTCGAGTTGTAGCAGCTCTTCCTGAGTCCACTTCATTACTCCGAAGGAGTAGAGAAGGATCGGAACGGCAAGCATATTAGTTGCAGCAAGTTTGTTCTTCCCCGACAGTTCTGATGACCAGATCTATCAGAGTTTATGCTGATACTTGCCGCGGAGGGAGTTCTTAAATGTGATTACCTCTTGGGAGCGGCGTTGCGCCACCCCTAGGTAAGTATAAGTCTCTCCGGCATCCAGATGATGTAGGATGCTTCCGTCTACGAGCTGGACATCCTCTCCGTATTCCTCGCATCGTCCTCTTTTGAGATGAACCGTGGCACATTTGTCGATCCCAAATTCCATTCCGATAGCATGCGTATATTCTTCCACCACCCTAAGGGACTGATGTAGGTCCCTTTCTCCAGAGGCATATAATTTTAGGTCATCCATGTAAAACAGGTGGGTGACTGTATGCCTCCGGTTGCATGGGGTGCCGCAGCTGTACCCACGGGTATTCCTGAGTGCAACGGACAATGGCAACAGTGAGATGCAGAAGAGAAGAGGGCTGAGGGAGTCTTCCTGAAACACGCCTCTTCTCATGATGACCTGCTCTGTTTGGACTATGTCTCCACCAGATTTTATAGCGAAGCGAGTCCTCCAGAGCGGCATAAGTTGTCCAATGCATCCCACTATTTGATCGGGTACCTCAAAGCATCTGAGCAAATGCATGATCAACTCATGCGATGTTGTATCAAATGCCTTGCGGTAATCGATCCAGGACATCGAAAGGTTACGTTTGTTCTGCACGGAGTCCTGCGTGATACATCTATCGATGAGCAGGTTTCCTTGCAGCCGGCAACCCCTTTCTTTGACCCTCTTTGCTCATATATCCGTTTATACAACGGATCAACTGCGGAGAGAATGCGCGTGTATAAGATGCGCGTAAACACCTCATAACACGCATTCAAGCATATTATCGGTCTGTAATTCTTTGGATCAGACAAATCTCCGTTTTTGGGGATGAGCACGAAATACGTATTTCAAATAACGAATAACGTTTTTAAAAAGACAAAAATAATTTATTTGAACAAGTTTACAATTCAATGGTTATATCAAGACTGAATAAAAAGTTCATTCGCATTCGGAATGAAAAATATGAAGTTAACATTTTACTGAAATACAATATATCTGCTTCTGCTGAGTCGACGCTTCCTGGATGGTTGAATGTACGGAGCGGACAGTGACCAGTACGTAACTCCTCCCTCCTAAGATGAAGTTTTGGTTGGGACAAACAAAACTTCTGGAGACTGCAAGGGTTGTGTGGCTTCTTTGGTCCTCCTCTTGGATTTCCTGATGATGATTATCAATCATCAATCAATCAAAATATGCTTTATTGTCTGAAGAATACTAGATCTTATTGACAAAGTCTTTGTAAATATATATAACTCTATGTATAAATAAGGGTACAAAAATAAATAAGTATAAAAAATGTTACATTTAAGGCACACAAGTCATAAAATAAAATAAAATTCGGTGTATACATACAAGGATACAAGGAAGGATCACAATTACATACACAATTACTGTGCTGGTCAGCAGCTAAAACGAAAATATAGCTCTTATAAACACCACCTTTATCGCCACCTTTATCACAGTGAAAACTAGTTCTACACAAACTTGTTTAGTTTGAAATCTGATTTTGATTAAAGGCTTTCAGCATAGAACTCTTCTAATGAATAAAAAGCCTTTTCCAGTAATAGCTTTCTTACGGAATTTTTTAATTTTGTTTTATTTTCTATGATTTTAATTTCCTAGGGCAAATGATTATATAATTTTGTCCCATTATAAATTATGGAGTTTTTGATCAGAGTCGATTTTGGAATGGGTAAGGCCATATTGAACGTCTGTCTAGTGCTATATTGTGCAACCTTATGAATTTCATTATTGAATTCACTATGGATTAGACAAACTGTTTCTAAGATCAAAATGCAAGGAAGTGGTAAAATTTTATTTCTGACGAATAGGGGTTTACAAGAATCGCGACACTTAGCTTTGCACATATATCTTATTGCTCTTTTTTGCAAGGCAAACACCATATTGAATAAATACTGACTACACGTCCCCCAGAAACAATGTATGTATAATGGAATCGTCCAAGGGTGATGGCTAGAATATTTCGGGCTTTCAATTTGTAGTGGTTGAAGTCTGCTCCCTTGTAGTTGCAATTCGTGTAGTTGGTCCAATGAAATGTCATCTATCTGAAGTCGGCTTTCTTCCATAATCTGCTTTCGTATTTTGATTTCGGGAAGAAACAGTGGCTTTTCTTTGGCATTTCCCTTTTCGTTAGTGTATCCCTGTCCAGAGGTTAGGTTAGGTTAGGTTAGGTACGGAATTTCGATGAGAAATGATCCGTTGAGCATCACAAAGTCAGTTTCATCACATCGGGTTTGGACTTTCTCTTCATGGGGGAAAATTGCGATATAACTCGATTCGCTGACTTCCTCAATTAGGGGCTTGTTTACAACTATGATAGCCATTTTACATTCAGCTTCGTTGTATTTTACTTGTAGAATTGAGAAAATGCAATCACTTTCTAGGGTACCATCAATCAGGTAGTTGTTCTGGCATAGGTAGTTCGGATTCAGGCTCAGAGTCATATTGGAATAGATCATTACTCATTGTGAAAAAGGTATTTTTGGGAATGATTGTTGTGGAATTCTGTCTGGGTATTGAGTAGAGGTGGTAATGTGTGAAGATATCAGGGTGTACTAGTGGGATATGCAGTGCAAAAACTAGTTTGGCATTTGAAAAATATGCGTCTACTGGTGTTATATCAAATTGTTTATTGGCATCATTTGTATCCGAGTAAACTAACTGATCTTTAGAATGATGTTCCAGAAGGGAGTTAAATATTGATTTCATGTCATCGATAGATATTATGCTATGATGTAAAGTACCAAGCTTAGCAAATGATATGGCATTTTCGATACTTGTAAGAATTGAAAGCAATGTATCCAAATTGAATTTTATTTGCGTGTATGTGTCTACAAGTGTCAGGAAATATGTACTATTGTTATTCAGTTCTTCAATACTTTCCCTGATAACATTTTGGTTACGAGCCATTAGTGAAAATGTCTCATTATTATTCTGTAGAACTTCGTGGGTCAACGATATTCGTTGATTCAGAGAATTAACAATTTGTTCTTGATTGTCTTGCAATTTTTCTATTGCTGAATCATAGCGTTCGGCATCTTGTTGATCTAAGTTGCCAGAAATAGACTTAATAATGTTACCCAAACCATTGATTAGGCCTCTTTTTTTCCTATTTGTTAAGGGATAGACTGATAGAAATTTTTCTCTAACTGATTTCATCTGATAATCTATGTGTTGTTCAGTATAATCGTGTAGAGATGTTAGATATGTAGAACTGAGGTTATGACTTGCTAGAGATGATTTTAGTATTTTATAATTTTGGGCTAATGTATCGATTTCATCCGATATTAGTTTGAAATCGATATAGTATAAAAACGTATGGGTGGCTACTTTAATTTTTGCTGTCCCCAACCGAAAGGGTAAGATTCCTGGGTTATCCTTCAAGTTAGTTATTCGTACGTTCCTGGGAATCGTCAGGTGGATTATCGTCAGGGGCAGGAGGGTCCTGTAACAAATTTGATTTTGTGACAGTCGCTCGAGGTTTCTTGAAAATGTTTTTGTGGTAAGTATTACGATTGATTTTTAATTTTAGTCCTTCATCGGTTATGACAGTTTCTTTAATGAATGGGGGGTTCAATTTTTTTCCGCGTGTTTTCACGTTGTGTCGATAAACTTCGTAATTTTCTGTGTAATTTGCTGGTTCGTCGCGAGTTAAATTTTGTTTTTCAATATTTTTTTCTTTCTGCCTTTGAGATATTTCGTGTATGTGATTGTAAATCTGAAGCGTTTTTTGTTTATGTTCTTGTATATAATTATTTAAAATTTCGTACTGTATGTCTAAATCGAAGGGGTCTTTTGTGTCGAGGTGTCCTCCCACAATATCGATTGGTTTTTGTTTGGTCACGGAGTGTATGGAGTGGTTGTAACCAAAAATAGCATAGGGCATTAGTCTCGTTACTTCTGCACGGGGGTTTTCTAGTTTTAAAACCCTCAAATGCTCGAGTAAAGTTGAATGAAGCCGTTCTACAGGGGCATTGCTAGTAGAGTTTTTTGGGGTTACAAGGTGAAGATCAATTTTGTGAAGTTTTGTGAAGTCTGTTAGTGTCGAATTTTTGAATTCTGTTCCACTATCAGCTACGATTTTGAGGGGTAGTCCATGAAATGACATGAATATGATTAGATTCTCAACGATAGAGATAGCATTTGCTGCTGTTAGAGGGAGAGCCTGAGCGTATTTTGAGAAAGTGTCTATAATAGTCAAGAATTTTTTACTGTTGGCCTGAAAAACATCGATATGTACTACTTCAAAGGGTTTTCTAGGTGTTGGTGTTATTTGAAAATTTATTTTCGGTGGACTTCTATCATATTTCGATCTTTGGCAGATATCACACTTATTTATGTAGTTTCTAACATCGTTAGCACAATTTGGCCAATAATATTTTCTTTTGATTTGTTGCAAGGTTTCCTGAATACCTCTATGATTTGTCTTAGTTTCATGATTGTATACTAACAGTTCTTTTTGTCTGTATAGGTCTGTGATGTCTTCCAATTTAGTATTGCATTTGATTAATTTGAATGTTGAATTCCTGAACGTTTGCATCATAAGGATGCTGAGACTTTCGTATAGTTTGTTCGATTCGTCGTCATTGAAAAAAAAATGCGTATGTCTTTTTGGGCTGTCCAAAGTCTTTGAAAAATGTGATAATTGGGGAAAGGTCGTTTTCCACTATGTAAATGTTCCATATATTCTTCTTGTTTTGTTCCCATAAACATTTTTTATTAGTTTTTCTTGGTAATGCCGATTTTGATAAGTAAATTTGATTTTGGAATACGTTGATGGGGGATTCACTTGAATTTATTTCCTGTACAGGGTCTTCGGCATTCGTGTGGACTGTTTCGTTATTTTTTTCGTTTGGAGTGGGGACGATTTTTTTAACAGGTTCTTCCTCGCTTGAACTTGATGTTTCAGTTTCCACTTCAATTTCATTTTCGTTTGGGGTTTCGTCGAGGTTATTAAATAATGATGAAGTATCAGGGTCCAGTGTATGAGTTTGTTCTACATTGAACTTTTTCATATATTGAAGGAACGGAGAGGTGTCTTCTATGTCTTGCGAACTGGCCTTCGAAGTGTTTGGTTGTGGTTCTACTTCATTGGCATGGATTTCAATTCTCGATAGGGCGTCTGCATTTGTGTTCTTCTTGCCCTTTTTATACTGAATCACGTAGTCGTATTCTTCCAGTTTCAGTTTCCAACGGACTAGTCTCGAGTTTGGCTCCTTCAGGGACATCAACCATTGTAATGGTTTATGATCTGTCAAAATCCTGAATTTTCTACCGAAAAGATACGGTCGAAAATATTTTGTTGCCCATACTATCGCCAAAAGTTCTTTTTCGATAGTGCTATAATTTTGTTCAGCATCGTTGAGAGTTCTTGATGCGTAGGCCACAGGGCGGTCAGAGCCAATAGGGCCTTGTGACAAAATAGATCCAATTGCCGAATTTGAAGCGTCCGTGGTGAGGTTGAATGGTTTGTCGAAGTCTGGGTACTGTAATATCGGGTCATTTGTCAGTAAGGTTTTGCAGTGGTCAAAAGCTTTAAGAAAGGTGGCGTCGTGTTTTATTTCAGCGCCCTTTTTCAGACAGAGTGTAAATGGTCTTGTGATTTTTGCAAAGTCTTTGATAAATTTTCGGTAGTACCCTAAAAGTCCCAGAAATCCCTTTATTTGTTTTATAGTTTTTGGAATAGGATAGTGCATTATTGCTTTAATTTTGTCCGGATTTAGTTTTACGCCCTCTGGTGTTACAATATGTCCGAGAAAAGCAACTTCCTTCTTGAGAAATTCTGATTTATCAATCTGAATTTTCAAGTTTGTATCGCGGAGCCTTTGAAACACTCTTTTCAAGTTCACGATGTGTTCCTGTAAAGATGTTGAGTATACAATGATATCGTCCATGTATACCAGGCATATTTCGTTCTGCAGCCCTTTCAAGACGTCATCCATCACCCTACTTAGAGTAGCTGGGGCATTCTTCAAGCCGAAGGGAACCCTCAGGTACTCGTAGTGACCGTTTTCGACATTAAAGGCTGTCTTTTGAACGTCTTCTGGAGCCATCTCTATTTGATGGAAGCCGCTCGCCAAGTCTAGGGTGGTAAAATATTGACACCTTCCTAGCTTATCCAGAATGTCACTGATGTTAGGCAGGGGGTAACGATCATCGAAGGTTTTGTCGTTAACCTTACGGTAATCGACCACGATCCTCCATTTTTTCTTTCCACTGGCATCTGCTTTTTTCGGCACTACCCATATAGGTGATGACCAAGGCGAGTTGCTTGGTCGGATGATATTTTGTTCAAGCATGGAATTTATTTGCTTGGCTACTTCCGCTTTATGAATGAAGGGATACCTATAGGATTTGGAATAAACGGGGATTTCGTCCTTTGTCTTGATTTTGTGTTTCACCTGATTAGTAAATGTCAATTTTTCTCCTTCATAATGAAAAATATCTGAATAGTTTTGGCATAAGTTCTTTATGTGTGTCTGTTCTTCTTGATTCATATGTTCTGTACGAATAAGGTTACAAATGTCGTATTCGTCTGTGTATAGAGTGTCAATGTCTGCATGATAAAGTTCAAAGTTTTGGGATGAAAGTAGGTGTGTACTGAGTGGCTCAAATAGTTGAATTTCGCAATTATAGTCATTTCTATTTTCTAATTCGATCCATGCATATCCATTATTAGCTGTAGTAAGTGTTTCTCTTATCAGACATTCATTTATTTTTATTGGGGGAACGATGATATCGCCCGTCGATTGTTTTACAGGAATTTTAATTTTGGTTCCCGTATTGGGTTCTAGTTCAACAAAAAATAATAACTTTTTCTTTGTTTCATAGTATTGAATGAAATTTTGCGAAGATGGGGTATACAAGATAGAATTCGAAAAATCAATGTGAGCATTCAATTGCTTAAGTATATCTAGTCCTATCAATCCATCGAAGTATTGATGAAATTTGAATAAATGAAATTTCATATTTTGTTGAATATTAAACTCTTCGAAAGACGGAATGCTTGCACAGTAATCACGCTGTGATTGTTTAAAAACTGATGTGACTGTAAACGGCTCTTTAAAAATATTTGTAGGGTAAAATTTTTTTGCGATGTCGGGGTTCAGGAAGGATTTAGTTGCTCCTGTATCTATTAGAAGTTTGATAGGTGGATTTTCAATTTGTATGAAAGGGAGTTCTGTTTTGTCGTATATAGAATTCAGTTCAATTATGTTTCGTCCTGGTAGGAAGTCATCTCGTGAAAATTTTGTTCTGTCTCGTCATAGTAATCGTAATGTTCTGTTTCATCTGAGTAAGGTTCGTTTGGGTATTGCTCTTGTGGATGGTATCCGTTAGATGTTTCGTGATTTTGGTCATATTCAAAATTATAGAGTTCTTCGGAGACGAAGATACGTCTCTAGTGTGGGTTAGATTGGAAAGAGTTTCGTGGTTGTTGTTGATAGGGGGTCTGTTGGAATTATTTTGGAGATTTTGAGTTCTAGTTACGATACTCATAGGGGTAGGTTTGGAAGTGGATGGCCCATTATGGGGTTTCCACACATTTCGCGGTGCACCAAATACCTGGTTATTAGTGAAATATTTTTGAGGAGTACTATCTTGACGTGACTGTATCTGAATTGGCCCTCTAGGAAATTGAGGTTGACTTGAGAAATTTTGTCGAGTTTGGAATTGAGGTTGATTTGAGAAATTTTGTTGAGTTTGGAATTGTCGAGGAATATTTTGTTGGAATTGAGGTCTGTCAGAATGGTAGTTTTGGGTGTGTCCTTGCCCAAAATTTTCAGTCTGGGATCCTGCAACAGTTGAAAATTTTTGGAAGTTATTTACTTGAGATTTTTGTAGGTACCTTATATTATTGTCTTCAATTATATACTTTTGAGCTTCAGCCAAATTATTGGGTTTCATTGACCTTATCATAGAACTTTGAGGTTTTCTCAAACCAACAAATAAAGTGTGTAATGCATGTGAATCATAAAGAGATTTTTTGCTCACTTTAATTTGATCATTAACTTTGTGTAGATTGACGAAATTATGTAATAAATTGAGTGTAGAAACTACTCTTGAAAAAAAATTCAACGAATTTTCACTTTGACTTTGTCTCAAAGAACCTAGATCGGATAATAAACTGCTTTCATTTCTTTGATCACCAAAATTATTAATCAATAAAATTTTTATAGTATTGAAATCGGTACTACCGCTAAGCAAAAATACTTCCTCAGCTGGTCCAGTCAGTTTAGAATATATTCCGTTTAGTAAGAGTTTATTTTGTGCACAATTTACATTTGCCGGGGAAACGTCCCAATATGTATTCAATAAATCGGTTGATGTAGAAATAAATCTGTATAACCTACAAGGGTTACCATCAAATTCTGGTACAATTTGTAAAAGTTTCAAATCAAATACTGGTGTTGCCATTATTATTGATTCAACTACTTTATCTAATTCTTTTGTTTTATTACTGTTTAAGTTGAGAGCTTCTAATGATTCAATTAAATCTATCTCAATTTTTGCGCCAATATCACTGAAGGAATTTGAAAAAATTGAGGAGTCTGACATATGAAAATGAAAAAAGGAAACAATGAGTAACTCACGAAAAAATCCTTTTCATCCTCTGCTGGTGGTGATCTATGGAGCTGAAGTTCTGCAATCTGCCTTCCAACTGCGGCTAATCCAATAATGGTACTTTCACAGTTTTCTAACTTTGTTTTTCTCGTTCACGAACTTTTTCTGCCGGTTCTTCTCGATGAAGAGTTGAAACTCAAGGATATCTACGCGATAGATGCCTTCGAGATCCTACAACGACTGCGCCAAATACGTATTTCAAATAACAAATAACGTTTTTAAAAAGACAAAAATAATTAATTTGAACAAGTTTACAATTCAATGGTTATATCAAGACTGAATGAAAAGTTCATTCGCATTCGGAATGGAAAATATGAAGTTAACATTTTACTGAAATACAATATATCTGCTTCTGCTGAGTCGACGCTTCCTGGATGGTTGAATGTACGGAGCGGATAGTGACCGGTACGTAACTCACGGTTCGCCCCTCGACAAACCACTCCGGAATCTGCTGCTCCCCATCTAGCCATGAGTTGAAAACTCTAGCCAGATGGCGGTGGGATGCTGGAAACTTTTTCCACCAATAGTTATTCAACCCATCGGGTCCTGGAGCAGCAAAGTTCTTTGAGCCTTCGAGGGCTCTTTGAACTTCTTCCGAGGTTATCGGATTGCGCAGATCATTGAGCTCAGGCTGCCGAAGCCTCCTGCAGAATGCTTCGAACTGCGCTAGGGCTGAAGTATCTACATTGATCGGTTGCGGATACTCATAGATGTTCTTCCAGAAGGTTTCCACGCGATCAACAGCCGGCGGGTTATCAACAACACGTGGAGGCTCTTGAAATAAACGAGAAGGTTTATCGCGGATCTTCAAGTTTTCCGCGACTCCTCTCGCTCGCCTCACTAGTGACTTCTTTGCAGCCACTAGCATTCGTATCCTATCAAGACAGTGCTATTTGATGGTAAACAGCACCTCTTGATTCAATGTGTGGTGAGCTCGTCCTAATTTTGCGGCAATTCGCCGCACTGCAGGCGTGAAAGGCCTATTGGCCGCCACGCAGTCCACCACACACTGGATACGAGACGCGTGTTGTCTCGCCGACTTGATCTTAGCTTTCATCTTGTGTACGCGTCGCTCATGCCTCCCAAGTACAGCAGTAGTGTTCCTCCTCTGCGTTTGGGTTAGAGTATGAGCAGCGTCATACACGACAGAATTGATCTGCCAGATGTCAGCCACTTCTGGAAGAACATCGCCGATCTCCGCATCCACTCGTGCCAGTTCTTGTGGCTTCAGGGGCTTCATATGGTGGAGTGCCCTGCGAGTTCTGATGTCCTCCATCGGTGGTATGATGCGAGCATTCTCCACAGCCAGACCGACACGTGGAATAACTTGTGCCACTTCGATAACCGGCTGAGGAGGTGCTCTGACATATCCTCGTCTCCAAAGATGAGATACATAATCCCTAAGATTTTATTATTATTGTTATTATTATAATAATAATAATTATAATTATTATAATTATTATAATTATAATAATTATAATTATAATTAAAATTATAATTATAATTATAATTATAATTATAATTATAATTATTATTATTATTATTATTATTATTATTATTATTATTATTATTATTATTATTATTATTATTATTATTATTATTATTATTATTATTATTATTATTATTATTATTATTATTATTATTATTATTATTATTATTATTATTATTATTATTATTATTATTATCCTTAGGAGTGTACCAGTCAGGCCCTGTCTCCGGTGCTCCGACCCATCCGGAGGGCGCGCTGGTGTCGTTAACCCCAATAACCACTCCCTACGTCCGTAGGGTGGGTGATTATTGGGTCCGAGAATCGTGTGCCCTGAGTAGACGGAGCGAACCGAGTATAACGGTCTTCTGCATTCTTGCTGCTAAGATTTCTGCCATATTACGGCAAGCCGGTATTATCTTCAAGTTAGAGAGCAGTGTGTCCATCATTCCACCAAGGACTCCTATAATCAGAACCACCATTTTGACAGAATGATCCGGATATAACCTGCGGAGTTCAAAGAGAAGATCTCGATATTTAGTCCGTTTTTCCTCCTCTTTTTGAACGATATTCATTTCGCCTGGAGCGGAAAACTCCATGACGAATATCGTTCTACTTTGGTGGTCGAGGAGGACAACATCAGGATTATTGGCTTGTATTTGCCTGAGAGTGGGGAATGAGTAGTTCCAATAGATTCGGCATCTCTCATTCTCCACCACGGACTCAATATCCCCCGGAGCATAAGGCAACACCGGTGTCTCGTCTATACCGTACGAGTGTCGTAGGTGGTAGTACAACACTCGTAGCGCCGCGTTATGCCTGTGGATATAGGCTGAGACCGCATAAGATGGGCATGCTGAAAGCAAATGCATTACGGTCTCAGGTGCCCCACGACATGCCCTGCATCGGGTGTCAGGGACGTCTATACCTATCACGCGACTACGGTAGACAAGGGTGTTGAAAACACCATCCTGGCAGGCCATTATGAATCCCTCGGTCTCCGACTTTAGCTCACTTGACCTGAGGAAGGCAAAGGTCAAGCTTTTGGATAAGCCAAGGTCTTCGATGTTATGAAAGAAGACACCATGCATTGGCTTATCCATATGTAGCTGTAGCAGGACCTCTGTCTCCGCAGCTTTTATGTGAGCTTTTTGCTGAACGGGTCCCAACTCGGTGACAGAGTTTGGGTTAGTTTATTATTGTTATTATTATTATTATTATTATTATTATTATTATTATTATTATTATTATTATTATTATTATTATTATTATTATTATTATTATTATTATTATTATTATTATTATTATTATTATTATTATTATTATTATTATTATTATTATTATTATTATTATTATTATTATTATTATTATTATTATTATTATTATTATTATTATTATTATTATTATTATTATTATTATTATTATTATTATTATTATTATTATTATTATTATTATTATTATTATTATTATTATTATTATTATTATTTTGTTTTGAATTAAAATTCTCCAATCGGGCCCTGTCTCCGATGCTCCGATACATTCTGAGGGCGCGCTAGCAATATCTTTACCCCAATAACCACTCCCCAAACTATGGGGTAAGCAGCTATTGGGTCCGGGAATCGTGTGCCCTGAGCAGACGTAATGAACCGGGGATGACAGCCTTCTGCATTCTTCCGGCTATAATTTCTGACATCTTCCGACATGCCGGTATGATTTTCAGGTTCGAGAGTAACGAATCCATCACACCGCCAAGGGACCCTATTATCAGAACAACCATTTTTACAGAATGGTCTGGGTAGAGCCTGCGGAGTTCGAAGAGTAAATTTCGATATTTCGTCCGTTTCTTCTCCTCCTTTAGGACGATATTCGTTTCGCCAGGAGCCGAAAACTCAATAACGAAAATCGTCTTACTTCCATGGTCGAGGAGTACAATATCAGGCTTATTGACCTGTATTTGCCTGAGGGTGGGAAATGAGTAGTTTCAGTAGATCCGGCACTTCTCATTCTCCACCACGGACTCCATATCCCCCGGAGCGTAAGGCAACACTGGTGTCTCGTCTATACCGTACGAGTGTCGTAGGTGGTAATATAACACTCGTAGAGCCGCGTTATGTCTGTGGATATAGGCTGAGACCGCATATGCTGGACATGCTGACAGCAAATGCATAATGGTCTCAGGCGCCTGACGGCAGGCCCTGCATCTAATATCAGGGACCTCTATACCCATCACGTGGCTTCGGTAGACCAAGGTGTTGAAGACACCATCTTGGCAGGCCATTATGAATCCCTCGGTCTCCGACTTCAGCCCACTTGACCTAAGGAAGGCGTAGGTCAAGTTCTTGGATAAGCCAAGGTCTTCGACGTTTCTGAAGAAGACCCCATGCAAAGGCTTATCCCTATGCAGCTGCAGCAGAACTGCATTTTCTGCGGCCTTTACATGGGCTTTTTGCCGAACGGGTGCCAACTCTGTGACAGAGTTCGGGTCACGCCGTTTGGTGTCGAAACTGAAACCGAGTTCATCAGCCGCACGGGCTGCTGCCTTAAAGAGGAACGCTCCAATCCCTGCGTTTTCATGGTCTCGGACCATGCAGAGAAGGGGATCCAAACTCCTGATTACTTTACATGCTCCATCCAATACCATTCTATTGTGAAGACACTCCAAACTCAAAAGTCCTCGTCCTCCCTGTTGTCGGTGGAGATATAACTGAGGAACGGACGATTTGGGATGCAAACTCCTGTATAGGTGCATCATCTTGCGCGTCTTTACGTCAAGTTGTCGCAGCTCCTCCTGAGTCCACTTCATCACTCCAAAGGAGTAGAGTAAGATCGGAACGGCAAGCATATTTGCGGCAGCAACTTTGTTCTTTCCCGACAGTTCTGATGACCAGATCTGTCGGAGTTTGTGCTGATACTTGCCGCGGAGAGAGTTTTTGACAGTTATAACTTCTTGAGTGTGGTGTTGTTCCACTCCCAAGTAGGTATACGTCTCACCGGCACCCAGATGACGTAGGATGCTTCCGTCTATGAGCTGGACGTCGTCTCCGTAATCGTCGCATCGTCCTCTTTTGAGATGAACCGTTGCACATTCGTCGATCCCAAACTTCATGCCGATGGCCTGCGTATACTCCTCCACCACCCTCAAAGACTGCCGTAGGTCCTTTTTACCTGAGGCATAAAGCTTGAGGTCATCCATGTAGAATAGATGAGTCACCTTATGCCTCCGGTTACTGGGGGTGCCACAGTAGCATCCATGCGTTTTTCTGAGGGCAACGGATAATGGCAATAGTGAGATGCAATAGAGAAGTGGGCTGAGAGAATCTCCCTGAAACACTCCCCTTCTGAAGATAACCTGATCTGTTTGGACTCTAGATTGACCTGATGTTATAGTGAAGCGAGTCCTCCAGAGTGGCATCAGTTGTTCAATGCATCTCACTATTTGATCGGGTATCGCATGGCATCGAAGAACATGCATGATTAGCTCATGCGATGTCGTGTCAAATGCCTTGCGATAGTCGATCCAGGCCATCGAAAGGTTACGCTTATACTGCGTGGAGTCCTGCGTAATACATCTATCGATGAGCAGATTCTTCTTGCATCCAGCGATCCCTTTCTTTGACCCTCTTTGCTCATATATCCGTTCGTACACGTGTTCAACTGCGGTGAGTATTCGCATGTACAAAATGCGGGGGAACATCTTATAACATGCGTTCAGACATGTTATCGGCCTGTAGTTTTTCGGTTCCGACAAATCTCCCGTTTTTGGGATCAGCACGGTTCGCCCCTCGACAAACCAACCGGGAATCTGCTGCTCACCATTCAACCATGAGTTGAAAACTCTGGCCAAATGTTGGTGGGTGCTAGGAAATTTTTTCCACCAGTAGTTCCCTAGTCCATCCAGACCTGGTGCAGCCGAGTTGTTATTATTATTATTATTATTATTATTATTATTATTATTATTATTATTATTATTATTATTATTATTATTATTATTATTATTATTATTATTATTATTATTATTATTATTATTATTATTATTATTATTATTATTATTATTATTATTATTATTATTATTATTATTATTATCATTATCATTATCATTATTATTATTATTATTATTATTTTTTTTTTTTTTCCCGTTGGGAATGTACCAGTCAGGCCCTGTCTCCGGTGCTCCGATACATCCGGAGGGCGCGCTGGTGTCGTTAACCCCAATAACCACTCCCTACGTCCGTAGGGTGAGTGACTATTGGGTCCGAGAATCATGTGCCCTGAGTAGACGGAGCGAACCAAGGATGACGGCCTTCTGCATTCTTGCTGCTAAGATTTCTGCCATATTACGGCAAGCAGGTATTATCTTCAAGTTGGAGAGCAGTGTGTCCATCATTCCACCAAGGACTCCTATGATCAGAACCACCATTTTGACAGAATGGTCCGGATATAACCTGCGGAGTTCAAAGAGAAGATCTCGATATTTAGTCCGTTTTTCCTCCTCTTTTCGAACGATATTCATTTCGCCTGGAGCGGAAAACTCCATGACGAATATCGTTCTACTTTGGTGGTCGAGGAGGACAACATCAGGCTTATTGGCTTGTATTTGCCTGAGGGTGGGGAATGAGTAGTTCCGAAAGATCCGGCACCTCTCATTCTCCACCACGGACTCAATATCCCCCGGAACATAAGGCAACACCGGTGTCTCGTCTATACCGTACGAGTGTCGTAGATGGTAGTATAACACTCGTAGCGCCGCGTTATGCCTGTGGATATAGGCTGAGACCGCATAAGATGGGCATGCTGATAGCAAACGCATTACGGTCTCAGGTGCCCCACGACATGCCCTGCATCGGGTGTCAGGGACGTCTATACCCATCACGCGACTACGGTAGACGAGGGTGTTGAAGACACCATCCTGGCAGGCCATTATGAATCCCTCGGTCTCCGACTTTAGCTCACTCGCCCTGAGGAAGGCAAAGGTCAAGCTTTTGGATAAGCCAAGGTCTTCGATGTTATGAAAGAAGACACCATGCATTGGCTTATCCATATGTAGCTGTAGCAGGACCTCTGTCTCCGCAGCTTTGATGTGAGCTTTTTGCTGAACGGGTCCCAACTCGGTGACAGAGTTTGGGTTAGCCCGTTCAGTGTCGAATACGAGACCGAGTTCATCGGCCGCACGGGTTGCTGCCTTAAAAAGAAATGCTCCAATCCCTGCTTTTTCATGGTCGCGGACCATGCAGAGAAGGGGATCTGAACTCCTGATGACTTTACAGGCCCCATCCAGAACCATTCTGTTATGCATACACTCCAAACTCAAAAGTCCACGGCCTCCCCGTTGTCTGGGAAAGTATAACCGTGGAACGGACGATTTAGGATGCAAGCACCTATTGAGATGCATCACTTTGCGAGTTTTAACGTCGAGTTGTCGCAGCTCTTCCTTAGTCCACTTCATTACTCCGAAAGAGTAGAGAAGGATCGGAACGGCAAGCATATTGGTTGCAGCAACTTTGTTCTTCCCCGACAGTTCTGATGACCAGATCTGTCGGAGTTTATGCTGATACTTGCCGCGGAGAGAGTTCTTAACTGTGAATACCTCTTGGGAGTGGCGTTGCTCCACCCCTAGGTAAGTATACGTCTCTCCGGCATCCAGATGATGTAGGATGCTTCCGTCTACGAGCTGGAAATCCTCTCCGTATTCCTCGCATCGTCCTCTTTTGAGATGAACCGTGGCACATTTGTCGATCCCAAATTCCATTCCGATAGCATGCGTGTACTCTTCCACCACCCTAAGGGACTGATGTAGGTCCCTTTCTCCAGAGGCATATAATTTGAGGTCATCCATGTAAAACAGATGGGTGACTTTATGCCTCCGGTTGCTGGGGGTGCCGCAGTTGTACCCACGGGTATTCCTGAGTACAACGGACAATGGCAATAGTGAGATGCAGAAGAGAAGAGGGCTGAGGGAGTCTCCCTGAAACACGCCTCTTCTAATGATGACCTGCTCTGTTTGGACTATGTCTCTACCAGATCTTATGGTGAAGCGAGTCCTCCAGAGTGGCATCAGTTGTCCAATGCATCCCACTATTTGATTGGGTACCTCAAGACATCTGAGCAAATGCATGATTAACTCATGCGATGTTGTATCAAATGCCTTGCGGTAATCAATCCAGGCCATCGAAAGGTTACGCTTATACTGCACGGAGTCCTGCGTGATACATCTATCGATGAGCAGGTTCTCCTTGCAGCCGGCGACCCCTTTCTTTGACCCTCGTTGCTCATATATCCGTTCATACACCGGATCAACTGCGGAGAGAATGCGCGTGTATAAGATGCGCGTAAACAACTTATAGCACGCATTCAAGCATGTTATCGGCCTGTAATTCTTTGGATCAGACAAATCTCCGTTCTTGGGGATGAGCACGGTTCGCCCCTCGACAAACCACTCCGGAATCTGCTGCTCCCCATCTAGCCATGAGTTAAAAACTCTTATTATTATTATTATTATTATTATTATTATTATTATTATTATTATTATTATTATTATTATTATTATTATTATTATTATTATTATTATTATTATTATTATTATTATTATTATTATTATTATTATTATTATTATTATTATTATTATTATTATTATTATTATTATTATTTTTTTTTTTCCGTTAGGAATGTACCAGTCAGGCCCTGTCTCCGGTGCTCCGATACATCCGGAGGGCGCGCTGGTGTCGTTAACCCCAATAACCACTCCCTACGTCCGTAGGGTGAGTGACTATTGGGTCCGAGAATCATGTGCCCTGAGTAGACGGAGTGAACCAAGGATAACGGCCTTCTGCATTCGCGCTGCTAAGATTTCTGCCATATTACGGCAAGCAGGTATTATCCTCAAGTTGGAGAGCAGTGTGTCCATCATTCCACCAAGGACTCCTATGATCAGAACCACCATTTTGACAGAATGGTCCGGATATAACCTGCGGAGTTCAAAGAGAAGATCTCGATATTTAGTCCGTTTTTCTTCCTCTTTTCGAACGATATTCATTTCGCCTGGAGCGGAAAACTCCATGACGAATATCGTTCTACTTTGGTGGTCGAGGAGGACAACATCAGGCTTATTGGCTTGTATTTGCCTGAGGGTGGGGAATGAGTAGTTCCAATAGATCCGGCACCTCTCATTCTCCACCACGGACTCAATATCCCCCGGAACATAAGGCAACACCGGTGTCTCGTCTATACCGTACGAGTGTCGTAGATGGTAGTATAACACTCGTAGCGCCGCGTTATGCCTGTGGATATAGGCTGAGACCGCATAAGATGGGCATGCTGATAGCAAATGCATTACGGTCTCAGGTGCCCCACGACATGCCCTGCATCGGGTGTCAGGGACGTCTATACCCATCACGCGACTACGGTAGACGAGGGTGTTGAAGAAACCATCCTGGCAGGCCATTATGAATCCCTCGGTCTCCGACTTTAGCTCACTCGACCTGAGGAAGGCAAAGGTCAAGCTTTTGGATAAGCCAAGGTCTTCGATGTTGTGAAAGAAGACGCCATGCATTGGCTTATCCATATGTAGCTGTAGCAGGACCTCTGTCTCCGCAGCTTTGATGTGAGCTTTTTGCTGAACGGGTCCCAACTCGGTGACAGAGTTTGGGTTAGCCCGTTCAGTGTCGAATACGAGACCGAGTTCATCGGCCGCACGGGTTGCTGCCTTAAAAAGAAATGCTCCAATCCCTGCTTTTTCATGGTCGCGGACCATGCAGAGAAGGGGATCTGAACTCCTGATGACTTTACAGGCCCCATCCAGAACCATTCTGTTATGCATACACTCCAAACTCAAAAGTCCACGGCCTCCCCGTTGTCTGGGAAAGTATAACCGTGGAACGGACGATTTAGGATGCAAGCACCTATTGAGATGCATCACTTTGCGAGTTTTGACGTCGAGTTGTCGCAGCTCTTCCTTAGTCCACTTCATTACTCCGAAAGAGTAGAGAAGGATCGGAACGGCAAGCATATTGGTTGCAGCAACTTTGTTCTTCCCCGACAGTTCTGATGACCAGATCTGTCGGAGTTTGTGCTGATACTTGCCGCGGAGAGAGTTCTTAACTGTGAATACCTCTTGGGAGTGGCGTTGCTCCACCCCTAGGTAAGTATACGTCTCTCCGGCATCCAGATGATGTAGGATGCTTCCGTCTACGAGCTGGACATCCTCTCCGTATTCCTCGCATCGTCCTCTTTCAAGATGAACCGTGGCACATTTGTCGATCCCAAATTCCATTCCGATAGCATGCGTGTACTCTTCCACCACCCTAAGGGACTGATGTAGGTCCCTTTCTCCAGAGGCATATTTATTATTATTATTATTATCATTATTATTATTATTATTATTATTATTATTATTATCATTATTATTATTATTATTATTATTATTATTATTATTATTATTATTATTATTATTATTATTATTATTATTATTATTATTATTATTATTATTATTATTATTATTATTATTATTATTATTATTATTATTATTATAATTATTATTATTATTATTATTATTATTATTATTATTATTATTATTATTATTATTTCTGATTTGAATTAAAATCCTCCAGTCGGACCCTGTCTCCGATGCTCCGATACATTCGGAGGGCGTGCTGGCAACATCATTACCCCAATAACCACTCCCCAAACTATGGGGTAAGCAGCTATTGGGTCCGGGAATCGTGTGCCCTGAGCAGACGTAATGAACCGAGGATGACAGCCTTCTGCATTCTTCCGGCTATGATTTCTGACATCTTTCTACATGCCGGTATGATTTTTAAGTTCGAGAGTAATGAATCCATCACACCGCCAAGGGACCCTATTATCAGAACAACCATTTTTACAGAATGGTCTGGATAGAGCCTGCGGAGTTCGAAGAGTAAATCTCGATATTTCGTCCGTTTCTCCTCCTCCTTTCGGACGATATTCGTTTCGCCAGGAGCCGAAAACTCAATGACGAATATCGTCTTACTTCCATGGTCGAGGAGTACTACATCAGGCTTATTGGCCTGTATTTGCCTGAGGGTGGGAAATGAGTAGTTCCAGTAGATTCGGGACTTCTCATTCTCCACCACGGACTCAATATCCCCCGGAGCGTAAGGCAACACTGGTGTCTTGTCTATACCGTACGAGTGTCGTAGGTGGTAATATAACACTCGTAGAGCCGCGTTATGTCTGTGGATATAGGCTGAGACCGCATATGCTGGACATGCTGACAGCAAATGCATAATGGTCTCAGGCGCCTGACGGCAGGCCCTGCATCTAATATCAGGGACCTCTATACCCATCACGTGGCTTCGGTAGACCAAGGTGTTGAAGACACCATCTTGGCAGGCCATTATGAATCCCTCGGTCTCCGACTTCAGCCCACTTGACCTAAGGAAGGCGTAGGTCGTGTTCTTGGATAAGCAAAGGTCTTCAACGTTTCTGAAGAAGACCCCATGCAAAGGCTTATCCCTATGCAGCTGCAGAAGAGCTGCATTTTCTGCGGCCTTTACATGGGCTTTTTGCCGAACGGGTGCCAACTCTGTGACAGAGTTCGGATCACGCCGTTTGGTGTCGAAACTGAGACCGAGTTCATCAGCCGCACGAGCTGCTGCCTTAAAGAGGAACGGTCCAATCCCTGCGTTTTCATGGTCACGGACCATGCAGAGAAGGGGGTCCAAACTCCTGATTACTTTACATGCTCCATCCAATACCATTCTGTTGTGAAGACACTCCAAACTCAAAAGTCCTCGTCCTCCTTGTTGTCGGTGGAGATATAATCGAGGAACGGACGATTTGGGATGCAAGCTCCTGTATAGGTGCATCATCTTGCGAGTCTTTACGTCGAGTTGTCGCAGCTCCTCCTGAGTCCACTTCATTACTCCGAAGGAGTAGAGTGAGATCGGAACGGCAAGCATATTTGTGGCAGCAACTTTGTTCTTTCCCGACAGTTCTGATGACCAGATCTGTCGGAGTTTGTGCTGATACTTGCCGCGGAGAGAGTTTTTGACAGTTATAACTTCTTGAGAGTGGTGTTGTTCCACTCCCAAGTAGGTATACGTCTCTCCGGCACCCAGATGACGTAGGATGCTTCCGTCTATGAGCTGGACGTCTTCTCCGTAATCGTTGCATCGTCCTCTTTTGAGATGAACCGTTGCACATTTGTCAATCCCAAACTCCATGCCGATGGCCTGCGTATACTCCTCCACCACCCTCAAAGACTGACGTAGGTCATTTTCACCTGAGGCATAAAGCTTAAGATCATCCATGTAAAATAGATGAGTCACCTTATGCCTCCGGTTGCTGGGGGTGCCGCAGTAGTATCCACGTGTTTTTCTGAGGGCAACGGACAATGGCAATACTGAGATGCAAAAGAGAAGGGGGCTGAGAGAATCTCCCTGAAACACTCCCCTTCTGAAGATAACCTGATCTGTTTGGACTCTAGCTTGACCTGATGTTATAGTGAAGCGAGTCCTCCAGAGTGGCATCAGTTGTTCAATGCATCTCACTATTTGATCGGGTATCGCAAGGCATCGAAGAACGTGCATGATTAGCTCATGCGATGTCGTGTCAAATGCCTTGCGATAGTCGATCCAGGCCATCGAAAGGTTACGCTTATACTGCGTGGAGTCCTGCGTAATACATCTATCTATTATTATTATTATTATTATTATTATTATTATTATTATTATTTTTTTTTTTTTTTTTTGTATAGGCATCGACGTCTATGGTCATTAGCCCGACTAATTAGTTTGATACTCTCTCTGCTCCATTATTTTGTACTAAGATTTTATATCTGATTGTAAATATCGATTTCTTTTAGAAATTGTAATAGCCTTCCTTGTGTATCTCGGTTTCCTTTGAGGCATTGTTGTATTTCGGCTGGTATTCCTATTCGTTGTCTTATCACGTCATTAAACGGACATTGTGTTATATGCTGTACTGTTAGCCTGTGTCCACATTGTTCACATCTGGGTTGTCTGACCCCCAAGAGCATGAATGAATTTGTGAGGCGTGTATGAGCTATTCTCAGTCTACATAAGACAACTTGGTCTCTTTTATTGCCGATGCAGGGATGTGTATTTTTCCTAACGCTTGGTTTTACTGCTTTCAATTTGGCTTCTGTTCTATCCCATTCTCTTTGCCACATTTCAGTAGTTTTATTTTTCAGGTGGGACTTTATGTCATCGGCTCTAAGTGGAATGTCTTCAAAATTTTCCTGAAGCGCAGCCATTCTAGCTGACTGGTCAACCATTTCATTCCCTGCAATTCCTGTGTGACTAGGAATCCAACAGAATCTTATTATTTTATTTTGGCTTTTCAGCCAGTTGAGTCTTGTCAAAATAATTTTCAACATAGGGTCTCTAGTGAAGGGGTTTTTCAGTGCCTGCAGGGAGCTCAGTGAGTCACTACATATAAGGTATGATCGATGAGGGGTAAATTCAATATATAACAGTGCCTGTAGAATTGCGTAGATCTCTGTAGTGTAGACTGTAGCCTCACATTTAACTCACCAAACGTACCGAAAACTATCAAAGCTGCATTTTATAATCTGAAAGTTCGTGACTACTTTCCAGCACCAATGAGGTGCTTCCAATGTCAAAAATTTGGCCATATCTCAGCTCGTTGCCAAAATGAACAGATATGTATCTGTGGTAGACCTCAACACAATGACACACCTTGTGAAAAACCAGAGACTTGTGTTAACTGTAATGGACCTCATTCAGCTAATTTTAAAGATTGTTCCCAGCTCAAAATTGAAAAAGCTATACAGAAAGTAAAAGTGCAAGAACGACTACCATACCGTGAAGCTCGAAAAAAAGTAATTATCAGAACTCCGAGAGAGGGTACTTCATATGCCCAAGTTGCACAAACTGAAAATATTATTATTATTATTATTATTATTTTATTTTTTTTTTTTTTTTTTTTTTTTTTTTTTTTTTTTTTTTTTTTCCCGTTGGGAATGTACCAGTCAGGCCCTGTCTCCGGTGCTCCGATACATCCGGAGGGCGCGCTGGTGTCGTTAACCCCAATAACCACTCCCTACGTCCGTAGGGTGAGTGACTATTGGGTCCGAGAATCATGTGCCCTGAGTAGACGGAGCGAACCAAGGATGACGGCCTTCTGCATTTGCGCTGCTAAGATTTCTGCCATATTACGGCAAGCAGGTATTATCTTCAAGTTGGAGAGCAGTGTGTCCATCATTCCACCAAGGACTCCTATGATCAGAACCACCATTTTGACAGAATGGTCCGGATATAACCTGCGGAGTTCAAAGAGAAGATCTCGATATTTTGTCCGTTTTTCCTCCTCTTTTCGAACGATATTCATTTCGCCTGGAGCGGAAAACTCCATGACGAATATCGTTCTACTTTGGTGGTCGAGGAGGACAACATCAGGCTTATTGGCTTGTATTTGCCTAAGGGTGGGGAATGAGTAGTTCCAATAGATCCGGCACCTCTCATTCTCCACCACGGACTCAATATCCCCCGGAACATAAGGCAACACCGGTGTCTCGTCTATACCGTACGAGTGTCGTAGATGGTAGTATAACACTCGTAGCGCCGCGTTATGCCTGTGGATATAGGCTGAGACCGCATAAGATGGGCATGCTGATAGCAAATGCATTACGGTCTCAGGTGCCCCACGACATGCCCTGCATCGGGTGTCAGGGACGTCTATACCCATCACGCGACTACGGTAGACGAGGGTGTTGAAGACACCGTCCTGGCAGGCCATTATGAATCCCTCGGTCTCCGACTTCAGCTCACTCGACCTGAGGAAGGCAAAGGTCAAGCTTTTGGATAAGCCAAGGTCTTCGATGTTGTGAAAGAAGACACCATGCATTGGCTTATCCATATGTAACTGTAGCAGGACCTCTGTCTCCGCAGCTTTGATGTGAGCTTTTTGCTGAACGGGTCCCAACTCGGTGACAGAGTTTGGGTTAGCCCGTTCAGTGTCGAATACGAGACCGAGTTCATCGGCCGCACGGGTTGCTGCCTTAAAAAGAAATGCTCCAATCCCTGCTTTTTCATGGTCGCGGACCATGCAGAGAAGGGGATCTGAACTCCTGATGACTTTACAGGCCCCATCCAGAACCATTCTGTTATGCATACACTCCAAACTCAAAAGTCCACGGCCTCCCCGTTGTCTGGGAAAGTATAACCGTGGAACGGACGATTTAGGATGCAAGCACCTATTGAGATGCATCACTTTGCGAGTTTTAACGTCGAGTTGTCGCAGCTCTTCCTTAGTCCACTTCATTACTCCGAAAGAGTAGAGAAGGATCGGAACGGCAAGCATATTGGTTGCAGCAACTTTGTTCTTCCCCGACAGTTCTGATGACCAGATCTGTCGGAGTTTATGCTGATACTTGCCGCGGAGAGAGTTCTTAACTGTGAATACCTCTTGGGAGTGGCGTTGCTCCACCCCTAGGTAAGTATACGTCTCTCCGGCATCCAGATGATGTAGGATGCTTCCGTCTACGAGCTGGACATCCTCTCCGTATTCCTCGCATCGTCCTCTTTTGAGATGAACCGTGGCACATTTGTCGATCCCAAATTCCATTCCGATAGCATGAGTGTACTCTTCCACCACCCTAAGGGACTGATGTAGGTCCCTTTCTCCAGAGGCATATAATTTGAGGTCATCCATGTAAAACAGATGAGTGACTTTATGCCTCCGGTTGCTGGGGGTGCCGCAGTTGTACCCACGGGTATTCCTGAGTACAACGGACAATGGCAATAGTGAGATGCAGAAGAGAAGAGGGCTGAGGGAGTCTCCCTGAAACACGCCTCTTCTAATGATGACCTGCTCTGTTTGGACTATGTCTCTACCAGATCTTATGGTGAAGCGAGTCCTCCAGAGTGGCATCAGTTGTCCAATGCATCCCACTATTTGATTGGGTACCTCAAGACATCTGAGCAAATGCATGATTAACTCATGCGATGTTGTATCAAATGCCTTGCGGTAATCAATCCAGACCATCGAAAGGTTACGCTTATACTGCACGGAGTCCTGCGTGATACATCTATCGATGAGCAGGTTCTCCTTGCAGCCGGCGACCCCTTTCTTATTATTATTATTATTATTATTATTATTATTATTATTATTATTATTATTATTATTATTATTATTATTATTATTATTATTATTATTATTATTATTATTATTATTATTATTATTATTATTATTATTATTATTATTATTATTATTATTATTATTATTATTATTATTATTATTATTATTATTATTATTATTATTATTATTATTATTATTATTATTATTATTATTATTATTATTATTATTATTATTATTATTATTATTATTATTATTATTATTATTATTATTATTATTATTATTATTTTTATTATTATTTTTTTGTTTTAAAGGCATCGACTACAATGGTCATTAGCCTTGTCGGAGTTCTCGATCTAGAATTTGAAATAAACTTTTTTTTTTTATTATATCTATAATTTTTTTATTAGACCTGTTTCATTTAGAAATTTAATTGTTTTCAAGCAGTATTGATCATTTCTCAGGCATTGTTGCAGCGTATCTGGGAGGGAGCAAACGTTTCTTGCTTGGGTATATACCTGGCACACAAGGAGTAAATGTTCTACAGTAAGTTGAACGTCGCTAGTTTCACATATTGGAGGTCTGGAACCACACAGAAGGTAGCTAGATGTGATATGAGTATGGCCAATTCTCAATCGAGTGAGTGCAACTTGTTCTCTCTTTTGGTGTGATGGAAATGAGAGTACTTTGTCGACTTTGTTCTTTATGTTTTTTAACTTATGGTTACTATCATTCCATTCTTGGTTCCATTTGTCTCTTATTTTGTTTTTCAAGTACGCTTTCATGTCTTCAGGTCTTAGTGGGATATCATTTAGATATCGTTGTCCAGTAGCACCTCGAGCAGCAGTATCTGCGAGTTCATTACCGGCTATTCCTATGTGCCCTGGTATCCAGAAAAAAATTATTGTCCTACCAGAGGTCTGCAGGATGTGGACTACAGTTAAGATGATCTGAATTAGAGGATCGTTATTGTACCTATTCTGAATAGCTTGGAGTGAACTACATGAATCGGAATGAATCAAATAAGTCCCTCGGTCCAATGTTTCGATAAACCTCAGTGCTTGGAGAATGGCATATAATTCAGCTGTGAATATCGATGATATTGGGTTTAATGCCCAATAGTGAGTTTCTCCCATACAAAAAAAGGCTGATCCGACTCCTTGATCAGTTTTCGACCCGTCAGTATATATAACTGTAGAATTCTCATATTTGTTCATGACCTCATGAAATATTTGGATATATTGAATTCGATTAGTATCTTTTTTTAAAATCTATTACATTCAAAATGAAACTTTGATGTTGTTAGTGTCCAAGGGGGTATTTCACTGGAGGACGAAGGAAACATTTGTGGAAACTCAGCATCTAAAATGTCTAAAGCATCTTCTATCCGTTTTCCTACTGTTTTATTTGCATGTGTTTCATTATAGATGATTGGGTGATTAGGGTGACCAGTTCGGGACCATATTTTTATTCCATAATTCAATAAAAGTTTTCTCCTCCTATGGATCAATGAACTTATGCCAGATTCACAAAAGATTGATTGGTTTGGACTAGTACGGAACGCTCCTATAGCTAGTCGAAGTCCTTCTTTGTGGATCTTTTCGAGTTGGTACAAGCGACTTTTGCACGCAGACCCATATACAATGCTGCCATATTCTAATTTTGGCAGTATCAGAGACTTATATGCTGCCAGTATGACTTCACGATCGGCACCCCAATTTATATTAGAGATACATCTAATGATATTGAGGGCTCTCTCACACCTTTTGGTCAGATCTGTAAAGTGGGGTTTCCAATAGAGTTTTTTATCAAACGTCACTCCCAATATTTTCATGGTATTTTTAGCTTCCAGACGGATTCCATTCATGTATAGTTCTGGATCATTATGCGCCGTTCTCAGACGACAGAAGTCAATGCAATGGGTTTTTGTTGATGAAAATCGGAAGCCAGTAGAGGTTGCTGTTGCTATGAGTTGGTTTATGGTTATTTGTATTCTCTCTTCGACTTCTTCCATTTCTCTACCAGAACAATAAATAGTGAGATCATCGACATAAAGACTCTTCCCAATGCTTTCATCTATAGAGTCCAATAGGCTGTTTATTGCAATTAAAAATAAAGTTACACTCAAAGTGGATCCTTGTGGAATTTCATTTTCTAGAGTTCTCTGATCTGAAAGTATGCTATCAATTCTAACTGAAAAGTTTCTGATTTTGAGGAAATTTGTTAAGAATATTGATAGCTTTCCCTTCAGTCCCTATTCATGTACTATTTTCAGAATGTTATATCGCCAGGTAAGGTCATACGCCTTTTCAATATCGAAAGAAACTGCTATTAAATTATCTCGACGCATAAAACTCTCTCTTATTGCCGTATCCAGAAGGACAAGCTGGTCCGTTGTGGATCTACATTTTCTGACTCCCATTTGAAAAACAGTTGTTGGTTTCTAGAAACCATATCAATCTGTAGTTGATCATTTTTTCAAAAAGTTTGCTTAAACAGCTTGTGAGCGATATTGGACGATAACTAGTCGGGTTTTTAGGGTCTTTTCCGGGTTTGGGTATGGGAATTATCAGAGAAGTTTGCCATAATTCAGGGTAAGTACCTTCTGACCATATTTTATTGAAGAGGTGTAGAATTTGTTGTTGCTCTTGTAATGGTAGATTTTTTATCACATCATAATGAATTTGGTCGGGTCCAGGAGACGAGTTCTTCGTTTCCCTCAAAGCATTTGGTAATTCAGATAGTGTGAAGTCTTCATTATACTCACTCTCTATTTCTTCTGAGAAATCTAATTCTTGTTCTAATGCTTCTTTTTGATCTTGAAATTCCAACGGGTAATTTCCTGTACTACTCGTTTTTTCAAAGTGATGGGCTAGTTCATTTGCAATAATAATTCCATCTCGGATTTCATCACCGTTGATTATAAGTACAGGTGATGAAATTGAGAGCTTTTTCTCCTCTATTCTTCTGATTTTCTGCCATACCTCTGTCAGTGGTGTTTCAACCCATCAGGGCCTGGAGCAGCGAAATTCTTAGAGCCTTTTAGGGCCCCTCGTACTTCTTCCGTGGTTATCGGATTGCGCAGATCATTGACCTCAGGCTGCCGAAGCCTCTTGCAGAATGCTTCGAACTGCGCTAGGGCTGGAGTATCTACGTTGAGTGGTTGCGGATACTCATAGATATTCTTCCAGAATGTTTCCACCCGATCTGCAGCCGGCGGGTTATCGACAACACGTGGAGGCTCTTGGAATAAGCGAGAAGGTTTATCGCGGAACTTTATGTTTTCCGCGATACTTCTCGCCCGCCTCACTAGTGACTTCTTTGCAGACACTAGCATTCGTATCCTATCAAGGCAGTACTGTTTGATGGTGAACAGCACACCTTGATTTAATGTGTGGTGAGCTCGTCTCATTTTGCGGCAATTCGCCGCACTGCGGGCGTGAAAGGCCTATTGGCCGCCACGAAGTCCACCACACACTGGATACGAGACGCGTGTTGTCTCGCCGACTTGATCTTGGCTTCCATCTTGTGTACACGACGTTCATACCTCCCTACCAGAGCGGTGGTGTCCCTCCTCTCCGTTTGGGATATAGCATGAGCGGCGTCGTACACGACAGAATTGATCTGCCAGATGTCAGCCTCTTCTGGAAGAACATCGCCAATCTCCGCATCCACCCTTGCCAGTTCTTGCGGCTTCAGGGGCTTCATATCGTAAAGCGCCCTGCGGGTTCTGATATCCTACAACGGTGGAACAATGCGATTCTCCTCCACATCCAAACCGATACGTGGCATATCTGCCACTTCGATAACCGGCTGAGGAGGAGCTCTAACGTAGCCTCGAGCCCGAAGATGGGATACATAATCCCTAAGATTTTGTGCGGAAAAGGCTGCATGCTCTGGGTGTCTCTCACACCACAGAGCATGCATTCTCGCCATGTCTTCTCTCCGGGCGGGCTCACTGCTCTCGTAGCAATGCAGAAGTCCGTCTCTCAATTCGTCCGTCCACTCAAAGCGTCCGTTTTTATTGCGGTTGTCATTGTTAGGCAAATCATCTTTGGCCCCACCACCTTGCCTTTAACCCCTAATCCGAGGGGGTCGGTTGTGGGGGCCTCTTACTCGATCGTTCGGAACCGAGTAGTAGAGTTTACTGTGGAGTTAACCCAGTAAACCCACGGCCGACACCGGAGGGAAAGTTGCTTTCTCCCTCCCGGATGCGCATGAGCTGCCGGTCCGATTTTGCATCCTCTGCTCGGGTAGGTGGTGTCGCTACTCACCAGGGCCTTAGGTGTAGGTTGACCCCCCTGCCTATTATTATTATTATTATTATTATTATTATTATTATTATTATTATTATTATTATTATTATTATTATTATTATTATTATTATTATTATTATTATTATTATTATTATTATTATTATTATTATTATTATTATTATTATTATTATTATTATTATTATTATTATTATTATTATTATTATTATTATTATTATTATTATTATTATAGTTATTATTATTATTATTATTATTATTATTATTTTTATTATTATTATTATTATTATTATTATTATTATTTTTTTTTTCTCCTTAGGAGTGTACCAGTCAGGCCCTGTCTCCGGTGCTCCGACCCATCCGGAGGGCGCGCTGGTGTCGTTAACCCCAATAACCACTCCCTACGTCCGTAGGGTGGGTGATTATTGGGTCCGAGAATCGTGTGCCCTGAGTAGACGGAGCGAACCAAGTATAACGGCCTTCTGCATTCTTGCTGCTAAGATTTCTGCCATATTACGGCAAGCCGGTATTATCTTCAAGTTAGAGAGCAGTGTGTCCATCATTCCACCAAGGACTCCTATAATCAGAACCACCATTTTGACAGAATGGTCCGGATATAACCTGCGGAGTTCAAAGAGAAGATCTCGATATTTAGTCCGTTTTTCCTCCTCTTTTCGAACGATATTCATTTCGCCTGGAGCGGAAAACTCCATGACGAATATCGTTCTACTTTGGTGGTCGAGGAGGACAACATCAGGCTTATTGGCTTGTATTTGCCTGAGGGTGGGGAATGAGTAGTTCCAATAGATTCGGCATCTCTCATTCTCCACCACGGACTCAATATCCCCCGGAGCATAAGGCAACACCGGTGTCTCGTCTATACCGTACGAGTGTCGTAGGTGGTAGTACAACACTCGTAGCGCCGCGTTATGCCTGTGGATATAGGCTGAGACCGCATAAGATGGGCATGCTGAGAGCAAATGCATTATGGTCTCAGGTGCCCCACGACATGCCCTGCATCGGGTGTCAGGGACGTCTATACCCATCACGCGACTACGGTAGACAAGGGTGCTGAAAACACCATCCTGGCAGGCCATTATGAATCCCTCGGTCTCCGACTTTAGCTCACTTGACCTGAGGAAGGCAAAGGTCAAGCTTTTGGATAAGCCAAGGTCTTCGATGTTATGAAAGAAGACACCATGCATTGGCTTATCCATATGTAGCTGTAGCAGGACCACTGTCTCCGCAGCTTTTATGTGAGCTTTTTGCTGAACGGGTCCCAACTCGGTGACAGAGTTTGGGTTAGCCCGTTCAGTGTCGAAAACGAGACCGAGTTCATCGGCCGCACGGGTAGCTGCCTTAAAAAGGAATGCTCCAATCCCTGCTTTCTCATGGTCGCGGACCATGCAGAGAAGGGGATCTGAACTCCTGATGACTTTACAGGCCCCATCCAGAACCATTCTGTTATGCAGACACTCCAAACTCAAAAGTCCACGGCCTCCCCGCTGTCTGGGAAAGTATAACCGTGGAACGGACGATTTAGGATGCAAGCTCCTATTGAGATGCATCATTTTGCGAGTCTTAACGTCAAGTTGTCGCAGCTCTTCCTTAGTCCACTTCATCACTCCGAAAGAGTAAAGAAGGATCGGAACGGCAAGCATATTAGTTGCAGCAACTTTGTTCTTCTCCGACAGTTCTGATGACCAGATCTGTCGGAGTTTATGCTGATACTTGCCGCGGAGAGAGTTTTTAACTGCAAATACCTCTTGGGAGCGGCGTTGTTCCACCCCAAGGTAGGTATAAGTCTCTCCGGCATCCAGATGATGTAGGATGCTTCCGTCTACGAGCTGGACATCCTCTCCGTATTCCTCGCATCGTCCTCTTTTGAGATGAACCGTGGCACATTTGTCGATCCCAAACTCCATACCGATAGCATGCGTATATTCTTCCACCACCCTAAGGGACTGATGTAGGTCCCTTTCTCCAGAGGCATACAATTTGAGGTCATCCATGTAAAATAGATGGGTGATATTATGCCTCCGGTTGCTGGGGGTGCCGCAGTTGTACCCACGGGTATTCCTGAGTGCAACGGACAATGGCATTAGTGAGATGCAGAAGAGAAGAGGGCTAAGGGAGTCTCCCTGAAACACACATCTTCTAATGATGACCTGCTCTGTTTGGACTATGTCTCTACCAGATCTTATGGTGAAGCGAGTCCTCCAGAGCGGCATCAGTTGTCCAATGCATCCCACTATTTGACCGGGTACCTCAAGGCATCTGAGCAAATGCATGATTAACTCATGTGATGTTGCATCAAATGCCTTGCGGTAATCGATCCAGGCCATCGAAAGGTTACGCTTATACTGCACGGAGTCCTGCGTGATACATCTATCGATGAGCAGGTTCTCCTTGCACCCGGCGACCCCTTTCTTTGACCCTCTTTGCTCATTTATCCGTTCATATACCGGATCAACTACGGAGAGAATGCGTGTGTATAAGATGCGCGTAAACACCTTATAACACGCATTCAAGCATGTTATCGGCCTGTAATTCTTTGGATCAGACAAATCTCCGTTTTTGGGGATGAGCACGGTTCGCCCCTCGACAAACCACTCTGGAATCTGCTGCTCCCCATCTAGCCATGAGTTGAAAACTCTGGCCAGATGGCGGTGGGTTGTTGGAAACTTTTTCCACCAATCGTTATTCAACCCATCAGGGCCTGGAGCAGCAAAATTCTTAGAGCATTTTAGGGCCCCTCGTACTTCTTCCGTGGTTATCGGAATGCGCAGATCATTGAGCTCAGGCTGCCGAAGCTCCCTGCAAAATGCTTCGAACTGCGCTAGGGCTGGAGTATCTACGTTGAGTGGTTGCGGATACTCATAGATATTCTTCCAGAATGTTTCCACCCGATCTGCAGCCGGCGGGTTATCGACAACACGTGGAGGCTCTTGGAATAAGCGAGAAGGTTTATCGCGGAACTTTATGTTTTCCGCGATACTTCTTGCCCGCCTCACTAGTGACTTCTTTGGGATAGAGCATGAGCGGCGTCGTACACGACAGAATTGATCTGTCAGATGTCAGCCTCTTCTGGAAGAACATCGCCAATCTCCGCATCCACCCGTGCCAGTTCTTGCGGCTTCAGGGGCTTCATATTGTGAAGCGCCCTGCGGGTTCTGATATCCTCCATCAGTGGAATGATGCGATTCTCTTCCACAGCCAAACCGACACGTGGCATACCTGCCACTTCGATAACCGGCTGAGGAGGAGCTCTAACGTAGCCTCGAGCCCGAAGATGGGATACATAATCCCTGAGATTTTGTGCGGAAAACGCTGCATGCTCTGGGTGTCTCTCACACCACAGAGCATGCATTCTCGCCATGTATCCTCTCCGGGCGGGCTCACTGCCTATTTATTATTATTATTATTATTATTATTATTATTATTATTATTATTATTATTATTATTATTATTGTTTATTATTATTATTATTATTATTATTATTATTATTATTATTATTATTATTATTATTATTATTATTATTATTATTATTATTATTATTATTATTATTATTATTATTTTCCCGTTGGGAATGTACCAGTCAGGCCCTGTCTCCGGTGCTCCGATACATCCGGAGGGCGCGCTGGTGTCGTTAACCCCAATAACCACTCCCTACGTCCGTAGGGTGAGTGACTATTGGGTCCGAGAATCATGTGCCCTGAGTAGACGGAGCGAACCAAGGATGACGGCCTTCTGCATTCTTGCTGCTAAGATTTCTGCCATATTACGGCAAGCAGGTATTATCTTCAAGTTGGAGAGCAGTGTGTCCATCATTATTATTATTATTATTATTATTATTATTATTATTATTATTATTATTATTATTATTATTATTATTATTATTATTATTATTATTATTATTATTATTATTATTATTATTATTATTATTATTATTATTATTATTATTATTATTATTATTATTATTATTATTATTATTATTATTATTATTATTATTATTATTATTATTTCCTTTAAGAGTGTACCAGTCAGGTCCTGTCTCCGGTGCTCCGACCCATCCGGAGGACGCGCTGGTGTCGTTTACCTCAATAACCACTCCCTACGTCCGTAGGGTGAGTGATTATTGGGTCCGAGAGTCATGTGTTCTGAGCATACGAAGGGAACCAAGGATGACGGCCTTCTGCATTCAAGCGGCTAGGATTTGTGCCATATTACGGCAGGCCGGTATCAACTTCAAATTAGAGAGCAGTGTGTCCATCATTCCACCAAGGACTCCTATAATCAGAACCGCCATTTTGACAGAATGGTCCGGATACAACCTGCGGAGTTCAAAGAGAAGATCTCGATATTTAGTCCGTTTTTCCTCCTCTTTCCGAACGATATTCATCTCGCCAGGAGCGGAAAACTCCACGACGAACATCGTTTTACTTTGACGGTCGAGGAGGACAACATCAGGCTTATTGGCTTGTATTTGCCTGAGGGTGGGGAATGAGTAGTTCCAATAGATTCGGCACCTCTCATTCTCCACCACGGACTCAATATCCCCCGGAACACCGGAACACCGGTGTCTCGTCTATACCGTACGAGTGTCTTAGATGGTAGTACAACACTCGTAGCGCCGCGTTATGCCTGTGGATATAGGCTGAGACCGCACATGCTGATAGCAAATGCATTACGGTCTCAGGTGCCCCACGACATTCCCTGCATCGGGTGTCAGGGACGTCTATACCCATCACGCGACTACGGTAGACGAGGGTGTTGAAGACACCATCCTGGTAGGCCATTATGAATCCCTCGGTCTCCGACTTTAGCTCACTCGAACTGAGGAAGGCAAAGGTCAAGCTTTTGGATAAGCCAAGGTCTTCGATGTTGTTGAAGAAAACACCATGCATTGGCTTATCCATATGCAGCTGTAGGAGGACCTCTGTCTCCGCAGCTTTAATGTGAGTTTTTAGCTGAACGGGTCCCAACTCGGAGACAGAGTTTGGGTTAGCCCGTTCAGTGTCGAATACGACACCATGTTCATCGGCTGCACGGGTTGATGCCTTAAAGAGAAATGCTCCAATCCCTGCTTTTTCATGGTCGCGGACCATGCAGAGAAGGGGATCTGAACTCCTGATGACTTTACAGGCCCCATCCAGAACCATTCTGTTATGCAGATACTCCAAACTCAAAAGTCCACGGCCTCCCCGTTGTCTGGGAAAGTATAACCGTGGAACAGACGATTTAGGATGCAAGCTCCTATTGAGATGCATCATTTTGCGAGTTTTTACGTCGAGTTGTCGCAGCTTGTCCTGAGTCCACGGCAAGCATATTAGTTGCAGCAACTTTGTTCTTCCCCGACAGTTCTGATGACCAGATCTGTCGGAGTTTATGCTGATACTTGCGGCGGAGAGAGTTCTTAACTGTGATTACCTCTTGGGAGCGTCGTTGCGCCACCCCTAGGTAAGTTTAAGTCTCTCCGGCATCCAGATGATGTAGGATGCTTCCGTCTACGAGCTGGACATTCTCTCCGTATTCCTCGCATCGTCCTCTTTTGAGATGAACCGTGGCACATTTGTCGATCCCAAATTCCATTCCGATAGCATGCGTATATTCTTCCACCACCCTAAGGGACTGATGTAGGTCCCTTTCTCCAGAGGCATATAATTTCAGGTCATCCATGTAAAACAGGTGGGTGACTGTATGCCTCCGGTTGCTGGGGGTGCCGCAGCTGTACCCACGGGTATTCCTGAGTGCAACGGACAATGGCAATAGTGAGATGCAGAAGAGAAGAGGGCTGAGGGAGTCTCCCTGAAACACGCCTCTTCTAATGATGACCTGCTCTGTTTGGACTATGTCTCCACCAGATTTTATAGCGAAGCGAGTCCTCCAGAACGGCATCAGTTGTCCAATGCATCCCACTATTTGATCGGGTACCTCAAGGCATCCGAGCAAATGCATGATTAACTCATGCGATATTGTATCAAATGCCTTGCGGTAATCGATCCAGGCCATCGAAAGGTTACGCTTGTACTGCACGGAGTCCTGCGTGATACATCTATCGATGAGCAGGTTCTCCTTACAGCCGGCAACCCCTTTCTTTGACCCTTTTTGCTCATATATCCGTTCATAGACCGGATCAGCTGCGGAGAGAATGCGTGTGTATAAGATGCGCGTAAACACCTTATAACACGCATTCAAGCACGTTATCGGTCTGTAATTCTTTGGATCAGACAAATCTCCGTTTTTGGGGATGAGCACGGTTCGCCACTCGACAAACCACTCCGGAATCTGCTGCTCCCCATCTAGCCATGAGTTGAAAACTCTAGCCAGATGGCGGTGGGTTGCTGGAAACTTTTTCCACCAATAGTTATTCAACCCATCGGGTCCTGGAGCAGCAAAGTTCTTTGAGCCTTTGAGGGCTCTTTGAACTTCTTCCGGGGTTATCGGATTGCGCAGATCATTGAGCTCAGGCTGCCGAAGCCTCCTGCAGAATGCTCTGAACTGCGCTAGGGCTGGAGTATCTACATTGATTGGTTGCGGATACTCATAGATGTTCTTCCAGAAGGTTTCCACCCAATCAACAGTCGGCGGGTTATCAACAACACGTGGAGGCTCTTGAAATAAACGAGAAGGTTTATCGCGGAACTTCAAGTTTTCCGCGACTGCTCTCGCTCGCCTCACTAGTAACTTCTTTGCAGCCACTAGCATTCGTATCCTATCAAGACAGTGCTGTTTGATGGTAAACAGCACCCCTTAATTCAATGTGTGGTGAGCTCGTCTCAATTTTGCGGCAATTCGCCGCACTGCAGTAAACCCACGGCCGACACCAGAGGGAAAGATGCCTCTTCCCTCCCGGATGCGCATGAGATGCCGGTCCGATTTTGCATCCTTTGCTCGGGTAGGTGGTGTCGCAACTCACTAGGGCCTTAGGTGTTGGTTGACCTCCCTGCCTTATTATTATTATTATTATTATTATTATTATTATTTTTTTTTTTTCCGTTAGGAATGTACCAGTCAGGCCCTGTCTCCGGTGCTCCGATACATCCGGAGGGCGCGCTGGTGTCGTTAACCCCAATAACCACTCCCTACGTCCGTAGGGTGAGTGACTATTGGGTCCGAGAATCATGTGCCCTGAGTAGACGGAGCGAACCAAGGATAACGGCCTTCTGCATTCGCGCTGCTAAGATTTCTGCCATATTACGGCAAGCAGGTATTATCCTCAAGTTGGAGAGCAGTGTGTCCATCATTCCACCAAGGACTCCTATGATCAGAACCACCATTTTGACAGAATGGTCCGGATATAACCTGCGGAGTTCAAAGAGAAGATCTCGATATTTAGTCCGTTTTTCCTCCTCTTTTCGAACGATATTCATTTCGCCTGGAGCGGAAAACTCCATGACGAATATCGTTCTACTTTGGTGGTCGAGGAGGACAACATCAGGCTTATTGGCTTGTATTTGCCTGAGGGTGGGGAATGAGTAGTTCCAATAGATCCGGCACCTCTCATTCTCCACCACGGACTCAATATCCCCCGGAACATAAGGCAACACCGGTGTCTCGTCTATACCGTACGAGTGTCGTAGATGGTAGTATAACACTCGTAGCGCCGCGTTATGCCTGTGGATATAGGCTGAGACCGCATAAGATGGGCATGCTGATAGCAAATGCATTACGGTCTCAGGTGCCCCACGACATGCCCTGCATCGGGTGTCAGGGACGTCTATACCCATCACACGACTACGGTAGACGAGGGTGTTGAAGACACCATCCTGGCAGGCCATTATGAATCCCTCGGTCTCCGACTTTAGCTCACTCGACCTGAGGAAGGCAAAGGTCAAGCTTTTGGATAAGCCAAGGTCTTCGATGTTGTGAAAGAAGACGCCATGCATTGGCTTATCCATATGTAGCTGTAGCAGGACCTCTGTCTCCGCAGCTTTGATGTGAGCTTTTTGCTGAACGGGTCCCAACTCGGTGACAGAGTTTGGGTTAGCCCGTTCAGTGTCGAATACGAGACCGAGTTCATCGGCCGCACGGGTTGCTGCCTTAAAAAGAAATGCTCCAATCCCTGCTTTTTCATGGTCGCGGACCATGCAGAGAAGGGGATCTGAACTCCTGATGACTTTACAGGCCCCATCCAGAACCATTCTGTTATGCATACACTCCAAACTCAAAAGTCCACGGCCTCCCCGTTGTCTGGGAAAGTATAACCGTGGAACGGACGATTTAGGATGCAAGCACCTATTGAGATGCATCACTTTGCGAGTTTTAACGTCGAGTTGTCGCAGCTCTTCCTTAGTCCACTTCATTACTCCGAAAGAGTAGAGAAGGATCGGAACGGCAAGCATATTGGTTGCAGCAACTTTGTTCTTCCCCGACAGTTCTGATGACCAGATCTGTCGGAGTTTGTGCTGATACTTGCCGCGGAGAGAGTTCTTAACTGTGAATACCTCTTGGGAGTGGCGTTGCTCCACCCCTAGGTAAGTATACGTCTCTCCGGCATCCAGATGATGTAGGATGCTTCCGTCTACGAGCTGGACATCCTCTCCGTATTCCTCGCATCGTCCTCTTTTAAGATGAACCGTGGCACATTTGTCGATCCCAAATTCCATTCCGATAGCATGCGTGTACTCTTCCACCACCCTAAGGGACTGATGTAGGTCCCTTTCTCCAGAGGCATATAATTTTAGGTCATCCATGTAGAACAAATGGGTGACTTTATGCCTCCGGTTGCTGGGGGTGCCGCAGTTGTACCCACGGGTATTCCTGAGTACAACGGACAATGGCAATAGTGAGATGCAGAAGAGAAGAGGGCTGAGGGAGTCTCCCTGAAACACGCCTCTTCTAATGATGACCTGCTCTGTTTGGACTGTGTCTCTACCAGATCTTATAGTGAAGCGAGTCCTCCAGAGTGGCATCAGTTGTCCAATACATCCCACTATTTGATCGGGTACCTCAAGACATCTGAGCAAATGCATGATTAACTCATGCGATGTTGTATCAAATGCCTTGCGGTAATCGATCCAGGCCATCGAAAGGTTACGCTTATACTGCACGGAGTCCTGCGTGATACATCTATCGATGAGCAGGTTCTCCTTGCAGCCGGCGACCCCTTTCTTTGACCCTCTTTGCTCATATATCCGTTCGTACACCGGATCAACTGCGGAGAGAATGCGCGTGTATAAGATGCGTGTAAACAACTTATAACACGCATTCAAGCATGTTATCGGCCTGTAATTCTTTGGATCAGACAAATCTCCGTTTTTGGGGATGAGCACGGTTCGCCCCTCGACAAACCACTCCGGAATCTGCTGCTCCCCATCTAGCCATGAGTTAAAAACTCTAGCCAGATGGCGGTGGGTTGTTGGAAACTTTTTCCACCAATAGTTATTCAACCCATCAGGGCCTGGAGCAGCGAAATTCTTAGAACCTTTCAGGGCCCTTCGAACTTCTTCCGTGGTTATCGGATTGCGCAGATCATTGTGCTCATGCTGCCGAAGCGTCCTGCAGTAAGCTTCGAACTGCGCTAGGGCTGGAGTGTCTACATTGAGTGGTTGCGGAAACTCATAGATGTTCTTCCAGAAGGTTTCTACCCGATCAGCAGCCGGCGGGTTATCGACAACACGTGGAGGCTCTTGGAATAAGCGAGAAGGTTTATCGCGGAACTTCATGTTTTCCGCGATACTTCTCGCCCGCCTCACTAGTGACTTCTTTGCAGCCACTAGCATTCGTATCCTATCAAGACAGTGCAGTTTGATGGTAAACAGCACCCCTTGATTCAATGTGTGGTGAGCTCGTCTTAGCTTTGCAGCAATTCGCCGCACTGCCGGCGTAAAAGGCCTATTGGCCGACATGTAGTCCACCACACACTGGATACGAGACGCGTGTTGTCTCGCCGACTTGATCTTAGCTTCCATCTTGTGAACGCGTCGCTCATGCCTCCCAACAAGAGCGGTGGTTTCCCTCCTCTCCGTCTGGGATAGAGCACGAGCGGCGTCGTACACGACAGAATTGAATTATTATTATTATTATTATTATTATTATTATTATTATTATTATTATTATTATTATTATTATTATTATCATTATTATTATTATTATTATTATTATTATTATTATTATTATTATTATTATTATTATTATTATTATTATTATTATTATTATTATTATTATTATTATTATTATTATTATTATTATTATTATTATTATTATTATTATTATTATTATTATTATTATTATTATTATTATTATTATTATTATTATTATTATTATTATTATTATTATTATTATTATTATTATTATTATTATTATTATTATTATTATTATTATTATTATTTTTTTTTTTCTCCTTAGGAGTGTACCAGTCAGACCCTGTCTCCGGTGCTCCGACCCATCCGGAGGGCGCGCTGGTGTCGTTAACCCCAATAACCACTCTCTACATCCGTAGGGTGAGTAATTATTGGGTCCGAGAATCGTGTGCCCTGAGTAGACGAAGCGAACCAAGTATAACGGCCTTCTGCATTCTTGCTGCTAAGATTTCTGCCAAATTACGGCAAGCAGGTATTATCTTCAAATTGGAGAGCAGTGTGTCCATCATTCCACCAAGGACTCCTATGATCAGAACCACCATTTTGACAGAATGGTCCGGATATAACCTGCGGAGTTCAAAGAGAAGATCTCGATATTTAGTCCGTTTTTCCTCCTCTTTTCGAACGATATTCATTTCGCCTGGAGCGGAAAACTCCATGACGAATATCGTTCTACTTTGGTGGTCGAGGAGGACAACATCAGGCTTATTGGCTTGTATTTGCCTGAGGGTGGGGAATGAGTAGTTCCAATAGATTCGGCATCTCTCATTCTCCACCACGGACTCAATATCCCCCGGAGCATAAGGCAACACCGGTGTCTCGTCTATACCGTACGAGTGCCGTAGGTGGTAGTACAACACTCGTAGCGCCGCGTTATGCCTGTGGATATTGGCTGAGACCGCATAAGATGGGCATGCTGATAGCAAATGCATTACGGTCTCAGGTGCCCCACGACATGCCCTGCATCGGGTGTCAGGGACGTCTATACCCATCACGCGACTACGGTAGACAAGGGTGTTGAAGACACCATCCTGGCAGGCCATTATGAATCCCTCGGTCTCCGACTTTAGCTCACTCGACCTGAGGAAGGCAAAGGTCAAGCTTTTGGATAAGCCAAGGTCTTCGATGTTATGAAAGAAGACACCATGCATTGGCTTATCCATATGTAGCTTTAGCAGGACCTCTGTCTCCGCAGCTTTTATCTGAGCTTTTTGCTGAACGGGTCCCAACTCGGTGACAGAGTTTGGGTTAGCCCGTTCAGTGTCGAAAACGAGACCGAGTTCATCGGCCGCACGGGTAGCTGCCTTAAAAAGGAATGCTCCAATCCCTGCTTTCTCATGGTCGCGGACCATGCAGAGAAGGGGATCTGAACTCCTGATGACTTTACAGGCCCCATCCAGAACCATTCTGTTATGCAGACACTCCAAACTCAAAAGTCCACGGCCTCCCCGTTGTCTGGGAAAGTATAACCGTGGAACGGACGATTTAGGATGCAAGCTCCTATTGAGTTGCATCATTTTGCGAGTCTTAACGTCAAGTTGTCGCAGCTCTTCCTTAGTCCACTTCATCACTCCGAAAGAGTAAAGAAGGATCGGAACGGCAAGCATATTAGTTGCAGCAACTTTGTTCTTTCCCGACAGTTCTGATGACCAGATCTGTCGGAGTTTATGCTGATACTTGCCGCGGAGAGAGTTTTTAACTGCAAATACCTCTTGGGAGCGGCGTTGTTCCACCCCAAGGTAGGTATAAGTCTCTCCGGCATCCAGATGATGTAGGATGCTTCCGTCTACGAGCTGGACATCCTCTCCGTATTCCTCGCATCGTCCTCTTTTGAGATGAACCGTGGCACATTTGTCGATCCCAAATTCCATACCGATAGCATGCGTATATTCTTCCACCACCCTAAGGGACTGATGTAGGTCCCTTTCTCCAGAGGCATACAATTTGAGGTCATCCATGTAAAATAGATGGGTGACATTATGCCTCCGGTTGCTGGGGGTGCCGCAGTTGTACCCACGGGTATTCCTGAGTGCAACGGACAATGGCAATAGTGAGATGCAGAAGAGAAGAGGGCTAAGGGAGTCTCCCTGAAACACACCTCTTCTAATGATGACCTGCTCTGTTTGGACTATGTCTCTACCAGATCTTATGGTGAAGCGAGTCCTCCAGAGCGGCATCAAGTGTCCAATGCATCCCACTATTTGACCGGGTACCTCAAGGCATCTGAGCAAATGCATGATTAACTCATGTGATGTTGTATCAAATGCCTTGCGGTAATCGATCCAGGCCATCGAAAGGTTACGCTTATACTGCACGGAGTCCTGCGTGATACATCTATCGATGAGCAGGTTCTCCTTGCACCCGGCGACCCCTTTCTTTGACCCTCTTTGCTCATTTATCCGTTCATAAACCGGATCAACTGCGGAGAGAATGCGCGTGTATAAGATGCGCGTAAACACCTTATAACACGCATTCAAGCATGTTATCGGCCTGTAATTCTTTGGATCAGACAAATCTCCGTTTTTGGGGATGAGCACGGTTCGCCCCTCGACAAACCACTCTGGAATCTGCTGCTCCCCATCTAGCCATGAGTTGAAAACTCTGGCCAGATGGCGGTGGGTTGTTGGAAACTTTTTCCACCAATAGTTATTCAACCCATCAGGGCCTGGAGCAGCGAAATTCTTAGAGCCTTTTAGGGCCCCTCGTACTTCTTCCGTGGTTATCGGAATGCGCAGATCATTGAGCTCAGGCTGCCGAAGCCTCCTGCAAAATGCTTCGAACTGCGCTAGGGCTGGAGTATCTACATTGAGTGGTTGCGGATACTCATAGATATTCTTCCAGAATGTTTCCACTCGATCTGCAGCCGGCGGGTTATCGACAACACGTGGAGGCTCTTGGAATAAGCGAGAAGGTTTATCGCGGAACTTTATGTTTTCCGCGATACCTCTCGTCCGCCTCACTAGTGACTTCTTTGCAGCCACTAGCATTCGTATCCTATCAAGGCAGTGCTGTTTGATGGTGAACAGCACACCTTGATTTAATGTGTGGTGAGCTCGTCTCAGTTTTGCGGCAATTCGCCGCACTGCGGGCGTGAAAGGCCTATTGGCCGCCACGAAGTCCACCACACACTGGATACGAGACGCGTGTTGTCTCGCCGACTTGATCTTGGCTTCCATCTTGTGTACACGTCGTTCATGCCTCCCCAACAGAGCGGTGGTGTCCCTCCTCTCCGTTTGGGATAGAGCATGAGCGGCGTCGTACACGACAGAATTGATCTGCCAGATGTCAGCCTCTTCTGGAATAACATCGCCAATCTCCGCATCCACCCGTGCCAGTTCTTGCGGCTTCAGGGGCTTCATATTGTGAAGCGCCCTGCGGGTTCTGATATCCTCCATCAGTGGAACAATGCGATTCTCCTCCACAGCCAAACCGACACGTGGCATATCTGCCACTTCGATAACTGGCTGAGGAGGAGCTCTAACGTAGCCTCGAGCCCGAAGATGGGATACATAATCCCTGAGATTTTGTGCGGAAAACGCTGCATGCTCTGGGTGTCTCTCACACCACAGAGCATGCATTCTCGCCATGTATCCTCTCCGGGCGGGCTCACTGCTCTCGTAGCAATGCAGAAGTCCGTCTCTTAATTCGTCCGTCCACTCAAAGCGTCCGTTGTTATTGCGGTCGTCATCGTTTGGCAAATCGTCGTTGGCCCCACCACCTTGCCTATGACCCCTAATCCGAGGGGGTCGGTTGTGGGGGCCTCTTCCTCGATCATTCGGAACCGAGTAGTAGAGTTTACTGGGGGGTTAACCCAGTAAACCCACGGCCGACACCAGAGGGAAAGATGCTTTTTCCCTCCCGGATGCGCATGAGCTGCCGGTCCGATTTTGCATCCTTTGCTCGGGTAGGTGGTGTCGCTACTCACCAGGGCCTTAGGTGTTGGTTGACCCCCCTGCCTATTATTATTATTATTATTATTATTATTATTATTATTATTATTATTATTATTATTATTATTATTATTATTATTATTATTATTGTTATTATTATTATTATTATTATTATTATTATTATTATTATTATTATTATTATTATTATTTGGTTTGAATTAAAATTCTCCAGTCGGGCCCTGTCTCCGATGCTCCGATATATTCGGAGGGCGCGCTGGTAACATAATTACCCCAATAATCAATTCCCAAACTATGGGGTAAGCAGCTATTGGGTGCTCTGAGCAGACGTAATGAACCGAGGATGACAGCCTTCTGCATTCTTCCGGCTATAATTTCTGACATCTTTCGACATGCCGATATGATCTTCAGGTTCGAGAATAACGAATCCATCACACCGCCAAGGGACCCTATTATCAGAACAACCATTTTTACAGAATGGTCTGGGTAGAGCCTGCGGAGTTCAAAGAGTAAATCTCGATATTTCGTCCGTTTCTCCTCCTTTTGAACGATATCTGTTTCGCTAGGAGCCGAAAACTCAATGACGAAAATCGTCTTACTTCCATGATCGATGATTATTACATCAGGCTTATTGGCCTGTATTTGCCTGAGGGTGGGAAATGAGTAGTTCCAGTAGATTCGGCACTTCTCATTCTCCACCACGGCCTCAATATCTCCCGTAGCATATGGCAACACTGGTGTCTCGTCTATACCATACGAGTGTCGTAGGTGGTAATGTAACACTCGTAGAGCCGCGTTATGTCTTTGGACATAGGTTGAGACTGCATATGCTGGACATGCTGACAGCAAATGCATAATGGTCTCAGGCGCCTGACGGCAGGCCCTGCATCTAATATCATAATATACCTATCACGAGGCTTCGGTAGACCAAGGTGTTGAAGACACCATCTTGGCAGGCCATAATGAATTCTTCGGTCTTTGACTTCAGCCCACTTGACCTAAGGAAGACGTAGGTCAAGTTCTTGGATAAGCCAAGGTTTTCGACGTTGCTGAAGAAGACCCCTTGCAAAGGCTTATCCATGTCTCGTGTGTTTTGTACACAAAAGTATGCTATTAGGATTATTGCTAAGCTGGGCTATAGAGATTCTTGTAGACAAACTTTTCAGAATCTGAAAATTTTAACAATAGCAGGAGTATACATTATGGAAGCTTGCACATATATCTACCGAAATAGAAATACATTAGCTGCTAACAGAGCCTACCATAATCATTCTACCCGAAATGCCCACTTATCATTACCTAGTCAACATCGCACTGCTCTCTACCAAAGAAACTTTGAGTTTCTCGGCTGCAAACATTTCAATAAACTCCCTGATAGCATAAGAAATTCTGGAAATGTATATATCTTCAAATCAAGACTAAAGCAACTCCTTTTATCAAAGAACTGCTACAGTATAGACGAGTTTTATCTGTAATCCAATACATATGTGTATATGGGAAGAAACTATATTTATTAATTATTATTATATTCATATAGTATGTGTGTGGGTATACATGTTTGTGTGTTTATATATGTTAAATGTTTCTACATATTCTCGATTTTAATATAGTATAGTTGTATATATATATATATATATATATATATATATATATATATATATATATATATATATATATAAGGTGCACAGCTATCTTGGGTGCATCCATACGCCGAACAGGCACCCACGCCTCCTATCTAAAGAATACCATTATAGGTGTATGCTGTAGACAGATAGTACATAATATCTATCGTCTATGCGAGCACCAAGAGAGGGGAAGAGAAAAATGCTTCACAAAATTTACAGATTTGCGACATAGGTTTCAATGCAGCACTCCTCCGAATAGAAGGTGACGAAATGGCCTCTTTTGTAAATATTTCTACACGAATTTGACCTTCAAACAGGATTTTTATGATGGTGGGGGGAGCGCTATTTTCATATTTGGCTCCTAGACAATTCCTCATCTCTTGGAGAGTTCGCATTATTTAAGATCGTATAGTGTAGGTATTACATGAACAATGAAGTAGATGAAATGTTTTATCAAAGTTCATTGAAATAATTGCTCAAATTTTGAGTTTTCAAGAGACCAAACAATTCTTCATTCAGCACGAATAAAATGACTCGTTTATGAAGATGATCTTCATTGTTGCACATACAGTGAGGTGCAAAACTAGGAAATTTAAATTTTTTCGCGAATAGTCGACTTTGGAGACAAATCCTGAAAGGTCGATTTTTATTCTTAAAAGCTTTCATTTAACTTGCTCTGTGTGTGAGGGCCGTGGTGGTCGGCTGGTAGTGCGTTCGCCTCACATTCGTGGGGGTTCGATCCACCGATTCACCGGTCTCGTGCATAGCATCACACGTTGAAAGGTAAGGGCTGCATCTTCCCTAGCTCACACAAGTCTCTCGAAGACTTCTGAGGGTTGTGCGTAGGGGTGCAATCGGTTGACGGTAATAACAATTTTAACAACAACAATAAGATGGGTACAAATCTTGCAGGCTAAATTGAAACCACTTCCTCTCATCCTATCGAACTGAAATTTCATATGTTGGTTCAGTTCCGATGACAATACATTAATATCGAAGAAATTGTCCCCCTTGGCCCCCAAAAGCTAGATAGAAGGTTTCGGAAGTTTTTTTGACGGATTTGGACGTCAAAAATTATAGCGAAGATAAATTAGGTAGAGATGGCCGCCCCCTGCCTTTTTTCTAAAAAAGTAAGGTTTCACACACGGAAAATTACGACAAAAAATATCTCTACTGGTGGGCTCGCTCCATCCCCTCTTTTCAAGAAAGTTGCGAAAACAAAATCGGAAAAATCCGTAAAAATTGTGAAAAATATCTATCCCCCCCTATCTATCACCCCCTATCTGCAATAATAATGTATTCGATTTGATGCGCATCAATAAATATCAGAAAAATAAAACTGTAGCTAAATAAATTACAGCATACATATTTGAAACTAAAAATGAGGCGAAATGAATTATTAAATAAAAAACTTTGGTTTATACTGAAAGAAGATTTGGGCAATTTATGGTGGAACGAATGTTGTAAATTATTGGGAAGAGAGAGGATCCATGAAGTGAAAACAGGTAGGAGAAGCAATCACTTCTAATGGCAGTGTTCACGTCCCTCCATTTTTATCTCGTCAGAACTGGATCGATAAGCGTGTGCCAGATAGGGAGTGGGAGCAGATGAATTCCATTTCTTTATTTTTCTCACCACCGATTTTCAAAATGGGCAAATCTGTATTTTAAGTATGCTACTGATTTTTTTTCTGTAGTGCTTATGTTTCAATATTCTAGTGAAAACGCTATTGGCTGGATAACGTAAATTAAAATGTATTTCCCTATGATTTTTTTCTACTGGGAGAATGAAATTTTTAAATCATGTGACAAATTAATTTTTTCAATTTTTTTTTTTTGTGTTTTGGTATCGACTGCTATGGTCATTAGCAGTGTATTCTGGATAGGCCTTACGCCATACGCCACCTTAGGCGCAGCACTGCTAATTTTTAACGCAACAGTGAATCGTGGAGGATTATTATTACAATTATTGTCAAATTAAGAGGATGAAAATTCTGAGGAGAGTGGACTTTTACTTTTGAGAGGGGTTTGTCATCGGTATTGACGTGATGTGTAATTGATTATGTTTTTGGTCATCCTGTCGATATTAATCATTCATAAGAGTACATGACTCAATGGAATAAAAAGATCATCGAAATAAGGTATCACCTGATAGGCACCTATTCCTATTTGAAAAATTAAATAAATTTAAAAAATCTCTTCGATATCAAGATTTTATTTATAAAGTATCGAACTAAAATGTAAAAAATAATATTTAGTATAACGAAGAACTTTCCGAAATTTTAATATTTTCTTACAATATCAAGGCTTCACTTCAAGTGATATGACTTGTGAGGGCTGCCCTTCATAAGGGGACGATAGCTGGTTAATGGAAAAAACAATTTTAACGAAAAAAATCACTCTAAAAGCCTTCAAAAATCATTGAAATTTCTGAAAGTTCTTTGGTTTTCATACACTACATATTATTTTTTGCTACCCCTGGCCAAACAGCTTTCCAGCACGTAACCCTCCTTACTGGCATCGTGTAACTGTACAGATATACCTAACAGAAGGATTCCTCAGAGAAAATGTTCTAATGACTTCTGATGAAGCGACTAGAAGAATGAACACGTTATACACATGCGTTCATATTGGCCTCCGATTTTTCGAATTCACCTCCGATTTTTGAGGCGTGTTGTACCAGAGCGTATAAAGTTTGGAGGTGCATAAGACGTTTTGTTTGTATATATGAATACAGAAAGGTCAATCAAGCTTTGAAAACTATTCGACGCGCGACGGCTCGAAGTTTTTCACTATATTTACTGGTTTTTCGTTTTTCTCCGTTATTTTCGACTTACGATTTCGTCGAAAATGTTCACGAATTCTCTTGCTAGCTTTCAGGGGGTGCAGAGTGGAATTTGAAATCAATTTATTTGACGATGCGATGCATTTCATCATTTGACGGACTTTATTTTCGCGAGTTTTAGCAACTTCTTTCGAAAAGTAGGGGGTTCCGAGCCCCCCAACAGACATACTTTTTTCAGTGGGACAGAGAAGTATATTTTTATTATTATGTTGTCACCGTTTTTTAGGTGTGCAGAATTTCAGCTCGATCAGATCTCAGCATTTGTTTGAAAATTCTTCTGCATATTTTGAAACCTGAAAGATAGACAAACAGATACACGAACCATGCAAGTTATAAAAATGCTTGTAACAATCCAATACGTCATCGATTCGAAAATTGAAATTAAAATCGACCAATTTCATAATTTTGTCAAAATCCGACTATTTTCAAAATTGCTTGTGTAATAATACATATATTTTAGGTTCAGTTCTTGAGTACTGTTTCCATATATGAAGTTCAGCTCCTAAAATGCCTCTAAGATTAAATCCAGAAAAAAAGGATAAATCTTTCAAGTCTCACAAACTCGCTTACTCCACCAGAACATCGTCAGAAGGTTGACGATTTGTTCTTCAATGAATATTTTCTTATCTGATTTTCTACTGTCTTCAAAATAAAAATACAAAGAAAAAAATCGGTACCTGAATACAATAAAAAAGTAGTGACTCATTGAACAGTTTAATCAATATTGGTCCAATGAACGCATTCGTTATGTCAATTTAGCACCAGTTATCGATACTATGAATACGGATGTTCATAATTTCAATGAATATTTTCGTTAATTGCATGATCTAGTACATTGAATGAGTTCATTATTTTAACGAATCCCATTCATCAAACGATTGAAAAGTATTCATTGGATTGATGATTCCTCTGCATCATATTTATCATTATTGTTCTTTCTTGAAATTATTGATATAATGCACTCGTTCATTAAGACGAGGTGTATATTTTAGATCAATTCAATGAATAGTGATCAGTGAACTCATGAATGTTGGTCGTTACTTGAGTTTTCTTGAAAGCAATGAATTACATTCGTTGATTCAATCATTGGTTTACACTAAATTATTGAATTGTGTTTATCATTTGAAAGAGCGGTTTTCAATCAACCAATGCAAATTAATCAATGCAATGAAGGCTACTGATATTGACGATACAGTGAACTTCAAAATGTAGGAAAATTAGAGTTGAATTTAAACAAAACATCGCATTCCTGATGGAACATCATCTAAAACATGAAATGTATTGAGAAAATGTTCTAAATTACACCATATGAAGTAATATTGGACTCCAGGGCTAATTTTCATGAGTATAAAGTGCTCCCAGTTTTGGTAATGAATAGTGTTATTTGGTAAAGTTGTCCATTTTTTTAAAATTATAGTATGAGCTACGCCCAAAATAACTTACTGTTTTGAATTTTCTGATAAATTTAATCATGATTTTCAATGATATTTTTTTCGGGACTGACAAAGTGGCCTCAACCTTTCAAGATGTATGTATTTGACATTTGCAGTATTTTCATTTTCTTGGAGAATAATTGATACACCTTCAAGTTTTTCTCTAGTAGGTCAATGTTTGCTCTAATGAAAAATTGTTCAATGCATCAAATGCTTTAGTTGATAACGGTTCATCAGATGGAAGAGTAAATAATAAGCCTATTATTATTATTGATATTATTTATTTCCGAAAACGAAGAATTCATCCTATCCACACATGAATAACTTCCATGAGAATATTAATTTATTTCTAAACTAGAAAGTGCAACACAGTAGAAGAAAGTATATTTAATACAAATACTATTATTATTTCTATAAAATCTACCTACTGAATTATATAAAATGAAACGAAATTAATTAGGCAAAATTTAAAAAACAAGAAAATAAGCAAAATACAAAATTCAAATCAAATATTTCGATTATTCAAAAATAACATCCAATCATACAACGCTAGCTGAAATTTAAGCGACCGGAGCATAGGCCGCTCAGTCAACCGGTTGAGAAACTAGCTGAATTGCTGATGGTTGAACCTAAAACTAAATATAATTTTTATTTAATTGAACCCGATGGTTAACGATATCGGTACCTATATAATAAAAACTTAGTTTCACTCATATCTGGCTTGCTCAGACTATGCAGCAATGTTTTCACTACTTTGTTTTTCACACTTTGAAAAAGGTTTCAAGTTTTTTCATAAAAGGTTCCTGATTATCTAGCAGTCCATTAGCGTTGTCGTATAAAATGTTAAAATCCATATCAATTTTGAAAAAAAAAGTTAACTCAAAGCCCTGGTTAGGTATATGTATTCTTATAGCTTACCAAACGAAATTCACAGGGACTTTTTTTTGTACGGAGATCAGTTCTTAAATAATTCTGCTTCCCTCAAATATTTTGTAATACAAAAGCCACGCTGAACATTGAACTACATCTGATAGATATTGTGGAAAGCATCTAAAGAAAATACAAATTTTAAATTTCAGATTTTTTCTTTCAAGTTGTATACGGTATATTCACATTATCTATCAGACTCAGTTCAATGTCCAGCGTGGCTTTGAACGAGGAAGTAGTTGTTTTCTGCTAGATATTACAAACAAGTAAGTTCAATTTATCCTGGGTTTTTTCGATTTCCAGAGGAGTCATGTTTTGTTTCAATTTTCAATTGAGAATGTTTCCCTTCTCAGTATCTAATATGTTTATATCATAGTAATTCAAGATCTTACCTGATTTTATTTCAAAACTACTTATTTTCATTTGTGGTCCCTTCTGAGCATCCGCCCTAATATGCTGTTACACAGCAGAATATTATAAAATTTTCTTCATTCATTTCTTTGATGGTATTCCTATAATAAAATAAAATGAATTTATCATATATGAAATATTATTTCTTCATTTTATTCCATTTATACCAACTTTTCGGTAGGAAATCTTGCCAAAATCTCTCACGTCGGAAGCTCTTTTGCAAAGAAATCTGAAAACCCCCATCTTCAAAATATTGTGACACGGTTTTTATTAACAATGTTCTCTGTTCATTTTGATTTTTTCATTTTTTTTTGTAAAATTCTACCAGCAATACCCCTTTTGCAGTTTGATTCCTAATATTGGCTAACGTTATTCCTTTGACTTCATCGCGGCTTGTTGATCTACTGTTACGTGAACTAGACTATGAACCAGCAGAAGTTGATGTGACGGAGAGGTAATAAACGGTATTCATTGACATAATGTACCATAATTTTCTCAGTGTATACCCAATTGTTCCAAGATTATCATCCAGAGAGTTCTGTCTTCACATTCACACTCCCTTGTTATCACTTCGGATACTATTTTTCCAGAGGGCCCGTCCAATGTTACAAATCGTGAGTCACTACCGTCAAGAATGCTCACCAACTCCTATGATCCCGAGCCTTTAATTCGTTCATTGTATAGTATGCTCTGTCTCTAATGTCTTTCAATAGGGTCTGCAGTGCGAGTTGTCTCCTGTCAGGCCCTTATTCAACAGGTATTCTTCTTAAGAGAGTGTGCACATTCAGATACAATAATCTTCAATTGACTCTCACTTTGAGTACTGAGTGAACAACTGTTGAGTTCATTTTTCGCACTGTTCAGCAATTAAACTTTACCGCGCTTTTGTCCTGGTACATTTTCCAGTGTTTCTGTTGCTTCATCTGGAGCCTTGTGTTCAATAACCTCCACACTGCAGATTTTGGCCCAGAAATGAGGTGACCAATTCTCACTCAGCAAGTTCGTCAGGTTTTATTTTCCCTGGAGTTTATGATCTGGTACCAGGCTAGTGTTACTCTAGTCTGCTCTGATATATTCTTCTGATTTTCAAGGGGTTCTACACTAGTCATTTTTTGGCACATCAAAGCCTCCAGAGCCGCCTGACTCAGAAATAATATGGATCTGCTTATTCACAAGAACTATTGGTATAAATACATTTTTGTTAGTATTCAGTACCCATTCCTGCATGACTGCCATACAGTTATTCTCGTGGTGGATACTTGTCCAAACATATCTTTTCTAGGACTCTTCTATTCATTCAATGGCAAAGCTTTGAAATTAATAGCGAAGGTAGCATAGGAAGTGTTTTCCAAGGCATACAACCTCTCGAAATTCAAGAAGAACACCCATTTCTACCTATCTTTCGTTGGTTTTTACGATATTTCCTGAATAGTACCACAGTCATTTTTGCACCAAAATTTAAAATTTCGTTCATTTTCAATACCTCTATCGAAACTTCGAAAAATGTATGTTTCTAATACTAATAGCTAGACGACCATTACCGATTATATACACTTACATTTTTGGAGTCCGAATAGCAACGCGTGCGAAACTACGAAAAACGTTAATTTCAAATAATAAATACATTTATAACTCCATCACTCTAATTCACCTCCACACAGCGTTGCCATATTTCGGAGGCCTATCGGTGTGGAGACTATACGGATGCTTCGTCTGCAAAGCCATTATTTTTGGTGTATATGCATATTAAACGGTGGCGCCCCGTAGGGAGAAAACAGTACACTACATCGTATAACTGTACATATATACTTGCCGAAAACACCTCTTTTGAAAAATTTGTCTAATGACGTTTCATGAAGATTTATGACGAATGAACACGATAACATGGGTTCGTATTAATTGGCCTCCGATTTTTCGAATGCGCCTCCGATTTTGGAGGCGTGTTGTTCCAGAACGTATATATTTTGGCGGTGTTTTTCTCTTTTTCATTTGTACTTCTGCTCCTGTGGTGGTACAGATCAATCTGAGTAAATAAAGAGATCATTATTATTATATTGTTATTATTATTATGCAGCTGCAGCAGAGGTGCATTTTCTGCGGCCTTTACATGGGCGTTTTGCCGAACGGGTGCCAACTCTGTGACAGAGTTCAGATCACGCTGTTTGGTGTCGAAACTGAGACCGAGTTCATCAGCCGCACGGGCTGCTGCCTTAAAGAGGAACGCTCCAATCCTTGCGTTTTCATGGTCTCGGACCATGCAGAGAAGGGGATCCAAACTCCTGATTACTTTACATGCTCCATCCAATACCATTCTGTTGTGAAGGCACTCCAAACTCAAGAGTCCTCGTCCTCCTTGTTGTTGGTGGAGATATAACCGAGGAACGGACGATTTGGGATGCAAACTAATGTATAGGTGCATCATCTTGCACGTCTTTACGTCAAGTTGTCACAGCTCCTCCTGAGTCCACTTCATCACTCCAAACGAGTAGAGTAAGATCGGAACGGCAAGCATATTTGTGGCAGCAACTTATATTATTATTATTACCTCTTTTGAATTAAAATTCTCCAGTCGGACCCTGTCTCCGATGCTCCGATACATTCGGAGGGCGCGCTGGCAACATCATTACCCCAATAACCACTCCCCAAACTATGGGGTAAGCAGCTATTGGGTCCGGGAATCGTGTGCCCTGAGCAGACGTAATGAACCGAGGATGACAGCCTTCTGCATTCTTCCGGCTATGATTTCTGACATCTTTCTACATGCCGGTATGATTTTTAAGTTCGAGAGTAATGAATCCATCACACCGCCAAGGGACCCTATTATCAGAACAACCATTTTTACAGAATGGTCTGGATAGAGCCTGCGGAGTTCGAAGAGTAAATCTCGATATTTCGTCCGTTTCTCCTTCTCCTTTCGGACGATATTCGTTTCGCCAGGAGCCGAAAACTCAATGACGAATATCGTCTTACTTCCATGGTCGAGGAGTACTACATCAGGCTTATTGGCCTGTATTTGCCTGAGGGTGGGAAATGAGTAGTTCCAGTAGATTCGGCACTTCTCATTCTCCACCACGGACTCAATATCCCCCGGAGCGTAAGGCAACACTGGTGTCTCGTCTATACCGTACGAGTGTCGTAGGTGGTAATATAACACTCGTAGAGCCGCGTTATGTCTGTGGATATAGGCTGAGACCGCATATGCTGGACATGCTGACAGCAAATGCATAATGGTCTCAGGCGCCTGACGGCAGGCCCTGCATCTAATATCAGGGACCTCTATACCCATCACGTGGCTTCGGTAGACCAAGGTGTTGAAGACACCATCTTGGCAGGCCATTATGAATCCCTCGGTCTCCGACTTCAGCCCACTTGACCTAAGGAAGGCGTAGGTCAAGTTCTTGGATAAGCCAAGGTCTTCAACGTTTCTGAAGAAGACCCCATGCAAAGGCTTATCCCTATGCAGCTGCAGAAGAGCTGCATTTTCTGCGGCCTTTACATGGGCTTTTTGCCGAACGGGTGCCAACTCTGTGACAGAGTTCGGATCACGCCGTTTGGTGTCGAAACTGAGACCGAGTTCATCATCCGCATGAGCTGCTGCCTTAAAGAGGAACGCTCCAATCCCTGCGTTTTCATGGTCACGGACCATGCAGAGAAGGGGGTCCAAACTCCTGATTACTTTACATGCTCCATCCAATACCATTCTGTTGTGAAGACACTCCAAACTCAAAAGTCCTCGTCCTCCTTGTTGTCGGTGGAGATATAACCGAGGAACGGACGATTTGGGATGCAAGCTCCTGTATAGGTGCATCATCTTGCGAGTCTTTACGTCGAGTTGTCGCAGCTCCTCCTGAGTCCACTTCATTACTCCGAAGGAGTAGAGTAAGATCGGAACGGCAAGCATATTTGTGGCAGCAACTTTGTTCTTTCCCGACAGTTCTGATGACCAGATCTGTCGGAGTTTGTGCTGATACTTGCCGCGGAGAGAGTTTTTGACAGTTATAACTTCTTGAGAGTGGTGTTGTTCCACTCCCAAGTAGGTATACGTCTCTCCGGCACCCAGATGACGTAGAATGCTTCCGTCTATGAGCTGGACGTCTTCTCCGTAATCGTCGCATCGTCCTCTTTTGAGATGAACCGTTGCACATTTGTCGATCCCAAACTCCATGCCGATGGCCTGCGTATACTCCTCCACCACCCTCAAAGACTGACGTAGGTCCTTTTTACCTGAGGCATAAAGCTTAAGATCATCCATGTAGAATAGATGAGTCACCTTATGACTCCGGTTGCTGGGGGTGCCGCAGTAGTATCTACGTGTTTTTCTGAGGGCAACGGACAATGGCAATAGTGAGATGCAAAAGAGAAGGGGGCTGAGAGAATCTCCCTGAAACACTCCCCTTCTGAAGATAACCTGATCTGTTTGGACTCTAGCTTGACCTGATGTTATAGTGAAGCGAGTCCTCCAGAGTGGCATCAGTTGTTCAATGCATCTCACTATTTGATCGGGTATCGCAAGACATCGAAGAACGTGCATGATTAGCTCATGCGATGTCGTGTCAAATGCCTTACTATTATTATTATCATTATTATTATTATTATTATTATTATTATTATTATTATTATTATTATTATTATTATTATTATTATTATTATTATTATTATTATTATTATTATTATTATTATTATTATTATTATTATTATTACTATTATTATTATTATTATTATTATTATTATTATTATTATTATTATTATTATTTTTTTTTTTTTCCTTGGTGTTTTGGCATCGACTGCTATGGTCATTAGCCATGTGTTCTGGATAGGCCTTGTTACTAACTCCATACGCCACTTTAGGAGCAGCACTGTTAATTTTTAACGCAACAGTGAATCGTGGAGGATTATTCCCAGCCGACACGAGCCTCAGTCATTCAGACTTTCACATCTGAAAATGAAAAAAGATCGCACCGTCTGGGAATCGAACCTGCAATCTCTCGATTACCAGGCGAGCGCTTAACCACTGCGCTAATCCCCGCCCTATATTATTATTATTATTATTATTATTATTATTATTATTATTATTATTATTATTATTATTATTATTATTATTATTATTATTATTATTATTATTATTATTATTATTATTATTATTATTATTATTATTATTATTATTATTATTATTATTATTATTATTATTATTATTATTATTATTATTATTATTATTATTATTATTATTATTATTATTATTATTATTATTATTATTTCCTTTAAGAGTGTACCAGTCAGGTCCTGTCTCCGGTGCTCCGACCCATCCGGAGGACGCGCTGGTGTCGTTTACCTCAATAACCACTCCCTACGTCCGTAGGGTGAGTGATTATTGGGTCCGAGAGTCATGTGTTCTGAGCAGACGAAGGGAACCAAGGATGACGGCCTTCTGCATTCGAGCGGCTAGGATTTGTGCCATATTACGGCAGGCCGGTATCAACTTCAAATTAGAGAGCAGTGTGTCCATCATTCCACCAAGGACTCCTATAATCAGAACCACCATTTTGACAGAATGGTCCGGATACAGCCTGCGGAGTTCAAAGAGAAGATCTCGATATTTAGTCCGTTTTTCCTCCTCTTTCCGAACGATATTCATCTCGCCTGGAGCGGAAAACTCCACGACGAATATCGTTTTACTTTGATGGTCGAGGAGGACAACATCAGGCTTATTGGCTTGTATTTGCCTGAGGGTGGGGAATGAGTAGTTCCAATAGATTCGGCACCTCTCATTCTCCACCACGGACTCAATATCCCCCGGAACATAAGGCAACACCGGTGTCTCGTCTATACCGTACGAGTGTCTTAGATGGTAGTACAACACTCGTAGCGCCGCGTTATGCCTGTGGATATAGGCTGAGACCGCATAAGCTGGACATGCTGATAGCAAATGAATTACGGTCTCAGGTGCCCCACGACATTCCCTGCATCGGGTGTCAGGGACGTCTATACCCATCACGCGACTACGGTAGACGAGGGTGTTGAAGACACCATCCTGGCAGGCCATTATGAATCCCTCGGTCTCCGACTTTAGCTCACTCGAACTGAGAAAGGCAAAGGTCAAGCTTTTGGATAAGCCAAGGTCTTCGATGTTGTTGAAGAAAACACCATGCATTGGCTTATCCATATGCACCTGTAGGAGGACCTCTGTCTCCGCAGCTTTAATGTGAGCTTTTAGCTGAACGGGTCCCAACTCGGTGACAGAGTTTGGGTTAGCCCGTTCAGTGTCGAATACGAGACCAAGTTCATCGGCTGCACGGGTTGCTGCCTTAAAGAGAAATGCTCCAATCCCTGCTTTTTCATGGTCGCGGACCATGCAGAGAAGGGGATCTGAACTCCTGATGACTTTACAGGCCCCATCCAGAACCATTCTGTTATGCAGACACTCCAAACTCAAAAGTCCACGGCCTCCCCGTTGTCTGGGAAAGTATAACCGTGGAACAGACGATTTAGGATGCAAGCTCCTATTGAGATGCATCATTTTGCGAGTTTTTACGTCGAGTTGTCGCAGCTCTTCCTGAGTCCACTTCATCACTCCAAAGGAGTAGAGAAGGATCGGAACGGCAAGCATATTAGTTGCAGCAACTTTGTTCTTCCCCGACAGTTCTGATGACCAGATCTGTCGGAGTTTATGCTGATACTTGCCGCGGAGAGAGTTCTTAACTGTGATTACCTCTTGGGAGCGGCGTTGCGCCACCCCTAAGTAAGTATAAGTCTCTCCGGCATCCAGATGATGTAGGATGCTTCCGTCTACGAGCTGGACATCCTCTCCGTATTCCTCGCATCGTCCTCTTTTGAGATGAACCGTGGCACATTTGTCGATCCCAAATTCCATTCCGATAGCATGCGTATATTCTTCCACCACCCTAAGGGACTGATGTAGGTCCCTTTCTCCAGAGGCATATAATTTTAGGTCATCCATGTAAAACAGGTGGGTGACTGTATGCCTCCGGTTGCTGGGGGTGCCGCAGCTGTACCCACGGGTATTCCTGAGTGCAACGGACAATGGCAATAGTGAGATGCAGAAGAGAAGAGGGCTGAGGGAGTCTCCCTGAAACACGCCTCTTCTAATGATGACCTGCTCTGTTTGGACTATGTCTCCACCAGATTTTATAGCGAAGCGAGTCCTCCAGAGCGGCATCAGTTGTCCAATGCATCCCACTATTTGATCGGGTACCTCAAGGCATCTGAGCAAATGCATGATTAACTCATGCGATGTTGTATCAAATGCCTTGCGGTAATCGATCCAGGCCATCGAAAGGTTACGCTTATACTGCACGGAGTCCTGCGTGATACATCTATCGATGAGCAGGTTCTCCTTGCAGCCGGCGACCCCTTTCTTTGACCCTCTTTGCTCATATATCCGTTCATACACCGGATCAACTGCGGAGAGAATGCGCGTGTATAAGATGCGCGTAAACACCTTATAACACGCATTCAAGCATGTTATCGGTCTGTAATTCTTTGGATCAGACAAATCTCCGTTTTTGGGGATGAGCACGGTTCGCCCCTCGACAAACCACTCCGGAATCTGCTGCTCCCCATCTAGCCATGAGTTGAAAACTCTAGCCAGATGGCGGTGGGTTGCTGAAAACTTTTTCCACCAATAGTTATTCAACCCATCGGGTCCTGGAGCAGCAAAGTTCTTTGAGCCTTTGAGGGCTCTTTGAACTTCTTCCGGGGTTATCGGATTGCGCAGATCATTTAGCTCAGGCTGCCGAAGCCTCCTGCAGAATGCTCTGAACTGCGCTAGGGCTGGAGTATCTACATTGATTGGTTGCGGATACTCATAGATGTTCTTCCAGAAGGTTTCCACCCGATCAACAGTCGGCGGGTTATCAACAACACGTGGAGGCTCTTGAAATAAACGAGAAGGTTTATCGCGGAACTTCAAGTTTTCCGCAACTCCTCTCGCTCGCCTCACTAGTGACTTCTTTGCAGCCACTAGCATTCGTATCCTATCAAGACAGTGCTGTTTGATGGTAAACAGCACCCCTTGATTCAATGTGTGGTGAGCTCGTCTTAATTTTGCGGCAATTCGCCGCACTGCAGGTGTGAAAGGCCTATTGGCCGCCACGTAGTCCACCACACACTGGATACGAGACGCGTGTTGTCTCGCCGACTTGATCTTAGCTTCCATCTTGTGTACGCGTCGTTCATGCCTCCCAACTACAGCGGTGGTGTCCCTCCTCTGCGTTTGGGTTAGAGCATGAGCGGCGTCATACACGACAGATTATTATTATTATTATTATTATTATTATTATTATTATTATTATTATTATTATTATTATTATTATTATTATTATTATTGTTATTATTATTATTGTTATTATTATTATTATTATTATTATTATCTTCTTAGGAGTGTACCAGTCAGGCCCTGTCTCCGGTGCTCCGACCCATCCGGAGGGCGCGCTGGTGTCGTTAACCACAACAACCACTCCCTACGTCCGTAGGGTGAGTGATTATTGGGTCCGAGAATCATGTGCCCTGAGTAGACGGAGCGAACCAAGAATAACGGCCTTCTGCATTCGTGCTGCTAAGATTTCTGCCATATTACGGCAAGCAGGTATTATTTTCAAATTGGAGAGCAGTGTATCCATCATTCCACCAAGGACTCCTATGATCAGAACCACCATTTTGACAGAATGGTCCGGATACAACCTGCGGAGTTCAAAGAGAAGGTCTCGATATTTAGTCCGTTTTTCCTCCTCTTTTCGAACGATATTCATTTCGCCTGGAGCGGAAAACTCCACGACGAATATCGTTTTACTTTGGTGGTCGAGGAGGACAACATCAGGCTTATTGGCTTGTATTTGCCTGAGGGTGTGGAATGAGTAGTTCCAATAGATTCGGCACCTCTCATTCTCCACCACGGACTCAATATCCCCCAGAACATAAGGCAACACTGGTGTCTCGTCTATACCGTACGAGTGTCGTAGATGGTAGTACAACACTCGTAGAGCCGCGTTATGCCTGTGGATATAGGCTGAGACCGCATAACATGGGCATGCTGAAAGCAGATGCATTACGGTCTCAGGTGCCCCACGACATGCCCTGCATCGGGTGTCAGGGACGTCTATACCCATCACGCGACTACGGTAGACAAGGGTGTTGAAGACACCATCCTGGCAAGCCATTATGAATCCCTCGGTCTCCGACTTTAGCTCACTCGACCTGAGGAAGGCAAAGGTCAAGCTTTTGGATAAGCCAATGTCTTCGATGTTGTGAAAGAAGACACCATGCATTGGCTTATCCATATGTAGCTGTAGCAGGACCTCTGTCTCCGCAGCTTTGATGTGAGCTTTTCGCTGAACGGGTCCCAACTCGGTGACAGAGTTTGGGTTAGCCCGTTCAGTGTCGAATACGAGACCGAGTTCATCGGCCGCACGGGTTGCTGCCTTAAAAAGAAATGCTCCAATCCCTGCTTTTTCATGGTCGCGGACCATGCAGAGAAGGGGATCTGAACTCCGGATGACTTTACAGGCCCCATCCAGAACCATTCTGTTATGCAGACACTCCAAACTCAAAAGTCCACGGCCTCCCCGTTGTCTGGAAAAGTATAACCGTGGAACGGACGATTTAGGATGCAAGCACCTATTGAGATGCATCATTTTGCGAGTTTTAACGTCGAGTTGTCGCAGCTCTTCCTTAGTCCACTTCATTACTCCGAAAGAGTAAAGAAGGATCGGAACGGCAAGCATATTGGTTGCAGCAACTTTGTTCTTCCCCGACAGTTCTGATGACCAGATCTGTCGGAGTTTATGCTGATACTTGCCGCGGAGAGAGTTCTTAACTGTGAATACCTCTTGGGAGTGGCGTTGCTCCACCCCTAGGTAAGTATACCTCTCTCCGGCATCCATATGATGTAGGATGCTTCCGTCTACGAGCTGGACATCCTCTCCGTATTCCTCGCATCGTCCTCTTTTAAGATGAACCGTGGCACATTATTATTATTATTATTATTATTATTATTATTATTATTATTATTATTATTATTATTATTATTATTATTATTATTATTATTACTATTATTATTATTATTATTATTATTATTATTATTATTATTATTATTATTATTATTATTATTATTATTATTATTATTATTATTATTATTATTATTATTATTATTATTATTATTATTATTATTATTATTATTATTATTATTATTATTATTATTATTATTATTATTATTTCCCTTAAGAGTGTACCAGTCAGGCCCTGTCTCCGGTGCTCCGACCCATCCGGAGGACGCGCTGGTGTCGTTTACCTCAATAACCACTCCCTACGTCCGTAGGGTGAGTGATTATTGGGTCCTAGAATCATGTGTTCTGAGCAGACGAAGTGAACCAAGGATGACGGCCTTCTGCATTCGAGCGGCTAGGATTTGTGCCATATTACGGCAGGCCAGTATCAACATCAGATTAGAGAGCAGTGTGTCCATCATTCCACCAAAGACTCCTATAATCAGAACCACCATTTTGATAGAATGGTCCGGATACAACCTGCGGAGTTCAAAGAGAAGATCTCGATATTTAGTCCGTTTTTCCTCCTCTTTTCGAACTATATTCATTTCGCCTGGAGCGGAAAACTCCTTGACGAATATCGGTCTACTTTGGTGGTCGAAGAGGACAACATCAGGCTTATTGGCTTGTATTTGCCTGAGGGTAGGGAATGAGTAGTTCCATTAGATTCGGCACCTCTCATTCTCCACCACGGACTCAATATCCCCCGGAACATAAGGCAACACCGGTGTCTCGTCTATACCGTACGAGTGTCGTAGATGGTAGTACAACACTCGTAGGCAGAGGCAGAGACCGCATGCTGATAGCAAATGCATTAGGGTCTCAGGTGCCTCACGACATGCCCTGCATCGGGTGTCAGGGACGTCTATACCCATCACGCGACTATGGTAGACAAGGGTGTTGAAGACACCATCCTGGCAGGCCATTATGAATCCCTCGGACTCTGACTTCAGCTCACTCGACCTAAGGAAAGCAAAGGTCCAGCTTTTGGATAAGCCAAGGTCTTCGATGTTGTGAAAGAAGACACCATGCATTGGATTATCCATATGTAGCTGTAGCAGGACCTCTGTCTCCGCAGCTTTGATGTGAGCTTTTTGCTGAACGGGTACCAACTCGGTGACAGAGTTTGGGTTGGATCATTCAGTGTCGAATACGAGACCGAGTTCATCGGCTGCACGGGTTGCTGCCTTAAAAAGAAATGCTCCAATTCCTGCTTTTTCATGGTCGCGGATCATGCAGAGAAGGGAATCTGAACTCCTGATGACTTTACAGGCCCAATCCAGAACCATTCTGTTATGCAGACACTCCAAACTCAAAAATCCACGGCCTCCCCGTTGTCTGGGAGAGTATAACCGTGGAACGGACGATTTAGGATGCAAGCTCCTATGAAATGCATCATTTTGCGAACTTTAACGTTGAGTTGTCGCAGCTCTTCCTTATTCCACTTCATTACTCCGAAAGAGTAAAGAAGGATCGGAACGGCAAGCATATTAGTTGCAGCAACTTTGTTCTTCCCCGACAGTTCTGATGACCAGATCTGTCGGAGTTTATGCTGATACTTGCCGCGGAGAGAGTTTTTACCTGCCTCCTGGGAGCGGCGTTGCTCCACCCCTAGGTAGGTATAAGTCTCTCTGGCATGCAGATGATATAGGATGCTTCCGTCTACGAGCTGGAGAACCTCTCCGTATTCCTCGCATCGTCATCTTCTGAGATGAACCATGGCACATTTTTCGATCCCAAATTCCATTCCGATAGCATGCGTGTACTCTTCCACCACCCTTAGGGACTGATGTAGGGTGAGTGATTATTGGGTCCGAGAGTCATGTGTTCTGAGCAGACGAAGGGAACCAAGGATGACGGCCTTCTGCATTCGAGCGGCTAGGATTTGTGCCATATTACGGCAGGCCGGTATCAACTTCAAATTAGAGAGCAGTGTGTCCATCATTCCACCAAGGACTCCTATAATCAGAACCACCATTTTGACAGAATGGTCCGGATACAACCTGCGGAGTTCAAAGAGAAGATCTCGATATTTAGTCCGTTTTTCCTCCTCTTTCCGAACGATATTCATCTCGCCTGGAGCGGAAAACTCCACGACGAATATCGTTTTACTTTGACGGTCGAGGAGGACAACATCAGGCTTATTGGCTTGTATTTGCCTGAGGGTGGGGAATGAGTAGTTCCAATAGATTCGGCACCTCTCATTCTCCACCACGGACTCAATATCCCCCGGAACATAAGGCAAAACCGGTGTCTCGTCTATACCGTACGAGTGTCTTAGATGGTAGTACAACACTCGTAGCGCCGCGTTATGCCTGTGGATATAGGCTGAGACCGCATAAGCTGGACATGCTGATAGCAAATGCATTACGGTCTCAGGTGCACCACGACATTCCCTGCATCGGGTGTCAGGGATGTCTATACCCATCACGCGACTACGGTAGACGAGGGTGTTGAAGACACCATCCTGGCAGGCCATTATGAATCCCTCGGTCTCCGACTTTAGCTCACTCGAACTGAGGAAGGGAAAGGTCAAGCTTTTGGATAGGCCAAGGTCTTCGATGTTGTTGAAGAATACACCATGCATTGGCTTATCCATATGCAGCAGTAGGAGGACCTCTGTCTCCGCAGCTTTAATGTGAGCTTTTAGCTGAAGGGGTCCCAACTCGGTGACAGAGTTTGGGTTAGCCCGTTCAGTGTCGAATACGAGACCAAGTTCATCGGCTGCACTGGTTGCTGCCTTAAAGAGAAATGCTCCAATCCCTGTTTTTTCATGGTCGCGGACCAAGCAGAGAAGGGGATCTGAACTCCTGATGACTTTACAGGCCCCATCCAGAACCATTCTGTTATGCAGACACTCCAAACTCAAAAGTCCACGGCCTCCCCGTTTTTTGGGAAAGTATAACCGTGGAACAGACGATTTAGGATGCAAGCTCCTATTGAGATGCATCATTTTTCGAGTTTTTACGTCGAGTTGTCGCAGCTCTTTCTGAGTCCACTTCATCACTCCGAAGGAGTAGAGAAGGATCGGAACGGCAAGCATATTAGTTGCAGCAACTTTGTTCTTCCCCGACAGTTCTGATGACCAGATCTGTCGGAATTTATGCTGATACTTGCCGCAGAGAGAGTTCTTAACTGTGATTACCTCTTGGGAGCGGCGTTGCGCCACCCCTAGGTAAGTATAAGTCTCTCCGGCATCCAGATGATGTAGGATGCTTCCGTCTACGAGCTGGACATCCTCTCCGTATTCCTCGCATCGTCCACTTTTGAGATGAACCGTGGCACATTTGTCGATCCCAAATTCCATTCCGATAGCATGCGTATATTCTTCCACCACCCTAAGGGACTGATGTAGGTCCCTTTCTCCAGAGGCATATAATTTTAGGTCATCCATGTAAAACAGGTGGGTGACTGTATGCCTCCGGTTGCTGGGGGTGCCGCAGCTGTACCCACGGGTATTCCTGAGTGCAACGGACAATGGCAATAGTGAGATGCAGAAGAGAAGAGGGCTGAGGGAGTTTCCCTGAAACACGCCTCTTCTAATGATGACCTGCTCTGTTTGGACTATGTCTCCAGATTTTATAGCGAAGCGAGTCCTCCAGAGCGGCATCAGTTGTCCAATGCATCCCACTATTTGATCGGGTACCTCAAGGCATCTGAGCAAATGCATGATTAACTCATGCGATGTTGTATCAAATGCCTTGCGGTAATCGATCCAGGCCATCGAAAGGTTACGCTTGTACTGCACGGAGTCCTGCGTGATACATCTATCGATGAGCAGGTTCTCCTTGCAGCCGGCAACCCCTTTCTTTGACCCTCTTTGCTCATATATCCGTTCATACACCGGATCAACTGCGGAGAGAATGCGTGTGTATAAGATGCGCGTAAACACCTTATAACACGCATTCAAGAACGTTATCGGTCTGTAATTCTTTGGATCAGACAAATCTCCGTTTTTGGGGATGAGCACGGTTCGCCCCTCGACAAACCACTCCGGAATCTGCTGCTCCCCATCTAGCCATGAGTTGAAAACTCTAGCCAGATGGCGGTGGGTTGCTGGAAACTTTTTCCACCAATAGTTATTCAACCCATCGGGTCCTGGAGCAGCAAAGTTCTTTGAGCCTTTGAGGGCTCTTTGAACTTCTTCCGGGGTTATCGGATTGCGCAGATCATTGAGCTCAGGCTGCCGAAGCCTCCTGCAGAATGCTCTGAACTGCGCTAGGGCTGGAGAATTTACATTGATTGGTTGCGGATACTCATAGATGTTCTTCCAGAAGGTTTCCACCCGATCAACAGTCGGCGGGTTATCAACAACACGTGGAGGCTCTTGAAATAAACGAGAAGGTTTATCGCGGAACTTCAAGTTCTCCGCGACTCCTCTCGCTCGCCTCACTAGTGACTTCTTTGCAGCCACTAGCATTCGTATCCTATCAAGACAGTGCTGTTTGATGGTCAACAGCACCCCTTGATTCAATGTGTGGTGAGCTCGTCTTAATTTTGCGGCAATTCACCGCACTGCAGGTGTGAAAGGCCTATTGGTCGCCACGTAGTCCACCGTAGTCCACCACACACTGGATACGAAACGCGTGTTGTCTCGCCGACTTGATCTTAGCTTCCATCTTGTGTACGCGTCGTTCATGCCTCCCAACTACAGCGGTGCTGTCCTTCCTCTGCGTTTGGGTTAGAGCATGAGCGGCGTCATACACGACAGAATTGATCTGCCAGATGTCAGCCTCTTCTGGAAGAACATCGCCGATCTCCGCATCCACTCGTGCCAGTTCTTGTGGCTTCAGGGGCTTCACATGGTAAAGTGCCCTGCGAGTTCTGATGTCCTCCATCGGTGGTATGATGCGAGCATTCTCCACAGCCAGACCGACACGTGGCATAACTTGTGCCACTTCGAAATTATTATTATTATTATTAATATTATTATTATTATTATTATTATTATTATTATTATTATTATTATTATTATTATTATTATTATTATTATTATTATTATTATTATTATTATTATTATTATTATTTTTATTTTTATTATTATTATTATTATTATTATTATTATTATTATTATTATTATTATTATTATTATTATTATTATTATTATTATTATTATTATTATTATTATTATTATTATTATTATTATTATTTTTTTTTTTTCTCCTAGGAGTGTACCAGTCAGGCCCTGTCTCCGGTGCTCCGACCCATTTGGAGGGCGCGCTGGTGTCGTTAACCCCAATAACCACTCCCTACGTCCGTAGGGTGAGTGATTATTGGGTCCGAGAATCGTGTGCCCTGAGTAGACGGAGCGAACCAAGTATAACGGCCTTCTGTATTCTTGCTGCTAAGATTTCTGCCATATTTCGGCAAGCTGGTATTATCTTCAAGTTAGAGAGCAGTGTGTCCATCATTCCACCAAGGACTCCTATAATCAGAACCACCATTTTGACAGAATGGTCCGGATATAACCTGCGGAGTTCAAAGAGAAGATCTCGATATTTAGTCCGTTTTTCCTCCTCTTTTCGAACGATATTCATTTCGCCTGGAGCGGAAAACTCCATGACGAATATCGTTCTACTTTGGTGGTCGAGGAGGACAACATCAGGCTTATTGGCTTGTATTTGCCTGAGGGTGGGGAATGAGTAGTTCCAATAGATTCGGCATCTCTCATTCTCCACCACGGACTCAATATCCCCCGGAGCATAAGGCAACACCGGTGTCTCGTCTATGCCGTACGAGTGTCGTAGGTGGTAGTACAACACTCGTAGCGCCGCGTTATGCCTGTGGATATAGGCTGAGACCGCATGAGATGGGCATGCTGATAGCAAATGCATTACGGTCTCAGGTGCCCCACGACATGCCCTGCATCGGGTGTCAGGGACGTCTATACCCATAACGCGACTACGGTAGACAAGGGTGTTGAAGACACCATCCTGGCAGGCCATTATGAATCCCTCGGTCTCCGACTTTAGCTCACTTGACCTGAGGAAGGCAAAGGTCATGCTTTTGGATAAGCCAAGGTCTTCGATGTTGTGAAAGAAGACACCATGTATTGGCTTATCCATATGTAGCTGTAGCAGGACCTCTGTCTCCACAGATTTTATGTGAGCTTTTTGCTGAACGGGTCCCAACTCGGTGACAGAGTTTGGGTTAGCCCGTTCAGTGTCGAAAACGAGACCGAGTTCATCGGCCGCACGGGTAGCTGCCTTAAAAAGGAATGCTCCAATCCCTGCTTTCTCATGGTCGCGGACCATGCAGAGAAGGGGATCTGAACTCCTGATGACTTTACAGGCCCCATCCAGAACCATTCTGTTATGCAGACACTCCAAACTCACAAGTCCACGGCCTCCCCGTTGTCTGGGAAAGTATAACCGTGGAACGGACGATTTAGGATGCAAGCTCCTATTGAGATGCATCATTTTGCGAGTCTTAACGTCAAGTTGTCGCAGCTCTTCCTTAGTCCACTTCATCACTCCGAAAGAGTAAAGAAGGATCGGAACGGCAAGCATATTAGTTGCAGCAACTTTGTTCTTCCCCGACAGTTCTGATGACCAGATCTGTCGGAGTTTATGCTGATACTTGCCGCGGAGAGAGTTCTTAACTGTGAATACCTCTTGGGAGTGGCGTTGCTCCACCCCTAGGTAAGTATACGTCTCTCCGGCATCCAGATGATGTAGGATGCTTCCGTCTACAAGCTGGACATCCTCTCCGTATTCCTCGCATCGTCCTCTTTTGAGATGAACCGTGGCACATTTGTCGATCCCAAATTCCATACCGATAGCATGCGTATATTCTTCCACCACCCTAAGGGACTGATGTAGGTCCCTTTCTCCAGAGGCATACAATTTGAGGTCATCCATGTAAAATAGATGGGTGACATTATGCCTCCGGTTGCTGGGGGTGCCGCAGTTGTACCCACGGGTATTACTGAGTGCAACGGACAATGGCAATAGTGAGATGCAGAAGAGAAGAGGGCTAAGGGAGTCTCCCTGAAACACGCCTCTTCTAATGATGACCTGCTCTGTTTGGACTATGTCAATACCAGATCTTATGGTGAAGCGAGTCCTCCAGAGTGGCATCAGTTGTCCAATGCATCCCACTATTTGACCGGGTACCTCAAGGCATCTGAGCAAATGCATGATTAACTCATGTGATGTTGTATCAAATGCCTTGCGGTAATCGATCCAGGCCATCGAAAGGTTACGTTTATACTGCACGGAGTCCTGCGTGATACATCTATCGATGAGCAGGTTCTCCTTGCACCCGGCGACCCCTTTCTTTGACCCTCTTTGCTCATTTATCCGTTCATACACCGGATCAACTGCGGAGAGAATGCGCGTGTATAAGATGCGCGTAAACACCTTATAACACGCATTCAAGCAAGTTATCGGCCTGTAATTCTTTGGATCAGACAAATCTCCGTTTTTGGGGATGAGCACGGTTCGCCCCTCGACAAACCACTCCGGAATTTTCTGCTCCCCATCTAGCCATGAGTTAAAAACTCTAGCCAGATGGCGGTGGGTTGTTGGAAACTTTTTCCACCAATAGTTAATCAACCCATCAGGGCCTGGAGCAGCGAAATTCTTAGAACCTTTTAGGGCCCTTCGAACTTCTTCCGTGGTTATCGGATTGCGCAGATCATTGTGCTCATGCTGCCGAAGCGTCCTGCAGTAAGCTTCGAACTGCGCTAGGGCTGGAGTGTCTACATTGAGTGGTTGCGGAAACTCATAGATGTTCTTCCAGAAGGTTTCTACCCGATCAGCAGCCGGCGGGTTATCGACAACACGTGGAGGCTCTTGGAATAAGCGAGAAGGTTTATCGCGGAACTTCATGTTTTCCGCGATACTTCTCGCCCGCCTCACTAGTGACTTCTTTGCAGCCACTAGCATTCGTATCCTATCAAGACAGTGCTGTTTGATGGTAAACAGCACCCCTTGATTCAATGTGTGGTGAGCTCGTCTTAGCTTTGCAGCAATTCGCCGCACTGCCGGCGTAAAAGGCCTATTGGCCGACATGTAGTCCACCACACACTGGATACGAGACGCGTGTTGTCTCGCCGACTTGATCTTAGCTTCCATCTTGTGAACGCGTCGCTCATGCCTCCCAACAAGAGCGGTGGTTTCCCTCCTCTCCGTCTGGGATAGAGCACGAGCGGCGTCGTACACGACAGAATTGATCTGCCAGATGGTAGCCTCTTCTGAAAGAACATCGCCAATCTCTGCATCCACTCGTGCCAGTTCTTGCGGCTTCAGGGGCTTCATATTGTGAAGCGCCCTGCGGGTTCTGATGTCCTCCATTGGTGGTATGATGCGAGCCTCCTCTACAGCCAGACCGACACGTGGCATATCTGCCACTTCTGCCACTTCGTTAATCGGCTGAGGAGGAGCTCTAACATAGCCTCGAGCCCGGAGATAGGAAACATAATCCCTGAGATTTTGGGCGGAAACGGCGGCATGCTCTGGGTGTCTTTCACACCAGAGAGCATGCATCCTTGCCATGTATCCTCTCCGGGCGGGCTCACTGCTCTCGTTGATATACAGAAGTCCGTCTCTCAATTCGTCCGTCCACTCAAAGCGTCCGTTGTCATTGCGGTTGTCATTTGGCAAATCATCGTTGTTGGCCCCACCACCTTGCCTTTGACCCCTAATCCGAGGGGGTCGGTTGTGGGGGCCTCTTCCCCGATTGTTTGGAACCGAGTATTAGGGTTTACTGGGGGGTTAACCCAGTAAACCCACGGCCGACACCGGAGGGAAAGATGCCTTTTCCCTCCCGGATGCGCATGAGCTGCCGGTCCGATTTTGCATCCTTTGCTCGGGTAGGTGGTGTCGCAACTCACCAGGGCCTTAGGTGTTGGTTGACCTCCCTGCCTATTATTATTATTATCATTATTATTATTATTATTATTATTATTATTATTATTATTATTATTATTATTATTATTATTATTATTATTAATAATATTATTATTATTATTTTTTTTTCTCCTAGGAGTGTACCAGTCAGGCCCTGTCTCCGGTGCTCCGACCCATCCGGAGGGCGCGCTGGTGTCGTTAACCCCAATAAACACTCCCTACGTCCGTAGGGTGAGTGATTATTGGGTCCGAGAATCGTGTGCCCTGAGTAGACGGAGCGAACCAAGTATAACGGCCTTCTGCATTCTTGCTGCTAAGATTTCTGCCATATTTCGGCAAGCTGGTATTATCTTCAAGTTAGAGAGCAGTGTGTCCATCATTCCACCAAGGACTCCTATAATCAGAACCACCATTTTGACAGAATGGTCCGGATATAACCTGCGGAGTTCAAAGAGAAGATCTCGATATTTAGTCCGTTTTTCCTCCTCTTTTCGAACGATATTCATTTCGCCTGGAGCGGAAAACTCCATGACGAATATCGTTCTACTTTGGTGGTCGAGGAGGACAACATCAGGCTTATTGGCTTATTATTATTATTATTATTATTATTATTATTATTATTATTATTATTATTATTATTATTATTATTATTATTATTATTATTATTATTATTATTATTATTATTATTATTATTATTATTATTATTATTATTATTATTATTATTATTATTATTATTATTATTATTATTATTATTATTATTATTATTATTATTATTATTATTATTATTATTATTATTATTATTATTATTATTATTATTATTATTATTATTATTATAATTATTATTATAATTATTATTATTACTATTATTATTATTATTATTATTATTATTATTATTATTATTATTATTATTATTATTTTTTGTTGAGGCATCGACTGCTTGGGTCATTAGCCTTTTCGCATTTTTTTAAAATTTTGGTTAATGTATTCTATCTGTATCTATTATCATTCGATTCAATATCATACTCATTGTAGTTATCCAAATGTATTCTTCTTTATATTTTTTTGTAGATTTCAGTCTCTTTGAGGAATAAAAGTGTTCTTGATACAGTACTCATGTTGTTTTCCAGACATCCTTGTAAGGTATTCGTTATGCCAATTCTTTGCTTGATCACTTGATGTTCTGGGCATTGTGTGAGTATGTGTTTGACAGTAAGTCTACTGTTACAGTGTTGGCATCTAGGCTGTTGATCTCCTGCCAGCATAAATAAGTTTGTCAAATTAGTATGTCCTATCCGAGTTCGGGTAATAACGACTTGATCTCTTCTGCATGAGTATGATAGCGGTGTATATGGATGAACTTTCTGCTTTACCTCTTTCAATTTTGACTCAGTTCTGTCCCACTCCATCTGCCATTGTCCTAGGATAGCGTGTTTCAAATGTGTTCTTATATCATCAACCCTGATATACATGTCCCCAACAACAGGTTCTTGAGCAGCTTCTTTGGCAGCTCTATCCACAAGTTCATTTCCAGCTATTCCATAGTGACTAGGTATCCAAAGAAACGTTATTGATATATTTCGAGATCTCAGCCAATGTATACGGGCAAGTATTATTTCTACCAGTGGATCTCTACTAAATGGGTTCTGTAGGGCTTGTACAGAACTCAGAGAGTCGGTACAAATTACGAACTTCTTATTCGTGTTGAATTCTATAAATCCTGTACTTTGTAGAATAGCGTAGAGTTCTGTTGTGTAAACACTGGCTTCACATGGTAATGCCCATGAATGGCAAATTCCCAAGCTTGATATGGCGCATCCAGATCCGTTATCGGTCTTGGATCCGTCCGTATAGATGATGTGATAGTCCGAATAGTTTTCAATAATTCTGTGGAATTCCATAAGAATAATGATTCTGTTGCATTCACCTTTTTTATATTTCTGGAGGTCAAGACATATTTCGAGGGGGGCCATGTCCCAGGGAGGTACTTCAGACGGACTTATGGTATAACTCCTTGGAAAGGAATAGTCAATCTCATTCATGAATTCTACAAGTCTGATTCCAGCAGGACGGGTGATAGATGGCCGTCGTTCATAGTTGTCATACTCTTCTTCTGTAATTATCGGATGGTGACTAGGGTGGGTTGGAAGTGCACATAATTTTGAGCTATAGCTCGTGAGTAGTTGCAGTCTTCTATATCTCAATGGGGGAATCCCAGCTTCACAACAGAGTGATAGATATGGGCTCGTGCGAAATGCCCCTAGTGCGATTCTCAAAGCCTGACACTGTATACTGTCCAAGTTTTTCATTCTCGATTTTCGTGCGGACCCATATACGAAGCAGCCATAGTCCATCTTGGATAATATAAATGATTTGTATAACCTCAGAAGAATTTCTCTGTCACATCCCCAATTAATACTAGCTAATGCTTTCAGTGGATTGAGTGCTTTCTTGCATCTCAGTATTAGATCGTTTATATGAACGTCCCATTTCAGTTTTCTATCGAATATCATTCCTAGAAATTTGACAGAATCGCTGCATACTAGTTCATGTTCAGACAGTTTCAGTTTCGGATCATTATGAACTGATCTAAGTCGACAGAAGTGGACACATTTGGATTTCGTAGCAGAGAAAGTAAACCCCAAAGTCTTCGCTCGGTTACAAAGGCTATTAATGGCTTCCTGGAGAGTTCGCTCAATGTCGTCCATAGATGATGCCGAGTAGAAGATTGTTAGATCATCAACGTATAAACATCTTCCCACTGTTGGATCGAGATTATCTAGAAGTCCGTTAACTGCAATAGCAAATAGTACTACGCTCAGAGTGGACCCTTGCGGCACTCCGTTTTCTAGTATATGTAGATCTGAGGAAGCCAATGCATTCCTAACACGGAATTCACGTTGTTTTAGAAAACTTGCAATGAAATTTGGTAGTCTTCCCTTCAGATTCCACTTTTGGAGTTGGTCGAGAATATTGAAGCGCCAAGTTGTATCGAATGCCTTTTCTAGGTCGAAAAAAACTGCTACTGTGTGGTGTCTGTAGGAAAAACTATCCTGGATTTCTTTCTCTAGCATAACAAGATTGTCAATTGTAGATCTGTGGCTCCTGAAACCAGACTGTGCATCTGATAAGAGATGATTGGATTCTAGGTACCACATAAGTCGGATGCTCACCATCTTCTCCATAACTTTGCTGAGACAGCTTGTAAGAGAGATGGGACGATAACTACATATGAGTTTTGGATCTTTTCCTATTTTGAGGACAGGAATAACTATGGCTTCACGCCATTTCTCTGGATAAGTGCCATCGGTCCATATTTTGTTATATAGGTCTATCAGTATTTTTTTCGATGAATTTGGTAACTGTCTGATGAATTCATATACAATGTTATCTACTCCTGGTGCAGAGTCTTTCATTTCAGATAGTGCATTATCCAGTTCCAGCAGGTTGAGGAGGTGATTATAGTTGGATATGTTTTCTTCATGAAAGTCTATGAATCTGGAACTCAGGGTCGTAGTGTTTGGAGCTACTGATGTACTCGAATTGTTTAGCCAAATGCTCAGCAATCTCTTCTCCACTTATTATCAGTTGACCATCGATTTCTAAGACCTGTGGTGCATCCGTGAATCTCTTTTCTAGAATAGCGCGAATTTTTGTCCATACTTCCGATGCGGGTGTTCTTGCTGTTATAGTGGAGACATATGTTTCCCATGTAGCTTTTTTACTCTCACGTATGACACGCCTAGCTCTTGCACGTGCTTTTTTAAACAAAATGGTGTTCTCCAGTGTGGGTGAACGTTTCAGAGTGGTCAAAGCGTAATTTTTGGCTGCCACATGATTGGCAACGATGTCATTCCACCAGGGAGTTGATTTGGTACCTTTACGACCACTAGATCGTGGTACTGAAATTTCCGCTGCTGTCAGAAGCTCCCTACTGATCAGTTCTTTAGCTTCATTGATATCTGTATCTGGCAGTTGTAAGTTTTCTAACTGTTGTCGATATAGATCCCAGTTGGCATTTCTCAATTTCCATCGTCTGGGCAATGCTCGTGGAATGAATCGGCCAGCGAATTCAATTGAAATTGGAAAATGGTCTGTAAGATGATCTCCATTGTAAAGATGTCGAGAGAACTGGCGAGCACAAGGCTAAATCAATGGCTGACAAAGAGTTAGATCTTAGGTTAACATAAGTGCCCTCGCCATTATTTAAAAGGATGAGGTTCATTTCATCTATGAAATTTTCGATAGCCCCACAATGGATAATGAGAATTGAAGTCACCCACAATCAAAAAGGGAGCTGGTAACTGATCAGCAATATTTTTCAGATCTCTTATAGTCCAGTTACCATCAGGTAAGTAGATGTTGCAGATCGTGAATTGGATCGGGTAATAAACCTGGACAGCGACAACTTGTAATCTGCTCTGTATAGGAATATTCCGGTGGGGAATATTATCCTTAAGGAAGATAGCTACTCCACCTCTGGCTCTTAGATCAGGAATTACATCTTTTCTGTAAATGCTATATCCTCTTAAAGAGAAATTCTCTCGAGGTTTCAGGTGAGTTTCCTGAAGACATATGCAGAAGGGTGTCCTTTCATTGAGAATATTCTTGAGTTCCGGGTAGTGGGTAATACAACCGTTACAATTCCAGGATATTAGGTTTTCCAGATTGAATGTGAAGGTAGGGTGTATTTGTAAAAAGTATAAAGGACAATAGGACAATAGGTATATAGACACAATTATTCGACTTGTTTTCTAGGTTTGCCCTTTGGCCAACCTTTTTTCTTTTTATTACTTTGGGAGGACTGAGTATTGGAAGAGTATATACTACTCTCCGAATCATCTTCAGAGCTGAGGTTTGATTCTCTAGCTTTGAATCGCTTCCTTTTGGCTATAGGAAGCGGATATTTAGGCGGGAGTGGGGGTGGGGGCTGATTTATGGATGTTGTGGGTTGAGGGATTGTGGATTGGGGGGGGGATAGAAAGAGGGAGGGTAGATGATCCAAATAGATCTTTAATCACCTTCGACAGGTGGGGCATTATTTTGGCAACTATATCGTTCACGTTGGCATTACTAGTTTGAACAGACTGAGCATATGAAACACCTACAGTAGGTGTTGTGATTTGGACCCTTTTCTTCGCTTCGCGATAAGGAATCCGTTCTTGGACTTTAACTTTCTGGATAGCTTGCTCAATTTTCAGTTGCGGACATTGTCTGGAATTAGCTGGATGTGGTCCTTTACAGTTCACGCATACCTCTGGTTTTTTGCAGTCTGTCTCTGTGTGTGATGGCTTCCCACATACACAGATTTGGTCTTTCTGGCACCATGACGACATGTGACCAAAGAATTGGCATTTAAAGCATCTCATGGGTGCAGGGAAATATGGTCGAACTTTCAGGGTGTAGAAAGCTGCTAAAATATTGTTGGGTAGAACTGGTGTATCAAATGTGAGAATATGATTCGGCGTTTCTGTAATAATTCCTTCTTTCTTTGTTTGCATGCGTTTCACTCCTATGACACCTTGATCTCTGAGACCTTCTAATATTTCTTCTGTTGAGCAGTTGAGAAAATCTTTACAGTACACGACACCTTTGACATTGTTCAACGTTCCATGAGGGGTAACTTGTACATCGAAGTCTGAGAGTTTGCTAACTTTCATCAATCGTAACGACTGTGCTCTTGAAGAAGTTTCCACAAGGATACCTTCTCTTACTTTTCTTGTCTCTTTCGTTTAACCAATCAAACCATACATAACTTTACTGATTAAAAAGGGGCTGACTTTTGAAGAATCCTCCCCATCCAATCTCTTGATGAGTAAGAACCGAGGGATAGGTCCCGTCGTCTCTGTATTCATTTCGTTTCCTTTTTTGTTCGAGTTAGGAGTCTCCGTATTTTTTGGGTTAATTGAAATATCCATATAATTCCCACGAGTTGGGATGTACTGGGTATAACTGCGGTAGTGCACCCTTGCCACAGAGAGGCTTAGTACAACCGAATGTCGCCTGGTATCCGGAGGGAACCGTTAACGATCAACTACGCATGATCATTCATCTTTCAGCACGGTTTCTTCCACCTTAGATTTCGGATTCTTCCAGGTTTACTCCTGTTGAGCTGTCCTCTGCTTCGCTGCTCATCTTTGACCTTACTGGCATGGGTGGCCCTACAAGGAGTATAAACTCCCACCAGCATCGCTGTCAGAATCACTGCAGCTACTGAGCCCCTCCACCACGTCAAGGTCTCACAGCTCCTTGGAGGGGCTATTATTATTATTATTATTATTATTATTATTTTTCTCCTTAGGAGTGTACCAGTCAGACCCTGTCTCCGGTGCTCCGACCCATCCGGAGGGCGCGCTGGTGTCGTTAACCCCAATAACCACTCCCTACATCGGTAGGGTGAGTGATTATTGGGTCCGAGAATCGTGTGCCCTGAGTAGACGAAGCGAACCAAGTATAACGGCCTTCTGCATTCTTGCTGCTAAGATTTCTGCCATATTACGGCAAGCAGGTATTATTTTCAAATTGGAGAGCAGTGTGTCCATCATTCCACCAAGGACTCCTATGATCAGAACCACCATTTTGACAGAATGGTCCGGATATAACCTGCGGAGTTCAAAGAGAAGATCTCGATATTTAGTCCGTTTTTCCTCCTCTTTTCGAACGATATTAATTTCGCCTGGAGCGGAAAACTCCATGACGAAAATCGTTCTACTTTGGTGGTCGAGGAGGACAACATCAGGCTTATTGGCTTGTATTTGCCTGAGGGTGGGGAATGAGTAGTTCCAATAGATTCGGCATATCTCATTCTCCACCACGGACTCAATATCCCCCGGAGCATAAGGCAACACCGGTGTCTCGTCTATACCGTACGAGTGTCGTAGGTGGTAGTACAACACTCGTAGCGCCGCGTTATGCCTGTGGATATAGGCTGAGACCGCATAAGATGGGCATGCTGATAGCAAATGCATCACGGTCTCAGGTGCCCCACGACATGCCCTGCATCGGGTGTCAGGGACGTCTATACCCATCACGCGACTACGGTAGACAAGGGTGTTGAAGACACCATCCTGGCAGGCCATTATGAATCCCTCGGTCTCCGACTTTAGCTCACTCGACCTGAGGAAGGCAAAGGTCAAGCTTTTGGATAAGCCAAGGTCTTCGATGTTATGAAAGAAGACACCATGCATTGGCTTATCCATATGTAGCTGTAGCAGGACCTCTGTCTCCGCAGCTTTTATCTGAGCTTTTTGCTGAACGGGTCCCAACTCGGTGACAGAGTTTGGGTTAGCCCGTTCAGTGTCGAAAACGAGACCGAGTTCATCGGCCGCACGGGTAGCTGCCTTAAGAAGGAATGCTCCAATCCCTGCTTTCTCATGGTCGCGGACCATGCAGAGAAGGGGATCTGAACTCCTGATGACTTTACAGGCCCCATCCAGAACCATTCTGTTATGAAGACACTCCAAACTCAAAAGTCCACGGCCTCCCCGTTGTCTGGGAAAGTATAACCGTGGAACGGACGATTTAGGATGCAAGCTCCTATTGAGATGCATCATTTTGCGAGTCTTAACGTCAAGTTGTCGCAGCTCTTCCTTAGTCCACTTCATCACTCCGAAAGAGTAAAGAAGGATCGGAACGGCAAGCATATTGTTTGCAGCAACTTTGTTCTTCCCCGACAGTTCTGATGACCAGATCTGTCGGAGTTTATGCTGATACTTGCCGCGGAGAGAGTTCTTAACTGTGAATACCTCTTGGGAGTGGCGTTGCTCCACCCCTAGGTAAGTATACGTCTCTCCGGCATCCAGATGATGTAGGATGCTTCCGTCTACGAGCTGGACATCCTCCCCGTATTCCTCGCATCGTCCTCTTTTGAGATGAACCGTGGCACATTTGTCGATCCCAAATTCCATTCCGATAGCATGCGTGTACTCTTCCACCACCCTAAGGGACTGATGTAGGTCCCTTTCTCCAGAGGCATATAATTTGAGGTCATCCATGTAAAACAGATGGGTGACTTTATGCCTCCGGTTGCTGGGGGTGCCGCAGTTGTACCCACGGGTATTCCTGAGTACAACGGACAATGGCAATAGTGAGATGCAGAAGAGAAGAGGGCTGAGGGAGTCTCCCTGAAACACGGCTCTTCTAATGATGACCTGCTCTGTTTGGACTATGTCTCTACCAGATCTTATGGTGAAGCGAGTCCTCCAGAGTGGCATCAGTTGTCCAATGCATCCCACTATTTGATTGGGTACCTCAAGACATCTGAGCAAATGCATGATTAACTCATGCGATGTTGTATTAAATGCCTTGCGGTAATCAATCCAGGCCATCGAAAGGTTACGTTTATACTGCACGGAGTCCTGCGTGATACATCTATCGATGAGCAGGTTCTCCTTGCAGCCGGCGACCCCTTTCTTTGACCCTCTTTGCTCATATATCCGTTCATACACCGGATCAACTGCGGAGAGAATGCGCGTGTATAAGATGCGCGTAAACAACTTATAGCACGCATTCAAGCATGTTATCGGCCTGTAATTCTTTGGATCAGACAAATCTCCGTTCTTGGAGATGAGCACGGTTCGCCCCTCGACAAACCACTCCGGAATCTGCTGCTCCCCATCTAGCCATGAGTTAAAAACTCTTGCCAGATGGCGGTGGGTTGTTGGAAACTTTTTCCACCAATAATTATTCAACCCATCAGGGCCTGGAGCAGCAAAGTTCTTTGAGCCTTTGAGCCTTTGAGGGCCCCTCGAACTTCTTCCGTGGTTATCGGATTGCGCAGATCATTGTGCTCAGGATGCCGAAGCGTCCTGCAGTAAGCTTCGAACTGCGCTAGGGCTGGAGTGTCTACATTGACTGGTTGCGGAAACTCATAGATGTTCTTCCAGAAGTTTTCTACCCGATCAGCAGCCGGCGGGTTATCGACAACACGTGGAGGCTCTTGGAATAAGCGAGAAGGTTTATCGCGGAACTTTATGTTTTCCGCGATACTTCTCGCCCGCCTCACTAGTGACTTCTTTGCAGCCACTAGCATTCGTATCTATCAAGACAGTGCTGTTTTATGGTAAACAGCACGCCTTGATTCAATGTGTGGTGAGCTCGTCTTAGCTTTGCAGCAATTCGCCGCACTGCTGGCGTGAAAGGCCTAATGGCCGACATGTAGTCCACCACACACTGGATACGAGACGCGTGTTGTCTCGCCGACTTGATCTTAGCTACCATCTTGTGAACGCGTCGCTCATGCCTCCCAACAAGAGCGGTGGTTTCCCTCCTCTCCGTCTGGGATAGAGCACGAGCGGCGTCGTACACGACATAATTGATCTGCCAGATGGTAGCCTCTTCTGAAAGAACATCGCCAATCTCTGCATCCACTCGTGCCAGTTCTTGCGGTTTCAAGGGCTTCATATTGTGAAGCGCCCTGCGGGTTCTGATGTGCTCCATTGGTTGTATGATGCGAGCCTCCTCTACAGCCAGATCGACACGTGGCATATCAAATAACACTTCTGCCACTTCGTTAATCGGCTGAGGAGGAGCTCTAACATAGCCTCGAGCCCGGAGATAGGAAACATAATCCCTGAGATTTTGGGCGGAAACGGCGGCATGCTCTGGGTGTCTTTCCCACCAGAGAGCATGCATCCTTGCCATGTATCCTCTCCGGGCGGGCTCACTGCTCTCGTAGATATACAGAAGTCCGTCCCTCAATTCGTTCGTCCACTCAAAGCGTCCGTTGTCATTGCGGTTGTCATTTGGCAAATCATCGTTGTTGGCCCCACCACCTTGCCTTTGACCCCTAATCCGAGGGGGTCGGTTGTGGGGGCCTCTTTCCCGATTGTTTGGAACCGAGTATTAGGGTTTACTGGGGGGTTAACCCAGTAAACCCACTGCCGACACCGGAGGGAAAGATGCCTTTACCCTCCCGGATGCGCATGAGCTGCCGGTCCGATTTTGCATCCTTTGCTCGGGTAGGTGGTGTCGCAACTCACCAGGGCCTTATTATTATTATTATTATTATTATTATTATTATTATTATTATTATTATTATATTTTTTTTTTTTCCCGTTGGGAATGTACCAGTCAGGCCCTGTCTCCGGTGCTCCGATACATCCGGAGGGCGCGCTGGTGTCGTTAACCCCAATAACCACTCCCTACGTCCGTAGGGTGAGTGACTATTGGGTCCGAGAATCATGTGCCCTGAGTAGACGGAGCGAACCAAGGATGACGGCCTTCTGCATTCGCGCTGCTAAGATTTCTGCCATATTACGGCAAGCAGGTATTATCTCCAAGTTGGAGAGCAGTGTGTCCATCATTCCACCAAGGACTCCTATGGTCAGAAACGCCATTTTGACAGAATGGTCCGGATACAACCTGCTGAGTTCAAAGAGAAGATCTTGATATTGAGTCCGTTTTTCCTCCTCTTTTCGAACGATATTCATTTCGCATGGAGCGGAAAACTCCACGACGAATATCGTTTTACTTTGGTGGTCGAGGAGGACAACATCAGGCTTATTGGCTTGTATTTGCCTGAGGGTGGGGAATGAGTAGTTCCAATAGATTCGGCACCACGGACTCAATATCCCCCGGAACATAAGGCAACACCGGTGTCTCGTCTATACCGTACGAGTGTCGTAGATGGTAGTACAACACTCGTAGAGCCGCGTTATGCCTGTGGATATAGGCTGAGATCGCATAAGATGGGCATGCTGATAGCAAATGCATTACGGTCTCAGGTGCCCCACGACATGCCCTGCATCGGGTGTCAGGGACGTATATACCTATCACGCGACTACGGTAGACGAGGGTGTTGAAGACACCATCCTGGCAGGCCATTATGAATCGCTCGGTCTCCGACTTTAGCTCACTTGACCTGAGGAAGGCAAAGGTCATGCTTTTGGATAAGCCAAGGTCTTCGATGTTGTGAAAGAAGACACCATGCATTGGCTTATCCATATGTAGCTGTAGCAGGACCTCTGTCTCCGCAGCTCTTATGTGAGCTTTTTGCTGAACGGGTCCCAACTCGGTGACAGAGTTTGGGTTAGCCCGTTCAGTGTCGAAAACGAGACCGAGTTCATCGGCCGCACGGGTAGCTGCCTTAAAAAGGAATGCTCCAATCCCTGCTTTCTCATGGTCGCGGACCATGCAGAGAAGGGGATCTGAACTCCTGATGACTTTACAGGCCCCATATAGAACCATTCTGTTATGAAGACACTCCAAACTCAAAAGTCCACGGCCTCCCCGTTGTCTGGGAAAGTATAACCGTGGAACGGACGATTTAGGATGCAAGCTCCTATTGAGATGCATCATTTTGCGAGTCTTAACGTCAAGTTGTCGCAGCTCTTCCATAGTCCACTTCATCACTCCGAAAGAGTAAAGAAGGATCGGAACGGCAAGCATATTAGTTGCAGCAACTTTGTTCTTCCGACAGTTCTGATAACCAGATCTGTCGGAGTTTATGCTGATACTTGCCGCGGATAGAGTTTTTAACTGCAAATACGTCTTGGGAGCGGCGTTGTTCCACCCCAAGGTAGGTATAAGTCTCTCCGGCATCCAGATGATGTAGGATGCTTTCGTCTACGAGCTGGACATCCTCTCCGTATTCCTCGCATCGTCCTCTTTTGAGAGGAACCGTGGCACATTTGTCGATCCGAAATTCCATACCGATAGCATGCGTATATTCTTCCACCACACTAAGGGACTGATGTAGGTCCCTTTCTCCAGAGGCATACAATTTGAGGTCATCCATGTAAAATAGATGGATGACATTATGCCTCCGGTTGCTGGGGGTGCCGCAGTTGTACCCACGGGTATTCCTGAGTGCAACGTATAACCACAACCTTCAATGATAGAAAGGCAGTAGTGGCCTAACATGAGACTCCAGGGGTGGCTAAGGTTTTATATATCAGAATCACTCTGTAAATTTACTGTAATAAATTTTGATTGATCTATTTCTTGGATGTTTAGTGGGTGGTGAAGTTACTACGCTCAGAGGGGGCGCCAGAAGTGAAAGAAAGAAAAAAAAAAAATGAAATCCACTATATAACACCTCGAATTTATTTATATTGCAACTACAATGAGCAAACAGCATATACCAATTTGTGTATACTAACAAAACTTTTATAATTGGTTTGTAATTGATATAATAACAGATGCAATGTTGAAGGAGAAGTAAAACAGTACCTTATACTTCAATGATATTAGCTAGACTCAGTATATTCAGCCTTGGGCCTTGTTCGATATGACTAACTGATGGCTACGATGACTCTCAGAACTCTCCACGCTGGTTTTTGTTCGAACTTGGTGATTGGAAAGGTGAGTTGCCTCCTGCAGACTCCCTTATTACGGAGAACCAGTTCTCTTAGACTCGGATTGCGGTTAGCGAAGTGCGTGAAAGAGAGAGAGTACCTAATCAGTAAGAGTTCTGAATAATATTGGTCGGCTCTTGGGTAGCTGCGTTCTAACTGAGTTTACAATGTAAGTGTTCGGTACTGATTCTGATTTAACAATAAAAGAAAAGAACACCAATGACTAATTTATCTTAATAGTAACGATTAAATAATTGACAGTCAGAGTAACAATCTGTCAATACAGTGACACATAATCTATCAATGATTACCCAAAATAAATTAATTATACTAACAAGAATAAACCACAAAGGTTCCAACAACAGTCCAGTAATTTGATGCTATATGATATGAATACTACGAAAATTAGGGTATCAGAATTAATCTTTTATTAAAGAAAAGCTACTGATTTTGAGATAAGGAATTAAGCTTGCAGCGTCCCAAGAAACGATTATAGTTATCAACTATAATAACAATTAAATAATAAATTGTCGGACCATCCAATCAGTGGAAAGGTAGTCAAACAACCATTTAGGCAGAACCGAACCCTGTAGAGGGAAGGAACAGGGTGGGACAGATCAGGATGAGTAGAACTTTCGATACAATCAAAAAAATTTGGCCCTAGGCCATAAACAAAATTCTACTCACCTGTCTTGTCCTCCTATAACTGGAATAGAATCGTTGAAGGTGGTTCCTATACTGACAACTCAACTGGGGGGGCCCTATTCTGCGTTCCCTCTACAAGTTCCGGAGTGATGTTTGGAAAACAGCCAGGTAAAGTTATCTGAAAGCATTAAAAACGCAAGGAATCCGAACAAAACAATATGTCTGCGTTCTGGGGAAAAGAACTAAACTGTTCAATACTTCCTGCAAAACGTAATCCCAAAATAACGGATATCAATTTTACACATGTGGCTGAAGGTTATAACCAACAAATGCACAATTCTGCATTCCACAGTTATTACTATCAAATCTCCTTAGAGGCTGCAAAGTAGCTATTTATGAAAGCAATAATCATATCAAAGCAAGCTGAAAAGCCTGAATAAATATTTGAATACCTTGTCTCAAAATTCAGCCAAATATGATGTTGCTCTCTCGAATGTTCGATCAAGAAGAAGGAATCAAGCCCTCGTATTTCCAAAGCCTCTCCAGCAGTTTTTTTTTCTTACTTTTCTATCTCTGTTTGTATCACCATTTTTTTCATAAACAAATCGGTATTCGTTGAATTCTACGACTTCGTTTTTCGAGAGCAAACCGCTGTTGTCGACATTTCGATTTTGACACATGGAGCCATAAACACATGATATTGATGATTCCGTGCAACCCACAGTACACAATGTACCAGAAGCGAAACCGTTCGTATTTGTTTATAAAAATTTGGTTGACCTTGAGTATTAAATTGAACTAAGAGTGAGACACGCACTATTGAGGAAGGAGCGGTAGGCACAGAACATAGAATATACAGTACGAGACTAAAATAAGTAACGATAAATTTTTTTTTCGTTACATACGGACAATGGCAATAGTGAGATGCAGAAGAGAAGAGGGCTAAGGGAGTCTCCCTGAAACACGCCTCTTCTAATGATGGCGGTGGGTTGTTGGAAACTTTTTCCACCAATAGTTATTCAACCCATCAGGGCCTGGAGCAGCGAAATTCTTAGAACCTTTTAGGGCCCCTCGTACTTCTTCCGTGGTTATCAGAATGCGCAGATCATGGAGCTCAGGCTGCCGAAGCCTCCTGCAAAATGCTTCGAACTGCGCTAGGGCTGGAGTATCTACGTTGAGTGTTTGCGGATACTCATAGATATTCTTCCAGAATGTTTCCACCCGATCTGCAGCCGGCGGGTTATCGACAACACGTGGAGGCTCTTGGAATAAACGAGAAGGTTTATCGCGGAACTTTATGTTTTCCGCGATACCTCTCGCCCGCCTCACTAATGACTTCTTTACAGCCACTAGCATTCGTATCCTATCAAGGCAGTGCTGTTTGATGGTGAAAAGCACACCTTGATTTAATGTGTGGTGAGCTTGTCTCAATTTGGCGGCAATTCGCCGCACTGTGGGCGTGAAATGCCCATTGGCCGCCACGAAGTCCACCACACACTGGATACGAGATGCGTGTTGTCTCACCGACTTGATATTGGCTTCCATCTTGTGTACACGTCGTTCATGCCTCCCTACCAGAGCGGTGGTGTCCCTCCTCTCCGTTTGGGATAGAGCATGAGCGGCGTCGTACACGACAGAATTGATCTGCCAGATGTCAGCCTCTTCTGGAAGAACATCGCCAATCTCCGCATCCACCCGTGCCAGTTCTTGCGGCTTCAGGGGCTTTATATTGTGAAGCGACCTGCGGGTTCTGATATCCTCCATCAGTGGAACAATGCGATTCTCCTCCACAGCCAAACCGACACGTGGCATATCTGCCATTTCGATAACCGGCTGAGGAGCTCTAACGTAGCCTCGAGCCCGACGATGGGATACATAATCCCTGAGATTTTGTGCGGAAAACGCTGCATGCTCTGGGTGTCTCTCACACCACAGAGCATGCATTCTCGCCATGTATCCTCTCCGGGCGGGCTCACTGCTCTCGTAGCAATGCAGAAGTCTGTCTCTTAATTCGTCCGTCCACTCAAATCGTCCGTTGGTATCGCGGTCGTCATCATTTGGCAAATCATCGTTGGCCCCACCACCTTGCCTTTGACCCCTAATCCGAGGGGGTCGGTTGTGGGGGCCTCTTCCTCGATTGTTTGGAACCGAGTAGTATAGTTTACTGGGGGGTTAACCCAGTAAACCCACGGCCGACACCGGAGGGAAAGTTGCTTTTTCCCTCCCGGATGCGCATGAGCTGCCGGTCCGATTTTGCATCCTTTGCTCGGGTAGGTGGTGTCGCTACTCACCAGTGCCTTAAGTGTTGGTTGACCCCCCTGCCTATATTATTATTATAATTTTTTTTTTCTCCCCAGGAGTGTACCAGTCAGGCCCTGTCTCCGGTGCTCCGACCCATCCGGAGGGCACGCTGGTGTCGTTAACCCCAACAACCACTCCCCACGTCCGTAGGGTGAGTGATTATTGGGTCCGAGAATCATGTGCCCTGAGCAGACGGAGCGAACCAAGAATAACGGCCTTCTGCATTCGTGCTGCTAAGATTTCTGCCATATTACGGCAAGCAGCTATCATCTTCAAATTGGAAAGTAGTGTGTCCATCATTCCACCAAGGACTCCTATGATCAGAACCACCATTTTGACAGAATGGTCCGGATACAACGTGCGGAGTTCAAAGAGAAGATGTCGATATTTAGTCCGTTCTTCCTTCTCTTTTCGAACGATATTAATTTCGCCTGGAGCGGAAAACTCCACGACGAATATCGTTTTACTTTGGTGGTCGAGGAGGACAACATCAGGCTTATTGGCTTGTATTTGCCTGAGGGTGGGGAATGAGTAGTTTCAATAGATTCAGCACCTCTCATTCTCCACCACGGACTCAATATCCCCCGGAACATAAGGCAATACCGGTGTCTCGTCTATACCGTACGAGTGTCGTAGATGGTAGTACAACACTCGTAGAGCCGCGTTATGCCTGTGGATATAGGCTGAGACCGCATAACATGGGCTTGCTGATAGCAGATGCATTACGGCCTCAGGTGCCCCACGACATGCACTGCATCGGGTGTCAGGGGCGTCTATACCCATCACGCGACTACGGTAGACGAAGGCGTTGAAGACACCATCCTGGCAAGCCATTATGAATCCCTCGGTCTCTGACTTTAGCTCACTCGACCTGAGGAAGGCAAAGGTCAAGCTTTTGGATAAGTCAATATCTTCGATGTTGTGAAAGAAGACACCATGCATTGGCTTATCCATATGTAGCTGTAGCAGGACCTCTGTCCCGCAGCTTTGATGTGAGCTTTTTGCTGAACGGGTCCCAACTCGGTGACAGAGTTTGGGTTAGCCCGTTCAGTGTCGAATACGAGACCGAGTTCATCGGCCGCATGGGTTGCTGCCTTAAAAAGAAATGCTCCAATCCCTGCTTTTTCATGGTCGCGGACCATGCAGAGAAGGTGATCTGAACTCCTGATGAGTTTACATGCCCCATCCAGAACCATTCTGTTATGCAGACACTCCAAACTCAAAAGTCCACGGCCTCCCCGTTGTCTGGAAAAGTATAACCGTGGACCGGACGATTTAGGATGCAAGCTCCTATTGAGATGCATCATTTTGCGAGTTTCAATGTCTAGTTGTAGCAGCTCTTCCTTAGTCCACTTCATTACTCCGAAAGAGTAAAGAAGGATCGGAACGGCAAGCATATTGATTGCAGCAACTTTGTTCTTCCTTGACAGTTCTGATGACCAGATCTGTCGGAGTTTATGCTGATACTTGCCGCGGAGAGAGTTCTTAACTGTGAATACCTCTTGGGAGTGGCGTTGCTCCACCCCTAGGTAAGTATACGTCTCTCCGGCATCCAGATGATGTAGGATGCTTCCTTCTACGAGCTGGACATCCTCTCCGTATTCCTCGCATCGTCCTCTTTTGAGATGAACCGTGGCACATTTGTCGATCCCAAATTCCATTCCGATAGCATGCGTGTACTCTTCCACCACCCTAAGGGACTGATGTAGGTCCCTTTCTCCAGAGGCATATAATTTTAAGTCATCCATGGAAAACAGATGGGTGACTTCATGCCTCCGGTTGCTGGGGGTGCCGCAGTTGTAACCACGGGTATTCCTGAGTACAACGGACAATGGCAGTGGTGAGATGCAGAAGAGAAGAGGGCTGAGGTAGTCTCCCTGAAACACGCCTCTTCTAATGATGACCTGCTCTGTTTGGACTGTGTCTCTACCAGAGTGGCATCAGTTGTCCAATACATCCCACTATTTAATCGGGTACCTCAAGACATCCGAGCAAATGCATGATTAACTCATGCGATGTTGTATCAAATGCCTTGCGGTAATCGATCCAGGCCATCGAAAGGTTACGCTTATACTGCACGGAGTCCTGCGTGATACATCTATCGATGAGCAGGTTCTCCTTGCAGCCGGCGACCCCTTTCTTTGACCTTCTTTGCTCATATATCCGTTCGTACACTGCTGCTTCCCATCTAGCCATGAGTTAAAAACTCTAGCCAGATGGTGGTGGGTTGTTGGAAACTTTTTCCACTGTAACGTGTAAATTGACCCTTAGATAAATTTCCTGTTACTCCCAACTGACCTTAAGGTAATGAAATCTGAATTCTAATTTAGCGTGTTTATTTAAGGTAGAGTCGAACGAATAGTACGACGAACAGAATGCTCTGTGCAATGTATTCAGTCATGTCGGGTTGGAGGTACGATAACACCACTCGCTTTATTTGTTATAAACCCTGGTAGAGCTGTCATCTTTGGAATCCCTCGAATATTTATGTGTTCTGTGCTCTCGATCAAACTTCACTTAGGTGCTGACCTCTGACGTGAATAATTGTTAACGATAATTGCTCTGACTTTTGACAAGGAAAATGACGTCTCTCGAGGCGCCAAAAATTAATGGCAACCAATCAGATTACAGTGTGTACCCACGAGAGGACACGTGTATGCTCAACTGTTTTTATTACAAAAAAAACACCATTTCTAATTTTTTTAACTGAAGAGGCAAAGAAATGGAAACTCGTGAGATTTATATTCATTTGCTGCTGTATTTTCTGGGGAAAGGGGCCATCTTCTTAGAAGGTAAATTTAACTGATTTTTATGAGGAGTGTCTATTTTGCTAGGACGTAAGCTCAATGAAACGAATCTTTTTAGAGATCAGACGGCCGTTCCTTCTGGGCTCGAGTTATACGAAAGGAAAAACTGATGACTTGCTGAGGAAACCGCGTGGGTGGACTCGACAGATTGATACCGATTTACTGCTCTATTTTCTGAGGAAAGGTGCCATCTTCTTAGGTGAGATTGGGCACGAGTTCTGCAAGCGTGGGTGGACTCCTGAGAAGTGGAGTATTTCGATGGGCCATTGGCAACATACAATTATTATGGACGTTTTGAATTTTTGACGATAGGAATCAATAACGTTTTGGTGGGCCACATCGTTCACCAATTTACATTGCACAATTGGGATAGTTTTTGTTTTTTTTTGGAAATACCACCTTCGGAGATCAGTCCTTGTCACAATGGTATTTCATTCCTGCTGTATGGCACCATAGGATATGGGCACAAATTCAACTGCATGTCCTGGATTACAACAAGGTTAGATTGTTCCATTTTCAAATTCGATCATTCAACGTAATGAAAGTCAAGATTACTTACTAGTAGCACCAACCTCTTCCAGTTTACAATAACTATATTCTTTTAAATTAATGTAATTTTTGGACATAAATAATTGTGGTACCTTACAACATTAATATAGATATTAGATTATTTGATCTTAAATTTATAAATGTACAGCCTGGTATAGATCTATAACAAGCGCTTTCCAGTACCACAGTGTGGTTTTAGGACATTAAACATATTTAGATATTATCCTTCTCGGATTATTTTACGTATAGATAAAGATTAAACTTTTGTTAATTGATTTCATGTGATTACCTTTTTGCAAGTATTAATGTAACTACTACCAAGAGGGTATTAAACAATCGAGTTTATTTTGTGTTTGAATATTATTATATTACAAGTTGCAGATTTTCTTTGTTTTCTCAAGATCAAAATTGAGTGGCGCTCCCGGGATCACTTGACAATTCGAAGCCAAGCTCAAAACCATTGCTCCCAGACGAAAAGCTGCCGGTGCCTATGAAACAAACTTCAGGGTGAGAAGGTAACCTTTGAAAACCCTGAAGATTGTGGCTATAGAAAATGACGCCTAAAACGTGGGGCTCGATTTGTTAAGTGAACATATATAAGGTTTCAAAATAATTTTAGTAGTAACTTGAAAAATCACTGAAGTGGTTTTTATTGTTTCTTGTGGTATTGTACTACTTCGAGTCTTCTAACACACTTTAAACATTTTTAGGATTGGTATATGAGGTGTTTTGGTTCTACAACGTTTTTGAATTTTATGTGGATATAGTTTTCGTACACAAGGAGGATAAGAAAAAACTGGAGTTGCTGAATTCTGGAGGAGTATCGGTGAGTCGTTGCCTGTTGACTTTGATATTGGGTGTTTATATTGCACAGAGTGTTTCAAATCGATATTTGCAAAATGACTGAGTTCCAGTTCAAACCTAGATATTTATTGATTGAGGAGGTTAATTATGAACTTAAAATTAGAGGGATTGTTACGAATCGCGATCTGAATGATAAAAGAAAAATTTTATCCAAAGCAATGTCAAAAGACAAAGGTAAAATAGAAATAGATGACCTTGGTATCTCATTTGCTGAAGATAAACAACAAATTGATAAAACTTTAGATAGTATAAAAGGTTTAATTCCAGATTTTGAAGGTTCTACTAAAGATTCCTTATATGAAAGATTGAGGTCACGGTTAGCTCATGTGAGTTCCCGAATTCAACGAATGCTTGTCGATCCAGGTATTATTGGGGAAGTGTCTTATAAAGATGAGGCTTTTGCTACCTGTTTATTATTAGAATCTGAATTAGAGGATAAGGTTATCAAAGAACAAGATAATCCAGACACACCTGTGATAGATATGTCCACTTCATTTATGTGCAACCAAACTTCTAATAGAACATTTCATAATTTTTCTTCAAGTAGTAAACCGGTATCTCTTTATAAATGGGATGTAAAATTTGATGGAACAAAAAAAACATTAGGAGTCAAATCATTTCTAGAAAGAATAAATGAACTTGCAGAAGCTAGGCATGTGGACAAACCACAACTTTTTGAGTCTGCGGTAGACTTATTCGCAGGTAAGGCGTTATTGTGGTTGAAACTTGTAAAGGATTCAGGTAATGTGAAGGATTGGGATTCTTTGGCAGAACGACTTCAGAAAGATTTTTTAAACAAAGATTATGATGAGGAACTATGGGACTCTATCAAACATAGGAAGCAAAATGATGATGAATCTATTGTGATCTATGTCGCAGTTTTGGAACAATTGTTTAACAGACTCAGTTCTCCACCTTCTGTTACCACTAGGATTAAATGGATTAGGAAAATATGAAATCTGAGTATATTGAACGTTTAGCTTTGAATACTTATGACACTGTTGAAGCTTTGATTCATGATGTAAAAATTTTAGAGGACATTTACAGAGATGCTAAAGATAAAAATTTTGGCAGGAGGCTTCAAGTGAGCTCCATAGAGGGTGAAAAAGATTTAAAAGGTAACGAAGAAATTCCACAAGATAGGATAAACAAATTTCAGAATAAACACTTCAATAATTCTCGAAATTTTAGGTCGAACAATATACCAAGTACTTCTAGGGAAAATACTTTTTCATCTAGTGGTAGAAATCGAACATTCAAAAACCCAGGTATTCAGGATAATCAGTCGGAAATAAGAACTATATATAATAATAATAATAAATCAGTTGTCTGTTGGAATTGCAACTTAGCAAATCATACTTTTAGGAATTGCACACAGAGACGTAAGGTTTTTTGCTATGGGTGTGGGGAAAATGGAAGAAAAAGAAGTGAATGTGATAAATGTCAGGGAAACGAAGAAAGGAGGTAGATGTTCCTCGTGGCCTCTTTTCACCTCCAAGCAATAACGCCACGATTGTTACTCAATACCCATCCAGTGAACAAAAAATTGCAGTTGATTTTATTAGAAAAACTTTAGAAAAAATTAAAATAGCAAACCTGTCAAAAAATGATTATATAGCTCCAGTTCTAGCTCAAAAGGCCTATGATAATAGACCATATGTCTCTTTTACTCTATTTGATAAAGAAATAATTTCACTTTTGGATTCAGGAGCAAATAGCTCAATAGTAGGGTGTAAGGGAGTTAAGATTATAGAATTATTTGGTTTAAAAATTAAAAATACTAGGGATAGATTTGTAACTACAGCAGATGGTGTCAAACAAGTGGTTCAAGGTTCTATAGATCTGCCTATTTGTCTAAAAAATAATTGTAAAATCGTTTCATTTTTGGTAGTGCCATCTTTGAACTACTCTTTTATTTTGGGTAGTGATTTTTGTAGAAAATTTCAGTTGAGAATTGATTTTAAAGAAAATATTTGGGAAGTTAGTGGTGAAAATGAAGGTGATATTACTTCTAAAGAAATTTGTAATGAATTTGAAGAGTTACAAAATTATATCAGTTCGTTAGAAAATATGAGTGATATGCAACTGGCTTTGATTAGTGATGTAACAGAGGAATTTAAAAATCTCAATAAAGATGGAAAACTTGGACGCACAAACAAAATGATTTATCATATAGATACAGGGAATGCACAAGCTGTTGAACAACGTCAGTATTTGATGTCACCTTATATGCTCGGTCACCTCAATAAAGAGTTGAATAAAATGTTGGAATTAGACGTTGCTGAACCTTCTTCTAGTGATTGGTCTTCACCAGTCCTGCTTGTGAAAAAATCATCTGGTGATTTTCGTTTCTGCTTTGATGGAAGGAAACTCAATTCGTTGACTAAGAAGGATAGCTATCCCTTGCCTGTGGTCGATAGAATTTTGTCCATGCTAGGTCATGCGCATTTCATTTCATCAGTAGATCTTCGTAGTGCTTTTTGGCAGATACCTCTAGATGAAGGTTCGAAGGAGAAAACTGCCTTTTCGATTCCAGGTCGCGGATTATTTCACTTTAAAGTTCTTCCCTTTGGATTATCTAATGCAGCACAATGCCAACAGCGGTTGATGGATGCCTTATTTGGACCAGAGATGAAACCAAACATATTTATTTATCTAGACGATTTAATTATAGTGAGCACCACTTTTGATGAACATATTAAATTATTGAATAAAGTTGTTAAATGCTTGAAAGGGGCTAATCTAACCGTAAATTTTGAAAAATGTGAAATCTTTAGATCTTCGTTGAAGTATTTAGGGTTTGTAGTGGATAAGTGTGGGCTCAGAACTGATTCCGATAAGGTAAAAGCTATATAAATTTCCCACAACCTAGAACAACAACTGAAATAAAACGCTTTACAGGCATGTGTAGCTGGTGCAGACGGTTTATCCCTCAGTTTTCAACATTGATGGCTCCTATTAACGATCTGTTACATAACAAGAAAAAAGGACAAAAAATTACTTGGTCAGTTGAAGCGGAAAATGCATTTGTAAATATAAAACAAGCTTTAGTTTCAGCTCCTATTCTCACAAGTCCAAACTTTGATTTGCCATTTACTTTACAATGCGATGCGGCTGACAGTGGATTGGGAAGTGTATTAACTCAGATTCAGGATAATCAAGAAAGAGTCATTGCATTCGCTTCACGAAGTTTATCAAGAAATGAAAGAAATTATAGTGTGACAGAAAAAGAGTGTTTAGCGTGTATTTTTGCTTGCGAACGGTTCAGAGCATATAGAGGGGGTAAAATTTACATTGGTTACCGATCATGCCTCACTTCAATAGATGTTTAAAATTAGAAAGCCTATTGGAAGGATCGCTAGATGGAGTGTACGTTTAAGCCAGTTTGACTTTGATATTGTTCATAGGAAGGGAAAGTTCAATGTAGTACCGGATGCTCTATCCAGAAGTCCAGTAGACCCCGCTACAGAGGAACCTGAAAATGATGATATTTTAGTTATCGCAAATCCAGACAATTGTATTACTCTCGACATTGATTTAGGTAAACTGGATTCATTTTACACAAATTTACGTAATAAGATAACTCAAAATGCGAATGAGTTCCCTCAGTGGTCAGTAAAAAATGGTTTTGTCTATAAACTAATTCCATCAAAGGTACCGTTGGATACAAACATTTCAGAGTGGAAATTGTTGGTACCGAAAAGTCAGCGTTTGCAAGTTATTAAGTCTTGTCATGATGTGGCGACAGCAGCTCATGCAGGGTATTTCAAAACCTATTCGAGAATTATTCTAACATATTATTGGCCAAAAATGCGGCGAGACATTTATAAATATGTGAAAACTTGTAAAACTTGTGCATCTCAAAAATCTCCAAATTATCCTAAATTTGGATTGATGGGGTCCGAAAGGAAAGTAAGATACCCCTGGCAAGTGATAGCGCTGGATTTAATGGGTCCAATACCGCGAAGTACTGCAGGGTTTCAATATATTTTGGTAGTAAGTACCCGCTTATTTGTCCCCTCAGAAATGCTACTTCTACCAGTATAATAAAATTCTTGGAAAATGATGTTTTCTTGGTGTATGGGGTTCCCCAACACATTGTTTGCGATAACGGAAGACAGCTTATAGGTAAAGCCATAAAACAATTGGTACAAGATTATGATTCAAACTTTTTATACACTCCGTATTACCATCCTCAGACTAATTACGTAGAAAGAGTTAATAGAACTGTACAGCTATCAGATGTTATATAAATGAAAATCATAAAACATGGGATAAAGAGTAACCAAAAATCGGTTATGCACTGAGGACGTCTATTCATGAGGTAACAGGTCACAGTCCTGCCTTTTTAAATTTTGGCAGGGAGGTGCCTTGTAGTGGTAAATACTACGGTAATGGAGTTGTGGATATCAGTTTAGTTAATCGGGAACATTGGGGACAAAATTTGGGGAAACTTTCTGAAATATATGACAAGGTCCAAGCGAAAATTAATGTAGCTTATATGAGGAATGCCAAATATTACAATCTACGAAGACGTGACAAAGAATTTTTTGTAGGAGACAAAGTATGGAAATGAAATATAGTTTTGTCAAATGCTGCCAAGAGTTTTGCTCAGAAGTTAGCACCACGTTATACTTTATGCACTAAAAAGAAGAAAAAATCAAAGCTTGTATATGTTCTTAGTAATGCAGATGGTAGTGATGCAGGAGTATGGCACATTCAAGATCTGAAAATTTATCATGGGTCTATGTCAGACATATCTGTTTCCAGTCAAGATTTAAGATCTGATCTGGAATCACAAAAGTAAATTTTTTTGCAGGATTTATACAATCATTTGTCGAGTATTCGGATTTGAGCTGGGTCATTCATGTACCTAGGTTGTAAATATATAATATAAGCAAGGCCTATAGTTTGTAAGTTCATAGTATGGTAAGATAGGGGTAAGGTGCACCTTCAAAAAAATAAATGTCTGGAACTCGGTTGTTTAGCATAAAAATTGCGTTCACAATTTTTATTTCCGAAGGAAGGGGGGAGTGTAACGTGTAAATTGACCCTTGGATAAATTTCCTGTTACTCCCAACTGACCTTAAGGCAATGAAATCTGAATTCTAATTTAGCGTGTTTATTTAAGGTAGAGTCGAACGAATAGTACGACGAACAGAATGCTCTGTGCAATGTATTCAGTCATGTCGGGTTGGAGGTACGATAACACCACTCGCTTTATTTGTTATAAACCCTGGTAGAGCTGTCATCTTTGGAATCCCTCGAATATTTATGTGTTCTGTGCTCTCGATCAAACTTCACTTAGGTGCTGACCTCTGACGTGAATAATTGTTAACGATAATTGCTCTGACTTTTGACAAGGAAAATGACGTCTCTCGAGGCGCCAAAAATTAATGGCAACCAATCAGATTACAGTGTGTACCCACGAGAGGACACGTGTATGCTCAACTGTTTTTATTACAAAAAAAACACCATTTCTAATTTTTTTAACTGAAGAGGCAAAGAAATGGAAACTCGTGAGATTTATATTCATTTGCTGCTGTATTTTCTGGGGAAAGGGGCCATCTTCTTAGAAGGTAAATTTAACTGATTTTTATGAGGAGTGTCTATTTTGCTAGGACGTAAGCTCAATGAAACGAATCTTTTTAGAGATCAGACGGCCGTTCCTTCTGGGCTCGAGTTATACGAAAGGAAAAACTGATGACTTGCTGAGGAAACCGCGTGGGTGGACTCGAGAGATTGATACCGATTTACTGCTCTATTTTCTGAGGAAAGGTGCCATCTTCTTAGGTGAGATTGGGCACGAGTTCTGCAAGCGTGGGTGGACTCCTGAGAAGTGGAGTATTTCGATGGGCCATTGGCAACATACAATTATTATGGACGTTTTGAATTTTTGACTATAGGAATCAATAACGTTTTGGTGGGCCACATCGTTCACCAATTTACATTGCACATTTGGGATAGTTTTTGTTTTTTTTGGAAATACCACCTTCGGAGATCAGTCCTTGTCACAATGGTATTTCTTTCTGCTGTATGGCACCATAGGATATGGGCACAAATTCAACTGCATGTCCTGGATTACAACAAGGTTAGATTGTTCCATTTTCAAATTCGATCATTCAACGTAATGAAAGTCAAGATTACTTACTAGTAGCACCAACCTCTTCCAGTTTACAATAACTATATTCTTTTAAATTAATGTAATTTTTGGACATAAATAATTGTGGTACCTTACAACATTAATATAGATATTAGATTATTTGATCTTAAATTTATAAATGTACAGCCTGGTATAGATCTATAACAAGCGCTTTCCAGTACCACAGTGTGGTTTTTGGACATTAAACATATTTAGATATTTTCCTCCTCGGATTATTTTACGTATAGATAAAGATTAAACTTTTGTTAATTGATTTCATGTGATTACCTTTTTGCAAGTGTTAATGTAACTACTACCAAGAGGGTATTAAACAATCGAGTTTATGTTGTGTTTGAATATTATTATATTACAAGTTGCAGATTTTCTTTGTTTTCTTAAGATCAAAATTGAGTGGCGCTCCCGGGATCACTTGACAATTCGAAGCCAAGCTCAAAACCATTGCTCCCAGACGAAAAGCTGCCGGTGCCTATGAAACAAACTTCAGGGTGAGAAGGTAACCTTTGAAAACCCTGAAGATTGTTGCTATACCACCAATAGTTATTCAACCCATCAGGGCCTGGAGCAGCGAAATTCTTAGAACCTTTTAGGGCCCTTCGAACTTCTTCCGTGGTTATCGGATTGCGCAGATCATTGTGCTCATGCTGCCGAAGCGACCTGCAGAAAGCTTTGAACTGCGCTAGGGCTGGAGTGTCTACATTGAGTGGTTGCGGAAACTCATAGATGTTCTTCCAGAAGGTTTCTACCCGATCAGCAGCCGGCGGGTTATCGACAACACGTGGAGGCTCTTGGAATAAGCGAGAAGGTTTATCGCGGAACTTTATGTTTTCCGCGACACTTCTCGCCCACCTCACTAGTGACTTCTTTGCAGCCACTAGCATTCGTATCCTATCAAGACACTGCTGTTTTATGGTAAACAGCACGCCTTGATTCAATGTGTGGTGAGCTCGTCTTAGCTTTGAAGCAATTCGCCGCACTGCCGGCGTGAAAGGCCTATTGGCCGACATGTAGTTTACCACACACTGGATACGAGACGCGTGTTGTCTCGCCGACTTGATCTTAGCTTTCATCTTGTGAACGCGTCGCTCATGCCTCCCAACAAGAGCGGTGGTTTTCCTCCTCTCCGTCTGAGATAGAGCACGAGCGGCGTCGTACACGACAGAATTGATCTGCCAGATGGTGGCCTCTTCTGAAAGAACATCGCCAATCTCTGCATCCACTCATGCCAGTTCTTGCGGCTTCAGGGGCTTCATATTGTGAAGCGCCCTGCGGGTTCTGATGTCCTCCATTGGTGGTATGATGCGAGCCTCCTCTACAGCCACGTGTCAGTCTACGTGGCATATCTGCCACTTCGTTAATCGGCTGAGGAGGAGCTCTAACATAGCCTCGAGCCCGGAGATAGGAAACATAATCCCTGAAATTTTGGGCGGAAACGGCGGCATGCTCTGGGTGTCTTTCACACCAGAGAGCATGCATCCTTGCCATGTGTCCTCTCCGGGCGGGCTCACTGCTCTCGTAGATATGCAGAAGTCCGTCTCTCAATTCGTCCGTCCACTCAAAGCGTCCGTTGTCATTGCGGTTGTCATTTGGCAAATCATCGTTGTTGGCCCCACCACCTTGCCTTGACCCCTAATACGAGGGGGTCGGTTGTGGGGGCCTCTTCCCCGATTGTTTGGAACCGAGTATTAGGGTTTACTGGGGGGTTAACCCAGTAAACCCACGGCCGACATTATTATTATAATTATTATTATTATTATTATTATCATTATTATTATTATTATTATTATTATTATTATTATTATTATTATTATTATTATTATTATTATTATTATTATTATTATTATTATTATTATTATTATTATTATTATTATTATTATTATTATTATTATTATTATTATTATTATTATTATTATTATTATTATTATTATTATTATTATTATTATTATTATTATTATTATTATTATTATTATTATTATTATTATTTATATTATTATTATTATTATTTTATTTTTTTTCCGGAGGACGCGCTGGTGTCGTTTACCTCAATAACCACTCCCTACGTCCGTAGGGTGAGTGATTATTGGGTCCGAGAGTCATGTGTTCTGAGCAGACGAAGGGAACCAAGGATGACGGCCTTCTGCATTCGAGCGGCTAGGATTTGTGCCATATTACGGCAGGCCGGTATCAACTTCAAATTAGAGAGCAGTGTGTCCATCATTCCACCAAGGACTCCTATAATCAGAACCACCATTTTGACAGAATGGTCCGGATACAACCTGCGGAGTTCAAAGGGAAGATCTCGATATTTAGTCCGTTTTTCCTTCTCTTTCCGAACGATATTCATCTCGCCTGGAGCTGAAAACTCCACGACGAATATCGTTTTACTTTGACGGTCGAGGAGGACAACATCAGGCTTATTGGCTTGTATTTGCCTGAGGGTGGGGAATGAGTAGTTCCAATAGATTCGGCACCTCTCATTCTCCACCACGGACTCAATATCCCCCGGAACATAAGGCAACACCGATGTCTCGTCTATACCGTACGAGTGTCTTAGATGGTAGTACAACACTCGTAGCGTTGCGTTATTCCTGTGGATATAGGCTGAGACCGCATAAGCTGGACATGCTAATAGCAAATGCATTACGGTCTCAGGTGCCCCACGACATTCCCTGCATCGGGTGTCAGGGACGTCTATACCCATCACGCGTCTACGGTAGACGAGGGTGTTGAAGACACCATCCTGGCAGGCCATTATGAATCCCTCGGTCTCCGACTTTAGCTCACTCGAACTGAGGAAGGCAAAGGTCAAGCTTTTGGATAAGCCAAGGTCTTCGATGTTGTTGAAGAAAACACCATGCATTGGCTTATCCATATGCAGCTGTAGGAGGACCTCTGTCTCCGCAGCTTTAATGTGAGCTTTTAGCTGAACGGGTCCCAACTCGGTGACAGAGTTTGGGTTAGCCCGTTCAGAGTCGAATACGAGACCAAGTTCATCGGCTGCACGGGTTGCTGCCTTAAAGAGAAATGCTCCAATCCCTGCTTTTTCATGGTCGCGGACCATGCAGAGAAGGGGATTATTATTATTATTATTATTATTATTTTTATTATTATTATTATTATTATTATTATTATTATTATTATTACTATTATTATTATTATTATTATTATTATTATTATTATTATTATTATTATTATTATTATTATTATTATTATTATTATTATTATCATCATTATTATTATTATTATTATTATTATTATTATTATTATTATTATTATTATTATTATTATTATTATTATTATTATTATTATTATTATAAACCCTCAATTTCGTATAGGTATTATTCCCAATAGCGCCTTGCTAGAGGCTACCTGCAGTACAGAACCTACAGTATCTTCAACAGTGTTCTAATAAATAAAATTTTATTATTAGTTATAATTGAAAGTTTGGTATTCCTACTGATGAAGGTAACTTGGTTATCGGATTGCGCACCTAGGACTGAAAATAGTTATATGGTAAAGGGATAAATACTATTTGTTCTCAGTTTGAACTAACAAATATAATTTCATTTGTGTCTTGTCCTCTCAGCACGTTCGTAAATAATTCGAGACATAGTCTAATGAAACGTAACTACCGTCATCTTATGAACTGAATATATTTCTCAACTTTCACCCATTTTAGTTTCAGAAAACAGAGTTCCAACAAAACTATTTTCGTAGAAATTGAAAAATGAATCCGCTCATAAACGAAAATAAGTCCAGCTCAAAAACAGAATACGTTTCCTCAACAGGAACGATATATCATATTTCGAGAAATAATGAGTAGGTATATCTCTTTCTTCAAACTAACCTAAATTATTACCACGCAGGTGGTGTGTATATACCAGTGTTTCAAATTGAAAATAAAATATTAATAGAAGACACTTTGGCCTTTTCTATCGATACGTGCTGCGATTAATAACTTTTCATTTATTCATACTCGATTTTCCAGATAATTGTTCAATATACACAGAATGGCATTTTTAGTGGAATTGGAACTCGACAGCCTATCATTAGTCTCGTCAAAGAACTGTAATGTTTTCAATAATGCAGATTCTCATAACCTTGTTTCTTCAAAGTCGAGATAAAAAAAAACACTGGTATCAAGTGGAAGTTTCAGAATTGAGGCCAATATTAAAGCTACGACGGAATATATCTACCTACTCAAATATGATAATAACCACCTTACGAATCTAGGTTGTCACTATATCATTTGTATCAATAAATCAATAACATATTTCAATCCAAATATCCTTCGTCTCATTTCTCGGGATTTCTGTTAAATCTTCCGAGGTAACTTCTGTTTCGGAACTTCATCCACTCTCATCAGTGACCCCATACACGTCTTTGAGGGAAAATAATTCCTTGACATTTTTATAACTCTGTGCAATATTTTGCTTGTGTATGCATAAGGTATTTCTTGTGAAATGGAAAAACTTTTGAATATAACACAGAGACATATCATTCCTTTCCTGAGAAAATAATGCTACTTAGCGAAATACCATCAATCTAATTATGGAAAATGGATTATATAATTCAGTCTTCCACACCTAAATATTAGGTATATTAGTCGGAAAGTATCTAATTACTGTGTGATGAATCAGTCATCCTTGAGCATAAAAAAATGTCAGTATATCAGATTCTCCTGACTGCCTAATGAAACAACATTCTCTCACAGAATTGACCAAATAATATTATTCAAAGTAGGAGTTATCTGGGCGTGGTGATTGAATCAAAACTCATTTTTGAAGCTCATAGTGAGAAAATATTTTTAAAAAAACTCTTGGGAACTTGAGATTTCTTACAAGTTACAAGTTACTAAGTTATTCAGAAATCCAAACTAACTAGTTATATTATACAATTCTCTAGTTGGGAGCCTTCCTGAGATCGTATTGATAATCTGGAACCCCTACTAACATAAGTACCCACACTGAATAAGGATAGAAAAAGTTCAAATGGAATTCGTGAATATATTGTATTATAGGTTCAGAAGACCCCAAATTGATTTATCATATGAGGATCGCTTACAGCATTACAACCTTACCAAACTCTCTTCTCGAAGGATTGTCAGCTACGTTATACCACTTTTCAAAATTAATAGTAACCAGATAGACGGTACTTCCCTCCGTCTCCAGCTATATATATGGAGTAATTGCGACACGTACTTCCCTCCGTCGAAATATACCGAATTACTGAGGCACGCAGTTCTGAAAAGTGATATGAGAGATACGGTTTCAATTATTTTTGATAGGGAAGCTTTTTTTTTAGTTCCACTCCTGTCTATCAATAAAATCTTGTTACTCAATTATAATCCAATTCAACATAGCTGATCAATTTATAATGCAAAATCTGACAAATGAATATTAATGCAAATGAATTATATCCATAAGTCGAAAAAAATACCATTGTCTCTAACAATTTCCAAAAAGTGAAATGAGGCAAATATCCGTGAAAATAACAACTATTTTCCGGGCTAATACTGGGACTATGCCGAAAATTGAACTATATCTGACAGATACATGTGGTAAGTTTCTCCAAGATGATGCATATATTTCCTTCAATCGAACAGTTTCATTTCATACAAATTCAAGATGGCGTCTCCAATATGGTGGACGAATTCCAATAATTTCAATTTGATTCTATTGAAAATATATATCGGGTAGTTTTTGGAGATGCGAATTAGGATTTTTTCATCGGTGAGATTGCGCTTACAAGCTAGCTCACTTTTCTGGAACACTGCAAAGTTTGGCGATCTGTCTCTGTTTTGCAGATTGTTGTTGTTAAAATTATTTCCGTCAACCGATTGCACCCCTACGCGCAACCCTCGGAAGTCTTTCAGAGACTTGTGTGAGCTAAGGAAGACGCAGCCCTTACCTTTTAACGTGTGATGCCATTCACGAAATCGATAACCATGCGAGCCTTTGAACCCTCGAAACTTCGCTCCAAAGGCGAACGTTCTACCAGCACTGCTCTGAATGCTCTGAATCCACAATTTTTGTGGAATTGAAATCGAAACGATGGTTGATCTCAAAACTATGGAAGCTCAGTACTGTTGTGTTATATTTGTTTTCATTTTTCGGAGCACTATCATAATGACGGTGTTTTCACCTTTGATTGAAGTACTGTTTAGTTTGTCCAATGTACACCAAGTCACAGTCTATACATGGTATTTTATGAATTATGTTATGTATTACAAGTTTCATTTTTTATTTTCGTTTTTTTTTTCAAATAACTTTCAGGATACTAACCTCAATTATACGAATATTAGTATTGGGTTTTATTTGAGGTGTCGGATTACTTTTTTGAGCGTACTTCTAGCACATTTTTCAGTGAAGAAATTGATTCCTCTATTATGTCTACGTAAAAAAGCTACCCTCTTTGTAAGGAACCGTTTTCTAGATATTTGAACTTGAAAATTTCAAGTCGATTATTTAATAATCGATGAATGTTGTTGTTGTATTTTGCATTTTTCACAAGATTGCTTAGGAAATGAAATTGACGTTTGTGCAAGTAGTTTTGGTTATCACATATTATGTTATAGTTTAACGTTTTGTTGAAGTTTCTGTACGTTTCAAAACACTCATTTTGAAAAAATGGATTATATAAACAATTCTATTCAGTCCACAGTTTGGAGAATTATCCACGATCGACAATTTTTTCCATCCCATATTCAAAGGGTACAAGCTTTTCTGCCACTAGACTTTCCCAATGCATTACTGTGTGTCAGTGGCTTTTGAGAAAATTGGCTGGAAATCCTCAATTTTTAGTCTTACGGACGAGGCAAACTTCTCCCGAAATGCTATCACAAACTTCCATAGCAACCATGTTTGGGCTATGGAAAATCCGATCGCAGTTAGTGGAATACATTATCAGTATCAATTTTCTATAACTGTAGGGACGGCAATGATTGCTAATTACTTGATACGTCCTTATTTTATTCTTCCTTCCGCTCCTACTGAATGACGCAACTTACAGAGACTTTTTAGAAAATGAACTGCCAGGTCTACTTCAGAATGTACCATAAGAAATTCGTTTCTGCATGTGGTTTATGCATGATGGGGCTCCGATCCATATCAGAGTTGTAGCCAGGGAATTCCTCAACACTGTCTATCCAAATTGATGGATCGGTAGGGGTATAGAAAAACATAACCGGTAGGTACCAAGGTCTCTAGATCTAAACCCGTTTGATTTTTATTTTTGGGGACATTTGAAGTAACTAGTTCACAAAACTCCGGTAGCGAACGAGGAAGATCTGAGAAACCGAATAGTAGACACCCGTGAAACAATAAGAAACACATCAATAATTCTTGAGCGGGTCCGAGATTCAATGACTAGAAGGTGGATACAATTTTGTATTCTTCATTTTATTTTATTCTGCATATTTGAAATTTCTTGAAATAAAATAGAATGTTGGTATTTCTTGTAAATTTAAGTAAAACAAATACTGGTTTTGCACCCTTGAAACAAAAATAAACAGTTCGCTTAAGAATGTCATACAGAGACGTCCCAAAAAGTAATAGAATAGGTGGCGCCCCCAACAAAATCCAAAACTACTCACTTGAACGTCAAATTCATTTCCTTAGCGATCTTGTGAAGAATTCAAAGTAATGGTAATAACTTCAACATGCATCGCTTATCAAATAATCGACTTGACTTTTTCCAAATATCTAGAAAACGGTTGCTTTTAGCGACTTCCAACAGAGGTAGCTTTCTTACGTAGATAAGATAGAGAAATCGATTTTGTTACTGAAAAATGTGCTTAAAGTACGCTCAAAAAAGTTATGAATCTTCGAAAAGAAAAAGTAGTGTATGTGGCGCTTCCTACGAGTGGGAGCAATAATTACATCAGGTTCGAATTCGACACCTCAAAAAATCTCTCAATACCAATTTTCGTTTAATCAAGGTAAGTATTTCGAAAGTTATTAAAAAAAATCGAAAATAAAAATAATCTATCTTGGAAACGAAGCGTTTCCGGACATATATTTATTTGGACAATTCAAATTAGAATATTGTGATGAATCACCTCCTGAAGTTCGTCAAAGTACTTTTGAATTACCCTGTATATGGTCTTTTAAAGGTTCATATAAATGGAAGGCCCCTAAGACCCATTGTTCCAAGTATAGATTCCCCAGGCTCCAAACTTCGAAAATGTTTTAATGATATTTGAAAAAATATCATCCCTACCTTTGACTATAACGTGAAAAACTCTCTGAAGTTGTTAAGAAAATCAAATTAATTTCATTTTATCATATTAAATCATTATTCACCGATAGTTCACATAAACTGATATTTGACATGGTGATTGAAAGATGAAAAAAAATTAGTCTTACGTCGATAGACAAAATAATTTACTTTTGAAAATCTAATATCATGGTGCTTGAAAATCAGTTGCTTCACTCACAATGAAAATATTCATAGTCACATCATAGGTACACCAATGGGAGATCTAATTAGACCCATTTTGGCTGACCTGGTGATGGACCATATCATTGAAGAAGCACATCTCCAATATCTCCATTTGATATTCCATTCTTAAATGTATACGTAGATGATACTTTGTTAGCTATCCCAAGATCCGAAAAAGATACCGCTCCTAACACATTCAATAACGTAATTTCCGAGTTGACATTTAAAATGGAAGTGGAGAGTAATAACACTATTTCTTTTTTGGATATTTTATAAATTAGAGAAGTTACTGATCGACAAACGTAAGGATGCCTCCGAGAATTGGTTGCGCAGTAGACAAAACCCTGGAGTGGGGCAGGAGCTCAATCGCTCTGCTTTATTAAACAGTAGCCGATCTTTGTCGCACATCTACTCACGCCTTCTATCGTTTGCGCATCTCAGAGGCATCCTTACGCTTGTCGATCTGTAATTATTTAATCACTGATTTATACAAAAAATCTCGTAGCTCTAACAGATTTCAATACGTCATTTCAGCTCATCCCCCTTCATCAAATGACCAACATCATAAAACGATACAGAGATGAAATTTACAAACTGAGTCATAAGGAATTCAATCTAAAGAAACGAAAAAAAATTATTTACCAATGGTTATCCCATCTTTTTAGTTAATAGTATTTTGAGTAGAAAACCTACTAAGTAATAAAACATTGAGTACCTTATCCCGTAAAACTAATTCCCGCTAATTTTTCAAGATTCCCAATATAACAGGTCTTTCCGAGAGGCGAAGAAAACGTTTAAGTACAAACAGTTCAAAAATAGCACAATACAATACGAAGACTCAAAAAAATTACATTCATTCCAAATCAAAAGAGAGACACCATTGAGGAAAAATACCAACATAACTCATCAGATTCCATGTTAAAACTGTGACTTGATGGCCATTTGACAAACGAAACAGTACTTCAACATCATTACGATTCTGCTCCGAAAAATAAAAACAAAAATTGCAAAATAGCACTGAGCTCCCATCATTTTGAATTCGACCATCGTTTCAATTTCAATTCCACAAAAATTTTGGAGTCAGAGCATTCTCTCAGCAAAAGGTTATTTCTTGGAAATTTCTTGGTAACGGTAATAGTGTCGACCTACTGCAACAATTTGAAACGTATTTATGAAAACATTTTGATTACATATAAAATCAAATTTAGTAGATGAACCAAATCCAGGTTTATCATTCGAAAAAAAAAAGAAAAAACTTCATATCCACTCGGTATTTTATCACGTGAAACAGAAAAAACAAAACTTGAATTCGTTTTAGATGAACCAATCCTTTTAGTATGATCTCGAACAAATATTCCACTGTGAACTATTCCAATGTTATCACTGATGAAATTGTTATTCACAACTATACTCCTTTTTTGACATTTATGATTTGAAAACGATATTCCTCATAATTTACACTCTGGATAGGTAAAAGAATTGTCACATTTGAGATTGTTTCCTAATATATATTTTGGATTCTTAAGTATTTCACTTCCACTGTAGCTTCTACAATATTTTATTCAAACCTACACAATGTTTTCAATTCATTTTAACAATTTGATTATTTATATGTTGTATATGTCCATACCTTGTTGTTTGTATTCACGCACACTTCTTACTGTAGCCCTGAAGAAAAAGAATGTTTTACCGAAACGTTGGCATTGAAATTGTGAACATCTGAGGAATGCGTTTTATTTGTCCACTGGCTCGTGATCACTAAACAACAATCAAACTTTGGACGTGAAAACAGAATACGAAAGTTAGTTTTTTGCCATTTGAAATTGGGACAAATTATAATAAAAATAATGTACGTTTATGTATCATTTTGAAAGAAACAAAATGAAAAAAAGATTCAGGATTTTCTTCTTCGCGAATAACAAAGCATAAATAAAAAAGGGATAGTCTATCTATATTGAATATATGGACATGCATAAAAAAAAACATATTTCTCAATATTTAATGGGTAAATAGGTTGCCCCGTTAGTCGGGGTACGGCGCGGCGTGAGAGCGTTTATTTTTAGGGCTGAAGGTCCCAGGTTCCTGCCTCACTCGGATCTGGAATGATTTTCAATTCGATTTGATATATTTGAGTATTGAAATTTTGTGAGTAGATAGGGGTGGATCCCGTGCGAATTACTGTGGAGTTCAAATTACCAGTTCTATCCCTAACAAAAACAATAATCCTTCACGGCTGCAGTGAATCCGGAAAGGATCCTTATCTTATCCCATATAAAATGAAGTAAGTTATTGTTTAGTGGTCACGAGCAAGTGGACTATTTTATGAATTAGAAAAGGTAATTATATAATCACCGATTTATACAAGAAATCTTGTAGCTCTAACAGATATCTGAACTTCAGCTCATCCCCTCCATCGAAACACCAACATCATAAAACAATCCAGAAATGAAACTCAAAAACTCAGTTATGAGAAATTTCATTGAAAAAATCTGAAGAAACTAACACAAGCATTATTAACCATAGTGTTTATCCCATCTCTCTAGTAAATAGTATTTTATCTGAATTTTGCTAGGACCAGAAAGTTTTATTAAAGAAGCTGCAATTTAATTTTTTTTCGATTTTTCCATTGCCAGTTAGCATGGCTATTTCGCTATTATTTCAATACATTCATTCAACTGGATGGACATATGATCCAAAGAACGGTAATAGTATTGGAGGTAACTAAGTTGTCAGAACTCCTCGTAAACATATACTACTCGGAGGGAACAACGACTTGTATATATATTTACATATATAAATTTTTTGTCAAAAATTGTTACCCCTCTTTTGATGAACCTATACAGTATGTTCCCCTCTGCCCATATATGCAATTATTTTGAATAAAATTTGGAGCGGTACCCTGGAGGTTAGTCTGCCTTAGCTTTGACATGGAGGGAACAACGATGTGTAGATACATATATATATATATATATATATATATACATATATATATATATATATATATATATATATATATATATATATATATATATATATATATATATATATATATATATATATATATATATATATATATATATATATATATATATATATATATATATATATATATATATATATATATATATAGCTACACAAAACGTCAATAACGCATGCATGTAAAGTTCGGCACTCTTCGGAAGACATCTCGTTCGGAATGGTCATGCATGACAAGTTCGTTTGAGTTCGGAATCCTTTCGATTCAAAATGCCATATCGCATGCACGAATAGTTCGTAATCCATAACGCATGCACGAAGAGTTTGTCAATGTTCGGATATTCTGATTCAAAATGTTCATTTCGTATGCATGAAGATATTGTTGGGATTCGGAAAGTAATACTAGCTGAAATTAACCTATAGTTATGATGGTCTTGTTATTCAATAATCATTTATCAATGCTATATTGTTTCACGTATAGTTTGGTCAATGAAGCACGACAATAATAGTGAAATTTTTTCTTAGGCAGTTCTGTAAAAAAAGGGCTAGTTTTTCATATATTTACAACAACCCAAATCTAATGATTTTGATATTCTTCTGCCTCTTCAGTATTTTCGTCTGTGTTCTTTTTCTGTTTTATCTAATTCATAATCATAGTCTCTTTGATAAATTAGTATTCAAAATGATTTGTTTGCAAGCATGCAAATGTTCTTCATTATTAGTAAGTTTCGTGATCCAATAACAATATTTTATTGAGTTTTGTTGGAATTTGGATCGGTTTAAAGTGAAGAAAAACTATTGTTTTCTTGTAAACGTTTCAAATTCCAATAAATCCATCATCCGGGCTCTGTAACAGGGTGCGACTGGGATATTTCTAAGGAGAAAAGTAATAATAATAATGATATTGTTTGACTTCAAACTTCAAACATAGCTCTGAACTATGCACTATTATTATTCCATGTTGATGATACAGGGTGTATTAACGGTGCGTGGGTGGACGATTGCTTCTTTCTTCTTCTTCTTCTTTCCCTAGCTCACACAAGTCTCTCGAAGACTTCCGAGGGTTGCGCGTAGGGGTGGAATCGGTTGACGGGAATAACAATTTTATAACAAAACAACTGAAGTTCGAAGAGTCTTTGTAGATAGGCTCAATTTGTGTTTAGCTAAAATGTGAGAGTTTTTGAACATCTCTTGTGAATTAACGATGTTTTAAATCATTTTAGATCATTTTGTTACCTACCGTGTTCGTCCATCACTGAATACAAAAAATAGCATTACTGCTTTCATGACATTTTTCACACTTTCCATAAGAATTAGATACATTTCCGATGGAAATCAAGTAGGTGAACCACATTTTCTGGAAGCTCATACTATGGAATATTTTAGTATGGTTTCATTTACAGGGTGTTCCATTTGAAGAAAAAAAATGAGAAAAAAGAGATCCCGCGTTTTGGTTACCCCTGTATGGAAAAAGTCCCATTCGGTAAAGGACCCCGCAAACTCATTATGGAATTTGGGTCCCGATGGATTTCTTTGAATTTTTGATATGATGAAGTCCATGTAATTCTGAACCAATGTTACCATTGCGTCAACCCAAAAGAGTGAACAGTTTTGCTGCTAGGGGGCGTTGAAATCACCCCTTATATATATATATATATATATATATATATATATATATATATATATATATATATATATATATATATATATATATATATATATATATACTAGTGACTGTAGATGTCATGAATAACTTCCTGTTATATATATATATATATATATATATATATATATATATATATATATATATATATATATATATATATATATATAGCTACAAAAAACATCAATAACGCATGCTTGTAAAGTTCGGCACTCTTCGGAAGACTTCTCGTTCGGAATGGTCATAACGCATGCATGACAAGTTCGTTTGAGTTCGGAATCCTTTCGATTCAAAATGCCGTATCGCATGCACGAATAGTTCGTAATCCATAACGCATGCACGAAGAGTTCGTCAATGTTCGGATATTCCGATTCAAAATGTTCATTTCGTATGCATGAAGATATTGTTGGGATTCGGAAAGTAATACTAGCTGAAAGTAACCTATAGTTATGATGGTCTTGTTATTCAATAATCATTCATCAATCCTATATTGTTTCACGTATAGTTTGGTCAATGAAGCACGACAATAATAGTGAAATTTTTTCTTAGGCAGTTCTGTAAAAAAAGGGCTAGTTTTTCATATATTTACAACGACCCAAATCTAATGATTTTGATATTCTTCTGCCTCTTCAGTATTTTCGTCTGTGTTCTTTTTCTGTTTTATCTATTTCATAATCATAGTCTCTTTGATAAATTAGTATTCAAAATGATTTGTTTGCAAGCATGCAAATGTTCTTCATTATTAGTAAGTTTCGTGATCCAATAACAATATTTTATTGAGTTTTGTTGGGATTTGGATCGGTTTAAAGTGAAGAAAAACCATTGTTTTCTTGTAAACGTTTCAAATTCTAATAAATCCATCATCCGGGCTCTGTAACAGGGTGCGACTGGGATATTTCTAAGGAGAAAAGTAATAATAATAATGATATTGTTTGTCTTCAAACTTCAAACATAGCTCTGAACTATGCACTATTATTATTCCATGTTGATGATACAGGGTGTATTAACGGTGCGTGGGTGGACGATTGCTTCTTTCTTATTTAAGATAGGAAATCATGTTTCAAATAAAGGTTGCAGAGAGTAATAAAAGCTATGTTCCAAGAATGACTAACCAGATAAATGGTATCCGATAGATGTGTGACTTATCAAAGTTATGTTTTTTTACATGAAATACCCTACATATTTTCACTCCGTTGAATTCCTTTGAAAGAGTGTTTCTCAAAAATGAAGGATAATATGGGTGGTTCTGAAGTTATGGTGACATCTATGTCCCAAAATGCGTTCATTCAACATCAAATATCTCAAATTCAATCATTGGAAACAAGAAATTTTTTCATTAAATATCCTCGAAAATGGTGTACCTATTTTCATTTCTTATTCACAAAGAACCCCGCGAACTTCTTATGGAATTTGGGTCCCGGTGGATTTTTTCTGAATTTTTGGTATGATGTAGTCCATGTAATTGTCAACCAATGTTACTATTGCACCATCCCAAAAAATTAATAGTTTTGCTGCTAGGGGGAGTTGAAATCACCCCTTGCGCAAATTAGACTATCTATTTTTGAACCCGGCATCAATATTTTCACTTGTTTCATTGTTGTCAATGTTGCACAATATTGTGCTGTTTTATATAAAAAATTCTTACCCCCTCAACTTTTTCCCCCGACTCTCATTACGAAACGCAAAAAAATATTTCTCGAGTGCCTTGAAATGTATCGTCGAATGTTTAAATATTCCGAAATAAGAGAAATAGCAATTTTTTATGTTCATCCCCCCACCCCCAAATGACACAAAACGAAAAAAATTCTGTGGATTTTTCTGAATTTTTGGTATGATGCAGTTCAAGTTATTCTGAATAGAAATAAATTGGACGACAAACCCCAAAAATGAATAGTTTTGATGCTAGGGGGCGTTGAAATCATACCTTACTCAGAATAGACTATTTATTATTATAGGCGATAATAATAGCTCTACGTATTTTAGTTTAGATTATGCTTATCAATTGTGTAAGTTTTTATAAATTGAAAATCTAAAACCTCCTTCTTACCTCCTACCATTATTTTAAAACAGGATAAAAATTAGTTCTCGACTACTTTTGAATGCTTTATCAAAATAAATGTTTCAATCAGCTCAAATTGAGACAATCGTACAGTTGTTTGATTTCACCAGAAAAATTATTGGTGGAGTTCGCTGACTTCTGAGTAGGGCGTAGTTCATAATTTTTTAATATCAATTAATTGGTCGAATATTTTGAAAATGAATAAAAATTAGACATCCACCATTTGAATTTGAGGTGGTGCCTGAATTAATTTTTTTCGTATTTTGAAATAGGGGTTGGGGGATGTTTTAGATTTTCAATTTATAAAAATTTACACAATTGTTCGGCATAAAATAAAACAAAAATACGTAGAGATATTGTTTCCGCCTATAATAATGAATAGTCTATTATTCGACGTCCCCTAGCATCAAAACTATTCATTTTTGGGGTTTGTCACCCGATTCAATTCTATTCAAAATAACTTGAACTGCATATCAGAAATTCAGAGAAATCTACCGAATTTTTTTCGTTTTGTGTCATTTGAGGGGGAGGATAATCATAAAAAACTGTTATTTCCCTTGTTTAGGCATATTCAAACATTCGACGATACATTTGAAGGCACTGGAGAAATATTTTTTTTGCGTTTTGTAATAGGAGTTGGGGGAAAAAGGAGAGGGGGTAAGAATTTTTTTATAAAACAGAACAATACTGTGCAATATAAGCAACAATGAAACAAGTGAAAATAGTGTTACCAGATTCAAAAATAAATAGTCTAATCTGCGCAAGGGGTGATTTCAACGCCCCCTAGCAGCAAAACTGTTCACTCTTTTGGGTTGGCGCAATGGTAACATTGGTTCAGAATTACATGGACTTCATCATATCAAAAATTCAAAGAAATCCATCGGAACCCAAATTCCATAATGAGTTTGCGGGGTCCTTTACCGAATGGGACTTTTTCCATACAGGGGTAACCAAAACGCGGGATCTCTTTTTTCTCATTTTTTTCTTCAAATGGAACACCCTGTAAATGAAATCATACTAAAATATTCCACAGTATGAGCTTCCAGAAAATGTGGTTCACCTACTTGATTTCCATCGGAAATGTATCTAATTCTTATGGAAAGTGTGAAAAATGTCATGAAAGCAGTAATGCTATTTTTTGTATTCAGTGATGGACGAACACGGTAGGTAACAAAATGATCTAAAATAATGTAAAACATCGTTAATTCACAAGAGATGTTCAAAAACTCTCACATTTTAGCTATACACAAATTGAGCCTATCTACAAAGACTCTTCGAACTTCAGTTGTTTTGTTATAAAATTGTTATTCCCGTCAACCGATTCGACCCCTACGCGCAACCCTCGGAAGTCTTCGAGAGACTTGTGTGAGCTAGGGAAGACGCCTTACCGATCTTGTAGTAGAGCGACTAACTTCTCCAATTCTCTCCTTCTTGTTTCCTGGTGTCGTTTGTTTCTTTTGATAGACCTCGCATGCAATATATCCCTTGAGAAAGAAATTTAGGGGCGTGAGGTCTAGGGATCTTACTGGCCACTGAATGGGTCCATTTTTTTCTATCCATTTATTTCAGCGCCATCTGTTCAGAAGGTGTCTCAAAGATTGAACGTTGTACATCACTGTATGTCCTATATGACTGCAACAGCAACCCCTTCATTTCCCATAAGCCTTTCTTGTTCATGTTTTTTATTCTGCACTGATCCTGACTCCATGAACTTATTCTTCAATTGTATCACGTACTGATATGATATGTTTTTTCTGGATGACTATTTCATGCACTTGTCAAATGAACCAATCATGATGAGCTCTAGTCAATTTCGGATTCGATAACACCAAACTTGACTCTCAATTCTGAATGGCCTGTCAACTTCGGGGTTTTCAGATTTGTGTATGAGACAGTTAAACGTCAAATATAATATAAGTATAGTGTTATTACTGGTTTAAGAAAGGGGATGCAGGAAAAGGGCTATGTAGACCCATTTTTGCAACTATTAATTTTGTGAATTGGAACTTCAATTTGAAATTGATTTGAGTAGTGAAAAGATAAATAAGGTTGAAAATATGTACTGAGGTGTGATGGAGATATAGTGCAGGCTAGTGCAGGCTAGAAAAAAAGTTATTCAAATTAGGGCGGGGATTAGCGCAGTGAGAGGTCCCAGATTTGGTTCCCAGCCGTTGTGGCATTTTTTCATTTTCAGATGTGAAAGTATGAATGATTGAGGCTCGTGTCGGCTGGGAATAATCCTCCACGATTCACTGTTGCGTAAATAATTATTAGCAGTGCTGCTCCTAAGGTGGCGCATGGATTCAGTAACAAGGTCTTCCCAGAATAAATGGCTAATGACCATAGCAGTCGATGCCTAAACACCAGAGAAAAAAATTATTCAAATGACAACATTAAAAACTTTTCGTATCAAATTCTAATGAAGAGTTCCCAATACCTGCGTTGAATATTTTACGAGCTGCAATACGTAAGTATCAGCTCCTAAATATCAGTCGTTTGGAAAAGTGATACCGAAAAAGTCGTTTCTGTGGCTGGGATTGCCCACTCGAGGTAATGGCTGTCATTTTAGTAGTGAATTTCTCATGAAGTATAGATTGGACATTGGTTACTAGATGGCCGGTAGTGAAGTTCGTCATTTCCACTATAAATTTATATCTGCTTGAAACCTAAGTGGGGTCCTATCGTCGAGTTTGTGAGTATCGAATTCAATTTACTGTTTCACTTTGATACACACCTTTTATTCTTATATGAATTGCAATTCGAATGATTCGAGAATAGTCTCCCGATGCTGATACATAAAAAATAATTTCAGCTATGTTATTTAAAGATCACTGCAAAGTAGTTCTTGTAGAAAACTTTGCTAAGAATTTAACAGATATAATTCAACGGTCATAGGGGGCAGTAGTTGTTTTCTGTTAGGACTTGCCGATGAATATACCTATTGTATAGGTTGATGCGGAAGACTGGATTATATAATCCATTTTCATTATTAGAAAACTCTAATACTTTAATATACTTAAAATATAAATCTATTGGGTTGCTTCACGGTTCTTCCAAACCTTATGCACATAACATTGTTGTGAAAGTATTGGTTTATCACATTTCATTCTATTCACATTTGTGATGGTAAAATCTATGCTTTCTGAGATATGGTGAAATGCGTCAAACTTATTTTTTTGTATAATATGTTACCTATTCAATGAATATTTTCGAAAAAGGTCTTTTCTGTTTTGAGAAATCATTCTGCCACTACCAAACCTTTTTAAATTATACGATCTTGGTCTTTTGTGTCTTTAAATAGTTCTTCCAGGAAGAGAACTGTATTTTCCTTTTTATACACAGCATCTTTATTTTGTAATTTTGACAAATTTCGTGCATGTTTGTTATAATGATTTTTTTATTTCTATTGTTTTTCCTACAAAATGTCGCTAAACTTATTGTTTTTCATTCGTACAGGTTTTTCTGGAAGTGGAAGGAAGCTTCTCATTGATCGATTATTTAATATTGTGATAGTTTCCATACAAAGGTGTGTATTTCTCAACTCTAATAAGGCAACAAGTGGATCAGATTTTGAAATTTAAAATTTTTAAAAAATATTTCGAACTGTCTGAATGGTTCTTCCAACTGAACCAATTGATCTAGCATGTTTAGGGCTTGAGGTGACATGTTGAATGTACCATTCATTAGCGAATCAATTGAAATTGAGAGAGGTCATTTGAGGGCCGTTGTCTGAAATCAAAATTTCGGTTATACATTGTCTCGAAAATATTAGTTTTATTTGATAAATGACTTCCTCAGATGTTAAAGTTTTGAGATGAATTACTTCTGGAAATTTTGAGTAGTAATCTACAAGAACTAAAAAATGTTCTTTATTTGTTTCAAATAAATCAAGTCCTACTTTTTTCCATGCTCTTTTTGGAATTTCATTTCGTTTCACAATCAACAATTAAATTATTGATATCTCGACTCATACCGAACCAATACATAATTTCTTGCGCTCGTGATTTTGTTTTTTCTCTGCCCAAATGGCTCAGATGCAGTTTAGCTAAAACATTTTTCATTAATTTTTTAGAAATAATTTGTCTGCTATTTCTTAACAATGGACCATTACTGAATAAAATCTCATCTGAAAGAAAAATAAACTTTTACAAGATTATTTAATTGAGTTTTTTCAGGAGGCAACCTTTCTTTGGTGAGTTTTACTAGTCCTATCATATCTCCATCTTTTTTCATTTCATCTCTTCTTTCTTCCAATTTTTTATCAGTGATTTTGAAATTTCCTGTTATTAAACTAATCTGCGCGTTAAAATTGTATATAATTCATCAAAATTGTATCTAATTCATCAAAATTTATTTCATCGAATTCATTTTTCATTTCCCCATCATGTGCACGCGATAAAGCATCAGATATCGTCATTTGTGAGCCTGGCTTATAAACTAAGTTAATATCGTATTTCTGTACTTGAATAATCGTACGTTGAAGACGAGAAGGTACAGAATTAGGAGGTTTTTTGAAAATACTTGAGAGAGGTTTATGATCGAAAATTAATTGATAAAATCGCTCGAATCCGAAAAAAACAGCCAACGTTTCGCGTTCTATAGCTACGTTGGAGGGCATTTTGAATGATTGTATGGCTGTAATCTTATCAAAGTCGGGTTCTATTCCTTCGCTTGATCTTTTATATCCAAAAATAACAAGGTATTCATTCCAAATTCACATTTATTTAAATTCAGTTCAAACTTAACTTTTTTGCACCTAGTCAATAGTTTAATTAAATTTAAGTAATGTTCCTCTTTGGTTTTCACCCATACTAAAAAATCGTCAATAAATGATTCTACCCCTCAAGTAGAAATATTATTTTTATGAAAAATTTCGGATGCCAAGGATATTCCGTAAGGAACACTTAGAAACCTTTACTTCCCATTAGACTATTGAAAGTTCAGAAAAATTAACTTTTTTCATTTAGTTTGATCTGATGAAACGCTTTAGATGCATCTCGCTTTATCATCGATTTCAATGTTAAATTCTTCCTGGCAACCAATTCCACTGAAAACTTCTTAGGAATCATTCATTGCCATTTTTTATAATCTTGTTTTACATCAATATTTTCTTTCAAAACTTCAAATAACTTCATTATATTTTAATCTTTCACAATCTTTTTTCCCTAAAATGGCCTGAACATTAATTTCATCAACTTCGTAGAAGTTTAGGAAATTTGACCTACTTGCAGTATAAATTGCACCTACCTAAAATAACGGTTCCTGTATATGTTTTCAATTTTGTGTTGTCGTAAAATGAATTATTTTTTGATACTTTATTCTAATTTTGTCAAATAATATGATGGTATTATGTTTACCCCCCGGGGTGTCTAATTTATATTCTACCTCTGTTTTATGATTTACCTCAATCGACACTCTCCAATCATTTGTGTATATAGAATCATCATCATCTTGGTCATTGGCAATTTCGTTAATAGCTTTGCACATTTTTCAAAAGTGATTAAATTTTTGACATTTCATGCATTGCTAATTTCCTGCATGTTTCTACGACTTTGCTAAGTGTTAAATTTTTGGTTTTGATCAAAATGTTTTGCAGATCTGGGTTTGACTTCAGCCCCAGTATCAATTTGCTTGGATTCAAACTCTCTGTTAACTGGCCAAATTCACACGATGTGCTCAGATCTTGAAGATCGGTTATGTAACTGTCCATAGTTTCAGCTACTATCTTGTCTCTAGTCAGAAAAATGTGGCGCTCGTATGTAACATTTTTCTCTGGAGTGAAATATTCTCCATATTTTCGAATGATGACGTCGTAGGTAATCCATGCATTTTATCTTCATTACTATATCATAAGTAAAATGACTATAAATCTTGAGAGCTCTGTCTCCTACACATGAAAGCAGTAAGGATGCTTTGTACTTAGCTGATTCACTTTCGGATCGCGTTGCTTAGATGTACGAGAATTTTTGCTTGAAAAATCTCCAGTTGTCTGCAAGAGATCCTTCCCAGGACATAGAATCGGGCTGCTGGATCGTAGTTGTGAAATGTTGATGAACCACATGTTCCTGGGATGAGGTTATTTTTTTCACTAATACACTTTATACTTTTTCTATATTAACGAACTAAAACAAGTTTTCGTGCGATACTCAGTTTAACTTTAATATAACACTAACAGTTTTTTTCTTACTGGACCACGACTGCGCCATGTGATGGTAAAGTTAGGTTCGTTATTCAAACAAGCCATGTTGGAAACTGTCTTGAAGAAAGCTGAAGTAAGTGGGAAATATTCAAGAGAAAAATGGATTGCAGTGGGTACATGATAAATGGGCCTAAACTTTGAAGCACTCATTACAAAGATTGAGCGACGGGTCAGTCTCGATTGGACCGCTAACGGTGGAACGATTGATGATATTTCAGAAAAGTATTGTCTATGAAAATATCTATAAAACAGACAGATCGCTAACATTTCTGCTGTGTTCCAGAGGAGTGAGCCAGCCCGTGACCGCAGCATAAACAACAAGACGAATGATTTTTTTTACCGAATCTAAAAATTCCAATGTGTGCTTATGTGCTGCACACAGTATTTTAGGACAGGTCGGATCTGTGCCTTATAAATCAAAGTTGAAAATATTGGTAATTTAAAAAAAAAACTCTATGAATGATCCCACAACTTTCTGAGTGGAATAAAATAACATGGAGACCTACTGGAAAACTATATTTTAATTTTATGAATGCAGGTGTAGGTACCCATAATAACCAAATCTGAAAAAAGTACAGTGGATCTTTTTTTCCATAGATTGAAAGGCATAGTAATGAATGAGAAATCCATCAACACAGTGCACGTTGAAATATTTTTTTTTTCAAAGGGGATAGATTTACCAGGTTGCAACCTGATTTGTTAAGTCACGCCATCTGGTTATTTTTGAAGGGGGAAATTTGAGTTTTGGAAGTGCAACTTCATGGGAGATGTTTTGATCTATAGTCGAAACTAAGATAGAACGTCCAGTTTCATCGGAAGTGACATCCACTTTTTAATTTCAATCAGAAAACTACTATTTTTTATTTTCATTATTCAGTATGTTGTTCAATCCTACATTTATGCTATAATTTTATAATGTATTGTATTGTATTGTATCTTTAAATACAATTATGTCTTGCATTGTTCGATGCCTAATCAAGCGGTAGTATTATTGGTCCAGTATATAGATAGACATTGAAAATGGATAACGGCTCTGCAAGTAAGATATAATAAATGAGATTTGTTATGATTGAAAAATTGATTTTGTGGAGAAAATGTGTTTATTGGCGTGGTATTTTTTGGGAATTTAACCTTCTACAGTCTGAAAATGAAAACATTCTTAGGAGAGAAATAAGAAATAACAGCATAGTAATTGACTGATACCGAACGCTCTATGTATCAAAATAACTAATGTCGGCCTTGATAATTTCTTAGCAAATTTCATTTGTCTTGTCATATAAAGATCTAATTTCTTTCAAATATAATAACAAGAGAGATCAAGTTCTGATAAAGGAGAAAAATATAGTCTTCGAAACGCTAACACTTTTGAAATTTCTTTTTTCTGAAAGGAAAATTCAGAATACAATTAGGTACTGACAAATTTGAAAATTTTTGTTAAAACAACAAGAGTTTCGTAAAAGCAGTAACTTATCGGGGCAAATTCATTGATTTGCATTTCTACAAATATGTAGATTTACTTGATCAAACATTTTTAATTTTCAGACTGTAGATGATCAAAATTCTGACAGTATGGTAAAAAATATGTTTCGCTTGAATCACTGAAATAGCGTCAAACTGATATTAACGAGCTAACCTTGCCGAAGATAAACAATGTTCTGATGCCTCGTCATTTTATGGATTGAAGAACAGGACCGGCACCAAACTATTTCAAATGATGTGCTCTAAATGCGAAGTTGCAGAAACAAAAGAATATATTCTAGCAACTTGTGATAAATGTGGTTGTAAACTATGCCAAACTTGTGCAAAGCTCTCAAGTACAGAACATAGAGCTGCAATACTGAAATCTGCAAGAGTCTTAATATTTTTATGCCGTTCATCAAGCCCTCTACCTGATACAGATAAAATAAAAGAACTACAGATCGAAATCAAATCACTCAATAAAAATATCAATGGGATTTCAATAGAACTTAATAATAAAATTGCTTCATTGGTGAGTAATCTTGAATTATTGTATTAATTTACTTTATTTTTGGAAGAAAACTGGGGCAGAATAATCAAAGACTTTTTCATTTTACATTTCATCAGCCAAGTGAAGTATGACAATTTACAAGTGAAGTATTACATTGTTGCCAGTTCTTTGACACAGAACACTACATCACAAAATGACATCAGGTTACATTAAATTCAACACCCCCCTTCAATTTAAATACCCAAAAAAAAATTTAAATTGCAGTCTTGTTTTTTCATTTAAGTATTGTCTATATTTAACATTTTTCTAAAATAGATGAACTTCTCTTTAGCAAGAGATTTTGTAAAAATGTCTGCAACATTATCGTTTGTACTGATATATAACATAGTTATTAAACCTTTTGTAACAATGTCTTTTATAAAGTGAGCTTTAATATCAATATGCTTTGATCTCTTACTGTTTTCAAAACTTTGGATTGAATGTAAAGCACTTTGATTATCTATCATTAAAACAGTTTTAATGTCTTTCATCCCGAAGTCTGCATATGTGAATGGCCGGACTTCGTGACCACGCGGGACACACGCTTTCACTCAGCTCGGTTTTCAACCAGGAGTTCGTCTTCAAACCTAGGAAGGAACCCTAGCGTTCTAGACTAATCTCAGTAGCCATTAACACATTCCTCGGTTCTTCCTCACTCGCTCGAAGGTCCGAGAGCAAGGACCCGAGCCACAAGGATGGACGAGTGGATCGAAACGTCGGGACGTGACATATAATTAAGGTTCATTCGTCGAGCGGCTGTCGAATCTAACCCCATGTGGATTTTTCTCACTATCCTATTACTAACGCAGTTGTTCTAAGACGGCTATCAGCGAAATCATGAACAAAAAGGCACGAGTCATTTCAAACATCTATTTTAAATATAAAGCAAATAAGCACTTCCACGCGAACATCGGATCTGCCTGTTGTCGGCAGATATCATATTCTTAGAAAGAAAACAAACATTGTAAATGAGACAAAATTCCTTAAATATTTATCATCATGCTTGCCAGCGAATCTACCACGAATGGTGCGGAGAAATTACTTTACATTATTCGAAACTTAACTTGCAACGCAGGATTACGTATCGCTAACAGGTTTTTCAAAACAAATCAATAATAAACACAAGTTATACAGTTATTGAAGTACGCAGGAACATAAGATACATCAGGACATTTCCTATGTCGAAATCATTAATATACTGTTACAAATTCATAAACATTTGGTGCACACTGTGCCATACATATCGGGATATCTAAATAAATCAGATTGACACATAATTAATCTTGGATAATATAGCAAGTCAGTATCTCACAGCTTGAAATCCCATAATCTAATACTACATGCACAATAATAACTAATAACAACCAAAAACAAACATTCTTTTCATACCGATACGACTAAACTTCTAGTTCAAAGGTTCTCGGGTAAATCATGGCGAAATTAATAGTTATATCTTCAATCCGATGAATTATTTGATCACTTACGAATTGAAACTGCATAACCTTTCCACATTTTATAATTAACTGAACACTGGCCGGTCTAGACTGTAATTGACTCTTTTCCAAATGACTTTAATTTCCGAAGAACGAATTCATTTTGAATCGGTTTAAATCACTTCATATTGATTGTCGAATTGATTCGAATGAATAATCATGATTAAAAACACTTCTCCGAGTTTACATTTGAATAAACAACTGACGGAATGGAATTCTGAAGTCTGAAGTATATATTATTCGATTTACGAATTACCCATTGCGAATTGCCGAACTGCGAATTTCCGAACTAACTCCGAATTTCGAATTGCCTGCATTGAACGCGAACCGCGGCTTTTATAGTAACGTCCAAACGGGGGTAACTTGCACGTGGTCATTTGATGGTCGTTAATCAGTCGCGCATGACAAATTTATGATGTCGGCTTCTTTGAGCGGCGGCCTTTGTAACCGTGAGTTACATTTTGCGCGAGACGGGAAATTTCCTTATTTGGTCACTCGCGGCTCTTAATTCATTCGATCTGACAGATTTATGTTACACGGCTTGCAGCGGTACTTTTTTGAGATATGATTTACGATTTCGGCGGCTTTGTACGCGGGGTTATGAATTCTTATCGAACACGTGCACTTCTAGTGATTCGCGCTAACGGGTTGTCAACACGGGGCCAGATGTTTTTTTACGCACGAAATGAACTCGGTTACGGTTCATACAGGGAGGAGTAGCTGACGATAATTATTCAACTATCCTCGCAATCTGAACTCTTTTCTTATTAACAACTTGAACTACGATATCTGCTCGCGCAATACAGGGTGAGTGTGGGCTCACCACAAACCTCCATTCTTAAAAAGACACGAGCACATTAAATATGTGTTCGTCGTCCTGTTTCATTATAGTTTCAATAGTTCGTGCATGAAAAAGAATGTTTTCGTATGATATTCTAACAATGATTCCTATAACCTACTCCTCACTGGCAAACAGATATTCCTTAATCTAACCTTCCTTTCTAACAGAAATATTATACTTTTCATCAAAAATCCTTACTCTAACACATATTCATAAACAGTCTTACGCAACTTCCCGTCGTGATGGCTGTCTTCGGGGGCAGCCAGCTGTGTCTCGGCACCGTCAGTCCTCACTGCTCGAGCTGCAGGAGCGTCGACAGACAACGATCATCTTGCCGTTTGGGCTAAATAGGACCTTCCTACTCGCCTCAAACGTGGTATGCTGCGGCGACATACTGATCTCCTGTTCCCATTCGGAATCCTCGGTGGCGGACGATGGGGGCGGCGTCCTCGGTACACGACGTCGCTTCTCTCCTCTGGTTCTACGGGCATTGCTACTAGATGTCGGGGCGGCTTCCATGTGGCGCTCATCTTCGTGGGCTTCTACCTCTTGTCTTGGTCCTTCCCACGGTTCGGGCAAGGCAACCATAGGCTCTGCGGGAAAGGCACCTCCAACCGGGCAGAAGTACGCTGGACCCGTACTACAGCAAGGTAGTTGACAGTTCAGCACTGGCTCTCTGTTTCCCAGCTCTTGCCAAGGGGGCGGCAAATAGGGCTGGAAAGGCTCTTGAGGGGCTAACCGGGCTTCCTGTGGCACTGCAACTCTTGTCATTGGTAGAGGGCACCAATCACAATCGCACCTCGCGATCCGTAGTTCATCCAATGTCCTGGTGTAGGACAGATGGAAAACCAAGATGTACGCTATGATATAGCTTCTCCTCACTCTGGTTTCCTCTCGTTCTGGGACCACGGGAATGTGATCTACCTCTCGTACCAAATATCGCAACACTATTCGTAAAATGTCCCTTCGGCAGGCAGGGTCCCTCACAAATTGTAACGCGTCAATTAGAGCTTCCATAATGCTTTCCTTCTATACACCGGTCACTTTTTATTCAAACAAAGTTCTAAACGCGTTGCACTGTTTAACCTTCTGAGTCGCGCGTCTGTTAAACTACTGACGACAAGTTGCTACCCTGAACCTTATATAATAAAACCAGAATCCCTATAACATGGGCAAATTTTCTCCTTTTTTTTTACTTACAAAAAAATCAAAAAAAAACTACACAAATCTCTACTTCATTAAAAGCATTTTCTCGTAAACATGTCATTCTTATTTCTAACTGTTTACATCAACAGTACCTAGTCACATCAAATTTAATAATAAAAAAAAACAAAGTTATACTTCACTAAAAGCATTTTCTCATAAAAATGTCTTTCTTATTCCTAACCGTTACATCAACAGTACCTATTCACATCAAAGTCAACAAAGCAAAAATCACAATTTCACTTCATTAAAAGCATTTCTTCATAAAAGTGTCTTTTTTATTTCCTAACGGTTTACATATCGCAAAGCGACAATGATCGCTTGCCTTAATTCTAAACTGTAACGTCGTACTTCCAGTAAACATTCAAGAAAGGGTTGTGAGAAACGCTGCCTTTCTCAATTTCTTTCGTCACTACACTTGAAGTAGGGCTTTGTTCGACGTTTAATGGTTCCTCGGCTGGAAACTGCGGCTGTGATTCAATGGGTTCTGTCTGGGTTTTCCTCTTTCTTGTATATTTTCGGTCGTGTTGGTTTAACACAAAAAACGTTAATGTTTAAGTCCTGACACTTGGGGCCATGAATAGCTTTCAATTATAATAACTTTCAAGATATTATCGTAAACACAATTCATGTTTCTCTATAACTACAGCTACGAACAGGTTTGCATAAAAACAGATAATTTCTCCACAACCTTCGCGCTAAATTCCGGCCTGTCGATTGTTAGTTATGCGACAGCATTTACTTGAGTATCGAGACAACACCAACCCAATTCTTAAGTATTTCAAATGTAACAAAATTCTCTGAGTTCCATTTCTGCAATGTTGAACTGCAATCTTATTTAACCAACAAATTTATTCAGAATTATAATAATCTACCAAATCAATCACGGGAACTCCGTGCTCTGTTATCTGATACATAATGCATTAACTCTATACTCAAAATACGTAATTCTTTTTCTATCATTTGACTAGATGTCACTCATCTCTCTCAACTAGAGTGTATGAATTCGTCAATCTCACCTCAAGAGTCACTACTTAATCTCAAGTCGAATCGTTTACAACTACTCATGATTTAGATTGCTTTTACCTAAGCTTTCTTATTTTTAATTTCGTATCAACTTTCTTTCTAATACTTAACAACATTATCTAATCTCTCAAATTATTTGAAAATAGTTTAACGAATTTGCTTCCCCAATATATATGTATCTATTCTATTATTTATCGTTAATGACGCCTTCCTATCTCCAACCTCTCAAAATCTAACCGTTCATCTAATAATCTGCAATTTCGGGAATCTTTCCACCTGCACTCCTATAACATCTGTTTTTCTGACACTGCCTCTCGATGCCACGCGTTCATTGCAATCGTTTCTCTGCTACAGGTTCGTTTATGAGTTCAGTGGCGTCTCTGGCACTTTTTCGTTTTTCCATATTCTTGACTACCGTTCTCCATTTTCCTTTCACTCTGTAGTCCTCTCACACTGTATTCTTCCAACCAAGGGAAAAACTAATTATTTGCGGCATATTCTATAATTTCCTCCAATTTTTCTTCGCTAGTCACCCTTCTTGCTCTGTAATTTTCTGTTCTGTCCGGTAAAGGTGAATTTTCCTGTAGCCATTTATCCAATTCTTCCGGGCGACATTTAGGTAACTCCGGCGGTCTTCCATTAATCTGCCAATTTTTTTCAATCGCTGTTTTCAAATGTGCCCTCTGTCTGTTATCCTCGTCCAACAGGACCTTTTCTCGTGAAATTTCCGCAACCTGGGACTTTTCTTCTGCTTTCGTTTCTTTTCTGAATTCAACCTTTTCGAGTCCTGCTGTGCTTGCCTTTTTCTCGGCTTCTTCCTCAGTATCTGTGCTCCTAATTTCATGACTATTTTTCGACAAACTCGTGCTAGTTTTCGAAATTTCACACAGATTTCCATTATTCTCAGTTTCAAACCTCACTTGCTTCTTACGTCTTTTTGCGCATATTTCTTCTACATTTCTTGTTTCGGGTTCATAATTAATACAGGGATATTCACTTCTCACTTTTCTATATTTCTCGGCCGTTCTTTGTCTGTTCAACTTTATACTAGGGGATTCCTTTTCTGCTTCGAGCATACCTGCTTCTTTCCATTCGTTTCTACTTATCCAAGGGTCACTTACTTCCTTGCCGTACAATTTCTGCGCTCCAGCGGCATTTTGATGCTTCTTTATATCAGCACCTTTTTCCAAGAGTTCATCTGCTTCCTTGTATACAGGGTGTTCGATTCTAGTTACGCGGTCTAACTTACTACGAGAGTGATGGGGCTCCATTTTTGGACAATTCCTCCGATCCGACTCTCTGTAGGTCCTTCCGAGTGCCATACTGGTTTGAAAAAGGACATCGCTCCGCATACGGAGAAAACAACGGCCCTATACTTCTCTCCTTGGTCTCTTGAAGGGGTCCTCCATTCTTCGATTCAACTCGCTCTTCTAGAAATCTTGCTTTCCCCTTACAACTTTCATAACGCTCTAGTGCCTTCACCTGGCTTTCTGTACCTTCTTCACGAACTGATTCATGACAGGGGCTGTCCTGCCTCCTCGTCATATATACACAAGACTCTGGATTCACATTTTTCTCGTAACTGACTTTATGACAGAGGCCGTTTTGCCTTCTCGTCATACATACACATGTACATGATTCTGCTTTCATCTCGGCCGGGCACGAGACAGCTGAGAAAGATCCAACTCCGTGAGGTCGCGAAGGCTCATCACTTCCTTCTTGACCGGATGAATTTGATGGTGGTGACATCAAATCCACCAGGAACCTTTCCCCTAGCTTCTCTGCCAATGAATCTAACTTATTCATTACTTTTCCCAACTTAGCTTCCATTTTGTCCAGCCTCTCCTGGATTACGTTTGCTTCTCTGGATCCTAGGACGTGTTGTGATTCACTCCTAAGATCAATCTCGTGACCTAACAAAAACATTTTATTTTCCTTCCAATCTAGTTTAACCTGGAATTCTTGTAGAAAATTCATCCCTAGTAATATATCAGCGGACAAGACATCCACTTCCACAACTATACACTCATAATTAATTATTCGATCCCTACCGAGTCTTATATTTATCACTGTTGAACCCTTATAAGGAATCAAGTTTCCCTGCACATCCCTTAAAGCATATTCCTTCCCTTGTATTATTCTTTTACCTTCGGCGGCGCTCGCCGAAATTAAACTACACTGCGCTCCCGTGTCTATTAAAATATTTTTCATTTCACCATCGACCTCCAAAGTCATGGTATTTTTCTGGGCTGCTATACTGGAGCACGCCATTACAGTAGCCCAATCCCTCATATTTATTCTCTTGCTTCTTGTTCGACTCCCGCTCGGGATTGGCGAGGAGTCGCGTGAGCGTTTAAATTGCTTCCTCCGGTTTCATTGCTAGCATGTACTGTATCTAGTAGCTCCGGGCAATTCCGCATCATGTGGCCTCCCTTCTTGCACCGGAAACATAATCCGCGTTTCCTCATACAGTCACCGATCTGATGTCCAGACCTCTTACAAAACCTGCACTCTTTCTGCGCGCCTGTACTAAAAATTTCCTCGCGCTGCCTCCCATCTTGACGGTACGCCTCTGGTCGCCGCATCTCTCTCGCGGGCCTGAGCGTCGTGGCGCTGAGCTGGCGATGTTCGCTCCCGAAGCGGTCGGGACGCGTGTAAGACCGATTATCGTTCATCCGCTTTTCGTTGTAGTCTGTATCTGAGGCCCGCACATGCCTCTGCCCTGAACTCGTCATATTTTCTATGAGCTCCGCATTTTCGGCTGTTTCTAAGGCTTGCTGTAAGGTAGCTGGGCTAGTGAACATTACCTTTTTTCTAATAGGGTCCTGCAAACCTGTAGTAAACTGCATGATGATGTCTGTTTCCTGCCTTCTTTTCAGGACGTCGTCGACAGCTTGTACACCTGTGAGAGTCGCTAATCTTGCCGCGCAAACTTTCAATCGCACCAAAAATTGGCGGCACGCCTCACCTCTGAACTGCCTACACTCTGAGAACTTTCGTTGGTCTTGTCCCGGAATTTTCAGGACTCCGAACTGATCGAGTAACCCTTTTTTCAAAACATTCCAGTCTCCAGTGACTTTTAATTCTTCATCAGCTTCGATCAGCTGTTTCGCAATTCCTCTCAATCTTAGACGTACTAAGGCAGTTATGCGGTTGTCACTCCATTTCGCCAATGCCGTAGTATCATCGATGGCCCCTACGAAATCCAGGACATTCGTATTTCCACTAAAAAGGGGCAAGTTCTCCAAACTCAGATTTATGGGCGCTCCTGTATCGGCAGCGATGCCTTGAAGCGGCGGAGTAGTTGTTCCTGTAGCCATGTCTATGATTCTTCCTCTTAAGACTTATTACACCTTTTTGCAAATTTCAGGGGCTTCTTTTCGGTTTTTAAATGCTTCCAATAGCTGAACGGGGCAATAGTCAGGATGGTAACCTGACACATATACTTCTATTACGAGTATTCTCCTTCCTGTACAGTTTGACGCACTTTTCGTGGGTTTTAGGCTGTCTTTCTGGTTTGTTCAGATTTTCTAATAGCTGTCGGGGCGCTAGCCAGGATAGTAAAGATAGTAAAACCCCACACCTGACACCAAATATGTGAATGGCCGGACTTCGTGACCACGCGGGACACACGCTTTCACTCAGCTCGGTTTTCAACCAAGAGTTCGTCTTCAAACCTAGGAAGGAACCCTAGCGTTCTAGACTAATCTCAGTTGCCATTAACACGTTCCTCGGTTCTTCCTCACTCGCTCGAAGGTCCGAGAGCAAGGACCCGAGCCACAAGGATGGACGAGTGGATCGAAACGTCGGGACGTGACATATAATTAAGGTTCATTCGTCGAGCGGCTGTCGAATGTAACCCCATGTGGATTTTTCTCACTATCCTATTACTAACGCAGTTGTTCTAAGACGGCTATCAGCGAAATCATGAACAAAAAGGCACGAGTCATTTCAAACATCTATTTTAAATATAAAGCAAATAAGCACTTCCACGCGAACATCGGATCTGCCTGTTGTCGGCAGATATCATATTCTTAGAAAGAAAACAAACATTGTAAATGAGACAAAATTCCTTAAATATTTATCATCATGCTTGCCAGCGAATCTACCACGAATGGTGCGGAGAAATTACTTTACATTACTCGAAACTTAACTTGCAACGCAGGATTACGTATCGCTAACAGGTTTTTCAAAACAAATCAATAATAAACACAAGTAATACAGTTATTGAAGTACGCAGGAACATAAGATACATCGGGACATTTCCTATGTCGAAATCATTAATATACTGTTTTTTACGCACGAAATGAACTCGGTTACGGTTCATACAGAGAGGAGTAGCTGACGATAATTATTCAACTATCCTCGCAATCTGAACTCTTTTCTTATTAACAACTTGAACTACGATATCTGCTCGCGCAATACAGGGTGAGTGTGGGCTCACCACATGCACAAATACCTTGCAAATACAATAGTTCTGAAGTAGCTGCTGCACTGGCTAAGTATTCGGATTCATAACTTGACTGTGCCGCAACATTTTGTTTCTTCGAGAACCATGACACTAAATTTTTGTTGTAAAATACAGCACAGCCGCTTATGCTTTTCCTGTCCAGTTGGTCACTTCCCCAATCTGCATCGGTATATGCCAAAATCTCCGAATTTTCAGTACTACATCTTTCATACGTTAAATTAATGTCGATAGTATTCTTGAGGTATCTAACTATCCTTTTCGCAGCTGCCCACAGTTGATTGGTTGGCTTGTCTAGAAATCTGCTCAGAAATATAACTGAGTAAGATATATCCGGTCTACTAATGGTTGCAATATATAGTAAAGATCCAATTATTTCTCTATATGGTACATTTATGATTTCCATGGGTGTTGAAGCCTGACTTATTATTTTCTTACCATTTTGTTCTAAGATTTCTATTCCCAAAAATTTTTTCAGTTCTCCAAGATTCTTTGCACTGAATTCAATCTCTAACTGTTGTTGGATATAATCACAGTTTTTGCCTGTCAAAATTATATCATCCACCCATAGTAGAAGCCAAATCTCTTCTCCTACATATAGACAGAAATCGTATCCTGACCTTCTCAAGTTGTACTTGTCTGCAAATTCTTGAAATCTTTGATTCCACAATCTTGGAGCTTCTCGTAAACCATACATAATTTCAATGAGTTATAGTTTTTGTCAACTTTGACACCTTCTAGAATTTTAATATATACATCAATGTCTAGATTTCCATTGAGGAAAGCAGTGGGAATATCTAGTTGTTTGATTTCCCAATTGTTTTGTAGGGCATGAGCAATAAATAATCTTATAGTTGAGTATCTTGCTACTGGTGCATAGACATTGTAGTGATACTCCTCCTGATAATCTTTAGCGACCAATCTTGCCTTCTTCTGATCATTCTGCTTCATTGTAAAAACCCATTTTGTGTCTATTGCTCTTTTTTGCGATGGTAATATGGCTGGCTCTCAAGTTCCATATTTTTCATGAGCTGATAACTCTTTGTTTACTGCACTCTTCCATTCACTTGATTTTATTGCCTCTCTGTAGTCTCTGGGAATCTCTATCGAGAGATATGCATAGTACATTTCATAATCTGCAAATTTTGCAGGTAACTTTATTTCTCTTCTACTTGCTTTTTCAGGAGTATCTTTCTGAACCTCATCACTTATCTCATCTTCAGATTCGTCGTTTCTTATCTCCATTTCATTTTCTTGTAGTTCTCTCTCATTATTTTCAATTCCATAGACTATGTTATTTTCATCAAATCTAACATCCCTTGATACGATTATTTGATTGGTCTGAGGATTCCATAATCTGTAGCCGTTTTGACTGTACCCCACCATTCTCACAGGACCTGCTCTTGCTTCTAGTTTGTCGCCTGTGTTTGGAATATGGAGTGCCCATGCTTCACTGCCAAAAATTCTTAATTTATTTAAATTGGTTTTTCCTAAAAACACTTCTGCTGGAACATCATCTTTTAGTGTCGAGGTGGGAGACCTGTTAAGTTAGTATGCAGCTGTTCCTATAGCTTCTCCCCACAGATGTTTTGGTAGGTTAGTTTCTGCCAGCATAGTTCTTACTTTGTCTAGCAAGGTTCTATTTGCCCTTTCACTTACTCCGTTTTGTTGAGGAGTGTAAGGGAGCGTATATTCCATTTTTATACCCTTTTGGTTACAGAAATTCTTCAATTCAGCAATTGTGTACTCTCCTCCATTGTCCATTCTTATTCTCTGACATTTGTAACCTTTTGTATTTGATTCTCTAATGTATTTCATTAAGTTGAACTCTTTTTTTTAAGTAAATATACTGTAGTGAAGTGAGAACAGTCATCAATTACTATTTGAAAATACTTTTCATCATTACTTGTTGGCGTTCTTATTGGACCTCCTACATCTGAGTATAGCAACTCTCCAACCACTTTTGATCTTGGTAGTTCTTGATTTTTAAAAGATTGTCTGGTAGCTTTTCCTTCTCGGCATGGACTGCACACTTTCTTGGAAATTAGTAAGTTCATTTTCTTCATATATGCCTCAGAAATATGTCCTAATCTCTTATGCCAAATATCTCCAGTTGTGACTAAATTACATATATTTTCTGGTAGACTAAGACTTACAACATATAGATTTCCAATAGTCCTACACACTATGTTAGTCATACTCTTATTAATTTTAATTGTTGCCTTATCATGTTCAAATAAGATCTTATTTCCTTTTTCATTTATCTTCTTGACTGACAACAAATTGTTACTTAAGTTTGGTACTATCAGTGCCAAAATATCAATTTTCAAACTTTCATATTTAACCGTTAGTTTGCCTTTTCTTGTCACTGTCAAAAGATTTCCGTTTGCTACTCTTATTTGTACTTCCCTATCTAGTCTCTGTATTTCTGTCATATATTTTTCCATTTCTTCCGTTACTAGATGTTCTGTTGCTCCACTGTCTAGTATGAAATCTATTCTTGAACCATTACTCAACATACATGTTTCAAGATTGCAAACTTCAGTTAAAAATACAATTTCATCTTCTGTTTTACTTGTTTCTCCATTGGTTGCATAGTTGACTTGCCTAGTTGGTCCTTTATGAAAATTACGCCCTCGACTCCTATTATGGTTGCCACGAAAAAATCCTCTTTTCATGTCATCTTTCTTGGGACAGTCTCTCAGGAAATGAGAACCTCCACATCCATAACATTTCACACTGCCTTGGAACTTCTTACTATAGAATAACGCCTCTTGGTTGTTGGCATCTCTGCACTCGGGTTGTGTGTCTTTATACTTCAATTCTGCATCTAAGAGTCTGCCCTTTACAAATTCCAATGTAATACTTGTCGTAACTGTCTCAATTGCTGTGATGACAATATCATATTTTTCAGGCATAGTTAACAGTAGATAACATACTTTGTCACTTTCATCAAGTTCTCTTAATAAACTTTCTACCTGCAAGTGTTTTTGTAGTTCATTGCTGGTACACTTCAGTTTCAATAGCTTTTTCATTATATAAAGCTTTGACAAAGTACTTTTGCACATTCTTCAGAGACTGTAACATTTCTTGAGCTGTCTGTGCATCCTTAACATATTCTAAATGCTTGTCGGTCATACATTGCACAATCAAGCATTTTGCCTTGGTATCGTTTTTGTCGTGGATCGCCTTTTTGTCTGCATCTAGTCTGTCATAATCTTCCTTGAGCACTGTCAACACACTTTTGACTCCTTCTTTCTCCAGTAAAATTTCTACACGAAATTTCCAGTTGGAGTAATTTGTACTGCTCAATTGGGGAAATGGTAAAATCGACGACATATTTTGGAAAAAAAAATCCAACACTTTTTTGACTATCTCCCGCGTTTTTCCTTAACCTCTCAATCGGTTTTTCTCTTTTCTTCCTTCTGGTTCAATAATTCTAATATATTCCTTGGTGAATATATTTCTAATAGCTTTGGTAAGTATCTGGGAGTCCTGGGCCGATAACCTCTTGAATTATTGTATTAATTTACTTTACTTTTGGAAGAAAACTGGGGCAGAATAATTAAAGACTTGTTTATTTTACATTTCATCAGCCAAGTGAAGTATGACAATTTACAAGTGAAGTATTACATTGTTGCCAGTTCTTTGACACAGAACACTACATCACAGAATGACATCAGGTTACATTAAATTCAACAAGTAACCCAGTATGTAATCAGGATTTGATTAAGGAAAGCTCACAATATCTGAGAGATGAAATACAGGATTTGAAAAATGGAATGAAAAACAAAATTGAATAAACAAAACTTCAAATTGTAGATATCAAAGACTCGAATAAAGATTTATAAAGATTATTATTATCTGGCAACATTTCCAGCAAGTCAGTCCCACCAAACAAATACAATGAAATCAATACACAAACTACGCATAAGAAATTGAATCTTCCAAGTATAAAGGACTCAAAGTCAATAATGAAAACCATCACACCAAAAACAAAACCTAATAGTGAATCACAAGTTCCAAAAGAAAGAGAAATATCCCAATCTGTTTCCACAATTGATGACAAAAATGACAATGCATATGATAACTTTGTAGAAGTAAAGAAAAGGCATAGAAGGAAAAAACGTCTTGGTACCAAGTCCGTAAGTGAAGCAGAAGAACACGGTTTTGAAGGAAGAGATAATATGTTATCCTCAAATAAAAACAAAAAAATATGGCTCTTCAAATCACGTATAAAGGACTGTGTAAGTGTAACAGAAGATACTGTCAAATAATACATATCTAAAAAAACAGGAACAAATGCTGAGTAAACTTCTGCAAAAAAACTTGGAACATTTCATAAAACTGAAGACAACTGCTTTCTAGGTGGGGTAAATCCATCTCTGAAAGACACAGTATACAAGGAGAATTTTTGGCCAAGAGATGTCGCCTTCTCTAGGTTCAACTTTCAAAAAGGTCAGCATTTCCTGGATAATTCTCGTCAAAATTATAATGGGGGTACGGAAGACAACTCCTTCAATACACGAAGCTCAATTTTTTTAGAATCACCAATGAATCACTGACCCATACCACTGAAACCAAACAGTCAAAAGATTACTCGGATCACAATCACAACTCATCTATACCTCATGGTCGTTCGAAACTCGGATACAAGGAAGAATCTATCGCTGTTCTTCATTTAAACATACAGTGCATTAGAAACAAAATACTGGACATAGAGAGATTTTCCATGCAAAAAAAGTCTTTGAAAATCATATGTATTACGGAACATTGGTTAAGTACCAGTGAAAATTCTTGTTATAACATTGATGAATTTGAGATGGTGAGTTGTTACTGTCGTACTATTAAATGGAGGCTAAAGTATATATACAAGGGAAGAGCTAGATTGTCATGAAATAAATCAAATTACAAGTCGAGAAAATTTGTGAATTGGCAGCATGTTATGTAAGAAATTTAAACTCATTCGTAATTACAGTCGATAGATCACCGGCAACAAACAATATTGAACAATTTTTAAATATATTATCAAAAGCACTTGAGTATGTCAAATTCTACAATGAGAATACTACAAAAAAGTCCTTTGTGCTGGAGACTTCTATGTAAATTTTTTAGACAATAGAGATATTAGGAAAGACAAAATTAAACAAATGTTCCTAACTTTTGGTAAAGAAAATTGGGTTGAAGTATACGATTCCACATCGGCCCAAGACAAATACATTAATTTTCATAATACATTCTTATATTATCACGATATATTTTTTTCAGTACCCCTTAGTAATAAGAAATATAAAACAAAGAATTGGATCACAGATGAAGTAATAACAGCTAAAAATAATGTTCTTTTTCTTCATACATTCTCTAAACAAAATCCAACTATAGAAAATAAAAATAAATTACACAGATTTCAAAAAAGCATACAATCGAATCTAAATATCTACCAAAAAAGCTTACAATGACAAATCATTACAAGAATCAGAAGATTATAATAAAAAGGTGTGGCAAATTATAAATCGTGAAACAGGAAGGAAAAAAAATAATGTTCAGTCTACTGACTTGTCAGTAGATGACCTAAATGATCATTTTGTAAGTAATGTGACACGAGCTGTTCTAGAATTGGACAAAACTGATATTAGTGCAGAATCTTTATTGGATAATCTGAAAAGTTTCATCAATTCTATGTTTTTCATACCAATTACACCTGATGATATCAGAGTATTCATTATGGGACTCAAGAATAAAAATACTGAAGACATATATGGAATATCTACGTTTATTTTGAGAAAATGTGTGAATTTTGTAATGGATCCATTATGTAATATAATAAACAGTTGTCTAGAACAAGGCAATTTTCTTTCTGAGTTAAAAATTGCAAAAGTACTACCCGCTTATAAAAAAAGAAGATCCATCTATAACAAATAATTTTAGACAAATATCTATACTGACAGTATTTTCTAAAATCTTGGAGAAAAAAATTTATAAAGACTTAACATCCTATCTAGATACTCACAGTATACTTGTAGCAGAACAATGTGGCTTTAGGAAAGAAGTCTCGACTGCCAATGCCATAATGTCTCTTACCAAATTTATTGAAGAGAGTTTTGAGAAAAACAATCACTGTCTGGGTATCTTCACTAATCTTACATGTGCCTTCGATTCAATCAATCATTCAACTTTGCTAAACAAAATGAGCTATTATGGCATTCGTGGAACCTGTCAACAAATGTTCACTTCGTATTTGACCAACCGAACACAGCGAGTGGAATGTCAAAATAAGTCTATTCCTACAAATTGAAAGGAGAATACATCAAGGCTCAATTTTGGGACCTCTTCTGTTCCTCATTTATATTAATGACCTACCCTATAATATGGCTGCACATAACAGATTATCTGTACTATTCGCAGATGACGCTACATTTGCAATCAGTATAGAAAGGGATGAATATCTCAAAATAGCTCAGGAAGAAGTCAGATAACAAGCAAATACATGGTTCACCAGCAATGAATTCATACTGAATAAGATCAAACATGTATGCCTAAATTTTGATTGTAGGCCAAATAATTATGCTAATCACGAACCAATTCATGGAAATGTGAAATTTCTAGGTGTACAAATTGACAGTCACCTCCATTGGTCACAACATGTGAATTTTTTATTTACTTAACTCTCCAGGGCTGTTTTTGATATTAAAAATGTTCGAGACCTTATAAATCAAACAGCAGCGCTAACTTCTTATTATTCCCTATTTCATTCACACCTACAGTATGCTATTTTATCTTAGAGTAATGCAGCTCAAACACACATAGAGTACTAATTTTACAAAAGTCTGCCATAAGATGTATTACAAAGTCAAATTGGGAGTCTAGTTGTAGACCTTTATTTCCGGCTCTAGGAATAATGACTGTTTATGCTTTAATTATATACCACAAATTAATATATATTAAAAATAATATTGAATGCTCTGAAACTCATGAAGAGATACATGAATATGATATAAGGTACAAAAACAGAATAATTGATCCTAAAACAAGGCTTCAAAAAACCGCCAAAATTGATACGGGACTCTATAACAACTTACCATCTCAATTTCGAGATCTACATCCAAAAAGATTCAAATGCAAATTGAAATGTAACTTATCTAGTAACTGTATTTACAACTTCCAAGAATTTACTTAGTTGATGGCTGAAAATCGGCATTTGTTCATGGATAATCACAGTAATTGAATAGGATTCACATTTTATCGTTACATTATATATTCATACATTTATTTATATTTTATTCATTTGACATTCTATACATTTTACATTGTATACATCATACTCTATATATTTTATACATTTTACATTTTATATATTTCATACATTTTACACTTCATATATTCATATTTTAGTCATCCCTTAAAAGGTATTTTATCTTGTAAGTATGTAGATTGTACAAGCCACAAATATTAAGTGCCCTGTATTAGATGTAAGGAATTTCCGAGGTAGCTTTGGACATACGTCGCCATGGCAAAAAAATAACATGTATGTTTGTAATCAAGAAATAAACGTCTATTCAAGTTCGAATCCATTCAGATTCATTTTCAAAATAAAGAAAAGTACATAATAGCAAATTCAATTATAATTCACAACATAGATCATATAAGTTTTATATTCCTCAATATTCCATATCACAATTATTGTCAACCTCGATTATATCCCAGCACTACAAATTATCTTATTCATCTATAGTATTTAGGATAAGGTTTGGAAATGTAAATTTTCTTGAGACAAATAAAAATGTATGTATGTATGTATATGTACTGAATATTGATTAGTTTTACGACTTTCCTGCATAGATTTTCGACTTGGTTTGAATTCATCATGAATTATCTGTTGGGATTTGTCTCGAAAATAAGGAAAAAGGCATATATTGTTTATGTTTGTGCATGATTTCAGAACAGGGCTTGTTCAATTGTAATTTTTAACAAAATTACGATATTCTCTATTTAACACAAAAAAATACGAACAATTTTTGAACAACTTCCTAGTTGCTCTAAATCGATAGGTATACCATTTTTTTTCATTTGAACATATTGATTATCAATTCTAAACAATTTTCTTTTGTATTGAGCCCATTTTTAATTTCCAGTGCCAATCTGACCAATATTCTTATTTTATTTGAGAGTTTTTTACCACGTAACTTTTGCATTGAGACGTCATATGTTGCAAATTAATTACGTCATACGGCACATGGCTCGATGAAAAATATGGACAATAATCAAATAATGTCCTTCATATAACCAAAATTCAAATATCTTCGAAATTGGCCAGATTGCGTGAGGAATCTCGTTTGGTATAGAACTGTGGAATGAATCCATTGGATAGGGGTCGCCTTGAAAATGTAAATAAATAAGCGTGCACCATCAATAAAACATTATTTTTTCAAATTAAAACGAAACATTTTCTAAAACAGTCTTCAGAGTTGACCAATAGAGCTCATGAGTTGAGTGCGTCAAATTTCGAAAATATCGACCAATGATAGAGAGAGTTAGAAATTTGTGTGGTGTCTTGTTTTAAATTTCTATCTTGAAATAACTAAAACCAAGGAAAGTTGTCATAATTTCATATTTGCGTACGATATTCGAAAAGTAATTTCTGCACTATGCTGTTTATGGAAATCAAATTGGCATTTTGTTTTGCCACAAGTCGGAGAATGAATGTGAAAATATTATACTTTTTTGGGTCATCTATTTTTTCATCAAATTACATTTCTATTGCTCAATCCGTATGATGAAAAGTAAAGTAAAGTTGTCAAAAGAACATGTATTACAATGTTTGAAAAAAAATTATTAAAAAAAGCAACTTAATCTTATTCACGATATGACCTAGATTTCAAGCATGTGAAAATATTTAAGGTATTCCATATGAAAAACTAAAACAAGGAACTTTTCCGGTGACACCGGCAGTACCACAGAAATAATTCTGAGCAGGTAATATGATAATTTCGTTCTTTGATAGCCTCCAAATCGTATTATTTTTGTCAAAAATAGGAATGCACCACTTCCCAGTTTCACCCGGTATAATTTTAATAGTGCATATACTAATTTTCACACATTCTTCATTATTCCATGAGAGGCTTCTGTATTCCAGTGATTTCTAGAGTTTACCCACAAATGTAACCTCATTTCATTGATGCGTGAATTGTATCTCTTTCGCTAGGCCTCCAATACATTTGGTCAACAAAAACCGATTTTACTCATCTTCTGAGATCAGCAGAGGGGTCGGAAGAATTGGAAAACATACTCTTCAGAAGCAATTTCACACTGTAACGATGGAATTGTTGGAATATTACTTGTGCGGTGACACTTTGAAAATATTTTTCTGACATAAAACCTGTCATGGGTATGGCATGTTGATTTTATTGGAAATATGAACAGGATGTTCAAAAAGTCAGTTGTGGAATCATCTGCAACTGAAAGTTAAAATTTTTTCCCTATTGTCCATCGTACAAGATAAATTCTCTTGGAAGGAATTCGTGTTGTGAAGAGAAACATTCTCAATTGAAAATTAAACCAAAACATGAATCCTCTGGAAATGGAAAAAACCTACGATAAATTGAAGTTACTTTTTTGTAATATCTAACAGAAAACAACTACTTCCCCGGCAAAAGCCACGCTGGACATTGAACTACATCTCATAGATATTGTGATAGGCCTATATACCTTGAGAGAAAATCTGAAAGTGAAAATTTGGGTTGTTATAAGAGGAATTTTTACTACAAAATTCTCCTTATCTTTATAAAAGTAAATAATAACGTCAATTAATTTATAAAAGAGAAAAAAATATCGTTTACTTTAACATGAAGTTGGATTTTTTCAGTTCCTTCAAAGCCTGAACAGTTTTATAACTGAAGGATGCAATCGACTAAGTTCAGCGTACGAAATAATATCTAAGAAATTGTTAAATACTAGAATATATTTTTCTGTTATCAAAATGAAAGTTGAGAATATTTCCGACAAAAAAGATATTGGATCATTTCAAATTCATCAGTTTCAAGAGGTTTTTCTTTGAAAATCAAATTTAAAATTTCATTCAGTTTCTGTAATAATATTTGATCATTTATAGATTTGAAATTATTTAAGGAAGCTTCTGAAACTGAAGTTTGATCTTCCGATAATTGAAGTACCTGATTGTTTAGATTTCAATAAATTCAATTGCTCATCATAATATTTTGCATCTGAATCCTACAACGTACCAAACAACTGTTTAGAAATCTCACCGACAGCGTGAAGAGCACGTTTGTTTTTGTTACTGACTAGAAGCTTTCGTAGGTAGTCGAGTAACACATTTGTCTGTAGAGGAAGGTCAGTAAATGTGGCAAATTAAATTTATTTCATTATGATATCCCATATTTTTATATACTAAAATTAGATTTTTCGTATATAAAAATACCAAAAAATTTTCAGAAGTCTGTGTATATATGTATAAACAGTACCCAAATTTTCGTGATATAAACCAGTGGAATTATTGAAAAATGTAATACTATTATACAGGTTGTCTTCACTAATTGAGAGGGTTATTATTATTGTTGCTTAAATAATTCCTAAATGTTGGTTTGGCTTCACTTTGGGAGACAACGTAAGATTAAATACCTAATTACTAAATTGATTATTTCAAATTTTTCTTTGGAAAGAGTTTCACTCGTTGTTTAGTTTTTATCTGCCAATGTGTACTTTGAAACGCTTGTTTTGTCTAAGAATGGTAATTTTGACATCTGAGTTCATTTCTACTATTTCATATGGAGTATGGACCAGTAAAAACAGGAATAAGTTTTTTGCATTTACCTTTATGAGTTGCCTTAACTTTGCAACTCAACTTGCTATGAGAATAATTACTTATGTATGATTATATGGGGTGATACATAAGAGTTATTACAAAGGAAGTAATCTCGACTGGACTAACAGTTAACTGAATGTTTAATTGTAATTATATAGGGTAATACATCTCAAAAATGAAGTTTTCAGTTGAATTACGAACTTCACCTCAGATTTTCGTTATTGCTGGAAGTTGCAGCAGCTTGAAAATATTTTAGCAGAAACTCTCTCGTCTGAAAGCTCCCGTTCCAGTTGTTTTCCATATAGGTAATCAGATTGTTGTGAAGCACCCTGCACAAAGATATTTTCTGAATAATATCTTCTGAAAATCGATATACTCCACGATAACACTCCACAATAACTGATCCGACCGGCTTCGCACAGATATACAAACTTCCTTTTGTACCTTCAAAACTAAAAATGAAATAATGTTTTAGGGATTATCACGTTCCATTGAACTAAATACATTATTACTTTGGTCTTCTGTTTGAAATATATTTCGTTTGATTCAAGTGCCATCTGCCAATGAATTTCTCATCTGTCCCATCCCGTCTAGAATACCGTGCACTTCAAATAAACAATCACATGTATTCCTATTTTTCACACCAGCGACTCTAGCGACCAACGACGGCAAATTCATTCTGCATTTCCGATTTGTATTCCATTCCATGTCATTGTTTCCTGTTCATCCAACTTTATCAATTTCTCAGATTAACTTATTAACTTTTTTGCTAGTTTTCTCTAATTCTGCCAAATTTAGGACTGTTTACCTTTCACTTTGTTTGTGAAATGGTCTAATAAAATTTTCGAGAGTTCTGAAATAATTGAATGAAATAATGCGAATCTTTTGTTTATATCAATTGAAAGTGAATGCGTATGTCGTGCAGTGAGGCCACAAATGCTGAGAAATATGTGAATATATTCTTTCATTTCGAAAATCTCTTATACTTTTTTATGGTACTGACGGTTGAACCATTCAAATGATGATCATTTCAGGTAATAAAAAAATCATCTTGATTTACACCAATTTTTCATTAACTCCCACTGTAATTGATCGATTCTCAATTAAGTTACACCAATGTATTTGTGAAATTCCTTCACAATAATGTATTATACAGGGTGTTCCTTAAGTACGTGTAGAAACTTCAAGAGCACGTTGCTGAAGTCGAAATAAGAAAAAAAGTACCCATAAACACATGTCCGCAAGTTATTCGTTTCTAAGATACAGAGATTTGAAATAATCGATGCAAGTGATTTTGAATGACAAGATTTATTAATTCAAAATAAATTCAATTAGAAATTAGTTTTTTCACAATTAACACAAAATTTGATTTTGTCATTCAAAAATCACCCCAGATACCAAACTTTACTCGAATATCACAAATATTTTGGCATTTGAGTAAAGTTTGGTATCTGGGGTGATTTTTGAATGACAAAATCAAATTTTGTGTTAATTGTGAAAAAACTAATTTCTAATTGAATTTATTTTGAATTAATAAATCTTGTCATTCAAAATCACTTGCATCGATTATTTCAAATCTCAATAACTCGGAAACAGTTGCTCGCAGTGACCTCTATCAAGAATATATTTTTTACACAAACTAAATAATAATTATTCCCAGATACAAAACTTTACCCAAATATACAAATTATTTTAAAATTATTCACAAAAAATAAAAATAAGAATTCAACTTTGACACGCTGTATCTCAGAAACGAATAACTTGTGGACATATGTTTATAGGAACTTTTCTTCTCATTTTGATGTCAGCAATACGCTCCTAAATTTTCTACACGTACTTAAGAAACACCCTGTATATTGTATTATATATATAGTGGCCATATTTAAAATTCTGAAGTAGGGGTGCTGGGGATAAAGGGGTTGACAGCACAATGATGACGTATTTGGTGGAACAGTTCCACCTCGAAATAAAAATTGACAGGTTTGAGCGATTTTCAAATTTTCTACTACTTCAGAGATAAGGGACACGTTTCAGTTGGAACACACTGTATATTAACGTAAAGGTAAATAAATAAGAGTTACGCGAATTTTTGGCTCATTATATTAAACACCAATTACTACTTCTTTTCCTATGATTCTCACGATATTCTTAGAACATTACAGGACTTTCCTTTTCATGGAAAAGAGAAGATGAAAAAAATTTAAATTTGTAAGAAAACAAATATGGTATTTGTTGGGAACACATCATAAAATTAATCTGTGGATTATGCTGTGGAATATTAAATTTATTAGTTATTACAGTTTTTTCATCGATAAATTAATTAAATTCAGATCTGACATAAATCCAAGAAGCTAAACTGAAATCTTCGAAATTTAAAATGAGTAAAACCTGTTAATTATCATAGGAAATTGGATTGTTTCAAAATTAGCGTTATTTACCAAAATTCTCATATAATTCTCAATAACGACAAAGATCCATTATTTTGCAATTTATTTATCGTCGATATAAGTCCAGTCAGAATCTATTGATAACTGATTATGGAAAGTTTAATGGCAATAAATGACAGAAGGCACATTGAATGGTTAAAATATATTCAAGAAATCCAAGGCTTCTACAATCAAACTTACAATATACGAGGCATATCCAGAAAGTAAAAGTACTCAATTTTTGTATTAAAAAAAAATATAAAAAAATACAGGACAATATAGATATACATATTGATTATTTTGCCACATAGTCATCTTCCCGGTTTATGCAAATTGTAAGTCGTAGCACAAGCTTTTTGATGCCCTCTTCATAGAACTCTCCCGCCATCTCTTTCGTTCCCTTCAAGACCTCTTGTTTCACCTCCTCATCGGGTTGAAATGTTTTTCCACCATAAGAGTCAAGTCTTCAGGAAGGTGAAAAGATGAAAATCTGAAGGAACTAAGACTATACAGGGTGGTCTGGAATTTCTCAACCAAATGAGTTCAAACGGGCCTTGATGGCGTTGGCCGTGTGAGGGCGTTGTCGTGCAAGAAACACACTCCCTCACATTTCCACACATTTCCACACATTTCCCTCCGTTTGTTTCGATTTGTTCTTTTAACTTTTGTAGGGGTTCACAGTCTCGTGCTGCAGTAATTGTCTCTACCTTTGGCGAAAAATTAATCAAATTTACCCCTTTTCGGTCCCAAAACACGGATGCTATGTTTTTTTTTGGCTGAAATAAAGGTTTTGAACTTTTTGACAGAAAAGGAACCAGTGTGCCGCTACTGTGATGAATTTCTTCTTGACCCAGGGGTGTAATGAGCCACCCATGTTCCATCACCAGTCACAATGGAACTCAGAAAATCTTCACTATCAAATTCAAATTGCTCAAGAAACTCGCCAGCGCTTGCGACCCGATTCAATTTGTGCTGCTCTGTTATTTGTTTGGGACCCACCTTGATCAAAATTTTTGATATTTCAGAGTTTCTGTAATTGTTTCATGTGACAGAGATCTGGAATTTTGTGGAAACATCGCAGACATTTCATCCACTGTCAATTGGTGGTCTTCACGAACAGTTTTCTCGATTTTTTGCGTCAACTCATTGGTCACAATTGAAGGTCTTCCACTTCTTTGCTCGTCATGAATATTCGTTCTTCCTTCATTAAACTCACGACACCACTTGCATACGTTCATTCGGTTCATAGCACTTTCGCCATACACAGTTTTGGTCGGTGTACAAATTATAGTCGGAGTTTTTCCTTCCGCGAGAAGGAACCTTATGACAGCGCGCACTTGGCAGGATTTCTCATTGACATTTTTTACAGAAACGAACACTTCGAGGCAAGGTTTGGTAATGGACGTGGATGCTTGTTGGGTTCAGGTGACCCCCCACTACCACTCAATTTTGCCAACTTTTGGAAAAAATTCTCACAGCACGACAGCCAAACAGTAATCTTACTTTGTGGACATGCCTCGTAGTATTTTCGTCAGCAGAAATCCAGCAGAATACAGCATTCCCCCTGTGACCGCTGCTGACTTACATCCGTCAGCATTCCTGCAAAACTTCTTTGAGAAAAACTTCGCACAGTATTTTTACGAAAAGCTGGAAATTCGTCCAATCCAAAGAGAAGTTTTAAGTAATTGACAATAGTCGATAATACTCTGTGGTTATTTGAACTCGATACATTGGTAGAGTGTCTATTGATATCATTTCCTGGATTATATTCTGTTTAAGAAAACACATTGCTACGGTATAACGATAACTCTAGTTGATAGAATTAAAGTTTTCAGCAAGGTTTGAAAACGGAGGCAGAGATAGTATCCCAAATGTCAACGTTTTTTGGAAAAGAGAAGAATAATAATTATTTAATTTAAACTTCTTTTTCAACTATTTTAAAGGTTCCTTCCAGACAACCGAAGAGTATTTTGTCCTTCGTAACACTCTACATCATTTCATAGTAATTGTAATTATCAATTTATTTTCCATAAAAATATATTTTGATATGCCATACCAATAAACTATTCAAGTTCTTCCAAAAATTTAAAAATTGAAAACTTACTCGTTTACATTGAAAAAAATCAGTCCGGACACATTGAAACCATTTTCTACTGTAGATTTTCTTACTTGTTCAAATGCATTCGGAAATATTGAATGAAAATTCAGTTTCTTAAATTTGATGCTCCGATTCTCAGATCTCCACTTCTGTACATTACTTTTCCATTAATTTTTCAGTAGTCTGAACACCGCTATATCCATGGGTTGTAGTATATATTTTGAATTCGAGAAAAGTGCTATGCACCGAGAGAAATCCAGTTATACAAGTTTTTATTCAAAAAAATCTTATAGCTGCTAAATAAACTATTTTAGCAACTAAATGTTATCTGATCAATGTAAACTGTGGAGGTTTTAAACGTTAAACGGGTCTATTTTTCAAAACACTCATATTATTTTGAAAAGGTTACCTTTTAGATTCAATAAAGGGCACGACTGTGGTTAAAAGATGGAATTGAAAAAACAAACTGTTTAGCTACTATAATTCACATTTTAACTGTTAAAAGATACCTTTCAACCAGTAAATGGGTGTCGTTTAGTTCTGGAAATGTAACGGATTTTTCCACCACCTCTGATCATACACCGTCTTCGTCACACACGTGTTTCCTATGATGTTTTATTTCACTCACCCATAACAGGCCGTTTCATCATCGGGTCATCTGCGTCATTTCAGTTCTTATTGTCAATCAGTTCACGTGTAGATTTGGTAGTGTTGTGCAAGTGCAGAAGTAAAGGTTAAATACACTTTGTGTATAGTTTGTTTCTACAAGAAGTAAATTTCGGGTAAGTGCCTACCTGCGTGTGTGTGTTTTCAACAGTTGTTTACAATGACTTTATCCATTGTTATTACTTGTGGGAGGTTAAAATCAAACAAGTAAGTATTGGGCGAGCTTGAGGGATGCTGCATTCCTATTTTAGATAATATTCATTTGTACGAAAATTTTTGACAGTTTGGCTGGAATTGAATGAAAATACAATTTTTTTAGGAACTGAACGGGTTCAGTAGTACCTAATTCCGGTTCGAACAGAAACGACACAAATTAAATATTTTTCAAAAGGAACAACTTATTATTATTTATAAAAATACTTTTATCTTATGACGTGATGATTATTGTTAGATGATTTTTTCCTATGGGAACCTGAGACTCTAGTTCCTAAAATTTGCAAATTGAATGAAATCAACATTTTTAATATCTGTCGATTTCTTGTAGGGTAGGGTTGCTACAAATTTTGCCACATTCAAAACCTTGGCTGGTGCAAAAGTATTGTAATAATAGGTATTTATTGTGTGAGTATGTTATTTGCTAATGAGATAAAATGTAATAAAACATTTTATCCACAGCTGGAATGTTATAAACACAAATAATTTTCCTTAATTGAATACTCATTTTTTGATGTTCGTGAAAGCAGAAAATTTATAAAATATATTGTTCGAGAAGGATATCTTTGACAAATGATTATGTATTGTTTTATTGTATATTGAAAATCAGGCAGTGTTTAATGTCTTATAGACTGGTGGCAATAATTTTTGTAAAAAATAAAAAAGTAACAGGCAAGGACCGATGTGAAAATGTTGTTGAGGTTCCAACTTTGAGGAAAAAAAATATTTAAACACGACAACACTCAAAATGGTGAAATGGGGATGCATTACGGGTTGAAAACGGTTTTATGCGATTTGCGGAAAAACGTGACCACTTAGCGGAAAATGTTCAATGGAAATGTTAGATAAAAAAATAAAAAACTTTTGTATTCAACACTTTCCGTCATAACCTCAAATTAACCGTCAAAATGTCAAAAAACCAATTTTGCCTATTGAGGCACTGATCGTAACAGACCAGTGTATTTTTTTACCTCATGAGACGATTGTACACAGAAACATGATGTGTTTACAACAAAGCAGCTGTATAAAAAAGTGTTAATTTCATTTCCATGGATATAACTTGGAATCGGGCAAGAACGTTACTCATAGGAAAATCATATAGGTATAATAAAGAATATATTAAATACAAAGTAATAATAAAAGCCCCAATTATTTAGCTTTTCATTTTTGAAACTGCATACTGTTCTACAGAATTTCAGCCATGTGGGTACTCATTTTGTTTTGTAAGAAAAATAGTGAACCTACTACTAACACAGACTTCTATGAAGTATATGTTTTCAAACCTCTGGAATTTTACATTTTAATGTAACGAAACACTTTTGTTGTTGTTTTGTTGTTTTTTCCGTTAACCAGCTATCGTCCCCTTACGAACGGCAGCCCTCAGAAGTCGAAACTTGTGCGAGCTAAGGATTAACGAGGTCTTACCTTTTTACGTGCGATTCCTAGCACTTTCTCGGGAAAAAGTTTTGCAGTCGCCAGGGTTTGAACTGGCAGCTAAAAGTGATTGAAACAATGTCGCTTTAACCACTCGGCTTCATTTGATTTTTATTAATTATTCTTGAGCATGAAATAAAATAGTATTTGAAAAGTAAGTAATGTTTTTTTTTTGTTTCAGATGACTAATTTATTGTATGATTTGGAGATTCTTCCCTCTTGTCAACTCTATCCGTGGTTACTAGAAAAAGTGTATTTTCAATATTCCCTGATTTAAGAAACACTATATTTTATTGGTGATATGTAAGTTTTACGACCTTTGTTATGATGACTGATTTTTTCTTTCATGGGGGATTTGAGGACATGAATTGAAGAAAAATCTATTTCTTTAAAGCCGTTTCGTTAATTTATTTTGACATCTTCAGGGTACTGTAAGAAACTAAAATGGGATTTTTTTTATTAATAAAATAGTTGAAAAAAAAAACAAATGATAATATACGTATCAATTTGCCATTAATACTTTTCTAGAAACAATCACTGAACTATGTTCTGGTAACAGATAAATCTTCAGAGTAGATCAAAGTAAATTAATAATAATTCAATCTAAATTTAAAAAAAAGTAGTAATAGCAAGTAGTAGTATATTATTATTTGTTTTTTTCTATTGTTTTAAAATTTAAAAGAAACATCCCCTATTTGTATCTTCCAGTGCTCTGAAGATGTCAAAATAAATTGACGAAAAGTTGACTTTGAACAAATAGAGTTTTCTTTAACTTAAGGCCTCAAATCCCCAACAAAAAAAAAATCAGTAACTATATTTTAATTTCCTTAATAAATGTTGATCAATTTTTCAATGAGTTTCATTCAATGCTGAACTGTCCACCGATAAGTATAGACAACTAATGTGTCACTATTTCAGGAAATAATTTAAATCAAATATGACGAATCTCTATAACAAAAGTAGCTTTTTCACGATATTTATAGGATTGAAATTTTTAAAAGAGTGCTTGTTGAATTCTTATTCTGAAGATATGACACTGGCACTCACCGTGTTGCAACTTCTGTTTAACCTATTTTTCGTAGAAATTCAGAATTGATGATACCTACTCATCAAATGGCAAACATTTTTGCTTCCAAACACTTTGTTTCTGACCAAAACGTTTTTGAATAGCATACGCATGAAAATAACCTTCCTCTAGAGCTCTGATAACATCATTAACGCCAAAACACCTCATCAACTCCTTTAATTTGAAAAATGTCGAATAGCACATGTGGTGATATTGAAGAGTTTTTGAGGATTAACAGTTGGGCAGAATTTTGAAATTTCAATAATTCAATTTTGATAGCCTTTACCTTCATGTGTATTAATTATCCGAATTTCATAATGTACTTCATGCAATATTAAAACTGTTTGAGTTTGTAAAATGATGTTCAACAACTGTAAATCCTCAGAAACTCTTCAAAATCATCTAAATCGCCAGATGTGTTATTTGAAATTTTGTGGCAGTGTTTAGACGTCAATGAATGCTATTTTCAGAACTGTATCTACAGTAAGAAATTATTTTCATGCAGGTTATTCAAAAACCGTTTAGCTGGTAAAGAAAAGTTTTTGGATGGAAAAATGTTTATCATTTGATTGTTATACATTAATTTTTTAACCACTATAAGATATAGTATAATAATGAGATACCAATCATTTAAGTATTACATCAAAAACAAGTCATCTTGAAATGAGTATCTTTTCAATTTTATACAGTCGTCATTTAATATTGAAATGTCAAACATTTAAACATTATATTGAGGACAAGTAAGCTTTATATAGGCATCTTTTAATTTGTATAATAACTTCATATAATATTGAAACGCCAGTCATTTAACCATTATATTGGAAGCAAGTAATATCGATATGACAATATTTTCATTTTTATACGAGTGTTCTTTAACAGTTATACAACTTTTTTGAAAAAAATACCCTGATCATTCTGAAAAGGTTACTATGTTGGCGCCTATTCAATTCAGAAATATTTTAAAGGTTATACAATTTTGTATAACAGGTAATAGATATTTCTCTCGGTGTGAATTCTATACCTTTTTATGTACAGAAATGTGATAAGTGTAAAGTTAGGAGTGTCAGGTGTCTGTCTACAAAAATACTCAAACTATTAGTTGGATTTTTTGGGACATACATATTCGTCACATACTCATTAATTATAGAGCTACCCATATTTTCTTAATTTCTGATGGCCCAAGTCGAAGGAATACTTGAGGATATACACAGGTACCCTTTTGAGTACCGTTGGAGTTGGCTATCAAATAGACAGTGAGGTTTTCCTTTTCTTCACCACCAATACTCTTTGGGCTTCGTTTGCTAAATGGAGTAATGTATTCGAAATCAAGGGCTATTTCACTTCTTGATACCAGCCCCTGCTTTGTTTCTATGTTACATTTTCCCTCGCAGGAGTCCAATTTTAAAAAAACTCTTTACAATATATCGGGATGCCTTCGCAAGAACGACCATTTATCGACAGGACATTGATTTTTAAATGGTGTAAGCTTTTTTTTCATCAATCAATTTGTGCATCGCAAAAAATGTAAATATTCAATAAATGGTATTCATTTATTTTTATCAATGGACGATATTTGCTCTAATAGGTCTAGGAAGCTAAATCTTAAAATACGCCACTGCATTCTTGACTGTTACTGAAAAAGTTATTTCATATGAAAGCCTAATACTCAAGAGTTCATACACAAAAAGCCCTTCATAACCGTTTGTTATTAGTCTTCGAACTGTTTATTTATCAATCATGTAACGATTCAACACTATTAATAATTATGCTCGTCAGAGGATCCCGTACTTCATTTTAATGAAAATTGCGTACTTTCACATGTTCTAAATTTTTGATATTTTGTAGAACTCGCAATCTTAATGAAATTGAAAAAAAATTTCAAGAACTGTTCACCGTTACTGGGTGATATCAAATTAAAGTCTTTTTTCTAGTTTCGAAACACTGATGTTATATGATTTGTATTAGGGTCATAATTTCCAATAGAGAGTAATGAAAATGTGACTTCGGATATTTTCGTGTGGTTAACATTTCTTTTGGAAACTGTTTAATATCGCATGCTCTAGTATGCACAATAATATATCATTACGAACTGAAATGAACACATATGTTCAATACAGAACTAAGGTGGGAAAGGACATTGAATGCGGTATACAGTGTGTCCAGAGAAATATCTCTTGAACCACTAGGAATTTTTAAAATATTATGATTTCATATCATACGCCATTATTATGAGAGCTTCTTTTGGGAATAACTATTTATTACACGAGGAGTGCAAGAAAGGTTAACGAAATCAAATTCAAAGTTCTTCATTAAATGCAGATTTTTTTTTAGATAAACCCATTATCTCAACTATGACGAATTTATGGAATCATTCAAGAGTATTAATAGCATATCTGTCATAGGGAATATTCATCTTCTTTGAAAAATGTACAGGATGGTCAGAAAAATAATACGATTTTTACGAAATCCTAACTTTATTTACCTCAATATTTTGAATATTGTACTCAACAATATTGATTTTTTTTATTTCTTATTGGTAGTTTTATTGCATATCGTCAAAAGTTCTAAAAGAGTAAGTAGTATGAATTCCATCGTCAGCAAATGCAAATAAATTTTTTTTAACAAACTACTTAATCAACTTTGACTACTTAACTGCTAAACAAATATTTTCAACTAAAAATAACAATTTCAACGGATAACTAAGCACAATAACATTAGTACAAAAGTTCAAGTTACTTTCTGGATTCTTGTAGCGTTCTGCAACATTTGCGATGTTATACTTCCTCAAACTTTCAATATTTGAATTTGTAATTTTTCCATATTCAATGTTTCACTAGTATAGAACTCTGGTTTCCGATACCCAAACAAGAAAAACTATAAAAGGTCAAGTCTTGCAAACGAGCCAGCCATTTTACTGGTCAATTTGTTTCGAGTTAATATTTGCGAAAAAATAACGTTCAGATGGCCTGTCACGATCCTAGCATAATGAGGCCACGCTCCAGCATGCTGGTGAAACATTTTTTTCTTTGCGGTCCCCAAGGGAAACCTCATCAAATTATCAATCATCTGTCACTATTCAGAGTACCTTCTTCAAAATATGATCTAATCAAATGAGACTTGAAAGTTTCACACCAAACATTTCAGTTCGCAAACCTGTAAATTGGTTTCTCAGACCCAGTGCGGATTTGCTCCAGTCCAGTAAGTGAAGATCATCGCACATGTATTCTCGTGAGTAGACGTGTTCAACATCGTGTTCTACTGAAATTGCCAAAGCTGAAGGAAAAGCTGTACTTGCAAATCTGAAATGTACAATATAACAATAAACTCTTGCTCATCTGAAACTTTCTTTTCGCAGCTTAGTGATTCAATTTCTGAAATAATAGCTGGAAAATTCACTGCAGAGTTTGACATGTTGAAGAAGAAAATGAATGAGCATGAAGAGAAAATTCAGGAACAGGAAAGTGTCATTGAATTCATGAAAAGAAGCCATGAGAATATGAGAAATAGTTTCGTAAAAATAATATTGTATTCTATGGTTTAGAAAAAACACGTGAAAATTGTTGAAATATGCAATAATAAAATGCAATTGAATATTTAAAACATTGACAGCTGCTATAGACTAGGAAAGCCTTGTGAAAATATGTCCCGACTAGTACTAGTGAAATTTTTCAGTGGTTAACTAAAGAACAATCTGATTTGCTGAAGCTGATAATTGCAAAAGTTGGACTACCTCAGGTGTAATCTTTATTAAATCTGCTGGAGATCAAGTCATGAAGATTGTTTCAAATGATGATCTATCTAGAATTTAAGTATTACGGAAAATGAACAATTTCACTTTTTCTTCTCCCAGAGACTACAGTTACTTTTGTATAGAATCATTTTGATAAGTTGAAATAGATTAAGTAGTCGCGCATGAGTGCGGTTGGACGCGCCTTATCTGAAAGTGTTTATTTATTTATCTATTTTTAATTTTTTCTATATTTTTTTCTCTATTCACCCTTTTTCACTTTTAATTAACTTCATATGTCTATTTACATGTAGGATGTCTCAATGCTAGATCGCCAGCTGTAAAATTGATTATAGATGAACATAAGTTTTATATTTTCTTCATTTGCGAAACTTATTGCTGTTGGTGTAATATTCAATCCTCCGAAAGGAAATAAAAATCAATTTATAGATAAATTTGAGGACGTATTAGGGCTTAAATATCCTACTGTGGATCAAATTATTAGTGGTGGTGATCTCAATATAGATTTTTTGAATATCGAAAATAATCTAGTAAATTAATTGACATCTGTATTGGAATGCTACGGTATTTGTCAAATTATGGATACTGCCACTAGAGTTACAACTAATACTGCATCCTTGCTAAATGTGATTATTACGTCGCCTGACTGGGTTGTTGATAAAAATGTTATTCATGTTACTGGTATCATAGCTGATCATGCTATAGCCTCGTGTAAGATAAAATTGATTATTAAGAAACAGCGGCCCAAAATGATGACCCATAGATGTTTCAAGTATTTCAATAATGAGTCGTGATTCATTCAATGCCCCATATTTGAGAATTTATAATCAATTGTCTCATCAATATTCTTGACCAGCATAACCAAGCCTAGAGCACCATGGCTAACAGGGACTATCAAAGAAATGATGTCGATTAGAGATAAGGCGTTCAACAGGTATGAAAAATCGAAATAACAACATCATTTACAATTTTACAAGGATATGAGTAATTATACAAATTCTGCTATTGAAAGAGAAAAAAGGCCTTTCTTACCTTCTCATTGAATAAAAAAAATTGTAAAAGTCTTTGGAAAACTCTGAAACGTATAGTATTATTCCCAGTACACCGAACTCAATACCAGAAAACCTGAAAGATCGCAGTGAAATCAACAAATTTTTCATTAATTCATGTCCATCAAGTGAACCTACTGAACACCTCGTCTTATCCTATGCTTCTGCTAAGATTGAAGATTCAGATTTTAAATTCCAAGAGGTAAATGACTTATTTGTTCACCAGACCATAAATACCATACACAACAATGCTGCCGGAGAGGATAAATTGAATTCAAGATTATTGAAACTATGTTGTCCACATATAATTCCTTACATTACCCATATTGTCGACTTCTGTTTGAAAGTGCCGTTATAAAAGTACTTCCAAAAAACCATATCCGCTTGAATTTAAAGATTTGAGACCGATAAGTATATTGCCAACCTTATCTAAGGTACTTGAAATTGCTATAGAAGTTCAGTTAAAAAATCATATAGACGAGTTTTCACTAATGCCTGTAACACAATCTGGATTTCGTAAAAATTATAGCTGCACTACGGTTCTTCTCCATATTGTTGATGATGTTGTTCAGGCTTTGGATTTTAGCAGAGCTTTGACACCATAAATTATAATTTAATGAGAGCTTTATTACACTGGGCTTTCTAAAAATGCCATAGACCTGCTAGCACCTTACCTTCGTGGTCGCAACCATATGGTTCAAATCGACGATGCATACTTTCAATATATGGAATTGAAATGTGGAGTCCCTACATTCTAGGCCCTCTGTTTTTCGCAATATACACTTCCAACCTTGTCAAGAGTCTAACAGCCGTATGCATAGTCAATTCCAGTTACTCGCCAGAGTTTCGCCGCTCGCTACACAAGAACTATAATGCACAGTCGAGCTCCAAAAAAGTGGTACATCGCCAGCGTTTCGCCAAAATGTGACTTATCGCGTAGTTGTAATTTTTTTGGAGCTCGACTGTGCATTATAATCCTTGTGTAGCGAACGGCAAAACTCTGGCGAGTCGCTGGCGATTGACTATGCATACGGCTGTATTATTCTGTAATGTACACTTATATGCGGATGAGACTCATCTTCATTATAGTTTCCATCCAGATACAGTATTAGAATCTTTTATTCACGTTAATGAAGATCTTGAGACTTTCATCAAGGCTGCGGAAGATCATTGCCTAAATATTAGTTGTAGCAAGTATAATACTTGTTAGGAATAAAAGCAAGCCAGACCAAATTTGTGATAATGTAAAAATTAAAATAAAAAATTATCAACTTAAAAATTTAAATAAAGCTAAGAGGTTAGGTGTAATACTAGATCCTTATTTGAAATTTGAACATTACATAAATCAGTTTATAAAACGTGCTTATTCTACATTGAAGATAATGTATAATAACAGACAGTTCCTCCATAGACATAAAATCAATGTTATGTGAATCACTAATATTGTCAATTTTCAATCACGTCGATGTGCTCTATGGGCCATTTTTAATTAGCCAATATCAACGAAAAATGCAAAAGGTGCAAAATTCATGGTAACGTTTCATATTTGCAATTCGCAGAAAAGAGCATATCTCGCATAAACTTAAATATAATAACTGGTTGAATATGAGCAAAGAAAGAATTTTACATGCAGCAGTCCTATTTCAAAACATAATTGTGGATAGAAAGCCGTCATACCTACATAAAAAAATCACCTAAAGAACAGATGTACATAACGTGAATGTGCGTCATAAAGGAACTTTCAAACTTTCAAACTTGAAACCTTCAGACGTCAAATATGTAATACCTATGAAAATATCAAATATGAAATACCTAAAGGACTCAAAACTTGTATATCGAAATGGTTCAAGGAAATGTACAAAAAATACTTGTTAAAACAAACTTAGCACTCAGTAGGCACTGTTTATTTTCTGTTGATTTTTTGAAAAAATATTTTTTCACTCATACATGTAAGTATATTATTTTAGTAATATGTAGTCATCTAGCGATATGTTCTCAGGGTTAAGTGGAAGAACAAGTTACAAGAGGATTTTTTTTTGAATCATCTTGTAAATTGAACTTCGCCCTTTGCTTTCATGGTAATTTATATTTTTTATTTAATTGATATTTGTAACTAAAATCGTCGATGAAAGTTATAAAGACGTTCATTATTATTATCATTATTAGGATTCATCCACCCATTATTTTGGAAGCTGAATTCAACTGGACACAAAATTTTCATATAATACAGTTCGGCTTACTATAGTTCCCCCTGTTAACTTCTGAACAGTTCAACGTACAAACTTGGGACAGAAACCGTTTTGAATAATATCACCTATAATCCTTTCTGCAATCAATGACATGGTGATCGCGCTACAGAAGGTGAGGGAAGGCACATCAACCTGAAAATTTCAAATTGCATGGGGGTCAAGTGTCATATCGTTGAGAATGTAATTCAATTCTTATTTCAGCAACTGACTTTTTTCGAATTTCGATCTCTACTTGAGGAACGTTGCACTGGCATATGACAGATGTAGCTCCATTTTCTTCCTATTGATAACAAGGAGATAGGCCTCTCACAGATATTTATTTGACATCATTTTATAAGTCAGAGGAACAGTTACTATGGGGATGATAACGAACGAGAGATAGGTATCGCCCGCTGAGCGTTATAGCGTTATCATCAAATAATACTCGTGCATTCGCGAGAAACAGATGTTTTCTTCAAGGACAACCATATTGCAAGTGCTCCGTGTTGTTAACTGAAAGTTTTTGTGTGACGACCTTGCAGACTAGTTTTGAGGTTCTCCTGCCACTGATAAGAGCCGAGAGCCTGGATACTGGTCTACTTAGTAGTCAACTCCTCCAGATCAAGCCAGAGTTCTATCATTTTAATACAGGAAGTACTTGAATTGGGGTCTTCCTTGAAGAACGATGTAAAGGTATCTGACAGATGTAGTTCTCCTAGCCAGAAACCTGTCAGATATTTGCCCTGTGTTCAATTGAAGGAGAAAAGGGTTTTCGACGATTTCAAATAGCCAATCGAAAATAGACAGAATAATTGAAACATTTTTTGGGAATACTCATGAAACTACTAGTAATAAATTGATCACTCATAATGAGTATATAAAACTACCGATAGATGGTGAGGATGTCAAAATTATTCCCATAAGAACACCAGTTAAACACAAGTTCCCTAAATTTGAAATTGCCACATGGAATTCACGTTATTCATTTATTTATTGATTGCAATTGTCACTTAACAATTTGAAATGTAAACCTTATGTAAAATATACTCAAAACCCCACGAATTTTCTTCATGAAGACGATGTGAAAATATGTTCATATATTTATACATTTTATCGGTGTGTAGTGTTGTCAAGTTTCAGTCTGCAATATTTCGATTGCCACCATTGAAACCTGTTCGATCCCGGTGTACAAGAGAATTTTTTTCCAGTGTATTGGTATCCATAGACGTTCACTTTCCTCGTTGTAAAGCAAGAATAAGAGTTGCCTAAAAGCCAAGCAAGTATCAGATGTCAAGATCTGATACTTGCTTGGATTGTGCAGCTGACAAGTGAATATGCCATCAAAACTCAGTAAAACGACCAGAGCACCACGGAAACTAATAATAATAATAGAAGCCGTTCTTTACCCGCACAGGCTATGTATGCCTTTAGGTACACTCAACAAGTGATTAGGAGGAAGCATAACTAAGCAAGTTCAATAAAAGTTTGTAACAAAAAGGCATTTTCATATAGTATAAAAATTATATGCAGAATCTAACAATTCAACCAAAAACTAAATTTTGCAAGAGTATAACTATGTGATGCATGCAATATGCGAAGGCAAATATTATTTTATCATCTATTTTCAATATTTTCAAGCATTATTTCTCTGCGTTCGGCTTCCATTCGGAAGCAAGCAATATGGACGTTTAAGAATGAACACTATTGCATGCGCATGCAATAATCCAATTTTCATGCAATATGGACGTTTAAGATAACAAAATGCATGTAAAATGGACGTTTAGTGTACATATATATTATATATATATATATATATATATATATATATATATATATATATATATATATATATATATATATATATATATATATATAAATATAAGTAAAAATGTTATTGGGTATAACCCTCAAAATGTTGTTCAACCGTAGACACGTGTTTCGAGCTTAAGCTCTCGTCAGTACGGTAAAATCAAGTGCGAAGATGTACAACACTTGGATGTAAAAATAGAAACAGAGGAAGTCAACAACAGGAAGCCAACCACACATTTGTGGCATCGGTTAGAAGACCTTGTACTACCAAGGCAACAACTAACGTCGCCACGGAGGTAGCTATAGCTACCAGCGTGACAATCCTACCCAGGAAGATACAAATAAGGATGGATTTAGCGAGGGGCAATATATGAAAATATAAGTAAAAATGTTATTAGGTATAACCCTCAAAATGTTGTGCAACCGTAGACACGTGTTTCGAGCTTAAGCTCTCGTCAGTACGGTAAAATCAAGTGCGAAGATGTACAACACTTGGATGTAAAAATAGAAACAAAGGAAGTCAACAACAGGAAGCCAACCACACATTTGTGGCATCGGTTAGAAGACCTTGTACTCACAAGGCAACAACTAACGTCGCCACGGAGGTAGCTATAGCTACCAGCGTGACAATCCTACCCAGGAAGATACAAATAAGGATGGATTTAGCAAGGGGCAATATATGAAAATATAAGTGAAAATGTTATTGGGTATAACCCTCAAAATATATATGTTATATGCCAATTTGATGACGACGTTTCCAGGACTATAGGGTCAACTTCGAAGAAACCGCTGAGTCGTTATCAACCCAGGGCCAGCGCGTCCAATCGTGGAGACAATATTATATTGTGTTTCGCTGTATTCAGCGGCATCACTTTGTCAATGTTATAAATAGCCCTGCGAGGCAATAATATGCACTAGTATTTATCCAACCAGTACTCAGTCACTTTCATTGTATTGTAACTTTCAAATAAAGTTTTGGAGGAGTAAAATAAAACTCCTCTTGTAAAATAAAGTTATTTTTTAAAAACTCATTAATAAAAAGTGAGATATAACAATTGGCGCAGTCGGTAGGATCCTTAAACTCCTACGGAACAAGGAAAAACCTAACCGAAGGAGGTGGATTTCAATCCTTCAGAGGAAGAAGAACCAACACGAAGCCCAGCTACACTACAAGCAACAAAAGGCAGCAAAGAACCACGGAAAGACGGTCTCTTCAATGGAAAAAGAAAACGCGAACGCTAACTTTCTTCGGAGCAACGCTAGTGAAGTCGGATTGCATCCTCCGCATGGACATTCTTTGGTAAGCAACTATAAGAATCATCTCGTTTATTTGTGATGTTATTTTGAAGAAAAAAAAACAGTTCTTTTATCTACTTAATAATGGCTCAACCCCAAAATCCTCCCCCAGCTGAGGTTGAACCCTACAAATTAAGTGAAATATTTTCTATAATTCCGGAATATGATGGCGATCAAATATTCCTCAATACTTTTGCGGAAGCATGTAATACTGCTTACCGTATGGCCGTTCAAGACCAAAGAAGGCAAGTAATCTTGCATATCAAAAATAAACTAAGAGGAAAAGCAGCAGAATTAATCAGTTCTAGAAATCCCCAAACTTGGGATGAAATTAGAATTCTTTTAAATCAATATTTTGGTGATACACGTGATTTGACCTCATTGATTCAAGATTTACAGAGAATTCACCAATTACCTGGCGAATCACCTCTGACATTTATAAATAGGCTACAGACACACAACGCAAAAATGCATTCAAATGTTCAGAAACAAAATCTTACTCCAGAACAGAAAAATTCACAATCTGCACTCATTGAGACTATGACGTTGAACGCTCTTTTGGCAGGTTTAGATCCTCAAATTGGACTCATTGTTAGGGCAGGTAATCCCGGTGACATGCTCACTGCAACGCAGAGAGTGCGAAGAGAAATGCAATTGAACTATTTCCAACAACATAAAATTTCATTGCACAAAAGTCCAAACACACATTCTAACCAACAGAGAAAAGTGAATCCAAACCTAAACCAACAGAAGTTTTGTTCTTTTTGTAAACGTCAAGGCCATAATTTGAATGAATGTAGAACAAGACAATTTCAGTCATTTCAGCATTCACAACAAAACCCACAAAGACCTAACATCCCTCAACATAATACGAACTCTCAGCAAAATCCCAAGTTCAACCAGAATCCAAGACCGAATCAATCAAATCAACCAATGAATCAAAATCAATCCCAAATTAGGCCACCAGTAATTAGGCCAAATCCAAATTTTAACCAACAAAGGCCCTCAACTTTTCAACAAAGGCAATTAGTTATTCTGCAAAATCCAACTTTCAATAGATTTAATACTCAAAGAACTCATCACCTAAATTCCCAAAATCCAAATTCTGATAATTATACAGCTAATTATCAAGACTTTGGTACTGACAGTTATACTGCTGACTATCAAGAATACCAAGAGAACACGAATTACCAATCCAACCCTTACGATCATACAGCTGATTCGTATAACTCTGAATATTCATAAACTCAAGCAAACTCGTATGAAAACTATCAGGATTTTCCTCTGGGTCCGACAACTTTCGATCCACCAATCAATCAATCGACAGACCCAATTTCAGAGCTCCAGGTACAAACTCTGAATATATCGGACAATCTCAACCCGAACTTGAACTTCCCGGAACAAATTTTCCTGTAACCCAATCGCTCACAATACATTCTAAAAATTTATATTACATCATGGACGCAACCAATACCTACAGAATATTAATAGATACAGGTGCCGGTTTGTCTATCTTCAAACCAAAAACAGTTCAAAATTATGCCAACAGATCACAAGAAAATATGGTAATACAGGGCATTACTGACCAAAAAATTATAATTTCAGAATCAGTACTAATACCTTTTTGTACAGGTAACCCTCATAAGGTTTTCATTTACAATTTAGACATAGAATTTGATGGTCTCTTAGGTTCCGATTTTTTGGAACACTATCACTGTATAGTTGATTTAAAAAATAAACAACTCATAACTGATTTCAAAACTGTACCCCTAATTAAAGTAACTGACCCTAAAGAACCCACTAAAAATATAATCGTTACGCCCATGGATGACATACAAAACACAATTTCGATTGAAGCTCGAACAGAACGGATTTTTAAAACTAAATGTAATCTTCTCAATACCGAAGCTATACTGTTAACCCAGGTAAAGGAAAGTGTGAGACTACCTAACGCATTAGTGAAAGTAAATCAGAAAGGCGAATTTTTGACCTCAGTGATTAACCCTAACGCAATACCAAAAACTATCAATTTTTCCGAAATAAAAATTGAACCAATTCAAAATTATTCTATTAACAATTTCAATGAAACCGAAAATTCTAACATTCAGACAGACAGAAATTTTGAAATTCAAAATCAGCTACGTTTAGAACATCTGAATGAAGAAGAGGCTGAACTTATTACGAATGTTTGCCTCGAATATTCTGACATATTTTATTTAGAGGATGACAAACTAACGTGCACCAACGAAATAAAACACTCTTTTGACACAAAAGACGCGAAACCTGTTTTTACAAAGTCATATCGGTATCCTCAGGTTCATAAAGAAGAGGTGAAAAAACAGATGAATAAAATGTTAGAAGATGGAATTATACGCCCTTCTATTTCGCCGTGGTCATCCCCTGTGTGGGTTGTCCCAAAGAAGATCGACGCTTCTGGTAAACAGAAATGGCGAGTCGTCGTCGACTACAGGAAGTTGAATGAACCTACTGTGGACGATAAATACCCGCTGCCAATGATATCCGATCTCTTAGATCAACTTGGCAAATGCCAATATTTCACTACCTTGGATCTAGCTTCTGGCTTCCACCAGATAGAGATAGATACAAAAGACATCTCCAAAACTGCATTCACAGTTGAGAATGGTCATTACGAATTCATTCGAATGTCATTTGGACTGAAGAACGCTCCTGCGACATTTCAGAGAGTGATGGATAACATATTACTTGGAATCCAGAATGAGCGATGCCTCGTCTATATGGACGACATCATCATTTACTCTCCCACGATACATGAACACATTTCTCGACTGAAAAATCTGAAAATACAGCCAGACAAGTGCGAATTCCTCAGGAAGGAAGTAGCATATCTTGGTCATCTCATAACCAAAGATGGTGTGAAACCGAATTCAAGCAAAGTCGACTGTATGATTAATTTTCCAGAACCCAAAAACCAGAAAGAAATCAAATATTTTCTTGGATTGGCTGGATACTACAGGCGTTTCATTCCAAATTTTGCCAAAATCTCGAAACCACTCACCAAACTACTTCAAAAAGACACCCCATTCATTTTTGGCAATGAATGTCAAATTTCTTTCAAAGAATTGAAACAAACACTCGTTTCGACACCTATTCTCATATACCTTAATTTTGAAGAGACATTTCTGCTCACCACAGATGCCAGTGCATTTGCTATTGGTGCTGTCCTCTCTCAAGGCCCGATTGGTAAAGACCTACCTATCGCTTACGCCTCAAGGACACTCTGTTCTGCAGAATCCAAATATTCCACAATAGGAAGGGAACTTTTAGCTATAGTATGGGCTGTCAAACATTACAGACCATACCTATTTGGAAGAAAGTTTAAATTGATTACTGACCACCGCCCACTTACTTGGTTATTTTCTATCAAGGACCCTGGAAGCAGACTTGCCAGGTGGCGCCTCAAATTAGAGGAGTACGATTATGAAATTATTTACAAACCAGGAAAAATCAATAAGAATGCTGACGCACTATCCAGAATCAAAATTGATTCACCCATAGGATGCTTCGTCATAAATTCAAAAATTCTCACCCCCGGTACATAAATATTACCCTCGAATGAAGACCCTGATATACAAATAATCACAGACAGTGAAAAAGAGCAAAATAAGTCGAACCCTGAACTTAAAGAAAAACCACCTGACCCAGAAATTACTTCTGAGACAGAGGAAACTACAGATAATCAAGGAGAGGCATTTTCCATCGAACAAACAGCACAAGAATTTCGAAATTTCGTAAACCTATATAAAACAAGATCTCTTATTGACTATTCAAAAGTTGAATATTCAAATTGTCAATTACTTGATGAAGAAAACAAACATATCCTGATTTTTCCCCAACAGAAAAATGTCAAAGATTTTCACTACACAATATTCGATGATTTATTCGAACAGGAATATGACTTTCGAAGTCTCAAAATCAATATTTTGTCAAGTAAATCTGTCAAAAACCGAAAATACTATATTGTTGCACTAACATTTGATGTAGATTCTGTGGTAGAACATTTGTTTCTATCTTTGTATAGAAATCAAAATGAACTCGACCCTTCTCACACCTACTGTGTTGAGAATAATCTCGAACTACCGATACTTGAAATACTTTGTTTTATTTTCGCTGAAAAGGAAATAAAATTTAAAGTGTGTCAAAATACTTTGTTTTATTTTCGCTGAAAAGGAAATAAAATTTAAAGTATTGTTACTGTCCCAGACCCTTACCAAATTCCAATTATAATCGATCAGTATCATAAAGGAAAAGCTAATCTCCATAGAGGAATTAATGAAACTATTCGGAGAATTAAAGAAATGTATAATTGGCCCGGCTTAACGAAAAGTGTCGAGAATTATATCAAAATATGCGAAATTTGTCAAAAAACCAAAATATGTAGGAAAAATCTTAGTAATCCACTTGTCATAACTGAAACACCTAGAGCCGCATTTGAAAGAATAAACATAGACATAGTAGAAGTTCCAACTAGAAATCATGCACTAAGCATACGAGACGAACTGACAAAATTTACGCAAGTGTATCCCCTAGAAGATAAAACAGGACGAACTGTAGCTAACACCTTGATTTTGTATTTTCAACATTACGGAACACCTTTAAGAATTCACTGCGACTATAGCAGAGAATTTGATAACGCAATCCTCAAATATCTTTGTCTTTCTTACGACATAAAACTGACATATTCTAGTGTGAATCACCCCCAATCAAACGGTTCAGTAGAACGATTCCACGCAACTCTCCTTGAAATGATTCGCATACATATGGCCGAACACCCATTCAATGTTCTCCCCTATGCATGTATTTGTTACAACAACTCTGTAAATAAAACTCATGGATTTACTCCCCATGAATTTGTTTTTGGTCACACAGCTAGTAGACCTCCTGAAACTCTATACAATCAAGAACAACTTATAACCAAATACGTTAAAGACCTTAATAATAAGATTTCTCATTTTTATAGAATTGCCCGTGAACGTACCCTAAGACAAAAAGAAATGGCTAAAGCCCGTTTCGACCGGAACATATCAGGCGAAACCCCAGAATATGAAGTTATGGATAAAGTTTACGTCAAAGAATCCCAAATAAAAGACGAATTACAAAAAAAATTTAATGGACCATTCATAATTGAACAAATTCTTCAAAATTCTGCAATTCTTTTAAACCCTAAAACGAATCAAAGATCAAAAGTAAACTTCGACCGCATGAAGCCTTATACTGAAGAATAATTCATTTTCAGGTTGCTGCTGCTGGTCGTATCAGTAAGTAGTGTCACAATACCAAATCAAACCAATTAATAACACCGTTGGTGTATATTACCATGAAAATGGAAATATCGTACTCACTAACGACAAATGGACTTTACTCGTGAACAAAGACATTTCCGTGTTTAAAGATGCATACGAAAATAATCGTAAAATTTTAGAAACACTTAACAATACAATTCAATTTACTGGACATAGTATGAACGAATTTCGATCTGAAGTAAAGACTCATATCAGTCTATTGACCCAAATCTCAAATTCTATTGATCAAAAACTTGAAGAAATAAGTATAGATACTAAAAGATATAAAAGAGGCCTAATTGATGGTATAGGTAGCATTTTTAAGTCAATTACAGGCAATTTAGATGCTTCAGATGGTGAATACTACACGAATTCAATCAATAGGTTGAATAACGATGAACACCAATTGGAAAGTTTATTGAAAAATCAAATATCAGTAACGACTTCTGTTATTCAAAATTTCAATACCACAATTCGTAAATTACAAGTTGACGAAAATACTTTCAATTACGACATTAAAGTCATAGAACATACGATTAGTGAAATGAATGACAGAATTAGTCAGGTTCAAGCAAAACTAAAATTCATTGATATCTGTGAGAAATTGATGGAAAGCTTTCTATTCCTTGAAGAAAATGTTGATGATATGCTAGATTCAATTACCTTTGCGCGTTTGAATATTATTCATTCTTCAATAATTACACCTGACCATTTGGTCAATGCGTTACAAGATATTACTCAAAACCTACGGAGAAATAATCTCCCACTCCAACCGAAACTTTCCAAAATTGCACAATATCTGGAAATTATAGAAATGGAAGCTTTTCAAACTGAATCAAAAATATTTTTTGTTTTGAAAATTCCATTAATAGATCCTCAAACTCATACCTTGTACCAACTATATCCAATCCCAATATATGATAACAGAACTGGCCTCCATCACATTTTAATGATTTCTGAAAAATTCATCGCGAAAGATGATGATTCTTTAATGTTCATACCAGTAACGGACTTACGAACATGCAAACCACTGTTCCATAGAACTGAATTGTACTCCGACATGTTCGCGTACCCAATAGACTCTAATTCGATTTGTGAAGCTCAAATTTTCAAAAGCTTCAAGGACATTCCGCAAAAATTGCCGAAGTTCTTTAATCTTTAGTCAAGGTTATAATGTTCAGAAACTTGAAAGCAATCTTTGGCTAGTGATCCTTTCCGAACCCTTACAAGTAACTGTGAGTTGCCCTAATATAAACACAGTTACCGAAATTATTTACAAAAATTCAGTTGTGAAACTCCAAACTGACTGTAGTGCGTTTATTGGAATTACGAAAATCCAAGCAAATTCCCGAAGATCAAAAACGTCTCACGTCACCTTCGGTACCCATCCAGTTGAAATCCCATACGAATGTTGTGCGGATATTCCTGAAAAATCGCAGTTGCCGAAACTGAAGCCACTCAAATTGAACGACTTGAATGTCGATGACTTGGACATCGCCAAACATAAGTTGGACTCGTATCCAAAACCCTTGATGACTTGATTCAACAACCCTTCGTCAAGAAGAATATTTCATGGTTTACCTATTTTACCATTACCCTAATTGTATCTCTATTGGTACTTTACCTATTCTGCAAATGTAGAAGAAGAAGAACAAGACTGGTTCTGATGGGATCAAGTGATCCACCACCTCCACCAGACAGACAATTCAAGGCTCTAAGAGGAATCTCTAGAATTTTCCCAAGAAGAAGACCAAGTCTTCGTGAAGAAGAATCCCAAGAAGACATTACATTGGAAGACCTATAACCCAAAAAGTTGTTGCATGGCTCCAACTTTTTCTTTATGGAAGGAGCTGTTATATGCCAATTTGATGACGACGTTTCCAGGACTATAGGGTTACCTTCGAAGAAACCGCTGAGTCGTTATCAACCCAGGGCCAGCGCGTCCGATCTTGGAGACAATAATATATTGTGTTTCGCTGTATTCAGCGGCATTATTTTGTCAATGTTATAAATAGCCCTGCGAGGCAATAATATGCACTAGTATTTATCCAACCAGTACTCAGTCACTTTCATTGTATTGTAACATTCAAATAAAGTTTTGGAGGAGTAAAATAAAACTTCTCTTGTAAAATAAAGTTATTTTTTAAAAACTCATTAATAAAAAGTGAGATATAACATATATATATATATATATATATATATATATATATATATATATATATATATATATATATATATATGTGTTCGGATAGGTTTCCGCGGTCAGATATTTGAAAACTAGAAGTTCGGGTTGAACCGCGTCTGGAATTTGTTGAAATTCGACGTTTCGGCTCCGATTTTGGAGCCATTTTCAAGAATAAGGATAGGTATAGTGAGGAAACGTGATTCTACACTGAGGTCTCAGTCTGCCTACTCCTCAGGTATTATCGCGTTAGGATTTTGTGACTTGACGTCGGGGTCTCAACCTGCCTACTCCCCAAGTCTCGTCACTGGCTCTCTCTAAGGTCTCAATCTGCCTACTCCTTCGAGAGAACTGATGATTTGTCCACAACCCGCAAATCCTCAGTTCTCTCGAAGGAGTAGGCAGATTGAGACCTTAGAGAGAGCCAGTGACGAGACTTGGGGAGTAGGCAGATTGAGACCCCGACGTCAAGTCACAAAATCCTAACGCGATAATACCTGAGGAGTAGGCAGACTGAGACCTCAGTGTAGAATCACGTTTCCTCACTATACCTATCCTTCTTATTCTTGAAAATGGCTCCAAAATCGGAGCCGAAACGTCGAATTTCAACAAATTCCAGACGCGGTTCAACCCGAACTTCTAGTTTATATATATATATATATATATATATATATATTTATATATATATACATGCAAAATGTCTTATACACCACCAAAATATATACGCTCTGGAACAATACGCCTCAAAAATCGGAAGCACATTCGAAAAATCGGAAGCACATTCGAAAAATCGGAGGCCAATACGAACCCATGTGTATATCATGTTCATTCTTCATAAAACTTCATAAAACGTCGTTAGACAAATTTTTCCAAGGAGGCATTTTCGTCAGGTATATATGTACAGTTACACGATGTAGTGTACTGTTCTCTCCCTACGGGGCGCCACCGTTTAATATGCATATACACTAAAAATTATGGCCCTGTAGACGAAGCATCCGTATAGTCTCCACTCCAATAGGCCTCTGAAATATGGCAACGCTGTGTGGAGGTGAATTAGAGCGATGGAGTTATAAATGTACTTAAAATTTGAAATTCACGTTTTTCGCAGCTTTGCAAAGGTTGCTATTCGGACTACAAATATGTAAGTGTATATAATCGGCAATGCTCGTCTAGCCATATCGCGATTGCAGTCCAATAGTTTACGAATCATACATTTTTGAACATTTCGAAAGAGGTATTAGAAATTAACGGAATTGTCAATGTTGGTAAGAAAATTGCTGTGGTACTTTTCAGGGATATCGTAAAAACAAACGAAAGATAGGTAGAAATTGGTGTTCTTCTTGAATTTCGAGAAGTTGTATGTCTTGAAAAACCCTTCCTACTCGAATAATTTCAAAGCTTTGCCGTTGAATGAATAAAAGAGTCCTGTTTGGACAAGTACCTATCACAATAAGAACTGCTTGGCAGTCATGCAGGAACGGGATACTCGTTACTGACAAAAATGTAGGTATCCCAATAGTTTTTGTGAATAAGCAGATCCATATTATTTCTGACTGTCAGGCTACATTGGAGGCTTTGATGTGCCAAAAAATTACCAGACTAGTTTTTTGAAACCCCTTAAAAATCAGAAGAATATATCAGAATAGCCTGGTAGCAGATCGTAAACTCCAGCGAAGAAGAAGCCTGACGAACTTGCTAAGTGGGAATTGGCCACCTCATTTATGGTCTAAAATCTGAAGTGTGGACGTTATTGAACAAATGGCTCCAGATGAAGTAACAGAAACTCTGGAAAATGTACCAGGACAAGAGCACGGTGAGGTTTCATTGCTGAACAGTCCGAAAAATCAACTCAACAGTTGTTCACTCTAAGTAAGATTCATTTGAAGATCATTGTAGTGTATCAGAATGAGAGAAACACCTGTTAAATATGGGATTGACTGGAGACCCTTTTGAAAAATATTAGAGGCAGGATACTATGTAATGTACGAATGAAAGGCTCAGATCATAGCAGATAGTGAGACTTCTTGAAGGTAGTGCCTCACAAGTTGCAACAAGTGTGAATGTGAAGGCTGAACTGGCTCGATAACTATCTTGAAACTATTGGGTACAAACTGAAAAAAATATGGTACATTATGTCAATGAATACCATTTATTACCTCTCGTCACATCAACTTCTGCTGGTTCATCGTCTATTTCACTTAACATTAGATCAACAAGCTGCGATTAAGTTAATTAAATAACGTTAGGAATCAAACTGCAAAAGGGGAGTTGCTGGTAGAATTTTATAAAAAAAAAAATGAAAAATTCAAAATGAACACAGGACATTGTTACTGAAAACTGTATCACAATATTTTGAAGATGAAGGTTTTCAGATGTCTTTGTCAAAGAGCTATCGACGTGAGAGATTTGCAAGATTTCCTACCGGAAAGTTGGCACGAATGGAATAAGATGAAGAAATGATATTTGATAAATAATAAATTCATTTAAGTTTCTCATAGGAATATTATCGAAGAATTGAACGAGGAAAATTATATAACAAGTGCTTGAAGAGAATATTCAAAACTGCTGTGTGACATCATTTCAGGATGAAGGCTCAGAAAGGACCACAAACTAAAATTAGTTGTTGTGAAATACAATCAGGTAATATCTTGAATAACTATGATATAAACATATTATATACTGAAAAGGGAAACATTTTCAATTGAAGAATGAAACAAAATATGACTCCCCTGGAAATGGAAAAAAAACCTACGATAAATTGAAGTTACATTTTTTTAATATCTAACGGAAAAAAACTACTTTCCCAGCTAAAGCTACGCTGAACATTGAACTACATCTTTTAGATATTCTGAAAAGACCGTATATAACTTGAGAGAAGAAATTTGAAAGTGAAAGTTTGCATTTTCTCTTCACGATATCTATCAGATGTAGTTCAATGACCAGGGTGGCTTTTTCCTGGGAAGTAGTTATTTTCTGTTAGATATTACAAAAATAGCTTCTTTTCATTTCAACTATCTGAACGAAAATGCAAATTTTCACTTTCAGATTTTTTCTCTCAAGTTGTGTAGGTTCTGTCCACAATATCTATAAGATGTGGTTCAACGTCCAGCGTGGCTTCAACCAGGAAAGTAGCTGTTTGCTGTTAGATATTACAAAAAATGTAACTAATCGTAGGTTTTTTCAATTCCAGAGTCATGTTTTGTTTCAATTTACATTTGATAATGTTTCCCTTTTCAACATGAATCCCTTCCAAGAGAGGTTATCTTGAACGATGGAAAATAGCGACTAAAGTGTGTCTTCACTGACAGATGAGTAACTGACCTTATATTTTCAATAAAATCAATAGTAGGTACTGACTGTTACAAGTTTTTTCAAATCCAGACCCCAATGCTGTAGGAAGTAGGAAATACTTCAAAATATGATTTGATTTCAGGAGAACATGATATATATTAGAAATCTTGTAGCAAGTATAAACTTCAACGAATCCTAATAAGAAAAGAATCAGACTTATTGAATAACTGACTTCCACACAAACTACCCTGTGGATTTCGTTTAGTAAGCTATAAGAATACATATACCTAACCAGGGCTCTGAGTTTTCTTATTTTTATTTTTTTATAAGATTGAAAAAACTTGAAATTTTTTTCAAAGTGTGAAAACATTGCTGCTTAGTCTGAGCAAGCCAGATATGAGTGAAAGTAAGTTTTTATTATATAGGTAACGATATCGTAAACTATTAGGTTTCATTACTTGAAAATTGTAACCAGTTTTAATTTCAACCATCAGCAATTCAGCTAGTTTCTCAAGTGGTTGACCGAGCGGCATTGCACCGGTCGCTTAAATTTCAACTAGCATCGGATGATTGGATGTTTTTTTTTTTTTTTTTTTTTTTTTTTTTTTTTTTTTTTTTTTTTTTTTTTTTTTTTGAATAATCGAAATATTGGATTTGGACATCAGATGATACAGTTTTTGAACTCCTAATATATTCCCTTTGATTTAATATAATTCTGTAGGTAGTTTAGAAATAATAATAGGATCTGTATTCAATATACCTTTTCCTACTGTGTTGTACTCCTCATTAACAAATGAAAAGTTTCACCGATAAAGTTCTTATTTTGAAGCTCGCCAGCCGCCAGTTTTTTCGTTGAAGCGTCTCCTTTCAGATTATGTAATAAAAGAGTAGCACTACTGTGGAATTTTTTTCCACAAAACACGCAAAAATTAAAAAACATTTTCATAAACAATTTTTTAAATGTTTTTCTATTCTCATATATATTTATTAAAATTATTGAAATTGAATGTTGAAACCTCTAGAGAATGTTAATTTCATGTTACCTTAATAGGTACAAAGAATAAACAAGGACATAATAAGGATTTGATTATGATAGAAGGGCGAAAGGGGGTGAACTTTTGGTGGTAGAAATTATTTCTCAAGATTTGCAGCAAAATTTAACCTCCTCCAAAAAAAATGTAGGAGAAAAAGTTGTTAGCAATAAAAAGATCCACAACTTTTGTATTTAGTATTTTTCCACATAACCTCAAATTTTCAAAAATCGGTTTTTCTCTATTTTGATGGTCAATTTGAGGTTAGGTATGTTGAAAAGTGTCGAATGCAAAAGTTCTCGATTTTTTCGTTGGTCACAACTTTCTACTGAACATTTTCCGCTAAAAAGTCACGTTTTGCCGCAAATCGCAAAAAAGCGTTTTCAACCACTGAACTGCATCCCAATTTCACCACTTTGAGTGTTTTCGTGTTTAAATATTTTTTGTCGAAGTTGGAACCTCTGCAGAGGTTCGAAAAAAGTGAATATGCAAAAAAAACATCAATTCATCAAAAGGTATATTTCTACTAGATTTTGCGACAAACATACAATTTTCATGCAAAAAAATTAAAACCAAATCAAAACGGTTTTTCTGATTTTTCCGAAAAATTTGAAGTTATGTGGAAAAATCTTGGAAACAGTAGTCTTAGATCTTTTTATTGCCAACAACTTTTTCCTTTATCTTTTTTTTTGTAAGAGATCAATTTTTCCTGAAAATCGTGAGATACCATTTTTACCCCCAAAACTTCTCCTACTTTTGCTCTTTTATCATAGTCAAATCCTTATTTATGTCTTTGTTTATTCCTTGTATCTATTGAAGTAACATGAAATTTTCATTTTAGATATAGGTTTCAACTATTAATTTCAGTAATTTTAATAAATAAATATGAGTTATGAACAAAAATAAAAAAAATTGATTTTTGAAAATCTGTTTTATAATTTTTTCGCGTTTTCTGGAAAAAAATCCCACAGCAGTGCTACTCTTTCATTACAAAATGTGAAAATAAACGCTTCAACGAAAAAACCGGCTGCAGGCGAGCTTGAAAATATGAACTAAATCGGAGAAACTTTGCACTTGAAAATGAGGTCGTTTTTTCGGAATTTTCCGAAAAAATAAAGAAAAATCTGTATTGGTTACAAAAAAATCACAGCATACTTGAAATATGCTAATATTTCCACCAAATTTCTTGAAAAAAAAATGATTTTTGCGTGAGAAAACAGTTTTAAACTAAAAAGTAGGTTTTTGCGATTTTCTTGGAAATTTTGCTCCTCAACTTTGTTTGATGAGAGGTCAACTTTCGTTGCAATTCTCGAAAAACCGTGAAATATCGCTCTCAACCTCTAAATGTTCACCCCCTTCCACCCTTCTACATTTTTTCGACTCCAATTTATTTTTCCCGTCATTCAAATAATATTCTGCTCCTCTTCCAGTATGTCTCATGCTGTTAATAATTTTTCCCGCTTTTATATATTTTGTCGTCCATCTAATTCATGAGTTTAATGATCACTATTCATTGAATTGATCTGAAATATTCAACGTACTAATGAACGAGTGCATTACATCAATGATACAGCATTTATTCCAAGACAGAACAACAATAATCAAACGATGCAGAGAAATCATCAATCCAATGCTTTTTTTCATTCGTTTGATGAATGAGATTCGTTAAAATAACGCACCTATCTAATGTACTTGATCATACAATTAACGTAATCATTCATTGATATTATGGACGTCCATATTCATAGTATCGATAACCAGTGATGAATTGACGAAATGAATGCGTTCATTGGACCAATAAAGTCACTACTTTAGCATTTTATTTAGATGCCGATTTTTTCTGTGTATTTTAGAGACAGTAGAAAATCAGACATGTGAGAATTATCTTTTTTTTTTCTGGATATAATCTTAGATCTTCAGAATAGTAGGTGCTGCACTTCATATCTGGAAACATTACACGAGACCTGTCCCTAAGATATACGTATTATGACACAAACATTTTTTAAAAAAGTCGAATTTTGACAAAATTATGAAAAAATTCGATTTTATTTTTAATTTTCGAATGTATGACGTAATGGATTGTTACAAGCATTTTCATTACTTGCTGGGTTCGTATATCTCTGTCTGTCTTTTGGGTACCATAATTTGCAGTAGAATTTTCAAACAATTGCTGGTGTCCAATTGAGCTGAAATTCTACACACCTAAGAAACGATGACAATATAATAATAAAAGAAGTACCCCTCTTTCTCCCTTAAAAAAGCAAGTCTGTTGGGGTGCTCGGACCCCCTACTTTTCGAAAGAAGTTGCGAAAACTCGCGAAAATAAAATCCGTCCAATGATGAAATGCATCGGACCGTCAAAAAATTTGATTTCAAATTCCACCCTCACCACTTGAAAGCTAGTTAGATAATTCGTAGGATTTCGTGAACATTTACGACGAATTGGAACGTCGAAAGTAGCGGAGAAAAACGTTGTCAACAAATTTTGCGAACACTCACTATAATAAAATTAGAAAAACCCGTAAATATAGTGATAAACTTCGGGCCGTCGAATAATTTTCATAACTTGATCTGTTTGTATTCATATATACAAACAAAACATCTTATACACCTCCAAACTTTATACGTTCTAGAACAACACGCCTCAAATATCGGAGGCGAATTCGAGAAATCGGAGGCCAATACGAACGCATGAGGGTATCGTGTTCATTCTTCTTGTCATTTTATCAGAAGTTATAACAAAAATTTTTATGAGGAAGTTTTTTGTTAGGTATATCTGTACTGTTACAAGATGCCAGTAATGTGGCTTACGTGCCGAAAAGCTGTTTGGCCAGGGGAGGCAAAAAATTATATGTAGTGTATGAAAAACAAAGAACTTTCAGAAATTTCTATAATTTTTTTAATGCTTTCAGCGTGATATGTCATAACACTTGAGTTTCCAAGAAAATTTTAAATTAAACATTAACATTAAACATTAATAATTAAATTAAAGTTCTTTGTTTTATTTTTCACTTTTTAGCTCGATACTTTATAAACAAAATCTTGTTATCAAAGAGATTTCCTATATTTATTTCATTTTTCAAATAGGAATAGGAACCTATCAGGTGATACCTTATTTCGAAGATCTTTCAATTCCTTATTCAGTGATGTACACTTATGAATAGTTAATATCGACAGTATGACCAAAAAAAATTGATAACACATTACGTCAATACCGATGACTAACCCCTCTCAAATGTAAAAGTTGATTTTCTTCAGAATTTTCATCCTCTTAATTTGACAATAATTATTGAAAACACGAATTTGTCATATAATTAAGGAATTTTATTCTCCCTGTAGAAAAAAAATCATAGGAAAGTACATTTCGCTGAATATGATATGGAAATACTTTTAGAATGATTTCATTGATTACGTCATCCAGCCAATAGCTTTTTCACAAGAATTTTGAAACATAAGCACTAGATAAAAGAAAATTTAGCAGCATACTGAAAATACAGATTTGCACATTTTGAATATGAGAATCTGCCCCCACTCCCTACCTGGCACACGCATAGATCCAGTTCTGACGAGATGAAAATGGGGGGACGTGAACACTACCATTGAAAGTGATTGCTTTACCTACCGTAATTCACTACATGGATCCTCTCCATTTCCAATTATTCTTATTGCAGATAGGAGGGTAAAATTTTTCAAAACTATATTATTTGATGGTTAGATATTTTTCACTATTTTTACGGATTTTTCCGATTTTGTTTAGGCAAGTTTTCGCAAGAGTAGAGGGAGCACGCACACCCGCAGACATATTTTTCGTCGTGATTTTCCATATGTGAAACAGTTGAAAATTTTTCCGAATTTCTACACGTTCTGTATATAGCTTTCGAGGAGAGAAGAGGAGTAAATTTTTTTGATACCGTATTATTCAATGGTCAGATAATTTTCACTGTTTTTACGGACTTTTTCGATTTCTATTTCGCAAGTTTTCACAGTTTTTTTTTTGAGACAGGACAGGGGGCGAGCCCCCTGATCGATTTTTTTTCCATAATTATTTTCTATGTCTATGGCAAGACGCTAGACGCAAATCTTGCGTCTAGCTGTTGAGGGGGGCAGGAGTGGTGATTTTTTTTTAACTATAATATTCGACGGTCAGATATTTTTCAATATTTTTACCGATTTTTCCGATTTCAATTTAGCGAGTTTTCTTACATTTTTTGGGGAAAGGAGGGCATGCCTTCCTACCTAATTTAATATTTGCTTCAATTCTCTATCAAGCTCTCGGGGGGAACAGGGGGACAATTTCTTCCACATTAATGTATTGCCATCGGAACTGAACAAACAAGTGAAATTTCAATTCCATAGGATGAGAGAAAGGGGTTCTAATTCAGTTTAAAAGATTTGTACCCATTTAACAAACTCACACAAAGAGCAATTTATATAAAAGCTATTCAAAATAAAAATCGACCATTTGGATTTTTTCTGAAAGTCGCCTATTCGCGAAAAAAATTTTTTTTTTCCATAATTTTGCCCCTCACTGTATGTGCAACAATGAAGATCATCTTCAGAAACTAGTAATTATTTTCATGCTGAATGAAAAATTGTATGGTCTCTTGTAGTCTCAAAATTCGAGCCATTATTTCACCAAACTTTGATAACATATTTCATCTACTTCATTGTTCAAATAATACCTACACCATACGATCATCAAAAACACGAACCTTCCAAAAGATGAGGAATTGATTCGGAGCCAAATATGAAAATAGCGCTCCCCCACCAGCAGAAAAATCCTTTTTGAAGGTCAAATAAGTTTGGCAACACTGTCGGAGGTGATTTGGTAAAAATTCGTGTAGAAATATATACAGAAGAGGCCATTTCGCCACCTCCTATTCGGAGGAGAGCTGCATTGAAACTTATGTCAAAAATCTGTATATTTTGTGAAGCATTTTTCTCTTCCCCTCTCTTGGTGCTCGCATAGACGACATACATTATTTACTATTTGTATACAATATACACCTATAATGGTATTCCTTAGATAGGAGGCGTGGGTGCCTGTCCGGCGTATGGATGCACCTAAGATAGCCATGCACGTATATATACAGGGTGAGTCAGAATAAGACCGACAAACTCCGACTACAGATTCCTTGTCTCATTTTGAGATGAAAAGTTCCTATCAAGGTATGTCCTAAAATGCATCCCCTCTGAGATACAGGGTGTCAAAAGTGCGAAAAAAATTTAGATTTTTTTTTTCTCTAAAACTCCTGGAGAAAAAAATTTCAAACTTGGTACACTAATCAAGGTTTATCAACGTGATAATTTGAAGTTATAATTTTCAATTTTCGTAAACCAGTGGCGTAGTTACGATTGTATGTGGTCATATTTTCCTTCATATTTTCTTTGGACAACTGAATTGACAAATGAGCGTTTGACATCAGTTAGGCTCATCCATACTCAACCTAAAAGTCATAACATTCCATTTGCCTAAAACTGAAGGTTTCTGAGATATTTGCAAAAAACTGAAGAAATGTCCTGGGAAGAGACATAACATCATGTGTGCTATAATCGCATGATGCAACTTTATTATAACTTATAGGAATAATTGTCAACCTCTTGAACATTTTTCAATGTTGGGAGTATTCATAACATAGTACAGGTAAGTCAGAATGAGACCAACAAACTCCGTTTTTTTTATTCGTCATATTATTTGAACGAATTTTCTTTGGACAACTGAATTGATATATGAGCGTTTGGCATAAGTTAGGCTCATCGATACTCAACCGAAAAGTCATAACATTCTATGTGTCTAAAAGTGAAGGTTTCTGAGATAATTGAGAAAAAACTGAAGATATGTCCTTAGTATCAACGTAATTTTCTATGTGCAATAATCAAAAAAAAAAAAAACAAACCCAAATTCAAATTAATAATACTAAACTCAAATAAGAGTTTAGATCTGAACCAATTTTTGCGAAAAACCGAAGATTGATTTGTTGAATTTTATGTTGGAGTAGCATTTTTAGAGCCTTTTCTAATTGGTTTATCAAGGAAAATTAATCCATTCAGCATATGGTTTTGAAAAAGAACAAGAATAAAAAAATTGTGTATTTTTAATGCATTGATCAATGGAATACAAACTAGTCTGGAAGGTTTGACTTCCAGACTAGGTAGGAATTATCGAAAATCATATCGCTGGACCATACCTTCTTCCTCCAAGTTTGAATGGACAGAACTACCGAGCTTTTCTTGAATATGTTTTACCTGAGCTAATTGAAGAAGTACCGCTATTGGTTCGTCAAAGAATGTGGTTTCAATATGACGGAGCACCGGCCATTTTGAACGAATCGTTTGTCTATTTTTTGATGGAACATTCCATGATCAGTGGATAGGTAGACGTGGTCCCATACACTGGCCTGCACGTTCTCCGGATTTAACGTCACTAGACCGTTTTTTTTGTGGGGTTACCTTAAATCCCTGGTGTATTCGACACCTGTAGAATCTGTTGAAGATTTAACGGCAAGAATTTTAGCAGCATGTACGTTAATACAGGATACACCAGGAATATTCCAAAGCGTGCGACAGTCAATGATACGGAGATGCCAATTGTGTTTCTAACAAAATGGTGGTCCATTTGAACATTCACTTTGAGCCTTTTTTGTTTTTATGTTGTGTACCCTATAAACCGTTTCTATCATTTGAGTAGATATAAATACACAATAATTGTTTTTCTTCACCAAAAACATGATGATTGGAAAATATTTTCCTAAATAATTAAATAATTCGGTATGAAATGACTTTGATAATGATACTCCAACATAAAATTTAACAAATTAAAAGTAGGTACCTATTTACAGCTTTTCGCAAATATTATTTTAGGCTTTAACACTCCTCTAACAGGAGTATTATAATTTGAGGCTGGGTTTGTCAGTGGATCTTTCAGAATAATCATTATGCAAAAATGTATGGTCACATATCGGTGAATTTACGAAATCGATTCGTTCAAATATTATGACGAATAAAAAAACGGAGTTTGTCGGTCTCATTCTGACTTACATGTACTATGTTATGAATACTCCCAACATTAAAAAACGTTCAAGAGGTTGACAATTATTCCTATAAGTTATAATACAGTTGCATCATGCGATTATAGCACACAGGATGTTATGTCTATTCTCAGGACATATCTTCAGTTTTTTGCAAATATCTCAGAAACTTTCACTTTTGGGCAAATGGAATGTTATGACTTTTAGGTTGACTATGGATGAGCCTAACTGATGTCAAACGCTCATTTGTCAATTCAGTTGTCCAAAGAAAATATGACCACATACCATCGTAACTACGCCACTGGTTTACGAAGATTGGAAATTATAACTTCAAATTATCACGTTGATAAACCTTGATTAGTGCACCAAGTTTGAAATTCTTTTCTCCAGGAGTTTTAGAGAAAAAAAAATAAATCTAAATTTTTTTCGCACTTTTGACACCCTGTATCTCAGAGGAGATGCATTTTACGGCATACCTTAATAGAAACTTTTCATTTCAAAATGAGGCAAGGAATCTGTAGTCGGAGTTTGTCGGTCTTATTCTGACTCACCCTGTATATATGTATATATATATATATATATATATATATATATATATATATATATATATATATATATATAGGATTGATATGGCGAGGGGCAATATATGAAAATATAAGTTATAAGTTATTGGGTATAACCCTCAAAATGTTCTGCAACCGTAGACACGTGTTTCGAGCTTAAGCTCTCATCAGTACGGTAAAATCAAGTGCGAAGATGTACAACACTTGGATGTAAAAATAGAAACAAAGGAAGTCAACAACAGGAAGCCAACCACACATTTGTGGCTTCGGTTAGAAGACCTTGTGCTTACAAGGCAACAACTAATGTCACCACGGAGGCAGCTATAGCTACCAGCGTGACAATCCTACCCAGGAAAATACAAATAAGGATTGATATGGCGAGGGGCAATATATGAAAATATAAGTAGAAAAGTTATTGGGTATAACCCTCAAAATGTTCTGCAACCGTAGACACGTGTTTCGAGCTCAAGCTCTCATCAGTACGGTAAAATCAAGTGCGAAGATGTACAACACTTGGATGTAAAAATAGAAACAAAGGAAGTCAACAACAGGAAGCCAACCACACATTTGTGGCTTCGGTTAGAAGACCTTGTGCTTACAAGGCAACAACTAATGTCGCCACGGAGGCAGCTATAGCTACCAGCGTGACAATCCTACCCAGGAAAATACAAATAAGGATTGATATGGCGAGGGGCAATATATGAAAATATAAGTAGAAAAGTTATTGGGTATAACCCTCAAAATGTTCTGCAACCGTAAACACGTGTTTCGAGCTTAAGCTCTCATCAGTACGGTAAAATCAAGTGCGAAGATGTACAACACTTGGATGTAAAAATAGAAACAAAGGAAGTCAACAACAGGAAGCCAACCACACATTTGTGGCTTCGGTTAGAAGACCTTGTGCTTACAAGGCAACAACTAATGTCGCCACGGAGGCAGCTATAGCTACCAGCGTGACAATCCTACCCAGGAAAATACAAATAAGGATTGATATGGCGAGGGGAAATATATGAAAATATAAGTAGAAAAGTTATTGGGTATAACCCTCAAAATGTTCTGCAACCGTAGACACGTGTTTCGAGCTTAAGCTCTCATCAGTACGGTAAAATCAAGTGCGAAGATGTACAACACTTGGATGTAAAAATAGAAACAAAGGAAGTCAACAACAGGAAGCCAACCACACATTTGTGGCTTCGGTTAGAAGACCTTGTGCTTACAAGGCAACAACTAATGTCGCCACGGAGGCAGCTATAGCTACCAGCGTGACAATCCTACCCAGGAAAATACAAATAAGGATTGATATGGCGAGGGGCAATATATGAAAATATAAGTAGAAAAGTTATTGGGTATAACCCTCAAAATGTTCTGCAACCGTAGACACGTGTTTCGAGCCTAAGCTCTCATCAGTACGGTAAAATCAAGTGCGAAGATGTACAACACTTGGATGTAAAAATAGAAACAAAGGAAGTCAACAACAGGAAGCCAACCACACATTTGTGGCTTCGGTTAGAAGACCTTGTGCTTACAAGGCAACAACTAATGTCGCCACGGAGGCAGCTATAGCTACCAGCGTGACAATCCTACCCAGGAAAATACAAATAAGGATTGATATGGCGAGGGGCAATATATGAAAATATAAGTAGAAAAGTTATTGGGTATAACCCTCAAAATGTTCTGCCGTAGACACGTGTTTCGAGCTTAAGCTCTCATCAGTACGGTAAAATCAAGTGCGAAGATGTACAACACTTGGATGTAAAAATAGAAACAAAGGAAGTCAACAACAGGAAGCCAACCACACATTTGTGGCTTCGGTTAGAAGACCTTGTGCTTACAAGGCAACAACTAATGTCGCCACGAAGGCAGCTATAGCTACCAGCGTGACAATCCTACCCAGGAAAATACAAATAAGGATTGATATGGCGAGGGGCAATATATGAAAATATAAGTATATATTTGTATTTTCCTGGGTAGGATTGTCACGCTGGTAGCTATAGCTGTCTCCGTGGCGACATTAGTTGTTGCCTTGTAAGCACAAGGTCTTCTAACCGAAGCCACAAATGTGTGGTTGGCTTCCTTTGTTTCTATTTTTACATCCAAGTGTTGTACATCTTCGCACTTGATTTTACCGTACTGATGAGAGCTTAAGCTCGAAACACGTGTCTACGGTTGCAGAACATTTTGAGGGTTATACCCAATAACTTTTCTACTTATATATATATATATATATATATATATATATATATATATATATATATATATATATATATATATATATATATATATATATATATATATATATATATATATATATATATATATATGTTCGGAAAGGTTTCCGCGGTCAGAAATATGTACATTACTAAGTTCATGGGTTGAACCGCGTTGAGAGTTTATAACTCGACGTTTCGGCTCCTGCTTTGGAGCCATTTTCAAGAGTGTGACTGCGAGGCCTCTATCTGCCTACTCCTCGAGTCGTGGTCTTGAGAGATATCAAGGTCTCAACCTGCCTACTCCTTGATCTCAAAAGACGATCCGATGTTGGTTGCACTGTAGTATTTATAGGTGGTTGGCTACCTGGAGGTGGGCGGGTCTTACGGGTTTTCTCGTTTGTTTTGTCTGCTGGTGCCTGCTGTGTAGTTGGAGTTGATGGGATAATAATTGATTGCGGATAAGTTTCACGTGGCCTGGTAATTACGGTTGGAAGAAGGGGCTTCCAAATGGGGTTCAATTTACGGCTATCATCTTTAATGTTCAGGCAATCAGGCCGTTTTTCGATTTCGATGGCTTCTCTGATAAAATGAGAAGTTCTTGAACGTACTGGGGCGATGGTTTTCGTTTTCTCGAAATCTATGGGGTGACCCGTTTGGATGAAATGAAGAGCTAATGCGGAGCTGGTGTCTCGATTTCTAACTGAAAGGGAGTGTTGATAGGATCGAAAATGGATCTGTTTCGAAGTTTCTCCTATATAAGAGTGGGGGCAGATAGAACTGGGAATTTCGTAAATACCATGGTCTTCGATGTGAATTTTGTCTTTTGTTGGTCTGATGAGGTGTGATAGTTTTTGTTCTGTGGTAAAGATGGTTTTGATATTTGCTTTTCTGAAAAGTCGACTGATTTTGTCCGTCACCCCTTTGATGTAAGGGAAGAAGACTTTGGATGGACGGTCTTCAACTTGTGGTTCGTTTGTGGTTACTAATGGTTTCTGAAGCTGTTTTTGGATGTTTCTGTCTATGTGGTCTGGTCTGTATCCGTTTTATAGGAGAGCTTGTTTTACGTTGTGAAGTTCGGATTGTCTGTTGTGGTCGTCGGTTAGTCGGATGGAGCGAGATATTAGAGTATTTACGACTGAGTTGAGTTGTGAGGGATGATGGTGGGACTTGGAGTTGAGATATCGGTTGGTGTGGGTGGGTTTTCTATAAACCGTGTACGAGAAACCTTGTTGAGGATTTTTAGTGATTTGTACATCTAAGAATGGCAGAGTTGAATTGCTTTCTATCTCCATCGTGAAGCGAATGTCTTCAACAAGTTGAAGACCGCCAATCCAAAGTCTTCTTCCCTTACATCAAAGGGGTGACGGACAAAATCAGTCGACTTTTCAGAAAAGCAAATATCAAAACCATCTTTACCACAGAACAAAAACTATCACACCTCATCAGACCAACAAAAGACAAAATTCCCAACGAAGACCATGGTATTTACGAAATTCCCTGTTCTATCTGCCCCCACTCTTATATAGGAGAAACTTCGAAACAGATCCATTTTCGATCCTATCAACACTCCCTTTCAGTTAGAAATCGAGACACCAGCTCCGCATTAGCTCTTCATTTCATCCAAACGGGTCACCCCATAGATTTCGAGAAAACGAAAACCATCGCCCCAGTACGTTCAAGAACTTCTCATTTTATCAGAGAAGCCATCGAAATCGAAAAACGGCCTGATTGCCTGAACATTAAAGATGATAGCCGTAAATTGAACCCCATTTGGAAGCCCCTTCTTCCAACCGTAATTACCAGGCCACGTGAAACTTATCCGCAATCAATTATTATCCCATTAACTCCAACTACACAGCAGGCACCAGCAGACAAGACAAACGAGAAAACCCGTAAGACCCGCCCACCTCCAGGTAGCCAACCACCTATAAATACTACAGTGCAACCAACATCGGATCGTCTTTTGAGATCAAGGAGTAGGCAGGTTGAGACCTTGATATCTCTCAAGACCACGACTCGAAGAGTAGGCAGATAGAGGCCTCGCAGTCACACTCTTGAAAATGGCTCCAAAGCAGGAGCCGAAACGTCGAGTTATAAACTCTCAACGCGGTTCAACCCATGAACTTAGTAATGTACATATTTCTGACCGCGGAAACCTTTCCGAACATTTTATTCGCCTCTATGGGGAGGAACTATTTTCACTGACTAAGATCTACAGCACTCTCCTTCAGAGAAAATCTCGTTTGCTCTGCGACCTTGTCTTCTTGAAATCCTGTCGAGACCACAGCGTCATTCCAAAAGGCTTAATGCTGAAACACCACACCAAATCCGCATCTATTTCCAGAATCCTCAGGCACACGGGTTTCGCTCTCCTTAGAAACCACATCCAGACCACCAGACATAATTTACACAGAACGAATTCCAAATTACTTCAAGTTCACCTTCAAGAGGTGGCAACGCCGTGAACTAGTAAATATTAATTAGGCTCTGATATTAAAACTGTAAATTTAGTGGAAGAATTGGAAACAAAAGTTGGAAAACTGTGTAGTGAAACAACCTGTTCCTATATTCACTGTGTAAGGAAAAGTCAGAAACTCCAGGTTTGTCCTTGTTGTTAATCTATGACCAAAACAATAGCAGTATATGCGAAGGTGACCTTTGACCTATAGTGTAGCAGTAAGAAGTCACTATCCTGCGGAACCCAATAACACACAAGGTTGCCAAATCAAAAAATATTCTCTGACTACCTGAATGATTTTAATAAAGAAGGCAGCGAAATAAATATGACCGAGAAGCTACCAAAACTCCCTGAAGATCAGAAGCAATTATATGAATTGTTGATGCAGGCCAATGAAAAGCAAACGGAGGAAATCAAAAAAGAGATAAAAAATACTACGAACTCATTGCAGATAGCATTAAACAAAGCAAATCAAGAAGTAGATTATTTGAAGAAAAGGTGTGAAGAACTCGAGAAACAAAACAAAAAGAATAACATTGTAGTTTTTGGTATTCAAACTGAAGAAGGAGAAGACAAAGAATTATTGAACAAAACTAGGGTTATTCTGAACACAACTCTAGAATCCAACATCAAGGAAGAAAATATACAGAATATCTACAAACTGGGAAAAGGAAAAAAGGCACCAGTATTAGTAGAGTTCGTCACATACCTGAAAAAAAAGTCCCTATATAATAGTATAGATAAACTAAAGGAACTCAATAAAAAGGGATTCTCAATTTCGAACGACCTTACTAAAGAGGAAAGAGAAACTTTGAAAGTCTTAAAGTATAACCAGCAGCAGGCTCGTAAACAAAATTTCGACGCGAAAATAAAAGGACTGAAACTAATAATAAATGGAAAGCCTTACTCAATAGAAGAACTGGAAGATATAACTTGGAAAAACAGCCATAGTGAACACCAAGAAAATACACAGGAAGACACCAGTGAGAGTGAGAGTACTAGTGGAAGTGAAGAAGAGAAGAAAGAAAATAAAGAAAAAACGAAGAAAAGAAAGAAAGATAGAACTGAACCTAGCCCAGTATATACAAGGAGTAAGAAGAATAAATGTTGAAAAAAAAAAAAAGTCATCAGTAAGTCAAAAAAATGAATCCTTATATTAGAGACTTCCTTTATGATAAGATAGACAATTTCCAATTGAAAAATGCAAGCGAAGTGAAACAAGTTTTTGATGTTAATAAACAATGTTCTAACTTTAAAATTATGCATAATAATATTAGAAGTTTATCAAAGAATTTAGATGAATACAAAATTTTTTTGTCGGAATTAGATTATAGTATTGATTGTATTGTATTCACAGAGACATTACAGATACCAGATATTAGCATTTTCAAAATACCAGGTTACATTTCGATTTATAATTCTGGAACATTAAATAGAAATGACGGTGTCATAGTATTCATCAAATCTGAACTATATAGATCACATAAAATTTTAGATATAAGCAATAGCAAATTAATCCAAATAAAGGCAGTCATTAATGACGAAATTATAATAATAAATTCATTATATAGATCACCATCCATTCGAAATATAGAGGAATTTGTGGAAGATCTGGAAAATATTTTAAAAAATAATACAGATAATTTCAAATATAATTTAATTATAGGGGATATGAACATTGATCTTCTTGATCCTGATAATGACTCTCAAAACTACTTAAACGTTCTCAATGAATATGGCTTTATTTCTGCAATAAACACAATAACAAGACCCTCGTCTGCTACATGTATAGATCACATTTTTGTGAACTCTAAAAGTAATGATTATGATACAATATTATCTACTACAATAGAAACCTGCGTGACAGACCACTTTACTACAGCTATACAAATCGTTCTCCCAAACAGACTCAGTAAAACACGAAATAATCCAAGAACTTGTAGACAAATAAATGAACTGAAATTTAAAAATATAGTTGGTGAAACAAACTGGTCAGAAATATTCTCCTGCGAGGACTTGGACCTGGCAGTATGCAAATTCATGAATATTATTCAAAATGCCATAAAAATTTCAGAACGATACATTAAAATAAGTAATAAAAACTTCAGGAAAAAAGAATGGATAACGGGGTCTTTGGTTAAATCGGTAAACAACAAAAATAAATTATATAAGAAGCATCTGAGAGAACCAAACAATGAAAATTTGAAAAATGAATATAACCAGTACAAAAATATACTTAGTAAACTGATCAAAAGTGCCAAAGTAACATATTATAAAAACAAGTTAACAGAAAACAACAATTCGAGAAGTATATGGAAAACCATAAATGAACTGCTCAAAAACACCAAAAATATCGGAACTATTTCCCAGGTAAAATTAGGAAATGATTTAATCAACGATCCTGAGAATATTGCACAACATTTTAATGACTTTTTTATAAATATAGGTAAACAGTTATCAGCAAAAATCAAACAAGACAATCATTACCAAGAGAATAGAACATTAAATCAAAACTCAATTTTCCTTTTTCCAACAGAAGAAACTGAAGTTATGAATATTATTCTAGAACTCAAAAATAAAAAATCTCCTGGCCCCGATGGGATAAAATCTGAACTGATCAAATTAATAGCACCATACATCATAAAGCCACTTGTACATATCATAAACAAGACCTTGAATGTCGGCCACTTTCCAACTTTATTTAAGATCTCAACTGTTATACCAATCTTCAAAAGTGGTGATAATACCGAAACAACCAATTACCGACCAATTACACTTATATCCAATTTCAGCAAAATCCTTGAAAAAGTTATCAAAAATAGGCTGATTAGCTTCATGAAGAAGCACAAAATATTATCTGAAAGGCAATTTGGGTTCCAGGAAGGCAGGTCCACTCAAGATGCTATACTAGAACTGACACAAAAAATATACAAGTCTGTTGATGGAAAAAGACCATGCATAGGCGTGTTCCTAGATCTAGCAAAGGCGTTTGATACTGTCGACCACCAATTACTCTTAAAAACTCTAGAAGAGATAGGCGTAAGAGGTACAGCACATGCACTCTTCAATTCATATCTTACGAACAGATCTCAACAAGTCAAAATACAAGACTCATATAGCGAAAAGCAAATTGTTCCATGTGGAGTACCTCAAGGGACGGTGCTGGGACCAATGCTCTTCACAATTTACTTAAATAATATATTCCTCGTTGAAACCAGAGGTCATGTTATAAGTTTCGCAGACGATACAGCAATAATCTATGAAGATAAAACATGGACTGATCTAAAAACGAAAATAGAGAGCGACCTTCCACAAATTAAAAAATGGTTCGATAACAGATTACTATCAATTAATTTAAAGAAAACCTTCTACGTCCCTTTCTGTAGTTATACAAACCATTTGCCAAATTATGACAACCTATCCTTCCAAGGTAACCTACAAATTAAAAAAACACATTCTATTAAATACCTAGGAATCATTCTAGATAGCCATCTTAGATGGGATCACCACATAAATCAGTTAATGAAAAAACTGAGATGTGTAATCTATAAGATCAAACAGTTTTCAGATATACTCGAAGAAAAACATATGCGAATGCTATATCACTCTCTTTTCGAACCACATCTTACATATGGTATTATAGGTTGGGGAGGAGGATCAAATGTATATTTAACAAAAATTGAAGTCATACAAAAACGGTTACTTAAAATAATTTATAAAAAAAATTCACGATATCCAACAGACCAACTTTACTCAGAAACAAAAGTGTTTGACGTTAAGCAATTATTTTTTATTAGCATTGCCATATATCAGTACATTAATAAACATGATTTAAGAACTAAATATTACAGGCACGATATCAGAGGACAAAATCAGTGTCTGGTTCCATTCATGCATAAATCGATTGGTCAAAGATGTTACAGTTACTTGGGACCAAGCATTTTTAATCATCTACCAGAAAGCCTAAGACTAGAGACACAATTAAAACATTACAAAAAAAAACTGAAAAAGTATGTCTCAGAAATACCAAGATTGAAGGTCCATGGAATTATAGATAAATGAGATAATAATTATAATAATTATGAATTGAACATAAAAAAAAAAAAAAAAAAAAAAATAAAAAATAAAAAAAAATAAAAAAAAAAAAAAAAAAAAAAAAAAAATGATAAAAAAAAAAAAATTAAATTTATATTTATAAATGTTATATTATAGATGTAGTCAATTAATTAATATAGTCAAAAACTAGTGTTGTCAATCACTCATATATATACGATGAGAAAGTCATCAAAAATATTGTGTATTGTACATTGTGTATTGTATTGTTATATTTCTTATATTTTTACATTTTTATATTTACATTTACGAACATGATATATGTGCTGCTGTTTAGAAACCTACAAACAAGTATTTCGGTACTTCGTAGGAAACTCAATATTTATTTATTAGTCCATACATTCATATTCCTGTATATTGATGTTATTGAAAATGAATAAATATTATTATTATTATTAAATCCATTCCTTCAACATTCATTCAACAATATGGGACACTTTCGATCGCATCTCTCACCAAAAAGCTCTCCACATCTCCTCCCAAAAAACTGAGACCCAAAAACGGAAGCTCTCCCGACTCATCGAAGTCCAGAACCCAAATCCGCCCACCCACTCGGACATTCAAGTCGTCAAGAACGTATCTGATTTTCCCATTTCTGATGCTGCACACTCAGCTCTTGCCAAAGGATTCAATTTTGCCGTCACCCCCAAAACCATTCCGGTAGAAAAGATCATTACCCAAACCGAAGAAGCCCTATTCAATCTACCAAGAAACGACGCCGAAAACATCAGGCGCGAAGTGGCCAAAATCTTATCTTCAGCCAAACCCCCTTCCACAAACCTTCGATCCGCTGAAAGACACGCCCTCAAAGAATTAAATCAAAATTCCGACATAGTCATTCTTCCAGCCGACAAAGGAAATACAACCGTCATCCTAAATTCGTCGGTTTATTTCGACAAAATGAACTCCCTTATCAGTACAGATGAATACAAGAAAGTCCCCAATGATCCCACCACATACCTGGAAAAAACAACAAAATCCCAGATCAATAAATCAAACCTTCCATCCGACGTCAAGTCCCTATTAATACCGAAGGAGAGATCCTCTCGAATCCCAAAAATATATGGCCTTCCTAAAATTCACAAAATCGGAACCCCTCTCAGACCCATTGTCAGTGCATTCAACTGCCCAACCCAACGCTTAGCGAAACATCTTTCTAACATTCTTCAACCTATAGTTGAAATATCCGAATCCCACGTGAAAAACTCCTACCACTTCATCAATCGAATTAAGGAATTCAACATATCTAACTCCGACATCCTAGTCAGCTTCGACATCGGCTTTCTTTTCACCAACATCCCTATTGACGAGACCCTCACCATATTACAAAACAAGCACGACATATCACAAGACATCCTCACTCTAATCAAACATTGTATGTCCAACACATACTTCACCTTCCAAAACTCTTTTTATAGGCAAATCAAAGGTGGCCCTATGGGATCCCCTCTCTCACCTGCGATTGCCAATATATTCATGGAAGATTTCGAAACCAAAGCCCTTTCATCAGCCACTCTTCAACCTTCCTGCTGGTTACGATACGTTGATGACACTTTTGTCATCTGGCCCCACGGGAGAGATACCCTGGATTCTTTCCTGACCCATCTGAACGAAGTACACCCTTACATTCGCTTCACGATGGAGATAGAAAGCAATTCAACTCTGCCATTCTTAGATGTACAAATCACTAAAAATCCTCAACAAGGTTTCTCGTACACGGTTTATAGAAAACCCACCCACACCAACCGATATCTCAACTCCAAGTCCCACCATCATCCCTCACAACTCAACTCAGTCGTAAATACTCTAATATCTCGCTCCATCCGACTAACCGACGACCACAACAGACAATCCGAACTTCACAACGTAAAACAAGCTCTCCTACAAAACGGATACAGACCAGACCACATAGACAGAAACATCCAAAAACAGCTTCAGAAACCATTAGTAACCACAAACGAACCACCGTCCATCCAAAGTCTTCTTCCCTTACATCAAAGGGGTGACGGACAAAATCAGTCGACTTTTCAGAAAAGCAAATAGCAAAACCATCTTTACCACAGAACAAAAACTATCACACCTCATCAGACCAACAAAAGACAAAATTCCCAACGAAGACCATGGTATTTACGAAATTCCCTGTTCTATCTGACCCCACTCTTATATAGGAGAAACTTCGAAATAGATCCATTTTCGATCCTATCAACACTCCCTTTCAGTTAGAAATCGAGACACCAGCTCCGCATTAGCTCTTCATTTCATCCAAACGGGTCACCCCATAGATTTCGAGAAAACGAAAACCATCGCCCCAGTACGTTCAAGAACTTCTCGTTTTATCAGAGAAGCCATCGAAATCGAAAAACGGCCTGATTGCCTGAACATTAAAGATGATAGCCGTAAATTGAACATCGGATCGTCTTTTGAGATCAAGGAGTAGGCAGGTTGAGACCTTGATATCTCTCAAGACCACGACTCGAGGAGTAGGCAGATAGAGGCCTCGCAGTCACACTCTTGAAAATGGCTCCAAAGCAGGAGCCGAAACGTCGAGTTATAAACTCTCAACGCGGTTCAACCCATGAACTTAGTAATGTATATATATATATATATATATATATATATATATATATATATATATATATATATATATATATATATATATATATATATATATATATATATATATATATATATATATATATATATATATATATATATATATATATATATAACAACAACTAACGTCGCCACGGAGGCAGCTATAGCTACCAGCGTGACAATCCTACCCAGGAAAATACAAATAAGGATGGATATAGCGAGGGGCAATATATGAAAATATAAGTAGAAAAGTTATTGGGTATAACCCTCAAAATTTTCTGCAACCGTAGACACGTGTTTCGAGCTTAAGCTCTCGTCAGTACGGTAAAATCAAGTGCGAAGATGTACAACACTTGGATGTAAAAATAGAAACAAAGGATTGTCACGCTGGTAGCTATAGCTGCCTCCGTGGCGACGTTAGTTGTTGCCTTGTAAGCACAAGGTCTTCTAACCGAAGCCACAAATGTGTGGTTGGCTTCCTGTTGTTGACTTCCTTTGTTTCTATTTTCACATCCAAGTGTTGTACATCTTCGCACTTGATTTTACCGTACTGACGAGAGCTTAAGCTATATATAGATATATATATATATATATATATATATATATATATATATATATATATATATATATATATATATATATATATATATATATATGTATATAATATATACATATATATATATATATATATATATACTCATAATTTTTGTAATATGGCACCATTTATGGATAAAAATTGTCTTCACCGCACCCAATTTTACGTTATGGCTCCCGACTTCGGGTGCTGGTACGTTCACCTTGAAAACATTTTTCTATGAACGTAAATAAGCATTTAGGATCGTCTGACGGAATATTGGGTGGGTGTCAGGTGGACAGTAATTCTGAATGAACATATTGATCAGTTCTACAATTTTCCGATAGGGGGCGCTGCGTTTCATACAAGTGTATGTAAAAATAAAAATAATCTCAAAGTGGCACCAACCATATATGGTCACATTTTGGCACCAGAAATTTGGCAACGCCAATTTCTTTGTCATAAACTGATTCATTTTTAAATAACGGGCACTGTGCAATAAAACGTATTTGAGTTCCACTTGTTGATCAGGTAGCACCTGTCGCACGTGGTGTATTGCGTCATACAGTGTTCGGACACGACATTTCGAAAATCACGAATTGACAGTTTGTGTTTTTAATCATTATGAAGAAAATAAATATTCCTGTTTCTTTAAGGAGCAGAAAGCTTGTGGAGAAGTGTCTAACAAAAGGTAAGTGAAATTTGTATTGCTAATGAATTGCATGACAATATAGGTAGAATTCAAAATAAAGGTTTGCTATATTTTAGAAACGAATGAAACATAATTCATTAGGTTGAGATACAATAATAAATGAATATATTCGACGGGTTCGAATGTTATTTCTTTCATTATCATCAATACCTTAGAAAACAGGGGTGGAAACTTTCCATTAGCCCGCCCGGGTGTTATTCAATGGTCACTTACACCTATAACTTCTTTGTTTTTTTAAATAAACGTTTGAAATTTGGTGTGAAGGTAAATGAAATATACCGGGTGTCCGCTCGACCATATAATTTTTGGTTTAAAAAAAAATTAAATGAAATTTGGAGAATCTGCAAGAGAAATAAAACTGCCCTCCCTTTATACCGCGGGGTGTTATTCAATAGTCACTCACACCTATAATTTCGTTGTTTTTTTAAATAAACGTTTGAAATTTGGTGTGAAGGTAAATGAAATATACCGGGTGTCCGCTCGACCATATAATTATTGTTAAAAAAAAATTTAATGAAATTTGGAGAATCTGCAAGAGAAATAAAACTGCCCTCCCTTTATACCGGGGGGTGTTATTCAATAGTCACTCACACCTATAATTTCTTTGTTTTTTTGAATAAACGATTGATATTTGGTGTGAACGTAAATGAAATATACCGGGTGTCCGCTGAAGGTGGCTCGTCCCCATAATTTTTTGGCTCTAAAAAATGTAAATGAAATTTGGAGAATCTGCAAGAGAAATAAAACTGTGTTTTTTGACTGGTAACTCAAGTTCATGCAACTTCCGGTTTCACAGGATGTGACGTAAATTTTCGATTGTTAAATGAGACACCCATTTTATTTTCACTTCTTTTGTCTCCACATGACATTCTGATTACAACCATGTACTTCCCTTTTTGTATGCAATTTTTTTTTCAATTTTAAAATTTATTTTTCATTCCAGAGTGCTATGATTACTTTCAAATCACTAATATCAGATCTAAACTTTTGGGAAAAAGACAAGTTCACTGTTTTCGGTCAAAATGTATGTGCTATCTAAATTTTAATTTTTGTATTGAAATTACAAATTATTCTCGTCGGGTCAGGAAAAATGATCATTTTATTAGAATTAATTTGATACCGCACAACAATAGGTTTTCAACAAACTTTAAAAAACTATTAAAAAACTTAAAAAATAACGTTAGATCTTTCTTAAAATACAGCATCTTATGGTTTTTATTGAGATTTAAATACATCAAGCAACCTATGACAAACACAACTTATAAACAAAAACATTGAAGAAGTCGACATCTTTTAAAGAGAAACATTCTCAATTGAAAATTGAATCAATACATGACTCCTCTGGAAATGGAAAAAACCCTACGATAAAATTAAAGTTACATTATTGTAATATCTAACAGAAAACAACTACTTCCCCGGCAAAAGCCACGCTGGATATTGAACTACATCTGATAGATATTGAGAAAGACCCTATATAACTTGAGAGAAAAAATCTGAAAGTGAAACTTTGCATTTTCATTCAGATAGTTGATTATTCATTAAATGTCCAGTTTCCATTGGAGATAAGGAAGAATGTTATTCAGAAGTATCACTCACAGAAAATCGCTCATTCCATTGATGCGTGAATAATTACATCTCTTTCGCTAGGCCTCCAATACATTTTGGTCGACAAAAATCTATTTCAATATCTATCAGATGTAGTACAATGTCCAGCGTGGCTTTTGCCGGGGAAGTAGTTGTTTTCTGTTAGATATTACAAAAAAGTAACTTCAATTTTATCGTAGGGTTTTTTTCCATTTCCAGAGGAGTCATGTATTGATTCAATTTTCAATTGAGAATGTTTCTCTTTAAAACATGAATCCCTTCCAAGAGAGGTTATCTTGTACGATGGAAAACAGCGACTAAATTCCAACTTTCAGTCGCAGATGATTCCACAACTGACTTTATGAACATCCTGTTCATATTTTCAATGAAATCGACATCTTATTTTACCTCACTTCTGCGAAAGTAAATTATTTTTTAATCTCAAAAATACTTCCTTTTTGAGAATCTAAGGTAATCTTTTAAAGTTTCATAACGGAAGTGTGCAGTATTAAATTAATCGTAATAAAATGCATTTTTTTTCCTAACGAGCCATCATGTTGCCATTTACAAAAGAAGTAGAAATTTAAAAATTCAATTTCACATAGACTATTATGACCCATAAAAGTAAAGTTGTATTACCCACAATTTTAGGACTGAAATAAATGATTTGAAGATATCCTAGGCACTCTAGAATAAAAAATAAATCTTATAATAAAATAGAAATTTGGTTACAAGTAACACATGGTTGTATTCAGTATGTCATATGGAGACAAAAGAAGTGCAAGTATACCTGGTGTCCCATTAAAAAATCAAAATTTTATGTCACTTCTGGTGAAACCGGAAGATGCATGAAGCTGTTACTTTTGAAAAAAATGCAGTTTTATGTCGTATACATATTCTCCAAATTTCATTCCATTATCTCCAAATTTAAAAAAGTTATAGGGGCGAGCCACTTTCTGCGGACACCCGGTATATGGATTTCTTGTAAAATTTAAGAAAGTGGTTCAATTTCTTGGGTCTATAAGTAATATCTGTGATTAACTTTTCTACTAATTTAATATTTCTGTAAACTTATAGATACCGATGAAAATTCATTTGATGAGTCAGCTCCGTATGCTACAGATGGTAGCGATAATGAATATTTTCCATCTACATCTAACCCAAGTAGCGATGAAAGTGTGAGTAACAAAAAGTTCGTTACGGTGAACAGTTTTTTGTTTTGTTTCTGTAATAGGTTAATATGATTTTAATGCATTGATAGGTTTGCTCGTTACCGAAAAATTCTGAAGGCGATCTTGAAACAGATTCAGCACATTCAATGTACAGGAGCAATATACCTAACATTAATATAATTTCGCAAATAATTATACCTAAATCTAATAAGGTTAGTAAACCTATATAGAGGGTGAGCCAGCAAAAACGAATCACAGCAAAATTCTTATATTCAATTTTTTTTCCTTCGAACCCGTAAATTTTTGTATGGAAGGAGACACCTTTTCATCCCCAAAACCTATACAATTTTAACTAAGAATAGAGAACGAGTTATACGGTACCTCCTCAAAATTGTATTTTGATCCTCATAAGAACACCAAATTTACCTATAATTCCTGTCAATGAGACTGCTTATCAAAATATTGTCTTTCAAGTAAATGAACTAGCAAAGTAATAACTTCTTAAATTCAAAAGGCTACTCTATTTAGAGACGATTATCCAAAACCTATAACTTTCTTCAATATTTTGACAAGTTCTCACAACATACGACCCTCAAAATTGGGAATTGTAATAAGGGCCGAAAGACCTTTATAATTATATAATACATCCATTTCTATCAAACAAGGTTTAGGGCTGAACCTCACCCCATTTTGAGAGTTGAAGTGATATATTGAAATTGTGCTCAAAAGACGACCCCTTCGAATGGAAATTGACGGGTTTAAGCTATTTTTGAATGATGGCTAATATAAGAAGTTGGCCATGTTACTTTTTCGCTGGCCCACCTTACATGTTATGAAGTTGAAATTGCGATATTTAATTATAATATTTTCTAGTTGGCGTTAGAAGTAATCTCAAATTATGATCCAGTTAGTTGGGAATTCGATAATAGTTTGAGTGTAAGCCCGCGTATAAAAACAGTTATAAACAAAATTAATCATCATTAATATTTCAGAACGGACATTCAATGATCGATGATGATACTCTTAAAAGAATATCGACCTTTTTTCAGAAGAAACTGGAAATTGACAGTAGGAAACAAATTACCAAAAAGGTATGACACATTGACATATTTTATTAGATTGGTTAGTTGGTATTCTTTTTTTCAAAATAGCAGTGAATTTGTTGAAACTTTGGAAAACGTACATTTTCATTTCAGATTTTGATTGGAATATATCTATTTAGACACGAAATATCTTTGCTTCTGTACATGATAGAAAAAATAATAATACAAATACTTAGTTTCAAGAACTGTATTTAGTGGAAATGTATTTAAATATACAGGTAGTTTCAAAGGTACATTTTTTTATATGAACTCAATTTTTTCAAACAGAACATGCTATACATTTTTCCAAATTTGTCTTTCTGTCTTTTTTAAAATTCCAATCCTGAGCCGACTGCAGTCCTTTTTATCACCCAGATTTTCAGTCTAATGATTTTTTAAAAATCTGACACCATTATCTGAATCAAAGCCACGCAAAATTTCTGTTGAAAGTAAGAAAAATGATTTTTCATTTTTCAAGATACCAAAGTTAGGTAAAATTCAAAATTGAACGCCACTAGGCAAGTCAAGAATGCCATGAATTGATCTCAAAACAGTTGAATTTCGTTGACGACCTCCCAAGGACAGAGGTAGACTAGCTTGTACTTTTTAACAAATTCAGCATTTATATTAATATTGCGATCCTTTAGAAAATTGCACCATGCATATTTCTCAATTAGACATTATTTACAAAATCAATAAAATTCAACTGTTTCAAAATTAATTTCATGCCACACCTAATGGCTTACAATTTTGAATTTTACCCAAATTTGGGACCTAGTCGAATGAAACATTTAGTATATTTTTCGTTAAGATTTTACGCAAGGGAGTTTTTTGTGGTACTGATTAACGATAAAGGATCAAATTTTAAATAAAATGTCGCTTGGTTATATCGGGAAATAAAAAATCGCAGCCGGACCTATATTTGGCTTTTAAAAGTCATAGTAGAGCCAAAACAAGCAATTTCCGAAGACCATTCAAACGAAAATAAAAAAATTGTATCGATCATTGAAAAAATGTAAGATTTTGAGAATAGCTCATAGGCCTGGAAAACAATTTCGAATTCAATAAAATTAATTATTTTTAGAAAACACTATACGACTCGCCGTTGCTTATGAAAAACAAATATAAGAAGACTCTCTGCAAATTTTGTGATCAAGAGGTGATTTCAAGGCATTTGGGAAGAAAACATAAAGATGAGCTTGAGGTAAAAGAAATAATGACTAAAAAGCCAAACTGTAAGGAGAAAAAACAAATGCTTTTACTAATTCGAAACCAAGGATGCTTGGATGACGGGTTGAGGGGAAAAATTATGCCTAAAAAATATAAACCTGGCGAAGAAGTGAACGAACTGAATTATGCGTTATGCAAATACTGCAAAGGGTTTTTTAAGCGGCTATACTTGAGCCGACATGTGAAGAAGTGTTTTGCAAAACCAACAGGGTCTAAAGACGTATCTCACCCTTTGACTGAATCCTATATATATCTGGCTTGTCAGAAAAAATACGGGGAAATATTAAGTAAACTTCAAGTAAAAAAAGAAATTTTTGAGAGAATGCACGCTGATGAAATTACTCGAACTGCAAGTAATGATATTTTGATCATTTATTATGGAGAGGATTTACTCAAAAAAATTAAAATGAAAAGACGTTTTTATCATATTTCCAACAGAATTCGTGAATGTGCTAAATTTCTTATTGAAATGAAAAAAATTAAACCTTATGATAATCTTTTGTCCGTTTTAAGACCAGAAAATTTTGACAATACTATTGAGGCTATTAAGTCACTTTCAAGGTATGATATTTCCAAGAGAAATTTTGGAGCAGCATCGCTGGCATTACATTTCAGAACCAATCTTACTAACTTATGTGATTTGGCAGTTAAACTAATTCTAAGAAGAAAAATTCCTCATTTTTACCAAGATATTGATAAAACATTAATAGAACTTGAAAGGTTCAAGAACTTAGTGGATACTCAGTGGGCTACTGAAATTGGTAGTTTGGCACTGAAGGATTTGAATGAGAAGTCGGCGGTGAAGCCCAAGTTGCTGCCAATAACCGAAGATATAGTTAAGTTTGCAAAATTAATTGACGATAAAACTGAGGAAGCGTATAAAATACTTTTGCAAAATAGAATGGATAGAGGGTCATACAGAATTCTCGTGGAAACGGTACTGGTGGCTACGATTTTGCACAACAGAAGAAGAGTGGGAGATGTTCAATACTTGGAGTGGCCTTCATTGAAAGTACAATTTGAGACAGAAAATACTATTTTACATACAGAAATAGCTAGTTCATTAACAGAAAATGAGAGGATTTTAACCAAAAATTATAAAAGAATAGTGTCAATAGGAAAAGGCAGTAGGCCCGTTACAATTTTAATTCCAAAAAAGATGTTTAAATATTATAAACTTTTATTAACACTTAGAGAAGAGCCTTGGTTTCCAATCGAGAACACTTATTTTTTTACGTATCCTGACTCGAAATTTTGGATTGATGGTTGTTCTGTTATCCGAAAATATGCAAATTTATCCAATGCCAAATATTAATAACATCATGTAAGTTGAGGAAACATATTGCAACTGTCACACAGCTTCTCAATTTACAAACGAATGAAATTGACCAACTGGCTGAATTTATGGGTCATACAACCAAGACGCATGAAAGTTTTTACAAGTAAGTTTTTTATATAATAACTCCAACAGTCCAGCTAAACTTACTGTTGAGATTAAAAACTAAATTTTATGAAATGTGTGCTATCCAAAATAATTAACCTAGATTTTGTTAAGAACCGTTGAAGTGTTAGAAGCGTTCGATAATGTTGGATGGATGTTGTAACTTTGAGTACATATGTGCTTTTATAAAAGACATCTTGGTAATTTTTTTCAAATACCGTGAAAACTGCAATAATTTAGTGGCTTACAACATATTTTTTTTATAACAAATATCAAGAATTTTTTTAATATTCAATATGTGCGCAAATACGGTCATTTTGATAGATGTCACTGATTAAAAATTTCAACCCCATTCCAAACTTATCGAACGTCCCGAACCTGGAGGTAATAATAAACTATATCATTCAAAATATCCTGGATGACCAACAGCAAGTTAATTTAGTTTGTCATAATTACCCAAAGAGGAATTTATTATATTTCATGATAGACTACCACAAGATATTTACCAGATTGCCAAAGTATCTAAAATCCTTCAAATAATGGAAAAGGGGAATGCGGCCATATTTAAAAACAAGACACTGGAAGAAATTGATATTGACATGAATGAGATAGAGTCAATGATGGAGAAAGATGATAAAACGGAAATTTCTAACACAAACAGCAGTTTGGGTATGTATCATTTACAAATCTGGAAATAGAAATATTCTATCAAAAAGTTGTAGGTGACGAAAACTTAGATGAACATCAGTTTGTAATCAGTTCGAGAGAAGAAAATGAAGAACATGGTAGAGACCATTTTGAAACAGCTATTTTCAGTAGCAACGAAGGATCGAAGAGTAAAGGTATTTTCCAATTCATTATCTCATTTTCATTAATGTTACATTTTTAAATTTTATTCAAGAAGTTCCATCAGTTTCGGAGCAAGTAAAAGATAACATAGAAGAAATTACAAATAAAGCAAATATGGGAAAAGCATATGTTCACGCTGAGACTATGTTCAAAGACGAACAGTCGAAAAAAGGTTTTCTCAGATCATTATGAATAATATTTCATTATGCTTACATTCTCATCTTATAGGTTCAAGAAAACGATGGTCCACAATTCAAAAAATCTTAATGAAGAAATACTTCAAAAAACAGATAAAATCAAAGAAAGCACTTCGTAAAGGGGAATATTTTTTTAAATGGAATAACAGTAATTCATATTCATACTCATTTAAAAGGTCATTTCGCACTGAATAAAACCTATCGGCAGCTCCTCAATTTAGTTATTTATTAAAAAATGTACACGTTTTCCAATACTGTCGTATCAAAAGTAGCGACTTCAAAGGTAGTGGTTGCAGTAATGAAAAAAAAACTTTTGAAATGAAGTATCAATCGACCCTCTAATTTCCATCTAACGTTTTCAGGAGTCAAGGGGCTGAAAAGGAAAAATATATTCATTACAAAAATATCCCAATTGAAATTATGATCGACATATTATTTCGGCAATTTTCCAAAAAATATTCGTTTCCAAAAAATTTTTGTTTCCAAAATGGGTAGGTAACTTTTTGTTTTGATTTTATAAAATATGTTCATATTTCAATTTTAAGAAAAACTGTTGTTTATTTTAGTTATTTGTATTTAATATTTTTTTATAAATTTATTTAATAAACGTTGCAAGAAGCGAGTAATTTTTTTCATGAAATTCTCCCACGAACATTGTACCATTTTTATTTTCCAATCATACTCTTTTCACAAAATGCTACAATGTTTCCGACAAATTAAAACTAATTTTAATTCAAACGAGCTTTATTAATTTCGAAATAAGTATTTGGAACAAATACTAAAATTTATATTGACAAAATTTTCATAAATTTTTGTAAAATGCTGCAAAAACCTGGAAAAAAAATATTTCAATAAGTTACTAATTGATTTTGAACTAGAAAAACTTACCTGTTATTAAACTCTAAATTCTTCAGAATTTCATTGTTGTGAATCTTTAGATCCATATTCATCTTGGACAGTTTTTCATTTTTTGATACATGTATTTGGTGCGATGTTATAGAGGTGCGGGAAACTATGTCCGTATTATCTGTTCCTTTCAATATGATTCAGCATAGGAAGGGATGTGTGTGCAAAAAGGAGGTATAGTGAGAAGAAGTAGCGATGTAGCGATGGAGCGTTGGCAGCTTTTTTATCAGAGAAGTTCCTTCGCCCATCATTCTGAATTCTCTAATCATTATCAGTATTCAAAAAGGCATCTAAAGCAAAAGCAGTCGTGCATCCACGCTTTTTTACCACAAATTTCATTTTTAATTTTTTTTTTAATCGCCAATAATGTTCAATGCACTTTCATATATGCTATCAATATCACAAATTCATACATTTGGTGTCAGTTTGACCTGTATTACCACAAGTTCATACGTTTTGGTGCTATTTGTACCAATATCAAGGAGGGTGCTACTATACGAACCTGTTGAAAATTGTGTTTAATATGTATAAAACGGTAGAACTATCTTGGCAACGCTGTAGGGTGTCAGTTTGACAGGTAGTATCACAAGTTCATACATTTTGGTGCAATTAGGACACGATTCACTTGGGTGCCAATGTACCATTATATGATCCATTTTATTTCATACGTATAAAAGTGTGGGTGTCAGATTGGACATGGGTATGGTGGGTGCTATGAAATGCAAAGAATACGTGTATATATATATATAAACAGTATTATTATTATTGTTCAGATTTGAGATTTGTTAGTTGTAGAAATTAGATCAGAAAAATCACTTTCGTGGATAAATTGTAGTATACAATGTTGAAATTTCAGATTGCCCTTGCTAAATACTTACTCTTTCTTGTAGATTTTACCTTTTTCTTACTTTTTCAGGTCCCTAGCTGCTTCAACTCGGTACGCCACATGAAAAACTCCTCATCTCAGGGTAGAATTCAGGAAAAGGAAAATTTTGAAATGTATCAAACAAATGCAATTGTAATGAACTTCCACTAAATAAATGTATTATGCAAATCAAAATCACTTTCTTTATTAAATTGAAATATGTCAGAGAAAATGCAAATACCATCAAAATTATTGTAGTCAGCTCTTACTCTACCTACCCCTAACCATTAGCTAACTTATTTCTAATGTGACAGAAAATCTGCAATGCAAAATGCAGAATATCAATAATATTCAGATTAAATTAACGTGATCGCAAATTTAGATACTTCCAAACTGCGATGCCTACTTCTTTTCATTATTTTCTTGCACTCTACTTGCCTTCACCTTGGTTTCGGCCGTGTGTAGGTCAAGAAATAATAAAAAAGACTACTTTACTAATTACTATATACTAATTGAATAAAGTTCTGGAGGGTTAAAAGTTTTGGTGCACTATTGGGATGAAATTGTGTGTGATTGAAGGAATAAAAGTTCGGGAGTGTAGAAAATCAGGTTATGGTGCACTTTGTTGGTGGAAAACTGTTGTTCTTATGAAAAGTTCGAAAATCTACCTTAATTTGGCTGCGAAAGGACCATTCCTGTAGCTGCTTTTCAGTTCAAGGATTTTCTATATACACAGGGTTTATGGTAAGTGGTTTTGCTTTACCTTTTTAGTCAATATTCGTTTGACAGCGTTCGTAAAGGTTTTCTGGCACAGTCTTGGGTTTTACTTGTGTATTTTATAATTTTTCTTCTCTCCCAAAGATAATTTCTACCGCTTCCTTTCTGCTACCTTGTTGATTCCTTTCATTGTCCTTTTTTCCTCGTTCCTAGGTGATTTTTCTTGAAATTTTCGAACATACTGGATCCACTTTCGCGATTCGCCGCACTAATTTTCACTTTCTTTTTAATATGCCTTATACTAATAATGAACAACATTATATCATAAATTCTTATCTATGATTGTAAACAATTTGGCTAGTTTTCTACATTTTCTTTATTTTTCTGAATTTTTGAAATGTTACTCCCATGACAAGTCATTTTTTGACATCTCAATTCCAACGTACTTTCTGTTTTACAGTGTCAAATAACTCAAATATGATATACAAAGTGATTTTATTTTAAATAGCAAGTTTTTCCCAAATTTATTTGAAAATCATTGTTTTTCAAAATTGTAAATTGAATTTGGATTTGTTTCTTGATTCTAATGAGTTAACTGTTGTTCAAAATTTATTATTTTAATTTTAGTGCTTTGAAAAATAGCATTCTTGAAAAGGTCATGTACTGTCCGTCGTCTTACGATTACTTTCATGTTTTGTCAGTATTTCTGTGTCGTTTGGTTTGGTAAAAAGTTTTTCTGATAAAATTTTGTTATAATTATGAAGTTTTCTATAATATGAAAGATATTGAGTAAAAAAAAATAAGTATTTGCTTGGGCTTTCTGATGAAATTTTGAGATAATAAAATTTTTATTTTGAAATTGTATTTTTCTATTTAGTTGATCTAATTTCATAACAAATTCCCCAAAATTAATATTTTACCTTTTAATATTCAATGTTGAAAGTAAAATATTAAGTTTTCTATGTACAATTTTTCTATTTACAATATTACATTATTTATTTACAAGTCATTTTTCTTTTTCATTTCAGGAAATCGTTCTTGCAGAGTTTCTCCTAAAAAAAGAACTGTATCTTCTCCAGTTTTTATTAAGGTAGTTAGCTTTTTAATGCTTTATTATTTTATTCTGCTACTTTAGTTAGTTTGCTTTGCTTATATTTTATATTTTTATTCAAATTTCAAACTTGTATATGCTCTCTATATTAAAAATACCTCTTAAACTTTTATCATGAGGATTTATTAGTCTGTAACTATTTGTTGCATGTTCATTATCTACTTCATAGGGTCCCTCAAATGGTAATTGTAATTTTGCACAAATTCCTTTTTTATAATTTGGAACTCTTAACGCTTTAACTATAACTAAGTCTCCCTTTTTGAATTTAACTTTCTTTCTCCCTTTCTTTTGCTCTCTACTTATATACCTCTTTGCATTCTTCAGCATTCTATCATTCACTTTTTCCATGACTTCATTCATCTCCCTCTCATTCATTATCCACTCTCTTTCAGGCATTTTCCCAGTTAATAGAAATATTGGACATTCTTCAGTGATTGTATTTGGTACCTCATTTAAATATTTTTCAATTGTAGGTAGTTTTTCATCCCATTTTTTATGGTTATCTTGTGATATAAGTCTTAAATATTTCAAAACTTCTCTAATATAGCGTTCAGTAGGATTTGATGCAGGGTGTCTTATACTAATAAAATTAAGTTGTATGCCTTGGCTTGTTGCAAAACTTTTCATCTTTTCATTATTGAAATATCTAGGATTATTTTCTCTGGTTTGCCTTTCTCTATAATAAATTGAGTTAATAAGTTTTTAATTATTTTAAAATTAGTTTTTCTGGTATGATATAGAGTTACATACTTTGAAAAATCGTCAGTGATGACAAATATATGTTTATTTTTGTTTTCTGATGAAATTAAATTGCTCACAAAGTCGATTGATATTATTTGAAGAGGTTTCGTAGAAATAATGCTTTTAGTTTCGTTTCTATTTACTCTGTTTTTGTTTTTACCTAATTGGCATAGCACACATTTGTTTATCAAGTCTTTTGTTGTCTCTAAGTCTTTGTTACGGTAATACGTCTCTCTAAATATCATCCATGTCTTCCTTATTCCTGTATGTAAGTATTTTGTATGTATGTTGTCAACTAGTCTCTGTGTCAGTGTTTTTGTGATTACGTATAGTTCTTCACCATTAATTACCTTTATAAAAATTCCTTGTCTTTGTATTATCCCCTTTTTTTCTTTGTCAGTGAGTTGTTGTTGGTCTTCTATTATAGTCTGTAATTAAAATAGTCCTGTCGTGTTTTTGAAAATGTTAACCCCTATTTTAACTTGTCTAGTCTCTTGTCTGTTTTCTATGTCCATTCTAGTAATTGTGTCAGGTACTATATTTTGTCGTCCAGGTATATGTCTAATTTCAAAGTCATATTCTTGTAGTAAAAGTGCCCATCTATGCTTGCAAATTTATAGTTAACTATAGAAATTAATGCTTCATGGTCTGTTTCTATGTAAAATTCTGATCCAAGTAAATAAAATCTTAGTTTTGTGATGCAAAAAATCAAACTAGCTAATTCTAACTCAGTTACGCTATAGTTTCTTTCATACTTCTTAGTTATTCTAGACACAAATGCAATAGGAACTTCTTTATTTTGTTGTATCTGTATCAAAACACCTGCAAATCTTGTTATTGTAGCGTCAACTCGTAAAATAAAAGGTTTGTCGTAGTCTGGATGGTATATTTTAAGGTTCTGTATAAATATGTCTTTTAGTTCTTTAAAAGCTTGTTCTTGTTCGTCTCCCCATTTCCATTTTATGTCCTTTTTCAGTAGTCTTATAAGTGGTAATTCTTTGTTCGTCAAGTCAGGTATGAGTCTTTTAAAATAGTTTAAAATTCCTAAAAATCCCCTAAGTGTTTTTAAGTTATGTGGTCTAGTATATTCCTGTATTGTCTTAATTATTTCTGGGTCCATTTCAAGTCCATTTTGTGTCAGTTTGTATCCTAGATAATTTACTTCTGTCTGAAAAAATTCACATTTGTCTAAGTTAATTTTGAGTCCTGCTTCGTCTAACACTTCTAGTATTTTTTTAAATGTCTTTTGTGTGTCGTTTCGTCTTGTGAGTATATTAAAATGTCATCTATGTAGTGTACAGCAAAGTCTTCGTATTTGTCAAGTATTTTGTGTAACGCTCTCTCTAATGCTGGACAAGCTGATTGTAGACCGTATGGAACTACACAAAATCTATAAACTACTCCTTCTATGCAAAAAGCTGTATAGTTTCTAGAATCTTCATGTAAGGGTATTAGCCAAAAGCTATGCTTTAAATCAATTTTAGAAAAACATTTTACATTTGTTATTTTTCCAAAAATAGTTTCTATATTTATAGGAGATTCATATTGAGGAATTGTAATTTCATTGAGTTCTCTAGCATCCAAACATAATCTAAGTTCCCCATTTTTCTTAACAACAACTACTATAGGATTGATATAATTACTTGTAGATGGCTCTATAATACCAAATTCCCACATCTTTTTCAATTCACCCCTGATTTTTCCCTGTATTTATATGGAATTGGATAATTTTTAGATTTAAACCTATCAGTTTCTTTTACTTGTATTTTGTGCATGTACTCTCTCGCTACTCTTGATTAATTCATAATTAATTTTTTATATTTATTTAATAATTCATTTATATATTCATTATATTTATCATTACATTTATATTTACCTTTATTTTCATTTTCTTCGTATTTATTATCAATATTATCACATTCATTCATCTCTCTCATACACAAAATATTTTTTTCAAAGTTTACTTGATCTGTTTCTTCTATAAAATTAAACCATTGACCTTCCATTTCAATACCTTTCCTTTCATAATTTATTTTAGCCTTCATTCTTTGTAATTGATCCGTTCCTACTATTATATCAAATTCCATATTTTTAATAACAAGTAATTGTAAATTTATATTTTTCCTTTCAATTTCTACTTTAATATCAATGTATTGATTTGTTTCTGCTATTTTTTTCCCATTGACTCCTAATAATATTGTTTTGGGCATTTTAACTATTTTATTTTGGATTTCTTGATTTTCTAATATTGACTCTTTTATTAATGAAGCTTCTGAGCCAGTATCAATAAGCATTTTGATATTTTTATCCCCTATTTTTCCTTTTATAGTAATTAATTCTGTAAAATGTTCTCCTTCAATTTTGTCTAATTTAATGAATTCTATAGGATGTTCATAGTTTGGTGTATTCAGCTTTGTTTCATACGGTTTTAATAAAAATTCTGTGTTGCAGTTGAAGTTGATGGTGTTGGTTCTGTTATTTCATTTTGTGTCTGTCTATTTTGATTTTGTTGCATTTCAAAATTCCTATCTAAACTATTGGATCATCTTTGAAAATGTACTTGTTTTGTACGTTCATTATTATTTCCCTGTTCCTGTTCTGAAAATGAATTTCTCCTACTTTCTCTATTATATTGTCTTTCAATATTTTCTCTTGGTCTATTATTATTATTATTGCTATAGAAATGTTGTTGATTATTTCTGTTATAATTGTTATTGTATGGTCTATAATTATTGTTATTGTAGTTTTGATTTCTATAATTATTTCCCCTGTAATTATTTTGTTCATAGTTTCTATTATTTACATAGTAGTTAGTGTGTTGTGCATGTGAGCTTTGGTTATAATTATTACTATTATTTACATTTTTATTTTCATAATATTGGTTATTACGTTGCCAATCCCTATCTTGATTTGTTCTGTAACCTTGATTATATCTTGGATTATACCTACTTGGTTCATTTCTATTATATAAAGTTCTTTCTAACCTTAACACATATTCACTAAGCCTATCCATGGTTTTTATTTCATGCATATTAATAAATTCAAATATTTCCTGTTTATAATGCCTACTAATATTTCTAACAATTTCTTCTTCTTGCATTATAGGATTTAAATGTTGTGCAATGGCATATACTTGTATAGCATAGAAGTTATAATTAGTACTTCTTTTCTCATCAAATTTACCAAATTGTAACCTATCCCTAACCATGAGTTGAGCATTCTCCCCCCAATATTGTCTAATGAATAAATATTCAAATTCCTCAAAACTATTAATATTTTTCTCCTGGCTGTTAAACCATACACATGCTTGATTATTCATTTGTTGCCTAATGATGTCCTTCAATTCTTCTATATTATTAATATTTTTAGTTTTGTTTTTCATTATTTTTACAAAAGTATTAGGGTGTAATTTTTTTATGTTCCCCTCAAATTTGTTGTTGATTTGAATATTCTGACAAGTATTTACAAATTTTGTTTCAACATTAGTACTTATTTTAGTTTTTTCAATTTCTTTTATTTTTTGTTCTAAGTCCTGCAATTTTTTTAGATTTTCATCATTTTTTTCACTTATCAGTTCATTTGACTCCTTTTCGTTCCTATCTACCTTTTCACTAACTTTGATTATTTTTCCTATAACTTCTTGATTATTTATATCTAATTCTACCCTAACCTCTTGTATTTGTTTAAAATTATTTTCAAATGAATTATTTATATCAATAATATCCTGTTTTGTATTATTATAAAATTCCTTATTTTTTTGTTCAATTCTATTTTCTAAGTCTCTATACATTTGAAACATTTCCTGCTTATTTTCCTCTAATTTATTATGTAATTTTAATTCCATTTCAATCATACTTCCTCTGATATTTTCCTTGACACTTTCCACATTTTCTTTCACACTCTCTATATTTCCTTTCACACTCTCTATATCTCCTCTTACACTCTCTATATTCTCTCTTACATTTTCTTTCACACTTTCTATATTTTCTCTTACATTTTCATTCACACTCTCAATATTTTCTCTCATATTTTTTCTCATATTACCTTCCATTCTCTCCATATTTCCTGTAATAAATTGCATCAGCATTTGTATCTGATCTTCCATGCTTTTACTTTCTCTCTGCACTTGTTCACTCCCACTACTACTCTGTCCTTGCTCTGCCATACCACTTTCTTCATGATCACCCATCTCTCTTCCATCTATACCAACTTTCTTACCATCTCTCAAATACATTTTATCCTTCCTTTTTTTATACTTTCCTAGCTCACAATCTCCCTGACTCACTCTCTGACTCACTCTCTGAATTTTCCTGTACCTATTCACACACTTTACCTACTGTGATATTTCCTTGAATTTTCCCTTTCCTATTCGCCCCACGTTGGGCGCCAATTGTAATATAATAATGATTTTTATATTTTGTTTTTATTTTTGTATTTTATGATTTTGTAGAAAAAGTAGATAATGTTAGAAAAGTAGAAATGTAGAAAATGATATATAGTTTTGGAAATGACTTATATTGAAATGAAATGTTGTATTTTGCCTAGCAATAATAATGATATAAAATAAAATTGTATTTTTGTGAATTTTTTTGTTAATAAATTATCTACTATAGTTGAAAATAATAAAAAACAGTATTATTATTATTATTGTTCAGATTTGAGATTTGTTAGTTGTAGAACTTAGATCAGAAAAATCACTTTCGTGGATAAATTGTAGTATACAATATTGAAATTTCACATTGCCCTTGCTAAATACTTACTCTTTCTTGTAGACTTTACCTTTTTCTTACATTTTCAGGTCCCTAGCTGCTTCAAATCGGTACGCCACATGAAAAACTCCTCATCTCAGGGTAGAATTCAGGAAAAGGAAAATTTTGAAATGTATCAAACAAATGCAATTGTAATGAACTTCCACTAAATAAATGTATTATGCAAATCAAAATCACTTTCTTTATTAAATTGAAATATGTCAGAGAAAATGCAAATACAATCAAAATTATTGTAGTCAGCTCTTACTCTACCTACCCCTAACCATTAGCTAACTTATTTCTAATGTGACAGAAAATCTGCAATGCAAAATGCAGAATATCAATAATATTCAGATTAAATTAACGTGATCGCAAATTTAGATACTTCCAAACTGCGATGCCTACTTCTTTTCATTATTTTCTTGCACTCTACTTGCCTTCACCTTGGTTTCGGCCGTGTGTAGGTCAAGAAATAATAAAAAAGACTACTTTACTAATTACTATATACTAATTGAATAAAGTTCTGGAGGGTTAAAAGTTTTGGTGCACTATTGGGATGAAATTGTTTGTGATTGAAGGAATAAAAGTTCGGGAGTGTAGAAAATCAGGTTATGGTGCACTTTGTTGGTGGAAAACTGTTGTTCTTATGAAAAGTTCGAAAATCTACCTTAATTTGGCTGCGAAAGGACCATTCCTGTAGCTGCTTTTCAGTTCAAGGATTTTCTATATACACAGGGTTTATGGTAAGTGGTTTTGCTTTACCTTTTTAGTCAATATTCGTTTGACAGTGTTCGTAAAGGTTTTCTGGCACAGTCTTGGGTTTTACTTGTGTATTTTATAATTTTTCTTCTCTCCCAAAGATAATTTCCACCGCTTCCTTTCTGCTACCTTGTTGATTCCTTTCATTGTCCTTTTTTCCTCGTTCCTAGGTGATTTTTCTTGAAATTTTCGAACATACTGGATCCACTTTCGCGATTCGCCGCACTAATTTTCACTTTCTTTTTAATATGCCTTATACTAATAATGAACAACATTATATCATAAATTCTTATCTATGATTGTCAACAATTTGGCTAGTTTTCTACATTTTCTTTATTTTTCTGAATTTTTGAAATGTTACTCCCATGACAAGTCATTTTTTGACATCTCAATTCCAACGTACTTTCTGTTTTACAGTGTCAAACAACTCAAATATGATATACAAAGTGATTTTATTTTAAATAGCAAGTTTTTCCCAAATTTATTTAAAAATCATTGTTTTTCAAAATTGTAAATTGAATTTGGATTTGTTTCTTGATTCTAATGAGTTAACTGTTGTTCAAAATTTATTATTTTAATTTTAGTGCTTTGAAAAATGGCATTCTTGAAAAGGTCATGTACTGTCCGTCGTCTTACGATTACTTTCATGTTTTGTCAGTATTTCTGTGTCGTTTGGTTTGGTAAAAAGTTTTTCTGATAAAATTTTGTTATAATTATGAAGTTTTCTATAATATGAAAGATATTAAGTAAAAAAAAATAAGTATTTGCTTGGGCTTTCTGATGAAATTTTGAGATAATAAAATTTTTATTTTGAAATTGTATTTTTCTATTCTGTTGATCTAATTTCATAACAATATATAGTGCATAATTTCTAGTTGAAACTTCTACTATGTCTATGTTTATTCTTCCAAATGCGGTTCTAGGTGTTTCAGTTATGACAAGTGGATTACTAAGATTTTTCCTACATATTTTGGTTTTTTGACAAATTTCACATATTTTGATATAATTCTCGACACTTTTCGATAAGCCGGGCCAATTATACTTTTCTTTAATTCTCCGAATGGTTTCATTAATTCCTCTATGGAGGTTAGCTTTTCCTTTATGATACTGATCGATTATAATTATAATAAGAAGAACAAGACTGGCTCTGATGGGATCAAGTGATGCACCACCTCCACCAGACAAACAATTCAAGGCTCTAAGAGGAATCTCTAGAATTTTCCCAAGAAGAAGACCAAGTCTTCGTGGAGAAGAATCCCAAGAAGACATTACATTGGAAGACCTATAACCCTAAAAGTTGTTGCACCTATTATTTGGCAACACTGGGATCTGAAAAAATAGTAGATAGGTGCTGATGAATTCCTTACAGTATCGGTTCATTCTGTATATTGGGTATAGATCGCGCTCGAAATGTCATCCAGAGATTTCGAGTACTTATAAATATTCCTTTTGAGAGAGGAGAATGAAATGCATTTTTCAATAGTTATCATCCGCTTCTAGTAATCTGACTAGGTACTTCTTTTTCGTTAGAAAAAAAAAACGGAATGCGGCTCCAAAATGACGGACTAGTTTTTTAATTAGGGTCTGATTCTACTGAAAATTGGTATGTGGAGATTTTTGGGGTCAGAGATTATGATTTTTTTGTCAAAGCTCAATAATTCAATGTGGCGGCTCCAAGATGGCTGACCAATTTTGTGATTAAAGTCCAAGTCTATTCTAGATTAGTAGCTGGGTGTTTTCGGGGTCGATCATTACGACTTTCAATTGGTATTCATATAATCATTACTCTTATTTCACATTTTATATTCGTTTTGAGAATTGAAAATTGAAATAGAATGAAAGTTGGAAAAAATACCAATAAATGACGATTCAATAGCACGTTTTTCGTTAAAAAAATTGTTGAAATTGTTAATTCTATCAAACGACTGCACCTCTAAGCACAACTCTCAGAGAGTCCTCGAAAGACTTGTGCGAGCTAGGTGAAACACTCAAAACATGTCAAGTATTCAGGTGGTCATTTCCAACCAGATGGAGATATTCAATGATTGATTAAAATTAATACTTGCAATGTGACCCTTCTTGAGGAACATTGCACAAATATATGACAGATGTAACTCAATTCACGTGGGAGAAAGTATTTGTTTTCTGTAAGATATTTGCCTCATATTTTCCTCTATGTAGGAATGTGAGGAGAAAAGAGTATTTCAACTTTGTCGAAATTATTCATTTCAATTATTTGAAACCCTCGAGCTCACTTTAAGAAGTTTGTGCCGATTCAATAAATACGAAAAACATGAAGAATCACCTCAAGTTACCTAAATGAAAATCATGGTCTTTATTTATTTATCAATGTCTAAAATGCATTCTTTCTGAGATACAGTGTGTCAGAAATACGAGTACACCTTCCATTCAAGGTATCCCCACAAAAAGAGTACAGTAAAATAAAATGCAGACAACGTGCTGGCTTATGAAGATGCTAGGGTATCCCCACAAAAAAAAGTTAGGTGAATTTGAATCCGGAAAACGTGCAGGCTTATGAAGATACTAACTACGTTGGCGAAACGCGCGTTGAGTATCAATTGAGGTAGTTTTGGTGTCTGGGTAGTGTCTTTTTCTTGAATTGTACTCGCCCCAAAGGCTTCAAATATTTAGTCATTCAATACGGAAAATGATGTCTTTCCTAGAGATCTTGGAAATATCCCAGAAACTTCTACCTCCATATGAAGTGTTATAAATAATTATTACGTTGAGTATCGATGAACTGATGTCAAACACTCATTTGTCCAATCACTTGTTCAAAGAAAATATGAAGGAAAGTATGGCCTTATACCACCTTACTACGAAACTGGTTTACGAAAATTATGAACTATTACTTCAAATTATCATATTGATAAACCTAGAATAAATTGCAAAGTTCCAAGTACTAATTATAAATTATTTTCCTCGACGAATTTTGAAAAAAAAATTTAATCTCGATTTTCTTCGTACTTTCGACTCGTATCTTAGAGGGGAAGCATTAGGATAAGCATGGTGAAAACTTTTCACTCCGAAATTAGGTGAAGAATTCTTAACTAACCTTTATTCCAGAATTTAGATTTTAATACTCGATTCTTATGAATTAGCGTCGTAGATATGCGGGTATGTGACTATATTCTCCTGAAAATTTTTCTTGATAACTAATTGCAAAGTCGAACCTTTCAAATAATTTGTGGTAGGCTGTTCAGTAAATCACTAATCAACGCATAAAACATACACAAAATTTTTCATTGTTCCTCATCAAAAACATGCTGGTGGGATAGTATTTTCATGAAGTGAAATCAATCAGAAATGGTTCTAAACATTATAGTCCAACATAAAATTCAACAAAGTAATAGTGCTTATCGTCCGTTTTTCGCAAAGATCAGTTTAAACCACAATTCTCATTGAGGTTGAGTTTGTTTGTCGGGTGATCTGTCAAAACAATCATATGCAAGAAAGTAATTCTAACTTACCCGTACTCTGATTTCGATCCTTCCAACATATGAAAATGTTCCGGAGTTTGACAAATATTCCGATATGTTGGAAGAAATTAGCATAATGCAAATATTGCACATATAAAATTACATCGCAACTCGGGTCATATCTTCAGTTTTTCCCAATTATTTCAGACACCTACACTTTCAGGCACTTGGGATGTTATGACTTTCAGGTTGAGTATCGACTTGTTCAAAGAAACTATGGAGGGAAATATGACCACATACCATCGTAACTAGGCTAGTGGTTTCTAGGCCAGTGCTGATGGATGCCAAAAATATAAAAGCGGTACAAAAAATTAACAGCCTGTGACCTACTGAAAGAGGAGCAAAATATTGCTCGAATGACGGGAAAAATAAATTGGAGTCGAAATAATGGGGAAGGTTAGAAATAGGGTGAACTTTAAAGGGTTGAAAGTAATATTTCACGGTAATTCGCGATTTACAACAAAGGTGACATCCTTGGAAGAATGTAAATGGCAAGTTGTTGAAAATAAAAAAATCTACAACTTTTGTATCAACGTTTTTTTACATTACCTCAAATTCTTGGGGAAAATCGGAAAAACCAATTTTTCAGTATTCAATTTTTTTCTCGCGCAATAATATATTTTTTTTCACGATATTTGGTGGAAATATAACTTATTATGTTTCAAGAAAGCTGTAATTTTTTCATAGCGAAGCACAGATGTTTCCTCTTTTTTCTACAAATTCCGATGAAACAACCTCATTTTCAACTGAAAAGTCTCACCGGTAAAGTTCGTCTTTTCAAGCTCGCCAGCCGCCATTTTTTCCGTTGAAGCGTCTACTTTTTAGCTCAGGTATATATAATGGAAGAGTAGTACTAATGTGGATTTTTTTTCCAGAAAACGTGAAGAAATTTAAAAACAGATTTACAAACATTTATTTCCTAAATTTTTGTTCTAAACTCATAATTTATTTATTGAAATTATTGAAATCAACTGTTGAAAGCTTTCAAAAATATCAACTCATGTTACCTTGAAAGGTACAAAAAATAAACAAGGGCAAAAATAAGGATTTGATTTTGACAGAATAGATAGAAAAATGAAGAAAAAAGTTGTTGGCAATAAAAAGATGTAAAACTTTTGTATTGAAGATTTTTCCACATAACCTCAAATTTTTCGGGAAAATCAGAAAAATCGTTTTAACTTAGTTTTATTTTTTTTGTATAAAAATTGTGTTTATCGCAAAATCTAGTGAAAATATACCTCTTTATGTTCTGAATGAGAAGTTTGTTTTGTAGCGAAATATTTATTTTTCTCAAACCTCTTTGAAGTACCCGGTAAGGAGGCCGCTCCTAGTTAGGCTGGTGCCAAAACGATTTTTAAACGTCTGAAATGAGAAAAAAAGTAACAGGCAAGGATCAGGTGGAGAATGTTGTAGAGGTTTCAACTTCCACAAAAACACTCAAAATGGTGAAATGGGGATGCAGTTTAGGGGTTGAAAACGGTTATTTGCGATTTGCGGCAAAACGTGATCTCTTAGCGGAAAATGTTCAATGGAAAAGTTGTGAATTTGTACGAAAAACTTTCCGACATAACCTCAAATTGACCGTCAAAATGGGGAAAAACCGATTTTTCACTATTTAAATATTTTGTCGAATATAAATGATTTTATTTATAATGAATTATTTTGATACATAATTACAATACAAAATAAGTTTATCAATATGTGTTTAATTATTTTTTACAACTATTGAGATTATTGAGATAATTATGATTCAGACAGATTTGTCAGTTTTTCTCAATTTAAAGCGATTTAACGATCAATTAACCACCAAGTTGCATAAACCATTCGAAAGTAGACATTTCATCAATGAAAATGATTACTCATATACCTTCGAATCACAAAAAAACACCAGAACAATTGTTCGTGGAAGATAAGGGTATTGTTTCAGAAAAATGTACATAACTTGAAAACTAGTCGTATTCTGAATTCGACTCCAAAAAAGACATATCCATACAAATTTGTGAATTGAATCATTTATATGTGACAAAAAGTTTAAATACTGAAAACTCGGTTTTTCGCCATTTTGACGGTCAATTTGAGGTCAAGTCGAAAAGTTTTTTTTTTTTATTATTCACAACTTTGCCATTGAACATTTTTCGCTAAGATATTACGTTTCGCCGCAAATCGCAAGAAACCGTTTTCAACCCCATTTCACCATTTTGAGTGTTTTCGTGTTAAATATTTTTTCTTATTTTAGACGTTTGAAATTCGTTCTGGCCTAACTAGGAGCCGCACCCTTTCCGAGTACTTCAAAGAGGTTCGAAAAAAATAAATAATTCGCTTAAAAAAAACGTCAAATTCAGAACATAAAAATGTATATTTCCAGTAGATTTTGCGACACACAAACACAATTTTTCCACAAAAAAAATTAAAATGGTTTTTCCGATTTCCTCGGAAAATTTGAGGTTATGAGAAAAAATCTCAGATACAAAAGTTGTAGATCTTTCTATTGCCAGTAACCTTTGTATCGAACTTTTTTTTGTAGGTTAATTTTCGGAAGTAATTACACAAGTGCATCAAAATTTCCGATAATTCTCCATGAGAGTATGTTGGCTAACAACTGCAGGAGGCGGGCTCTTTCGACAAAATATGAAAATAACGGAATGCAGTTTTTTACTGACAGCATGCTTGATTGGAATATTATCAGGTTTATTTTGAGTGTAATCAGGTACAATATTTTCGGAGTTGAGAAAAAAATGTCTGTGCTGCTTTCAACTACATTTTCCTCAATAGATTGTATGGATCACTCACAAAAACGCGACATTTTTTCACTTTTTGAAGTATATCTGACATTTCAGTATTGTCAGTCGGTATTGTTACTATTGGTGTCATGCCGACGGGATGTTTCCGCAGTGCAATTATCGCTCCACAGTGCAATTATTGCTGTAATTTTACGATAATTGCATTCCTCTTAAGAAACATTTTATGAAGCAGGGAAACATTTTCTGCAACTCGTGAGAAACCATTTTTACCCCCAAAAGTTTACCTCCTTTCGCCTTTCCATCATAATTAAATCCGTATTTATGTTCTTATTTATTCTTTATACATATTGAGGTAACATGAAATTGATTGAATTACTATTAATTTCAATAATTTTAATAAATGATGAGTTTAGACCAAAAATAAAAAAAATTGGTTTTTAAAAATCTGTTTTTAATTTTTTCGCGTTTTCCGGATAAAATTTCCACAGTTGCGATACTCTTTTATTACGTGATCTAAAAGTAGACGCTGCAACAAAAAATGGCGGCTGGCGGGCTTGAAAAGACGAACTTTACCGGTGAGACTTTTCAGTTAAAAATGAAGTCGTTTATTCGGAATTTGTCGAAAAAAAAGAAATATCCATATTTGGCTACAAAAAAATCACAGCACACTTGAAACATAATAAGTTATATTTCCACCAAATTCCGTGAAAAAAAATTAGTTTTAGAGAAAAAAAATAAAAACTAAAAAATTGTTTTTTTCGATTTTTCCGGAAAGTTTGAAGTGATGAGGAAAAATGTTTTCCACAAAAATTGTAAATCTTTTCATTTTCTACAACTTAGCCCTTCAACTTTTTTCGTTGTCAATCGCGAAAACACATGAAATATCACTTTTCACCCGCAAAAGTTCACCCCGTTCCACCCGTATCCATTTTTTCGACTCCAATTAATTTTTCCTGGCATTCGAACGATATTTTAATCCTCTTTCAGTAGGTCTCATGGTGTTAATGATTTTTTTTATCTCAGAAATGCATCAGCACTGTTCTATCACGGAAATAAAAAATCGGAACTTCAAATTATCACGTTGATAAACCTTGATTAGTGTAAAAAGTTTAAAAAAATTTCCTTTAGGAGTTTTGGAGTGAAATAAAGAAATCCTAATTTTGTTCGTACTTTTGACACTCTATATCTCAGAAGAGATGCAATTTAGAATATAGATAAAAACTTTTCACCTCGAAATGAGGTGGGGAATCTGTATTCGGAGTATATTGGTCTCATTCTCACTCACCGTAGTATGTATATAGGACACATGTAAACTTAACTGAAATTAACTTAACTAAATATGATATGTCATGAATAATAGAATTAACCAAGAAGTTCGAAATTTATCGGTATTGAATTTCAAGCTAATGTGATATTGTTGGCCGCTCTCGTGAATTTTGAAGCTACAGGTACATGAAATATTGAGTTCGAGTGCGTCTTGAAGGAGCATTGAATGGAGTAATTTGTGACATAGCCTCAGGGTAATTTGTTGAGTTATTCATGACTTTATGTAAAAGAACGGATTAGTAGAGGTCTTCGATACTCCAGAGAGTTGATCTTGAATTCTTGCCGGAGCTGAGTTGATCTGACTGTGTTATAGTCTGGCCTACTATGGTGTCTTCTGAAATACAGATATCTTAGGAATTTGTTTTAGGAGCAGTGTTTGGTATTCTCCATGCCAAATTATATCAGCAAATTCTAATTTTCGTCACACCAATGAATAATAGAAAATTTTGATGGTTCGTGCGTTGATAAAAAGAGATGTCTGTCTTATTATGAATCCAAGCGTTATTTTTGCTGAATACACCATCAATGTTAGGCGAAGACGATACATTATTGTTATATCTCACTTCGAGATCTTTCAGTTCCGGGCATCTCTTCATTGATTCATCGTGTATTCTGTAATCGTAAATTTTTATCAGTGACTCCAGTCAATACGTCACTTGAACGTATTATTGTTGGTACTATGCATTCTTTTTGTGTTAATATAATTCCCGTCATTTGCAGAACACCTTATATAATCGATATTCTCTGGATTCATTCAGGATGTATTGAGGACGTACATTGGACGTCCAGACAATATCCTCAGTGGTTGTTATTTGGATATGTTCTGGACATCCATTACACCAAATATGGACATACCATGGATCCCAGAAAATGCATAATGTACATCCATCGGAAGTTTTCTGTACCTCAAAGTACGTCCAAAGTGGTGTGCTGGAGGTCCATCGAATAGACTAATTCTGGACAGCCAATGAATGTCTAGAACTTCCAATTCAACTTCCATTATTCATCCGTTGACAGAGTATTGATAAAGTTCATCCATTCCGATTCGAATTACAAAGAACTCTATGAATGGGATTATGATACCAGAGTTCGCTTTTGCGGAAGTTTATTGAATGTCATTCTCGAGGAACCAAATCTTCTCAGGCTCAGCTCAAACTCAGTTTGTTCAGTTACAAGTACACTTTTAAAAGTAATGGGATAGAGAATGGGCAAAATTGCTATTAATACCCTACAGAGAATCTCCATTGGGTCAGGAAAATTGATAAACAAAACAGATTAGTCTGATTAACAAGTTCAAAAACGTGTTATTTCTTGATGGAGCTCCTAAAAATATTCAATTCGGAATGCCGTCTAGAAAAATGATTAGGAAGTATGTATTAGCACACAAAAAATTGCAATTGTGTTACACAAATTAGGATGAAAAAAAGATAAGATTTAGTTTTTTGTTAATAACTCAAAAATAATTAACATTTATGGAATTGTGAAAAAATATTCTTAAAGAGGACGAAACAAAGATTCAATCTCCCGGAACTCTATCTGTATCATTTTAAATTTTAATTCAACGCCGGAAATAGGGCTCCGCTCAGCCGTAACGACATAGCCGCACTACCGCTAAAGACAGTGGCCATATAAAATATTTTTCTTTGGTAACAAATATTAATTTAAAAATTTGAATAAATTATAGTACTATCTAGACTCATTTGGAAAAAAATTGTTTAGTAAATTTTTCAAAAAGTTATACTATTGTTAATTGAATAATGTTTTAACAATCTCTGTTATCTTAAATGACTACATAAAAGTTTGAATAGTATATATATATATATACATTTTTGGCTTCGTGGAGACCTTCTTATACATATACTTGACAAGATCACGTGATAGAAGTATATTATAATCATAAAGTAAGTTATGTAATTAAGATATAAAAATTCATATATAACGAAAAAATAGTTAGATAAATATAAATTAAAGCACATATATAATTTGAACTATATGAGATACAGACATGATGTGGATGGTAATTCATAGATAAGTTTCATCACTGCTTATAATAGCTGATAAACAATAGTTATGAACTTGTTCAATAGATCATTTTGAAGACTGATCAATCCTTCATAAGAACAACTGGAATGTCCATTATCGTATCTCTGATAATTTATAAGTTATATCAATTTCTTACTTGACAAATCATGCTGCATGTTCAACTTCGGTTTGCTGTAATATTTAATAATTTTATAAAAATAGAAGAACATTTTTCAGTACTTTGACTTATGCCTGTTTTGGTAATTTCTTCAGCTCTAGAAAATAATTAAACGGTTGCTAACAAACAATGAATTTACTTCATGATGTTCAAAGATGAAATAACTTCTTATCAAATTATTTGAACAATAATAAATTGAAAAAATGATTATGAACAACGAAAAACAAATTTTAATAATTATTTTGCCAAGAGTGGTAAAATTTTTCTTTCTAAAAATATTTATCTTGTCCATTTGTTTATATAAAGATTGTGTAACAAATGAAGTAAAATAATTTTTTCCAACGTTACTGAATGCCACTCTTAGGTACAAAAACAGCAATAATAGCATAATATTTGGTGAAAACAAAATTAATTAACATAATTTCTTGGATTTTTGATATTTTGTTAAATTTAAAAAATCATTATAAGCAAAGTAATAAACTTTGATGTACTTTTATCGCTTAATCTTCTTACGTATATGTGTAAAGAAAGGCTCCACGAAGCTAAAAATTTATAGATAGGTATATCATTTAAACTTATATGTAGTCATTTGAGATAACAGAGATCGAAAAAAAATTATTAATCAACAATAGTAAAACTTTTTGAAAAATTTACTTGAATGTTTTTTTCCAAAGGAAATTCATTTTTTCAAGCGTCTAAATGATACCATAGTTCATTCAAATTATTAAATTAATATTTGTTACTGAAAAAATATAATTTTATGTGGTACATTGTCTTTAGCGGTAGTACGACTATGTCGTTACGGCTAGACGGAGCCCTATTTTAGGCGTTGATTTACAATTATTATAAAGAAAAAAGAATTTTTTCTCAAAATTCCTTAAATGTTGACAAATTTTGGTTCATCAACAAAAACCGCAATGCTGTCTTTATTCATCCTAATTTGCTAATAACAATTGCAATTTTTTTGTGTTTATACGTACTTTCGATACATTTTTCTAGACATCATTCCGAATAGATTAAGTTATCGCTCATATTTTCAGGAGCTTTATCACGAATCAACACGTTCTTGACCTCAATAATCAGACTAAGTTGTTCGATAAATATTTGGGATATCATAATTGGGGATCAGGCCATAGGACCATATTTTTTCGATGTGCCAGTGAACAGAGTACATAGATTTTATCCGAAATGATTTACCAGAGTTTTGGGGCAATGTTCCGATCTACACCAGACATAAGTTAGGTTTTCAATTTTTCGAACAGATGGCTCCGAAATGAATGGATAGGAAGATTCGGACCAACTCAGTGGCCAGCAAGGTCTCAAGATGGCACTTCTTCTATATTTCTACCTCTGGGGATATTTTAAAGAAAAACTACTGCAAGAAACAAACGGCACCAGAATCCATGGAAAATAGTATTGGACAAGTTTTTCGTCTTATCAACAAAATTAACTCTAATAGAAGTTCGAGGAGCAATAGACCTTATTTGTGCATAGCTCAGAATTGAAGATTGTTCGATAATTTCACTCGCCGTATGAAACCCTCCTTTCCTGCAATATTAGGACCAATAAGGGACGTATGCCTCGATAATACGCTGCTCCTAGCTTTCGAGCCGGTAATACTTTGTCATGGCAACCACGTATCCAAACAACAACGGAGAACTTAATATCATCTTGCTACTAATATGAATGTCAGTCTGACAGACGTCATGTCTATCAGGCATTATATATAACTACTGAAAAATTCACGACAATGGAACTTCTTTCACTTTGTTGGTTCGTGAAATTATCTCAATAAATACTACTTGTGCTCACAATACTATCGATAATTCTGTCAGAAATCTTAAACTCTATCAAATTGCTTTGAGGTAACACCACTCGTCCTAAAGGACTCGTGGTATTACCAAGCAACTTGATCTCGTTGATTTCTGACAGAATTACTATCGATAGTATTGCGAGCACTCGTGGTATTACCCCCGAACATCTGATGTGAATTTACTCGTTTCAAATTTTTTTGTTCATTTTGTTGTCTTCTTTGCAAAGCATTGAAAAGGAAATCGTTATTTTTTATGACTTTTCCATATTTTCCTTAAAAATTAGATTCATCTTCGATGAAAATCATGTAGGCAAACTGTATACACTTTATAAACATCGTGAAGAAACAGGCCACAAAATAGACTTCAAAAACACAAAAACAATTGGCATGGAGAAAACTCTGCAAACTAGGATCATCCGTGAAGCCCTGGAAATAGAAAAGCGCCCCAACTGCCTCAATACCCGAGATGATGGACGTAGACTTCCTATTACTTGGAAACCACTCATTTCTCGTCTACCGACACCTGGCAACAACGCCATCTCCGCACCGCATCGCACAAGTCCGGACATTGCCCCACCACGCACGCCCAATATGGCCGCCTTGACTAGTATAAATACAGCTGCACAACCGACAAATATTCAGTTCTATCGACGGAATAGGCAGATTGAGACCTTAGAGAGAACAAGTGGCGAGACCTGGGGAGTAGGCAGATTGAGACCCCGGCGTCAAGTCACAAAATCCTGATGATACCTGAGGAGTAGGCAGATTGAGACCTCACTGTAGAATCTACCCTCACCCCCCCCACCCTTTCGATCAATTTATCCTTATTTCTTTTTCTTGAAAATGGCTCCAAAATCGGAGCCGAAACGTCGAATTTCAATAAATTCTAGACGCGGTTCAACCCGAACTTCCAGTTTTCAAATATCTGACCGCGGAAACCTATCTGAACATATATATATATATATATAGAAGGGTAGTCTTTGCTGACTAGTTAGGATACAAAGCAGGAAATTTTTTGGGTATAGCAGCAAGCAAAACGTGTACTCTTTTAACACTATATTTCCGATATTTCAACAGTGAATACTGTCATCTTCAGGGAAGCTACAAGTAACAAGCAAAATTGTACGATTACAAAGTTTTCTTTCCATTAATCGTACAATTTTGCTAGTTACTTGTAGCTTCCCTGAAGATGACAGTATTCACTGTTGAAATATCGGAAATATAGTGTTAAAAGAGTACACGTTTTGCTTGCTGCTATACCCAAAAAATTTCTTGCTTTATATATATATATATATTTATATATATACGTATTTTTTGTATTAAGTGGCACCCATTCAAGCGGTGTCAATATCACACCCAGTTTATAAATGGAAATGCAGGACAATAAGCACCCCATGTGTATATAGTTCTGTCAGTATTGTTCAATCCGACACCCACCAGTGTTGCCAGATTGAAGGGTGCCTAACTGAAAAATAATCAAGCATCGCAAGTATATTCAGAACATTCATCATCACGGCTTTTTCACCGTTAAGTCGATGACTAGAATTTTATTCCTTGTCAGAATCCGACTTGTGTCCACACTCTTTGCACTTCCACTCGACGATAATTGAATAAGATATCAAAAATATAAAAACAACATAAAGAAAAAAATTGGATCAATGAAAAGCTAAAAAACATATATGAAGCACCCTTCCCTAAAATACCGAATTTGAATAATCTTCTATCACAAAAACACAGTATTTTAGATATATGCAAATCCTAATTCACTTTTATTTCTTCAGTAGATTAGCGATATGGTATTCAACACAAGTCATTTATTATCAGTAAAATATGAACATTTGTTAGGATCACACGGAATGTTATGCGGCACAGTACCTATGCGTTCAATGAAATAGGTTTGAGGAGAGATATTATATCGTAATTTGATGTTTCAATTGGTGTCCGTTCCAAAGTTTGACAGTTGCAGTTGCGCCATTGTGTTCTAGAAACAGTTCGTGATTGGTCAAAAATTCTTAAGATCACTTGGAGTTAAATCAAGAACAGGATCCGTATCTGTTGATTTGGTAAGGAAGTCGTGAGACTCAAAAGAGTTCACTTATATGTCGTAAATCCGGCCGGTTATTAAAATTACATTTGAATTGGATTGCTAAATGAATTCCGCACTGAACGTCAATTTTGTTGAAACGATCAACGTACGAGTATTTCCGGCTACGCAAACTTTTGAAACTGTGAATTCCGTTTTGTGGAAACATAGCTGGACACAAGTTCTCTTCAATTCTTCAGTTTAGATGATACTAGCTTTTATCACGGCTTTTCACGAATAGGATATATGAAGAAAGGAAGTTTCGGGATGTAGTACGTCACGACATGATATATTGTTATAAAAGAACTTGAAATTATTTTTTTAAATCAAGCTTTTATTTAAAAACGAGAAAATAAACTCTAAAGTGAATTGATTCCATAATTTTTTTATACAATTTTGAATGATCTAAAGGCTGGTCGCAAGATTTTCCTGAATACATTCAATTTACGTAATTATTAAGAGTTATACTTGTGTCAAGATCTATTCTCGCAAAAAGCTTTTATATTATTGAAAATTGTATACTATATCAAAATTATGGGTTTGATTTACTCAAAAGTTTATTTTCTTCTTTTCAGTGCATTTTTTAAATGACAGCTTGTTTCAATTTTTGTTTTAGTTTATTTTAAACTTTTTAGTATTATAAAATGAATAATTTAGTATTTATTACAATATTTCATACCTTTGTTTTTAATACTATAATATAATTGAACTACAATTCCTTTTGCGATTTTGAATTAAGCTTCAATAATACAATAGGTATGCTAATTAGTTAATTACTTGTATGAGTTTCTCATTCGATCCATTTCGTTCAGATCATCAACATTACAAAGACTTTCCGCCGTTAACTTGGAGCAGTTTATTATTTCGATTTGAAGACCTGCTATGATATACCTTGGATCAAGGCTACATATGCTTGACCTGCAGCAAACAGTTTATACTATGTAACCTAACATAGGATTTTTCCTTATGGTTAAGCATGATTTTTTCGCAATTCAGAAGTCAACTAGCTTTCGGGTTGTGTACATTTTTCGAAAAAAATACCCTTATCTTTTACGAACAATTGTCTCAGTAATATAGTTTTGTATTTCGAAGGTCCCAAAAAGTAATCAGTAGGTATATCGCTAGTTATATATTGGTCATGAAGCACCCTCCTTTTTTGTTCATAAAATGCCGTGAATTGCAGTTTTCTATCAAAGTTAAAAGTTATACACACGAATAAAAGTGGCACCCGAAGACGGGTGCTACAAGGTTTATATGGGTGCCTCGATAACAAAATAGGTGTTGAATGGGTGCCATATTGACATTTGACCTCATGACCTCATAACCGTCAAAATGACGGGAAACCTATTTATCAGTATTTAATTTTTTTCTCGTGTATAAATGATTTAATTCAGATAAAAATTTGATGATGATTTGATGATGTCTTTTTTTTGTGTCGACTGAGCATGATTTTTCGCAATTCAGAAGAAAAATTCTCATGTGCATTGAATAATAATATAAGGTTTCCCCAAACCGAAGCGGGACGCGGGAGCGGTAACGGAAAATGGGAACTATGTGAATTGCTAGAAAAACAGTGCACGGAGCAAACCAAACATATTTCGCTGTTTGCCTGCATACTATCGAATTTAGTCTCGTGTTCATCCCGTTCCCGCTCCCGTCCCACGTTCCCGCGTTGGTTTGGGAAACCGTTTTGAGCGAGAAAAAATCAATAACTATTTTTCGGTTAATTTGGGATTAAAAGTTGAATTCAAAAGTTTTCGATTTTTCAATGAAGGAGGCCACGTTTTGCGCAAATAGCAAAAATTCGTTTTCGACCCCTAAATTTCATCCCTATATCACCGTTTTCAGTGTTTTCGTGTTTAAATATTTTTTCATCAAAGTTGGAACCCCAACATCTATTTCCACTTGGTGCTTGCCTGTTACTTTCTTTATCAATGTTAGTGTTTGAAATTCGTTTTGGCACCAGCCTAAAAGTGTCTTTTGATGCGTACAAGATGCATACCGAGGGGGAAACCGCTGAGGAAATTGTGTTACATCAATTCCCAAAAATCCCAAGTTATTCCACTAATACACGAGGTTCTCGAGTAATATCCTGTTTTATAAGGGTGCTGCCATTTTGAATGGGTAACACTGAGAGTGTTCGGTAAATGCAGATCTGACAGCTCCATTCAATCTGTCTGCTTCGTTTTCCACTACAGGTATGGAAAAACCACGCCTACAGATTGAATCAAGCTGTCAGATTTGCATTTACTGAACGCGCATACTGTAGATCAGTAATTGTTTCAGTTGTAATAAGACTCAAATTTTCGAAAATAATTCTCAATCCTAACTCTGCACTGGGTTCACTAAGATTAGGAACAGAAGAGTCCGGCATGAAATATTCACAGAGAAGTTGTGATGACTAGCTGCATTCCCTTCATTGCTTTCGTTCTTTGAGTGACCGGTCGTGGTAGGCTTCGATGCGCTATTTGAATATAAATATTTGACTATTTACTTTTTGAAAAGATTCATTTCAAATCGAAAATAATGAATTTATATGATAAAGAAGACTTTTTCCTTTGAGAGTTGGTTCAGACTGATTGAAAATGAATTGAAAGTAAACTGCTTCAGCTCGGATTCACGTTGACACCGCTCTGGATGTCGGGTACCTCTGAGTTCGGTTGATACGAGCAAGCCATGTGTGGTTATCCAGCAGAAACTTACATGATAGTTCACACATCACATTAGCACGAAGTAGTGGATGGATCACGGGCCCTGAGCACCTGCCCTGAGAGTCCAATTGAAAAGCGAGGCCTGCGCATGTGGAATTTACATAACAGACAGACATAACAGTACTCAAGTATGTCAGACAGTAATAAACTCGAAGTTATTTCAAGATGATTCAAGAGCTTGCCGTCTAAAGTTTTCAGTTCGAATACGAAAGCAGCAAGCTTTTGAATATATAACTCACACAATAACCTAAATCTTTGAAGTGTTTTGGGTCATACCTATCAAATCGTCATCAAGATGTCAAAAGAAATCATCACTTACCACTCCATTCTATTTGCTGTGGTGTACCCCAAGGTACGGTACTCGGTCCTGTACTTTTTCTATTATATGTTAATGACATGACCAATTTGAATATATCAGATAGTTTCACTTTATTTGCCAAGGATACTACCAAACAATGGCACGATGAGACTGAGGCTAATCTATTTCAAACCATTTCTAGAGATATTGACCGCATTAAAGGATGGTTTGATTTAAATTTACTATCATTAAATGTATCTAACACGAAAATACTAGCCTTCGTTGCTAGACAATAAGAATATAGAATGTAAAGAAACCACGAAATTTCTTGGAGTCCGCCATTTTGGATTTATGAATTACGATAAATCATTCATAATCTCCGACCCCAGAATTCTACATATACCAATTTTCAATCGAATCAGACCATGATCACAAAATTTTCAGCCATCTTGAAGCCCAATTTAAATTGATTTTTTTTTTCAATAAATTCATTATCTCAGACACAGAAAACTTCCAAATACCAATATTCAATCAAATCGGATAATAATCACGAAACTCGTCTGCCGCCTTGGTGCCGCCATCTTGAATTCTGAGTTCAAATTCTCCGAACTCAAAAACCCCCACATACCAATTTTATCACATACAAATTATAACATAATTATTACAAATCTTGTTCGCCATCTTGCATCGGCCATTTTGTTTTATCTCCAACAATATTCTATATTGCATTTTCACTGGAAGTTAATCGGATAACAATAAGTCGCTCAAATTCAATAGGCAAGATTTCATTACAGGCAGGCACCGAGACTGGTGAGGCTAAATAAAAGCTCATATTCGTAATGAGTAAGGAAGGCAAATAGACGAAACTGTAATATTTCTTTTTTAAATCTCGGAATAATTTCAATCACTATCAAAATAGAGTTTTTAAACCACCGCATAACAAAGTAGCCTTTGGTTCATTCAAATCTCAACGCAAAGTTAATGTTTTTCGATGAATGTCATTAAATGACAACATTTCCGCTGTCAAGCGGAAAAATAAAAAAACGCTCGCATTTGTATGGTACATACTGTTGGGAATAAACAAGTAGGTATCCATGGAAAATAGTGTAGTGAATAATCTAACACACCTCATGTGGCAGAATGTGCGAATAATACGACTTTAGGTATGAATCCACCTAAAGTCGCATTTTTCGCACATCGCAAGCATAAATTTAAAACTAAAACTACGAATGAAAGACAATGTAATGAAATGGACGTGTTCATGCAAGAAACTGGGCAATTGAAATCAACATTAAAACTAAGAAAGATAGCCAACAGTTTTCGTTCATATATGACAAGAGATAAGAGAGAAAATATTTTGGGCGTCATCCGAGTTTATGCAAAGATCTCTTTTTCGGCATCCGATTTAATATACTGAAAGAGCCAAATTGACAAATTTGCTTCGCAATTTCAGCATTGGTATGACGCCTTATTTTCTATTTCTCTGATTCCTCACAACTCCAAAAACCACAATTCTTTATCTTGGTGATAGTTTTCATGCCATAAACACCAGAAATCAACAAACCACGATAATCTCAGGTTATGGTTCACCTTAATCACCTTCTGTTTTCTGAACATAGAATACCAAGACGTTTCAAAGATCAACATTTGGAATGATATGCGCATGTCTAGTACTTTCTTAGGGTGGATTTAGTCAACTTTAGCACAAGCATTATCATGAACATAACGGGAACATCAAAGGTTTTTAGCATAAACTTAATATTGTTGTATAAACGGTGCCATTTGATATAACAGATTCGACTTTCGGTTTTAACATATATTTAGGCACACTTTCATAATGATGTTGACTAAATGCACCTTTAATTTCGTTAAATTGATGCTACATGAACACCGTCATTTTCCTATTTTAAAATTCATCTAAATCTTTAATTCATTTTAGTTTTAGTGATGTTGCATGAATCCACCTTATACATCTTCTTCCAGAAAAATCGAGACATAAATAAGAATAACATTACGAACAATCATAACTTGGTGCCAATCGAAAAAGATTTATTAGTATTCAGGAAAATTATTACCTACTGGCTCATTTTGGAGAAAGATCTGAGACCTTGAAACCATTAACTCTTTGGTCTATGTATTCGATGCTACGGACATTCTTGAATGTCAAAAACAATAAAGACATCAACGAATATTCTAAGCTTGTCGCGTTCTCAAGAAACAATCTGTTGAATGTAGAGCAATATAATCCAAAATAATATTTACCTCTGAAAATGTACAAGGATTTTTACAAGAAGCCGCAGATAAAGACTATCTCATCAAAAAGGTACATTTCAATTATACTTTATACTCTTCAGAGTAGTTTGTAAATGAGTTTTATTATTATTCATTTAATATTATTACGAAGCTTTCGATTTGCCGGCGTCATATTGAGAAATATGTTCTTAATTATTGTGAACAAATTAGACTAGTGGTTAGAAACTCTTCCTGTCACGCCGACGGCAGGAGTTCGATTCTTTAGACTCGCATTTTTTATTTGAGATAATGATTGGACTGCGAGCAATTTCGATACCGACTTTGGCAAAAGTTATTTATACTTTTAATGTTTTGCAGGTAATTCTAATTATTGGTATTGCTAAGCCGACGATATCCATTATTCTTAGGTAATAATGAAGTATCGAGTTCTTTCTTTGTCTGAAATCTGCATTTGTCGAAAAAATACTGTGTGTAATTCGAATACAAAATGCAATTGATGCTCTCTACGTCGAGCGACAATCCATCAATTTGCGCTCTAAATTCACAAATAGCTATTCCTTGAATGCTTTCTGGCGTCAATGTATTGTCTATCTATTATTGCTGCAAAGTAACATACACTCTCACCAACTTCAACTCAAGGTGGCGAGTGGTCAGGTGTTCACTTCTCAATCCAGTCATCGGTATGGGTTCTAATCTCAGCTCGGTCCCGTGCCTAGCATCACACGCTGAAAGGTGAGGGCTACGTCTTTTCTAGCTCGCACAAGTTTTTGGAAGAGTTCTGAGGGTTGCTCGTGAGATGTAACTGGTTGACGACAATTTTTTTTATTGACTGAGAAAATAATAGTTGGAAAAAACTAAAAAACCTATTTTACTTCTAACATGGACTAAAAAACTTAAAAATAATTGACAATGAAATTCTCAAATGTGAAAAAAACGTGATTGCTTTCGATCTATATTCTCATATCCTCTATTTTGATTTAACAATACTGAGCGTTCAAGAGCTCAAGATAACTTTGTCAAGCACCCCACGCTATTTTACATTTGAGTAATATCATTGTCAATTATTTTCAACTTCCTAGTTAGAAGTGAGCCATGTTCTTTAGTTTTTGAAACTATTATTTTTTATGACTAAAAAATCATAATTTCCTACCTCAAAAACCCCCACATACCTATTTTGAATCGAATCAGATCATGGTCACAAAACTCGTCTACCAATTCATGAATTTTGACAAACATTTCATAATCTCTGACCCGAAAACCCTCACACACTTTGGAAACGAATCAGACCATAATGACAAATATCGTCCGCCATTTCGGAGCCGCCATTTTGAATTCATGAATTCTGACAAAAATTTCATAATCTCTGACCCGAAAACCCTCACACACTTTGGAATCCAATCAGACTATAATGACAAATATCGTCCGCCATATTGGAGCCGACATTTTCAATTTATGGATTTTGACAAAAATTTCGAAATCTACGACCTAATAAACTCCCACATACCAATTTTGACTCAAATCTGACCCTATTTACAAATCTCGTCTGCTCTACTGGAGCCGCCATCTTGAATTCATGAATTTTGACAAGAAATCCAAAATCTGCGACCTAAAAACCATTATATATCAATTTTGAATCAAATCTGACTCTGATCACAAATCTCGTCCGCCATACTGGAGCCGCCATTTTGATTTCATGAATTTTGGCAAAAAAACGGAGTATACGACTAAAAAAAATCCCACATACCAATTTTGAATCAAATCTGACCCTAATCACAAATCTCGTCCACCATACTAGAGACGCCGTCTTGAATATTGACAAAATTCATGGTTGAAATTGCTGCATAGACCAGTGTTGCCGCTTTTACGGGTGCCTCAATACATCGTATTCTTCGGGTGTCAAATTGTATAATTTCATTTTCTTTATACATTCGTATAAAGCAAAGCGCCCTCTACAATGAAAAGGCTGAACTAATCAATATGTCGCTGGCTAAAAATTGGTCATGAGGCACCCCCCTTTTTCTTCATAAAATGACGTAAAATGCAGTTTTCTATCATAATAAAATGTTTTCCGTGCGGAACAAAGTGGCACCCAAAGTCGGGTGCTACAAGGTTTATATGGGTGCCTCTTAATACAAAACATATGTTAAATGGTGCCGTATTGACAAATGATATCTATATATATATATATATATATATATATATATATATATATATATATATATGTATATATATATATATATATATATATTGTTATGATATAATTTGAAATTATTTGAAATTAATTTTATTTTACGAGTTTTTGTTTACGTAAATAAAACTGATAGATATGTTTATTTATGTGTTTGAAACCAGATTTTAAACAACCATACTATAAATTCACTATTTCAGTTGATATAATAATTTTGAAAGGCCAAATAAGAACATATTTCAGGTAGATTATCAAAATTTACAATTTTACTCTCAGAAACCAAATTGAAAAACTAACTTTGAAACATTCAGTATGGAGACTAGGAGATTTGAGAGTGACAGTTAGAAGTTTTGACATAATGAAATGAATATTGATAGAAAGGCAAAAGTTTGAAGTAAAATTGAAAGTATAGTCGAATAAAATGAAAAGAACACATTCAATGAAAAGAATTGTTAATAGAATAGTAAGTTTATTGATTTAAAATGCGGATTGTAAAGAAAATGCATAAATTGTAAGTGATAGAAAGGTGCCTGTGAATTCAGATGGAAAAAGAAAGTAGGTTGGTGGATGGTGGGACATGACGACGGTTGTTTGGATTGAGAGAGAAGAGATTGTTTTTGGATGGCAAAACTGAAAGAAGTAAAGAAAGAAATTTAAAATTTTTTGAAGGAGAATAAAAAAAAAAGTTAGAAATCAAGAATAGTATAAACAAGGAGGAAATAGCATCAACACTAAGCAGAGGAAATAGAAATTAAAAAGGAGGAAGCAGCAGGACTAAAGTCTAAAAGGCAGAGGAAATAGCATCAACATTAAGCAAAGGAACTAGAAATTTAAAAGGAGGAAGCAGCAGGACTAAAGTCTGAAAGGCAGAGGAAATAGCATCAACATTAAGCAGAGGAACTAGAAATTAAAAAGGAGGAAGCAGCAGGACTGAAGTTTGGAAGGAAGAGGAAATAGCATCAACACTAAAGAAGTAAAAGAAGTAAAATTGGAAATAAGAACTTTATACTACAAGGTATTATCTTTTCATTTATAATTTCCGGACTTCCAAGTTATCAACAAAAGTCGTTGAGATTTTTTTAGAACTGTCATTTCAGTGTCATGAAATTATAGGCAGGGACGTTATAGAGAAATTTCATTTTCTTGAAAGTGTTAGGACAATCAATTTTGAATTATCTAAATTATAGTTATTGATAATATAAGTTGGGTTTCTCGTAGAAAAGGTATTTTATAGGTGAATGATATTTTCATTATTATTTGACTAAAAGTTCATATAAATGTGTATGAATTTGTATTGGAGTTTATAATTTAAAAAAAAAAAAAATTTTGTATCAATATTTCATTCTTATATGTTTGATATTCAAAATTTAACCTAGAATCCTGATGAGATTGAGAGTTTTTCATGTTGTATGACTGAGTTAATAAATTAAATAAAATTAAACAAAATTAAATTAAATAAATTATATAATATATATATATATATAACAGGAAGTTATTCATGACATCTACAGTCACTATTTTCACATATATATATATATATATATATATATATATATATATATATATATATATACAGGGTATTAATTAAGTACGTTGACAAACTTCCGGAGGTGATTCTTTGAAGGTTTTCAGGACGATATGTTCATATAAACATATGTCCCAAACGGCTTGGTTTTCGAGATACAGGGTGATAAAAATACATTTTTTTCAAGAGTTTTTTAGAGTTAACTTCGACATTTTCTACAATAATTGGTTCAAATTGGGCAAGTACAATCCATTCAATAGTACGCACGATACAAAATAATGCATTTCTCAAATAATTCACAGGGTCCTCCTTTTTTCAGAGTCATCCTTTGTTCAACCCTTCAGAATTTTTTTTTCCGCCGCCACTGACATATTATGAGGAGGGAATAATGAATGTTGTTTCATTTAACATCTTTTTGCTCTCTTGATGTTTTTCATTTACTTGTACGGTTCAGGAGTTACAATGAAAATATTAACGCAAACATTTTCCAGTAACGCATAACATAAAGAAATTTGAGAAGCAAATAGTCTAACAAACTTGAAGGGTGATTCTTTGAAAGGTTTCAAGATGAAAAGTTCATATAAACATGTCCCAAGCGGCTTGGTTTTCGAAGTATCAAAATACATTTTTTAGGTGTTTTTGGAGTTTACTTCGAAATTTTCGACAATAATCGATCCAAATTAGTTCAAATTGGACAAGTACAATCCATTCAATATTGCGCAAGATATAAAATAATTCATTTCTCGAAGTGTAGTTGCCACTCTCCAAAGATTAGCGCGTGACGCAATACGTCATTTTGTTCTCATTACACAAATAGCTATTTTCTGCTCGTGTAGAGAAAATGTAATGTTATGGAGCTGCCATTATACATTTTTTACCATAACTCAGGTTGAATATGTATTGCACAAAGTTAATTATGGCAAAATAATTTTGGAAATTTTCAATAGTGAATAACTTTATTATCAAATACTAGAGCAAAGTAACATAAATCCCCTAGGAATAAAATTAAGTTCAGAAAAGGACCATTATTGAAATGTCAGAGCAGCTGCTGGAAATGGCCACCGCCAACTTCAATGCATGCGTTTATGCGCCTAACCATAGACTGGCGGACACGCTCAAAAATACCAGGAGTGTTTCTTATAATTCCGCATGACTCCTGTATGCGATTCCTCAGGTCTTCTTCACTTTGAACTGGAGTTCGGTACACTAATGATTTAAGGTGCCCCCAGAGGAAAAAATCAAGTGGATTCATATCGGGTGACCTTGGTGGCCAAAGTTGTGGCCCACCACGCCCAATCCAGCGATCAGAATAATTCTCATCTAAATATTGGCGTGCAACCAATCTGAAGTGTACTGGAGCACCATCATGCATAAACCAAATTCCAATTCTTTCCCTCAGTGGGATCTCTTCTAGGAGTCCAGGTAAGATGAATTCAAGAAAATGTCGATAATGGTCACCATTGAGTCTATGAGGCAGAAAATGAAGGAAATTCCCTACAATTCCAACCCAAACATTCACAGAAAACGTCTCTTGAAAATGGTTTTCAATCAGCCCACATATGATTGTTGTGAAAATTAATAATGGCTTTACGGGAAAAGCATGCCTCATCGGTGAATAACACTTGAGATAAAATCCATGGATTTTCCAACAATTTATTTCGAATCCAAGTGCAAAAAGTTAATCTCTTTGGAAAATCCCTTGGCAGAAGAGCTTGAACACGCTGTATGTGATAGGGATAAAGTTGTTGCTCTTTTAAAATTTGCCATACCAATACATGGGTTACGTTAAACTGTGCCGCAATTTGTCTTGTACTGGTGTCTGGATGCTGCTCAATTTCGTTAAGTACAGCTTCTTCTATCTGAACTGTTCTAACTCTCCTGGGTCTTCCTATGAGAACAGCAGACCTCTTGAAAGTACCCGTTTCACGAAGACGGGAGTGAATATTGATGAACATTTGTGTGCTGGGAATATGACGTTGTGGAAATCTTTCTAGATACATTCGTCTGGCGGCACGAGCGTTACCATTAGCCATTCCATACATCAAGTGCATGTCTGCCATTTCTGAATTTGTATATTCAACCATTTTATCCAAAGGAATATTGAATGAATCTGCTTTATAGCTTGCACTGATGAAGAATTAACAATGAGACAGTTTCTCAACTTTCGATAACTGTCAAGTTGTTGATATTTAAATAAATGAATTAATATCAAAGCCCACTTTGCTATTTTTATGAATTCAAATTGATTACAAAATTTCTGCGTTACTGCAGCAGAAAAAACAAACCGAAATTTCTGATAAACGTACGGAAACAAAAATTTGTTTGATTTAGTTTTTCGGAGTTATGACCAGAGATTCATTAATGAAAATTAAATGTGTAATGATCTGCGACTATTAGATAAACCCTATTAACTATCTTCCATCACAGGATTACCTTTCGGAAGTTTTTTATGTTGAAAAGGAAATGTTCAATTGAAAACTAAAAAATATCTTTTTTTAAAATAACAAAAAATTTGTATGAGTTCTCTATCAAGACTGATGGGTAAAAACATTTTTAATCAAATATCTCAATGAAAATGCACATTTTTACCATCAAAATCTTCAGATCTAGTTTAATATCCAGCGTACCGCAGTGACGGGGAGATAGTAGTTTTCTGTTAGATATCACAAAAAGAAATCACATCTTTACAATAACAAGCTTTTATTTAGCTTCACTTGTAACTAACTAACACACAATTTAATAAAAGTTGAATTTGACCCACTGCTAATACTCCGATTAATTTGAAATTTGGCAGGTTTCCGTAATTCCGGTGACAATGCATTAAAAAAATGTTTGTTAAAAAACAAAATGACGGCTCCAATATGGCGGACGAGTTTTGTGATTATGATCCGATTCTGTTCAAAATTGGTATGTGATGGTTTTTGGGTTGGAGATTTTCAGTTTCACATAAAAAATTAACTAAAATATTAAAAATGAAAATTATAAAAAGAAAACATTTTAAAGTTTTTATACAATACACTGAAAAGGAAAAAATAATTCATTCCATTGTTTGATCTAGGTAATCTTGTACAGAAAGATTTTGATACTCACAGAATAACCTACAAAAAATTAAAAAAATTATTTTTTCATTTTCAGTGCATTTGTATAAAAGTTCGTCTTTATATTTTTTATTGTATAATTTTTATTCATCATAGATTTTTCTAATTCTGAAAAAATATTTCCATCAATTTACAATAATTGAAAATGTTTAATTTTCAAATTTTCTAATGTTATGCCACACTGGAAAATGTTTAAATTAATATTTTCATTATAGCCCCTGAACCGTACAAGTAAATGAAAAAATGCAAGATATCAAGAAGATGTTAAATGAAACAACATTGATTATTCCATTCTCATAATATGTCAGTGGCGGCGGAAAAAAAAATTCTGAAGTGTTGAACAAAGCTTGACTCTGAAAAAAGGAGGACCCTGTGAATTATTTAAGAAATGCATTATTTTGTATCGTGCGCCCTATTGAATGGATTGTACTTGCCTAATTTGAACTGATTATTGTCGAAAATGTCGAAGTTAACTCTAAAAAATCTTGAAAAAAATGTATTTTTATCGCCCTGTATCTCGAAAACCAAGCCGTTTGGGACATATGTTTATATAAACTTTTCGTCCTGAAAACCTTCAAAGAATCACCTCCCGAAGTTTGTCAACGTATTTAATTAAAACCTAGTATATATATATATATGTATATATATATATATATATATACACCTCCGGCGCTAGTTTCCGGGACCAAATTCATATAAATATAAATTGATAATGTTAGCGCGATTTCAGGACCGACGCAAAATTGGAAGGAGAAGCCAAAGGCGAAGAGGGGTAATAATATTAAGAATGATATATTGAGACGGTTTTGAGGACCTCTCGGAAATTTATTTATATCGAGGTCAGGTGGCCAGATATCTGAAGTATCTGAAGGTTGGACATTAACGAGAGGAGAAATATGGGTCAATGCCACACGGGCCTGAGTTTTATGGAATGACCTGGATTTTTTTTACAGAATACTGTTTTTCTAAACAAATATGTTTTTTTATGTTTTTGGTTTGACGATAATAGTGAATTATATATACATGAACAGTTTATTGAGAATCAGATCACTCTAGAAAAACCATACTATATTTCAATATTATCAAGCATTCGGAGAACAAAATAGTGAAGAACCATAATAATAGTAAATGTTCAATAGTGTAAAAAACGTAAAAAACAACTATACAGGGTGTATCTTAGGTACGAGTAGAAACTTTAGAATCATGTTGCTGACGTCGAAATGAGAAAAAAAGTTTTCATAAACACATGTCCGCCAGTAATTCGTTTCTAAGATACAGAGTGTCAAAGTTTAATTGTCATATTTGTTTTTTGTGAATAAATTCAAAAATATTTGTGATATTTGAGTAAAGTTTGGTATCAGGAATGATTTTTCAATCTCACTATAATTTTATGTTGTTTGTGCCAAAAATTATTTCTAATTGAATTTATTTTGAATTTAAAAATCTTGTCTTTCATCGGTTATTTCAAATCTCAATAACTCGAAAACAGTTGCTTGAAGTGACCTCTACCAAAAATAAATTCTTTACTCAAACAAATAATGAATATTACCAGATACCAAACTTTACTCAAATATCAAAATTATTTTGAAATTGATCACAAAAAATAAAAATCAGAATTCAACTTTGACACTCTGTATCTCAGAAATGAATAACCTGCGGACATATGTTTATAGGAACTTTTCTTATTATTTTGATGTCAGCAACACACTCCTGAATTTTCTACATGTACTCAAGAAACACACTGTCTATCTGAACCTTATTCAACAATGAAAATATGTATACAATGAAAAACCATATTAATAGTAAATATTCAATAGTATATAGTATATTATATAGTATATTTAGTGGGAGTTGCATTCGTAACGTTTTCTTCTACAACTTACCAGTCACTCTTAATATTCTAATGAATATTAATTCAAAGAAATATGGCAGTATTAAAAGAAGTTGACAGTAGATTCAGATCTGATTATTGTCGTTGTCACAACCTTACACCAATGGCAACAAATGGGTACACCAGATCTATGGTTTTGGTATGGAGTTTCTGGAAGGAATATGCATGTCGAAATGTGCGATGCCCTGCCGTTTCTTCATGTATATACAGGATGTGATAAGGTATCCTCTTTTCATTGAGTTGATATAACTAAATAATAATGATGCTTCCTCATGAACACACCCGTAGATTGTACCTCAAGGCATAGGCTGTGCGGGTAGAGGACGATATTATTATAATTTGCCGTTGTGAACCAGTATCCAATGATAGCTGCTGCAGACACAGTGATTAAAGACAGTGTCTAATCAAGGATTTTGTCCTGGGGGGGGGGGGTGTGGTTGAAGAAAACTAGGATGTTAAGGAAATACAAGTTGTTATTTTATTTACAAATATTGTTTGGTCTCTGTCCTGGGGGGGGGGGGGCTATAGACCCAATTCGATTAAAAAACGCAACCAACTGGGGTAAGAAGTTGTCATATTCAGAATGTAACAATTGAACCACTTTTGACAGTTTGGCCACAGACTCCTGATGAATATTCAGATTTGATCACGTACAGGTGCAAAACCACGTAGGTACAAAATTCTCACAATTCATCATCACATTCCGTTATCACAAGAACAATATTAAACGGAGTGTTTAAACCCTGTAACATCATGCGTTCCGGTGTAATATAATACTAAAAGACAGTTATCGTAGTTTATCGAATACACGAGATTAAGTATATTCTTGATGGAATTTCACATTTTCCTGAAACCAAAGGAAATTATCACAAATACACCATTATATAGGGTAATTCAACCATGCAACATTATATGGGGTGTTTTAACGCTGTAACATCAGGCGACAATGAACCAATTTTTTTTTTTCAACCGAAATGAATTGCCATTACAAAAAAAACGAAGAACTATTTCAACCCCGTAACAGCAGGTGGTCTGGAGAAATAACATATAAAACCATAATTATCATTAGAGTAGGGTTTCCAATGCATATGTAAAATATTATCGTTCACTATATACAAGGTTGAAATACTTTGTACAATATTTTTTTTTGATTCAATCAAGTCGGATGGAATAAAATGAATTCCGACTGAGATATGAGATAGGAAATATACAGTGTGACCCTAGACCAGTGGGACAGCTGAATATCTTTGAACCAATGACAATTTTCAAAATATTATGATTTTATATCATGCATCATTATGAGAGCTATCTTCGGGAATGACTATTATTCATACGAAGGGCGCAAGAAAGGGTCACGAAAACAAACACCTCATATACAGGGTGTTTCCCAACTACGGTTACCAACCACAGGGGGTCATTCAATATGTCATTTCAACGAGAAAAGTTCATATGAACTTATTTCCGAAATTGATTTGTTTCTGAGATACAAGGCGTTGAAATTTAATAAAAAAACGGGAATTATAAAATATCATTTTGTTTGAAATTTGGTACATTTATTTGAACTGATGAGGCGCTCATTGAGCACTAACTTGATTAAAATTATTAGGACCAGTGGAGTCTCAGAAGGCACCACAGCCAATAATATCGTAAAAAAGTACGCTACTGACTTTATTTCGTAGATTTTTACTTAACTGAAAATACAACATTTCGGTGTTTTGCATTTTCTTCATATCAAGCTTCGTTTCCGAGAAAATATTAAAACACAAAATAAAAGTATTTACAATTGCGATATTACAGCGAATTAGCAAAATGTCCGCCTTCAACTATACAACCGCCTTCGATTTGCCATTGATTTTCTGACTCGTTCAAAAATTCCAGGAGTAGTCCTTATTACATTGCAATTGTTAAGTCATTCACATCTAGTACAGGTGTTTCATAAACTAAAGCTTTCAGATGACCCAATAAATAGAAATCTAGAGGATTTATATCAGGACTGCGAGCACCGATTTTGAGGTCTTGCACGTCCAATCCAGCGATTATGGTCGTAATGCTAACGAGCAAGAATACTAAAATGAGCTGGAGCCCCGTCGTGCATAAACCACATGTTTCCTCTTACAAGTGTGGGCACTCCTTCTAACAAAATGGGAAAATGATCTCTCAAAAAGTGCGGGTAGGATTCACCTGTTGATATTTCTTTTGAAAAAATGGGCCAATTAGGTAGTCACCAATAATTCCTACCCAAACGTTAAGCGAAAATTCGCTGAAAATGATTTTCTCTATTACCATTGGGATTTTCGAATAGCATCTTGTGAAAAATGTGCCTAGACCGTATATGAAATATTTGGTAATGAATTATCATTGTCTGCCATCATACGAATCGACTACCAGCAAAACATCAATATTGGATGAAAATCTCGAGGTTTCTTTTCAGAATTTTCCAAACGGTTTTTGGGCTGACTTCGAGCTGCAGTGCAATCTTCCTGGTACTATTTGAAGAATCTTCTTCTATCGCATCAAATATGGCTTTTTCTAGTTCAGCCGTTGTTACCGTTTCTGTTCTTCCACCACCTGCATTTTGATTGAAACTCCCAGTTTCACATTAGTATTCTTGCGTTATAAATATTCCAGCTCAAGGAATTACTCTCTCCTGGAAAATTATCCGTTCTTCTCCTGAATTTCCATTTGCTAATCCATGAATAAGGTGCATGTCAGCCATTTCAGTGTTCGTAAAATTATCCATGATGGAAACTCTGCTGACAACTTTGAATTTTACTGCTATGACAATAATGCAGTCACGAAGAACTGAAGCGCAGTGCTGAATCGTACAAGTGCCATGTAGGACTGGAGCGTAAAACTGTAGAACTTGAGTTGCTAACTGAATACTAAGACTGAATATTAGTTATATGAATGATGTCTGAGATATGTTTTGCTAACTCTCATAGAAGCCCAATGACAAAGCGACTCTTCCTGCATCTAATGGACATAACTCATTATCGTTTGCATGTACGCATATCATCTATAAGGCTAATAAATCATTACGGATGGTGAACAAATAACAACCAATAATCTAGAACAGAAATGAACTTTCAATTTTTAATGAAATATGTGTAGGAAAAACCCTACTATCAATGTCAGCTGGCCTCCAATGCAGGTGTTCATGATATGCAATAGAGTAGCTTCAATTTTTTTTTTAAACTAGCCTTGATATGAAGAAAAAAGAGACCAAAAAAATGTATTTTTAGTTGCTCAATTTTGAAAAATAGAAACCTACGCAAAACAAAGTCAGTGGCGTACTTTCCTTTACAATATTGTTGGCTGTGGCGCCCACTGAGACGCCACTGGCCCTAATAATATCAATCTTGTTATGGCTGATTGAGCGCCTCATTAGTTCAAATAAATGTATTGAATTTCAACCAAATCCGTTCTAGGGTATCCATGATATTTTATAATTCCCGTTTATTTTTTAATTTCAATACCCTGTATCTCAGAATTGAAGCAACTCTGGAAAATAGGAACTTTTCTCCTCAAAATGACATAACGAATCAACTCTTGGAGTAAGGAACCGTAGTTAGGAAACACCTCGTTTATCAACAACTCTGAATTTTATCTCATTCAAGAGTGATACTGATAATTCATTTTTGAAAATCCGATAGGGCGTTGCCAAGTTATACCAGTTTTTCTTCAAATGATGACTTTTTGAGGATAAGCCCATTACCAAAACTATGAAAAAATTACGAAATCATTCAAGAATGTTGATAGAAGATGGGATATTCAAATATAGGAAATATTCCTCCTCTTCGAGAGGTATACAGTGTGGTCAGAAAAATTAGATGATTTTCCCTAAATTTAAATTGTCTTTACCTTTATTTTTCAAATAGTACACCCTTCAATATGTACGATTTGCATGCCTTATCATAACGAGAGCTATGAAAACAACACCACCACTAGCCATGGAAGCACTTCTGGACCTCCCACCGATTGATATAACAATCATGGGTGAGGCAAGAATGGGACTTCTAAGGCAACAAAAATCGAGCAATAGATCGGATCACAACAAGATGAAGGATGGGAGGCAACATTCTTGAAATGTAACCAACGGACCACATGACTCCTAGATACTTCTTCAACATTAACTTTGAGGTTATCATACAAGATCGAAGGAAATGGTCATATGACAACATCAGAGTCAAACCTGGAGAGAGGTTCTGGTACACGGACGGATCCAAAACCAGGGAAAGAACTGGTGCTGGAATATACAGTGAGGTGAGAATCTCCCAAATAAGCGTCTCACTAGGAAAAAAAAGCACAAGAGGATGAGGTGCAGCTGGTGACAGGACCAGCATCCGAAAGGAAAAAAATAACATGGCGAATGTAGCAGATTGTTACAAGAAATCACGTTATGAAAAATTTTGAAATGTGTCTTATATTGAACGGAAGGTAACTCAAACAATTCATTTTTATGTCTTGGTTCCCACGAAAAGGAAAGTCCTGTAATGTAAAGAGAACATTGTGGGAGCCGAGACGTAGATGGAAACTGATGTTTTTTCTTGAATTTCTGCAGGCTGTTGTTTCAGGGAACACCTCCCGAGGCAGTTAGTTTCAAGCTTTGCCGTTCGTTGGAGAAAATAGCCCTGAGAAAGGCAGGTTTGGCATGTCTCCAGACTAACGACAAAGGGATCTCCGATGGGACGCTAACGGTGAAAAAATTAAAAATCCATAGAAATGATTCAATATTAGTAATATTATTGCGCATTGTTATTCGTCAATTTAGTTTTATGTTACTGGGGCTGTTAACTATAGTTAAATGAGTAGTTTGGCGAAATTATTTTATTTGCATTTGATGCTGATCATGGAATTCTTTTCACTCTTTCACTATTGATGATAAGCACCAATGTCATATGGAAACATAAATATTATAGGGTGAAATTATTTGAAAAATTGAGGTCAAGAAAGTTTGAATTCTCTTGAGAATCATATAATTTTTTTGGCCACCCTGTTATGATAGAATTTGCTATCGACTTCTCGAATGATTCCATAATTACTTCGTATTATTAGTATTTTAGGTTTTCCTAAAAAATATCTACAGTTAATGGAAAACTGCAGTTCTGTATTATGAATAGTTATTATATTTTCTGTTAGATTTCATCTTTTATCAAATATTTTTTAAAGTTCTCAAGTTTCGAATTATTTTGTGTTTTGTTTATGCTCCTCTTCAGTAATACTGCCGGTGTTTTTATTACATTAAACAAATGATCGTGAGAAAATTACATCAAAATACAATAAGAAAACTAATGTATTTTTACTATTACCATTTTATTGAGCTCATGGTACCCGTACGGGTGATTGGAGTAACAACAGTATTGGTGAATGTAACTGTAGTGGATTTCACTCAAAGAATTAACAGAACCTCCAAAATGAATCACCACATTTTTTACACATTTTTCACTCACCGACAAACATTAAAAAATATAAAGGGTGTCTTATTGAAATATTGAAGTATAGTGGCCGCAGAGGAGCGGGATTGGAAGATATATTGAGTACAATACGAATACGTCCTCCTGGATATGCTTATTATTTTTTCTTTTGTTTTTCTTATAGTTGGCACTTCACAAATCCTTTAGTGTGGATAGTATTCATTAAAATACATTGTATTTCTCAAGGTGTCTCACTTTTCAAGGAAAATTTCATATTTTTGCCGTAGACTCCCTCAACCCTTTTGTAAAAGGAGCATTCGTAGAGCTCAGAAAAAGTCGTGTGTTCTATAGTACTGATTTATTATATCTCAGTTATTACAATCATCGTTTTTACCAGGGCACCTATTGTTCCATTTTAAAATACCGATTAAGCATGTTGCACAAATCGATGTTGAATTATTTAACAAAACAATACTTGCATCAAATGCTTATCAGAAGAAAATATAAGTAAACCACCTCAATTATATTCTTTGGGGTTGGTAACCCTACACCATCCCTTTTCGGGGAATGACCTTCGCTATGGCCATCTTGCGAAGGGCATTCTAAGAGTTTAGAATAGAAATATTATTGAAGTAGTTACGTAACAGTAATACCAATTGTACTACAGGAAATTTAACATTTCAAGATGATAAATTTGCATTTAAAATTTTAACACAATATTAGATGGGTAAATACAGTAAGTGAATGATTACAAAAATTATACACAATATATTGTAACACAACTACCAAATACTAAAATTAAATATACTAAACTACAATAAAACGTTTTCGACAGGCCTGTCTAAAGATGAAATCCTTAACATAAATAAAGTACTTATTTTCTACCTATATTTTCGTATGCGGTTCTTATGTACTTTTAATTCTTTTCCATTTTTATCTGCTACGACACAATTTGAACCCTCAACGCTAATAACTGAGAAAGGTCCGTCATACCAAGAATCAAATTTATGGCGACTTTCATTAGTTACCATAACCAACTCTCCAGGAGTGAGAATAATTGCTTCTGAGTTTTTATCAAAATGTGTTTTACGCATTACTTTTGCTTTTTCGATATATTCTTGCGCTCTTTTGTGTGCCACTTGTAGGCGATACCGAAATTCTTTATCATAAGCATCTATATTATACAAGGGATCCACCTTTGAATCCTGTAAAAGTTGATGTAGATCTGCTTTTTTGCCAAAAACCAGTTCAAATGGCGTATAATTGTGGTACGAACTTGGTGTAGTGTTATAACAAAATGCATAGTATTGAGTCCAAGTACACCAATCAAGTTTTGAGTTGTCAATATACATACGTAAATACTCATTCAAAACTCTATGGTTGCGTTCACAACCTCCAATACTTTGGCTGTGATACGCAGTAGAGATTTTATGATTTATTTTCAGTAGTTTTGCTAAGTTCTCAAAAACTTGATTTTTGTATTCTGTACCCATATCTGTTCGTACTTCTTTCATTGGGCCATAGACGAGAATAAAGTTTTTGACAATATATGATGCTACAGTTGAAGCTTCTTTATTCGGAATTGGGATGATTACTATGTATTTTGTTAATTCGCATTGAAGGGTGATTGCATATTCATAACCACCATTTGATCTTATAAACCTGCCAATCGTATCTATGCATACTATGTCGAAGGGTTTTTGAGGAGTCGGAGTTAAAACAAGAGGTTCCGGATGCTTAACTACTATTTTATTTATTTGGCACTTATGACACTTTTTGACAAAATTAGCAACATCGTGAGACATATTTTTCCATCTGAAGGATGCTTTAAGTTTCTTTAATAACCTTTTCTGACCACAATGACCACCAAATAGGGGATTGTTGTGATATCTATCAATTAGCTCAACTTTTTCAGATTTATTAGTGATGAGTCTTCGTGCAAAACAAAGTACAATGTTGAGTTTCTTCAGAAATTTTAGGCCTAATTCCTTGAATTCATTTATCGTGCACGTTTCAAAAATAGAGTCATTCAAACTCATCCTCAACTTTTCTATTTTCTTATCACCAGCCAATTTTTCCAGCTGAGAAAACACCGGCCCTAAGGCAATGTTTCCATTAGTGATCTGTACTTTATTTTGAACTAATAACTGCTTTTTATGCCTAATCATCATCCTAAGAGATGTAGGTCTTATATCAAATTGCAAATAAGGTAATTTTAGTACTTCCGAGTTATCTAGAGTTTCGTAAATTTTTGGACAAGCCACTTCATTTTTTAGATAATATTTTTCAGTTTCTGTATTATTAAGTGGACTCGCTCTAGTCATAGAGCGTGTAACGGCCATAACTTGTGAAATATTTTGATGAATTTCTTTCAGATTTTTAATGTTTATTCTAGAGAGTGCGTCTGCACAGACATTGTCGGTACCTTTTACGTATTCTACATCAAAGTCATATGATTCAAGCTCAAGACGGATACGAGTCAATTTAGATGTAGGATCTTTCATGGAAAAGAGATAAACAAGAGGTCTGTGGTCTGTGCGGACGACAAATTTGGTACCATAAATATAACATTTAAAATGTTTAATGGCAAAGTGTATGGCCAGCAATTCTTGCAAAATAGTGGGTTTGTTCGCTTCAGCTTTTGTGAATGCTTTGGAAGCATATGCAATTGGCAAATCCTCACCATGAAAATTCTGAGAAAGAACAGCTCCACAAGCAATTTTTGAGGCATCTGTCGTGATAATGAAGGTTTTTGAGAAATCGGGGTACTGCAAAATTTTGGGCGATGTTAATGCTTTTTTCAAGGTATTGAAAGAATTTTGACATTCTGCCGTCCATTCAAACTTTGCATTTTTTCTAGTTAATTTGTTCAACGGTTCAGTTATTTCCGCGAAATGTGATATATGGCGCCTGTAGTAATTCGCGAAGGCCACCATTCTTTTAACCTCGTCAGCGGATGACGGCGTATTCCATTTGTTTATAATACCGTATTTCGAATCGTCTGGTAGAATACCTTTACTCGTAACTTTATATCCCAGGAAAGTCACATCGTTTCTAAAAAACTGACACTTCTCTGGGTTTAATTTCAAATTATACTTCCTGCACGTTTCAAAAACTCGTTTTAAATTTTGTAAGTGATGATTTTCCGAACAGCCTATTACGATGAGGTCATCCATATACAGAAAAGCTTTTTCAGGAGTGATACCTGCGAATGCCATTGACATCATTCGCTGAAAGCTAGGGGGACTTACTGAAAGTCCGAAGGGTAATCTTGTGAACCTGAAAGACCCTGTGTCCACACTAAACTGTGTAACATCTCTTGAATTTTCATGTAAAGGGATTTGATGAAATCCGGATATTAGGTCAACAACTGAGAACCATTTTGCTCGCCCTAACTGGTCTAATATATCGTCAATACGCGGAAGTGGGTATTTATCAGGGATTAATTTTTTTTTATTAATTTGCCTGAAATCGATTACTAATCGCCATGCCTTGTCTCCGTCTGTAGATTTTTTAGGGACCAGCAAGGCTGGACTATTATACTGAGAAACTGATGGTTCTATTATCTTGTCATCAAGCATTTTTTGTACCTGTCTATTTATTTCCTTTTTTTGGGCATAAGGAGTTCTATAATTTTTGACAAAAACTGATTCCTTATCCACTAGTTTTAACTCTTGAGTATAGAAGTTATTGACGGTTAGTTTGTCACCCTTTAGACCAAAAATATCATTGAATTGTTTACATAAATTTATCACATCGTCTTTAAGATACTGGGGAATACCATTCGTATTAAGTTGTTTCAATAAATTTGAAATGCGGTCTTGTTTCTCATTTTCTATAACAAAAACATTAAAATCGTTCAAATTCAAAATTTTAAAATTAATTTCTTTCAATGTTACTACGTTGCAAGTGGTGTTGATAATTTTAATGACTGGGGTATTTTTCGAAATTATAGCTCTTGCGATAAAAACACCGGGGTGAACTTCTTGAGAGTCTATGATGCTATCCTTTTCAAGACTTTTTAAGCTTTTCAACTCCCTTACTACCTCACATCTAGCGGGAATAATAATAGAATTGTCCTGAAGACCATTTTGTATCGGCACCACGATATTTCTGTCACTTAATCGCATTGTCATTGTCCAATCTGAATAATCTAAATTACACCGAAATTTTGCAATGAAATCTCTACCTAATATAGCATCTGTCCGTATCGGAAAGTTTGCGTCAACAACATGAAACTCGTGCTGGATTATGCAGTCGTCCACAAAAATATCTGTTGTTGTTATACCTAAGGATTTGATTACACCGTCCGTGACCCCTTTTATTTTACTCGGGTTTGCAGTATTTAATAACTGATCTGGGTTAATGTGTGTTCTTTTAAAAATAGATATATCAGCTCCAGTGTCAATTAAAAATGTATTTTCGGTATTGGTCATTTTTGTTGGTAATGTAATAAAATTTGAGTATGACAGATCGAAATTGAAAATTTTCACAGTGCATCCCCCAATCGACTTGGTTGGGGGTCTGATCCGTTTCCCGGATCAAACTCAGCGGCTGTGACTCTAACAGACCTGTAATTATTATTATTATAATTGTTATTCGGAACGCGGCCCGATCTATTATTATTATTACTGTATGTCCGGTTACCTCTAAAATTTGACCTACCCCTTGCTCTTCGAGAGTTATTCCAATTGAAACGATTTGAATGATTACTGGGGTATCGGCCACGATTATTATAGCTATGATTTTGCCTAGCGTAATATTGGAAGTACTAGGTTGGCTTACATTACTTACACTTACAAATTTGGAAATAGCCTCTTGGACTGTCCCGAAACTACCTGCTTCCATAATTAATTTCGTTCTATCCGAATTTGTATTTTGTATAAGGGATTTTACCGTTTGTTGGGTCGAGTATTTTTCTGCTACTGCATTAGGGACTCCTTCACTTATATACGCGTTTTTTAAGTTTTCCGCGAGTGATTCTATTTCTGATGCGTAACTGCTGACTTCTTTAGAGTTTCGTCCTAAATTTAACAGTTTGGTTAAAACTAATTCAGAACTTTCTCCTTTGATTTTTTCTCGCAGTGTTGTTATTATTTGTCCTAGATCGGCCTCATTAGAGATTAAACCTCTTGCCTTTCCGGTCAGTCTGGTTTTGACGAATGCAACTGCATTTGCAGTGTGTGTCTCAACATTTTCGTTTAACAATGTTAGAGAGTCTAAAAATGATTGTAACTTTTCAGGGGAACCATCGAACTCGTGAGCGACTATTTTACTTGCTATATTGAAAAATTCAATGTTTGACATCGGCATCGTGTTTGATTTGAATGTATTATTCAACTTATTATCATAAATGTCGTCCACTAGTAATGGATCTATCAATTCTAAACAACTTTTAGGTACTTTATAATTAACTCTTAAAGCATAAAACGCTCTTAAAATTGTGTCTCTTATGTTGAAAAATATGTCATTAACAGCTAATCTCTGATCCTCGTTGAAACATTTCTAAAAACTTGCTATGTATTTAACGATTGTATTATAGGACAACACAAGATTATCTCGAATTTCTTCGTTTTCCTTAATTTGCCTAATACCTTGCGAGTTTATTACAGGTTTTGCAATGGCAGAAATATCCTCCCTAGGTTTGATTATTCTCTGTAAGAACCTTTCCCAAGTTACCGACATATATAGGTTCAATTGAAGCAGATGAAGTACAAATATTATCCCACAATTTACGCATTACAATCAATTACTAAACCGTTTACGAGTCCATAAATAGAAAAATATGTGAATAACCGATTAATCAATGTCTAATAGATAGATATAAAATGCCACTCAGAATAGTATGAATATATATATACCTATTTTCAGTTTCGCACTTTAACCATTATACATTAGTGCCTCGAATCCACCAAACAGTCTTTTAGCTACCTCACAAAGCCAGTGATTCTTCATAACCTTGCCTCTCTTGATTATTTCAGTGTGTTAACACCTGTGAGCCGGCAGCGGCGGCGGTGATGTTACCCATGGAATAGCCATTCATATTTCTTCGCATTTGCCCCTGAACGTGGTTTCTGTAGATGCGGAAAATTCTTATTACCATGAAGATTGCCAAAATTGCTACTATTACGTACAACAGCACCTTAACGTCCTTCGTGATATTGTATTCTTGTTCTTGTACAATAAAGTTGGAATTGACGACTCCGTTTTCTTGGACCCTTTGCGAAGTTTGTTTGCTGCTACACATAATTTTCCTCTTATTACCAACTGTGCTGAATAAACTTCCTGGCAACCACCTAACACCTCCAGTCTAACATCGTTTTAGCAGGATCGCCATGTAAAAGGAGCATTCGTAGAGCTCAGAAAAAGTCGTGTGTTCTATAGTACTGATTTATTATATCTCTGTTATTACAATCATCGTTTTTACCAGGGCACCTATTGTTCCATTTTAAAATACCGATTAAGCATGTTGCACAAATCGATGTTGAATTATTTAACAAAACAATACTTGCATCAAATGCTTATCAGAAGAAAATATAAGTAAACCACCTCAATTATATTCTTTGGGGTTGGTAACCCTACACTTTTCTTTTCTGCATCACCCTATTGCCATTCTGCATTGCACTTGGGAAAACCCGTGGGTACAACTACACTAACTCCAGCATCCGAATTGAGTATTGATTGAGAGTTTGACTTTGAGGTGAACACTCGTTTTTTGACATGGGTTTTTGAAAAATTTCACCTTCCACAATCTGAAAGCGAAAAAATGTTAACTCAAGGAAATATATAGAAGTGCAGAAGAGCAAATAAGTCAATTTCTCTCGATAAGTTAGTGCGTTTACAATACTTTTGTCTTGAACGTATCGTACTCTACATTTGCTTATCTGTAACAATAAGTTCAAATTATTTAAAAAATACTTTTGTTTTTCAGAAAATTTTTACCTGTCGGAAACTGTATTTTTCTCCATTATCAAAACTCGCTAAAAACTGTATTTCTGTTTTTATCAAAAACGATCTCACTATCTCCAACCTTCAATAGAAATAGAGTATCAGAAACGTAAATGTTTTTTAAAAAAGACAGGTGTTTTCTAGTGAATTTGATCAGATAATAAATAGAGAGAAAATTTAATAATTCTGTTCAAGACATTGTAAACCCAGCAACATATCAGGACAAATTGCTTGATTTTCCATTCTACACTTACGGATTTCCTTGTTTTTTTTATTCTCAGATTGTGAATGGTAAATGTATCCAAGTTACACATTTATTTTACATGGATGACCACAACTATATACATCGAGAAAAATAACCTCGGCTTATCTCAAACATATTCTCACCTGGAGGTGGAAAAACGCCGGTTCCCAGAGATAACCACAGATGAAAACTCTCCCAGCGGCAAGTATCATAAACTTCGACAGATCTGGTCATCAGAACTGTCATGGTTGCTGCAACTAATATGCTTGCCGTTCCGATCCCACTCTACTCCTTTGGAATGGACTTAAAAGGAACTGCGACAACAAGAGAAAAAAACTCGAATAATTGTATATCCTAAATCGTCCTGTCCAATGTTATATTTCCCCAGATAACAGGGAGGCCGTAGACATTTCGGTTTGGAGTGTCTTGCTCAAACTAAAGCGGAAGTGGAGACTCAGGTCCTCGTAGAGCTACATAAGAATAAGCAAATGCATAAGCTCTTATTCAAGAACATCGAAAACTTTGGCTCATTGAAAAATGTTACCTATTCATTCCTCAGCTGAAATGGGCTGAAGTTGGAGACCAAGCGATTAATTATGGCCAACCAGGGTAGTGTCTTGAACATCTTAGTCTGCCATAGTCACATACAAGAAATTAAGTGAGATGTAGTCCTCCTCAGCTCCTGGCGAAACGAACATCGTCTTTAAAGAGGAGAATAAACGTACTGGATATTGAGATTCTTTTCGAACTCCGCAGGCTGTACTCAAACTATTCTGTTAAAATGGTGGATCTGATTGTAGGGTTTTTTAATTGACTGTTAGAAATACTGCGCTTGAATCTGAAATTTATACCCGCTTGCTTATAGAAATTTTAGCTGGACGAATGCTTTCATTCTTGGTTCACTTCATCTTCTCATATCACATGACTCTCGGACTGAATCATCACTTCTTTACGGGTGTTGAATTGGCAAATAATTGGAGGAATTATAGGTCAGCTTGTCAATATTGATTTTGTCCACCCCATAAGCCTTGCATTTTATAGATAGGAGCACTTTGTGGTAGGAGAAAAATTGAAGGTGTTACACTTGGTGGAGTGTTATTCGAGTGGAAATTCAACGTGTTAGCGTCTGGAGAGTACTCACTTGTCAAGGAATTGATGAAATCTTGATAATTTTTCAGATGGTTTGGGATACCTTGACTTGTTTTTCCAGAGTCATATGTCTGTTAATTTTATTGTTTTGAATTTTAAAATCAAAGTATGCCTGTCACATGAACTATGGCATGTTTAGTTCATTTCCTCAAATCTTTATAATAATTGATTGGGGTCGTATTTCGAAGCAGTCATAGATTGAGGTTCGATTTCTGTCAATCTATAATATCTTTATTTGATAGAGAATTCGAAACTATTTCAGGTTGTTAGCTCTGCAATATGAATACAGCTATGCTTCACGATTTCAAATCATTGTTTATTTTAATATTATTTATATTCATTGGTGCTTAATTTATGTTACGGACGATTTGGATCACAATGTCTCTCACGTAAATCAATTCATTCTGCAAATTCTTAATCATGATGCCCCGAATGAAAATATTCACCAAAAAATCGTAAGTAAACTCCTTGGATGACTGACAACATCAGATTGATGCAAACACTTAGGAATAAGGCGATAGCTACTTTTAGAATTTCAAAACATCCACATTGAAATTATCATAAAGAATTTAGAGATTTGACTAACACAGCTGTAAAAGTTGAAAAATGCATACCTGAATTTTAAACTGAAAACCACAGAAATCAAGAATGAACGGAACGAACTTAAGAAACTAAATGACAGCAAGAATAGAAACAAATAACTACCAGAGCAACTTTAAAATGCCGTAGCAATTAATAATTTCTCCTGAGATCCACTGATCATGGTTTACCTAGTTCACATCTAATAAATTTTCATATTTCCAATAGCAAAGAAGGATACAATAAACCATTCAATTTTTCATTGACTTACGAAATGGAAATTTCTAAATTTATTAATTATATAAAATCCAGGACTATGATGACGGTGGGATAAATATTACTATTATAAACTTCTTTGTAAACGTTCATAAATATCTTATGGTATCTATATTTACTCACATTATAAATGAACGTATGAATCAAAATTACTTTCCCAGTCTTTGGAAAAAACTACCAATCCACAGAGTTATAATGACCTGAGATCAATTAGTGTTCTTCCAATCTTCTCAAAAATTCAAAGTTATGGAATATCAAATCAGATGTTTCGTTGACCAACATGATATATCACCACAAAAACAATCGCGTTTCAAAAGCAGATTAAGCTGAGCTAAACCAACATTAAAGAATAGTCGATGACCCAATCAAAGCTCTCGATTAAAACAAAGCGCTCGAAATACTTCTCTTCATGTTGCACTATCTTGGATTCAGTTATCCCGCAAAAAATTCATTTTCATCTCACTTACACGATTGAATACAAAAGGTTTGTTTGAGTGATACTTCCTCAAATTGACAGGAATTTAAATCAGGAGTGCCTCAAGGTATCATTTTGGGTCCTTTGTTCCATAACCTTTACACACCCACTTTAATTGAGAAATTGAAGCACTACCATTAATGAGCAGATGACTCAGATATATCACTCCTTTGATTCTCTAAATCTCGCAGAAGCTATATTAACTGACCTACATGCAATTTTCGAGGTATCCACATATTTGTTGAAAATCAATACCAACAAGTCACTCGCTATGACATTTGGAAATGAAATGATTACTGAGCAGGCATAAAGTTACGATTTGAAAATGAATTGCAGGTCTCACTCTAAAAATTTAGGGCTTATTATAGACTCCAAGCTTGGGTTTACAGAACATGTTACCCATAAACTCAGAAATGTTCATGTATTCCTGAAGTTGATTTATCAGCAAAGAAAATTTCTAAATACAGAAAATGAAAAAACGTAATGCGACTCACAATTTTTGCTTCACCTTAATCACTGCGATGTGGTATACCAAAATTGTATAGATAGCAATAGCATAAGGCGCATACAGAAACTACAAAATTCATGCACGAGACATATTTTTGGTATTAAAAGTATATCCAGTATATGTCACAAACTTAAAGATTTGCACTGGCTCTCCACCTACAATAACATTTAACTTATAATACAGATGTGCACAACTTGAAGCTGCTAAGAAAATTGGTTTTGACTATTCTTGCTCGCAAAAAAAATTGTTTAAGAGCTCTATTTCATATAATATTTCGGACACCTATATAAACACATGGAACCAACCATAACTGTTTTACTTAACGGTCAATACCTCTGAAGAAACATTTAAAAATCACTTATTTTTCAGTCAGCATGACTGAAGTGTTACAAAAGCAGAAATCGCACCGACAAATGTAAAAATATTTTCTTCCTACTCCTTCTCTCTTACTCTCTTGACCTCCTTTCCCTCTCTCCCTCTTCTCTTTCTCTTTTCCACCACGTTCCCACTGTTTTCATCACTCTTTTCAGGCCTACGTTATGTTTGTTTTTAAATAAGGCATTGGTGGAAGATCAGATACGAGGCAACTCAGAAATCTAAGTCAAATGTCCGTTGCTCACCTATTATCAGATTTGTATTGATGTATTACTATTTTAGGAATGTTATGGAAATTGGTGTGCAATAAAAGTCTGATTATTAATATATTGATATGTTCTACACATGAAAAGACGAAGAACAATTATACCTGGTTGTATCTGTACATACCTCTACACCTAATTTTATTCATATTATAATATGCAGCTCATATTAGCAATGATAACTTTGTTTTTTACTTTTGACTTCAACTGTATATACTCTAATATTTTTCAACTGTTATCTCGATGATTTTACATTTATTTCTTCTTGAAATCTTTATTATAATTACTTGTTCTTCACCTGAAAAGGCTTTTTTGAGAACAAAGAAGGGATATCAATTTATCTATCTACTCTTCTCAAGATACCGTGATGTACAGTCATCATCGATGAACATGCAATACAAAAACTCGCCCTTCTGCGACGAAAGCACCCAAGAAAACCTCAATTTAAAAGAAATCACCGCCTGTGCCGTTGGACACCAGATATACCAATACCTATGCAACGTTTGTCGACTGAGTGAAATATAAAAAAATTATTTATGAAGTAAATAAAACCTTTCTATATGAAAATTTTCCTATACCTATCAGTCTAATGAAAATGAATTTTAAAACGATAGCCAATGCTTTCAGTTCACCGACAAGGCAACAAACAGTCGAGTCAAGTGTTATTGATGAATGTTATTATGATCTTGAAACTGTAACTTGATTCATTCGATAAAAACGCGGAAATATTTAGTCGTGAAGCAAAATATTTGTTGTAGTTTAAGGTTTAAGGAACACGGAGTACTCGTAGGTCAATCACTTTAGCATATAAAATAAAAAATTTGGGGGAGAAAAATAGCAAAACAATGCAAACTTTCACAAATGTTCTATTTTCGTGCGCAATAAAACAATAAAAATTTGCGCCCTTGTATAAGTTTGGCAACATTATTAAAAATGTGAATTATAAACAATTGTAAGACAAACACTAACACTCATTCACAACTTGTATATTGATATCCAAATAATAATACTTTAATTATCAATAGATATGTATAACCAAATATTCAGACGACCAACGCCTACGAATAAGTGCGTGATGCTCAAGGGCCTCTAGGTATCTCCTCGTCAATCTCGCTATCGGCACGTTCCATATCGCCTCAGTCAGTGATGATCGCATTTGTTTATCTTCGCACGAACATGAAGAGTCATTCATTCCGGCTAGAGGGTGGCTCAGTCTAACATTCGGCCATCCTGCTACAACGCCTGACCTCAGGCGGCTAAAAACTGCCTTATCTGAAAAAGGAACGCACATCAGTACTTTGTTTTAGTTACTCTCTTGCTGTGATTGAGCCTGATACCAACTACTGAGTAAGTACCTATCTCAACAGTCACATTTTATCTGTGATTGAGCCTGATACATCTACGAAGTAGGTACCCATCCCAACAGTCACAACATCGCTGTGATTGAGCCTGATACCATCTACAAAGTAGGCACCCATCTCAACAGTCACAACATCGCAGTCATCGCTGTGATTGAGCCTGATACCAACTACTAAGCAGGTACCTATCTCAACAGTCACATTTTCTATGTGATTGAGCCTGATACATCTACGAAGTAGGTACCCATCCCAACAGTCACAACGTATCTATGATTGAGCCTGATACCAACTACTAAGTAGGTACCCATCTCAACAGTCACATTTTCTATGTGATTGAGCCTGATACAACTACGTAGTAGGTACCCATCCCAACAGTCAAAATATCTTTGTGATTGAGCCTGATACCAACTACCAAGTAGGTACCTATCTCAACAGTCACATTTTTTTATGTGATTGAGCCTGATACAACTACGAAGTAGGTATCCATCCCAACAGTCACAACATCTTTGTGATTGAGTCTGATACCAACTAGGTACCTATCTCAACAGTCACAACATCTTTGTGATTGAGTCTGATACCAACTAGGTACCTATCTCAACAGTCACAATTTGTTTTTTGTGATTGAGCCTGATACAACTACGATGTAGGTATCCATCCCAACAGTCACAACATCTTTGTGATTGAGTCTGATACCAACTAGGTACCTATCTCAACAGTCACAACATCTTTGTGATTGAGTCTGATACCAACTAGGTACCTATCTCAACAGTCACAATTTGATAAATTGTGAAAGGCTTTCGCGGCCATCGTCACTTACATGGTGGTTCTTCGGGTAGTAAGGCCGACGTGTTTTCAGAGAAGAACTCGACGTTTCGCCAACACGAGTGGTTAGCATTTTCAAGAGTTATTTTAAAAATTTTCGCTTTCTGTAGTCGCTGTCAAATGCTTGACATTTGTTATACGTTGTCTCAATAAATACCTGTGATTTGTCGTTCTTACATCTGATTGGTCCATAGCGTTAGCAGACATCATAGAATCGTTCGTACCGTTATTTTGTGGGTAGGGAGCTAATTGAGAATTTTTGAGAACTGGAAGCCAAACCTTGTTCAATTGTAGTCCTTCTTCGGTTCTGTTGAAGTTGCTGTGGTGTTTCTGGATTTCAATTGCTTCCCGGAAGAGTCTTGGGTAATACGCAGATGTTGAAGAGATGACTTGGGTTTCTTCAAATTTCACTCTATGGTTATCGTTGTTGAGAGTATGTTCTGCGACAGCAGATTTCTGTATGTGCCCTAACCGACAGCAAGCCTTGTGCTCTTTGATTCTTGTTTTAACGGAGCGTTTCGTGGTTCCGATATAAACGCTGCCACAGGAACATGGAATGCGATAAACCCCAGAAGAGCATAGTACGTCTCGTTTGTCCTTCGCTGATCTAAAGTGGTCTTTCAGTTTCTTTGAAGGTTTATAAACGGTTTTAATCTCATATTTTCTTAGAATACGGCCGATACGATCTGTAACTCTGGGAACATATGGTAAGAATGCTTTTCTTTTTTCGGTGTTGGTTTGACTACTACTTGGTTCACTGGATGGACAGTCATTTGGTCTACTATTGATTCTTCCGTCTCTGATTTCTCTTCTATTTTTCATACACCTCTCAATATCTCTTTCTTTGTATCCATTAGAAAGAAGAGCGTTTTTTAGATGTTTCAGTTCAGCTTCCAGGTATTCAGGTTCGCAAATTCTTCTAGCTCGATCAACTAATGTCTTGATTACACCTTGTTTTTGGCACGGATGATGGTTTGAGGTATTGTGATTGAGCCTGATACAACTACGATGTAGGTATCCATCCCAACAGTCACAACATCTTTGTGATTGAGTCTGATACCAACTAGGTACCTATCTCAACAGTCACAACATCTTTGTGATTGAGTCTGATACCAACTAGGTACCTATCTCAACAGTCATAATTTGTTTTTTGTGATTGAGCCTGATACAACTACGATGTAGGTACCCATCTCAACAGTCACAAAATCTCAACAAGTCTGACATCGAGAGCTACTCTAGTCTAGTCAGTCAGTAACCATTGGGGAAATATCTCAATTTCAATTCATCAACAGCAAAAACTGTTTTATTGCTCCCATACTACTCATTCGGGTCCTGAACTTATTATCGAACATCGAATAATACTTGCTAACTTTCAAAAGCCCTTTAAACTTTCAAATATCTCAAAACAATCCATAATTTCATCTTATCAACAACAACCACTGTTTTGTTGCTCCTATAATCCTCCTTCAGGTCTTGCTTCACCTTCTTGTCGGCCATTGCTCGCTATCAATAGCTCTTTAAACCTCAAAAACTTACTACTCTTGCCTGTGTTAGGTACATCTGTTACTTGTACCGTCACTACGTCTCCATCAGAAAATATCTTTTGCTTTAGCTCTATATTCAACTTCAGCTTTAGCTTTAACTTCAGCTTTCACTTTAGCCTTAACTTTAGCTTCAGCCTTATCTTCAGCTTCATTGCGATAAAACCTCTCTTTCTGATTTCTTGTTAACTTTTCTAGAATCTTCCCTTTCAATTCTTATAAATCAACTTCTAGGTCTTACTAAATTTCTTTCCTTCAGCGATACTTTTCACTTCCACATTCATTTATAACCTACAGTGGCAACACACCAATAACCTTGTTAGAGGTTGAACTCGGAACACTTTGTGTTTCATTTACTTTTTTTTTCGGTTCCAGCAGCAGTAGTACCTTGAAGGCTGATCCACGATCAAATACTCTATGTAACGTACCTCACTCCTTTACACTCGCCTGTTCGTTATATAAACGGTTCAAACAAGATCCTACTCACTTCTTCATAATCTGGCACATACTAGTAAACCAATAGTTTTGAGTAGTCATCAATGTCTCTACTCTAAGTCATACTCAAATTCATACTCTGTGTAACGTAACTTCCTTCTTTCCAATCGCCTGCTTGTAATTTCAACAGTTCAATCAAGCTTCAACACACTTCTGCATAATTTGACACATACTATTAAGCCAATAGTTTTGAGTAGTCATCAAATTCTCAACTCTAGTCAGACTCAAAGTCATACTCTATGTAACGTAACTTCCTTCTTACCAATCGCCTGCTTGTAATTTCAACAGTTCAATCAAGCTTCAACACACTTGTTCATAATTTGACACATACTAGTAAACCAATAGTATTGAGTATTCATCAAAATCTCTACTCGGAGTCATCCTCAAAATCATACTCTATGAGTAACGTAACTTCCTTCTTAACACTCTTCTGTTTGTAACAGTTCAAACAAGCATCTACACATTACTGCATAGTTTGGAGCATAGTAGTTTTGAGTAGTATTCAAATTCTTTCAGAAACCAAAATGTCTACCATTATCAGATTTGCCAACGTGCATGTTTAGGAACTACCAACAAACATTTTCAATCTTTGAACTATCTGTAAATATTATAATTCATCTCAAACTTGTCAAAACATTGTATAGTGTCTCTATTAACAGTTTCTTCTTGAAGAAAATTTCAAATTATTCTCATTCGTTCGTCTTGAAGCTGAGCGGCTACCACCCAATCATCTTCAGTAATATCAACACTTGTGATATCAACGTATCTCTCAACGAGAGCTCGACTGAGATCATCAACTTGCTCCTATTTAGAACCTAGTCTATAGACAACTTCGGAATCGAACTCTTATTCCTGTAACCACTTTCATCTCACTGGAGAATTGTTCCTAATGCACTACAGTCAGTGAATATTTTCAACGAGATAGCTTTGCACGTAGGCCCTGAACTTCTGTAATGCTCAAAGAACAGGTTATGTTTTTAACTCATAGAAGTGATGAAAATTTTGTCCCCGACTTGCCTGTTGAAGTAGGCAACTACTTTGCAATCACCATCTACCACTGGCATCAGCACGGCTTCAAATTCCAGACAACTTGCATCTGTGTAGAATGGGGTTATATATTTATGAAACTGACCTAGCTGTCAGAGCCACTTGAATTTTGTTAAACGTTTCCTCTCTTTCACAGCCATTGCGTAAGAGGAGCAACAATTCTTGTACAATATTTTATAGACTTCCTGAAGTATTCAGAGAGCCCCAAAAACTGTCAAACATCCTTCACATTAATATGATTATACAAATCTAGCACTGCTGCAACTTTATGATTATACAACATCGAAGCTGATTTCCTGACCTATACGGATATAATCGTCTAGAAAACACTATACTTCCTCAACTTCAGGGTTATTTGGCCTGCAGGTAAGGCAAATTCCTCAACCTTTCTAAAACTTGTTTAATGCTGAACGATGGTATTTTAAAGTCATCTATATAGGCAAATTCTGATTCATTAAGATTCAATATGATATTTACAAGTTTTTTTTTCAAAACTGCCAGACTGTTGGCAAGGTCAAATGCCACTCTCAAAAACTCATTATTCGAGAAGTGCACCAAAAAGACAGTTTTGTCACTCTAATCCTCCGCCATAAGTATGTGATAAAAACCAGAGGCCACATCCAGGGCGGCAAAATATTGACTTCTGCTCAAAAAGCCGACCTGGTGATCTATCAGAGTGATCAAGTTCAGACTCATATAATCCACACAAAGTCTGAAGTCGACCGTCTTTTTCTTCACCAGCAGAACTGGACTAGCATAAGCCGAGCTAGGTCAAAGAGAGTGAACTGACAGAAAGGTTTAATAAGCTCTATCCAGTCAAAATCTTGTAGCATCAACGCGTCATTGCGACGTACTTGGACATGAGTACAGAGTCGAACTCGAACCAAGTAACAAAATCGTCACCTGTAACTTTCATATGCAAAGAGTCCGGAGTGCGCTAGTCTGTCACTGTCTATAGAGAACGGCGACCATGACATGTTCAACTACGTCACATTTCGTCACAAAATTCTTTCATCTCTTCCTATTAGTGTCACCATTGTCTTATGGGGATTAGACTCTCCTAGTTAGATAACGTTTAATCTCTTTGGAGCTAGACTCCCTCATAATCCTGTCCAGCCTTGTACTATAGCACCAAGAATTTATGTTTCTTCCAACACTTTCCAACACTTTCAACATTTCAACCATGTTAGATTTACCAAGATTTTTGAAAGGTAAATGCTTTCTATCTGCTCAACTGTTCAACAGTTCCAAACAGAGCAACTTTTCAGAATGAATCAGGTCACCAGATTGTATGGCACTGAAATCTAATATGGACATGGAAGAAGTCGTTATAATTTAACAACAGTCTGATGGCGTAATTTGTTTCAATACTATAGAGTTGTTTATTTTTACAATGGGAATGTCAGATTCGTTCGAATAGTCGCACCGACAAAAAGATAATATAACAAATCATTTCGACATTCACTTTAGCAACCACCCAGTATAGCGTATAATTTCGTAATTTGTTTCAACACTATAGAATTGTTTATTATTATGTTCAAATAGTCGCACCCGACAATAAGATTATAACAAATAATCATTGTCTACTATTTTGACATTCACTTTAGGAATCACCCTGTATATGTTCATCTCGACACTAATCGAAGTATAACACATCACAACATTACCCATAAAACATTGCGACCCTTATTAATTTTTTCAATATTCACCTATTAAATCATAAATTTTTTCATATTAGTGCTAGAAATACCAGTTTCAATGAGGCAATTTTCAACTTCATTTCCATTAAGTTAAGTCGGTTTAAATATGATTTGTCACTATTTGAATGTGTGGAATTAACGTTTTCACTTTTTGGTTTGTTTTTGTAAAAGTACATTGTTCTCGATAATGCCGATCAGACTAATAGTCACTCAATTTTTATTACCTTTCATGCGAATAATTTACAACTTCTACCAACAATTTTACAAATTTTATAGCATATGAAAATGTTTCTATTTACATCGACTCAATATCATCCCACAACTAGATATGATTCTCAAAAAATTGTACGATTTGCGAGCACTTCCTCGTAACCAACTAGTGGGGTGGGGTGAGGCCCAGAACCGGCTATATTCCCCTACTACTAGTGGCTAATTTAACAGCTAACAAATTGTCTCAATCTTAAACACTTTTAGTTTATCCACCTTCGCTGTACAATTCAACGAACTGAGTACCCGTTTTGAAAGATCGAACTTAGCAATTTGATAAGTCCACACTCAAATTATTATAAATGTTTCTACTCACGTTTTTGTCAGCAAACTTTCTTTTTTCTCATTTGCTTGTAACTTTTTTTTAACCGTCTTACTTGAGAGGAGGGCGACTACTCTGATGATGACGTCCTGCTAAAAGATGAGCTGAGACACACCGCTTGCTTTCTGATTTTTGCTTCGGCATGGCGAGATTGTTTTTTGTTTTCACACTGTATAATTCATCTGGGCTATCACCTGGGTAATCTCACTTCTGACTTGTAAGACAAACACTAACACTCATTCACAACTTGTATATTGATATCCAAATAATAATACTTTAATTATCAATACATATGTATTACCAAATATTCAGACGACCAACGCCTACGAATAAGTGCGTGATGCTCAAGGGCCTCTAGGTATCTCCTCGTCAATCTCGCTATCGGCACGTTCCATATCGCCTCAGTCAGTGATGATCGCATTTATTTATCTTCGCACGAACATGAAGAGTCATTCATTCCGGCTAGAGGGTGGCTCAGTCTAACACAATTCATGTTATTTTGTGGGTAAAAAATGAAAAAGAGTCGCAAAATGACGAAAACAAAGAAAATATCATCCTTTGTCTCTCCCCAATTTTGCGACCATTTCCAATTTGGGATAAGAGTAAATATTATTTATTCATACTTTTTTTGATAACTCAGCCGAAATAAACCTGAAAGAGTGTCAAACGGAAAAAACCTTCCTCTCTGTCATAAGTCTCGCCGAAACTTTGTCATCTCCGCCGGTGACGGCAACATATTTTTTTGTTTATGTTCATGTTCGCAACCTGAATTGATTATGGAAATAATGGAAAAATGAAGTTGTTGTCTTCGAGAGACTTGTGTGAGCTAGGGAAGATGCAGCCCTTACCTCTTAACGTGTGATGCCATGTCATTTCACGGATAACTTATTCAAGCCACCACCAGAGATTTCGGGAAATTGGTCAAATTTTAAAAGAATGAAAAAAATGCAAAATTTTTTTTTTTTTACTTGTCAAAGTTCCCGAAGTCTGTGATGGTGGCAAATTTTATATGTTTTATAGTGATTTACTACCTACATTTCCGACCAACTTAAGAAACTCTTGTACTACTTCCATAATCAAAGGTTGTAAACAGATTTCTTTGGTGTACAATAAACGAAAAAGTATTTGTTGCTGAAATAATGCAAAAGTTTTTTGAGTTGGTCGGAAACGTAGGTAGTGATTTGCTAAGAAAGATCTAAAATTTGCCACATAACAGATTTCTGGAATATTGAATGAAAGTTTGTTTTTGTGGAGGATATTCGTTTCTTGGCATACCTTTTTGGCAATTTTAACCTTCCACAGTCTGAAAATGAAAAAATGTTAATTCAAAGAAATGTGTACAAGTGTAGAGGGGCAATAATCAATTTGCCCCGATCAGTTACTGCGTTTTGAAGACTGTTGTCTTGAAAACAGTTTATTATTTCGTCAGTAACGTATCGAATACTAAATTTGCCTATATGACGAGAAAATTTTTTAAATTGACTAAAAATACTTCTCTTTTTCGAAGACGTTGACGTTTTGAAGACTAAATCTGTCTCCGTTATCAAAACTCGAAGGATGAAGACTTGCTAAAATTCTATTTTTGTCAGCTTGGATGTGAAAGATTTGTTTTGAATTTGTCAACGTCTTCGAAAAAGAGAAGTATTTTCAGTCAATTCCAAATTTTTTTTCGTCATATAGGCAAATTTAGTATTCGATACGTTACTGACGAAATAATAAACTGTTTTCAAGACAACAGTCTTCAAAACGCAGTAACTGATCGGGGCAAATTGATTATTGTCCCTCTACACTTGTACAGATTTCTTTGAATTAACATTTTTTCATTTTCAGACTGTGGAAGGTTAAATTTCCCAAAAAGGTATGTCAAGATTTCTGGAACTTTGTCAAATAAAAAATAAATAATTTTGCAGTTTCCTCATTCCTTTCAAATTTGACAAAGTTCTCTAAATCTGTGGTGGTGGCGGCAAATTTAATATGTTTTTGGGAAATCACTCCCTACGTTCACGACCAATGCAAAAAAGTTTAGTATTATTTCCATAATCAATTCAGGTTGCAAACAAAATTTTTCAGTTTAAAATAAACAAAAAAAATATGTTGACGTTATCGAAAGAGGTTATTTATTTATTTATTTATTTATTTATTTATTTATTTAGCGTTTCTAATACAATATCGTTTTATCACATAAATAAAAGATGAAGTATGTTAACGTGTAACAAGACAAAAAAGGAACATTAACATAGAAGAAGACAAAAAAGGAACATTAACATTGAAACGTGGTTTCCTAGCACTTTACAATCGGTGCATGCGTGAACGGCTGCCTCGGGCGCCAGCTTCGTTATTTACCGTGGGGAAGCACAACTGCACCGGGCAGCTTAGTGGAGATACGGTGAGTCAGGGGTCACTGTGTACTGACTAATAAAATGTGGCCAGAAGGGCATATTTTACTTGACCTTGACTGGGAGAAAGGACTGCTTACCAGCTGCGAAAGAATCAATAGGAAACAATAAAAAGACACGGATTCGGTATAACTGATTTATTATATTACTAACTCTAATTAAATACCACCTAGCTTCTGCCAACGCGCATGCGCAACTATCGCGAGCGGTTAAGTACGGACAGGACTGTTAGGACGGATTCTACGCTTAGTAACACTACGGTAGCAAGTACAAAACAACCCTACACGATGCCGGTGAAAGCTCTAGAATACTACGTTAGCAAGCACATTAACCTTACAAACGGGGCCGGTGAAAGCTTTATAATACTACGTTAGCAAGCACATTAACCTTACAAACGGGGCCGGTGAAAGCTTTATAATACTACTTTAGCAAGCACAATTCAACCTCACAAGCGGGGCCGGTAAGAGGAGTCAAGTTACAACAAAAGTTCTAAGCTGTATCGAGCAACAGAGTATCAGGCTGTCATCCGACTGGTTCAACGTTACAGGGGGAAAGCTACCAGTTCAAAATCCCGTAGTCCACTCAAATAAGGCAGAGAGTACCCCACGATCCTTATCTATTGGAGCTTTCGCGGGTAGTAGCTATATAACGCGATTGAATTTTTCACGGATCGCACAAGGCAGGGATTACCCCACGTTCCTTCTGGATCGGTACCACTCTTGGCTCGCAATCCAACAAGGCAGGGAGCACCCCACTATCCTTCTGGATCGGCCTCAATATCAAGAATGCCACCCCACAGCAGTATGAGAGGGCTACTTGGCTTGCAATCCAACAAGGCAGGGAGTATCCCACTATCCTTCTGGATCGGCCTACTATCAAGAGTGCCACCCCTCAGCAGTATGAGAGGTATTTCCTTTGATACGAACAATGAAACGGTCGATCCCGGTCGGAGACAGTCCTACAACTCTCAAAGCGGAAGTATATTAATAAAGCAAAGCACAATTGAAAATCTCTTACCAAAACAGTCGGCCTGTCGGTCACTCTCGGCTTCGTTCGGATGGCTCGGTTCTGGCTTGCTCTGGTATGTCTGCTCTGCGGTTCGGTCGGTGCAGCTACTGCCTGAAATCGTTGTTCTCGCTAGGGACTCGAATTTCTCCCCACCACATGACCGGCGCGCTCAGCCGATGGCTGGAACGCACTGTCGGTGCGCGTCAACTATTGATGTCGGAAAGAGCACGGCACACAAGGCATTTCACTCTTTTACTACCCTGAGCGAAACGCGAGGGTGTTTGGTATCTAAACCGGTTCCCAACACTGATACGTATATTTTCCAAAAAGAATGGTATTTTTAACCCTAGTATTACCGGAGATAATAATATTTCATTATCCTATACTACATTCATACGGACTTTAGTAACTTCGTTACATTCCCCCCCTACTTCGGAAAGAAAAAAAATGTTATGAACATAATATTTTTTTTCTGTCAGTTGACAAAACTAGGCGGTGCAATTTACAAAACTGTTTTCATATATGATACAACCAACCCAAATACAACTTAATAACATCATTAAAACTAAAATTACCCTTTATTTAACGGCAGGCGTCTACCCTCTCACGGCACAAGACTTTATTTAAGGGTAGATCCACCTGTTACAAATAAAAATAAACTAGAATTCCAGCGGCTTTTACTATCATCTTACTGGGATATCTGCTTGATGACTTCGATTAGGGCCAACGGAAATTACTCCCACTACTACAAACACCACTGTGGTCAGATAGCATAGCCGTTTCCTTCATCCAGGTTAAATATTACGGTTCATTTTAAGAGTTCCTTGGCCCCGACCCTACTCAGTTCAGGCCTATGGAGTCCCGCGAAACTGTGAACCGAAACAAGAACATCTAGAAACTAAAAGTGAACTTGCTTTCTAAGTATAGGCCCTACTTCATCTTGGGATCTATTGGGTCCTTTTGCCATCAAAAGGGTGAGGACACCCGCAAGCAGGACACGCCACATGGTACGACGGGTGTGGAAAACGGCACGTCGTACAGGGTTCTTCTACTTTCAGGAGGGTTGGATTGTGTTCAACTGGCTGCGCTTCGTCGGGAAAATACCTTTCGGGGCATGTCGTCTTTTCCTCTTTGGTGTACGCTGGATTCTCGGATCACAGACACAATTCCGGGACAACGTTCCAACACACCCACAACGAGAGCAGAACAGAATCGCTGGATTACGACATTCTTGCCGCCGATGTCCCGGTCGGCCGCATCGCCAACATAAGTCTGGGGTAATGCGTACACGTTCTGGTACGGGAGGGAACGGAGTTTCGGCTGCTTTCGGGAGACTTATCCGACCGGCAAGTTCTTGTCGTTTTATATTCTCTGCCGTCCAGAAAAGATCATTGAAGGGGTCGAGTTCCGGATGAGTGATGAAGAATGGGTGTTTTCCTTCCGGTAAGGGTTCTATGCCCCATGACGGCTGCGCATCGTTTGGTTTTGGTATATTTGGGGGGTTTACGGCTTTCGTGTTGTTCTTCTCAAGTCCTGGTTCTTCTTGAATTACCGCCACAGTGGGTACAGCAGGGGTTCCTTCTATCACTTGATCTGCCTCCAGGATTGCTTTCTCCAGCTGCTGGATGAGCTGGTCAGCGACTACTGTTGCATCCGACTTCTTAGGTGTCGAATTCATCCCTCAGTCGGTTACAGCGGTTTCGAATACTTATTCTGAATGCAGAGAAGACAATAAAAACTAAGCGGTATTTACAAAATAATTGGTTTATTCATCAACCTAACAGAATTTCTCGAATTTCCCAGGGGCTAATCCTAATATTTATAAAAAAAACAGAAATAAAAAGATAATAATTTGAGTATAAGACTAAAATACTTCTACACGGTCACACGGAATGTTGGCTGTGCGGTAATTCCAGGCCTGCTGGTAGCATCACACTTATCCTCTGACCAGATGCATCTCGCAAAGAGTATCTGATCCTGCGGGCCAGGTGGCGCCCCGGAAGGGCGCAATAAGCGAAGTTGATCACGTAACTCCGGATCCCAACTCCGAGGGTCTGGACGACCTCTGAGTGCGGCAATGAGCCGGTCGGTCGACCACTTAGGGGTAGGTGCGGGGGCCGGCTGCCGCTCCTTCTCAGGACTGGCGGTTGCTGGAGTCACCAACAACCTGGCCGCCTCTGTTTTGACACTCAGTTTTGCGTCGGTGGCGAGCGATTGATTCCGCTGGGATGCTTCGGTCCTTGGAGGGATGATCTGGATATTCAAAATCACGTTGATAATCGGACGGGAAGGAATCGGTACGGGCTTATTCCCGCTTGTAGTAACGGGTAGGGGGCGCGTCGGTTGGCGAGGTGGCGGCCCCACCGTTGCGATTTCGGGCCGGCGCATTTTTAGATCTCGGGCCAGAATGCGTATGGCTCTCATGCAAATGGTGGCTTGGGCATTTTTCCGCCTTGCATCGTCGGTCGGCGAAATCAGGGGTGCGGTAGCGTGTTTTCCCTTTGGCGGTTGTTCGAAACAACGACGCGACATCTCCTGAAACAGGAAGGGACGTTACCCGTGATGGTTCTTCTGGACCGTGCGCAGGTCGCAGGTCCTTGATGTGTATTCTGTTAAGCTTCTTACCGGTGCTGCTTTTGAGATTGTATACAACCGGGGACCAAACTTTGGTTACGGTGTATGGACCTGAATACTTTGGAGCCAACTTTGCAGCAAAACCCTCACCGGCAGATGATAAATGATGTTCTTTTTTCATCACTCGGTCCCCGAGATGGCAGCGCCAGTCTCGTCGTCTCAAGTTATAATGTCGGCTTTGGTTACTGAATGCGCGACCAAGGTTTATACGTACTAAGTCAAAGATTTCTTGCAGCTTGTATAAGCGCTGTTTCTGTTCGCCGATCTGATCGATGCTTTGCGAGTTCGAGTTTTCACCGGGTGATGCAACCGTTGTACGGTACACAGCGTTGGGTACTTCAAGTTCACGACCGAAGTTTAGGAACGCTGGCGAATAACCCGTGGTGTCATGTCGAGCCGTATTAAGCGCAAATAAAAGTTCAGGAAGGTGTCGGTCCCAAGTCCTGTGTTCATCGACGCAAAACTGGGATATCATTGTTTTGAGTGTTTTATTAGTTCGTTCGACCGGGTTAGCTTGTGGGGTGTACGGCGGCGTTCGACAATGTTCAATGCCCAGATCTTGCAGCATAGTGGTGAAAGTCTGGCCAGTGAATTGAGACCCGTTATCACTTATAACGAGTTTTGGGCACCCAAAGCGAGTAATTGTATCCTCGTATAGCACCTGGCTTACGGCGCGGGCGGTCGCGGTACGTAAAGGACGACAATGCACCCACTTAGTAAATCGGTCTTGGAATACAACCAAATAACTGTGACCACGGCTGGACCGAGGTAGTGGTCCGACTAGGTCCGTACTAACACACTCCCAGGGTTGGCGGTTAGGAGACGGTTGCATCTTACCGGCTGGTTTCATTTGCGAAGGTTTATATTGTTGGCACGACATACAGGAGCGTACATACTTGGCGATGTCACGGAACATCCCTGGCCAGTAATACCGGTGAGCGATACGCGCTATGGTCTTTGCAATACCCATGTGGCCAGCAGTAGGAGCAGTATGATTCTCTCTTATGATCCCTTCTCGTTTTGACTTTGGCACACACAGTTTCCATGAGTCGCACAATTCTGGCTCCATGATACTATTCGGATCCCAAAAATGGCGATACAAGTGCCCATTTCGAATACAATAGTCCGGATACAGAGACGGGTTTCTTTCGACTTCCGCTTTCCGATTATCATACCAAAAGCACCGAATCTCTGGAATGACTGCGGCCAATTCACCGAAAAGTTCCTCATCAGTATTGAACGGCATGGGTTTTTGGGATAGGGTGTCAGCCACTTTATTCAGAGTACCTCGGCGGTATTGAATATCAAAGTCATATTGTTGGAGAAACAAACTCCATCTAGCCAATCTTCCAGAAAGACTCTTGATAGAATGCAACCAACGAAGGGAGAGGTGGTCACTCAGTATAGTGAAATGATATCCTTCTAGGTAGGGGCGCATTTTTTCGACTCCCCATACGATAGCTAGACACTCTTTTTCGGTAAACAATTTCGGAGGATGTCAGTGACCTACTTGCGTAAGCGATGACGTGTTCGCTTCCATCCACCTGTTGAGTTAGGACTATTCCGAGGCCGTTTCAGGGTCCGTTCGAATCCCTTCTGACGTTACTAGGTGTCCCAGATACCTCAGTGACCTACGCCCAAATGAGCATTTGTCTGGATTCACCCGTAGGTTTGCGGACCTCAGGCGCCGAAATACCTCCCGAAGGTTGTCCAAATGCTTATCGAAAGTGTCCCCCAAGACGATAATATCATCTAGATAAGCAAAACAATAGGGATCCATTTCCGGCCCTATGACACGATCCATTAGGCGTTGGAAAGTGGCGGGGGCGGCATGGAGCCCAAATGGCATAACGCGAAACTGGAACAGGCCGCGGCCAGGTACTGTGAATGCCGTGATCGGTTCGTTCTCTTCCGCCAGTGGGACTTGCCAGTATCCCTGTTTGAGGTCGATGCTAGATATATATCGTGCCCGGCGAAGTTTGTCTAGTACCGAATTAATAAATGGAAGAAGATACGCGTCTTTCAAGGATACCGCATTTACCTTTTGGAAGTCAATGCAAAAACGGGGTTTACCATCTTTCTTGCGGACTATAACAACCGGGGAACTCCACGGACTAACGGGCGGTTCTATTACCTCTTCCTGAAGCATATGGTTGACCTCAGTGTTGATAATAGTTTGCATTCGCGGGTTTTGCGGCCGGTAACGTTGTTTGATCGGTTCGGAGTTGGATAAACGACTTTTATGTTCCAGCAACGGAGTAACACCGCAGATACTATTGAAAGGCCGCAACTCAATTTCTAAGAATTCGTTGAGTCGCCTCTCCTGCTCCGGAGTCAGAGTGAGGAGCGCTCTGACCGTGTCGGAGGTATCAGAAGCAAGGGTATCGATGGGACTACAAGGTACCGGTCGCGAGTATGACGTAATTGGAGAGTCGTCGACCCAGATACTTCCGGTATCGAGTTCCAAACGGAAATGACGTCTCGTCAGCTTGTCCATACCTAGAACCATGTCCGACGACAATCCGGGAAGATATCCAAACGCTTCAACGCTGCACGTCACCCCTATGGTCAGGGCTACATGGTATGTAGCCGGCACAGCGATATGGTGACCATTCGCCATCCTGACGGAGCTTGACGGAATTTTGGACGGATGCAATCCTAGCCCTAGCCAACTGTCGTTGAGGCGATCGCCCACGTATGAGTTGGCCGCCCCGGTGTCCAGCAAGGCTCTGGCCGTCCCTCCTGGCACCGTTACAGTAATCTGGGGACGGTTATCTCCATGTTCCACTGGAGCTGGTATATTCGAGGTAGGTTGGGGGCGGCATTGTTCTTACCTCGGGTCGAGACAACGCCGATCTAGTTTCCCGACCTTGGACACGGACAGTCCCGGGACATCACGCCTTCCTGTTTACATCGCGAACAGAACAATTTTGGAGGAGCCGTGCATTGGCTTCTGTAATGTCCTGGCTGGCCGCAACGCCAACAATCGGCTTGTTGGTGGGTAGTTCGGCTGGGACCCGCTCGGTCGCGTTCGCTGGTGGGGCGTGGTAGTAAGCCTGGTTTGGCAGGTACTACTCTCAAGTTCTCGGATGTTTTAGGTGCACTATTCCAGGGAATATATTGGTTTGAGGAACGAGCCGAGCTTCGAAGTTCACTTTCGAGTAGCTCGTACTCTCGGACGGCTTTCGAAAATGAAGCAATGTCGGTAAACTCTGTCCTGCGAATCTGTTGTCGATACTCTGGCCTTAGATTGCGGTACAGCCATTGTAGTTCTTGGGCATCAGATATATTACCGTGGCGGCGTATCAACGTTTGCAGATCGGTAATATACTGTGCTGCCCTCTCATTGGATCTTTGTACCCGTCTACTAATATCAGCTTCCAGGTCAATCTGATAATTGACCGGTTAGAAAAACTCTTTGAAATCGGCAAAGAACGCCGACCAGGTTGGCCATGCGGAGCGGTTGTTACGGAACCACAGCGCAGGCATACCTTCCAGTAACTCTGGCATTACTGGTAATACTTGATCTGGAAGAACGTTCTGCGCCTCACAGATCTCTTCCAGTCTTTCTAAGAAGGCTGCCGGGTCTCCTTCACCATTGAAGGCAATTTTCCAGTCCTGCACCCGTAAAGGTGTGACTCTAGGAGCAGGGGGAGCACCCAAACGAAACGAAGATAAGTTCCCGAACTGAGCATTACTGGATTGGTTCACTGTGATGCTGGGATTAGCTGTCGACATGGACGTCGTCACGGGCACAGCCCTTCCCGCTTGAGTCACGGCAATTGACGGATGGGGAAGAGTAAAAGGTGCGGGTATAGTTTGAACACTAGGTGATGGGCGGCCTTCCCGAATAAACTTTATTAAGCGCTTCCGTTTTTCATCGACGGTGCCAGTCATGTCTAATCGAAACTTGGAAAGCTCAACGTCTAGTCCATCTTTCCGTAATAGATACACCCATCCCACACGTGTATCTGTTGGGTCATTACCCCAATTAGAAACGGTGTTGAGATTGGGGTCTGGGGTGACAAGACCCTTCGGAGGGGGACTACCAGACTTATCGGGTGAATCAGGCATGATTTATCAGTTGCTCTTGTCTAACTAGGGCCCAGGATCTTGCGTCAGCTACGCGAGCACATGATTTTGAGCACTCTGATGCCGGTAACTCGATAGTGATAAGTCGAACGGCTTTGGAAATGATTGGTTTCGATTCCCCGTCCCCGAAAACTTATCGCACGACGTGTCGCTCGTAATAATAGCCCGACTAACACAACCTGTCAAAATATGACAGGTGCGCGATTTTGCGTTTTGACAATAGCTGGGTCTTTGTACACTGTCAATCAAGTCCCTGCTTGGGCGCCAAATTTGTAATGTGGTTTCCTAGCACTTTACAATCGGCGCATGCGTGGACGGCTGCCTCGGGCGCCAGCTTCGTTATTTACCGTGGGGAAGCACCACTGCACCGAGCAGCTTAGTGGAGATACGGTAAGTCAGGGGTCACTGTGTACTGACTAATAAAATGTGGCCAGAAGGGCAGATTTTACTTGACCTTGACTGGGAGAAAGGACTGCTTATCAGCTGCGAAAGAATCAATAGGAAACAATAAAAAGACACGGATTCGGTATAACTGATTTATTATATTACTAACTCTAATTAAATACCACCTAGCTTCTGCCAACGCGCATGCGCAACTATCGCGAGCGGTTAAGTACGGACAGGACTGTTAGGACGGATTCTACGCTTAGTAACACTACGGTAGCAAGTACAAAACAACCCTACACGATGCCGGTGAAAGCTCTAGAATACTACGTTAGCAAGCACATTAACCTTACAAACGTGGCCGGTGAAAGCGTTATAATACTACGTTAGCAAGCACATTAACCTTACAAATGGGGCCAGTGAAAGCTTTATAATACTACTTTAGCAAGCACAATTCAACCTCACAAGCGGGGCCGGTAAGAGGAGTCAAGTTACAACAACAGTTCTAAGCTGTATCGAGCAACAGAGTATCAGGCTGTCATCTGACTGGTTCAACGTTACAGGGGTAAAGCTACCAGTTCAAAATCCCGTAGTCCACTCAAATAAGGCAGGGAGTACCCCACGATCCTTATCTGTTGGAGCTTTCGCGGGTAGTAGCTATATAACTCGATTGGATTTTTCTCGGATCGCACAAGGCAGGGATTACCCCACGTTCCTTCTGGATCAGTACCACTCTTGGCTTGCAATCCAACAAGGCAGGGAGCACCCCACTATCCTTCTGGATCGGCCTCAATATCAAGAATGCCACCCCTCAGCAGTATGAGAGGGCTACTTGGCTTGCAATCCAACAAGGCAGGGAGTATCCCACTATCCTTCTGGTTCGGCCTACTATCAAGAGTGCCACCCCTCAGCAGTATGAGAGGTCTTTCCTTTGATACGAACAATGAAACGGTCGATCCCGGTCGGAGACAGTCCTACAACTCTCAAAGCGGAAATATATTAATAAAGCAAAGCACAATCAGAAATCTCTTACCAAAACAGTCGGCCTGTCGGTCACTCTCGGCTTCGTTCGGATGGCTCGGTTCTGGCTTGCTCTGGTATGTCTGCTCTGCGGTTCGGTCGGTGCAGCTACTGCCTGAAATCGTTGTTCTCGCTAGGGACTCGAATTTCTCCCCACCACATGACCGGCGCGCTCAGCCGATGGCTGGAACGCACTGTCGGTGCGCGTCAACTATTGATGTCGGCAAGAGCACGGCACACAAGGCATTTCACCCTTTTACTACCCTGAGCGAAACGCGAGGGTGTTTGGTATCTGAACCGGTTCCCAACACTGATACGTATATTTTCCAAAAAGAATGGTATTTTTAACCCTAGTATTACCGGGGATAATAATATTTCATTATCCTATACTTCATTCATACGGACTTTAGTAACTTCGTTACAACATATAAACATTAGTAAATCTATGGATATATAAAGTCTTATAAAATCCTAGTTGTTAATTAAAATAAAGCAGTGGCGGAGCATAACACAGCTTTGAAAAAGATCACTATACCTACATAAATCTGAACACAACAAATAGAATAAATTGCATTACTGGAATTGATCATGTAAAATATATTGACGGATATTACTTTTGAAGGATATTGTCGCAACTCAGAACTCGCTTGGCTCTTTGAGAGGATTTTTAAGCTGTATTCACCCAACCCACATTCATCCAATAAATGAAAAAACTCATTTTCTAATCGAATTAATATTTATTAAGACAAAAAAACAACATAAGAAATGAAACTTACAGGAAAAACAGGTAAATGAATGACCTTGCTGAATAATAAAAAAACAAACGAAAAAAAAATATTAAAATTACTTACATTGTACTGTCAACCAGCAGAGCCAGAGATGGGGAGATGCCAAACATTTTCAAGTAATAATTAATTTTCGAGCTGTCTTCAACTCAGCTTACGAGTGATAAGAATGAAATCATGAATTGATCTTGACCTGCCCAAAAGGTGTATTTATAGAGAAACAATATGATGAGCTTGCATTTATCGTCAGGTCGCTGCACGGCATGAAAGTGCTTACCTTCTCTGTGCAAGTCTGTGAATTTCGAGCTAGTTTATATTTCTGTATCCGGTAATTGTATCAATTTTGATGTCTATGAACTTGAAGAATTAAACTATGGAATTGTGAATACTGAGTGTTTTTATTTTAAAATGTTGAAGTTGATGTTGAAAAATCTTCAAACTTTGCATTTGCCTACATGGATTTGAATTATTTCATGATTATTTTGTATATTTGACACATCTCCCCTCCATAGACAAAGCTGGCCCCCAGCTTTCTGGACATTACAAAAAAAACGACAAACAAAATCAAAACAACTAGTTGAAATTAACTTCAAAGTGAAAGAATAAAAATAATACTTAGCATTAACATAAAATAATTTGAAATAGTAAATTATTCACATGCAATCATAACAAATACTATACAATATACTAATGTGATCTATACAGATAAAAAACAAAAACTATTTCGTCCAATTAATCAATTTGGCAATTATGAGTTCCCACACTAATATTGTCATAGTCCGGTACTGAACTTTGTCTTGTGTCACTACAGCGATCTTGCTGCGCAGCGCTTCATGTACATTAGGATCATATCTCGGCTGAAGTCTGCATAACGTTCCCGACTGAAACGGTTTTGGCTGGATGCCAACGTAGCATATTGGACTGGACTTGGCATCTTGGCAAATACTTTTATTACGTGTTGCGTTGTTTCTTGCATTCACAGAACATATTGGTGTTGTTCTGCGAACTCTACTGTCAGTCAGAGCCATGCCAATTCTGTCAATTGTTTCAAGAGAAGAAGAATCACGACATGAAATGACATTGACATATGACATAATATTGTTCGTTTGGTTGTTTGGATGTAGTGGTAAATTTTGGCGGTTCATTATTACCAGTTTACAAAAGACATTTTTATTCGTGTTTTTTGTGTAATGGTGTATCCAGTTGTTGGACAACTTTGATTATGGACTTTCACTCCTTGGATTACTTCGGAATGCTTCAAACATCTATCGTTTCCAGACTCTGGTAAGATATGTCTAGTCAGCATTTTGTAAAACTCGTTTTCTAATAAGAGTTCTGAAATATTTCCACTAGGTTTCCGGGGATTTGGGTCCTGCAGCACTTCATCTTTCTTGGTGGATATTGCTTGCACACCCAGGAACTGTTTACCGGCTACTCAGAAAAACTGCGAACGCAACAACGTAAGTGTTTGCTTCTGGTTGATTACCACATATTTGGATCACAGTAATTCAACTTCATGTTTCTAGGTCCTTTTGCCGACTATGTTACATTCTGCCTAACGTCCTGGAGTAGAAACCGTGACAGGGGTGATGGAGTAGTGACTGTCTCAGGGGCTGCTTTGTAGATCCTCGGGGTGTGGTGGTGGCTCGATTGCATGAAACAAGAGAGAAATTCGGCAGTAGGTTCGTTAAGTACATATTTGTATTCTTATAGCTAGGTTATAGAACTAATATTCACAAAAATTCGAAACAACAATCACTGAATCACATAACATTCTTATAACTAATCAAGTTTTATTACTTCTTCGAGTAGAAAATTGTTTAAAGTCTACAAGACAATAGTAGATCATAACAATATTTTTCAAACTTTAAATGAAACTTGCTGGTTTAGGTGAAAATGTTTTCACGGATTACTGGTTAATAATGACACACCCACTATAATACTCATTACTTTGTTAAAATTGATTTTTCACCATTCGACACCTGCCTATTTATTTAAGTGTCACCTTATATGATAATTTTATGTTAATGAAAGGATAGGAAAGTGAGAAACAAAAAAAAATTATATTTCTTGAAAATCTCTATCAAAAAACAACTACTTTCCTGGCTAGTAACTACGACGAACATTGAATTAGATTCGTTTGAAATTTTGTAGTACCACATGTTAATTGCATCTCTAAGATATTGCATATATATTTTATTTTCATAATCATGACGTAGTCAACTTTCTACATCTTACTTCACTATTGTCCCCTGTTGAGACAGCTTTCTCTATCGTAGTACTTTCCACAACATTTTACCTATTATCTTTCTTCAAAAGACCTCATATATTGGCATTTCATTTCATGCCTCAAAAATAATACTTATCATCTTTTAATTCTTCATCAACAACTATACGTTGCGTAGCACATTTTCCACACCTTGAATAATTTACAAATGACATGCAGTTTTGGGAGCGTCCTCCTCAACCTGCACTTTCATTTATCTCAGTGTATAGTCTATACAAATAATTCTTCTTCAATATAATGTTCAAAACAATCTTCAATTCTTACTTTTCTCAATATATCTTCTATCTATATGCTTCATTTACTTCTTATAATTCTACACAGTTTTCTGTCGGTAGATCAGTCTGAGATGCTGTTTCCTATTCCTTTTCAAATAAAATAAAAACAAAACTGTATGGGGTGACATTGACTTATTTCTACTCTTTCAGGCAGGGGTGTGTCAAAATTCATTAATTATTATTATCATTGCTCATTTTGTAGTTATTATTTATTGAGGTTTTTTCTTTGAAAATGAATGCTGGTAAAGAATTTTTATTAATATTTTAGGTTCTTCTCCAGATGAGAAGAATGTGCCATCAATTCGGTTAGGACTGCCATACGAAAACTTTGGTTAAATTATGTTCGAAATCAATAATTAAAAACTTAGACCTGTTGATCACCTCCTTGACAAACATGTTCTGTTATGTTATCCAAGTGTATTCCTTTTTTTTGTAATAAAACTTTAAATATTTGCTCATGACTCATTCTCAACTACCAATCCAGTGCAACTGCATCTCTTGTATTTATCAACCTTTTTACGGTTATTTTTACTTTACTCATTTTCTCGGAAACACATCGAGAAAAAATATATTCATACATCAAAATCATCATCATTATTCTCTTGGAAATACATCAAGAGCATATAAATCATCATATTTCATTAAACACATCTCAAGTCTCTTGGTAACACCTCAAGAGTAAAATACCACAGGTAGACGTTCAATCCCAACTCTAAGGATATTCTTCCACGTCCCCCCTGCAAAATCAAATACGAAAACTTCCTCAGGCAATTATTCAATCCTCTTAGGATATTCTTCCATAATCCCCTCAAGACAAAGGTAACCTTATTACCCAATAATTATTCTCATATCATTTCACCATATTTCATTATGTCATCATAAATCGTATAAAAAGTTAATTGTACACTTCAACACACAGTTTCACCAAACAAGTCGATGGACAATGATCAAAATTCTAAGTGTTTGCAAATCAGAACATGTTTTTCTTTACGAAAAAAAATAATAATCATAAAATATATACCTATATGTATACCTATATGTATTGATTACAAAATAAGAAAATTATCAATTAGACTTTTGTTTTTACAATTTATCAACGCAATTTTATTCAACAAATTTTTTTTTTCAAAAACAGTGATCAACATTTCTTTCAAATTTTCAAATAATAAAGAATTCAATCAATCAAACCAATCAAATATGCTTTATTGTCTAAAATGATTACATTTTGTCAACAAAGTCAAAATAGTCATAAAGACCTCCTCACCAAATGGCTTGATTTGTACAGAAACTAATTAATGTTTTTCTAACTCAATTTCTTCCAACAAGATTTTTGGACATACCAAGAAATTGCAAGAGTCATTTTCACAAAATAGTGACAGTTTGCAAAAAAATGCATTGTTTATCAAAATAGAAATAGACATGAGTAGATAAAGTGCAATGAAGGTAAAGGCCACAATTCATGCTTCATTGACTTTTCATTATTCAGTCTAAAGTGGACAGCATAACAATATGGCGAAAAAAATAAGTAACCAGTAGATTCAAGAAATGATACGGATTTTTCTTTGTTACCAGCATCTTTCGCGCAATCACTTTTTATATTACATCAAAAATTTTATGGGTGAAGTTATTATTATGCCTACTTATAACAAATTTCACTTAAGTATGTTAAACTCACGTTCAAAAGAGTTTGGGTAAGAACCCTGTGGCTTCGCCTCAAAGTAAATTATCATGTTTGTGTGAATGCGATTTCTAAATAATGTTTAGACGACACTTACTTGAATTACGAGAAATGTAACAAATATTTGTCATGTACTACTTACTATACTTACTAAAGGCTATGCATTTCAAAATTATACTTCATTTTATAATGTGACACAAAAAGGAATCTCAGGTTATTTTTTACTAAATACAATTTTATGTTCTGAAATTTTCTGAGAGTGGTTGGTTTCAACAACTAGCGTACCCAGTTATTCCCACATATTATTATTATTTTTTTTAAATAGCCAGTTATTTTTCATTAAAATAAAAAGTTTTAAATACCATCTGATATAAAAAATACTAGCATAGATTGAACATTACTTGATTGTAGAAAGTATTCTTGGAGGAAAAAAATCATTTTCATTTTATGAGTAACCTCAAATCAATGGGTCATACATAAAAGAGATCGTGGAAACAAATATTTGTATACTGAAGCTGATAAGAAAGAAATTTTAAATTAAATGATAATTGGACCATTTCAATTTTGACTTCTTGGTAATGCTTTATTTTTGTTACGCCCTTTATTTCCATTCTTACACCCAACAATCTCGTTTCAAACACTGCGAATATAGATTGTACGGCAAATTAAGTAAAAAGCATATAACAATAAAATATATAGTCCTTTCTGAAATTGAATAGTGGTAGGTAACTAGCATTTTGTTTCATCAAGTATTACTGTATCAAAAAATATTTTTTTTATGAAAAGGTTGCTATACCCCCTAAAAAAAGGACTGAACATGTAATAATAAGACAAGCAGTATACTAAAGAACTATGGCACAAATCATAACAGGATGATAAAGTCTGACATTTCATTAGGTAAACTTATTAAAAAAAAAATATCCAAAAAGAGTTTACCTACAAGGAAATATTAACAGAGTTTACCCCATAACTATTCATATTTCTAAGCAACATTCAACGGTACACGATCTGTGCTTTCAAAATATTCATAGTAAACGGGAAAAAAAATTATTACAGGAATCGAACTAAATGATAGTACATGATTGCAAACTAAAACGAGCTGATGAACAGATATTCGCTTCAATTAGGCAGTCTCTATGAAACACGTTCCCAAGCTGATGAGACAGATATTGGTAGGTGTATCATTCATACTTCAGAAAGTCAGATATATAGGGATGTAATATGCCGAAATAATTTAATTCGTAATCGTAAAGAGCTGGATGAACAGATATTCTTTACGTTTGGCCAATCTCAACAATACAGATCCAAGCTGGTGAACAGTTATTGGAAGATGTACCGCTCATATCTCAGTAAGTTACAGGTAGGAATTGAAATTCTTGAAATATGTGACTGGTAATCATAAGAAGCTGAATGAACAGATATTCTTTATGAATAGTCAATCATGATAATACATTTCCAAGCTGATGAACAGATATTAGAAAGTGTATCACTCATAATTCAAGAATCAAGGAAAACCGAAAAAAAAAAAACAAAATAATTTATTAAATGTGAGTTTGAGGATATACTGTGGTTGTAACGCTTTGTATTAAATAAAAATGCCACACAATGTTTCCTAAAAATTGCATCAAGAATACCCAAACTCAGTTAATACCCTGTATACGGCTTGTCAAAGAACAAAAAAAAATTATTTAAGAAGCAAAGTCATTCATTGAAATTATGAAAAAGATAAAAAAATCTACTTGGAATTTATTTTGAAAACAGAAAATTGGATTTATTTTTTCATCATTGGAAAGTAATGGTGGTTGGATGAATCAAACAGCTTTCAAATTTATCATTTTAAATTAAGGAAACGAGACCGGCAAGCCTCCACCACGTGTCGCAACTCAGAACTCGCTTGGCTCTTTGAGAGGATTTTTAAGCTGTATTCACCCAACCCACATTCAGCCAATAAATGAAAAAACTCATTTTCTAATCGAATTAATAATTATTAAGACAAAAAAACAACATAAGAAATGAAACTTACAGGAAAAACAGGTAAATGAATGACCTTGCTGAATAATAAAAAAACAAACGAAAAAAAAATATTAAAATTACTTACATTGTACTGGCAACCAGCAGAGCCAGAGATGGGGAGATGCCAAACATTTTCAAGTAATAATTAATTTTCGAGCTGTCTTCAACTCAGCTTACGAGTGATAAGAATGAAATCATGAATTGATCTTGACCTGCCCAAAAGGTGTATTTATAGAGAAACAATATGATGAGCTTGCATTTATCGTCAGGTCGCTGCACGGCATGAAAGTGCTTACCTTCTCTGTGCAAGTCTGTGAATTTCGAGCTAGTTTATATTTCTGTATCCGGTAATTGTATCAATTTTGATGTCTATGAACCTGAAGAATTAAACTATGGAATTGTGAATACTGAGTGTTTTTATTTTAAAATGTTGAAGTTGATGTTGAAAAATCTTCAAACTTTGCATTTGCCTACATGGATTTGAATTATTTCATGATTATTTTGTATATTTGACAATATTGATGTTAGGAGACAATTTAATGAAGTCAGGTAAGTTATTATAAATTACCATTCCAGCGTCAAAAATACTTTTATTTCGTACACATCAGATTAGTTTGACGTACGTTTATATGGTTTTTTTGGCGGGTATAATAAGAGTGTATTTCATTACGAAACTGCAAATTTGTGGACAAATATTCTGGCAATATATTATTTATAAGTTTGTGAATAAAGACCATTGTACGAAATGTAATTAAATTTTTTACGGACATACAATTTAACTTTATTTGCATTCTGTTAATATTTTCATATCTGTTGGTATTTAGTAAGAGGTGGCAAAGTTTCGGCAACACTTACGACATAAAGACCTTTCTTTGCGTTTGCCACTCTTTTAGATTTTTTTCAGCCGAGTTATTAACAAAAATAAATAATTCATTTACTCTAATGCCCAATTTGGAAATGGTCGCAAAATTGGGGAACGATAAATGATGATATTCGTCATTTTGCGACTCTTTTGCATTTTTTCACTATAAAGTAACCAGAATTGTTGATAATTTACATGTTAATAATGTTGCCGACCTTGTGCGAGAAAGCAAATTCTTATTGTTTCATTGAGCACACAAATACAACCTTTGTGAAAGTTTGCATTCCCTTGCTATTTTTTTCTCTATTTCAACTTAGGTGATGCCTATAGGGGTTATCAGGACCGTGCTCAGTGGATAAGGAGTGTCCACTCATTTTGAATACGTAGAAAATAATCAAAATAATAAAACTACGTTAATTTTACTTTGCATACGTTGCGTCAATGAAGTTAGCATCATAAGGTTATAAAGGTTTCCTTTCCTAAATAACTCAACTCACCCTTTATGATACACATCTCAATGGTAGTCATTTAAATTTATTTTTCGCATAATGTGTCGAAAATACAAAATAAAAATTTAAAATGTTTAAAATTAAGATAAAAATCTGAAAAACAAATCGGGACTTGTCATGACGGCTCATTCGCTATTCCAGTTGAAGGAAAACCTGGGAAAAACCTATCAGACCTCAAATTATCAACTCCATAGTGGAGAGCATATGCCACTAGCGCACCTTGAAAAACTTTCTTGGGGGGAGAGGGTCTTGTAGAACCCACTGAATGTGTTGAAGACACATTATTTGTGAAAATTATTTATTTGTCACATTGTCTTGGGTGCGCCAATGACATAATCTCCTCTGGTGCTGAGACAACATCCATATTTGAAAGGACACGGCAGTATCCGAAAAGATGCTATTAATCAGAATAGAGTAGAATAGGGATGTTTGAAATATAATGAATGCTATTTATAGTTATTGCTAGAAAACTGCCACTATGATTCGATACGGCCTAGATGTTATAAAGAGTATTCATTTCAAGTTGACCTGCATATTGATTCAAATTATGTATTGGAAATTGGGAAATGAATCAAAGTATCGACTATAGTGTCAATGGTTGAAGAAACACATTTCAAATTTAGAAATGTTCGTTTACTACTAGTATTCTTAAATACTATATTCGTTCCACAAATCTGAGAGTATCGACTTGCATTGATGCCAAAGTATTTTCTTCTGTCAGCAGTTCAAGGCATTGTGTTGAATCCAAAATTTTAGTAGGTAATTCTGCAATAGGGATTGAGAGAACCCAAAAAAGATTAAATCAAACCGAATTATACTGACAGAAATTACATTTCTATTAATAACCCTATTCTACATACACTACTTTATCATTATAGTCATCATCAATATATAAGGTAGAATTCCTAAAAATTCGGACCTTGTCTTTGTGAAAATGAATGTATTTACATAAATAAGCAAAAATGATATCACCGACTATCTCCATGCCAGATCGTCTTTTACACTAACAACATCGTGCCCATCGTACCCATTCCTGAAGTAATGCACAACATATGAAAGAAAAATTTTGTTAGAGTGTTGGAAAAACATTTTTGGAGAAGATTTGTGCATGTCCGATGACCTAAAATACGATTTTGACACATTTCACGTGACCACTACCATGGTGGCAAATTGGAAAAAAATACGACGGAGATGCCAATAGTGGGGTAAGATGGCAAGCTATTGAAAAAAGTTCATCGAAAAATTGTTCGTAAGTTAATTTTATACTCTCATACAAACTTCAAAAATGGGAAAAACTTAAATTGTAATTTTTTCAATATTTTCCGATATCTCAACAAAAATTAAAGTGTTTTTTCTGAACGGCTTGACTGTAGTGGCACATTTGAATTTTGATGATGATGACAATACTCTCTCATTTTCTCCGCACCAGATGACACTGAAATGAAAAAATTGGTTTTGGCCAGAACCATCGCTGTTACATTGGTTCGTGCCCAGGTTAGGTTAGGTTTGAACGTGAGTGGGCCCGTATCTAACAGTTATATCAGTATTCCAAGACTATTGTAATGATATGGCAATTTAGAAACATCATGTTTCCTGATTATAATCAAGTTTTAATGATAATTCTGCATGAGCGTTTCACTTTGCACATAAATTTGCCTCTTCAATTTTACGCAATATTTTCAGGTTTATGAGCGAAGTGGAACGCTCATGTATGATTATCATCGAAACTTGATTATAATCATGGAACCAGAATGTTTCTAGATTGCTACCTATCACTACAATTAATAGTTTTGGAAAATATTAAAAAAAAAATTTAAGTTCAAATTTTTCTGATTTATTGCTCGACACTCTATGTGAGTATGAAATTGAATTGGAAGCAACCTTTTCAAATAACTTTTTTCGATATCCTGCCTGTTTAGATTTGATGAATCATATTGTATTTTGTTTTGTATTGAATCTTACTGTATATTTTTGTGTTACTTTTTTGAGATGTCATGTCAGAAAAAAAAGATAGTTGAATGTTGTAAAATATAAACAAGTTGAGAAAAAGAATAAAGAAAGGAAAAAAAACGAAAAATTAGTATAATTTCAAAAAGTAAAAGCCAAAGACAATTCGCTGATCCTTCTAGCGGATTCTTCATAAACACCTATTTTAGGTAAGTTGCACTTATAAACATTGTGCTGGTCCTTCGCCGTTAACAGAGCCAAAATATGGAAGCCACTAAGGAAATCATGATTACAAGAAGTAAATCTAAAGTACTGAATCAAGATGAGCCAGAAACTTCAAGCGTCAGAAACGATGGAAGCAAGCAGCTGTCGCAAAAAGGAAGTCGAAGCTCAAAAAGCAATGAAACTAGATCTACATCTTCTAAAGCGAATTCAACAAGGCGCAGAATTTTGGAAGCCCAAATAAAAGCAGATGAAGAAATGGCAAAGCTGTTAGCTCAGGAACAAGAAATGAAAATGAAAATATTGGAGCATGAAAAGCAAAGGGTTCTCAACAAACTAGAATTAGCAAGAATCGAGGAAGATGGTGGTAGTAGCATTAATTTTGAAGACGAGGAAGGTCCAAAAGAGGTAATACCTGTAGAGCAGATTTCTCAAAAAGGTAAAGTTCAAAATTGGTTATCAACCGTCAAATCCAAAACTGACAATGAATTTCACGACAAATTAGATTTAGGTTATTCTAATAATGACACTAATTATGAAATTAGGCAATTGCTGTCAAGACAAAGTATCGACAAGGATCTCCCAATATTTCATGGGGACATTAAAGAGTGGCCTAATTTTTACATGCAATTTACTTCTACAACAAAATTGTTGAGTTTATGTGATGAAGAAAATATCTGTCGCCTTAGGAAGTGTCTGAAAGGAAATGCCCGAAGAGCCGTGGAAGGGCTATTGATCTCGACATCATCGGTGAGTGAAATCATTCATATTCTTAAAAGTAGATTTGGCAGATCAGACCTTATAGTGAGGAGTTTGATAAACGAAGCTAATAATTTGCCTGTAGTGAAACAAAATGATTTCTCAAGTCTAACTCATTTTGCTGACGTAGTTTCAAATTTGGTAGTCACTTTAGAGAATATGAATATGCAAAACTATTTGAGTTGTCCACAACTTCTGGCAGAATTGTTGCAAAAATTACCATATAATTTACAGTTGTCTTGGGGTGAAATAGTTTCAAGAAATGAAAAGGAGTTTTCCTTGAAAGATTTTAAAAATTGGATATGGGGGAAGTCAGAAGGGGCAAACTACGCTCAATTAGTTATTTCAAAGGGATCACACACTATGAGTGTTTCACCTAAAGAAAGACATAAGTAGATAAGCTATGCCGATCCTACCACCAGCATAGGGAAAACAGTGTGTTAGAGAGAGAGCGAATCCGAGCGTGTGTGTGTGAGAGAGAAAGAGCGTGTGTGACGTAGTTGAGGACTCCTCAGTCGAGAGCGTCAAATTTCAATTTGTCATCCGCCATCTTGCATCGTACCACGGAACACCTCCTACCACGGAACACCATCATGTCACTCTTGCATGGGCGCGCGAATTCAAATTTCATCGCGTGTGTGACGAGAGCGTATTTTGATGAATAAAAAGAGATCTCTGACGTGGGGATCGATCTGACTACCTCCAGATGATGGAGCGGACATTGAACACACTCGGCTACGGACCTCGTTGTAAATGTAGATGAAAATGTTGGCTATACGGCTGACGTGCCATGATTTTGTTGTTGGTTTGTCAACGTCCTGTATACAGCAGACATAAAAAAATATACACACACACACACACACAGTGTAGTTGAAGGTGTAGGAGAAAAATACATCAGTGAGGATATGGTTCATTTGCGGTGTGTCGCATTGTCATTGGGGGATGCCTACATGGGGGAGTGCAAAATGGGGTAATGCAAAATGGGCCATTTGTAAACATGTAGTGGTGGGGTTGTAGGATGTGTTTGTAACAATGTCTCATTTGCGGTGTGTCGCAGTGTCATCTGTCAACTGTCATGTGACTGTTTTGTGTATTGGACGATAAACAATAAAATGAGCATTTTAATTCAAAGTATTTTTATTTTTCTGAGGATGAACAGGACTATTTGACATGCTTTCATAACATTTCAAATTCCAATTTGGAACATTATGTTTGGCAATACTTGGAGCAAATGCCTCAGACGTTCACAACTTTTTGGCTTCTTCCACGTACCGACCTATGAACCAGCATTCACAAGTGTCAGGACCTTCTGTTACATCAGGATATGACCAACAGCAACTTTTGTAATGTGAATTATTGGTTTCTGTATTTTGTATTGACTCTAGGCGCTTCTTACGCTGTTCCCATTCTTTCAGAATCACTTCATAAATTTCATATCTATGTTTGTGTTTATTGATGAAGTTATTTATTTTTTCGCACGCGAATACTATAACTGAACTTGTTGGAAGCATATCACCCAATAAAGGAAATAAAAACCTGCTTGCGGGCGTCCGTGCGATCGTGCGTTCATGCGTGCGTTCGTGCGTGTATGCGTGCGTGCGTGCGTGCGTGTTCGCGTGCGTGCGTGCTGCGTGCGTTCGTGAGTGCGTACGTGTGTGTGTGCGTGCGTGCGTACGTGCGTGTGTGCGTGCGGGTATGCGTGCGTGCGTGCGTGTATGCGTGCGTGCGTGCGTGCGTGTATGCATGCGTGCGTGCATGCGTTCGTACGTGTGTGCATGCGTTCGTACGTGTGTGCGTGCGTAGGTGTGTACGTGCGTGCATGCGTGCGTGCGTACGTGTGCGTGCGTGCGTGTATGCGTGCGTGGGTGCGTACGTGTGTGCGTGCGTGCGTGCTTACGTGTGTGTGTGCGTGTTTGCGTGCGTGCGTGTGTGTGTGTGTGTGAGTGCGTGCGTGCGTGCGTGCGTGCGTGGGTGCGTGCGTGCGTGCGTTTGTGTATTCGTGCGTGCGTTCGTGGAAATAAAAACCTGCTTGCGGGCGTCCGTGCGAGCGTGCGTTCATGCGTGCGTTCGTGCGTGTATGCGTGCGTGCGTTGGTGCGTGCATTCGTGCGTGCGTGCGTGCGTTCGTTCGTGCGTGCGTGCATGCGTGCGTGCGTTCGTGTATTCGTGCGTGCGTTCGTTCTACATGGGGGATTGCAAGATGGGGCATTTGTAAACATGAACTGGTGGGGCTGTAAGATATGTGTGTCATTCCCTCCATCTCATTTGTTATATGAATTTTCAATGAAATCTAAAGTTGACTACTGCATACACTAACAACAACAATCAAAAAAACATTTCAATTGATTTTTTTTCTTTTTCGGGGGTTGATAATTTTAGATGGAGTATGAAAGTGAGATAATAATAATGAAGTTTGGAAAAATGGAAGAAATTGTGGGGTAACGGGGGTCGTTGCGCTTCAACGTGCGATTCCTCAATGAGAAACGTATACAGAGTATCTCAAAGTACAACGTTTAAGAGAAGAAAACGTGGCGGTTGTCAAATTTGGTATACCAGGTGTACCAACAAATTATTTAAGTAAAAAAAAAAACATGGATGCAGTTTGTCAAATGTCAACGTTTAAACAGGGTGTCTCAAAATACAACGTTTAATGGAAAAAAACTTGGCGGTTGTCAAATTTGGTAGACGGGGTGTACCAACATATCATTTAACAGAAAAAAAAACATAGGGGTTATTTGTCAAAAATGTCAACGTATATACAGGACATCTCAAAATATAGCGTTTAAGAGAAAAAAACTGTCAATGAGTTATATCAGGTGTACCAACATAACATTTAAGAAAAAAACATAGCTAAATCACTGGGGATCGTATACAGGGTGTTTCAAATAACATCATTGAAAAGAAAAAAACATGACGATTCAACGGGAGTCGTAGTGTTTCAACGTGTGATTCCAATGGGGAACGTATACAGTGCGTTACCAAAATATATATAGGGCATTCAGTATACAGAAGGTTTGAATGTATAATTAATAAAAAACATTACTGCCACCGTCATCAAGAAGGAATACATCAGCGCCATCTATTGTCGAGGTGACCAATATATGAATATTTTATATCTTTACGAATGATAGATCAACCGATTATTTTAGCATCAATGGATTCATCTCGATGTCAGGGAACATATTCAAGCATTTTCCAAAACCCAACGGTTATAGGAGGCTAAGTTTGTTATTATTGAAGGTACAATACGAACATTTAGACCGTTTATACGTGCAATCCCAGCAATTGTGCAGACGTTTCGGGTGTATTGCACGCATCTCAAACGTTTTTGTGATGCTTTTCAAGCGTCTGAGTTAAAATTTCAAGCGTCTGTGCGTGCGTTTCACGCGTTTTTGCAGGAGATTCGATCGTTTTATTCATTCAATGCAGAACATTCTCGAAGTTTCGATATTGTCAAATGTCATTTAGTGAAATGAGTCAACAAAATTACCCATCAATGAATACCAAAATGTATGGCGATTGACTGATTGAATACATAAAAATTATGTACTAACTGTTGGTTTCAGAAGTGATAAATAAGCGAGTTCCATTAAATATGCAATAAATCAAAATCTAGCAATTTTGGTGGATGTTTTCATAGTAAGCATACGAATTCAGCAAATTCAGTATAATGAGTGTCAATAATTGAGGAAAATTTACTCAACTCCAAGTCATAAATATCAGAAAATTGCATATATAACAAAGTGTGAAATGGTTGAGTAAAAATATGTCAAAAGGACCAGAAAACATTATCATATACATAACATGACTCCGGATAAAAAAGGTTCACTTCAGAGTAGTTCTAGAGACCGATTTTGCAATAATATAAATACTATTGATCTACACTTGCGAATGCCAGATTTTGATGAAATCGGTATCAATCGATTCGTAAAGATGTTAAGAAATATAATCAAGCAGTTTCAGTTATTGAATTATTCCTAAACAGTAACTTTGTTATTATTAGAGATACAACAATATGTTGATACTTTAAAGAGACGAATTTCTATCATAATCATCTTCCATTGAAGTTCTCATCCAGAAATGGTGTTGAAGAATGGAGGTTGGTATAAGATCAAAGATAAAATATTATGCTTTTTCAATATACGACAAAAGTGCAGAAAACAACTACTTTCTTAGTTATTACCACATTAGACATTGAAATGAAATTAACAGATGTATTCACCAAACAAAATATTAATTCCCTTACATCTTCGATTAGCTTCTTGATCAATAAAGCTCATAATAATGATGACAGTGACATAGTTGATGATGCATTTGAAAACAAAAGAAGAACTTGTTAACATAGTAATAGTAAGAAATATAGAGGACAGCTCATGAAGTATGCATGTAGCATCAGGTGTCAAGCTCGACGCTTACGAAATGAATCGGGATGAATCAACTAAATTAGGAAAATTATCATTTATTTATTGAATACATTTAGCAGGTTCGAAAACCCAATTACAGGTGTACAAAATGTCTATTGCGAACATGATTTCATAAGTAGGTATAGGTATTGCGAAAGAATGAAAAGCCAAGGTATTTAAATTCGTAAACACGAGTTAAGTTCGAGTTGTAGATTTGACAATTAAATTTAACTGGAATTTGTTTCCGAGTAAGTGACATAATTTTGCATTTATTTATATTTAATCCTAGTTTGTTTTTCTCACACCAATCAACCAACCTGTAGTAAGTTACAGTCTGATAAATTATCTACTTTCCTGACAATTTTCGTCAGCATATAATGATTTATGTGAATTTATGCAGTGTGTTATGTCATTAATAAACAGAGGAAACAGAAGAGGTCCTAAGTTAGAACCCTGAGGAATACCTGAAGTAGCAATAAATGTCAATGATTTGACTTCCCTCATATTCGACAAATGAATTTCTATTTGATAAGTAAGATTTTAAAAGGTGTTGAATATCAGGTGAGAAGCCAAAGTATGGTAGCTTTCTTAGAAATTCTTCATGTGAAACCCGGCCGAAAGCCTAACTAAAATCTGTGTAATTAATCTGTGTATCAAATATAGAGGCCAGCGCATTAAAGTTTACGTATGAGAGCCGAGAGATATCAAATTTGACGCTTTGTATGAAAGGATACAAAATGCCATGAAAATAATGACAATAATAAAAAAAATTGAAGAGGACGTCGCATACACTAGGCGTCCAACAGGTATCAAGCTCGATACGTTGGATGGAACAAAACGAAATAAATCGATGAAAGCATGAAAATAATAATGATAATGAAAAATGGAGACATAGTATAAAGTACGCGATCGGCAGGTATAAAGGTTGACGCATTGCATGAAACGTCATGAAAATAATAATAATATTAGGAAATATAGAGAAAAACACATAAACTATACATTCGACTTGACGTGTTGTATGAAAGGAATCATTGCGAAACAGAAAACGTAAAAAAATGAATGACAACGAGGTGTGAAACGATAAATTGAGGTGAACAAAACGGTAAAAAAACAAAAGAGTTTGTCAACCATCATTCTGTGAAATGGGTATACAGAGTGTTTTTAAGGAATAATCAATAAAAAAAGAAAATGACCGCCATCGTCATCGGGAAGGAATGCATCAGCGCCATTTACCATGTACCATTTACCAATACATGAATTACCTACGTTTTGGATCTTTGCGAATCATCGAAAAATATGCACTTCAGGTTTGTAAAAATTTCATGATTCTGGTATCTGTCAAGTAACAATTAATTACATAGATAAAAGTATAAAAGTAATCAGACATCAAATGTGAATATTCATCAGATCGGTTTCAATTCAATTCATTTCAATTGACAATGTTTCAATTCAGTAAGCAGGTTCGTGAGTCAGATTTCACTGACGAGGATATCAACTTTGACATACAGTGGGAAGATTAATAGAATCGGTTTCAGTAAAACAAGGCTCGTGCGTGTGTTAGTATGATAGTTTGTGAGAAATACATCACCGACAAAAGGAATTACTTCTACAAGTTCAAAAAATCGAAGAAAGTTGTAAAACCTCGAAGTCATTTCAACGACTATTCCACTCTTCTCAAAATATTCACGTAATCTGACCAATCACAAATCAAAGACAACTTGTATTATCGCTACAACACAGTATTCATCTTTCAGGGAACTCCTATTTGTAGTAGGTACACATAAAATATTTGACTAACTTGTGAATTTTCAGTAGTAATATCCCTTCAAAATGCAGAATTTTCAAAATACTTTCACCTTGCCAGTCGCTCAAACTGTGTTGCTGTACAAAACACCACTCGAGCAAGCTCTCGTGGTGTTTCTAAGCAACACAGTTTTCGTGACAGCAAGGTGAAATTATTTTTTGAAAATTCAGCATTTTGTCGGGATATTACTACTGAAAATGCACAAGTTAGTCCAATATTTTATGTGTACCTACTACAAATAGGAGTTCCCTGAAAGATGAATACTGTGTTGTAGCGAAAACACCAGCTGTCTCTCAATTCTGATTGGTCTGTCAGCGTTGGTGTTTTCAATGATGCAACCATAGATGACAGAGAAAAGTTTGACATTTTGACAGATTATAATTGTAGGCGAAAAAATGAGTCTTATCGTAACTATATAATAAATAATTGATACTTAGTTATGATATATTTTTTGTGATTATAGTTGATTGATTATGGTTATGATGAATTGATTGTTCATGTTTATAATAATACTTTTAATGCTTCGTGAAATCGTCTAATAAAATTCCACTCGTGATTGAATTTATCTCATAAGTCTGTCTTTTATTTCTGAACTCAAGTGAATTGTATCGAGAAAACACTACTCGTCCTGCGGTGTTTTCTCGAAGCTATTCATTTTCGTTCAGAAATGAATCGACAGACTCATCGCAAAAATTTAATCACTTGTGGTATTACTACTGAAAAGTAGATTTGTGAGTAGGTGTTCATTATCCTATTTAGTAGTTGGTCTTCATTGAAATTAGTTCGAGTGTTTACGATTTTTTTTTTTTGAAGAAGAAGAAGAGGGGGAAAAGTGTGTTGCGGGTTAGTGTTGGAAGAAACTAAACGATATGAAATGAAAGGAAGCGAAAATGAATGAAATCATAAAAATAATTGTGATAATGAGAAAAAGAGACAGCGCATTAATTACGCGTTCGACAGGTATAAAGATTAACGCATTGAACGAAACGTCGTGAAAATAATAATAATAATATTACGAAATATAGAGAAGAACAACTCATAAACTATGTGTCCGACTTGACGTGTTGGATAAACGAATCCCAACGAAACGAAAAGGATACGTGAAAAATAAAATGAGATTCAAAATGAAAAATTGAGGTGAACTAAAAGGTATGAGACGATGGGAAAACAGATGCAATCAAGAAACAGTTTTATGGGCATTTCGTTAGTCACAGTATTTCTCAAGAAACAATACCATATACAAAACAATTGAGTCACCAAATTTGATATTCATTAGATTTCGTTTCAATTAAACAAGTCTCATGCAGTGTGTTAGTAAGAGAATTTGTGAGAAATAAATCATTGACGAGAGAAATTTCAGTAAGCAAGTTTGTTAGAAAGACACCCATCAAAGTCGTTTAATATCCACCAGTTTTTTGCAGGGACGGCTTAACTCGTTCATAATTCCAGTTTGTAAATTAGATAGCTTCGGGTTTTTTCGAACGTGTTACGAGTATATAATCCTCGTTCCCATATGAAAATGGTGTTTGGGGACCAAAAATCAACCCTCTACAAAATACATCAATTCCGTTCTCATTCTTTATTCACATTATTTCCAATGACATCTTGAGCATTTTTCTATGAATTCAATTTAAGTTCTTGTGGAATTCCTCTGAACGGTTTTGTTGTCATTTGAGAATTCCTCAAGGAACCATTACATAGACGAAACCAATCAGACACCAAATTTAACGTGCGGGTGGAAAGATTCATCAGATTGGTTTTCAATTCAACTCAATTCAATTCAGGTGTTGTGTTATGTTTCAATTAAGTGAGCAGGTTCGTGGGCGAGATTTCGCTGACACAAGATTAGGAGATTCATCAGATTTGTTTCCATCAAACGAAAGGCTCGTGCAGTTTGTTACTAAAAAAGTCTGGGAGAAATACATCACCAACGAAAGGAATTACTTCAAATTATAAATATTTTCAAGTGAATCGTATGGTATTGCTTGTGAGTGGAAATGAGCCGAAAGACTTGAGGTAATATCGAGACGATTCAGAATATTTCCGACTGAACTATGTGTCGATTCAAAATGAATAATATATTCAGATCATTTTTGTTGAAATTGCTCATAGCCAAAGCACCATTGCCCAAACTCACTCAAATAAATAGTTCCAGATAATTTTTGATAAAAAAATATTTTGGCTGAAAACACTACTACGCATGCCCCGTGTAGATACACATTTTCCTTCGAAATGACAAAAAAAATACAGTAGTAATCATCGAAGAAGGAGTTCAGAATTGGTGTTCTCTTCAAAATTATCTATTGCCAAAAAGTCCACTGATCGAATAACTGAAGAGGTGATTCCTTCTATCGGAAAAACGAAGATATACAGCGAATTGGAGTTAGGATAATATTCCCTCAAAAATACTCGAAAACATAGCCTGTGCGGGTAGAGAATGCTTGTAATTATTATTATTTGTCAGGGTGCGCCGAGTCGACTTATTCTGGAGACGTATTCACTTTTCAGCTGTTGGAAAACTAGGATAAATTATCGCATCACCGTTACAAAAACGAACATGTGAATTGCTAGAACAAAAATATAATATCAAAATATCAATGAGGATTTCAGATTTCAAGTCAAAAGAACAATGCAACAATTTGGTATTAAAGGATTAACACAAATAAATATCTGAGAAAATTAGGAGTTTAGATGAAATATACTCGAAGTTGATAACAGAATAGTTCCAGAATCGTCATATCAAAAAAAAGACTTGTTATGAATATGAGCAAAACGGAAATAACTCGTTGAAGGAAATGTGGTATCACATCATACAACAATATCAAGAAATTCCTTGGAGAAGAAAGGTGGATGAAAAAACAATACGGATAGTTGAAAGGTGCTGAAAATTTTCATTAAAATGCCCCACTCCGATGAGTCTTCGGAACAAAATTCAAGAGTAGCATTTACCGCTTTAAGTTTGTCAAACGTACAAAGGCAGACTAGTTAAAAATAAAACATTTTGAATAAAAAATTAATTAGGCATTTTTATTTTGATAATATATCACATAGCCATTTGTAAAGAATATCTACGATTCGGAGGCTGCAATTGTAGTTGGTGCGGTTGCGACGAATGTGATGCATACAAGGTAAGATGTCATCATTGTTGCTGAATGTGGGAACCATCCCTGACGTATAATCATAATCCTCCAAGTTCACAACAGGTGTGGTAGACCCAATTGTTGAAATTTCGCTGATCATCGCCAGGACCATCAAAAGATAGACAATTTCCACTACCCATACAATTAGCACGGTTCTGACGATCCCATTTTACAAACGTAATGTTTCATTGTATTACCTAGTCCAAAAATACCAACATTTCATTATATAGACTTATAAGTTAGGTTGGCCGAGCGGTCTAAGGCATTGTACTTAAGTTACGATTCCTGAAAGGGAGCGTGGGTTCAAATCCCACACCTAACTAACATCTTTTTTTTTTTGATTTATCTAACTTCACTTTATCACGAAACATTAAGGCTTAGTAACCACGTTTTTTCAAAACCGTGGAATGGTGGTAACCACGTTTTTCAAAACAGGGGGTTCTGGTCGGAGCTTCCAATACTTTTAACATTATGACTATTTTCTTTGTGATAAGCTGCCGTCTGATTGTCGGAAAGCATCATTAAACGTTCGTAACCTGAAGCCATACTGCCATCATGATTGGTTGAAATATTAGGATATCAATGAATTCAATATAATAATCTGCAAAGGGGTGTTTGAGAGCTTTTATCACAGCATTTAAATATACTCATCGACGAAAAAAAAATAGCATGAATCAAAGACATGAAGTTTTTTCAGATATTGAACTGCAATCTGCACACCAGCACAGATCACATTGAAGTCAAGATCGTTTCAATCATATTCTTTTCGATTTGAAGGATCGAAATGATTGTAGTAGTAACGACTTTTTATTGAAATAACAAATTTTTGTTGATGATAGTGTTATTGCATTTAGCTTCATGTCTATATCAATACTTTTTTTCTGAGCGGAATGAAATCAACTTTACTGAATTCATATATATTCTATACAATTATATTATTCGCCTAAAAAAAGATTAAGAAAACGACATTTTTCATGTTCCATTTTTATTTTTCATAAATATTCAATACTAAATTCATTCATAAAAAGAAATCAGTTTCGACAGCATATCTTTTAAGTCATCCAAAAGTTTACTACTCAGACATGAAATATCGAACATATTCCAACTGAAGTCTCCTACTTCAATAAGTCTTCTCTGGAACTCATTGTACTTGAAGTAAGTATTTTCTTTAAAAGAATATATGTTACCGTCCATATAGCGAAATGCTGCAGTGATATTATTAGGGATGTCTGGAAATGCATCTTCAATGCGACCTCTAGTGATTATTGCTTTTGCAGTGAAATCCATCCCATTGAATTCAATAAAGGATGCATATAAGATTTCCCTGCATACGTTTGAAAGAGGGCATTTATTTTAGCATTTGGAGGTAGAGAAGGAATTTCGATATCTCTATCGATTTGTAAGCTGGGGAATGCACTTGAATAAAATCTATTTTTGCTGGCAACCAATAAATTACCAGTACCAGTTTGGAAAATGTGATCTATACCATTGGTAACCAGTTCATTGGGTAGATAATCCTTGAGTTTTTCAGGTTCAGTAATTTTATTTTTTTTATCCTTAATATCTACTTTCCAAAATAAATCCTTAACAATAATATATAATCGAAAGCTTGGAAAGCCTGGGGAGTACGCCAAAAACATTGAATGTGGTGGAGATGTAACTTCACATAAATTTCTACTAACTTCAGGTGAATGATGAAGGTAGTGTTTACCTGTAGTATGAACTGCAGGAGAAGTTTTGAGGGTCGTGGTAGTTATCCGGGTTGCAGGAGAAATTTTGTGTGTTGTGGTGGTTGTCCGGTTAGTAGTTGTAGATGGAGGTGTTTTGCGGAACGTGGCAGTTATTCGGGTAGTAGTTGTAGATGGATGTGTTTTGCGGAATGTGGCAGTTATCCGGGTAGTAGTTGTAGATGGAGGTGTATACTTAGGTATAGGAACGAATCGATTCTTTCGACCATACAGCACCTCAAGTCCAGTTATGTCATCATGATGTATAGGACGAAATTGTTGCTGATACCATGGAAACATAATGGCTTTCTCTGTATCACAATGAGCTAATCCTAAAGAATGACCAATTTCATGAACAGCAGTCATTAGTAAATTTGTACATCCATAGGGCATTTTACCATCTCCTGTATACCAGTTTTCTTCGCTATCAAAATGAATTTCTCTACAATTGTCAGGTGCTTGAGGAAAGTAAGCATGAGCAAGAATATTACCAGGTCCATCAAGAGGAAAACCACAATAAGCGGTACCCATACAAGAACTACGGAATTGATGCTCCAGTTTTACAAATGATATAGTAATATCTGATTTAGGTGTTTCCATCATTTCAAATTCCAAAGTTGATGCATTCTCCCACATTTCGAAAGCTTTTTTGAACACACGGAGATATTCATCATAAGCCGTATAATTGTTAAGTGGATAGCGAGACAAATACCAACTCAAATGAGTTTTATTCCATTTAGTGTGCACTCTATATTCATTTTCAGCTTGCTGACATCTAGGTCTCGCAATCAAATTCTTCGTTTCATTATTCAAACTCCCATCTACAGGTAAATTATAACGTTCTTGAAAATCACTAAGAGCTGTTGAAAACTCTGTCTGTGAATTATTACCAACATATCCATACATTTCAAGGTACTTTTGCATAATACTTGATGAATTGTCAACTATTGTTGTTACTGCTGCAGTGACAGTCAGTGTCATTATAAGAAGCAATATTTTGTCCATTCTTAACGCTAGTATGCAATAGAATGAGCCAACCAAGGAAATAATTATACTTATATGCAAAGTAGAAAATGTCTGAATATTTTCCATAATTCCACTTAGCTACATAAATCATACAATAATTTGATTTTACAATACAACAGATAATCCCTCAAACCGTTAGCGTACACGATGCCTATGGATTCTTAATATAAGTAACATTTTACGTTGTTATTCTTTGAACGAAGCAGTTTCAGCAACCCATTTACCACATAGGTTATACTAACCAGCAACATACTTTTCCCCCTGTTCTTCAAAAAAAAAACTTATTTCAATGAACACCAACTTCTAAATATGATAATAAATGCTCACTCACACATTTACTTTTTGCGTTAATTGCGCTTTTAAATTCCAATCTTTTTTTTTTAACCCAATAAACGTATATTTTGTTCATATTATTTAAATGAATTGACGTTTATATTTTCTACCTTTTTTGGAGCTTGTAAAAATGTATATTTTGGTCGAATTTTTGCGTGTTTCAACGCTTTCAAATTTACCTTCTTTTGGTACGTGAAAAATGTCTATTTTGAACAATTTTGAAATGTCAAATCTACATAAGAAATACATGTAAAACATGTATTTTGCATGTCTTGATTTTCATCATATGAAAACGACTATTTTTGTAAGCATTTTTGGGTGAATTGATGTTTATATTTTTTAACTTTTTTGAAGCGTGTAAAACTTATATTTTGACTGCATTTTTTGGGTGTTGTGACGCTTTTAAATTCACCTTCTTTAAAATCTGTTCGTAATATTCCCATTCACATAACAAACCACGAACACACGTATCTGTGACCGTGGAATTCAATCACAGCACATCAACTATTGAGGAAAAATGGTCGAAAAATGGACGAAAACACGTCAGGTACCCTCACGAGGGGATTGTACCGACTTTGACGTCTGTAATTATTCCTCTCTACAACGGAGGTTGTCACCACAAAAAAGCCAGGTATAAACAGCGTGTTTTGTTCAGGTGGAATTGTTACCTAAAGGTTATCAAAGAACAAATTTTTTCTCTAGTTCTCTGTTTACCTATCTGACCTGTCTTACAATTTGTCAACACACTGATAAGTCACTTATCAAATATGTTTCAACCGCGTTGCTTCAACTTGCCATGACCAAAATAAAATGATGTAAACTTCAAGTAAGGACATGTATTTACCATTAGACAAATACAGGTCGCTTCTTTTCTTCAATAATATCTCCAATGAAATTGTACCTTCAACAATGACGAAGTTAGCCTCCTTTGTCCTTTGGGCTTCGGAAATTGCTCAAATATCTTTCTTGACATCAAAACGAATCTATTGATGCCAAAATTATTGAAATCAGCCCACCGAAAGTGGTCATTTCATTTCATATTTGAACTCTGCCTGCTGCGGACTTTCCGAATTAGGCATTACTTTATTTTCTCATTTTTTTTTACAAACCAGAAGTGCTTATTTTTCGATAATTCATAAAGATCTAAAACGTAGGTAATTCATATGTTGGTCACCTCGACAATAAATGGTGCTGATGTATTCCTTCTCGATGACACGGTTACGTCGAAAACGCTGCACTTGTACGCTTTTCAAAAATAATGTTACCTTGCCCCCCACTCACTCACCAGATGGTGGCACGTTAAATCGTATGGACTTCGTCTATGTCTTCCACGAAATTCCGTCTCAATTTCCTCAAGTCCAAGATAAAGTTCAGCATGTGGCAACACTCTCACTCTCTTTCTCCCCCAACTCTAGACTTAATTTTACAACTGGCAACACCCAAATGCCAATCTCACTTCAAACGTACACATTTCATGACACAAACCGATCAGAAATATACATACTGCTGTCATATACTCACTTCCAACCAGACATCAGGATTGACTTAGCATGCTCCAACTTCATGACACAAACCGATCTGAAATATACATGCAGCTGTCATATTATTACGTAGACTACATGGCAGAAACCACCTAATCCAACATTTCATTATAAGTTGCAACATTTCATTATATACAGTGTGTCCCACTTACCATGCTCACCATGGGTATCTTTTTAATGATAAGAGATACGAGGTTGGTTAAATGACACCAAATGTGGAGTTTATGAAGGCCAACTATAATGTGGAAAAATATTTTGATAAAATCTATTCGTATTTGTTTCATACACAAATAACAGATTTTGATAATTTTTATTTCTCTTGCACGTGAATTTTGACCAACTTCTGGCGGTCCTAATAACTTGAAATTTGGCTGATGTTCATAATTCCGGTGATAATGGGCTATGAAATTTTTATTGAAATAAAAAATAAAAAATGGCGGCTTCTCCGATATGGCGGACGAGATTTGTGATTATGGTCCAATTACATTCAAAATTGGTATGTGGGGGTTTGTGAGGTCGGAGATCATGATTTTTCTGTTGAAATTTATAAATTCAAGATGGCGACTTCAACATAGTTCTTGTTTTTGTATAAATGGCGATAACTCCCGTGTTATCAACAAAAAGCTATTACTGTGACATAATCTGTAAGAGAAAAAAAAAGTTATTCATAACTAAGTCATAGTGAGCTATATGACCTACATTTGAAAAATAAAAATTGGTGCTGATATCTCAAATTCTAGAAGAGTTGGTATGAATTTCATATTTTTTCAAAATCTCATTAAATAACTGCCATGAGAATGTGAAATTCCTATTCAAATATTTTCATAAATAAAGAAGTTACGGACGAGACATAAAAATGATCAAAATCTGTTTTTGCGTATAAAACAAAAACGAATAGATTTTATCAAAATATTTTTCCACATTATGGTTGGCCTTGATGAACTCCACATTTGGTGTCATTTAAACTACCTTATATCTCTCAGCATTAAAAAGATACCCATGGTGAGCATGATAAGTGGGACACACCGTATACATATGGGTTAGGTTGGCCGAGCGGTTTAAGGCGTTGTACTTAAGTTACGATTGTCGAAAGGGACCGTGGGTTCAAATCCCACACCTATACCTTTCTTTTATTTGATTGATCCATCTAACCTCACTTTATGGCAAAACATTAGTTCTTAGTGATACCGTTGAATCATTTTCCAACACCGTTGACAGGCGGTAACAACGTTTTCAAAACCATTGACAGGTGGTAACAACGTTTTTCAAAACCGTTGACAGGTAACGTGACAGATGGAAATGTGACGTTATGCTTAGCACAGTATGGTTTGGTATGGTGCAGTATGTGACGTTTATGCTTAACGCAGTATGGCTATGTGTATGGCGCAGTATGCGACGTTACGCTTAGCGCAGTATGGTTTGGTATGGTGAAGTATGTGACGCTTATGATTAACGCAGTATGGCTATGTATGGTGCAATATGTGACGTTACGCTTAGCGCAGTATGGTTTGGTATGGTGCAGTATTCATCTTTTTTCTATTTATGATGACACAAATGACAGAAGCTGCCATCTTTCTTCCAACAGCTATGATGTTTGAATCAAAACGCCCTTTATATATTTTCCTCAATAACTCCTCCAATGGTAAGTATTTTCTTTGACTCATTTTCCCATTTAACATTTAAGTCTGCGGATTTTGGTTCGCCCTGTATATATATATTTTTTCACCCAAGTGGAAAAATTTGTGAGACGTCCCTATACAACTATGATGAGCGATCAGACGCCGCCATGTTTTAAATGAACAGTCTAAACATCCTCTTATTACACAAATACATGTCAGATGTAATTCAATCTCTTCATGGGCAAGCAGTTTTTTTCAAATCTCCATATCCCCAATGAAGCGTTCTTCTCTGTCACATTTTCCGCCCGACATTTGACACAAGTAGCAGCCATGTTTTTTTCTCAAATGTTGTATTTTGAGATACCCTGTATACGTTCCCTATTGAGATCACACATTGAAACGTCATGTTTTTTTTCTTAATTGATGTATTTTGGGACATGCTGTACCCTTATTGGAATCGCACGTTTAAACGCTTGACCCCCGTTAAACCACCATATTTTTCTACAATGATGTTATTTGAGACACCCTGTATACGCTCCTTAGCAATTTGACAATGTTATTTTCTTAAATGTTTTGTTGGTACACCTAGTATAACTCATTGACAGTCACCATGTTTTTTTCCTCTCAAACGCTGTATTTTGAGATGGATATCAGGCGATCGTGACCCCTGAGGTCAACGTCACTAATCAACGTGTTTATCATAATTAACTTTGAATGAATGTTCGTATTCAAGCATTTTAAAAGTGTGATGAATAAAACTCGGAATATTTTTATATTTTTCTAGGAAAAATTTGTGAGACGTTCCTATACAACTATGATGAACGATCAGACGCCGCCATGTTTAAAATGAACAAAACATCCTCTTATTACACAAATACATGTCAGATGTAATTCAATCTCTGCATGGGCAAGCAGTTTTTTTCAAATCTCCATATCCCCAATGAAGCGTTCTTCTCTGTCACATTTTCCGCCCGACGTTTGACACAAGTAGCAGCCATGTTTTTTCTCAAATGTTGTATTTTGAGATACCCTGTATACGTTCCCTATTGAGATCACACATTGAAACGTCATGTTTTTTTCTTAATTGATGTATTTTGGGACATGCTGTACCCTTATTGGAATCGCACGTTTAAACGCTTGACTCCCGTTAAACAATGATGTTATTTGAGACCCTGTATACGTTCCTTAGCAATTTGACAATGTTTTTTTCTTAAATGTTTTGTTGGTACACCTAGTATAACTCATTGACAGTCACCATGTTTTTTTTTTCCTCTCAAACGCTGTATTTTGAGATGGATATCAAGCGATCGTGACCCCTGAGGTCAACGTCACTAATCAACGTGTTTATCATAACTAACTCTGAATGAATGTTCGTATTCAAGCATTTAAAAAGTGTGATGAATAAAACTCGGAGTATTTTTATATTTTTCTATTATATCCTCGTAAATTTCAATGACTTTTTTCAATTCTTGCACACACTTGTCTTGTTCACAAAATTCTTCAAGCTTACGTCTATACTCGGCAAATGTCATAGTGTCACTAATTATTTCAGATTCTGGCAGTTACAAACACATCCTACAACCCCACCACTACATGTTTACAAATGTCCCATTTTGCATTACCCCATTTTGCACTCCCCCATGTAGGCATCCCCCTATGACACTGCGACACACCGCAAATGAACCATATCCTCACTGATGTATTTTTCTCCTACACCTTCAACTACACTGTGTGTGTGTGTGTATATTTTTGTATGTCTGCTGTATACAGGACGTTGACAAACCAACAACAAAATCATGGCACGTCAGCCGTATAGCCAACATTTTCATCTACATTTACAACGAGGTCCGTAGCCGAGTGTGTTCAATGTCCGCTCCATCATCTGGAGGTAGTCAGATCGATCCCCACGGCAGAGATCTTTTTTTATTCATCAAAATACGCTCTCGTCACACACGCGATGAAATTTGAATTCGCGCGCCCATGCAAGAGTGACATGATGGTGTTCCGTGGTAGGAGGTGTTCCGTGGTACGATGCAAGATGGCGGATGACAAATTGAAATTTGACGCTCTCGACTGAGGAGTCCTCAACTACGTCACACACGCTCTTTCTCTCTCACACACACACGCTCGGATTCGCTCTCTCTCTAACACACTGTTTTCCTTATGCTGGTGGTAGGATCGGCATAGCTTATCTACTGACATAAGACTTCTTTGGTGACAACTCAAGATAAAAATAAAAATATAAACAAAAAATGTATTTTTTGCAAGGGAAACCACGAGGTCTACGAGTGTGGAGATTTCAGGAAGCTCAGCCCAGACGAAAAGTGGACTTTTGTGAAGAAAAATGGAATTTGTTTTGCCTGTATCAAGAATTCTCATAGAATTTTTTCCTGTACAAGAAAGAGGAGGTGTGATATCAACGGATGTCAAAAGTTACACAATCCTTTACTCCACAACGAAGGGTTCAGGAAGGAAATCGTCCAAGAAAACGAGAGATCAACAGGTAATCCTGAACAATTATTGGCACATACCAGGATGTCTTATGGTAAGCAAGTTTTATTAAGAATAGCTCCTTTAACTTTGAAATCTGGTAACAAAGATATCAAGGTTTATGCATTATTTGATGAGGCTTCTACTGTTACCTTATTAGATGAACATGTTGCTTCTCAATTGAATTTGAAGGGTACCAATACAAATCTCTCTTTGAAATGGGCAGATAAAAACACAGTGAATCATTCTGTTTCAAAATTAGTTTCGTTTGATGTCTGTGGTCAAAATGGAGTAACCTATTCTTTGAAAAACGTTTATACTCTCAAAGATATGGATCTACCAGTGCAAACTATAAATGCTAAAAATCTGAAATCAAAATGGTCACATTTACAAATGATTGATTTTGAAAGTATGTATGATGCTAAACCAAAGTTATTAATTGGGCAAGACAACTGGGATCTTATAACAAGTCGAGAAATTATAGAAGGTCCTAAAAATTCCCCTGCTCTATCAAAAACCAAATTAGGCTGGATTATTCACGGAAATAACCATTCATTTCAAGGGCGAGTTGACGATAATATTGTTTTACATATCAAGCATACCGGGTGTGATGAAAATGATGATGTTCATAATCAGGTCAAATATTTTTTCTCGACAGAGTCTTTTGGGGTCAAAATTCCAGACAAGAAAATGGTATCCAAGGAAGCTGAAAGAGCTGAGAAAATAATGCAAGAGGTTACAAGCAGAGTGGATGGTCGATGGGAAACTGGACTGTTATGGAAGGAAAATATTTCAAGAATCCCAGATAGTAAATTGGTTGCGTTACAAAGGTTAGGATCTATGGAACGAAGAATGAAGCGAGATGAACAGTTCAAGGAAATATATGAGAAGAAATTAGAAGAGTATTTGACTAAGGGATATGCCAAACGATTATCTGAGGCAGAGGCAAAAGAAGAGACATGGAACACATGGTATCTTCCGCATTTTGGTGTCGTTAATGAAAATAAACCAGGTAAGCTGAGATTTGTATTTGATGCAGTGGCCAAGACTCAAGGTACAAGTTTAAATGATTTACTCATCAAAGGCCCAGATCTTTATAATTCTCTGGTAGGAATTTTATGGAAATTTCGACAACATAAAATAGCATTTTCATCAGATATACAAGAAATGTTCCATCAAGTTAGGATAAGAAAAGAAGATCAATCTGCACAACGATTTTTTTGGAAAGAAAATAATGAGAGAGACGAACCTTCAATCTATGTCATGCAAGTAATGATATTCGGAGCTGTATCTTCACCATATTCAGCACAGTATGTGAAGAATAGGAATGCGATGGATTTTCAAGATAGGTACCCCGAAGCTGTAGAGGCTATTGTTTCTAAACACTACATGGATGACTATTTGGACAGTTTGGAAACAGAAGAAGAGGCAATTCAACGTGCACAAGAAGTGATGATGATTCATAAGGCAGGAGGTTTCAAATTAAGAAGTTGGGTAAGCAATTCTCCAAATTTACTTTCCAAAATTCCCCATGAGTTGAAAAATGTAGACAAAGTGGTGGGGGATAAGGACATGATGAACCCACAAAGAATTTTGGGTCTCAAGTGGAACCCTGAAGAGGATATTCTTACTTTCCCAATGAGTTTTCACAAAGTAGACAAAATTATTTTGACAGGTGAAAAGACACCAACAAAAAGGGATATTCTAAGAGTAGTTATGTCCTTATTTGATCCCTTGGGACTAATAGGACACTTCGTCATAAAAGGAAAAATTATTTTGCAACAACTCGGGAAAACTGGAATAACACGGGATGATGAAATCACCGAAAAAATTGAAAAGGATTGGAGAACATGGTTAAGCTGCCTGAAGAATGTGGAAAACCTCAAAATACCCAGATGTTATAATTTTGGTGACAAATATACGACTTTAGAAATGCACACTTTTTGTGATTCGAGTGAACAAGCTTTCGCAGCAGCAAGTTATTTTCGTTTTAAAAATGGCAATTATGTTCGAGTTTGTTTAGTAATGTCAAGAACACAAGTTGCTCCAATAAAACAGATGAGCATACCTCGACTGGAGTTGCAAGCTGCTGTAATGGCTAGTAGACTAGCAGAAAAAGTTAAAGAAGAACATACCTTGAAAGTGGACAAAACTTTTTTCTGGACGGATTCAAAAACTGTTCTCTGTTGGTTAAGATCAGAACAAAGAAACTTCAAGATTTTTGTAGCACATCGAGTGGGAGAAATTCAGGAAAGAAGTGACGTTGAAGACTGGAAAAGGGTACCAACAAAACTGAATGTGGCAGATGATGCTACAAGATTTGAAAAGGATGCAGAATTAAACTGTAATAGTCGATGGTATGTTGGTCCTGATTTTCTTTATTCTGATCCGGAATTATGGCCTAAAGAAGAAATTGGAGTTGAAAAAATTCATGAAGATATTCTGGAATTGAAAACTGTTTTGGTTCATCACATTGAAAAGTACTCCCATTTACCCGACATAGGCAGGTTTTCAAGATGGACGTACCTGATAAGATCAACAGCATATGTATTGAAATTCATCAAGATATGCAGAAAACAGGTTTTGCATACAAAAGAACTGACAAGGGAAGATTTGAAAGAAGCTGAACTGTCTTGGATAAGAAAAGCACAAGAAGAAACATTCGGAGAAGATATAAGGAAACTTTTGAAAGGTATAGAAGTACAGAGAAGTAGCCGTTTGTTACAGTTATCACCAGGTATCGACCAAGATTAAGTTTTACGACTGTACGGTAGAACTGACAAAGCTTCTACTTTGTTAAATGGAACAAGAAGACCTATTATTTTGGATGGAAAACACCCTTATACCAAGCTCTTGATTCACCATTATCACTGTCACTTCCATCATAAAGGTACCGAGCTAGTGTTGAATCAATTGAGGCAGAAATTTTGGATAATTCAAGGAAGAAAAGCTGTACACACTGTATCACAGAAATGCATGCAGTGTAGAATTCAAAGAGCAAGACCTATGATACCAGAAATGGGGCAGGTTCCAGAATTCCGGATGAGAAGACCACCACGTCCTTTTTCATATGTTGGCTGGGATTATTTTGGGCCATATGATGTCACAATTGGTCGCCGAAAGGAGAAGAGGTATGGAGTCTTATTTACTTGCTTATCCATAAGAGCCATCCACATTGAGTTAGCAGAATCTTTAACGACAGATTCTGCCATTCTTGCAATGAGAAGATTTTTTGCAAGAAGAGGACAACCTTGCATGATGATTAGTGACAATGCAACTAATCTCAAAGGAGCATCAAAAGAACTTAAAAAAGCTTTGGAAGAAACGGACGAAAATTTGATAAAGGAAAAGTTTATTAATTCTGAAATAGAGTGGAAATTTATTCCACCTGGGAGCCCACACATGGGGGGAGCTTGGGAGAGGATGGTCAGATCAGTCAAGCAATCCTTGAAAATAACTTTGAAGGAAAGGGCACCCAGACCAGAAGTACTGTATACACTCTTATGTGAAGCCGAGCAAATTGTTAATAACAGACCACTAACTTATGTCTCATCTGATAGTCAAGACGAAGAAAGCATAACCCCTAATCATTTCTTGATTGGTCCGAAGAGTAACCTGACTGGCATGGGTCTAGGGGAAACCAAAAAAGAAGACTTGAGGAGACAATGGAGAATAGCAGAAGACCTAGCTGAAAAATTTTGGAATCGGTGGATGAAAGAGTATTTACCTACTCTAACCAAAAGAACCAAATGGTTTGAGAGAAATAAATCTGCTTTACAGGTAAATGATGTTGTCATCATATTTGACAATAAATTGCCTCGAAATAATTGGCCTCTTGGCAAAATAACTGCTATCTATCCAGGAAAAGATGGCCAAGTTAGAGTCGTCGACGTCAAAACGAAGTTTGGTAGTTACAGAAGACCCACTTCAAAGATCTGCAAGTTGGATTTATTGGAGTTAAATGAAGACCTTTAGTTGGAGGTTTCATTGGGGGGAGAATGTTTAGATTTGATGAATCATATTGTATTTTGTTTTGTATTGAATCTTACTGTATATTTTTGTGTTACTTTTTTGAGATGTCATGTCAGAAAAAAAAGATAGTTGAATGTTGTAAAATATAAACAAGTTGAGAAAAAGAATAAAGAAAGGAAAAAAAACGAAAAATTAGTATAATTTCAAAAAGTAAAAGCCAAAGACAATTCGCTGATCCTTCTAGCGGATTCTTCATAAGCACCTATTTTAGGTAAGTTGCACTTATAAACACTGCCATCTTATCCCACTTTTGGCATCTTCATGGTGTTTTTTCCAATTTGCCGCCATACTAGTGGTCACGTGACATGTGTCAAAATCGATCTTTACGTTATCGGATATGCACAAACTTTTTCCTAGAAACGTTTTTCCAATACTGAAAATGAATTCTTTTCCCATATGATACATACACTTTGACGGTCACTGAATGAAAATAATAAAAAGTATTAAGGAACAAAAAATCTACTGAAATGTTAGGTCCGTTGACAAAGATGTTGCGACCATCGATAGCCTCAGATAAGTAAGTATTGCTTACCCAGTATAAATTTCCCATCTTTGATGCACACGTTTACTCCATTAATTTTCTGAAAACATAAGGGACTAATAGGAGAATTTCCCACCAAACGAAAAAGAAAAGTTGAACCAAAATTTATTTGCATTCATAATTGAACATTTCTGCAGAATTTGAATCAATGAGGAAATGATGCGTGGAAATCATAATATTATTTTCACAAAGATACTTTTGAAAATGTAGTGTCATCAACCATCATACATTCTTTCAATTTTGCTGAATGGATCCCCTCGCCCCTCCATTGAACTGCCAAAGTATTAATACAACCGATTCAATGTGCCATTTTGGTGCCTCCTTCATCCACAAACATCCCTGTTCAATTCATATCAGATTCTCGATAAAATTTCAAGGGAAGTTTCTCTGAATATTTGAGAAACATTCTGTGTACATGAATCCGAGGGAATCCCAGAATCTGACAGAAAATCCGGTGAATTCATAAATATTACAAGAACCAGTATACTATGTATTCACCAGTTTTTTGTGTAAAATTTCCTTTATCAGATTTCTGCTGAAAACTATGGAAAATGTGTACCCTTCCTCTTGGAAATAAACCACAACGATATTCATATAACTTCAGGTTCAAGCTAGTACAAGCTCACTGAATACAGTAATAATGACAGTGCAATAGAGTGGGAATCCAAAAGAATGTCAAAACTTCATTACCATGATTTTCCTTTCACAAGTCTGTTTCCGATTCCTTAACACTCATATTAATTCAAATCCATGATATCTACATTTACAAATATTTGTAACGTTATGAATCAGTAACAGTTGCTAAAATATATGAGAAAATATATTCAACTTTTGATATACACATACCATTACATAAAACAGTGAACCACAAACACCCGATGTGGTGCTCCTCTGAAATTATCAGAGATATTCGTGAAGAATTCAACAGCAAGAAGTAATATAAAATAATTAATCAATATTCTATTCAGATCGCTACTGAAACTCGCTTTCCATTAAAAACACACAAAATGAGCAATCCTACGAGAGGTATCTAATGATTGTACAGTCATCAATTCACAACGATCCGTAATTTTTCTGGAACTTCACTAAAAAAAAAAACAAAAGTCAAATATTCCTGGTGAAATGAATTACGACAATCAAGAACTAGAGAACCCCCAAGATATAGTAAATGAATTTATAAAGTTTTTTAGTAGCGTTTACCTTCCTATCAATCCAAATCCTAATGATCGCTCAGAATCGGTAAATAATATTGAAACAATCAACATTAGAAATATTTGGGAAGATGAAGTGAGAGAAGCGATAAAAAAACTCAAGAATAAAATGACTTCTGGTTTCGACTCTATACCATCTTTCATAGTGAAAGATGGTAGCTAAGTTTTAGCTGCTCCTCTGTACTTCATATTCAACCTATCGTTAGAAACAGCAACTTTTTCTGATGCTTGGAAACTTTCTGAAGAACGGGAATGTTTCTACCATAATAAATTAAATAGCAATTTCGATAATCTCTAACTTTGCAAATACATTTGAAATCGTTTTGTATGAGCACATCTACCTGTCAACGCACAATCAAAATAGTGAATTTCAACATGGTTTCATGAGCCACCACTCCACCGCAACAAATCTAGCATTGTTCTCCGATTCTGTTTGCTCATAATTTGATGAACAGGGATAGGTGGATGTGATATACACGGATTTTTCGAAGGGCTTTTATAAAATTGATCACTGCATTTTATTGTCTAAATTGGATATTGGCTTTAGTCGGAAGTTGCTAGGTTTTTTTCATATCGTACCTTTTTAACCGAAATCGAACTGCTCATTACAACGGATACAAGTCGAATGCTATAATTTCTACATCTGGTTTTCCGCAAGGATCAAACTTGGGACCCTTAATGTTCTTACTATTCATTAATGATCTAAGTACTCGAATAAATTCCATGAAACTCTTTTTTGCTGATGATCTGAAAATTCTGAATTCCATACACAATGTGGATGATTGCATAACCTTTCAAAAAGACACAGATAATGTGCAGGATTGATGTGACATTGATAACTTACACCTGGATATTCATAAATGTGAAGTTGTGTCATATACTAGAAAACATCCGCACATTGAACATCCATACAATATCCGACACCAAAGATGTAGGTGTTTTCTTTGACTCCAAAATGTCTTTTGTTAATAGCATAAATAAAAAAGCTTCTGGAGCCAATAACATTTTAGGATTTATTAAACGAAATTGTCGAACGATCACTAACTTAAATGCCATAAAAATCTGTACTTCTCATGTCAGATCCAAACTGGAATACTGCTCAATAATTAGGAGCCCCTACTTCTATTGTCACGAGTACACAATTGATAAAGTACAAAAAAAGTTCTTAAAATTCATGTGTTTCAAAAATTGTTGTACATGTCCAACTAGGGGTTCTGACCACAATAACCTTAATAATTTTCAATTCACTTCCTTGGAAACAAGGAGACAATGTGCCTCAATAATTACACTTCGCCAAATGTTGCACAGCCATATTGACTGCAGTTTTCTCCTATCTGAGTTGAACTGCAGGGTGCCAAAGATTCAGTCATGGTTGAGTCTAACATTTTAGTGCTCCACAGCACGAACAAATTTAATGATGCATTCGCCAATTGAATATATGTGTAATGAGTATTATTTAATATGCAGTTTTGCGATATCGATACCTGTTCCATGAAGCACATAAAAAAATAGCAATGGAAATATGGATATAACTACCCTCGATCTGCATATTCCACTTGGGAACTCTGTAATCTTTTTTACCATTTTTTCTGTATCATGTGTCCTAACTTGCTTCGTTTTCGAGAAACAGGGCGTCAAAGATCCTTTTCCTGTGAGCTCTCCTGACTTAACCCCTATGGATTTTTGTATACGGTGCAATGAAAACCAAAGTTAATGCTGAGCCCATCAACGACGAAGCTACTCTCCGGAAAAGAATTGTTCAAGCAGCACCAGAGATCACACCCTGCAGCTGCAGAATCTGTCGATCGCAAGTGCGAACTTCGCATTGAAAAAAAAGGTGGTTATTTTGAGCAGTTTTGTGAATTTTTGTCTTGCCGTTTCCCAAAAAATTAGATCCTTTTTTAGTGTTACATGCTAGGAAGCGGTTTTTAAATTGTTTCTAAAAAATTAAGTTAGATACGAAAAAAATTAACAGACAGAAATACTTGTATTTCTAATTGGAGTACAATAATTTATCCTGATATCAATAAATACCACTGTGATTGAAATTTCCATTATGAGTTCTTTAAAATAAGGCCCTTATTACCGCAAATAAGCATGCCAGGTTTTATCAAAATCCGCAAAAAGGTTCTAAAATAATTGATCAAACTGATTTTTTCTGAAAGCGTTGAACACTCTGTATTTTGAAAACGAAGCACGTTAGTATATATATATATATATATATATATATATATATATATACATGTAAAATGTCTTATACACCGCCAAAATATATACGTTCTGGAACAACACGCCTCAAAAATCGGAGGCATATTCGAAAAATCGGAGTTCATTGGTCATAAAACTTCATGAAACGTCATTAGAAAAATTTTTCTAAGGAGGTGTTTTCGGCAGGTATTTATGTACAGTTACACGATGTAGTGTACTGTTCTCTCCCTACGGGGCGCCACCGTTTGATATGCATATACACCAAAAATAATGGCTTTGCAGATGAAGCATCCGTATAGTCTCCACCCCGATAGGCCTCCGAAATATGGCAACGTTGTGTGGAGGTGAATTAGAGTGATGAAGTTATAAATGTATTTATTATTTGAAATTCACGTTTTTCGTAGTTTCGCACGCGTTGCTATTCTGACTCCAAAAATGTAAGTGTATATAATCGGTAATGGTCGTCTAGCCATATCGCGATTGCTGTCCAATAGTTTAAGAATCATACATTTTTGGAAGTTTCGAAAGAGGTATTGAAAATGAACGAAATTGTAAATTTTGGTGCAACAATGACTGAGGTACTATTCAGGAAATATCGTAAAAACCAACGATTGATAGGTAGAAATTGGTGTTCTTCTTGAATTTCGAAAAGTTGTATGCCTTGGAAAACCCTCTCTACGCGATTAATTTCAAAGCTTTGCCGTTGAATGAATAGAAGAGTCCTAGAAAAGATATGTTTGGACAAGTATCCTCCACAAGAATAACTGTTTGGCAGTCACGCAGGAATGGGAACTGAATAATGACATGAATGTATGTATACCAATAGTTTTTGTGAACGAGCAGATCCATATTATTTCTGAGTCAGTCGGCACTGGAGGCTTTGATGTACCAAAAAATGACCAGACTAGTGAGGAACCCCTTGAAAATCAGAAGAATATATCAGAGCAGAATAGAGTAACACTAGCCTCGTACCAAATCATAAACTCCAGGAAAAAATAAAGCCTGGCGAACTTGCTAAGTGAGAATTGGCCACCTCATTTCTGGGCCAAAATCTGCAGTGTAGAGGTTATTGAACAAAAGGCTCCAGATGAAGCAACAGAAACACTGGAATATGTACCAGGACAAAAGCGCGGTAAAGTTTAATTGCTAAACAGTGCGAAAAATGAACTCAACAGTTGTTCACTCAGCACTCAAAGTTAGAGTCAACTGAAGATTATTGTATCTGAATGTGCACACTCTTTCAATAGGAATACCTGTTGAATATGGGACTGACTGAAGGCAACTCGCACTGCAGACCCTATTGAAAGACATTACGAATGAAAGACTCGGGATCATATCAGTTAGTGAGCCTTCTTGACGGTAGTGACTCACGTGTTGCAACATTGGACGGGCCATCTGGAGAAATAGTATCCGAAGTGATGACAGAGAAGTGTGATTGTGAAGACAGAACTCTCTGGATGATAATCTTGGAACAATTGGGTGTACACTGAACAAATTATGGTACATTATATCAATGAATACCGTTTATTACCTCTCCGTCACATCAACTTCTGCTGGTTCATAGTCTAGTTCACGTACGTAACAGTAGATCAACAAGCCGCGATGAAGTTGAAGGAATCGTTAGCCAATATTAGGAATCAAACAGCAAAAGGGGTATTACTGGTAGAATTTTATAAAATAAATAATAAAATCAAAATGAACAGAGGACATTGTTAATAAAAACCGTATCACAATATTTCGAAGATGGGGGTTTTCAGAAGTCTTTGTCAAAGAGCTTCCGACGTGAGAGATTTTGGCAAGATATCTTACCGAAAAGTTGGTACGAATGGAATAAAATGAAGAAATAATATGTCATATATGATAAATTCATTTAAGTTTCTTATAGGAATATCATCAAAGAATTGAATGAGGAAAATTTTATAATAAGTGCTTGAAGAAAATATTCAAAACTGCTGTGTAACAGCATATTAGGGTGAAGACTCAGAAGGGACGACAAATGAAAATAAGTAGTTTTAAAATAAAATTAGGTAAGATTTCGAATTACTATGATATAAACATATTAGATACTGAGAAGGGAAACATTCTCAATTGAAAATTGAAAAAAAACATGATTCCTCTGGAAATCGAAAAAACCCAAGGATAAATTGAACTGACATTTTTGTAATATCTAACAGAAAACAACTACTTTCTCCTTCAAAGCCACGCTGGACATTGAACTGAGTCTGATAGATATTGTGAAAATACCCTATATAACTTGAGAGAAAAAATCTGAAAGTAAAAATTTGCATTTTCGTTAGATTCTTTCCACAATATCTATCAGATGATGTTCAGAGTGGCTTTTGCCGGGGAAGTAGTTGTTTTCTGTTAGATATTACAAAATATTTGAGGGAAGCAGACTTATTTAAGAGAACTGATCTCCATACAAAAGTCCCTGTGAATTTCGTTTTGTAAGCTATAATAATTCCTATACCTAACCAGGGCTTTTTTTTTCAAGATTGATATGGATTTCAACGTTTTATATGACACTGCTAATGGACTGCTAGATAATTAAGAACCTTTTATGAAAAAACTTGAAACTTTTTTCAAAGTGTGAAAAACAAAGTGGTGAAAACATTGCTGCATAGTCTGAGCAAGCCAGATATGAGTGATAGTAAGTTTTTACTATATAGGTACCGATATCGTAAACCATTGGGTTCCATTACTTGAAAATTGTATTTAGTTTTGGGTTCAACCATCAGCAATTCAGCTAGTTTCTCAACCGGTTGACCGAGCGGCCTATGCGCCGGTCGCTTAAATTTCAGCTAGCGTTTGTATGATTGGATGTTTTTTTTGAATAATCGAAATATTTGATTTGAATATCAGATGATACAGTTTTTGTGTTTGAATTTTGTATTTTGCTTATTCTTTGGTTTTTTAAATTTTGCCTAATGAACTTCGTTTCATTTTATATAATTCAGTAGGTAGTTTTTATAGAAATAATAATAGGATTTTTATTGAATATACTTTCTTCTACTGTGTTGCACTTTCCAGTTTGTATATAGATAAGTATTCTCATGGAATTTTTTCATGATATGATACGATGAATTTTTCGTTTTCGGAAATAAATAATATCAATAATAATGATAGGCTTATTATTTACTCTCGATGAACCGTTATCAACTAAAGTATTTGATTCATTGAACAATTTTTCATTACAGCAAACATTCACCATCCAGAGAAAAATTTGAAGGTGTATCAATTATTCTCCAAGATCAAATACATCTCAAAGGTTGAGGCCACTTTTTCAGACCCGAATAAAATATCATTGAAAATCTTGATCACGTTTATCAGAAAATTCGAAAGAGTAAGTTATTAAATTATAGCTCATACTTACTACTTTACTAAATAACACTATTCATTCCCAAAACTGAGAGCCCTTCATACTCATGAAAATTAGCCTTGGAGTACAATATTACTTCATATGATGTAATTTAGAACATTTTCTCCATACATTTCGTGTTTTAGATGATGCACCTTCCATCAGGAATGCGACGTTTTGTTCAAATTCAACTCTAATTTTCCTACATTTTGAAGTTCACCGTATCGTTAATATCAGTAGCCTTCATTGCATTGATTGATTTGCATTGGTTGAATAAAAACTCATTCAAATAATTAACACAATTCAATAATTTAGTGTACACCAATGATTGAATCAACGAATGTAATTCATTGCTTTCAAGAAAACTCCATTAATACTAACTACCAACATTCATGAGTTCACTGATCGCTATTCATTGAATTGATCTAAAATATTCCCCCCGTCTTAATGAATTATTATGAATTATTATATCAATAATGCCAAGAAAGAACAAAAATGATAAATACGATGCAGAGGAATCATCAATCCAATGAATAATTTTCATTCGTTTGATGAATGGGATGTTAAAATAACGAACTCATTCAATGTACTTGATCATGCCATTAACGAATGTATTCATTGATATTATGAACATCCGTATTCACAGTATCTATAAATTGACATAACGAATGCGTTCATTGGACCAATATTGATGAAACTGTTCAATGAGTCACTACTTTTTGATTGTATTCAGGTACCGATTTTTTTCTTTGTATTTTTATTTTGGAGACAGTAGAGAATCAGACAAGAAAATATTCATAGAAGAACAAATCGTCAACCTTCTTGCGATGTTCTGGTGGAGTAAGCGAGTTTGTGAGACTTGTGAGATTAATCTTTTTTTTGTGGATTTAATTTTAGAGGATTAGGTGCTGAACTTCATATATGGAAACAGTACTCAAAACCTGAACCTTAAATATATGTATTATTACACAAGAAAAGAGTCGAATTTTGACAAAATTGGTCCATTTTATTTATAATTTTCGAACTGATGACGCATTGGATTGTTACAAGCATTTTTATAACTTGCTTGGTTCGTGTATCTGTTCGTCTTTCTGGTTTCAAAATTTGCAGTAGAATTATCAAACAATTGCTGACTCCGATCGAGCAGAAATTCTGCACACCTAAGAAATGGTGACAATATAATAATAAAAAAATACCTCTCTGTCCCACTGAAAAAAATATGTCTGTTGAGTGGCTCGGAAACCCCTACTTTTCGAAATAAGTTGCGAAAATAAAATCCGTCAAATGAAATGCATCGCATCGTCAAATAAATTGATTTCAAATTCCACTTCCTACTCCCTGAAAGCTAGCTAGAGAATTCGTAAGATTTTCTGAACATTTTCGACGAATTCGTACTTCGAAAATAACGGAGAAAAATGTTTACGAAAAAATTTGCAAACACTATAATAAAATATAAAAAACCCGTAAAAATAGTGAAAAATTTCGAGCCGTAGAATAGTTTTCGAAGCTTGACCTTTCTGTATTCATATATACAAACAAAACGTCTCATACACCTCCAAACTCTATACGTTCTGGTACAACACGCCTCAAAAATCGGAGGCGAACTCGAAAAATCAGAGGCAAATATGAACGCATGTGTATATCGTGTTCTATCTTCTAGTCACTTCATCAGAAGTCATTAGAACATTTTCTGTGAGGAAGCCTTCTGTTAGGTAAATCTGTACAGTTACACGATACCAGTGAGGGGGATTACGTGGCGGAAAGCTGTTTGGCCAGGGGTAGCAAAAAATAATATGTAGTGTAGGAAAACCAAAGAACATTCAGAAATTTCAATAATTTTTTGAAAGCTTTCAGCGTGATTTTTTTTGTGTTTTCTGTTAACCAGCTGTCGTCCCCTTATGCAGGGCAATCCTAAGAAGTCATAATACTTGAAGAAAAGCCTCGATATTTTGAGAAAATATTAAAATTTCGGAAAGTTCTTCGTTATACTAAATATTATTTTTCTCTTTTCAGTTCAATACATCATGAACAAAATCTTGTTATCAAAGAGTTTTTTTAAATTTATTTAATTTTTTAAATAGGAATAGGTACCTATCAGGTGATACCTTATTTCGATGATCTTTTTATTCCTTATTCAGTCATGTACTCTTATGAATGGTCAATATCGACAGGATGACCACAAATTTAATCGATTACACATCACGTCAATGCCGATGACTAATCCCTCTCAAAAGTAAAAGTCGACTTTTTTCAGAATTTTCATCCTCTTAATTTGACAGTAATTATAATAATAATCCCCCATGATTCATTGTTGCGTTAAAAATTAGCAGTGCTGCGCCTAAGGTGGCGTATGGAGTTAGTAACAAGGCCTATCCAGAATACATTGCTAATGACCATAGCAGTCGATACCAAAACACCAGAGAAGAAAAAATTAAAAAATTTATTTGTCACATGATTTAAAAATTTCATTCTTCTAGTAAAAAAAAATCATAGGAAAATACATTCCGTTGAAAAGTATATAGAAATACTTTTCAAATGATTTCATTGATTACGTTATCCAGCCAATAGTGTTTAAGCACTAGAAAACAAATTTGCAGCATTTGCACATTTTGAAAATCGGTGGTGAGAAAAATAAAGAAATGGAATTCATCTGCTCCCACTCCCTATCTGACACACGCTTATAGATCCAGTTCTGACGAGATAAAAATGGAGGGACGTGAACACTGCCATTGGAAGTGATTGCTTCACTTACCTGTATCCACTTCATGGGTCCTCTCTCCTCCCAATCATTTACATCATTCGTTCCGCCATAATTTGCCTTAATCTTCATTCATTATAACCCAAAGTTTTTTATTCAATTATTCATGTCGCCTCATTTTTAGTTTCAAATATGTATGCTGTAATTTATTTAGGTACAGTTTTATTTTTCTGATATTTATTGATGCGCATCAAATCAAATACATTATTATTGCAGATAAGGGGGTGAAAGTTTCCATTCGATGGATAGATATTTTTCACAATTTTTACGGATTTTTCCGATTTTGTTTTCTCAACTTTCTTGAAAAGAGGGGAGGGAGCGAGCCCACCAGTAGACATATTTTTTGTCGTAATCATGTATCAAACCGTTGTAATTTTTTTTCCGAATTTCTACGCTATCTCTATCTAGATTTCGAGGGGGGAAGAGACATGATTTTTTTTAAAACCGTATTAATCAATGGTCAGATAAGTTTCACTATTTTTACGGATTTTTTCGTTGAAGCATTCTCCGAATTCCTTTGCGTTCTCTATCTAGATTCTCAGGGGAATAGTGGAGGGAATTTTTTTCAGAAAATAATATTAGACCGTTAGATATTTTTCACTATTTTTACCGATTTTTCCGATTTCAATTTTGCGGGTTTTCTTACATTTTTAGAAAAAAGGCCTAATTTTTCTTTGCTATAATTTTTGACGTCCATATATATATATTGTTATATTATCAATGAGTGATTTTTGATTATTAATTGTTTCTTTTTTTATAATTTTTACTTTTGAGATTTGCCCAGATAAATACTTACTCTTTTCTTTGTAACTTTGTCTCGAGTTTTCTCTTTTTCAGAATATCAGCTCAGTCGACACTCAGGAACATGTAGAACTCTCTCAGGGTAGAATTCTTGGAAAAGGTTTTTTTAATATGTGAATAGTGTAATTATATAAAGTATTGTTTCAAGAAAAATAAATATAAAGTATTCAATTCATATGTAGGTTTTTATTATAAATTCGGCAAAATCCATGAAAATATGTGGTATTCAATTATAGAGGAAAGAAAAAAATAAACCTCAACTTTCTACCTGCTCTAAGTATCTAAACTTATCTTTCTTAACATATTTCAATTTACAAATAGCTAGATAACCACTGAACCTTTTTTATACTCATGAGTGCACTTCACTGGCTGAATAGCACCAGCACAATATTCATTTATTCGATTTTTCAGTTGGTACTCAGGTTGAGTGGTAACCTAACCTAGTTTTTTCGACTATTCAATGTCAAACAACGATGTTTGAAAGAAGAACATGTAATACTAAAATAAAACGTTTGAATGCAAATACCTCAACTTATGATTAATTATAGTGTTTTTACTTGGTTAAGGGAAAATTCACTGAATGTTTTGTGCGCGGGAAAGTTTTATATGACGAAAATTCAAGTTCTTGTAGTGGAAATGTTATCAGCTCGCAGAAATTGCGTTGAGAAATGCCTATCAATGGACTGGATACGTTTCTGAATGAAAATGTTAATAAATACCTTTGGAATTCTCCTCTTGCTGGTATGCCGGTCGATGTTTAATCGTGGATTTCATTAGTGGAAACCAAATTCAAGGTGAGTCGATCAGTTCAGTAGCAAGATGTGGTATTTGGTTGTCCTTTGATGATATCCTCGTAATGTTTTCTTGCGGTTTCTTTGAATTTTTCTATCTTATTTATCACCAGTACTACATCTTTACATTCTTTCTTCTTAGCCAAAAAAAACCTCCCAACAAACTTTCCCATATGGAAACCCAGTTCAGCTCTCCTTTTATTTTTCATGATTCACTTACGTAATTTCGTCACTTTGGCATTATTCATTGACACTTTGTTATAATTTTCTTTATATATATATATTAAAAACTAACTATACAACTTAAAACTAACTTATAGTACTAGGTATTTTTTTCTTTTTCTCCCTCTTACCAATTTTTCATAAATTGCCTGAACTTTTTAATCAAATTCTTCAAACCTTCCCATCTAGTTTTTCAGTGCTTTACTTCTCATCATGTCTGGCCATGTCAAACTTGCATTTTTATACTGAATGATATTTTATTCTCAATATTAAATTATAATTTGTAATTAATTCTAATTTAACTTCTACCTTGTTCATTTCATTGTTCTGATGATAGATTATTAATATAATGATGTTTTACAGCAAGAATTGGCTGGTAAATGATGGTTTTGTGAAGAATGTAGGATTTAATCGTAGCACTGAGACTGGCTTCATGAACTGATATTTGTGACAAAATGGATGGACTTTTTGTAGTCCTTGGTTGTGATGGTGAAGATAGGACACTATGAAGTTCAGGTAAGTATATCATTTATATATATATATATATATATAAATATATATATATATATATATATATATATATATATATATATATATATATATATATATATATATATATATATATATATAAATCAGGATGGATTCAGCGAGGGGCAAGATATGAAAATATAAGTAGAAAAGTTATTGGGTATAACCCTCAAAATGTTGAGCAACCGTATACACGGCTTAAGCTCTCATCAGTACGGCAAAATCAAGTGCAAAGCTGTTCAACACTTGGATGTACGAATAGAAACAAAGGATGTCAACAACAGGAAGCCAACCACACACTTGTGGCATCGGTTAGAAGACCTTGTACTCACAAGGCTACAAATAACGTCGCCACGGAGGCAGCCATAGCCATAGCCATAGCGTGACAATCCTACCAAGGAATATACAAATCAGGATGGATTCAGCGAGGGGCAATATATGAAAATACAAGTAAAAAAGTTATTGGGTATAACCCTCAAAATGTTGAGCAACCGTAGACTTGTGTTTCGAGCTTAAGCTCTCATCAGTACGGTAAAATCAAGTGCAAAGCTGTACAACACTTGGATGTACAAATAGAAACAAAGGATGTCAACAACAGGAAGCCAACTACACACTTGTGGCATCGGTTAGAAGACCTTGTACTCACAAGGCTACAAATAACGTCGCCACGGAGGCAGCTATAGCTACCAGCGTGACAATCCTACCCAGGAAGATACAAATCAGGATGGATTTAGCGAGGAGCAATATATGAAAATATAAGTAAAAAAGTTATTGGGTATAACCCTCAAAATGTTGAGCAACCGTAGACACGTGTTTCGAGCTTAAGCTCTCATCAGTACGGTAAAATCAAGTGCAAAGCTGTACAACACTTAGATGTACAAATAGAAACAAAGGATGTCATTAACAGGAAGCCACCCACACATTTGTGGCATCGGTTAGAAGACCTTGTACTTACAAGTCTACAAATAACGTCGCCACGGAGGCAGCTATAGCTACCAGCGTGACAATCCTACCCAGGAAGATACAAATCAGGATGGATTCAGCGAGGGGCAATATATGAAAATATAAGTAAAAAAGTTATTGGGTGTAACCCTCAGAATGTTGAGCAACCGTAGACACGTGTTTCGAGCTTAAGCTCTCATCAGTACGGTAAAATCAAGTGCAAAGCTGTACAACACACGAATGTACAAATAGAAACAAAGGATGTCAACAACAGGAAGCCAACCACACATTTGTGGCATCGGTTAGAAGACCTTGTACTCACAAGGCTACAAATAACGTCGCCACGGAGGCAGCTATAGCTACCAGCGTGACAATCCTACCCAGGAAAATACAAATCATGATGGATTTAGCAAGGGGCAATATATGAAAATATAAGTAAAGAAGTTATTGGGTAAACCTCAAAATGTTGAGCAACCGTAGACACGTGTTTCGAGCTTAAGCTCTCATCAGTACGGTAAAATCAAGTGCAAAGCTGTACAACACTTGGATGTACAAATAGAAACAAAGGATATCAACAACAGGAAGCCAACCACACATTTGTGGCATCGGTTAGAAGACCTTGTACTCACAAGGCTACAAATAACGTCGCCACGGAGGCAGCTATAGCTACCAGCGTGACAATTCTACCCAGGAAGATACAAATCAGGATGTATTTAGCGAGGGGCAATATATGAAATTATAAGTAAAAAAGTTATTGTTAATGTTGAGCAAACATAGACACGTGTTTCGAGCTTAATTTCTCATTAGTACAGTGAAATCAAGTGCAAAGCTGTACAACACTTGGATGTACAAATAGAAACAATAGATGTCAACAACAGGAAGCCAACTACACACGTGTGGCATCGGTTAGAAGACCTTGTACTCACAAGGCTAGAAATAACGTCGCCACGGAGGCAGCTATAGCTACCAGCGTGACAATCCTAGCAAGGAAGATACAAATCAGGATGGATTTAGCGCGGGGCAATATATGAAAATATAAGTAAAAAAGTTATTGGGTATACCTCAAAATGTTGAGCAACCGTAGACACGTGTTTCGAGCTTAAGCTCTCATCAGTACGGCAAAATCAAGTGCAAAGCTGTTCAACAGTTGGATGTACAAATAGAAACAAAGGATGTCAACAACAGGAAGCCAACCACACATTTGTGGCATCGGTTAGAAGACCTTGTACTCACAAGGCTACAAATAACGTCGCCACGGAGGCAGCCATAGCTACCAGCGTGACAATCCTACCAAGGAATATACAAATCAGGATGGATTCAGCGAGGGGCAATATATGAAAATACAAGTAAAAAAGTTATTGGGTATAACCCTCAAAATGTTGAGCAACCGTAGACTTGTGTTTCGAGCTCAAGCTCTCATCAGTACGGTAAAATCAAGTGCAAAGCTGTACAACACTTGGATGTACAAATAGAAACAAAGGATGTCAACAACAGGAAGCCAACTACACACTTGTGGCATCGGTTAGAAGACCTTGTACTCACAAGGCTACAAATAACGTCGCCACGGAGGCAGCTATAGCTACCAGCGTGACAATCCTACCCAGGAAGATACAAATCAGGATGGATTTAGCGAGGAGCAATATATGAAAATATAAGTAAAAAAGTTATTGGGTATAACCCTCAAAATGTTGAGCAACCGTAGACACGTGTTTCGAGCTTAAGCTCTCATCAGTACGGTAAAATCAAGTGCAAAGCTGTATAACACTTAGATGTACAAATAGAAACAAAGGATGTCATTAACAGGAAGCCACCCACACATTTGTGGCATCGGTTAGAAGACCTTGTACTTACAAGTCTACAAATAACGTCGCCACGGAGGCAGCTATAGCTACCAGCGTGACAATCCTACCCAGGAAGATACAAATCAGGATGGATTCAGCGAGGGGCAATATATGAAAATATAAGTAAAAAAGTTATTGGGTGTAACCCTCAGAATGTTGAGCAACCGTAGACACGTGTTTCGAGCTTAAGCTCTCATCAGTTCGGTAAAATCAAGTGCAAAGCTGTACAACACACGAATGTACAAATAGAAACAAAGGATGTCAACAACAGGAAGCCAACCACACATTTGTGGCATCGGTTAGAAGTTCTTGTACTCACAAGGCTACAAATAACGTCGCCACGGAGGCAGCTATAGCTACCAGCGTGACAATCCTACCCAGGAAAATACAAATCATGATGGATTCAGCAAGGGGCAATATATGAAAATATAAGTAAAGAAGTTATTGGGTATACCTCAAAATGTTGAGCAACCGTAGACACGTGTTTCGAGCTTAAGCTCTCATCAGTACGGTAAAATCATGTGCAAAGCTGTACAACACTTGGATGTACAAATAGAAACATGGGAAGTCAACAACAGGAAGCCAACCACACATTTGTGGCATCGGTTAGAAGACCTTGTACTCACAAGGCTACAAATAACGTCACCACGGAGGCAGCTATAGCTACCAGCGTGACAATCCTACCCAGGAAGATACAAATCAGGATGGATTTAGCGAGGGGCAATATATGAAAATATAAGTAAAAAAGTTATTGGGTATAACCCTCAAAATGTTGAGCAACCGTATATTGTCCTTCCTCGTCACCACTGCACTAAAAACATCTCCATGTTCCTGAAAAATTATAATAATAAAAAATTGCGGCGTACACACGAACATGATTATCACTTTGTTAATAAATTATTATCAGTATTTTTCATTATAGTATTTGACGCTTTAATTTCGTTAGTTTTGTTGGAAAATTTTAACGAGTTTAAGAATAACTCTGCCAAGGAAACAGAAAAGGTTTTCTTTTTCAACACTATAAAGAATCGAAAATAATTCTTCCATACATAGGGTAATAACACGTATAAAGTCTATTCGGAAATATAATATCCTACTTATGGACAGGTAATTCAATTACCTGCTACTAACCTGTTACTTATTTGCTGCTTGTTCGTGCTGCAAATCACTACAAGTCGCTAGGTAATAATATTAAATTTCGAATAGACTATAACAAAGAAAGCATTTGTAAAATAGTCCCATAAATAAGTGTTGAAAGTAGCTCCCTTGTAGCTCGTCATTTCACAGCTGAGCTAGTGAGTACTTCAAACGTTTTTACACCGTTCGAAGCAGAAACCATTCGCTGATGAGTACGAATGTTATGAAGTGAAATATACACGTGAAAATATAATATTTCCTATGTTCATAAAGATGTTGGCAGTTTTCAAGTGCTATTTTGGGATTCATTGTGGTTTATGGAAAAATGCGGTACAAATTATGACATACTCCACACTGAAGCTTCAGAAATTTGGAAAATCTGCGTAACCAGAAAACATGTGGATCATGAATTATAATGATGTTGCAGATTTTTTAGGGAAGGTAAAATAATATAACTATGAAATTGAATATGTTTGACAATCATGTCAACAAGTCTATTTCTTCTTGTCTCGTCTCATTTCATGTATCTGTTGTAATAATTCAATACCGTACTATCCAAAGCAGATATGGAAACCTTGGTTTGAAAAGTAAGTTTTCAAACTCCAAAAGTAACATTTGATAATTCGAAAGACTGGAGCTTACATCACTCATCTCTGGGAATTTCTGAAAACATTTAAACACATTTTGATTCCATTTATCAGACACAATATTCACCTCATCGAAATTTTAATTTTTGTTAGAACGTTAAATCTCATTTTAAAGGGAGGAACATCGTTCCCCACCTCATCCGACAATGAAATTTGATTTCCGAAACCAGTTCATAAATAATCAGGACAAGAAAACTGAGTATAAGTCGTCAAAGTCGAAATAACCTTCTCTCTAATAATTACCACAAAGTTCAAAATATTGTAGGGGGTTGTACCAGACTATGCGGCTTCAAAAGCTCTTCGACCTATTAGATCTTATCTTTATGAAAAAGTGAAATATATGACGCATATTTCTCAGAGACAACTACTTTCCTAAGTAATACCATCATATACATTGCACTACATCTAACATATATTCCAGCAAAGTTTCTGAAGGCGGAAAATAATATTGCGGGTGTTTCTTGTATAACCTAATAATAGCAGAGCTCATGCTTTATTTGGCTGGGATGACCACATAAAGACTATTTTCGAGGATGGTGCCTGCTAGGGTAGGACAGACATCACCAAAATTGAATGGGTCCAAAGCCAAATGGATTCCTTAGCTTGATATTAATGAAGAAACTATTGAAATATTCCATTTGGCCCGTCAATTTTGCTCTGGTGTTTATAGTGGCATCGACTCTGCTACGATCATTATCCACTATGTGTTCTGGGTAGGCCTTGTTACTAACTCCATACGCCACCCGCCACTTTAGGAGCAACACTGTTAATTGGTACGCAAAAGTCGATTCACCCCAGTCAAGCTACGAGATTTAAATAATTTCATCGGTTGAATTAAATTTTAAGAATCCTAGCCTTAAATGGGGCTCGAACTCGGATCCTTTGGGCCCAGAGTCGGAGGCTCTCACCACTGCGCCATGCCCCGACATAAAATAAATTACCTGTTAGAGGTAGTTCAATGTCCGTCATAGTATTAGCCTGGGAAGCAGTTGTTTTCTGTCAGAAATTTTCCTCACATTCTACTTTATTGAAATTAATTCAGAGAGGGGAACTTCAACACTGTAAAAAGTACTCGATTAAAATAATTCTTCACTCTCCAGTAAACGGACTATCTCCGAATCCTTCGTATTTAAGTAAACAGGTGGTAGGTATTCAAAGACTCTTATTGAAAAATACGTCAAAATATATTACTGTGAGAAGAGATGCATGGTGCAAAAATGTTTGAACAAAACTATAAAAATCTAAATAAAAAATTGCAGCTGGAATCATCATTTGAAAATACAGGTACGTACATAGTATTAAAAAAGAGTGTTAATAGTGCTCCCGAGAAACCTAACTGAATTTCCGAATATGAGAATCTGTTATCAATAATAATCATTCGTCTGAGTGAATTCGTTGAACCCCTTAATCCGTTTCTGTTATAATTTCGTTTCATCAAGTTTGAATTGAAACTGTATAGGGGTCACTACTGCACGGCTTGAAAAATTCAATATTTCATCATGTTCCTGGCAGATGGCGCAACAGTTGATACACAGACGTTATCCTACTGGGCACTTTTCATACAACGGCTATTTATAACCACTGTTCGGATAAAACTTTAGAAGATGGTTAGCCAACCTTATGCGATAAATATTAGAATCAAATGGAGGCGACATGTAGATGGCGTCAGTAATCTGGCCTCCAAGTCATGTCGTAACTTTAGTGATCGGACCTCCAAGTCATGTCGCAACTTGATTGAAACAATGGTACAGCATCAAAATCAGGGTTTCCTGAAGAACCCTGCATTAAAATTACATCGAATCATTGTTTAAATAGAAGTAAGATAGTCAATGCCTGTGGAAAAGGTATTGGACTCAAACGCGAGTGTCATCTAGCGTGATTAGTTACAAACATGAATATTTGACGTCATTTTAATGCAGGTTTCTTCCAAAAACCCTTATTTTGATGCTGTCCCAATGTCTCAATCGTTGTATGAGGATTACATAGTAATATCACCTTATGGACGTTTCATTGGAGCCAAAAGGAGACTGCGTGTAGATGGCAGCATCGTCGAGGGAGACTATGGAGTTTCATTGGTCAGCTCGAACAGCCATTTAAGTCGAGATTCGCTTGCACGACTCACCGCGCTTGGGTAAAATTATTGTTTTGCAGGTCCGCTGTCACAGATTTTCATGTTTCACTTCCAGTCGTATTTATTTACTTGTTGGACGAATTCGCAGTATTCATGGTAATTGGTGTGATCAGGCGTTTGTGTTTATACAGTTCAATAGTGACGATTGTGTAGATTTCAAACTGATTGCAAATCTTTGCTGAATTATTTATAGGGACGGTCTGAGCGCCATTTTTAGTTTAAGTTGTTATTGAAAGTGCCAAAGTATAACTGAAAGCAATTTGTTTTGATGATGAATTATTTCTATAAAAACTTAGATTTGGATAATGAAAACAGGATTAAAACCCCTACAGAATTAATGACAAATTTCATCAAAAGTTGTGTGCACAGTTGTGTTCATAAAAAGGTCGTACAGCAGTAATATGCTATTATGAGTCAGGCTTGTCAATATTAATTATTAAACTTCTTATCGACTTTGACAAGTAGTAACAAAATTCAAACAATTTTTGTCGGTAACGCGCATTTATCATGTTTCTAGTGCAATTAGTGCAATGCCTCTATTAGTGATCGTACCTATTTTACTGACTGAACAATCCCTGGCGGAATGGGTAGTGAATGATGAAATATTTTTCTCAAATTACTATTTGATTTGAACTAAGGACAACAAATATGCCTATATAATTTTTTTTTTCGAAAAAACTTCCTTTGACCCCACTCTACTCTTGTGATTTTTCTGAGAAATTTGCGGAATGGGTAGTAAATGACAAAATATTTTTCTCAAATTGCATAGTTGATTCAAACTAAGGACAACAAATATTCTTTTATATTTTTTTTCCGAAAAAAAACCCCTTGACCCCATTTTACTCCTGTGATTTTTCGTAAAAATTTGCGGAATTGGTAGTAAATGACAAAATATTTCCTTCAAATTGCATATTTGATCCATACTGAGGACAACAAATATGCCTATATAATTTTTTTTTCAAAAAAATAAACCACGTTACTATTGTGATTTTTCGGAGAAATTTGCGGAATTGGTAGTAAATGACAAAATATTTTCCTCAAATTGCATATTTGATTCAAACTAAGGAACTAAGAAATTTTTCCGAAAAATCACAGGAGTAAAGTGGAGTCAAGGGTTTTTTTGGGATAAAATTAAAAGGCATATTCGTTGTCCTTGGTTTGAATCAAATATGCATTTGAGAAAAATATTTTGTCATTTACTACCCATTCAGCAAATTTTTCCGAAAAATCATAAGTGTAAAGTAGGGTCAAGGGGGCTTTTTTGAAAAAAAAAATTATATCGTCATATTCGTTGTCCTTAGTTTGAATCAAATATGCAAGTTGAGGAGGATATTTTGTCATTTACTACCCATTCCGCAAATTTTTACGAAAAATCACAAGAGTAAAAGGGTGTCAAGGGGTTTTTTTTCGGAAAAAAATTATAAGCATATTCGTTGTCCTTGGTTGGAATCAAATATGCATTAAAGAAAATTGCAAAGGCACATTCGTTGTCCTTAGTTTGAATCAAATATGCAAGTTGAGGAAAATATTTTGTTATTTACAACCCATTCCACAAATTTTTCCGAAAAATCACAAGAGTAAAGTGGTGTCAAGGGGGGTTTTTTCGGGAAAAAATCGAATAGGCGTATTTGTTGCCCTTGGTTTGAATCAAATATGTAATTTTAGGAAAATATTTTTGTCATTTACTACCCATTCCGCAAATTTTTCCGAAAAATCACAAGAGTAGAGTGGGGTCAAGAGGTTTTTTTCTAGAAAGAGTAATTATGTAGGCATATTCCTTGTTCTTAGTTTGAATCAAATATGCAATTCTAGAAAAATATTTTGTCATTTACTACCTATTCCGCAAATTTTTCCGAAAAATCACAGGAATAAAGAGGGGTCAAGGGGGGTTTTTCCGAAAAAAAAAATTATATAGGCATATTTGTTGTTCCTAGTTTGAATCAAATATGCAATTTGAGAAACATATTGTGTCATTTACTACTCATTCCGCAAATTTTTCCGAAAAATCACAAGAGTAAAAGGGTGTCAAGGGGGTTTTTTTCGGAAAAAAATTATAAGCATATTCGTTGTCCTTGGTTGGAATCAAATATGCATTAGAGAAAAATGATAACGCACGTTCTTTCCCAAGTGATTTTCTGCAGTTGATTTTTTAAAGTTGTTTTCACTTCCACGTGGTCAGTATGTTTAAGGGAGAAACCAAATTCATCAAAATATACGAAATTATTCTGTATCCATTCGCAAATAATGTTCGAAATCCATTAGAAATATATCACGCAACTCATTCATCAAAGACATATGCCCATATTTGTTCCGATTTTCCATCCATGCTTTTAACCGATAACTCATTTTTAGACGATTATTCAAAGTATTCAGATAGGCCAGGCACAGTGCTACCTGAATCTTTCGTTTTCGGTCTTTAATTTTGTTCATTTTGGTGAAACCGTCTATAAAACTGTTGAACTTTTTAACACCCCACGAGCCACGACTAGCACGAGTGAAACTTGACACTTTTTGAGTTACACTAGCATTTTTATCCTCTACGATTAACGGTACAGGCCAAAATCACGCGATTGAAATGTTGCAATTTTAAGGAAACAAATTGGACAACGCGACACTCTTAGCCACGCGAAAACACGAGCGATTGGAACGTGGTGCCAATCGCGTGTAAATGTAAAGATACCTAATGTAACAGCGAGTGTTCTGGCAAAAACCAATTTTTTCAATTTTGTGTCATATCTGGTGCGGAGAACATGAGACAGTTTTGTCATTATCATTGAAATATAAATATTCCATTAGTCAAGTCATTCAGAAAAAAAAACTTTTATTTTCGTAAAGAGGTCAGAAAATATTAAAGAAAATAGCAATTTTCGAATTTTTCGATTTATTGCTTGAAACTCTGTGTAGAATTAAATTCCTAGTAACTTTTTCAAATTACTTTCATCGATATCTTGCCATCTTACTCCACTTTTGGCCCCTACATGGCATTTTTTCCCAATTTGCCGCCATACTAGTGGTCACGTGACATTTGTCAAAATTAATTTTGCACAAACTTTTTCCCAGAAATGTTTTTTCAATACTCTGGTAACAAACTTTTTTCCATATGGTACATTCTTTTTGGCGGTCACTGTACTTCGAAATTTGTGTCTGGTGGCGTAGAAGAATTACTATATAGATGTTTCTTGAACAAAATTTTATAAGGCAGCATTCGCTGTGAGGATTTTTCTCTCTTGTCACTCGAATGCTTGAAAATGGAAATATGTTTCAACAAGTTGATATCTTTAGCAGCTGAATAAATGCTATCAAAAAAGGACTGAGTCACATATACAGGGTAGGGCACCGAAAACGAAACAGATCGAATATCTTCGAAATGCATGTGTTGTGAAAAAAATGCAAAAACATGTCGATTTTTAAATCAAAGGGGACATCTTCCTATCATAACCTCAACTGTCATACCTCTCCTCCCACCCCTTGGTCACTATCACCCAAACAATTTGAATTGGGAAAGTAGTAAGTGTGACACATCATTGAAGAGGTAATTTCAGGAGGAATTCAGCCATGTCAATTTTTGCTACCTAACTTTTCATTTTGGCGCCCTCTTGCGGGAAAAACAACTGTTCCGTATTCCAAATTATGATACTTCATTTGCAAGGTAATTTGTCATAAATTTGGTGACAATGCATTATGGAATTTTTCTAACGGAAAAAACAAAATGGCGACTCCAAAATGGCGGACAAGATTTACAATTATGGTCCGATTCGATTCACAATTGATATATGTTGGTTTTCATGGTCATAAATTATGATTTGTTCGTCAATGCAAAAAAAACAAGATGGTGGCTCCAAGTTGGCGGACGAAATTTGTAATTATGGTCCGATTCGAATCAAAATCAGTATGTGAGGATTTTTAGGGTCGGAAATTATGATTATTTTGTCAATGCAAAAAAACAAGACGTCGGACGGAATTTGTAATTGTGGTTTGATTCGATTCAAAATTGACATATAAAGATTTTACAGGTTTGTTTTGTCCCACACATACATACATACTAACTAACTAACAGGGCAAGTTGAATGAAAGCTTTTGAAAAATAAAAAAATTGAACATTGAATAAACTTGAATCCAATCATTCTAAACTGCATCAATCACAGTAGATGCTCAAAGACTTTGCCATAGACTGCCATGGACTGCCATACATGAGTAAAAGTTAGTCTCGAAACGCTGTCTGACGTTTTTGAGTAATGAATGAAAAAAATTCCAATTTCTAAGTTCATACAATGTTAATTTTTTTAACTTTTGTTGTTTTCGTGAATTGCTTACATAAGCTTTCAAATTGAATATCTTAGGTTCAATATCTATCAGATGTAGTTCAATGTCCAGCGTGGCTTTTGCCGGGGAAGTAGTTGTTTTCTGTTAGATATTACAAAAAAGTAACTTCAATTTTATCGTAGGGTTTTTCCATTTCCAGAGGAGTCATGTATTGATTCAATTTTCAATTGAGAATGTTTCTCTTTAAAACACGAAACAGTTGTTTTTCCCGAAAGAGGGTGCCAAAATGAAGATAGCGAACACTCATATGTCTGAATTCCTTATTCAAATTCAATGCGGTGTCACACTTAGTACTTTCCCTATTCAAATTGTATGAGTGAGGAAGGGGTGGGGGGAGTGATGTGAAAGTTGAGGTTATGATAGGAAGATTTCCCCCTTGGATTAAAAATCTACGTGTTTTTGCAATTTTTTATTTATTTATTTATTACACGGGGAGAAATAGCCATTTACAATACAATACAATTTAAAACACTAAGAAAAATATGTAAAAAGATTTTAAAAAAATCATAACTACCTATATCTAACAGTTTTGCACAGTAACTAGACAAAAACAAAACAAATTAAAATGAAATGAGCAATCAAAGCTATAGAATTTGAACTACATAGTAGCTCTCTTCATTTGCCAAAGCGAAGATGAGAAAATATCCATAGCCCTTCAGTGAAAATTTGCCTGTCGCAGTAATCTACTAATCCCTATGTTTGCACCATAATTCGATACATGTGTTTTGAAGAATTCGTTTTCGATGCTTGGTCGAATCGAACCACAATTACAAATTTCGCCCACTATCTTGGTTTTTGCATCAACAAAAAAAATCATAATTTCCGACCCTGAAAATCCACAGATACTAATTTTGATTCAAATCGGATCATAATTACAAATTCCGTCCGCCATCTTGGAGCGACCATCTTGTTTCTTTGCAATGACAGAAATATCGTAATTTCTGACCATGGAATCCACCACATATCAATTTTGAATCGATTCGAACCATAATTGCAAATCTTTTCCGCCATTTTGGAGCCGCCATTTTGTTTTTTCTCTTAGAAAAATAACATAATGCATTGTCACCGAATTTATGTCGAATTAGCTTGCAAATGAAGTATCATAATTTGGAATACGGAACAGTTGTTTTTCCCGCAAGAGGGCACCAAAATAAAAAGTGAGGTAGCAAAAATTGACATGGCCGAATTCCTCATGAAATTACCTCTTCAATGATGTGTCACACTTACTACTTTCACAATTCAAATTGTTTGGGTGATAGTGACCAAGGGGTGGGGGGGTAGGTATGACAGTTGAGGTTATGATAGGAATATGTCCCCCTTGGATTCAAAATCGACGTGATTTTGCATTTCATTCATAACGCATGCGTTTTGAAGATATTCACTCTGTTTCGTTTTCGGTGCTCCACCCTGTATACTTCCTTAAAAAACTACTGCTGCCGTATGATTGATATTGTATTGTATTATTATTATTGTATCATGTACTTTATTGGGTATTTATCTATTCTTAGTTTTAAGATGTTATACATTCATTTTTATTGCAACAAATTGTAATTGGGATTACCCGTTGAATAAATATATAAAATACTTGTATTATCGATTTCATTAAAATGGTCACTGTGAAATTATAGTTTATCATTTGTAGAGCTAGAGGAACTTTATGGCTATATTCAAACCAAGATTGCGGCAAGGGAAACTCGTCCGCTATTTTGATGTTATGAATTTACATTTTCGCCCGAAATATAAACACCTGCCAAATTTTGAGTTAATTCGAAAACTGCTAGTGAGTCAAATTCCACTTCCAAGATTTGACGCAGACATACATACAGTCTTATTTGAATAAATGCGCGTAAAATATGCATTTTCTCATCATCTCCCATATCGATTTTGGGACCACCATCCCAAATTTTATCAAAAAACACATTTCCGACCCCAAAAACCCCCACATACCAATTTCGAATTGATCGCCCGCCATCTTTTTCTCTTATAAAAATGTCATAAAGCATCCTCACCTGAATGACTATTAACTGTCATATTTTAAGTCCATTGAAAGATTTGCTTCTGTCAGATTCTGTTAGATATTACAAAAACTAGCTTAATTTTTATCGTAGGTTTGTGTCCATTTCATCATATCCACAATTTCTTTAAAAATCATCATTCCCGAATGTGTTGGTGACAGAAAATTTTATCGACTATAGTTTATACAGCTCGACCATGTTCGACTAGTAAATCTCTTGGATGTCAGTCAGTTCATATTTGTTTAAATGAACGGATACGTCAATAGGACAGCAGCGACAATTTTGTCGTTGGAGCAAATTGATATTCCACAAGACAACTCAGGGAGTTTCCAATCACGTATAATATCAAAATATTATCACCTAATGCGATTTATCGAAATTTTGAACCCAAGTATCCGAATATGAAATTTTGTTAGCTATTTCATACGTCTGAACGTGAATAATGTTCAACCCCTCAATCCGTCCCTGTTTTAATTACGATTCATCAAGTTAGAATTAGGACAGTGTAGGGGTCACTACTGCACGGATTGAAAAATTCGAAGTTTCCTCATGTTTCTGGCAGATGGCGCTGAAAATCAGCTCCAATAGATGATACACAGGCGTTATCCTACTATTCTCAATCAAGTAACGACATGACTTGGATGCAAGATCACTGTCGCCATCTACATGTCGCATCCATTTGAATCCAATATAAATTCCATACGGTTGGCTAACTATCCTACTTCTATATAAAAAATGATCAAATATTCATGTTTGTAACAGTCACGCTAGATGACACTGGCGATTGGGTCTAATTCCGATTCCACATGTATCATTGACTATCTTAGTTCATTTCTATTTTGAACAATGCTATAACATTGTTTACAGAGAAAAAAGTATCCATACAGCTTTCGATTGTGTTGTTAATGTTACTTTATGCCTGTTTTTACCATGGTTTAAATAGCATATAAACAAATTTTTTTCCAGAACTTGCTCTGCCATCTCTTACTTGATAGCTGAATCTCTCATCGATCCTCCCAATTTCATACTAGATATCTTTAGCTTAGGTGACTGGTTCCTGACAGCTGGAGCTGATTTTTTTCTCTTTTTATTGAATTACAGATGGTATTCATAATAGTGGGAAGTGTATGTGAATGTGTTGCTGTTATTTGAATTGAATACAAAATATCAATAATAATTATAGTACCTAACTGATATAATCAAGTAACCAAGTGATCCATTTCATTGCCAATAAATATTGAGGTATGTAAAGTCAACAGTGGATATTTTTTATGTCATTTCAAACCGATCGATATACGATTATTATTTCACTATCTATTTTAATTAACCTAGCGGAAACTTCAATTTTGTTAATTTTCAGTATGATTACATAGAGACTCATGAAATAAAGTTGCGAATAATAATTTCAGTGGTAAAAAATATAACGTGAAAGATTAATCTGAATTTTCGACCTTCACTACACTTTGCTAGGTTATTTCGGTGATTTTGCATGTCAAGCATCAAATTATTTCAAAATCGGAGGTAGGTATAACAGGTGGGAGTGTGTGAACCGTCATACATTTACAAGAACTTACCTACTTACCTACATAAAATTTGCCAAAAAAAATCCAAAGTGATTGAAATGATCTTTGATTTTGTTTAATTCGTCTGTGACGAGTAGGTAAGGTAGTTAGTTATTGAAAAATGTAATTAAAAAATGATACAATTTCTCCGAGTAATTAAAAATAATTGTTCTACAGTGTGACCGTAAGTATAGTAGGAGGAATAATTTCGTTATTTCCGAATTTAAAAATATTTTGGATAAATTCTCGGAGAAGTCAATTTTCTTTTCTGAGAGGTCCCTTTTTGAATTATATACATAAGGGTTATCCCCTTGTCCGCATTTTAGTAATAGTACCTAATTTACGTAACAAGTTCAGAAAATAATGTTTTTTGGACGAGTAGACCAAATTCTAGGACGAGCGTTTGCGAGTCCTGGAAGTCTGCGTGTCCAAAAAAACTGTTTTCGGACGTGTTGCGTACCTAGGTACACAATTTTTTCGGCAACTATATAGAATAACAAATCAATGTTACGCATTTAGTCTAAGAGAAGAAGAGAGGTCGACCTTCACCCATCTGTTAACTGGGTGAAATATACTTTTTATGAAGTTACATAAATAGACGAATATCTACGCCTAAAATGGGTTGCCTATCAAAAAGTGGTCATGACTATACAGTGAGTTTCAAAAACTGGCACCATATGGAAACTTTTTTATTATTGATTTTATTCTTCATAAAATTTGGTGCATTACGGAATACTTGTATTCGAGTTATCAAAATTCTAAATTTCCAAATGGTGTACAGGGGGAAACAAAAATTAGAACCCTTGAGTGGGTCACACTGTATGTGCAAAAAATGTGTATGTTATGTGATAGACATAGAAAATTAATACAATGTCCTAACACCGATCAATCCGTAAAATGAATACAATCAACCGATCAATCTGATTATCATTAACGTTAAGAACGACTCAAATTCTGAAAGTAAAAATTCTCAGGATGAATATGGTCACTCTATCTCTGTCTTCGTTCCTCGGAAAATTTTAGCTTTTGTAACGGAATGTGTTTTTGAAAGTGAAAGTACTTAATATATAGTGTCAGAAATAGTGTGAAACATTCTGTTAATTCTTCCTTCCTCAGAATGAAAATTACTTTTCCTGGACACTTTTTCTTTGAGAAAGTAGGACTTCCCGGCCCAGTCCGGGAAGTACTTCCGTACTTCCCAGGAAGTGCTCGAATTTTAATATAAATAATAATAATAATAATAATATAAATAAAAATAAATAAGAATTAGAATATTTCTGTTCCTATCTTCTGTTCGAATTTCAATATATAATACAAATAAGAATTAAAATATTCGAAATATTCAAATTTGGAATCACAGCCAGGGTAGATCAAAATTCTAATTTTTGTTCCCCCTTGTACACCGTTTGGAAATTTAGAATTTTGATAACTGGAATACAAGTAAGTATTCCGTAATGCACCAATTTTTATGAAGAATGAAATCGATAATAAAAAAGTTTCCATATAGTGCAAATTTTTGAAACTCACTGTATATAGTCATGACCACCTTTTGATTGGCAACCCATTTTAGGCGTAGGTATTCGTCTATTTATGTAACTTCATAAAAAGTATGTTTCATCCCGTTAACAGATGGGTGAAGGTCGACCTTTCTTCGTCTCTAATACTAAATGCGTCTCGTTGATTTATTATTCTACATAGTTGCCGAAGAAATAGTGTAGGTACGCAACACGTCCGAAAACAGATTTTTTGGACATGCAGACTTCCAGGACTCGCTAATAGACCGTCAGATTACGACAGATTTTACTGAGCCATTTTCTCTCTTCTGGGATTTTAACCACTGGAAATAATTATGTGAGTGTTGAGCCCAAAAATTGAAAATTTAGCGATCGGACGTGTGCTAGGCATATAGAAAATTCATTTTCCTTTTGCAGAAATTTTTTTTTTTTAATTTTCTCGTTTATGGCATTTTAACAGATGAATAGTTATAGCAATTTATTAGTGAAGAACCAAAGCCATAAGATTTGCACGTGCTTAAAGGGTTGAAATAGGGGCGCAAACTTGTGAAAAAATAGTTGGTTGCTGATGCATTTTCTCGCTTATGGCAATCAACAGAACGAAATTTAATATCGTTAGGAACCCGAAAAAAAATTCCCATAAACCGGTCAGCTGTTGAAGTATATTTTCCGGGCGGAAAATTTTGTGAATTTTTTTTTCGTTTTCCGTCAAACTTTCTCGTGAACGAAATAATGTGCAATAGAAATTTATTAATGTAAAAGCCATAAGTCTAGTTCGTGCTTATCACACTATATGAAACTGGAACACTTGCAGAAAAACACAGGAAATTTTGTTCATTTTCTCGTTTATGGGAATTGGCATGTAGGAAGACTAGAAAAAAAAGCCATAAGTCGGAAACATGATTACGATGTTTTATACAGTGAGGTCCTGAAGTAACGGATACATTAATTTTCTACGTTATTATTTTTTAAACAAAAATGTCGAGTTATGTTTTCGAAAAGACACTCTGTGGTATAAAAATAAAAACCCCTCCTGCACCCCCCTCAAGGTGACAGTCATTCAACCAATTTTTTTAATGGAGCAGGGGGTCAGTTGAAAACCCTTGAGATTTACTAATCCATTGAAGAACAGATTTTTTTGGGGTTTCAAATATTTTCAGAAATTCCAAGGAACTTATGTTATGGGTAGTTTTTAGAGAAACCGAGAATGATAATCTAGAAGATCAGCCCAACTTAGGTCACAACGGTTCTTGTAAGTCCAGTGCTAGGACATGAGAGACTTGTGCACACATATCCAGTGTGATATGGTTCCTAGGATACGCAGGAACCAACAAAATATTACATTTCCTTCTGTTCACCATTTGAATTGTACCGAAGACACTGCAAATCGATTTCAACCTATGGTCCAGAACTGCTACTATTCTGGAAATGAGTTCGATTTTTCATTTAGACATAGAAGCAATTTATTATTCTGGAACTTTCACTTCTAAAAGGTGAACTAGGCCTGAAGGACAGGCCACTATGAAAAAAACGTGCCGGAAGCTCTGCCTCTAAGGTGGTGGGGAAACGAACTAGTGTTTATTATATTCCTGCGCACACTGGCTTGCTGCGTTTACTTTTTTGTGGACTTTGATTCGCCACATCGTGTCACATAGTCACATAGTCACAATAAACAGGTAAAGGGCATAATCACATTGTTTCAAAAATCTGATGTTCCGTATTCAAATTCGAATGATCATCCGATTATGACACAGCAAGCCAGTAGGCATGGGGGAATTACGCAGTTAAGATATTTAACTCATAGGGGTTGACGCAAAATTGCTTGAATTGTCTTTACAACCCCTATCAGTTTGTTACAATAATGCCCATAACTTTTTCTTTTTCACTCTATAAAAAATTATTTAAAAAAATAAATTATTTGGTTCCAATATTACTATCATACTTCCGACTTTTTTTATGGCCTAAGAATGAAGCTTGCAATGCATATGCCAAATCCCATGGAGGAAGAAATGAGCAATTTTATCTTTACTAATTTCTCGCAGCAGAATTTTCAAATAGTTGTATTTATTTATGCAGTGTGACCTATTTGAAATGGAAGCACTCATATCAAACTTTAATTTTTCAACTGATTAGAATCATTTTTTTTCAATAGGTAGACATTCAAAAACTCCATCAGGACACCAAATTTAATGAGTAATTCTTTATTTTCTGGGCCAACTGTTCTCATTTTTTCAAGGTTAAAAATCTATTATTATTTTTTCTCACCAATCCACTGGATTCGCGACATTTTTGAATAGTTATTATTAAAAGTTTGTTGAAACTCGTCCATCAATAAGAAAGTTATAAAAAATAAAAAAATAAAATTTTAAAAATATGCCGGTTAATTAACCCACTAATTCAATTTCTGAACTCTCATCAAAATTTGGAATAAACCAAGAAGTCTCGAAATGTCACTGGTCAGAATTTCATCAACATCTATTCATAAATAAGAAAATTACAGGATAACAAAATTTGAAAAATATGTTGATGGAATTTCATGAAAATATCATTTTATTTAATGATTTTTCATTATTATTTATCAATAGATTTTGATGAAATTCTGATCAGTGATATTTTGAGGCTTCCTTAATCCAGTGGTGTATTCTGAAATTTGGATAAGAGCAGACATTGAAATGGTGGATTGATTAAACGGCATATTTTTTAAATTTTATTCTCCCATAACTATTTTATCGATGGACGAATTTCAACAAAATTTCAAAATTAACCATTTGAAAATGTCACAATTCTAGTGGTGTAGTCTGATTTCTTCTCAAAAAATTGCTAATAAATTTTTCAGTTTTTGACCTCGAAAAAAAAAAAGAATAGTTGGCCCTGAAAATGAAGATTTATTCATGAAATTTGATGTCCCAGTACACTTTTTGATTATCTACCTAACGAAAAAAAGCATTCCAATCGGTTGAAAAAAGTATGATTTATAAGGGTGCTTCCATTTTAAATGGGCCACACTGTATAAAACATCGATATCATGTTTCCGTCTTATGGCTTTTTTTTCTGGTCTTGAAATACTATTTTCTTCTCACATGCCAATTCCCATCAACGAGAAAATGAAAAAATTCCACAAATTTTCCTACAACTTTACAACTTATGGCTTTTCTTGAGGTACATGCAAAGCTTATGGGAATTTTATTATGATGTTTATCCATCAACAGAATCATATGGTTCAAATGCCATAAACGAGAAAGTTTGCCGGAAAACGAAAAAAAATTTCACAAAATTTTCCGTCCGGAAAATATACTTCAACAGCTGACCGGCTTATGGGATTCTTTTTTCGGGTTCCTAACGATATTTAATTTCATTCTGATGATTGCCATAAGCGAGAAAATGCATCAGCAACCAACTATTTTTTCACACGATCGCGCCCCTATTTCAACCCTTTAAGCACGTGCAAACCTTATGGCTTTGGGTTTTCACTATTAGATTGTTATACCTATTCATGCCATAAACGAGAAAATGAAAAAAAAAAACAAATTTTTTCTGCAAAAGGAAAATGAATTTTTTTATGCCTAGCACACGTCCGATCGCTGAATTTTCATTTTTTGGGCTCAACACTGACATAATTTCCAGTGGTTAAAATGCCAGAAGAGAGAAAATGAGTCAGCAAAATCTGTCGTTATCTGACGGTCTATAACGCTCGTCCTAGAATTTGGTCTACTCGTCCAAAAAAACAGTATTTTCTGAACTTGTTACGTAAATTACTGTTACTAAAATGCGGAGAAGGGGATAACCCTTGTACCAGAACACGGTATTTCATTATACAATTTGACCGTGTTCTACTTTATCTCTCTAGCTAATCAAGATGCTCGCCCATAATTATCAGCTCCAGTACTATTTTTCACTGAATATTCATAACCATCTAATATTTGTTTTTTGTCATGACAATCCGACACAAAGCCGTGCGAATTTTGTAGTTTTAGGTAGTATACCGTTCTGGCCAAAATATCATTCTAGAAGGCTTGTGGGGAATCTCCACTCTTGATATTCAACGAGAAAAGTTTTCCTGGTTTTAGTTAGGTTCAATTCTATAATTATTATGGTTGATTATTATCTCTGTGACTTATGTAATCCATATTTTAGATTGATATATTCAAGGAACAAACGCTGTACTGATTTCCGTAATAAACGTCATCATTGACATTAGCAGATTCACTTACATGGTGGTTCTTCGGGTTGTAAGGCCGACGTATGTTTATAGAAGTTCTCGACGTTTCGCCAACACGAGTGGTTAGCATTTACAAGAGATATTTTTTCAAAGTTTCTTGTTTCTTAATTCGCTGTCAAATGCTTGATATTTGTTATGCGGTGTCTCAATAAAACCTGTGATTTGACGTTCTTACATGTGTTTGGTCCATAGCGTTAGCTGACATCATAGAATTGGTCGTACCGTTATTTTGTGGATAGGGAGCTAATTGAGAATTTTTGAGAACTGGAAGCCAAACTTTGTTCAATTGTAGTCCTTCTTCGGTTCTGTTGAAGTTGTTGTAGTGTTTTTGAATTTCAATTGCTTCTCGGAAGAGTCTTGGCAGATGTTGAAGAGATTTCTTCAAATATCACTCTATGGTTATCGTTGTTGAGAGTTTGTTTTGCGACAGCGGATTTCTGTGTGTGCCCTAACCGACAGCAAGCCTTGTGCTCTTTGGTTCTTGTTTTAACGGAGCGTATCGTAGTTCCGACATAAACTCTGCCACAGGAACATGGAATGCGATAAACCCCAGATGAGCATAGTACGTCTCGTTTGTCCTTCGCTGATCTAAAGTGGTCTTTCAGTTTTTTTGAAGGTTTATAAACGGTTTTAATCTCATGTTTTCTTAGAATACGGCCAATACGATCTTTAACTCTGGGAACATATGGTGAGAATGCTTTTATTTTTTCGGTGTTGGTTTGACTACCACTTGGTTCACTGGATGGACAGTCATTTGGTCTACTATTGATTCTTCCGTCTCTGATTTCTCTTCTATTTTTTATACACCTCTCAATATCTCTTTCTTTGTACCCATTAGGAAGAAGAGCGTTTTTTAGATATTTCAAAAAACTTTTTCCTCCTAATATTTCAAGTCCCTGCCAAATCCGGAAGTATGTGACAATTTATTACACCAGGTCCGAATTTTATCACACTTGCCGTTTTTGAGATATGCGTGGGTGGTGTGGGTTCTATCTAAAGCTAGACCAACAACTTCTGACTTTTTAACCAATTGTGATAGCGGAATGGGATTTGGACCAGAATTTATTGCAAATAAATTAAAACTGACTGGTTGACATCAAACCACAATTTTAACCATTCCAAGGGCGAAAAACACGTGTTACGTGATGTTGTGAATTACTCATTGACATATTCAGTTTCAGAATCAGATTGTATCACCGATGAATGTATTCATCGCAAAAACCACATTCTGCAGTGTTACATCAGGCGGTCTGGTGTAATAGAATATTGAACTATAATAATAGTTGTTGAAAAATGTCCTATAAAATTGTTTAAAGCCAATCCTGCTCAATTGCATGCCTGGGCTTTGTATAGCGGAATCAAGTGTGCGGGTGTCAAGTCTTGTTGAATAGAATGCAAATATTCTGACGCTTCCTTTTTACGTTTAAAAAACTGCACTGTATTTGTTGAGAAAACGTTTATAAGTTGCAACAGAAAAGCATAATATATGTTCCTGAATCCATAAATAGAGTTTGTGGAGTTGATGTTTCAAGATCCACGCAAATATATCTCCAAAAAGCGGTAAAGCTGAATTTGGTATCTTCCGTTGTCAAACTTGACAAGTTATATGTACATTGTCCTGCAAGAGCTGAGCTTTCCTGTAAGGAATTTATACTAATACGTATCATAATTTTGTGTCATCGACACTGATTGTTGATTTCCTTCCTGTCTTTTGGACAGGTGGTCCTTTTTGCTGATGTAACCAGATTGAATGTTTATTAAAAGTTATAATGTGCGACTTGGCTGTCAATTTCTGGTACTAGATTTGAAACACGCAGGATCATCTACAGTCCAATTATATCGAAGCACAAACCAACCACTACCAGAAAGGATTGTTAGGTCTACACCTATTACAATTATTTACATGGTCTCATTTAGCCGGATTTTCGAGTAACCCTACGCTTGGGAGCGGTATTGTGAGAACGTCAGCCAGGTATCCAGCAAAAGATAATCCAAAGTATTTCCGAGAGATAGGAGAGTTAATTGACTTTAACAAATTTCAAGGAGCACAGGTTCATTTTCATTGCCAAACTGGTTTGTTTTCTTTTGTTACTTTTTTTGACTAATAAGTGCAGTGCAATTAGTGAAAAATATTTATTTTTCCGGTGTTTCATACATATAAATGGGTTTTCTATTGTTAATATTGACAAATAATATTTAGTTCATAATGGATGTATTGAAAAATGCTCGCAAGCACGCTAATGCCTCGATTACATGACATTCCGATTGGTTGGATAATAATTTAGATAATCAAACAGACAATTTTGTTGTAGAAGCCAGAGAGAAAAATTTACAGGAGAGTTTTTCTAAATATTCAGATATTCAAGATCAAATCGAGGTTTTAGACGTTAACAACACTGATATCGAGGACAGAAGTGTTGTGGAAAATCATTTCTATCAAATTATTGCTAAAATTCAAAGGAAAATTAATTCTTTCAAAACCCCGCCAGTTTCTTCAGCTAATAATACTAATAATAGTATTGTTAGTAGTCAAGGTTTGAATTGTAACAACCTGGGGGTTAAACTACCTCAAATGTTCATTTCTCCATTTACAGGGGATTACCAGAAGTGGGTTCCTTTTTATCAGTTGTTTACTTCATTGATAAAGGAAAATGTACATTTAACGGATATCCAAAAATTCATTTATTTGAAATCGTACCTTCGTGAAGAGGCTTTAACTTTAATGGAGTCATTGGAACTTACCAGTGACAATTTTCGAGTTGCTCTTGAAACACTTGAAGCAAGATATGATAACAATTTAGCCATCATAAGCTCGAATTTGAATGTGTTAATTGATTTTCCTACTATAACAAAAGGTACGGCTCAAAATTTGAGAGATTTCAAAGTAAATATAAAAAAGAATTTAGAGTCGTTGAATAATTTGAAATGTCCAGTAGATCAATAGAATTTTCTTCTCCTAAATATTTTGTTGCGTAAATTAGATTTTAATTCTAAGAAATATTATCAGTCTCAACGAGACACAAAAATTGATCCAACTCTAGATGAGTTTTTTAAAATATTAGAAGCACAATCTAATATTTTAGAGTCTGTAAGTACAAATCCTTTTCAAAAAGATAAATCTCCTAAACCATTTAGAAAAACATTTCTCCATACTCAAAATTCCACCGAAAGGAAATGTTGGCATTGTAAAACTTCAAATCATTATTTATATTCCTGCACCAACTTTTCTAATATGTCATTAGATGATAAGTACAAATGTTTAAGGTCCCAATCTTTATGCTTCAATTGCATGGGAGCAAAACACATGCTGACAGAATGTAAGTCAAGAGGCTGTTCCATATGTGGTAAAAAACACCACACAATCCTCCACTATGACAAAAATCAGTCAAATTCCGACCAATTCAGGTCAACTGCCCAAAGTGGAATTCCTCCACCTAATCCTGTTCCTCGGTCCTATGTTGAAGGTAATCGTGGGGCTGTTTCCCGAAATCCTAGCAGGAATCAAAATTCTTTCTACTTCCAGGCATCCAATGCCACAAGCGGAATTCTAATTCCAGGTTCCCAAAGTGTGGGACCAACCTCCAGAGCCCAAAATTCACCATTCCATGGATCTCCCAATAACCAATGCCCTATATCAGATAATTCTCAACCAATTCCTCTATCGGAAACTCCCGTTTCTTCAACATCCTTCTCTACACGTACTAATAACGTTAATGTGTTGTTGGCAACAGCAATAATTACAACATATTCCAAAACTGGAACTCCTGTCCAAGTTTGAGCTGTGCTTGATGGAGGTAGTCAAACTTCTTTCGTGACTGAAAACCTTATGTCCAAATTGAATTTGAAAACCTACGACATGAAGTTGCAAGGTTTTGGAGTACAAAACATACAGTTTTGTTCCAGTAAAGTTGCAGATGTGATTGTACACTCTAATGTCAATCATTTTAAATGCAAGATAACCTGTAGCATTTTGCCGTCCATAACGTCCAACCTTCCTCATATACCAATCGATATTGAGTCGTTCAATATTCCTGTACACTGTCGTCTGGCTGATCCAGATTTTGGCACTCCATCAGACATCGATATGCTGATAGGGGCAGATCAATATTATGATCTTCTACTTCCCGAAAAAATTAGTTTAGGGAAAAACTGTCCTAATTTGATAAAAACTCACTTAGGATGGACAGTGGGTGGAAAATATCTTCAATCACGTCCACACAGAAGTGTGAGAACCTTTTTTCTTCACTTGACTGAATCAGAGAGTGATTTGAATATGCAACTAAATGAAAGTTTATCCAAATTTTGGGAAATAGAAGAAATTAACTCTAAAACTCCTTTAACTCCTGATGAAGAGCTCGCAGATCAAATTTTTCTTGATACACATAAGCGCCTAGAGAACGGCAGACATTCCTTTGAAAACCCCAGCCGAAACTGAACGGTTAGGGGAATCGTTCTTCATTGCGAAAAGGCGATTCCAAGTCTTAGAAAAAAGGTTACATGGAAATTCTAAATATGTTTCTCTGAATCATGCTAGATACATTCCATTTCCAAACGACAATTTCCATTCCGAAGTGAAATATTTCCTTCCACATCACTGCGTTATTAGAGAAGACCATGAGACAACTAAACTTCGTGTAGTGTTTGATGCATCAAGCAAAAGTTCGACAGGTCTGTCCTTAAATGATATTACCCTGAAGGGTTACCAAGTTCAACCAGACCTTCATGACATCCTCTGTAGATTCCGTCAGCATCCATACGTCTTAACAGTCGACATTGAGAAAATGTACCGGCAAATCAGAACAAATCCACATCAAAATTTTCTCCAGAATATTCTTTGGCGACAGTCACCATCAGAACCGTTAAAATGCATAGGACTCCAAACTGTTACCTATGGTACAAATTGTGCACCATTCCTTGCCACTCGTTCGCTAACTCAATTAGCAAACACTTCAGAGATTGAATTTCCTCTTGCTGCTGATGCACTTCTTCAGCAAACTTATGTAGACGATGTATTGTATGGTTGCCATTCGGAAGATGAACTAGATAAATCTTATCATCAACTGAATGCCCTTCTTAATTCGGCTGGATTCCATTTACATAAATGGAATTCTAATTCCTATCAATTTCGTAAGATATATTGTGAACATAAAATTTCCATGGATTATGATATAACTATGAATAATGTTTCCAATAAAATTTTGGGATTATCATGGAATAATATTACCGACATGTTCTCATTCAGAGTTCCCAAAATATCTATTCAAAATAATGTTTCCAAGAGAATAGCTCTTTCCATTATTGCCCAAATATTCGACCCACTTGGAATAATTGGTCCAGTTGTAGTCAATGGCAAAATATTCATGCAAAAGTTGTGGATTGCAAAACTCACATGGGATGAAAATCTCAATGGACCACTTCTTTTTGAATGGCTACAATTCATCGACTCCCTAAATTCCCTAAATTTTTTAAAAGTTCCTCGTCTTTTATTTCCAATTAAGAAAATTGTTCACATACAACTTCATGGTTTTGCAGACAGCAGCATGAAGGCCTATGCTGCCTGTATTTATTTTCGAACTGTATGTTCGGATAGCTCCATTTCCTGTAATTTGGTCACTTCGAAATCACGAGTGGCTCCCATCAAAACAATCACCCTGCCACGTCTTGAGCTATGTGCCATGGTTCTCCTGGCAAACTTGACTCAGAAGGTCATAGCAATTTTTCGAAATAATTTGTGTTTTTTATCGGTTCATCTTTATACAGATTCGCAAATTGCTCTATGCTGGATTCAAGCACATCCATCACGTTGGTCCACATTTGTATCCAAGAGAGTTTCACAAATCCAAAAATTGTCATCTAATTAGCAGTGGAGTCACGTAAAATCCACAGAAAATCCTGCTGACCTCCTGTCACGTGGTGTGTTAGCGCAAGAATTAATCAAGTCTGATATTTGGTGGCATGGACCACCATTCCTGTCTAATCCAAATTTAGATATGCCCAATGAGTCTGATCATGAATTTTCCCTTATGGAAATTCCAGAACAAAGAAAAACAATTTTACATGTTAGTTCTCCAGTATCATTATTCCAAAAAGATTTTTGGCACAACTACTTCATGAAATTTTCTCAGTTCGCTAGATTAGCCCATTCAGTGGCATTTGTCCTTCGATTCATTTCCAATTGTAAAGATCCATCACATAAAATTACTGGCTCTCTAACTGTTGCAGTAAGCGATGCTGCTTTATATGTAATTTTAAAACAGGTCCAACGATTACATTTCTCTGAAGAAATCTCTGAATTAAAATCAAATAAACAGATTTCCAACAGAAACATACTTCATCTGAATCCATTCTTGGACATTTCCGGATTTCTTCGCGTAGGTGGACGCCTACAATATGCTGACATTCCTGAGAGTCAGAAACACCCAATTCTTCTTCCATCCAACTACCATGTGGTCCTCTTAATGCTGGCACATGAACATAAACGTCTGGGACACACAGGAGCCCAAACCGTTCTTTCTAACTTCCGTCTGAAATATTGGCCGCTGAACGGTCTCAGACAATTGAAAAAGATTATTAGCAATTGCACAACCTGTTTTAGATTCATTGCCCAACCTTCCTGTCAAATCATGGCAAATTTGCCTAAAGACAGAGTATCTATTTGTAGACCTTTCGAAAAAGTAGGTGTAGATTTCGGAGGGCCCTTTTTGTTAAAATCTTCCAGATTACGCAAAGCACCTACAACGAAGTGTTATATGGCACTTTTTGTATGTATGGCCACTAAAGCTGTTCATATAGAACTTGTGTTGTCTCTTTCAACGGAAGCCTTTTTGCATACACTTAAACGATTCATTTCAAGAAGAGGCAATCCAGCATGTATTTATAGCGACAACGCTACAAACTTCCTTGGGGCTCACAATCAATTGAAAGAGTTGCGTGAATTTTTGCAACACCCTAACAATATGACATCCATATTCAATGGAAATTCATTCCACCTCATAGTCCTCATTGGGGAGGACTGTGGGAAGCTGCAATAAAAAGTACAAAATACCACTTAAACCGCATTCTAGGAGATGCGAAACTAACCTTTGAAGAATTAAGTACTATCTTATCGCAAATTGAGGCTATTTTGAATTCCCGCCCAATTTGTCCACTGTCGAATGATCCATCTGACCTACAATGCTTAACTCCTGGTCACTTCTTGATTGGCACCAGTTTGACGTCTTATCCTGAAAAAGATATTTCCCAAATTCCAGAAAACAGATTATCATTCTGGCAGAAATGTGTCCAAATCCAACAACATTTTTGGAAGAGATGGTCAGTAGAATATCTAAATAGACTACAAAATAGACCAAAATGGATGACTCCTTCTGAAAATCTCAAAGTGAAAGATCTTGTCCTTTTGAAAGAAGACGACACTCCTCCTTTGAAATGGCCTCGTGCCAGGATTCTCTAAATCTTTCCAGGCCGTGACAACAAGATCCGAGCCATCAAATTAAAAACCTCTAATTCCACTCTCACTAGACCGGTGACTAAGGTCTGTCCTTTACCCAAATTAGAATAAAGTGTTTCTTGAAGTCATTGACTTCAAAGGGGGGAATATGTTGGAAAAGGTCCTATAAAATTGTTTAAAGCCAATCCTGCTCAATTGCATGCCTGGGCTTTGTATAGCGGAATCAAGTGTGCGGGTGTCAAGTCTTGTTGAATAGAATGCAAATATTCTGACGCTTCCTTTTTACGTTTAAAAAACTGCACTGTATTTGATTAGAAAACGTTTATAAGTTGCAACAGAAAAGCATAATATATGTTCCTGAATCCATAGAGTTTGTGGAGTTGATGTTTCAAGATCCACGCAAATATATCTCCAAAAAGCGGTAAAGCTGAATTTGTTATCTTCCGTTGTCAAACTTGACAAGTTAAATGTACATTGTCCTGCAAGAGTTGAGCTTTCCTGTAAGGTATTTATACAAATACGTATCATCATTTTGTGTCATCGACGATTAGGATAATCCGCATTTGAGTAAAAATAACATTGGTGATATTTTTAACGAAACACCAAGTACTTATATTTGTCCATATTTGGTTGGGAATCGTCATTACGAATCTAGGGACATAGTCTTTTCGAACTCAATTGAGACAACATACAACCAAGCGATCATACGAGGTTATATCAATATACAAATTGCCGCTGATAATTTGCATAGGCATAAATAACACGTTATTCTCTACGCTCCTCGCCTCAACTCGATCGGTAGTCTACGTGGAGATGATATCTTCTGTCACATGAAAGGGGCGGGCTAAATGACAAAAGAAAGCCTATGGTTGGTCGCTTTCGAATTCTAATTGGTTAGAGACCCAACTTCTTATATCTGCCGCTATCGAATTCCAATCAGTTATTATTCACCAGACAGTGCGGTGCAGCTAGACATAGACGCATATTTACGTATATCGTTATTTAGTTGTCTTAATTATAATCATCTGTTCGGTATAGCATTCTGGAGACCTTTAGATGTTGATGTAGTTGAAACAGAAGATTTTGATACTAATTCAGAGCCGCTCCAAGTGAAAGTTGATTCAAAACGTGTAAGTGTAAGCTAATCTAGAGCCACTACATAGGAAATTATTTAATAAAGCCTACACAATCTAACTCAAAGGCTCATTTTGAATATGTATTCGCGTTTGAAATATAAGATTAGTGGTTTTTCAGACAATCAAATTGTGACACTGATAGAAACTCAAGAAACTTGATTCAGCTTCAACAGAAAACATTCGCAGATGTGTGTATGCCGACATTGGAATTTATTCATGATAAATTACGTGAATATGCAGATTATATTCATAAATCCTTAGATACTTTGCGAAACATTTCGCTTGATTGCGGTTTTAAATACAAAAATTGGATGAACGTATGATTATAATGGAGTCAGTACGAATAGTTGTCCATAGACAAGACTGCTTACGAAATGTAAAATATTGAAATGAGAATAGAGACATCAATATATCTTGACGAGACGTAGTTTGATACCCAAGATGAAAGCAACAAGAGTACTTCGAAAGCACCATGTTCTGGAGAAAAAAGAACTATAATTCTTCATGCCAAAAATGATAAAGGATTTGTTGCTAATGCATTGTTGTTGTCTGCAAAAACTATTGAGCAATCTTCTGCTGAGAATGAAAAAGTTATGATGGAATGAAATTTGAAAAATATGCCGTTTAATCAACCCACCAATTCAATTTCAAAACTTTCATTAGAACTGACTACACCACCGGATTCAGGGAGTGTAGTCAAAGTTCTGATAAAACTTCTGAAATTGAATTGGTGGGTTGATTACACGGCATATTTTTCAAAATTCATTCCCTAATACCTTTTTTATTGATTGGCGCATTTCAACGTAATTCACATTTGAACCATCTAAAAATGTCACCAATACAGTGGTGTAGTTGGAATTTTTCTAAAAAAAACCAGTAATTTTTTTTAGATTTTTGACCTTGAAAAATCAGATTAGTTGGCATTGGAAATGGAAATTTATTCATGAAATTTGGTGCATTTTTTGAAAGTCTAACCAATTAAAAAAATCATTCCAATCGGTTGGAAAATGTAGATTTTACAAGGGTGCTCCGGTCTTAAGTGGGTCACACTGTTTCACTTCCAGCCATTCCATCTACCACTGTTCTGACATTATTCAATACAGATTTACTCAATTCTGGCGATTCATTATATTTTCTCAGTGTCTCTTCAATAGCAGCCCAAATCATGTCAATGGGGTTGAAAATGCAGTAATATGACAGCGGACGTATGACAACATTACCATATTTTTCAAAAAGTTTATCAATCACATACCTATTATTTATTGAAATTTTCTTTCTTAATCAATTCCAATAATATGTTCTTCCTGTTTTTCTGGGGTAGGTATTCCCAACTATTCACTTTCCATGGACTTGATTATATCGGCTTTTTCGTATTGCTGTTGGGGATTTTTTTATCATGATGGGAATGACGATACCAAATATGATTATTATTCGGTACGAGCTGCTGCTCTGTCCATGTTTCAAACAATCAGCAGATGTTTGCTCAATAGTTTTTGCAGCCAACAACAACGCATTAGCAACTAATCCTTAATCATTTTTGGCATGAAGAATTATAGTTCTTTTTTCTCTAGAACATGGTGCTTTCGAGGTACACTTGTTGCTTTTATCTTCCCAACCGTAATGGATATCATGGGTATCAAACTACGTCTCGTCAAGATATATTATGTCTCTATTCTCATTTCGATATTTTATCTTTCGTAAGCAGTCTTGTCTACAGACAACGATTCGTGCTGACTTCATTATAACCATACGTTCATCCAATTTTTGTATTTGAAACCGCAATCAAGTGCACTGTTTCGCACTGGGTTTCACAAAGAATCTAGCGATTTTTGAACATAATCTGCATATTCACTTTATTCATCATGAATAATTTTTAATGTCGGCATACACACATCTGCGAATGTATTCTTTGAAGCTGAATCAAGTTTTTTGAGTTTCTATCAGTCTCACAATTTGATCGTCTGAAGAACCACTATTCTTATACTTCAAACGCGAATACATATTCAAAATGAGCCTTTGAGTTAGAATGTGTAGGCTTCATTAAATAATTCCCTATGTAGTGGCTCTAGATCAGCTTACACTTGGAGACGTTTTGAATTAAGTTTCACTTGGAGCGGCTCTGAATTAGTATAAAAATCTTCTGTTTCACTACATCAACATCTGAATGTCTCCAGAATGCTATACCGAACAGATGATTATAATTAAGAAAAACTAAATAACGATACACGTAAATATGCATCTATGCCTAGCTGCACCGCACTGTCTAGTGGATAATAACTGATTGGAATTCGATACCGGCAGATCAAAGAAGTTGGATCTCTGACCAATCAGAATTCGACAGCGACCGACCAAAGGCTTTCTTTTGTCATTTAGCCCGCCCCTTTCAAGTGACAGAAGATATCATCTCCATGTAGACTACCGATCGAGTTGAGACAGGGAGCGTTAGAGAATAACGTATTATTTATGCCCATGCAAATTATCAGCTGCAATTTGTCTATTGATATAACCTCGTATGATCGCTTGGTTGTATGTTGTCTCAATTGAGTTCGTAAAGACTATGTCCCTAAATTCGTAATGACGATTCCCAACCAAATATAGACAAATATACGTACTTGGCGTTTCGTTAAAAATATCACCAATGTTATTTTTACTCAAATGCGGATTATCCTATACAGGGTCCTGTAACTTTCTTATTTGAGGAAGAAACCATAACGTATCATATCCATTTTCAATGTTTTTTTTAAAGCACTTGAATGACTAATTTCAATTATACACATTTTTCATAGACGCACAAGTAATTTTTTTTTTCAAATGAGTTGTCATATGTTTTATTGTAAGTAAACTATGATAGAGACTAACCATGTAAAACATACAATATCATCGTGATTGCGTCGTTAAAGGACCCCGCAATTTTCTTATGCAAAGTGGCGACAGGTTTGATGTTCTGAAACTTTGGTATGTTGTTGGTACTCGACCTAGTAACTAAAAGTGTCAATGAGCCCAAGTTACTTCTATTACTAGTTTCATAGATACGGGATGTTGAAGCTAAAAATTGCCCAGATTTTCAATTTTTTTTTGCTTGACTTTCGAGTTAGATTGAATTTGTTTCATAGGTACACACGTTTACTACATGTTTTAGTAATTATGGCGCTGTATTACATCGTCGCGTATGCCCCGGAGCGCTCCGAATGAGTAACAGTATTTCCAGAACAAGCGTCTAGCCGTACCAATTCTACTTTTGATCCCGTTGTTTCGCATGCGATATTACGTTAAGATCAAAGTTATATTATTGAGAAGATATACAGATCATTTCACAGCACTGCGAACATAGGAGAGGATATGACCAATTAACTATCGTCCAACCCCTTCAGTTTTCGCTGTTTTCGGTGTCACTGTTCACGATAACAATAGGTAACTGTCATCGTGACATCCTAATAATTATCTAGCAAAGACACTTATAGGTAGTTCATTTAAAGATGAAAAAACATTTGTTGAACATGGTTTACGAAATTGCTAAGAAAGTGCAAATTGTCAAATGGTATTTTCAAGGATCAAGGACGTACATCGCGTCAGATCACAGTATTATTTGTGGAAAAGTTTGAAAATATACCAGACAATTATCAATTGCTCTAATTCTTCCTATGTTCCTTTCATCGTGAGATGATCTGTATTATCTCAAAGGCCTTTTTCAATATGTTGAGCAATGTTTTTCTCAAACTGGACAAATTTAAACCAGTGTGAAAACAGATACGGTTGTGGTGCCAGAATCGAAATAATAGTATATGCGCAAGGGTGGCATATTTTACTAATTCAAAATTTTCGAAATTATATTGCAATTGGAATTTTCTATATTATTTTCCTGATAATGATTATAATAGATGAAGATTCAAACACAAAAATGAAAAATATATGATTATTGTGCTTTCAGTAAAACATAAGATCATATTTATCAGTGGCTGAGACAATCACATATATCACGAGATAAAAAGTGCGTTTCTGAAAATTTATTGTCCAGTGTATATTCGGAACCATCTGATGATGCATACCTACCCCATTTCAGATTTTGTATCTCAATACGCACCCTGGAAACTACCCCCATAATCAACTAAATCTACCGTTTAACGTTAATTCATCGTTTCTGCAAACTTCTTTTTCACTGTGTATTCATAACGATCTGAGGATGCATACCTACCCCGTGATAAAAAAAAATTAAAATCACAGTAAAATTATCGTTTCTGGAAATTTATTTTTCTCTGTATATTCAGAACGAGCTGTGAAACTAATCCTACCCCATTTCAGATTTTGTATCTCAATACCCACCCTGGAATGGTAATGGTAATGGTTGAGGGACGCAAGCGTCAGCGACTAGGCCCCAGTGGGCCCTTTTTGCAATCCCCGGCATCTTCACTCATCCCATGTCGGATACCTGCTCGAACCTCTTCGACCTTCTTATGAAAGTCAAAATATCCTTCCATTGCAACGAGTGCAATTCATCTTCCTTAATAGTGGCAGCTCCGAAGACGTTTTGTCTGAGCCTGCCATAAATACCACATTCGCACAGGAAGTGAAAGGAGTCCTTCTCTTCCCCACATTCCGTGCATAGTGGGTCTGCCTCAACTCTGATGAGAGCCAGGTGCCTCCTGAGGCCGCAGTGGCCGGTAAGAAGTCCCACCAACAGTCGGAGTTCTTTGCGGCTTAGCTTCAGTATCTTGGCCGTCCTTGCCATGTCGGGCCCCGATATCATCTGCTTTGACTGCCTGCATCCGTCTATCCTTCTCCACTCTTTTCCTAATGTATCAACGGCCCACTCATTCAGTGCCGTTGTTACTTGTCTCCTTGTTATGCCGAGTGCGGGTTCGGGCCCGTCGTAGGGTTGTCCGGCTCCTTGCTTGTCTAGCTGGTCCGCCTGCTCGTTGCCTTCAATCCCTGCATGGCCCGGGACCCACATCAGCGTTATTTCCTTTTCAGTCGCAAGACTCTCCAGGGCATCTCTGCACTCCTGAAGCAGTACTGATCTGGTTCTGGTTGCATTCAGAGCTCTGATGGCGGCCTGGCTGTCCGAGCAGACATATACATGTCTCTCTGGGCCGGACCTCACCTCTTCCATTCTGGTTGCCTCCAGGATGGCATACACCTCTGCTTGGAAAACTGTTGTCAGAGAACCTAGCGCATATGCTCTTTTCTCTCCGTTTTCCAGATAAACTCCTGCTCCGGCTTGCCCTTCCTCCAGTTTGGACCCGTCTGTAAAACAGACCAGGCTTTCTGGGGGAAATATCACCCTTACCTCTTTCCACTCTCTCCTGTCTGGGATCTCTAGCGAGATCGTCCTTTTCCACCTAATTTTATCCTCTGCCTGTATCACTTTGATAGCGGATAGTGGGATTTCTTTCTCCGCTACCACAGCGATTTCGGTATGCCCTGTGTACTCCTCTCCTCGCCAGCTCCCTGAGTCACGCATTCTCAGATAGGACGCCATCGCTTCCTTCTTTATACAAGTTGGAAGCGACGGCAGACCCATCAGGGCGTCTAGGGCTGCCGAGGGGGTCGTCCTCATCGCGCCGATAATTCCCCTACAAGCTAGTCTTTGAATTTTTCCCAGCTTGTTGGTTGTGGTTATCTGGTCCACTCTCGGCCACCAGACCACTGCTCCATATAGGATTCTGGGTCTGATTACCGCCGTGTAGATCCAGTGAAGGATGTGAGGTTTGAGTCCCCACCTCCCTCCCACTGCCCGGCGCAGACTCCATATAGCGACCACCGCCTTCTCGACTACTTGATCGACATGTGGCCCCCAAGTTAGCTTCGAGTCCAGAATCACCCCAAGGTATTTTACCTCTCTAGCCAACTCTAGGGGTTTTCCACCCATTACTGGTGATCTGAACCCATCTACCTTCCTTCTCTTGGTGAAGAGAATCATCTCCGTTTTAGTCGGATTGACTGCGAGGCCGACTTCCTCACACCACTTTTCTATTTTCCTGCACGCCAACTGCATCCGGCCACAGACCACATCTAGGAAAGGGCCCGTCACCAGGACGAGCCCGTCGTCGGCGTATGCCTGGGCGTAGAAACCGTTGGCGGCTAGTCTCTTGAGAAGTTCGTCCATGACTAGACACCAAAGGTGAGGGGAGAGACAGCTACCTTGCGGGCAGCCGCCTCTCACCTCGATGTCGGCATGGCTCTCTCCTAGAGACACAGTCACTTTCCTCCGCTCGATGGCCGTAGCTACCCAGCTAATCAGCGTAGGAGGGGTTCCCCTAATCTGCATTGCATTGCAGATAACATCTGTTCTTGCCTTATCGAAGGCACCCTCCACGTCGAAGAAGACTCCGAGAGCCCACTCCTTGAAAAGGAGTGCCTTTTCTACCCTGTGCACTACCGCATGAAGGGCAGTTTCTGTGGACCGTCCACTGCGGTATGCATGCTGATTATCCTCGAAGGGGTGCCTAGTCAGTACTACCTTCACCAGATACCTATCCACAATCTTTTCCAGAGCCTTCAGTAGAAAAGATGTGAGGCTAATGGACCCACCCTGGAAACTACCCCCGTTATGAAAAAAATTGCAGATCAGAGTTAGTTTATAGTTTCTGGAAATTTCTTTCTCACTGTGTATTAAAAACAATATGAGGAAGCATACCTACCCCATTTCAGATTTTGTATCTCAATACGCACCCTGGAATCTACCCCCGTAATAAAACAATTGAAAAGCTGAGTTAGTTGATCGTTTCTGGAAATTTCTTTTTTACTGTTTATTCAGAACCAGCTGAGAAAGCATACCTACCCCATTTCAGATTTTATATATCTATACCCAACCTAGAAACTACCCCTATGATTTAAAAATTTTTGCAAATCGTAGTTAGTTTATCGTTTCTGGAAATTTCTTCTTCACTGTGTATTCAGAACGATCTGAGGAAGCATACCTACCCCAATTCAGATTTTTTATCTCAATACTCACCCTGGAAACTACCCCCGTAATACAAGAAATTGAAAATCAGAGTTATATTATCGTTTCTGTAATTTGTTTTTCACTCTGTATTCAGGATCTGAGGAAGCATACCTACCCCATTTCAGATTTTGTATCTCAATACTCACCCTGGAAACTACCCACGTAATAAAAAAATTGAAAAGCAGAGTTAGTTGATCGTTTCTAGAAATTTTTTTTCCACTGTGTATTCATAACGAGCTGAGAAAGCATGCCTACCCCATTTCAGATTTTGTATCTCAATACTCACCCTGGAAACTACCCCCGTAAAAAAAATGAAAAGAATAGTTAGTTGATCGTTTCTGGAAATTTCTTTTTCACTGTGTATTCAGAACGAGCTGAGAAAGCATGCCTACCCCATTTCAGATTTTGTATCTCAATACACACCCTGGAAACTTCCCCCGTGACAAAAAAATTTGCAAATCAGAGTTAGTTTATCGTTTCTGGAAATTTCATTCTCACTGTGTATTCAGAATAAGCTGAGGAAGCATGTCTACCCCATTTCAGATCTTGTATCTCAATACTCACCCTGGAAACTACCCCCGTAATATAAAAATTGAAAAGCAGAGTGAGTTGATCGTTTCTGGGAATTTATCTTTCACTGTGTATCCAGAACGAGCTGAGAAAGCATGCCTACACCATTTTAGATTTTGCGACTGTGTTCTGTGGTTGCTAAATCAAGTTTTTTAAGTTTCTGTCCGTCTCACAAGTTGATTGTATGAAGAACCACCACTTTTATATCATATATCAAACGCGAATGCATATTCAAAATAATCCTTTGAGTTTGAATGTGCAAGACTTTATTAAATAATTCCCTATGTAGTGGCTCTGGATCAGCTTCTACATGGAGACGTTCTTGACTAACTTCCACTTGGAGCAGCTATGAATTACCATCGAATTCTTATGTGCCAACTACATCAACATCGAAAGATCTCCAGAATGCTATACCGAACAGATAATATAATTTAGACAACTAAATATCGATTAATGTAAATATGCGTCTGTGCCTAGCTGCACCGCACTGTCTGGTAAATAAATCTGGCTTGTCAAAAATTTTTAGTGTCTAACTAATTAGAATTCGACAGCGGCCAATCAAAGAATTTCGCCCTCCGTTTTCATGTGACAGAAGATACCTAGTCCACGTAATCGAGTAGAGACGAGGAGCGGTTACAGAATTGTTCACTACTGAGGTGAAATAAGCTATTGTTCTGTGCTATACAGTGAGCACGTAAAGGTTGGAATAAATTCGTTAGACGCTTGATATGGCCATTAGAAATAATAAGCTCAGACAGGTCGATTTTATTTTTTAGTTGCGCATGTTTTGGTCTACTCAGGTCTACTCTATGTTCGAGTTATGACGTCATTAAATTTTTATTCATATGGCCACACCCTATTTTGATAATACTTTCAAAAAGAACGCATTTTTCTGTGTATAATAGTCATATTTTTTCTTATGTTTGATAACCGTATGTTCGAGAAATAAAAGATATCTCATTCATAAATCTGTGATATTCAGTCGGTTAATGTGAACTTTTGACTTAAGGTATCTCCACAAAATAAAATCTAGTGGGGTTAGATCAGGAGATCTAGCTGGCCACTCTAAAAATCCTCGTCTGCGGGCAGAGGAAGACTATTATTATCATTTGCCGTTGCGCTCCGGTGTGATTTTCTGATTTTTAGTGGCGTATTCACCTTTCAGCTGCAGAAAAATGCGGAAAAACCTACAGCCCCACCCTGGGCGTTCGGTTACACACTTCGAGCAAACAGCAGACGTCAAAATTGGCATCTTGGCAACTCACATCGCACTTGCTTCACAATAAGGTATGAGGTCGCCTATCGATACCGATGTACTTGAGAAAAATTCCCTCATACTCCGGATTTCGACCGCAGAAGAGGATTTTTTTAGAGTGACCAGGTAGATCTCCCGATCCAATCCTTCCAGATTTTTTTTGTGAGGATACCTCAAGTCAGAAGTTTACGTCGACGGACCTAATTATGACTGAAATATCTTTTATTTCTAGAAAATACGGTTATGTAACATAAGAAAAAATATGACATCCATACAAAGAAAAATGCATTCTTTTTGAAGGTATTATCAAAATAGGGTAATGCCATTTGAAAAAAATCATAATGACGTCATAACTCGCACAGCGATGACGTCATCAAAATTTTGAGTAGACCAAAAAATGCGAAACTGAAAAAGAAAATCGACGTGTCTGAGCTTTTTCTCCCCAATGGCCATATCAAGCTTTTAACGAATTTGTTCCAACCTTTACGTGCTCACTGTATATTGATTTATTGCCTTTGCCAAACGAAAATGACGTTATATTTGAATAATTTTCCTCTGTCAGTTATATCAATAACAACATCAAAAAAATATCGGTCGGAGTTGCATTGAAATAGATAAATCTGAACTCAGAACTCATAGTATAGCTTTAACAAGAATAACGTGTTATTTATGCCTATGCCGATTATCAGCGGCCATTTGTATATTGATTTAACCTCGTTTAATCGCTTGGTTGTGTGCTGTTTCAATCGAGTTCGTATTGACTATACCGAAAGAAAATGTCCCATTGAAACGGTGTGAAGTCCTTTTAATACCTGTTTCGGTAAAATTGGATGATTAATATTTGGCATGCCAATACGGAAAAATGAAACTATTGAATGATACTCATAATCTATTTCAATTTGGAATTCATTGTAGATGATTAATTTCATTCAGTTGGATATATTTCAGATGACAAAGAAGGTTAATACATTTTTATTGATCATTCATTATCAATGAAGGTTGATTTATAGCTATTTTCTCTACAGCTCATTTAAGCGGGTTTTCAGAATGAACAATCATTTGTTCATTGAATGAAGTCCAATGAATATTATTATCGATTACTAAATTCAATCGCATTCATTCGAAAAGGAGGACAGCTCTTAACGCTCTCAAAATACAGAGTGATTTGAAATTCATTCGAAAACGCCTTAGTAGTTCGTCATCTGAAAATCTTGGAATATGGAAATGCGCATAATCAATAGGATTACTGTAACATCCTGTATGTATTTAAAAAGAAGTTTATGAAAAGTGTCAGTGGACAGTTACTTATGTCAAGAACGAAAATACAATTGTCAATCGAAAACATAATAAAGTTATTTCAATTGAAAAAGTTATAATAAATTGGCGACGAAGGTAAATTTCGAAACCTGAACAAATAGTTAGCACCAACAAATCAAAACTATCAAGAAAAATCAAGATTGAAAGCAGTAATATGGATGCAGAAATGTTTAATAAACAGCTCATGGAAGCCATGCAAGCTTCAAATAATCTTGTTTTACAGCAAAATCAAGCTCTTTTCGATCAACTAAAACAAAGTTCAACTTTTGGCAATACAGCATGTGTCCCTACATTTGAAAATTTCAATCAACAAAAGGAAAGTTTCCGTACATATAAAGAAAGATTTAAAAACTACCTTACAATCAGGAATCTGTCGAACAACAAAAAAATCGCTGCTGAACTGTTATTGAATTCAATTGGTTCTTCAACATTTTCAACGTTATCATCACTTGTAGTACCTAGCAAACCCAATGAATTTGATTACAACACGTTAGTTGAAAAACTTCAGAATTTTTCTCTCCAAAAGGGAACATGCTAGTTTCCCAACACAAATTCTTGTCAACATTCTAACAAGAAAATCAATCGATATCCGAATTCACAGTGAATTTGGGAAGTGCTACTCTTGATTGCGAATTTATAACATCTTGTCAATGTGGAGAAGAGATCAATATTTCTGAAAATTTTTTACATGCACAATTCATCAGGGGCGTCGAAGATACATCGATTCGTGAAAGAATCCTTCAGTCAAATGAAAAATCTTTTGAAAAATTGGTAGAAATAGCGTTGGCAATATAATCTTCCAAATTAGATAGCAAAGAGATGTCATGTAGTAGCACAACATCAAGTTTCAACAAAATTGATCAATCTAGAGGCAGATCCAACACAAAATATCGCGCAGAAACCAGTTCAAATTCGGAAGGGAAAATCGACTATCGAGAACTTGGAATAGACAATCTGTGTATACGCTGTGGCAAATTTCAACTTTTTAAAGACTGTAGGATCGATCCCAAGAAACTGTACTGTAACGCATGCCGAAAATATGGTCATGTGGAATCTGTTTGCATTTCCACCCTATTGGCCAAGAAAAACAAAGTAAAGAATTCCACTCATCACCTCGACGAAGAAATTGAACCAGAAAATGACGATATGTTCAGTATCAATAGGATTGTTGATATTTTTGAAAATCACTCAAACAAAGACAATGAGAAATTCTTCGCTACTGTTTTTATCGAAAATAAATCCTAAAAATTTGAAGTGGATTCAGTCGCAGGATACACTCTTTATCCAGAATCACAATTTTGAGCTTTGGATCTGAACATTAAATTAGAAAAATCAGATATTGCTTTCAGATCCTACACCAAAAATGTTTCTTATCCACTCGGAAAAGCAAAAGCTTGTATTCGATATCAGAACAAATTATCAACTGAAGAATTTTACGTCGTTCCAGATAACTTAGAGCCATTATTAGGTCGTGTATGGATTAGACATCTAGATATCAATCTCCAACAAATCGATAACTTTTCCTCAAACGTCAGTCAGATGAACACCGCACCGAATACAGAAAAAGAATTCAATAGAAAATATTCAGATATTATCGAGGAACGGGTTGGATTAGTGCCAAATTTCAAGGTAACTTTTCATCTACGCAAAAATTTCAAGCCTGTTTATTTCAAGGAGCGAGAAGTACCATACGCACTCAAAGAAAAAGTCGACAAAGAATTGATTAGTCTAGAAGTCGCAGGAATAATAACGAAAGTGAATCATATTGACTGGGGCTCACCATAAGTTGTCATTCCTAAAGCTGATGGCAACGTGAGACTATGTGTGGACTATAAAATTGGCGTTAATGACAAGCTTGTAGCTGCAAACTACCGAATCACAAAAATTTAAGACATTCTCAACAGTCTCAAGGATTCAAAATATTTTTGTCGATTAGATTTGTACAAAGCGTACCTTCATTTATCAGTAGACGAAGAAGGAAGCAATATCCAAACAATATCAACCCATCGAGGAACTTATCGAATGCATAGACTTTCTTTTGGTATCAAAACTGCTTCATCTGAATTCAACAGAATTATAGATCGAATTATTTCCGGCATATCAAAAACACACTCTTATTTCGATGACAAAATTATTCATGGATCAACTAAAGAAGAGTGTCAAAGAAACCTTGATGCTTGTCTGCAAAGAATTCGACCTACATTTAAACCGCAAGAAATGTGTTTTTTTCGAAACCAGCTCTGAATACCTGGGACATCTAATCGTACATAATCAAATTTCGAAATCTCCTAAAAAAGTTCAAGCAATCCTTGACATGCCAAGGCCAACTGATATTGATGGAGTTCGTAGATTCCTTGGCATGGTCATGTACTACACCCGATTCATTCCGAATGCTTCAACAAAAACTTATCCGCTACGTAGATTATTGCAAAAGAAAGCATCATTCAAGTGGACCCGTACCTGTGAATCAGCTTTCATTGCAATGAAGCAAGAAATAGCCAGCGATCAAGTTCTGATTCCTTACGATCCAGAATTGCTGGTAATACTGGCATGCGACGCTAGTCCGACGTGAGTAGCCAACGTTCTTTCTCATATAATTGATGGTATGGAAAAACCGATAGCCTTTGCATCAAGATCATTAACAGCAAGTGAACAGAACTACAGTCAATTATATCGGGAAGCACTTGCCATTATGTTCTCCGTCAACCACTTCTTCATGTACCTCTATGGTCGTAAATTCAAGCTCATTACGGATAACAGCCCTTTAACCAGAATTTTTCATCAAAATTCCAAATTACCATCGATGACTTCAGCCAGACTTCTTGCGATACGCTTCATTTCTATCCGTATTTGACTACGAAGTTGAATACAGAAAAAGTACTGATCATGTAAACGTCGACTGTCTTTCGAGAGCTTCCATTAACCAGCCATCAACTTCGATGTAGAAATTCATTAATGAAGAAGTGAGTCAACTTTGCCGTACAATCAATCAAAGAAATTTCAACCTTTGATCTCACCTATGAAAGTATTAAAATTGCTACTGAAAATGATCCAGTTCTATCAAAAATGAAATCTGATCTAAAATCTCTAGATCAAACGGAAAACGAATTCACTGTAGTTGTGCACAAATTAGAAAATCTCATCCAAAAGCACCTGTGCACCATTGGGATCCACCAGCAAAAAATTGGGACCGTATCCACATTGACTATGCAGGGCCTTTCCAGGGTTTCCATTTCTTAGTCGTTGTTGGCGCTAAATCACAATGGGCCGAAATCAAAATTCATCGACAAGCACCAACTTCAGAAAAAACAGTTGAACTACTCAGAGAAATATTCTGTTTTCATGGCTATCCTCATGTTATGGTTTCAGCAGACAATGCAACAATTTTTATCAGTGAATACTTCAAAACCTATACAAAACTACATGGTATATTTCAGAAATTTATTGCACCAGGACACCCAGCAACTAATGGCTTAGCTGAAAGGAATGTTCAAACATTAAAAATGAGACTCAAAACTATGTCCGAAGATCATACTCCAATGAATAAAAAATTCAAGAAATTCTTCTGAAATATCGTGCCACTCCTTTAGCTTGCGGGAAATCACCAGCCGAGTTGTATCTGAACAGAAATTTAAGAACTAAATTAGATGCATTACGTCCACCCAAACACTTGAAATCAGAAGATTTTCCATCAGGAACAAGAAGCTTATGCGTATTTTTACGCAATTTTTCGGAAAATGCTCATCACAAAATAATAAGTCAGGGTACCATTGGAACAAGAATTGAACGCCCATCAAAATGATGTGCCACTTGACCCCCCTTCCCATTTAAAATTCTAAGGGTAACATCTACCCCTCCTAGGGGGTTGAACCACGAGGGCTACAAATAGTCCGTGAAAGTGTCCCCCTTGACAATAAAATTGACCTGTTTTTTCGATTACTCATATTGTTTACTGGAAGGAAGATATTAAGGGTGGGAAGTTTTCAAATTGACACCCTGTATATATATATATATATATATATGTATATATATATGTATAGGTAGTCTTGACTGACTAGTTAAAGAAAAACTGGTAAAATTCTTGAGGATGCAGTCAAATCACTGGGCTTAGGGCCGGTATTATAAAACTATTTTGACAGACAACTAGAAGTTAACTTGTGGAATGACGTCACATCTTACAGTTAACTTCAAAAGGTAGGAGTTAACTTTATCGGGAGGACGGGGTATCAGTTAACTTTGTAGAAAATGGTGGTTTTCGACAGTTCTTCTGTCAATAATTCAGCATAGAACACAATTTGATTTTTTTTCGCAATAAATATTAGCAAACGATATCCTGGTTATTTTCGAGGAACTTTTAAGCGGCGATGAAGGAGATGCTGTGATTATTATTGAAGGCCCTCGGCGTCGAAGGATATTTAGAAATCGGTAAAACCATTTTATCTTGTGGAATGAAATAGAATTTGAAAACAAATTAAAACGGATTTCGATCAAGATAGACTGAATGCTTAGTCTGAATGCTTGTTAAATGGGCACATAGAGAGGCAAATTTGCAAAGTCCAACTAATAAGTCATCATTTCTAATATCTAGTTCTAATTACTTTGGAATTATAAGTATTTTCAATGTTAGAAATTATCTTCTACCGCCAGTAACACGTTAATTACACTCAGATTTCATGCAACATGTTTATTCTTGGTAGTTGTTGGAGATTTTGGAGGATTCTCAAATCTATTAATAGCAATTTTATTATTTATTAGAAAATGCCACAGGAAAAACTGTGAAAAATTGTAGGTTACATATCTGCCCTCTTCTTCTTCTTTTTATTTCAGAAATGAGATTTTTATAAAACTGCCATTTTGAAGCTGAAGTTAACTTTACTGTTAAAATTAAAGTTAACTTCGGGAGATGTTTATAATACCGGCCCTTAGTCAAAGAAAACTCTTTGTTATATTGTCAAGCTTTCGGAAAAAAGTTATTCCTTCATCGGGACAGATCTATAAAACGAAATTTTGGATGTTGTACAAAATGGTGGGTAAAAACAAATAAATACATTACTTACAACTTGAGGTTAAAAGTAAAAGTCAACGTGCACAACAAAAAACATTAATATCTTCATAATCACTTAGACAAGACAAGAATTTTACCAGTTTTTATATATATATATATATACATATATATATATATATATATATATATATATATATATATATATATATATATATATATCTCGAAGGAGTAGGCAGATTGAGACCTTAGAGAGAGCCAGTGACGAGACTTGGGGAGTAGGCAGATTGAGACCCCGACGTCAAGTCACAAAATCCTAACGCGATAATACCTGAGGAGTGGGCAGACTGAGACCTCAGTGTAGAATCACGTTTCCTCACTATACCTATCCTTCTTATTCTTGAAAATGGCTCCAAAATCGGAGCCGAAACGTCGAATTTCAACAAATTCCAGACCTGGTTCAACCCGAACTTCTAGTTTTCATATATATATATATATATATATATATATATATATATATATATATTTATATATATGTTCATACAAGCGACACATTGAAGGCGCGATATGGCACGCAGTCAACACTTCGAGTACAAAGTGTGACCATTGAGAGCATGCTTTCAATCGTACCAATCATTTTCTGTCTTCTAAACGACACTTTGGAAACAGTGATGTACTGTGATTGGTCGGAGGGCGTGTCCACTTGGTTCGAAGCTGCGCTAAATCATTTTATGATGAGTTATTATGCTTCTCACTACTAGATGGCAACTGATAGTAGAATTCAAATTATTTCTTTGGAAGTGATGATAATGATTTATATAGGTATTCATCTTTCTCTGGATTTTTCATTCAAATCATAAGTGCTCTCATTGAGAAATTCCCATTAAACAAATGATTTGAGAGTACTCAAATTGTTTATGTGAAGACGAAATGAATATAAATGTTTTAGAGATCACTCATACTAAATTGTTGAAAAACGATAAATTGTTCATACAAAAGCCTTCAACTCCTATTTTACATAGGCAAATATGTGCTTGGCAGTCCAGTAATGAAGGCTATTGAAGCAAAAAACAAGCCTGAAGCTTCGGTTTCTCTTAAGTGCTTTTGAATATAATGACAGGAATTATCTGCTGAATTTTAATTTTTGGGTTTCGATTGTGGATATAGAACTATTTGAAAGGAGAGAATTGGAGGCATTTTTCTAGAAGCTACTTTTAGTTATATGCCACGTGTTAACAAAAAATTTAAAATTTCACTCATATACGTTTATGAAAATATAATTTCACTACAACTGACTCAAAAGTAATCCGTTTTAGTTCAAAAATCAGCTCATGAAGTTGATTTCACACGCTTTCATTTAGTTTCACTTGTGTATTCGTTCGTTAGTGTGGACCAAATCTTCCAAGTTAATTTTGACCTGCTCATTGTCGTCAGATCAAATTGGAATTTGGTAGGATTTTATAATTCCGGTGATAATGCATTATGAAATTTTTGTTAGAAAAGAGAACCGAATGGCGGACGAGATTTGTGATTAGCTTTCGATTCGATTCAAAATTGGTATATGTGAGTTTTTGAGGTCGGAGATTATAAATTTTCTGTTAAAATTCATGAATTTGAAATCTGGGACTAAATTCAAGATGGCTACTCCAACATGGCGGACGAGATTTGTGATTTTGATCCTATTCTATTAAAATTTGCTGTGGAGATTTTCGAGATCGGAGATTATAAATTTTTTAAAAAAGTCGTAAATTCAAGATGAGGGGTCCAAGATAACAGAAGAGATTAGTAATTATGGTTCGGTTCCATTCGATTCAAAATTGGTACGTGGAGGTGTTTGAGGTCGGAGATTACAAATTACTTGTTAAAATTTATTAATTTGACATCTGAGCACAAATTTCAAGAAGGCGGACGAGATTTGTGATTTTGATCCCATTCGATTCAAAGGACCACGCACGTTTCTTTTGGAAAATGGCTTTCCGTGAATTTGTCCGAATCTTTGGTATGGTGTAGATCTGGATGCACCGATCAAAAGTATCCATTGCCCAAAACTCCAAAAATTGACAGTTTTCGAGATATGGCTCTATCAATGTAATTTTTTTTGCATTTTTTTGATTTTGAGACACAATCAGTTCACTCTCATACTTAGGAAAAACCGAGTTTCAATGATTTCACTGCAGGAATCGATTGAAAAATAATTCCTTCTTCGTTTCAGATACTGCCATTTGAAGAAATTATTATACACTGCTCGTCACTGACGATGTAACTGGACTATTATTTTCAATTTCTATAATCCAGTTTTTGTAGATACAAAAAGTTCTGAATTGCTCAAGGTATCACAGAGTCACATATATTCAACACCTTTTGATAGGGGCACTAGAAAAATAATATTCGATACACACTATAGGAACTGAATCTGAGATAATTTTTTTAAATAGTTTCCTAGTCGTCAAAGAAATAATGGTAAATGCAAAATGAGCATATAGAAAATAGTTCATAATGTAGGCTGACGACATAAATACTCGTATCGAATGTAGTTTGTTTATACCGAGTGTTAAATATCAATAGAAACAAGTGAATACATGCCCTATAATCATTTCTAATCGCTAATCGAACCGTTAAGGCAAACGGATTCGTGAAAATATCTGAATATTTGATATGATGTGGATTTCGAAGCACTGATCAAGTGCCTATTGCTACAGACTACAAAAATGGACAGTTTTCAAGATATGGCCGTATCAATATCTGATTTTTTTCGTTTTCTAGATTGTGGTCCACAATCGCTTAGCTCTTGTACCCAACAAAAACGGAATTCTATCGATTTCTGAGAAGAATTGACTAAGAAAACAGTTGTATTTCATTTCAGATACATTCATGTGGAGAAATTAGCATACACTGCTCGTCACTGGCAATGTAGCTGGGCTATTATTTTCAACTTTTGTATTTCCGTGTTCGTAGAAACAAAAACTCTTGAATTGCTCTAGTTCTAACAAACATACTTATATTCAACACAATTTAGTTGTGGCATTTGAAAAAATAATATGCGATACACACTCTAAATATGATTTGATTTTTTTTTAATATTCTCCTGGCCATCAGGAAAATAGTGGAAAATGCAAAATGAGAAACTTGAAAATCGTATTTATAATGTACGCTGGCGAGATGAAGGCAGTTGTGGAATAAACAAACAAGAAGATACTTGAATACCTAGTGAACAGCAAAAAACTATTCATTTCTTCAACTTACCTCTAACAAATAGAATAAGATCACAACAGCAACCACATCATTGTATAGTACCCTACCCGATTTTGTTCAAACTATACATTTTTCGTTCAATAGTTCTTTATTTAGTGAATGCACCTACAGATTTTTGTGCCTTGACTCTGTCTGTACTCTTCAAAAAATTTTTTCGTCGTTTTGGTGTTTCAGCTACTGCGAAGACAGACATAGAACTGAGAATGAATAACGTTATCTTATTTGCCCATGTATAATTTTGCAATAGTTCGAGTGAATACAATAATATTTGGTTGGTTGAACAATTGACCCTCGTTAAATGTTACGCATAGATGATTTGATGAACGTTTGGACCAACTTCCTTTTACGTACCATTATTCTTACTACTATCATCATCACTTTGGTGGAGAACTGATATTTTTCATGAAATAAATATTGTTACTGTTTTACAATTTTCCCATTATCAGTTATATATTCTTCTCATGAAAACTCATTTATTTCAAAATTCAAAGGTTGTTTAGAGTTGATGGCCGTGAACGTTAAACATCTGAGACCACGGCACTCCTCATCGGTGGTCTCAGTTTTTGAAGTCCATATAGGCTTTCGGCTGAGAAAAATCTGGCCGCTAGGCCCAGACAACATTGAATATATTGACTCCGGCCGTGAAAGCCTACATTCTCTCATCAGTTATCGGTTTAATTAACAATTATAAATGATTTTTCAGTGTGTATATTTAACACTTGGTATAAAAAATCTGCATTCGATACGAGCATTCATCTCGTCAGCGTACATTATAAATACGACTTTCTAGTTTCTCATTTTGCATTTTCTACTATTTTCCTGATGGCCAGGAGAATAGTTCAAATCATATTTAGAGTGTGTATCGCATATTATTTTTTCAAATGCCACAATTGAATTGTGTTGGATATAAGTATGTTTGTTAGAACTAGAACAATTCAAGAGTTTTTGTTTCTACTTACACGGAAATACAAAAGTTGAAAATAATAGCCCACCTACATCACCAGTGACAAGCAGTGTATGCTAATTTCTCCAAATAAATGTATCTGAAATGAAACACAACTGTTTTTTAGTCAATTCATGCGCAGAAATCGATAGAATTCCGTTTTTGTTGGGTATAAGAGCTAAGCGATTATGGGCCACAATCTAGAAAACGAAAAAAATCAGATATTGATACGGCCATATCTGGAAAACTGTCCATTTTTGTAGACTGTAGCAATAGACACTTGATCATTGCATCGAAATCCACATCATATCAAATATTCAGCAATTTTCACGGATCCGTTTGCCTTAACGGTTCGATTAGCGATTAGAAATGATTATTGGGTATGTGTTCCCTTGTTTCTATTGATATTTAACACTCGGTATAAACAAACGGCATTCGATACGAGTATTTATGTCGTTAGCCTACATTATGAACGATTTTCTCTATGCGCATTTTGCATTTACCATTATTTCTCTGACGACTAGGAAACTATTTAAAAAAAAAGTATCTTAGATTTAGTTCCTATAGTGTGTATCGAATATTATTTTTCTATTGCCCCTATCGAAAGGTGTTGAATATATGTGACCCTGTGATACCTTGAGCAATTCAGAAGTTTTTGTTTCTACAAAAACTGGACTATAGAAATTGAAAATAATAGTCCAGTTACATCGCCAGTGACGAGCAGTGTATATTAATGTCTTCAAATGGCAGTATCTGAAACGAAGAAGGAATCATTTTTCAATCGAATCCTGCAGTGAAATCATTGAAACTCGGTTTTTCTTAAGTATGAGAGTGAACTGATTGTGTCTCAAAATCCAAAAAATACAAAAAAAATTTCATTTATAGAGCCATATATCGAAAACTGTCCATTTTTGGAGTTTTGGACAAGGGACACTTTTGATTAGTGCATCCAGATCTACACCATACCAAAAATTCGGACAAATTCACGGAAAGCCATTTTCCATAAGAAACGTGCGTGGTCCTTTGGTATGTGGGGGTTTTTGGGGTAGGATGTCATTAATTTTTTGTAAGGTTAATTGTTATGATTACATTGTCAGCATTCAAAAATCCAAGATAACGGCTCCTATACATTTTGCTTGAGAACTAAACCAATTAATATATAATCAGGTAAAAAAGTATTTTTAAAGAAATGCTTCTATTCAAATGCACTAAGGAATAAAAATGTATTTCTTCAGATGTGAAGCATAGGTTATTCTGTGAGTAACAGACTCAAATGATTGCCGCGCAAAGTTTTCAGTTTGAATAGAAAAGCGACAAGCTTTTGAATCTGTTACTCACAGAAAAACCTACGTTTTTTTTACTTTTTAGTGCATTTGAATAATAGCTTGTCTTCAAAATATTGCCAACCTAATTTTAGTTGAATTATTTGGTCGCACCAGTCGCACCAGTGTTTGACCTGCTTCAAATCATCTTCCCTGTTTGATTTCAGTAACCCAATATCAGAATACTTCCACATCAGTGTCGTGTCGTCAGCAAACAGTGTGAATGGTCCCTGTATATTATTTCTGGCTAAGTCATTTATATTTATATATATTCTTCTTTGGGGATATATATGTTCATATAAGCGACACATTGAAGGCGCGATATGGAATGTAGTCAACACTTCGAGTACAAAGTGTGACCATTGAGAGCATGCTTTCAATCGTACCATTCATTTTCTGTCTTCTACACGACACTTTGGAAGCAGTGAACTGTGAAATAAATATTTCGACAAGTTCTTATACTTGTCAACCAATCACTGTCTAAAGAAATCAATTTGTATCTACTTTTATGAACACTTCGCGCGACAAGCTTCCTGAAACCAAATAGGTCAACAAAAAATAATTGAATCATTGTCAGCTTTCACTTATTTCATTCGTTTTAGTACAGGGCTTTAATAAAAGCTTGTCATTTAAAAGGTTTTTTATATATTTTTTCGTATTACTAACACAATATTATAGGTACTTTCAGTTTCTTTAGTAGCTAAGGCTGAACATTAACTCCTGGGGAATGAATGTGGTAACACTCTTGGTTCGTATGGGAGCTAAAGTTGAACTTTATCTCCAAAAAAATTAAAATGGGCATTATGACTATTATTAGATTCAAAACAATCTCTTCAGTACGGTTTTGAATCTCTGACGGAACATGAACTTTTTCTTTTTTGGAATAATGAACATGTATTTTTGAACTGATTTCATAAATTCAAACTCTATTTTGTTGAAAATTCGAAGCTACTTCGAGAAATCATAGAAAATATAATAGAAGTTATCGTTATTCCCAATCCTGCATTTCACTGCAGTTTTTTTCATTTTCAGAGATCATTTTTGAAATGAGGCATGCTTTATTTCTGTTCATAGGGAGCATGTACATTGCAACAAAATTATGTTTAGAAATGGACATAAGAGTCGGTCATTGAGGACTTCTTATCGAAAAGGTGGGTTCAAAGTATATAACAAACTACATCGTGGTTATTGAAGGCGCAATTCGTCATGGAATCAGTACTTCAAGTGCATATATTGCACATTGAGAGCATGCCAGAAACAGAAACAATAAGCATAACAGTTGACTTCACATATTTATTTTCGATCCCAATCTTTCTGTATCGTGTGAAAATAAATATATATTCTTTATAATAGTTCCCAGAAGCAGCCGCCAACTCAGAACGTTTTTCTGCATACAAAAAAGTGGAGGGAAATGGGAATTGAGCTTCTTCGATGACGTACCTAGTCTACAATCGTTTTGTTGAGAGTGAAAATAAATATTTAATAGAAAAAGCATTCATATAATAATCATTTATGTTACAAGTTCGTAGAGTAGGCCTTTTTAATGAGCATGAAGTTTGTTGAATGAGGCGAAACCGAGATCAGTAAAACACGCGAGTTCAAAAAAGCCCTTTACGAACACGAATCCTGCGAAGTTTTTCTACAATAGTTATATTGACAAATTGTAGCAATTGTTGAATATTTTATCCTATGAAGTTTTCAATTTTTGTCGTATTATTATATGATGACTTCCGACTAAACTCTGATGCAAAATACTGTCTTTTTGAAAAATGTCTGAACAGTGCGTAAAACATTACTCAAACTTGATGTTTTTACGCACAGTTGATTTTTTATGCACTTGTGCTAAAAAGTACCACTTTACGCAATGTGAATAGTGCGTAAAACATTAGTTTACGCATTAGTGTAGCTGGTATATCTTATGGAGTTAAGTGTTGGATGTGAGAACACCCTCTCTCCTTTCTGCTGATAATTTGGTGTATTTGATAATTATACAAGCTTGGTCTTCTGATCACCGGCGTGAAATCTGCCGCCAATTTCCAGCAGCCAAAATGCAGAAGACTGCCGAACATCTACTGACGTAATTATTATTCCAGAGGGGTTCATGGAAATTATTAAATTAATTTCACGGAATATTTTTGAATTTAAAATTGACTGAGCGGTTTATGATTTTCAATTAAATTTCTCAAATTGGATGTTAGCTTTTACAAAAAAATTTTTTACAATTTTTTTTAATTTTTTGATAAGATAGGAAAATATGTTACATCTAGATTTACATCAATGAAATGCTGCATTGTAACAATAAATGGGGTCAAACAGATCTGGGATATTTTATCATCAAATAATTTTAAATACTTAAAAACAAGACGTTTGAATCAAGATTGCGTTGAAAATTAGTTTGGCAGTGTAAGACAACAAGGAGGAAATTCAGTGAACCCTACTCCCATTCAATTTCAGAGAGCCTTTTAAAAGCTTTTTGCGCAAATTATTTACATTTTACTGCTATGAACTGCACTGATGATTTTGATGTACAATTGATGAATTTGAACCGTAACACTTATTTGCACTAATCAGCAACCATTTACTAATCCCATCAAAGCTATTTCACTTTCACACTGTGATTATAAAAAAGAAAGTCTTTCTACTCCAAATACTGTTCAGTATGTATGTGGTAATTTAATTAAGAAAGCTCTTGGCGTATATATGTACAGTGTGTCCCACTTTGAGCAGCCACACCCTCATATTTCGTTGAGGATGAATCATGAAATAATTCGAAATTTTCTTTGACTCAAGTTGTAGTACTCGGAAATACCTACCTTTATGTTTACGGAACCTTTGTATATCCATTTTCCACGCTTAACTACGACCAAATATAAAGTGAAAAATTGGGAAAAACATACTAGGCATTTTTTATCGCAAAAATAACACCAGATTCTGTTTCGGAACACCTTAAAACCCCCAAATCTCAATGCTTGAATCATTTGAATATACAGGGTATCATCTGTAGCTGGTAGCATTATCAACTCTAATCCATAAATAATGCTTGGAAAATTTCCAAAATGTCTTCTCTTGTCACAGAATTCCCAAAAATATTTAATTAATACTTTGAAAAATAGCCAAATATCACTTTTCCAAGGCTAACTCTGATCAGAATGAATGATACCCTGTATATTCAAATGATTCAAGCATTGAGATTTGGGGGTTTTAAGATGTTCTGAAACAGAATCTGGTGTTATTTTTGCGATAAAAAAATGCCTAGTATGTTTTTCCCAATTTTCACTTTTCATTTGGTCGTAGTTAGCCGTGGAAATGGATATACAAAGGTTACGTAAATAAAGGTAGGTATTTCCGAGTACTACAACTTGAGTCAAAGAAAATTTCGAATTATTTCATGCTCAACGAAATATGAGGGTGTGGCTGCTCAAAGTGGGACACACTGTATATATGTCAGATATGTAAAGATTTATTTAAAAAATTTGACGAACTAGATTTTAGCCATCTATTAATACATTTCGAAGTATTCAATGTAGAACAATTTATTTGGACGACTGAGAACTCCAAGCAAGGATTTTGTCCAGTACATTTACAAATTGGAAAAAATGTTTCGTTTATCATTTGAGAACAAATTTACCATAGTTTCAAATTCATATTTAAATTAAATGAAATCTACGTTCCCTTCACACCCGTGCAAGTCTTTTCCACAGTTGTATGTTTTGTAACTATTTATTAGACTCATATTATTTCATACTTAAAAATATTTTAAGAGAGATTTAAAGAACACTGGCAATAAGAAGAAAAAGAACAGGGCTGACTATATTATCACATATTTAAATTATGGAGAGTTCCTACATTTGCATTCCTGGTATTATTCTTATATCTTCATCTTTTTCAAGTTCACATATTTATTTATGTTTCATTAACTATCATAGAGTAGGTAATGAAATTAGTTTTATTTGATTTACTCATTATTTTAATTCAGTCGTATTTTCCAATTTCTAAGAATATTATCTGTTATATTAATTTCGTCCTAGTATACAGTCTGTCCCTAAAGTAACTCCCCCCTGCTAACTTTTGCATGGGTTGGAATTTTATTTTGAATTTTGTTTTGGTTAAATGGTAGATCATAAGCTACTTTTTTACAACTAAAAAAATGTCTATCCTTCAAAATGGCGGTCAAGACTTTTTCAAATGGCATGGGGGGTCGAGTGACACCTCATTCGAAACTTCTTACAATTATCTATATGTCCACAAAATTTCAAACTAAAATATTCATTCAAAACAAAATGGCGGTGAATAATGTAAGAACTCTCTTAGAGTAACCCCACCCCTGTTAACTTTTGAACGGATTGGAATTTTGTTTGAATTTTTTTTTGGTTGAGTGGTAGTTCAGAATCTACTTAATGACAACAAAAAATTGTCCATGTTCCAAAATGGCGCCGGTCCGCGTTTCTGATTTTTTCTTTGAAATGGCTGGGGTTCGAGTGATACATCATTTGAATTGTATTTTAATTCTTTATAAGTATGACAACAAAATCTCAAACAAAAATATTCATCCAAAACAAAATGGCGGTACATATGAGGTTAATATTATTATTCATTTTGCTTTATTATCTGTTTGTTGATAATAAATCAATTAAAGAAATCTTTTGTAAAAGTGTACCTTAGAAGATTTGATGATTTTTTTAGAACTAAAGTATCTGAAGGATCCTCATAGCAGAGCTCTAATTTTATGTACCACCATTCTGTTCTGGATAAATATTTTTGTTTCATATTTTGTGGTCGTGTAGAGAATTTAGATACAATTCAAACGATGTATCACTCGACCCCCACAACCATTTAAAAAATATATCAAAATCGCGGACCGACGTCATTTTGAAAATGTTCACTTTTTTTGCTGTCAAAAAGAAGCTTATGAACTCTCATTTTACCAAAAAAAATTGAGAGAAAAAATCGAATCTGTCCAAAAGATAACCGGGGTGGGATTACTTTATGATAGTTCTAACATTATGTACTGCAATTTTGTTTTGGATTAATAAATAATCTTATTTGAAATTATGCTGTTGTATAGAGAATTGAAAGACGTTTCGAATGAGGTATCACTCGACCCCCATGCAATTTAAAAAATGATTTCAAAATGGCGTCGGGCCGCCATTTTATAAGATATATATATTTTTTTGTCAAATAGTAGCTTATGAACTGCCATTTCACCAAAAAAAAAATTCATCAGAAAATTCCAATCTGTTCAAACGTTAACAGGGGGGGTTACTTTGTGGACACACTGTATATCACGTACTTTGAAAAATTATATTTTTACATACTCTATGACAGGAAATAAATAATATAAGACATATTATATCCCTGATAAAATCACTGACATAAAGTATCCCTATTGAGATATTCTGTGGTCTCAGCAGAGCATTTGTGCTAAGCATGACATTCTTTTAGAAAAATTGTTCAGGTACGGTATACGTGGCATTCCACTGGCCTGGATATCAGACTATCTACGTTGCAAGAAACAATATGTGGAAATCAACAAAATTACATCCGACCTTATTTCAGCAGATGTATGGGTACCACAGGGATCCATTTCAGATCCCATATTATTCCTTTTTTATGTTAATGACCTGGATAAATCAATCAAAACATCCATAACCCTATATTCAGATGATATCTGAAACATTGTCTCCGACAAGAATGATTCGGACCTTGCTTGTGGACAAATGCAATAAAGTTTTTTAGGATTCAAATTGGTGGTTTGCTTCGAATAATCTCTACTTGAAGCAAAACGGTTTCATTTCGGTTTCACAATCGTCAGAGAAGTTGTAACACCATTAGTTTTCAAGCAAACGAAAACTCCGATCTTGTCATCGCAGATAGCGAAGGCACCAAATTCTCTCCATTGGTCAATGTTTGGGTTGGCATAATCACTGAGAACTCTTAATAAAAAAACTGAATACAATATCTTATCAGATTAGAAACTTGAAACAAGTTTTGGACTGTGATCAATTGCTGACATTGGATTATGCTCAGGTTGACTCCAGACTTAGGTATGGTCTGTGTTTCTGGGGCATATCTTCTCACTGGAAAGAATTCTTCATTGATCATAAAAGGTCATTACGAGCAATGCTAGGTATTCCTATGAATGAATCCTGCAGAAACGCATTTATTAAGTATAACATTTTAACGTTACCCATTTGGTAAAGGTAAACTGGCCTACAATTCTCCTAACCTCATGACTCCCAGAATTTACGACTTACTGCCAGTTACTACAAAGAACTGTAAAACATTGGCTATTTTAAAGGACTTCTTCCTATGTAATTGTTTTTATAGTCTAGAGGAATATATGTCCATTTAGTTTGTAGGTCAATATCAACGATTATATAATATGAAATGTAATTGTCAAAAAGAAAATAAAGTTAATGTTAAATTTCATTAAAATTCTTACAATACTTGTGTTGCCAGAAATACTAAAACCAAGCATTGTTTTTGAGTTAATTAAAGTTTATTTATTAATCTATGTCTTATAGCTACCAATTGTAGCCATTTCAATTCATTGCACTTCTGATGTGGTTTCAGGAAAACTGATGGAAACACTACATTCATAACTTAAAAAAATGTTCGTGTCTGTATCAATTTCATTGGTATTATAATTTAGAGACTTCAATTTTTATGTATATCAAAATCTCGATTTTATATCAAAGTTCAAGTTTTCTGTTAAACTATTAGTGAATTTGGATATCAATTATATATTTACGAAATTAAATGGTGAAAGTTTGTCATCAAATCATTTCGTCAATTATATAAAATATTTCGTCATAACAAGTAACACTATTGTTTTTCTTGGCGTAGTTCGGTTTTGTGAGAATTTTAATCACTACTTGTGGTACTTTTCTCATTGTATCAATGCTGTGACGTATTTCCTCTCAAAGTCGTGAGTACTCAACATCAAAGTTTCCGACAAAGCTTCCGACAAAGCTTTCGCCCCTTGTTAGTTGGTGTACTCTGTGAATTGAACATAAGTGTGAAAAATTAGGGAAAACACATTTTTGTTCAAATTACCCTATTTTATTACTTTCCTTTTCTAACAAAAATGGTTTATTAACAACTACATTCTTCTATTATTTCTGAATCGCATCTAATTCAATTATACTTACAATAGGAAATTGTTCGATTCTTTCTAACAAGTTTTCTAACAATATTCGACTGATAAAATAATGTATAGAATTCACATGATCCATCGTACTTTGGAAATGAGCGTATTCTTAAACCAACATGATCATCACCTCGGTGATAATAATAGATTCGGGATTACTATAATGCCTATTTCATTTCGTACATTTACTTTCAAAGTTTGGTGATGTAGACTTGGCTTCAGAATTATCGTAAATGATTGAATATAACTCCTGCTGGGAATCCTTCTGACTTCTGAGAATATGTACTTTCAAGTTTGGTAAACGTTTCTACAGCTGTAAAATAATGGAGAAGCAAGCGTACTACTCAGATGACCAGAGAGCAGAGACTGTCATAGTTTTGGCATTGAGGTGTCCAGTCTACACATTGAGAGCAATGCGAATGTTGCCCTTGAATCTTCAATATCAGCTGATCAGATTGAAAGGTTCGTTGAACTCTTTGACAGTATCCGTTCGACTCACTGAGAACAATTGGAACGTTGACTTTTTACGGGTGATAAAATATCAGCTCCAAATTCGATATTATTAACAACTAGTTGACATAATTCTGAGAACAGATGTCATAGGCCCGTTTCGTGAACGAAATAAGCAGCCGATATTCCCAAAAAAATGAGTAATTATGAAAATAATAGTAACAATAATAATAATGATAATGATAAAATAATGGCAAGTATCAGCATAACTCCGACAGATCTGGTCATCAGAACTGTCTGGGAAGAACAAAGTTGCTTGCCGTTCTGATTCTACTCTACTTTTGGAGTGATGAAATGGACTCAAGAAGAGCTGCGACAACTTGACGTCAAAACCCGCAATATCATGCATCTTCATAGGAGCTTGAATCCCAAATCGTCCGTTCCAGGGTTATACTTCCCCAGACAACATGGAGGCCGTGGACTTTTGAGTTGGGAGTGTCTACTTAACAGAATGGTACTGGATGGAGCCTGCAAAGTTATCAGGAGTTCAGATCCCCTTCTTTGCATGGTCCTCGAACATGATAAAGTAGGGATTGGAATATTTCTTTTAAAGGCAGCAAGCAGCCCGTGCAGCCGATGAACACGGTCTCGTATTCGATACTGAACGGCGGAACCCCAACTCTGTCACCAAGTTGTAATCCGTACAACAAAAAACTCACATCAAAGGTGCGGAGGCTGAAGTACTTCTGCAGATACAAAAAGATAAGCCAAAGCATGGGGTCGTCTTCAAGAATATTGAAGACTTTGACAAAAATTTTATCTCTGCCTTTCTCAGGTCAAGTTAGCGTTGGAGACCTAGGGATTCATAATGGCCTGCCAGGATGGTGTCTTTAACACTCTTTTCTACCGTAGCTGCGTAATGGGTATAGATGTCCCGGACACTAGATAAAAAGCCCATAGCCCATGCGGGTAGAGGACGGCTATTATTGTTTTTATTTGCCGTTGCGCTTAGGGGCGAATTTGTTGATTATTTTTGGTGCCGCATTCATATTTGAGCTGTAGAAAAACAGAAAAATCTTCAGCACCACTCCTGGTAGTTTGTGCGGAATTCCAATCAACACGTTAGTTCATAAAAACTGCACTGTGTATAAAAGAGCAATTTTGGCTAACAATACATCCTACATATATTTAGTCGATATTTAGGAATGGGTGCTATCTACTATTTTATATTTAACAGAACATAAAATCAACCATGTTTTCAGAAATGTTTGGTTAATTGGACATTGATACGAAAACATAAACAATCAAGACTGTTTCGCGCTTTTCAGAAAAAGGACCATTGCTATGCCTGTATTCAACATGTTTTTTGAGCTTTCTTTGGACAGACGTCTTGCAGTTGAAAATAAGTGCAAAATTCCTACGAAAATCTTACAAAAATCCTCTTTTTCTCGAAAAATACATTTCATCTCGGTTTTTCAACAACCAATCAGAAAATCAATGATATTATCGTTTTTCTCATACGTTAGCCCTTTCTATGTGCTTTTCGCTGAAAAAAAAAGTTCCAACCTAACGTAGGTACTGGCGAGATTTCCACATGAGATTTTAAAATACTACTCTCCTTATCTGGAATCAGAAATATTTACTGCATACTTTACTTGCATATAACTTTCTTACAATGTTCAATGTTGACACTGCTGTTAGTTCGAATTATACTAGAATAAGCAAGATGTAATGAAGCGTTTGTGCTTCAATCGCACTACAGACTCATAGCGTTCTTCCCTGTTATTAATCTCAAATCAACAAACGTCTTTTTCCTATTTATGAACTCCGGCAACACTGTTAATCTATCTTGCAATACCGACGTCTCAAAATGATTTCAAGTATAAAAAGGCTACTGCAGCAATGCAAAACATGAAAAACAAATTTTTCTTACACACCTTGGCATGCAGACGCTAATTTGAGTGCATAACGTGCACATTTAGTGCATTCCTTCAATGGTTTCATTATTCTTGCCACTATTGAATAACAATCAATCCTTCACACTAAATATTGTAATTCTTGGGAAGTACCTGGTACGGGGTACATTTAAGACTATTTCGTATATCAATAATGAGTATTTAAATCGAATTTCATTAGAAAAATTAGTTAATGGAATATTTGGCATATGTTCTTAATTCGTAGAATAATTCAAATTTACGAGTTTTTTTCATTCAATATTCAAATGCAGTCATTGAGGAATCATAATGAAACATCATTCGAGAGTACAAAAACTATTTATAGAAAGGAAAAAACAAAATAAATATTTGGGAGAAACATATTTCTGTTCTTTTTGGCGAATAAAAGGCACTAAGAATATGTCTTGAACTCACACGAAATACCTTGGTAATAGAGTTACTTCATATCAGATGAAATGGAAATAAATACAGACAGTCATAAGTGGGTATCTTTCAAATTCCAACGTGATCATTAGAGTCACAATTTGGCAGGTCGACAATTTGAGTCATAATGTGCATATTGAGAGCATACCTCAAATGTTTCATAATTTTTTTCACTTGTAAATGGCAATCCTATTAAACTAAATATGTATTGTAATTCTTGGGTAGTAATGAATATGTCGTACATTCGTAATGGTAGGTAATAGTATTTCTATAATGACTATTTAAGTCGACTTATATTCGAAAAATAAATCATTTCAATATTTGGGCATATGTACTTCATTCGCGGAATGATTTGGATATCTAGTTTTTTTAATTCATGACTAAAACGCAGCCATCATGGAATTTCAATGAAATGAATTATTTGACAGTGTGATTGAAAAAATTGTTGTTGTTTGAGTGCATAACTGCATTTTGAGAGCATGTCTTCAATGGTTTGGTTTTTTTTTCATTTTTGTGTTATTGCCGTCTCGAATTTTTCATTAAAAATGTACGTCAAAACGGATTGTCACATATATATTCCTGAATTCATGTCGTTGCGTGGAAGTTGTCCAAACTTGTTTTGATCCAAACTGACAAACCAACAAACAAATTTAGTTAAGTAAAGTCTCGTAAAACCAATTGTAGTAGAAACAAACAAATATGTTCGTTTTATGATATATAGATATTCCTCCACCATACAATTCATTAGATTCTCCTTTTGTGAGGTAGATGCATAGGTACACAGGGACACATAATTAAATAAATTTTCGTGTTTTTCAGACTAAGTGGTATAGAATGGATCTTCATCAACAACTAAAAATGAATTTTTGGAATGAAACATTACCATCTCTTTATTTGCTCAATGAAATGCTACCAAAAAAAGTATGAACTGATTGAAATTAATAATTCAACTGCAGGAAAAAGTATATCAGATAAGCTACTTTCTGTGTACCATGATATTACGTACATCGCGAAAATCTTCATGGTCACGTAATGCTGATATCAATTTCATATCGTACTATTTCAGGAGTTAAAGAAAAAACTACAAGACATAATAATTTATTACACACTTCAGACAATTTTAAACTCAATCGAGAGATTTCAGTAAAAAAATAAATAAAAACACATGCAACTAGAGCTTTTTATCAAAAACTGTATAGGACTTCTTCAATCAATGAACTAGGAAAAATATGAAAATTTAGTATTTGCTTCTCAGGATAAATTCGATAGTTTTGTCTGGAGCAAATTTTCAATTCGTAATACAGATCCAAATTTAAACAAGAAATTGTTCTTGAAAAAAGTAATCAATTTATCTGTATTGAACTCATGTAAGGAGTTCGTTGCAAAGATACAGACAGGTACATGATACCATATTTGTATAATTTTTTTTTCTACTCAGAAAACTTTCATCCAGAAAACTTCATTATTTTTCAAGAATAATCTGCATTAAGTCTTGTAATCACGGATTAAAAATTCGCTCAGATCAAACCATTATTGATTTTTTAAACATAATATTGCATTTATCTTGGAAATGGTTATTTTTATGGGAAATGAACCAGTATACAAGTGAAAACAAAATCTGATTGCGACACAAAAAAATACGAAACAGTGATGATTTTCTGAAAGGGGCATAAATATGTTTGGAAAATTACTCTTTTATCCTTCCTGTACTGTGTAAAAAGCAATGAGTGTGAAGAACATAGTACTGAATTTCATTGGAAAGTTTTGAAAAGTATAGGAATTGATTTTCTTTCATTTTCAGCTTCAATATCCTCAGTTATCGTTAGAGAGCTGCCTATTTGATTTACTGGCAGGTAAAGAAACCATCTGCTGGGCATGAAATATCATTCGGTGTTGCCCCAAGTCGCCTGGATGTAGTTTTCGAATTTCTCCAGTTCAAGGTCAAGGAGGGGGTGCGTTAAAAAACCAGTCAGTTCGTGACTGATCCGGAAACCGTCTGCTGGTAGATATGGTCCTGGACATACTTTCTGTAAAGTTTGACCCGCGAACGAGAGTTATGCCCAAAAAACTGCGATATTCGAGTGTCGCCCATAACATGAGTGAGGTGACAGGTCCGGAAACCGCTCAGAACCTTTTGGGCTGTGTTAAGGCTTACTAGAGGTATGAGAAAATACTTCCAGCTATCGCGAGGCTGGTCAAGGACCATTTTGGCAGCACTTTGAAATAACCGAAAAATCGCTAAATGCTACATATTTTGTTATAAATAAAAAAATAAGCTATAAAAATGTCTGCTATTTTTTTGTATATTCCTATATGTGTAACGAACAAGAAAAATCAAAGAGCAGAAGTTTTTAGTCGAAGATGTTTTTTTATGTACAATAAAGGAACAACAGCTGTAGGCGCCAGATTTGAATTCGTCCATGAGGCATATACAGTCATTTTATAGACGAATTCAAATCTGGCGCCTAAAGCTGTTATTCGTTTTTGGTACATACAACATTTATTTTCGACTAAAAACTTCTGCTGTTGGGGTTTTCTTGTTCGTTACACATATAAGTATATACAAAAAAGCAGCAAGACATTTTCTTGCTATTTTTTTTATTTATAAAAAAAATATGTAGAATTGAGCGATTTTTCGGTAATTCCAAAGTGCTACCAAATTGGCCCTTGACCAGCTGCGCGTCTGCTGGAAGCATTTTCTCGTACCTCTAGTGAGCCTTAACATATCCCACAAGGTTCTGAGCGGTTTCCGGACCTGTGACCTCACTCATGTGACAGTCATAATGGGCGACACTCGAAAATCGCGGTTTTTTGGTCAACTCTGAATGTTGACCTCGTTCGCTGGTCAAACTTAGCAGAAGGTATGTCCAGGACCATATCTACCAGCAGACGGTTTCCGGATCAGTCACAAACTGACTGGTTTTCAAACGCCCCCCCTCCTCCTTGACCTTGATCTGGAGACATTCGAAAACTACATCCAGGTGACTTGAGACAACACCGAATGATAATTTAATGCTCAGCAGACGGTTTCTTTACCTGTCAGTAAATCATATATGCAGCTCTCTAACTATTATGATAAGTATATAAATCTAATGATAATGATTATATTCTCCTGAATAAATAAAAATTTGCTTCTCTGGTCAAACCCAATCGAAAGGAAAACATGTACACATATTATAAAAGACAATTTTTTGAGAAGATCTACCATGGATATCTCAGAAAATAAAGCAACAATGCGATTATACAAATACTGCAAGTTCTGTTGAAAGAGAAATATCTCTCAACGTAACATTGACATGTAAATTACTCATCCCCTTGCCTTCGATGATCCCTTGCAAATCTTATTCGGAAAATAATGTGACACTGAATAAGATTATCGAAATAGCATTGACTGTTTTCCAACCTATAGCTTGTTGAATTTTAAAAATTAATAATGCAGAGAAACGGGTGATTTGACTTTAGGCAATTTGATATTTCGATAATATATTGAGGTTATTCAAAATAAAAAATATAAGTATAGGAAATAAAATAAATACCGCGAGTATTTTTCGTGTACCTGTTGATAAATAGTGAACACATCTGACAAAAATGTTATTATCATTTTCATCTATCTCCAACCTTTTTCGTGTAATAAATAATACAATGAACTAGTGGAATTTCAAAGATTCAATAGGCTGAAACTCGTGAACCAACGATTTTGATAATGTTATTCTATGTCAAATTATATTTCTAATGGGTTCTCACAAGTTTGATCATTCCGTTGAAGATGTCCAAAGGTAATTAATGTTGGTGAGTGGTTAGTGATGTTTTATTCTAAGATACTTTCCACTATCAACAGAATTTGAGTTATTTTTCTAAATTTTTATTTCGGGTTCATTTTATGAGATATCCAGGGTGGATCTTTTTAAAAAATTATCTCTGTAAATATCCGGTAACCAACGAGATGAAGTCGTTATTCTGATAATATATAATTGTAATATCCCCCATTTCAAATATAAATCTTCCAGAGAATAAAAAGAAAAAATTCAATGGAAATACACTACGTGGACTCTGCATGTTTTTAACCGTGATACAATGTATACACAACTGTTTACTCGACATAGAGAGAAGAAATTGCAGGAATTTTTCTATCTCTCCTGAATTGATTCTTCTTTTTTTTTCTTGATGCAATGTTGGATGTGACTTATTACCATATTTGGTGTTCTATGGTGAAGTTCTTTGTACTTTTTCAGCACTATCGAAAGCTTTTCTTTGTCCGGGTATATTCCCTTCTCCACCTCCTCTCCGAATTCCTTTCTGCAAATTTTTTTTTCTGGAGTGGTCCAGATCTTTCGGGATGACGCTAGAATGTAAAATTCGAAATCAGTTTTTCAGAAGTGACGGAATGATAATATGTTGTAGGCTGTAAGATACTGTAAAAGCAATAGATAAAATACTGTTGATTACTGAAAGGAAAAGGAATGGGGGATGGTCAAATAAGGCTGAGAGAAAGAGGTGAAACAGAAAAAAAATTAAGATATGAGTGAGAAAGAGATGACAAAGTGAAATAGACTTCAAAATGAAAAATGGATCTTACGAGTAGGTTGGACTTTCTTCTTTATTTCGTGTAATATCCACGCCTTGAGTTGCCTCGGTGTCCTCTGCTTCAGGGCCTCGACTTCTTTTATAGCCGATTGGCACATACGCGTTGGAGGTGGATTTCCGTTTTGAATTTCTGAATTGAAATAATTTCGTGCAGCACATCTTTCTTCTGTCGTCCAAGATTTTCTTGGAACATATCCGAGATACATGTCTGTAATAGTTGAAAAATGCAACTGACATTGGGAATGTAGGTATAATAATCAGATAATATTGCACAATTGCTAAAAAATATTCTGGGACTAGGAAGTGTTTTCAAAAAAGTTATTGGTGAGCAAAAACCTAGTTACCAGTTCGATTCAGACTGACGTAAAAAATTAAACCTACCGCCTAATTTTTTTTACTCCATCTCAATTATTTATGCATGTTATGTAAAAAATTGAGGTGCAAGTACAAGTAACACACTCAGTGAAATAGATTTTTTTTCATAATATTTTTAAAATTAGAGGCTGTTGTTATTTATGTAATTTTTTTCAAAGTAATTGTTCTAATATAAATTATTATATATAATACTTTTAATAATGATGCTGTCATTTTGCTTTAAAATAATAAGATTGCATTACGAGGTCATATATGAATAAAGGCAATAAAAAACTATTTTTAAACGAAAATCGAGTAATAATAGTTTTTTTAGAATTTGAACGTGGGAAGCTGAATACACTTGTTAATAACAAAGTAATGGAGATTTTGTATAAGGTGTTTATATTTATTATTAATGCAATGCGTTTTCTTAGGTCACCCGTTATTATCATTTCAGTATATATTTATTCACAATGAGTGTGTTTTCGTTCTTCAATAAAAATTTGATTGAATTATATTTTCCTTTATAATAAAAGAGCTTTAGTTTACTTCACTTATTTTTATTTAACATTGAATTCAAATTTTCGATAACTTTCATAGTTTTCGAGATATCGAAAAAAAACTGGGAAACTTTTCAAAATAAATTCTTTTTTTCATAACCTTTGTAATTGTTAAGCAACAGGTTGAATTTTCTCACAAAATTTTCTAGAAGTCATTGCGAATCAAATGAGCCAATATTTTTTCGATTTCAATAAAATGACTAGAATAAACTGAAAGAAGTGGACACAGTTATTGCGGAAACGAATATACTGAGATGCTGAAAATTTACAGTTTTCTGAATCATTACACCCATTCTAATGAATCTTACCTACAAGTTTCTTTCTTTTCCCTTTTACACTCTCGTTTTCATCCATTATGGAATCCTCTAATTCTGAGTGTGGCAAATATTCCTCCTCGTCATCTGGAACTAGGTTTTTTAATGACTTTTTACGTTGATTATTGGAATTGATATCTTGACCATCAGGAGTGTTATTTGATTCTATTATATCATTGGGATTGATATATTGGTCATCAGGAGTATTACTTGATTTCGGTGAATCATTGTAATTGAAAACTTGGCCATCAGGAGTGATACTTGATATCGGTGTATTGAAGGATGATGCTGATGCTGATTCACCAGTTTCATTTTGAGCTGATGAATTTGCCGAAAAACTCGGGGTACCATATTCATTTCCTGATACGAAATCCAATACTTTAGGCATAATGAAAAGGTCTTTTTCCAAGTCTGGCTGCCTATATATGTTTTTGTGAATTTTTTCAGAATGGCCTATAAAGTTCATGATGTGTTCTCGGTCTTCCGGTTGAAGTTTCATTTTAGTAGATTTGGTTGCCAGATTCTTTCTCAAATTTGTAGCATAAAAACGATCAGGATGATCGAGGCCTGCCTCGGATGCATATTTCTTCAACAGAATTCCAGCACTCAAAAATTTGAATGGTTTGTTTCCCGGAAGGCCAAAAACAAAGGGATTTTCTAGATCGATGATAAAATTAGATCGAAGATCCAACAAAAACTTTATTATTTTAATTTCGACATTATGTAATACTATCGAAACATTTCGTCCGAGTTTTCCTCTAATACAGCATCTCGTTATTTTAGATTCGGGTACGTCAGACCGCGATGTGTTTTCGAAATCAGAAATTAGCAGTCTTTCTATTTCTCCCGGCCTTTTTCCGTTATAAACCATCAGCACCACTAGCGTATACCCGGCAAGATTCTTCCACAATTCGAAAGAATTATCACGCTGCAGAAGATTATAATAATGTGTTCTCTTTTTTTTAAATAACTGAAAAACTTCAACACATCTGTCTCAGATGGAAGTACAATTTGTTTTCTCCTTCTTATAGCCATCTGGTTTTCGATGGCTGTTTTATTTATGTCGGTAGTTAGTTCAGTTCTTAATAATTTCAAAAAGTTTTCAACTTCCTGCCTTTTTGACTCATCTCCCTTTTTAATGCAGTCAGTTTCGAGGATGGAAGAACAAAACTTTAATAGTGTTCCCAAAGTTGATGCTGTGCTTGGAGCCCCAAATTCTCCCAGATCTGAATTGAACTTTGCGACAGCTTTAATTGAATCGACCACCATATCATAATTTCTAGTAGTGAAGCAAGATGCAAAATCGGATATATCTTCAGAACGTTGTCTCATTTGAATGAGAAACCTACCGATGTATCTGAGATTGGCCCGTATCATTTTATAATGATGGGAGGCCCGATATTTTGCCACTAATTTGTTTCCATAGAGAATAGCTAGGTAATCATTCCGGATGGTTTTTATGCTTTCGTCATTATTCATTACTGGAAAAATGTGTTCTTTCAATATTTGATCCGCTAAGGGATGTAAGGAAAGGGTTACTTTTTTACTTTTCGTGTAGGTATCTCTTCTATTGCTTATAGTACCCGCTTTACACCTTCGATAATGTCGTCTAAGTGAGACTTTGGATATTCTCGATAAACACGAGGGACAATCTGAATATTCCGAAGGTTCGTTTTTGTGTAATGGCCTTCTAGCCACTATTTGATGTTCTGTTTGGGTGTGGTTGTACTTATAATTTCCCCTACTCCTTATATTATCAATTAATATTTTTCTCTCGATCGAGTGTTTACTCAAAGTAACCATTTTTTTTACTTCATCCTCTGCTTTATGAACCCCTGTGAGGTGCCTCGCAAACCCCTTCACCAGTTTGTCACAAAACATGCAGTAATATTGTTTCTGAGGATATTTTCTTTTTGAAGATTCTCCATCTCCAACATTTGAGTTTTGTTTGGGTTTTATAATGTGCTGAGAAATTATTGATATTTTTTTTTTGGAGGCATTTTCATTCGACGAAATTCCTGAAAAATCGTGAATATAATAATTCGATATTAAGATATCAATAAAAAAATCGATAAACTTCAACAATCAAACCACATTACTGTGAAGTCACAATAAGATTTTTAATTACCTCCGTAAATCAATTAAAATTCCCTCTGCAATTTCTCCAATCCGATGTCTGCCCATCGATTGAAGATCCTTTACGGGGCCCGAATGATTAAAAAGGATGAATTTATTTATTTATACTCTATATCACGTCCAACCATTTTTCTATTTCAAATATTCAATTCCGTATATTCACCAAACCCGTTAGTACTTCTATAATCTATTTATTTGACTCCACAATAGTCATATGAAGTGTTCACTTTCAATGTCTATATTATTTTTATGATGAGTTATTTTCTTGAATGATTTTTTTTTTAAATTATTCAGAGCAAGTCAGGACGAGCTTGATCGATCGATACCTCTGTCTATTTCTGGGATTTTGAGATGAAATTTGAGATTTCAAATAGTCCGGATTCATCTAAAATATTTTTGTTGAATCTCCATTTCCAGTTAAAGCCGAAGTTGCTATGAACTTTCTCATTTCAAATGAGATGCCGATTTTTTTTTAAATCCTCATGAGATTATATGATTACTTTGTGAATAATATTTCATTTCTAAAATGTACTGTTTTCGAGAAAAAAAAGATTTTCTGATTTTCTAGACAGTTGAAGCCTCTAAGAATTATAGCTCTCATGCATACAACACAAACTTCACCAAGGTATTGTTGAAGAAAGTATGAAGAGTAAACGCTATCAGAAATATTTCTAGAAAACACGCACAGGGTGCTTCAAAAAGTTTATCAAAATATGACTTGTCGAAACAACAATATTTCAGTTTTTTCAAATGGGATGATCATTTTTTCTTGTCGTAATCGAAAATAGCAATAAATGATAATGTGAGAATGTATAAACTACCCTAAACCAGATTTAAACCGTAATTAAGATATTCATGTATTAATTATAACAATTACGGTATAGGAGTATCCCTTGTACATTTAAAGCGAATGGAAAAGTAAAAAGGTGTTTGCTCAACGAAGATACTCTGGATTGAAGATGGTACTCCAAGATGGTTGGCAATTCAAATGTTACTTTGCAATTAAAAATGATGCAGTGGTCACTGTTGAGAACTTCCTCTGGCCGACAACAGAAATAAGTGGTATCCGCATGATAGTGCTCCTATATACATAATTTTCATTTTGTGAATGATTTTCTGGAAACGACTATCGGTGATCAGTGAATTGTCAATACTGGCCCATACCGTTGGCCACCACCTGCTCCTGACATGAAACCATTGGATTTCTCACCTGGAGAAACGTTGAAAGTTTTGTTCATGCTGATCCACTAACAACAAAGAATGACTGCCAACAGAGGGTGAGTGATGGTTTCCAATAAATAACCGCCGCTCAACTCAGAAGTGCGATAAACAAAAATGTGAAAAAGTGAATTTGAACTGCCTTGAGGCCAACAGAAGCTTCTATATATTTTGTAAAACAGTTTTTGAACAAACTGAAATATTGATGTTTAGAGATGTCATATTTTGATATGATTTTTGAAACAGTCTAGAAAATTTAAAAAAAAATCTCTAAAACCGTACATTTTAAATATTATTCACAAAGTAATCATATAATATCGTGAGGATAAAAAAATGGGTATCCCATTTGAATAAAAAAGTTCATGGCAACTTCCAGTATAATCGAACATGTGAATTCAACGAAAATATTTTAGATGAATCGAGATTATCATGAAAACTCAAGATACCAAATTTCATTTCAACATTCCAGAAATCAACAGAGATATCAATCGATCATGCTCGTTATGAATTGCCCTGTACTCATTTCAAAGTCTCAGATACTTCTTTCTTTCACAGAGTGGTCCATTCAAAAAAGTTGCGATAAATAATTCTCAAGAGAACATTATTTTCCGGAAACACTGAAGGCGTCGACTCTGATAGGAATAGTTAATACGTTCACCAAAACTGCACTACAATATCTTCGTATTCTTGATCTGACTACAAATTGTTAACATCCCGAAATTTCGTAAATTTCTTATTCCATAACAGGCAGTAGCATGTACAATTTCCATGAACCTATTCCATTCCCATTACCTTCCATAGGAAAAATCACAACGGAGGTAATTTCAATTAATATATTGAATTTGGGGTTGCTAGGAGGTTGATTACATATAATAGATATGGTCGTGTTCATCACAATATTCATCTCTTTCAGATTTAGTCGATATATTTCAGATTTTTCTAAAAAAAATGCCTGCGAGATACCTGGACTTAGTATGTTTCATTCAACAATACTTATTATTTTAATTTTCTAACATTTCATAATTGAATGAGATTTTAGATATGACATCGCAATAATTGAAGGGTCCTCATCACAGTAAAGTATTAGTGAATTTCTTTTGCAAGTATTGATTGAATACTCACTTTCGCCATTTTTTTCCTCGAGTGACATGTTCTTCCCCAAAGTCGAAAGAGAAAACTCTATGGGGTCAATGACTTCATCATACCTGCTTATACTATCTGAAACGTGAATATATTTTACTTAAATATAATATATAAAGAATAATATGAATGTTCACCAGAAATTTCTCTTTCTCCAGTTTCTGTACCTTCAAGGCAAGATATTAATTCCATTGAATCTAGAAAAAAAACATTAAAAAAAAACGTTAATCGACAGTATCATACTGGGTATCTCAGAAAACGTTGAATAAATTTTATCTATAGCAGAATTTGCATCAAAATTCCATAAACAAAAATTAAAGATATGATAATTTTCGCCCCTCCGCATTTGGACATCCTGGCTTCATATACACTCACAATGTTCTAGTATCAATTATAAATAAAAAATGAACATCTAAATTTCAAACTGAACAATAAATTTCACTAAGTATTGGGTTTCATTTCTGTAGGTATGAAAGTGAGCAAATATTTGAAGTTCCATATGAATAATAGAAAATTAATCAGAAATTTGAATGAGTTGTGTCAATAGTTACCATTGGTATATTTATTTCTCAGACACCTTGTATACTTGAAATCTTTGGCTGAATTTATCACAATTTCATGAATTGAAGTTTCGGTGAGTTCAACACAGAACCATTATGGGAACAGCAATTACTGCTAAGTATATACTCACTTCCACCGGTTTTTTCCTGCAGTGGTGACATCTTGTTTATTTCTATCGCCGAAATGGCAAATTCCAATGATTCGCTGGTTACATCATTCATATTTTGGTTATCTGAAATCGGGTGAATTAATTGTATATTGCATCAAAGAATATGCATTGAATGTTTTACCTCCAACTTCTTCCTCTTCCAATTCTGTACCTTCCAAATTGGAGAAAGATTCTTCATTTGAAACTTCTACAAATAAACGAACATTTATCAATAGTGCTATAGGCCGAGATATTATATATCTGGATATTCAGACAAGTTTTCGCGGCCCTGTAACTTCCTTAATTGAAAGAATAACCATAACTTACCTCTTACAGTTTTTGAGTGAGTTATTGAAAACAAGCGAATGAATGAAAGTGAATTTTCTGCTTGTTACTCTGCACGAGTGTGAGGAAAATGTACAGTCATGAAAAAACGTTATTGTTTACTTACATGTCAACTTTTTTTTAAAAATGAATTGTCATAATTTTTATTGAAAATTATGATAGAGGATGTCTTTCTAAGTTCAACCATATAAAACATTATACATTTTCATCATAATCACGCCGATTAATCCGTGGGTTAAATGGCCTGCTATGCCACCAGCAGCCACCTCACTTGACTTTTCTCTCTTGTCCTATCTCAAAGAATGGGGTTATGTTAGAGCCCTTGCAGATATCGAAGACCTCAAGAACAGAATACGCATTGAGTGTCAGACGTTGAACAGAGTCAGTCTCCGAAGGGAATAAGCTAGTTGGTATAACAGGGAACAGTTCTGTTTAAAAAAAATGGACGTCATTTCGAACATCTGATCGACTGTCTTCGTTTGTTTTTCATCAATTTAAATAGAAATTGTTGGTGTTCCATTTTTGTAAAAAAATCAAGCATAAAGAAAATTCACTTCAGTTTCAGAAAAAAAAATTATTTTCTCTTCCTAATTATGAAGGAAATGTTAAGTATTTGACACGTGACAAAATGTGGATAATTGTAATGAGTCATTAATTGCTTGAAACAAACCATTAAAAACTGTATACGGTGTTTCAGCATTTTCTTGATATAGGTAAGAAAGATGCAGGGCCGCGAATACCTGGCTGAATCACCCGGTATACAATTGATGCCACATGGAACTGAAACATCCTCGTTTCTTTCGTAACTATTCATGTAGAATGAAACTTTCAAGATTGGTGGAAAAGCACCGACTCACTCCGTGATAAGCAAAATAGGCTCAACGTTCTTTCATATTCGTGATCAGGATCACCAATTCATAACTGATACATCTCTTTCTTGAAAATGTTTCAGTCCTGAAAAATCTAAATTTGTCTCTCTACCCATGGAAACACCCTCGTATCTTTCATAATTACCTCTGTAGAATGATGAAACTCCCAAGACTGATAAAATGCCACTTACTAAATCATTCTATCTCGATAATCACCAGAGATACGAGGTTTCGTCAGTGAGGAAGTGAGACAAATTCGAATTTTTCAGGAATTGTATTTTCTCAGAAAAAAATGTGCTGTAATGGTAAGTTGGGCATGCTAACAAATTTGAATGAATTTTTAGCCTATTAGGACCCCTAATATGGAATTCCGGTAAAATGGGTAGTTCCAGGGTTTATTCGAAATTTTTATTCAGATATTCATTATAGTCGACGTCCTGATTTGCAGAAAGGAATTTATTTTTGAAAAGGATTTATTTTCAAAAACATATATACCGGTTGAGTCTGAGAGATGTCGCACCCTTATTTTTGAGAGAAATAACCCGATTAAGAACACGAAAATTCAGGGGCTATTGGAGAACTAAAATGTGATAGTAGGAGATAAAAACGAATTCTTTGACACTTCAGATTGCACCGGAAATGGTCCTAGCTTTAGTTTGTCATATGGAACACATTGTATTTAAATCTGAAGCAAATTCTGAACATAATGAACTAGTTTTTTTTTATTTATTTTTTGTTGTTTTTATATTTCATCATATATATTTTTTTATTGATGATGAGTTTTCACATGTGAAACGTTACTTCCCGGTGTCATTGTCTATGGAAATTAAATTAGCTCTTTGAATACAATAAGTTGCCACCAGCCGGTGCTTAAATGTGGCAAAATCACTTTTTTGAGTCATAGCATTCAAAATATTGAATGTCTGTCAATTATTTTATCACTATTATAAAAATGTACCAAAAAATAGTATGGCCGCTGGACTAACAAAAGAATGTAATGAAATTTGAAAATTTCTATCATTTGGATCGTGATTAGTCCAGAGGCCACGCTGCTTGTTGGTACATTATTTATAATACCTAGTGATGACTCTGTAAATAATTGACAGATTCTCAAAATATCAGTATCATTCGAATCATCTCTCTCAAAACTCTCTGTCATACAGGATCCACCATTGAGATGTCATTAAAAACAAATTAGATGACTCAAAAATGTGATTTTGCTATATTCAAGCCCCGGCTGGTCGCAAAATATTGTAATCAAAATGTAATCGAATTTCATTTCCATGGATAATACTGCATCGGAAGGAACGTTTTACGTGAGAAAAATCATCATGAGTTAATAATATATCTGATGAAATTACAAAAAAAAATAAACAAAAAAATAAATAATAATCTAGCTCATTAAGTTCACATTGTGCTCTAGATTTAAAAAATGTGAATATTCACGCGTTTGTTAAACTATAGCCCCCTAAAGTTTTGTGCTTTGAATCGGATTGTTAAAAATAGGGGTATGTCACCTCTCAGACTCGTTCTGTACTGTGACGGGTATATTTATAAAAAAATAATTGAAGAAAATCACTGCATTATCTCAAACCCAGAATACATCTAACAAAAATATTTTTTCCCAACCACGTACAATTGAAAAAAAATCTATAACTATTATACTATAACTTCATTCTGCAAATGAAAGAATTCTATTTCATACAGAAGTAAATTCTGCTACTTTGCCCCAATTTTGCCGATGTTGTATCTCTAACCGATTCTAATATTCCTGTAGTGGGACGCTAATTACTAACAGCATCTATAATCATTGCTTCAGATTACACAAGTGGAAATACAACTATCAGATATCATTTATCCTGATTTTTTATGAAATTTTCTGCGAAAACTTGAGTGTTTTGTCTATGACGTCTCTTTTCATTATGACATCCGACCAAGTCACAGCTTTTTACGTCTAAAAGTTCATTGATTTTTTTTTATTAAAACCTATATGACATTCTATAGTTGAATAATACATATTTTGACCTTTAAAATGGAAATATGCAATAACATATTTATGTTCCATTTGGACAACAAAGGAAATTTCCGGCAAAACCGGAATACCACTTATACATCGTCGGTATAATCTATCCATGCATAAATGTAGGAGATATAAGATTAACACTCTTCCCACTGTCACCCGATATATCGAAGGCAACTCATGAAAATGTATATTAAATGACAAAAATCCTCAAGAATTTCAAACTGCTCAATATTATTCAGGGTTGCTTACCATTTGTCCCATCATTTTTCAAACTATTTTCGAGAAAAGGAATACAACAGCCCATTTCCTCCAACGTTCTTTCTTTGGAAATTTGGTCTATTATGGAAGTATCTCTTTCAACTGAAATGTAGAAATATTTTTAAGTTGATTTGAAATAAACATAAAGAAAATAAATTTTATACAAATACGATAATATTTTTACTTGTGTGACTGACTTATATAATTACGTGAGTAACAGCTTCAAAAGTTTTCCGCGCATGAACTTGTATCTATTTTGTTTTCTAATTTGGATATCGCGGAAGTTTTTGAATGTGTTACAGAGTAACCAGTCATACAACTAAATGAATTATTGTCCCTCTTCAGTACAATTGAATGAAAGCTTGTCTCCGAGTTTTTTTTAATATTCATTCATTTATGTCAATTATTCATCAAATCTGTCCTCTTGAATTATCAACTTTGGACAAAAATACTAACAAAACTCATCCGTCATCTTGAATTTTAACTAATTAATCATTATTTCCGACCCCAACATCCTAGGATAACAAATATAAAAATAATTGAACCATTAATTAAAAAACTTGTCTGCCATTTTAGAGCCGCTATCTTGTTATTTTGTGAAACTGTCATAATGCATTGTCACCCGATTACCAATTCTGAACTTTTTCATTGAAAAATATGTTTTATTGTCGGGCGTTGAAGTGGCACCATTATTTTAAATTTCAAAATTTCGATGAAAAATCATAATCCACTATCCTAAATATTCCAAAAATATTGTTGTGTTGCACGAACTATTATAACATTTGATGACAGTTCGTGATAGTCGTGATAGGTAACTTAGGTAACTTTGAATCTGCCCCCCCAGTCAAATCGAACTGACATGGAAATTGAAAAATATGTATATCGAGACGGTGACATAGAGATTCAGATAATTATACCGACTGAGAATAACTGGAAAATTATTGAATACCTTTATATTAAACGTAAAATGATTTTTTAGATCGATTGTTTTCATACAGCAGATAATACCTACGCTCGACAGTTTTTGTTTTATTAGCATTTCAGAAAAACTATACCTACCATAACCAGAATACTACATAACACTACTAGCAATGTAACTAACCTGTTTCATATTGTTTTTTCCTATGCAACAGCTTCTTCTTATTTTTATTTTCCATAAGAATAGTCGCTAAATAAAAGCACCTATTTTTTCTCCACAAGACGGACACTTCATTTCCCTTGCGATTTTTAACTTCATTGATGGGTGCAACATGATACACCCCATCCGAAAACTTCACTAACACATACACAATATTTTCTTGGAGCTGATGAGAGAAAAAATCGAGTTGAAATTAATTATTTCAATATAAATTATGCATTTACTTACTTTTCTGAAAACAAAATACGTATCGTGTACCACATGAACTGATCAACAGAGAAGAACAGAAACAATAAGCATTACAAAATACTGCAAATATCTATTTTCGATCTCAATCATTCTGCAGCAGGTGAAAATAAATATAAATACTGTTCCTGGAAACAGCCGCGAACCAAAGACGGTTATTCATACAAAAAATTGGAGGGAAATGAGCTTCTTTGAAGTCGTGCCTAGTCTCCAATCTTTCTGTAGGGACTGGAAATAAATATATAACAGATAAAATGAAAGAAATGAACCTTTTCGATTGTCTTGTTCACGGGGCTGGATATTATGTTCCGAATGGTGAAGATAGTTATTTACTCGAATCGGAGTTTTAACGTCGTTTTAGTCTTCCTTTTCAATAAAATTGTTCAGATAGGTACATGAAAATATAGCTGAATATTCCATTAATTCACAGACGTAAAAATTCTATAGCAAAATACCCCCAGCTTTTCATGTGAAATTGAGAGATCGTCGTATTTTCTTAAAGAGAACAGTCAATAACTACGTGTCAGTGAAAAGTAACTACGTATTTCTTAGAAAAGACCGCAATTTCATAAAATTTGGCATGTTCCTCTACACATTTCAAATAGATTACACTACATAAAATTTGTATGGTGTCAATCGAATTGTACGTCCACAGTTCACCCCTACTACGTATCGAGTTAAATTTTGAAGACGAATACTATTTTCCCCTTTACCACACAAGTATTTGCACTCCTAGATGCGAATTTCGATAACCAATTTATCTTCATCAATAGGAACACTAAACTAACAGTGAATAACCGCACCAGTTTTACTCATATCAAATAATTAATTACAATAAGTTAATATTAAAATGGGACGTGAATGTGATCATACCTGTAATCAAATATGTGTGGCGAGGTATGATTTCACTCACCCATACCGATAAATAATATGTAACGCCTGATTATCGTTGTCCGCGACAATATCCAGATCGCCGACAGCCTCATTTCACAGAAACGAGTAACCACGACCACCAGAGGATAGAAGCAGATATTTCGCTAAGGACGTCGTAAATTGTTTAATATTCAAGAAGCAATCAAATATTTGATTTATTTAAATTACCCAATATTATCAGATTTGTATTAAATAGGCAATAAACTCGGTTATGTTATTAGTTTGTATTTTACTTTATCGAATTTGGCACAAGTATTAAAGAAGACCTGAAACCTGGACGTACTCAACTGCGCTGAACTGATCCCGCAGACAATAACGTCACAAATTGGCGCCCGAGCTTTGGGATTATAGTTTTCCGCCTTTGCCATATTCGATATAGTGGAATTGACCAATATGACTGAGTTTCGCCTGAAAGACATGTATAAGTTTCGTAAGGAAGAGTTACAAGAACGACTTCAAGCAGTAGGAATTGATGCTGAAGGAACTGTTGAAGAGCTACGAGAACGAATGAGAATTCATATGAGGCAACCCCTCGACGAAAACCAGGAGCAACGCCAAGAAGACCGTGAAGCAGAGGGACACTTTGAGCTATTCTCAAGGGAAACGCGTCTATCGCCGAACCCTCAAATAGAAATAACAAATCGTGGAGCTATCCCACGAACATCGAATACTCAAGTAAACAATGAAAGAATTCCCGAAGGGTTCCGGGAATTGAATGAAACCGCACGATTTCGACATCCAGAGAGAGATATATTAGAAGATGAGGGAGCTGTAGAAAATGGGGCATCATTGGCAAATCACCGTTTCTCAACAGACAGGGGTGCGTTCCGACATTTCCAGAAGGAGCAAAAAAAAATGCCCGAAATGTATATACGACATCACTCATCTTTTCCCCTCCGTCCAACTTTTCCAATAAATGACGCAGGGGCCGGACCGGATTTGAATACATCAGCAGAAGAACCGATTTTTAAGGTGTTGGATCGGGTCCGAAAATGGAATGTCCATTTCGATGGAAAGAAAGACCCTGTTGGTTTCCTAGAGAGGATAAATGAACTACAAGAAGCATATTGTCTGACAGACGCTCAGTTATTAAAAGCGCTACCCGAACTACTACGGGATAAGGCGTTACTCTGGTATCGAAATAATAAGACGAGATGGCACACCTGGAGAGATTTTGTTACAAGTTTCTGCCGGTTTTTCGCTTCGTCAGAATACCGAATTCGCATGGAAGAAGCCCGGAAGAGAACCCAAGGATTGAATGAACCGATTAAAGATTTTATAACGGCGATCCAAACGATATTTCGTAGAATTGGAAACGGTAGGCACGAATTAGAATTGGAAAGGATATATCAAAATTTACGCCCAGAATATAAATATTTCGTAAAAAGGAGAGATTTTCAAACCGTGGACGAGTTAATAGAATTAGGGGAGGAGTACGAGGTGTTGACCAAGGAGGAGCACAATTATCGCCCTCCCCCTAATTTATCTCAATCATACGTCCCCGAGACAGCCTATTTACCGCGCCCGGGTACCCGAGAACATCAGAGACAACGGCCTGTTGAAAACAGGCAAGGATACGGGAGAGAACGGACTCCATTCGCTTGGAGGGAGCCACAACGGAGCGGAACAGGAACGCCAAGAGAGATCCGGAGTTCTCAGCAGCCACCGCCTCCGGAGACCAATGACAGCCGAGCCGAGCGCCCCGATGCTGTCTGCTGGAATTGTGGAGACCGAGGTCATACGCGTTTCAGATGTCGGAATCCTCCCAGAAAATTTTGCTCAGTATGCGGTAGGCAAGGTCTTCTGTCTAGAGAGTGTTGTCGTCAGCCGAACCAAAACCGTCAACAAGAGCAGCCTGGCACTTCAGCCGAGCTATCTTGTATCACCGTGCCTCTGAAAAAAAAACCAGGTGACAGCAGATTGCGTCTAACCGTGGTAGTAAACGATACTCCTTTGGAGGCTCTACTCGATACTGGGGCAGAGTTGTCATTTCTAGGCGATAGCACGGTACAGTTAGGTAAGAGATTGGGATGGAAACCCATGACACCGGAAATAAATTTAGCGAAACTGGCAAACGGTACGGAGGTAAATATCACCACCGCATGGATGATCCCCGGAAGAATAGAAGAATATGAATTCAGTGAAAAATTCCTGCATATGCCTGGTATGAAAGTACCGCTCATCATTGGTATGGAATTGTTAAGAAAGTGGAGAGCTTTTATAGATATTTCAGCATCAAAGATAACTCTAGGATATCGTGCAAGGGGGTCTCTCGAACCAGTAGCCGCCGCCGTTCAATCGATGAGCCAAGTAGGCGAAGAAGAAGATTTTAGAGAATTTTTGAATAAGGAACTCCAGAAATTCCGACGTCCCCGTGAAGTGACCCATTTAACCGAGCATAGGATCAGGTTGAAAAATCCAACACCAATCAAACAGAGGTATCGGCCCCGAAACCCCGCCATGCAAACGGTCATTGATCGAGAAGTTGAGAAGATGTTGGCAGAAGGAGTGATAGAAGTTTCTGACAGTCCATGGAGTAGTCCGGTAGTAATCGTACGGAAAAAGGATGGCAGATATCGGTTTTGTGTCGACTTCAGGAAAATCAACGAAATTTCGGAGAAGGATGCTTACCCTCTTCCTCAAATCAACGCGATACTAGATCAGTTAAGGGAAGCACGATTCATATCCACTCTAGATCTCAAGGATGGATACTGGCAGATACCGTTGGCTCAGGAAAGTAAGGCAATAACGGCATTTACCGTTCCTGGAAAAGGTCTGTTCCAATTCACGGTTCTTCCGTTCGGGCTACATGCAGCTTGCAGCACTTTTCAACGTCTTTTGGAAAGGGTCATAGGTCCCGAACTAACTTTTGCTTTCGCTTACCTTGATGACATCATCGTGGTAAGTCGGACCCTCAAGGAACATCAAGAACACTTGGGAGTTGTTTTCAATCGTCTGCAGGCGGCCAATCTGTTAATAAATCCAGAAAAATGCCATTTCTGCAAACAAGAACTGATTTATTTAGGGCATTTGGTCTGTCCGGAAGGAATTAAAACCGATCCGGCGAAAGTCAAGGCCATAGTCGATATACCGCCCCCACGGAATTTGAAAACGCTGAGAGGCTTTTTGGGGGTAACATCATGGTACAGAAGGTTTATAGAGGATTATGCGCGTATAGCAGCACCTCTAAATCAGCTTCTGAAGAAGAGAGAAAAATGGAAATGGACGGAAAGACAAGAGGAGGCATTCCAGTCATTAAAATCGGCTCTCACCAGGGCCCCCGTCCTAGTAAGTCCTGACTTCACGAAAACGTTCTACCTTCAGACAGATGCTTCAGACGTGGGGCTCGGGGGAGCGTTAATACAAAAAATAGATGGTAATGATCGCGTAATAGCCTACGCGAGCAGGACACTCAACGAAGTCGAGCGGAAATATTCTGCGACAGAAAAGGAATGTGCAGCAATTGTATTCGGAATTCGCAAAATGAGACCATATTTGGAGGGATACCATTTTGTGGTCATAACGGACCATCAAAGTCTTCGGTGGATTAACTCCATTGACTCTCCTACGGGGCGGATAGCCCGATGGGCTCTGGAGTTACAACAATACGATTATGAGGTCCAGTATCGAAAGGGAGTCCTGAATAAAGTAGCCAATGCACTTTCTAGGCAACCCCTGCCCGAAAAACCCCACGGAGAAGAAATCGAAATCATGATAATTGAGGGGGCAGCGGAATGTGAGTGGTACAGCCGACTAATAAAGGAAGTCCAGGAGAATCCTGAGAGTCATCCTGATTTTTGCGTAATCGAGGATCAGCTTTACCATCATGGCTGGGATCAAAACTCCATAAATGAGAACGAGTTCATCAATCAGTGGAAGTTATGCGTACCAAATCCAATGAGGAAATTAATTATACAGGAAAATCATGACGCTCCTATAGCCGGTCATTTAGGGGTATGTAAGACCATAACCAGGATCACTCGGAAGTACCACTGGCCGAGAATGGTTAAAGAAATCACCCAGTGCGTTCGGAGTTGCCCCAGCTGCCAATTGTTCAAACCGGAACAACGACAATTACCCGGAAAAATGCAACCAGCGGTTTATCGGGGACCTTGGGATACAGTCGCCGTGGACATAGTAGGGCCTTTACCTCGATCAAAAAAGGGAAATGTTTACCTAATAGTATTTCTGGATCGTTTTACCAAGTGGGTAGAATGTAAACCCGTTCGTTCCGTCACGGCGAAGGTAATAGCTGAGGCGATGAACGAGAAAATTTTTACTCGTTTCGGACGCCCCCGGGTAGTCATATCAGATAACGGGAGGCAATTTGTTAGCCAAGAATTCAGGAAGCTACTAAACGCATATAGTGTCCGCCAGCAATTAACGCCGCCATACTCTCCTCAGTGCAACCCTGTTGAAAGAACGAATAGGGTTTTGAAAACGATGATCGCCCAATACACCGACAGCGACCAGCAGCGTTGGGACCGTTGGTTACCGGAATTACAATTCGCAATAAACACGGCGGTGCAAGAGTCCACTGGATATAGTCCAGCAATGCTAAATTTCGGGAGAGAGTTAGTACCGCCAGGGCCATTTTTACACGAGGAAATCCCGACGATCGAACAAGAATTAAACCCGTACATCGAACGTCTTAGGAAATTAACCGATTTGCACGAGTTGGCTAAGGGAAACCTGTCCCAAGCATCGTACGAGCAAGCAAAATATTATAACATGCGAAGACGAGAATGGGCACCTAAACTGGGAGATACAGTGATGTCCCGCACACATCATTTATCATCCGCCCCTAAGCATTTTAATGCGAAATTGTCACCAAAATTTGAGGGACCATACGAAGTAATAAGAGTGGATTCTCCCGTAATTTTTCGTCTCAGGCCGGTGAATGGCGGACGCTTAGTGACCGCCCACGTCAAAGATATCAAACCAGCTAAATAAAAAAAAAAAAAAAAAAAAAAAAAAAAAAAAAACATGTAGTTGGTTGTTGTATTTATGGTCGAAAAATGTCTAACGAGTATAGCAGAACCGAGTACATGCATCGAGATGCCAAAGACATAGTGTCGGTCATGTATGATGAACTAACCGGTGATAAAGACTGGATAAAGAACCGGTCGGAATTGTTCCCACCGCAAATAAAAGTGTTGCAGAATATCGTTCTGAAAGAACAGGAATATCCAACCCGAGTGTTGAGGGAGTTGGTCAAGGAATCTACGATCAATGGTCCTATCCGCCAAGAGATGAAGCAGGTGGAGGAAAACGAGGAGTGAATAATAATCAGCGACTCCGATGAAGCTGAGGAATTTGAAATACTTCCTGAGTGGCCGGGGGATGTCGACAACGGATCTGTTTTAGATCTAACTGATATGGAAACCCAAATGGCTGTGGATAATTTACTGAAGGAATTCAACCACCAGCACGAAAGATCACCCAACACTGTCCCGGGGATAGAAAGACTTCCTGATGGAGGGGTGCCGGATGTAAGTAGTGCAATAAATGAAATAAACAACGCTATGGCCGAAGGACTCAAGCCGCTGTCGATGCAAACAGAGATGGCTCTAGTGGAACCATTGGAAAAGCGGTGCGCATCAACGTCATCCAAAAAGTTTCACAGAAGTTTGAGGAGGAAAGAGCGCCAAAGAAACAAATGGATAAACGAGCGTCTATCCCGTTGAGACTGTCGAGCGGCAAAAAGTTATTTTGTTTTGGTATTTTGGATTGGATCCGTCTGATTGTTAGTTTATATTTTAAGTATTTAAAATAAATGGAGAAATTTATTTTGATTTTAGATTTTCTGAGTGAAACGAAGTTTCCCTCAAGAAAGTAAGGAGGGAGTGTAACGAATAGTAAAAGTTTGGGATTCGTTACTCCAGGTTTGATAATCATTTCTGAGTTGCAAAGGTCTCAGCAGGCGCTCGCTTCAACGATTCGAAGTGTACCGACCGCGCAGCCAGAGCGGAGCAGGCAGCGCGCGCTCCGCTCCCCACTTGAACAAAGTTCTGGTAGAGGGGTCATCTAGACTCCAGGAGATCAGAATCGCGGAAGCGAGAATTAGTTGATCTCAGCCGTTTCGAAAATCCAGTCGAGTCATCCGGTGAAATTTCCGCCTTTTTGATATAGCGAAATTCGCTTACATTTACTTGCTGAATAAAATCTGTTATTCGAAAGATCATTTGTGAAAACTTGTGGCGATTGATGTACTGGTTTTGTTAGGTACGTTTAACTACGACGCTAGCAGAGCCAGACATAGATTGTTTCAAACAAGAGTGTGAACTGATGGTAATAGGTACGGTTCGCTCCGACGCTATTGACTCTAGTTTCGCTTCACATGAACGTTTAGATAAGGATTCGCGAATAATATAAATTGTTTCGTTATTATACAATTAGTTGAGATCAACGCTGCCAGACCCGTGTTTTAATAATTTGATAAAGGTCGATCCTGAGCTTTAGGTACGTTTAACTACGACGCTAATTCTCAGGGCCGCCCATACCGCCCATATTCTTCACCTTGTTGAAGACTCTTGTTTCGGAAAATTCGAGTTACAGGTATGTTCAATCCTGAGTTTTAATATACGTTTCCAAGCGCCGTTGCATCTCAAGACGCATATGCCACCCAAATTTTTTACCTTTTTGGAAAGTCCTGTGTAACGCCTGATTATCGTTGTCCGCAACAATATCCAGATCGCCGACAGCCTCATTTCACAGAAACGAGTAACCACGACCACCAGAGGATAGAAGCAGATATTTCGCTAAGGACGTCGTAAATTGTTTAATATTCAAGAAGCAATCAAATATTTGATTTATTTAAATTACCCAATATTATCAGATTTGTATTAAATAGGCAATAAACTCGGTTATGTTATTAGTTTGTATTTTACTTTATCGAATTTGGCACAAGTATTAAAGAAGACCTGAAACCTGGACGTACTCAACTGCGCTGAACTGATCCCGCAGACAATAACGTCACAAATAGGTGATTATTCCTTTATCGAAATTAACTCAACTAGATTAGAATTCAATGGCCCTTTATCATTATTGAGAAGGGACTTATTTAAAATGTAAAAAAATTTAAGGTTGATTTTTTCAACATTTGAAATTAGTAATATTAGTTGATGATTACATGATTGTTATGAAAATATTGCTATTCAACGGAATAGTTTGAATAAGTCTCTCTTCTATAACTCTAATAGCCCATAAAATTCTAAACTATTTGAGTTAATACCCATAAAGGAATGATTACCTATTATCAGTATGAGTGGGTGAAATCGTACACATCTATCAGATTTGATCACACTGACGTTCCATTTTAATGTTAATTCATAGTAATTAATCATTTGATATGAATACGACTGTTTTGTTTTTTTACTGTTAGTTCAGTATTCCTAGTGATGAAGATAAATTGGTTATCGAAATGGGGATTTGGGAGTGAAAATACTTGTGTGGTGAAGGGCGTCCTATTTCCCATGAGCGAAGTAGAATTTTCTTGTTTCAAATCGGGAAAGTTGTAGTTCAAAATATTACATTGCACACAGGAAGAAGAAAATCATTTTCGAAGTATAACAAAAACGCGCCTTAGAATAGTTTGTGCGATGTTGAATACAAGTTTCATGAGCCTATAATGATGCAAAATGCAGATGAACAACTAGCTCAGAGAATATTAGAAATTCGCCGAGCACAAAATATAAACCAACTACAACAACGTGTTGAAGCACAACAACTCATTCGGAGGGGTGGGTGGATTTGGCATGATATACGTCATCATTACGATTTATCATTTCCTAGACTCGATATGGACTATTAATTTGAGAACGAAAACATTTGGAAAACATTTGGAACTTATCAAGTGAGACTACCTTCAGGATACATACAAGATACTACTGATCGTGAAATAAACAATGATCTTGTATTAAAAACCCGATTACACGAACCTGTCCACCATATATTCATTGAGTATCTTATTGAGATGATTGAAAATAAAGATCCTATTACTGGTACTTGTACATGTAAAACTGGTACTAGAACATTAGGTTTATGTGCCCATGTGGCTAGTGTTATTTGGTTCTTAGGATATGCGAGTTATGAAAACTCAATCAAGTACCCCACTAACCAATTACTCAGAGCAGTTAGAGCTGCTGCAAGAAAAGATCACTGACGATGTGCTCAACTGAAGGAAAATTAATGTATCCTTCAAAATTGCCATATCAATAAGTGAACCAAAATGTTATCTATTTTGATGCACATTTTCTCTACGACTATTTGACAAATACCTACTCTCTTCTGATGAAGTCTTAGTGCTGAAAATAAAACATTTTAATAATCAAAGAGGGATATCTGTTAATAAAGAATTTTAATATAAGTGACCTATCGTTTATCATGTAGACACTTTGGGAAATGTAATTTGAAAAGTTCAATGTATCCATCGTATCAACAGAAATGAATAAGTATTCGAGAATTCGTCCTCTTGGACTCACCATGTAGCGTCACACAAAAATATCAAACTCTGATATCAACAATGAATCCACTAATATCATATCCAATAATTCATATATATTCATATTCATATATATATATTCATATATATTTTTTGCTCACTGTGTAGACACGTGAAATGTATTCAGAACAGTTCGTTGGCTTTATCTACAGAATATGCTTCGAAAAATTCAATGAAAAATCCACGCGGGTGAGAAGTCAATAAACGCAATTTCAAAAAAATCGCGTTTTCTGCCTCATCCTGTAAGTATGTACACCATAATTGCTATACTCAAAGTCAATCGATATTTTTCACAGCATATTATACCCAAAAATCAAGAAAAATCTACATGCAGACAGTATTTTCCACAATTGGCATTAGACATTCAACCCAATTTTTTAGCTCACCCTGTAGGGCCAGAAAAAAAGTCTAATGAAGAAGGTTGATTCTTTTGACCTCTAGAATGATAAATCCAAAAATTAAAAAAAAAATCTGTCGAGTCCCAGGAATACATGTATCCAGTGCCATGTCCTTTGACATTGTTCCTGCACGGCCAGCTCCCAGTAGTACTTCAGGAAATACTCCAAAAATTTCGAGCTCTCAAACCTCAAACATTCCTAGAGACAGAGGATTATCATACTTGGACTTCTCAGAAGATGACAGCGGTAAACGCAGCGAGGTTAGCTTCGAGACCAACAGGCCTATGATATACCGGGTGTCCGCGGAAAGTGGCTCGCCCCTATAACTTTTTTGTTTTTGAAGAAAATGGAATGAATTTTGAAGGATCCGTATAAGACATAAAACTGCATCTTTTGACAGGCAACTCAACTTATTTCTATTTTGAAATTAATTTTTCCTTCTAGGCTATGGATATCTTCAAATCACTAAATTCACTCCAAAAATTTTGGGAATTTTGTTCAAAATGTATCTGCTATAGAAAATTTCATTTTTAAATTTCCACTACTATTTTTTTTTTCAAATGTCAACATTGTGGCTCGTCGGGTTAGGAAAAAAGAGCATTTGATTATGATTAATTTGATACTGCACATTATTAGGTTTCAAACAAACTTCCGTTAAGAAACTTTGAAAGATTACATTAGAAATTTCTGAAAATGAAAGATCTTGAGAGATTAAAATAAGATTTAAATACATCGAGCAACCTGTAACCAACACAACTGATAAAACAAAATTAATAGTCCAAAAACTAATAACATATCTTCTATATCTTCTGGCATAATTCTTATCATCAATATGTTCTTTAAATAATTACACAATAAACACCCAATTCACTTTTACAGAAGCGAAGTGAAATAAGAAGTCGACCTCCTTAATAATTTTGTTTCATCAGTTGTGTTTGTCAAAGTTTACTCGATGCATTTAAATCTTAATTGAAGATGTCAATCAATCAGTTTTTTAAGTTTTGTAGTGGAATTTTGTTTAAAACATATAAGTGTGTGGTATCAAATTAATCGTAATAAAATGTTTTTTTTCCTAACCCGACGAGCCACCATGCTGCCATTTAAAAAAAATGTGTAATTTAAATTTTAAAATTTAAAATTAAATTTTTTTTCAACTAGCACATACATTTTGAATGAAAATAGTGAAGTTGTATTTTTCCCAAAATTTTAGAGCTGTAATCAGTGATTTGAACGTATCCATAGCACTCTAAAAAACTCAAAAGTTACTCGAAAATAGTATATTAAAAAAGTGAGCCTTTAAAGCAAGCGCAACGAGTTTGAGGGCGCGGCGCAAAGCGGAGTGCCCCCCGTTTAAATCAATTTAGTTTCATTTATTCAATTTGCACTTTGTAATGGGTTTTTGACAACGCCGCCAAAGCTTATCAATTTTTCTTCCTACTTAAAGTAGACAAAACTTTTACAATTCCACTCATCAGGTAAAAGTAGATTTTCTTCACATTCAGTAAAAATTTTACATTATACAAAATGACAATATTTTTTGTCATATTCATGTTTGAATAACTTTTAAGAAATGAGCTATGATCGGATATAAAGCGTATTTTACACTGGAAATGATATTAAAATCTTTGAAATACAGTAAATACTAAGGTAAAAAAAGAAAACAATTATTTATTTAATTCACAGAAAAACTTTGATACAAAGAAATAATTTTTTCCTCTTTAATGCATTTGTGTCAAAACTTATCTCAACATTTTTGGTCATTTGTATGAAAGCTTGTCATTGAAAATTGTTTTCTGTCAGTTTTATTCATAGTACAATAGCCGAAGAGATGTCGACCTTCACCCATGTGGTAACAGGATGAAACATATTTTTTATGAAGTTTCATAAATAGGCGAGTACGCCTAAAATGGTTTGCCCATCAAAAAGTGGTCCAGGCTATTTTTTTATCAAAATAATAATAATGGTAAAGGTAAGTTTATCGGGTTTTTTCTCGAAACAAAAAGAAAAGTGGTGTTACTTACGTAGTTTTATCCCCTGAACACGAATCCGAAAGAATTTCGTAGGGGTCTCTAATACTTTTCGAGTTATGACCTTTGGAATCTTCAAAATCGACCATTTTCAAACACGATTTTTTCATTAAAAAATCACACAAAATGCCTCCTTCTTTTTGTTGACACTTTTTGCAGACTATAATCAACTCATATTTCACAATTACTTACCTCAAGAATGAACGCCTACGAAAAGTGAGGTTAAGTATAATAACATGAGAAGGTTAATTGTATTTTTGTAAAATGTTTGGTTTTGATGCTTGTATTTCACAAAACTGATCATCATTCATGAATTTTGCCACAAAATGATGAACTTGACCCAGAAAACCCCCACACACCAATTTTGAAAAGAATCGGACCATTATCACTGACAGACAGACTGACAGGCATCATACAGTTAACCTATTAATTTCCATATCAATATTTCAGTAATATATAACTTTAATATACCTTCTAAGGTTTTCTACAATTACAATAATTTTTATAAATTGTAAATTCGACGAATCATTTTTCACCTTTCCTGCGAAATTGGATAAAAGTGACTTGGCAGGTTAACATTTTAGGACAACGATTTTCATCTTTAATGATGGAAAGACCTACAATATTATTCATTATATTTATTCAACCAAATTTCATTTTATATTAATTTTGATAGATCGTTTTCAGTTTCTATCAATTTTCTACCCTATCGGATGGGCTCGCGTAAAGCGACGTTGCCAATTAGAATTTGAAAATATTATATGGAAAATGTATGAAAAACCTCAAAGCAGATGCTTTTCCACCTCTTCGTATTTTACTGCAGCGACTCAGTAAATTCAATTGCCTCTCATCACATTGCTGCACGTCACTACATGCCAAATTTTCACCCTAACTAAACACTTGTCATCCATAACGAAAATGTTTGAAATCATTTTCTGAATAGGGTACAAATTAACCCTTCAGTTTACACCTCATGCACCTAAACAATAACAAAACACCGATCTGGAGTGAATCAGTTTCAATCAACTAGTACAAAATAGATACACGCGATGGATAATCAAGTATTCAAGTGTACCAATTTCGGAATGATCTCTCTTCATAGTGTTCCGCTTTAACTTAGAGCGATTTCCTGCGTTTCGACTGCTGCAGCTATAATATAAATTATTATAATTAATATTCGTGAATCATTAAGGTGCCATTTCTACTATCCACTATCCAATAAGAACGATATCCACTAAGAACGATATTCTCTTCATTTGCAAAGATGAAAAACTTTTGTATTTATTTCAATGCTTGGGTGTATTGAAAATAGTACAGTCGAGGAAAACAATTTGATAAATAAATAATACGTTTTTCAGAAATGTTTGCAAATGTACATGAATATTTTCAACATTTTTTTCATTCACTCATCCAATTTGCAGAACTCTTGTAATTTTTTTAAGCAGATTACGATAGAAAACTAAAACTATTGAGAAAAAACAAGGTTCCGTAACATTTACACGGTTGCAAACTTAATGCATGTTTTAAAACATTACTACTAGCAGTATTCCTAGTAATTTTCCTAGTGATTTTCATTGCAAAAATACAGCAATAAAGTGTTTTTTGCCAATTAAACAATATTCCGTTCATACCAGATTTCTGCAAAATTGTATAGTTTGCTTTCATCAATGCACTAACATACCACTGAAGTTTAAAAACTTTTGGAATTGATGTGAATTGACTCTCTATATCTACATGGTCTAATAGTGAACTGTTTCGCGAAGAAGGCAACAAAAAATACTCCATGATCGGACACATCAAATAATAGGCGGAAGAGGTCAAACATATGTGAAAAAATTAAAGGACAAGAGAGAAAATTAACTGCCACAGAGAACCAAAATGTCATCGATCCTGGATTATTATTTTTTTTTTCTAATCATTTACCACTTGAAGTCTATCAAATCTTCAATCATTGCTGTTCCGAATCGGACGGGCTTCCTGATACTCTGTTTCTGAAATTATATTAGTGTTTTCCATTTTGGATATTTTTTTTTTTTGGTGTTTTGGCATCGACTGCTATGGTCATTAGCCATGTGTTCTGGATAGGCCTTGTTACTAACTCCATACGCCACTTTAGGAGCAGCACTGTTAATTTTTAACGCAACAGTGAATCGTGGAGGATTATTCCCAGCCGACACGAACCTCAGTCACTCAGACTTTCACATCTGAAAATGAAAAAAGATCGCACCGTCTGGGAATCAAACCTGCAATCTCTCGATTACCAGGCGAGCGCTTAACCACTGCGCTAATCCATGCCTCCCATTTTGGCTATTATTTTCACTTTGGGTTTTTCAATTTGGTTTTTCACTCCTTCCCAAGTTCGTCCACTTCTTCAACATGTTGATTCTCAATCGAATCGCTGCTGCCACAAGCTATATATAGCGTGACCCACTTTGAGCAGCAACACGCTCGAAGCCCTCGTAGTTCCTTGATAATAAGAATATTTTTTTCCCACCTATAGTACTCAGGAATATCTACCTCTAGATTATTGAAACATTCGCATATCAATTTTCCACCGATCACTATGACATGAGTGTGAAAAATTAGGGAAAACATATTGGTGCATTTTTTCCCAAAGAACAGATTCTTGTTCAAATTACCCTAAAAAGTTTCTTTTATATTTTTCTTGTTATTTCCTTTCCTTTTCTAACAAAAAATGTTTATTAACAACTAGGTACATTCTCTTATTATTTCTTTATCACATCAAATTCAAGTATACTTTCAATAGGAACTTTCTCGATTCTTCAATTGTTCTAACAGAATTCGACAGATAAAATATAGTATGGATTTTAGTCTTTTAGTCGCCATTCACATGATCCCATGTAATTTGGAAATGAGCGAATTCTTTGGACAACATCATTAGCACCTCGGTGATAATAAAACATTCGGCATTACTATCATGCCGATTTCATTTCGTAGACTTACTTCCCAAGTTTGGTCATGTAGACATGGCTTCAGAATTATTATCGTAAATGATTGAATATAACTTCTGCTGGAGGAAATGTTGGGAATCCACCTAACTTCTGAGAATATGTAGATTCACGTTTGGTGAACATTCTACAGCTGTAAAAGAATGGACAAGCAAGCGCACTACTTAGATGACACTATCACCGAGATTTGAGGTATGCAGTCTACACATTGAGAGCAATGAGAAAGTTGCCCTTGAATCTTCAGTATCAGCTGATCAGATTTAAAGGTTCGTTGAACTCTTTGACAGTATCCGTTCGACTCACTGAGAACAATTTGAACGTTGACTTTGACTTTTCACTGGTGATTCAGTATCAGTTCCACATTCAATATTATTTAAAACTCGTTGACATAACTCTGAGAGCAGATAATATGAAAGGTCCGTTTCGTGAACGAAATAAGCAGCCGATATGAATATAAATATTGTTCCTGGAAACAGCCGCGATCCAAAGACGGTTGTTCGTATAAAAAATTAGAGGGAAATGAGCTTTATTGAAGGCGTGCCTAGACTCCAATGTTTCTGTTGGGAGTGGAAATAAATACATAATAAATAAAATCGTTATATCTATTTTTGATCAAAATCGTATTTTTTCTATAAAACTTGGCATATTACTCATCTTATTTAAAAAATCTCGCACTCTAGTATATTTCCTAGTGTCGAATCGGGAAAGATGTGGTTTAAATTCTTACATGCCTTGCTGGACCATCTCAGAATGGTTAAACTGAAAATTTTTCAAATAAAAACCATATTTCTGTCTGGAGGTAAATGGACGTTATTCGATATGGCATCGATTGCCTAAAATCGTATTTATCGTTAAAAATCAAGATATTTTTCTGTAGAAACTGCGTCTTCCAGTAGAATTTCCTTGTTTCGAATCGGAAAAATTATAATTTATATCTTACATGGATTGTTAGACTACCTCAGGATTGGTTAGCTGAAATTGTTTTGAATAAAACCCTGTATTTGTCAGAGTAGATAAAAATGGTTTTTATCTACTTGGTTTTTCCATTGGACATCGGGAAATCGCGATATATGGCATTTTTTATTTTGAATCGGAGCAGTTTCGAAAAATCAAGCACTCGAGCAAACTTTGAAGGTGTCTGAAGAATTCTTGGTCCGAAGTTACTATACCTACTACATATCAAATAGTTGAGACTTGAAACAATTATTTTTGCATATCCAAATATTCTGATCAGTCGAATGAACTGCATGTCAAACTTCGATTCAAATATGGTGACTCCTTATTATGTCCATTTTGAAGGGAATCGAACAATGGAATCATAAAACTTGCCCTTCATTAAGCCGCATTTTGTTATTTTCTTATCAAAATGTCATAATGCATTGTCACGCGAATGATGAAAACCTGCCAAATGTCAAGTAAAAAAAATGTTTTTACGAGTCTCACAAGTTTTCCCCCTGAAACGCAGAGCTTGTGCGAGCAGGGGAGATCCGGGACCTACGCTTACATAAAAGTGGATTCTGAACCACTTCAGCTCCTGGATAGGCGGTGGAATCAAACCCAGACCGCCTGGGTAAGAGGCAGACGCTCTAACGTCACGACTATTTCTCTTCACCAAGTCGATTTCGTAATTGGAATTTGTTCAAAATTGATTCTCAACATTTCACCCAAACATACATACCAATCTGAATATATGAACCATCTAGTCCGTGATTACGAAACAAATCAACAGCAATGATTTGTGCAAGTGCAATATCAAAAACAGTTTCGTAATTCCAGAAGATTCATTGAAGCGTCATTTGTTAAGTAGTCAACACATTGAGAACATTGAGAAACACTGCCTTCGAACTTTCAATGGAATTTAATATCAGCTGATCAAATGGTTCATTGGTATCCATTCGACTCATGTATAATGCAATATAGTATAATCTAGATGTTTAAGCACGAGTCGAACTTCATACATTGAGCGATCCATCACCTTTTTTTTCAAAATTTTGCAGACGGGTACATAAGTCCAGTTACAATGCAATATAGTAAAATCTCATTGTTCAAACACGAGTCGGACGTTGAGCGTTCCGTCCCTTTTCCTCTTATTGGAATAGACTGAAATTTGGTACATATTTTACAGTGAAGATATTTTACATATTTTATCAGTAGAAAATTATAATCAGTTGAAACAATTGTAATTCAAAATTTTTACGACTAAAAATTAAAACATAAGACGCTCATCATATTTCATTTCTCTCGCTTTCATTATTTGTTGTAAAGAATTTGGATCACAATTGAGTGCAAAGAAATAATTATTTTCTACTCTTTTGTACACTTTCTGAGCGTAAATAAGAGCATGCGTTATTGAAAAATATTTTTTTCAAAGTATTATTTTCTACTTTCAGTCTCATCAAATATTTGAGTATATTTATTTCTGACCGGGATATTATAAGCTTATATCGTCATGGTTGCGCTATCAATAAAGAGAACTCCCTTGGGGTGTTGAAGATTCTTTAATTCCCTCTACCTTTTACAGCTATAGGGCTTCACTTTTCGATGGAATTAATGATTGTCTTGTGTTTTCAACTTTTTTCAGAATATCCTCCATTATATCGAAAAACGATCGTCATTTGGGGCGAAAAACACGTTTTTATCGCAAAAACAGTTATTGATAACGAAGGTCTGTTTATAAACAAGTAACATAGCAACAACCTAGCAACGACCAAAACTCCTGTAATCGACGGTACCTGATTCAAATATACCGGAAAAGTAATAAATTGACATTTATTCCGTTTGAATTTTTTTTTATTAAAATTGGTTAAAAATAAAATTATCTATGTACCACGGGAATTAATGATATAATTCGCTTGATATGTAGATAACTATCATCGAACATGCTACATTTTACTCTCAAAGGTTCAAGTTGTGATGGTGATCTGGGAGCACTATGTCATATAATTTCAAATTATTACATGATGGAGTTATTATATGGTCCGGCGTTATTTCCTTCCTTATAATTTGGGGGTATTTCCGTCCAACTGGAAAATTGCAAGGGTACAACCAGTTTCCAAAAAAGGGAAAAAACCCTACCTAGCAACTACAGACCTATCGCACTGCTATCTGTAATCTCGAAGGTCATGGAAAAAGCCATCAACATCGAACTAATAAAATATCTAGAACGATCAGGAATCGTGAACGATCGACAAAATGGTTTCCGTCATCAGAGATCAACTGGTAACCTGCTTGCTTATGTCTCACATATATGATGACAATCCATTGAAAAGTATGGTGAAACTCTGGCCGTGACTTTAGATATCTCCAAGGCGTTTGATCGCGTTTGGCACCAGGGCCTCCTCGCCATGCTTCCATCTTATGGCTTGCCCCCCAGTTGTTTTCTTTGATATTTAGCTTTCTGTCAGGCAGATCTCTCCACGTGGTGGTCGATGGAGTTTCATCTGACACTCTACCTATAAATGCTGTTCCGCAGGGATCTATTTTAGCACCAACACTGTTTCTCCTCCACATCAATGATTTGTTGGGAGCTACCTCTTGCCCAGTGCATAGCTTTGCAAATGATTTACCCTTCATGCCGCGTTCTCTTCCAAAGTTTCGATATTAGCCCGTGAAACAAGAAGAGAACAGGGGAGGAATGTGAACGATTCAAATATGGATCTAGCAAAAATTCTAGAAAGGGGATCCAACAACTTGGTAGAATTCAATGCAAATAAAACCCAAGCATGTCTTTAGAAAGGCCGACCTCACAGTGGTCAACATAATTATGTTTGGAGTCTCCACACCGATGAAGTCCTCCATCCTCCGTCATAGGAAAGCCATGTAGGTACATTGCCAAAAGTGGCTCCCAAAAACTTGGTTTTCTGTTTCGTGCCAAGAGCTATTCAACTTCCCGTCAGTTGCTTATCATTTATAAGGCACAGATCCGAACTGTCCTGGAATACTGTTCCCATATATGAAGTTCCCCTAAACACATACTGAAACTTTTAGATTCTGTCCAAAAAAGAGTAATTTGTCTCGTCGGTGATGCTGGGCTTACAAGCTCACTCACTTTTCTGTAACACCGAAGAAAGGTGGTGATCTGTCTTTGTTTCACAGATATTTTCAAGGACGATGCTCTTCTGAAATATCATCAATCGTTCCACCTTTAGCTGTCCCATCGAGACTGACCCGTCGAGGCCAGTCTTCACATTCCTTTGTTGTCACTTTGGGGACACGCCGAACATCTCTTTCCCATGGCTCGCTCTTCCAACGAACGGCAAAGCTTTGGAACTCACTGCCTCGGGAGGTGTTCCCTGAGGCATACAGTCTGCAAAAATCCAAGACGAACACCAATTCCTTCCTACTTTCCCTCGGCTCTCACGATGTACTTTAACATTAACATTACAGGATTTTCCTTTTCGTAAGAAGCAAAACATTAGAAAAATAGAAGCATCGGACCATAATCACAATACTGGTCAGCCATCTTGTAGCAGCCATCTTGATTGTATGAATTTCCCCACATCCCAATTTTGAATCGAGTCGAACCATAAGCTTCTATTCAGTTGCACTGAACAGAAAAAAATAATTTCTTTAGATGTGTGACGTAGGTTATTCTGTGAGTAACAGTTTCAAAAGCTTATCGTTTTTGTATTCAAACTGAAAACTTTTCGCGGCAAGCTTTTAAATCTGTTACTCACACATCTGAAGAAATTATATATGACTTTTCAGTGCATTTAAATAAAAGCATGGCTCTAATAAAAAATGTTTACGTAATTTTATTTAATTTTTTTCAGTTCTCAGCTAAATGTATAGGAGCCGTTATTATGGATTTTTTTTATGTTGACAATGTAATCATAATATCCGATCTCAAAAACCCTCACATACCAATTTTGAATCGAAAATGACCATAATCACAAACCTTGTTCGCAATGTTGGAGCCGCCATATTAAATACAGTGACGTCATTATTTCATATTATTTTCAGCAAACTCTTTCATTTAATAGCCATATCATGTGGGTACACAAAAAATAATTGTACCACCACATTTGGGAGTCTGCCAGATTAGATTCAAAATGATTTGGCTACCATGCATTCTCATCCACACCAAACGTTTATGAAAAATTTCAGCTCAATCGATTGGGAATAACTTGTTAAAAACTCACCTGAAAGATTTGACCCACAAATACTAACATGGCAAGTTAAATAAAGGTTTGTAAAAACAGTATCATATTTCAATAAACGAATGTTCATTGAAAAAATTCATTGAAGTCTAGCAGTTCCTTCTACATATGTTATCATGAGTGCTGGTGCATAAAACCTTACATGAATTTATAGTGCCCCTATGTACGAAGCTTCTTTTATAGAATTCGATATTCATTCAAACATCAGCTGAAATTAATCTTATTGTCAACTCTTGTTATCGAAAAACAAAAAACCCTATTATATTCATACTATAGTCTACCTTTCCATGTATGGATGGAAAAACAGGAAAGCAAAAAATATTAGCTCGAATACGTGCATTCTGAATGGAAAGATATTTTTTTATCCCTTATGAATGTAAAAATCATCTATTATCGTCCAGCGTATTGTGATAAAGAAAATCTTCATTAAATTTTGAAATACCTTCGTTTCTAAAAACTCTTATTTTTTGTCAAATGTGTCGTAGAACATATTTCAACACAAGGTTTTCTACAAATGATTGAAAGCATCAATAATTCTTCAAATAATAAATCTAACGCCATCTTTTTATGGAAAGCTGCATCAAAGTTGAATATCCAATATTCAAACCATAAATCTTTGACCACGCCCTGACCACGCCCAAGCTTCCAATCTGTCGCTTATATGAACATATATATATATATATATATATATATATATATATATATATATATATATATATATATATATATATATATATATATAGTAGAAGGGTAGTCTTTGCTGACTAGTTAGGATACAAAGCAGGAAATTTTTTTTTTTTGGGTATAGCAGCAAGCAAAACGTGTACTCTTTTAACACTATATTTCCGATATTTCAACAGTGAATACTGTCATCTTCAGGGAAGCTACAAGTAACAAGCAAAATTGTACGATTAATGGAAAGAAAACTTTGAAGAAGAACCACTTACTGTGTTGATGAGAATGATTGCTATGGATGTAATATTAAAAATTATAAACAACATGTCATGTAAGTCACATGTGACAAAGATGAACAAAACACATTAAAATACGTCAAACAATAAAAATATTAATATTAAGTCATTGTTATAAAATTTGTTTAAACATTTATTTGAATTATCTCCACACGTGGAGAGATTCAAATGTAACATAAGAAATTTGGTTAGGATTATTCGACAACAGACAGTTGACATTATTGACATTAGATGTCAGACACTTTTGAAGTGTGACACGAAACCACGAATTGGCCGCTGCTAGTGGGTGAAATTAACCAATTGTCTCAACTCAAAAGAGATGAAGTGTTCCCTAAGGGAGAATTATTTAAGTTATGTGTAATATTATTGTCGATGAGGAGTAAATATGAATAAATTTCACTTAAGTGATTAACGTCAGTTTTTTTATTTAATAAAAATTTAATAAAAAACTGACGTTAATCACTTAAGTGAAATTTATTCATATTTACTCCTCATCGACAATAATATTACACATAACTTAAATAATTCTCCCTTAGGGAACACTTCATCTCTTTTGAGTTGAGACAATTGGTTAATTTCACCCACTAGCAGCGGCCAATTCGTGGTTTCGTGTCACACTTCAAAAGTGTCTGACATCTAATGTCAATAATGTCAACTGTCTGTTGTCGAATAATCCTAACCAAATTTCTTATGTTACATTTGAATCTCTCCACGTGTGGAGATAATTCAAATAAATGTTTAAACAAATTTTATAACAATGACTTAATATTAATATTTTTATTGTTTGACGTATTTTAATGTGTTTTGTTCATCTTTGTCACATGTGACTTACATGACATGTTGTTTATAATTTTTAATATTACATCCATAGCAATCATTCTCATCAACACAGTAAGTGGTTCTTCTTCAAAGTTTTCTTTCCATTAATCGTACAATTTTGCTTGTTACTTGTAGCTTCCCTGAAGATGACAGTATTCACTGTTGAAATATCGGAAATATAGTGTTAAAAGAGTACACGTTTTGCTTGCTGCTATACCCAAAAAAAATTTCCTGCTTTGTATATATATATATATATATAAATTATATATATATATATATATATATATATATATATACATATATAAATCCATCCTTATTTGTATTTTCCTAGGTAGGATTGTCACGCTGGTAGCTATAGCTGCCTCCGTGGCGACGTTAGTTGTTGCCATGTAAGCACAAGGTCTTCTAACCGAAGACACAAATGTGTGGTTGGCTTCCTGTTGTTGACTTCCTTTGTTTCTATTTTTACATCCAAGTGTTGCACATCTTCGCACTTGGTTTTACCGTACTGATGAGAGCTTAAGCTCGAAACACGTGTCTACGGTTGCAGAACATTTTGAGGGTTATACCCAATAACTTTTCTACTTATATTTTCAACATAAACTTTACGGTAAAATTCCGCTAACCGGGCGCTACAAGCTATGAAACATTTTTTTTTGGGACTCACGTAGTTGACATCCTGAACAAAAAACCCAAATGATAGATTTGACGGTCTCAAGTGATTTCGGAGATCCGGCCTTTTTTTGAATGAAAATTGTCACTTTCTGGTACACATCTCATCTCATACGCTGATGATACGGCTATTGTTTATAAAGCTGAGACATGGCGGCAAGTATACAACGAAGCGGAAGAAAGTTTAGAAAAAATACAAAAATGGCTAAATGACAATCTCCTTAACCTCAAAGTTTCAAAATCGAAATTCATAGCATTTTCTCTATAAAGTAACCAACAACGCGATATACAAATGATTTACATTCATAAACCAATTTGTCCAAAAACATTTTGTAAATGCCCAAATATTGAAAAGGTTAAGAAAATCAAATATCTCGGCGTGATTTTGGACCGGCATATGAGATGGGATGAACATGTTTCGCATATGATCAAAAGACTTAGGCAATTAATATATAAAATTTATAATCTAAGATGTATCTTAACAAAACAAAAATTATTCATAATATATAATTCACTGGTTGAATCAGTCATCAGATACTGCATCACGGTATGGGGGGAGCATTTGAGAATATACTGAATAATATTCAAGTCATTCAGAATTCTTTAATTAAAATAATTTAAAAAAAATCTCGACGGTTTGATACGAAACAGTTGTATATTGAAACCAAATTACTTGACATTAGAAGCCTGTATGCATACCACTGTCTCGTTTGGATATATTCTAATTAATTTGAATGAAAATATTTTACCTATCATATTAAAAACTACAATAACAGATCACTACACTACTCTACTTCAGATTGTACTTCCAGAAAACACTAGGGCAAATGAAAACAAAAACAAATCAATTAAATGTTTAAATATCAATAAAATGCACAACATGTTCGGTAATATTTCCTGGATCGACGTCTACACTGCATCATCTCCAGACTCTGCAACAGAAAAATTCATCAATATAACTACAAAAACATTAGAAGCATGTACAGAGAGACGTCAGATTCGTAGAAAAAATAACAAAATAGCTCCCTGGGTTACGAACGGATTACTAAATTCTATTAATAAAAAATACAGGATGTTTCGTCTTATGCAGAAACAGCCACACAATGATAATCTGAAGAAAGAATACAAATGCTATAGAAATAAGCTAACTTCATTAATCAACAAAACTAAATCCAAGTTTTATAACCAATTAATTGAAAAAAACCAGAATAATTCAAAAATGTTGTGGGATGTTATTCAACAAATATCAAGAACAAAAAAACGAAAACACATTATAGATAAAATTAAACATCCTACTGAAAACAAAATCTTGACTGACAAAATGGAAATTGCGAATACATTCAATGCAACCTTTGTTGAAACAGGTAGAACTCTCGCTGGCCAAATAAAAAACAACAAAAATTACAAGATAAAAAGATCACCTATTATGAATTCATTTGTGTTCGAACCAATTGACTCAATGGAAACAAGAAACATAATTTTTGGATTAAAAAATAACAAGGCAGTAGGCTATGATGACTTGCAAGCGGAAACTATTAAACTTATAACAGTATATATCCTAGAACCCTTGACGTATATACTCAATAGATGTGTGGAAAAAGGTGTTTACCCTGTTATGTTCAAAAAGTCGATTATTACACCACTTTTGAAAAAAGGGGATACCTCCGTCATAACAAATTATCGTCCGATCTCACTTGTTACACATCTTTCGAAAATATTCGAAAAAATCATTAAAAAAAGGATCGTCACCTTCCTCAACAAATATAAAATAATTTCAGATAATCAATTCGGATTCAGAGAAAATTTTTCGACACAGGATGCAGTTCTGTCACTGAATTCAAAAATTACCCAAGCTTTAAATGAGAAGAAACCGTCCTTGTGTGTGTTCATAGACCTGTCCAAGGCCTTCGACACTGTCAGTCATCACCTTCTTCTTCAGTCGTTGGAAGATATTGGAATGCGAGGTAACACTTTGAAATTATTCGAAAGTTATCTAACAGGAAGGTGCCAGGCGGTAAGAATAGATGATGTACTGAGCAGTGAAAAGGTGATTGATTGTGGAGTACCTCAAGGTTCCGTGCTGGGACCAACACTATTTAATATTTACATAAACGGACTTTTCTCATTGAGTAACAACGGAGACATTATTGGATTTGCGGATGATACAGCCATCTTCTATAAAGCAGATGACTGGAACTCATTGAAAGCTATGGTTGAAACCGAGTTTTCTGTGATAAAATGTTGGTTGGATAAGAAACTATTAACAGTTAACATAGATAAAACACATTACTTACCATTTTGTTGTAATTCAGCTGGAACACCTCCATTTGATCAATTGGTAATCAGGACAGAAAACCCCTTCCACATTCTGCCCGAAAACAAAATAAAATATCTTGGGATAATAATTGATATTCATATGAAATGGGATTTGCATATAAAATATACTGTAAACAAATTGAGAACCATATTATACAAATTCAGGAAACTCAAAGAATTACTACCACTGAAGCACCTTAAAACATTGTATTACTCTTTAGTTGAAAGTCACATTCGTTATGGAATAGCAGTGTGGGGGGGAACTTTGAAAACTCATATCCACCCTATCGAAGTAATGCAAAGACGTTTTCTGAAATTGATATTTTCTAAAAACAGTAGATATTCCTCTGATGCTTTGTACTCTGAGACTCAAATTCTGGACATAAGACAATTGTATTTTCTATGTTCTTGTATTAACTATCACGCAAATAAGCACACAGCACTGCTCCCCCTTCATCAATATAACACTCGCCAAAAAGATCATTATGTAACACCCCTGATGGTTAGGGTCGCTGCCCAAAGATCATACTCTTACTTCGCTCCCAAACTGTATAATAGTATACCTGAAACAATAAAATCATTACAAAATATCAATCGCTTCAAAAAAGAACTAAAAAAACATATACTTCGAAGTAAGAGAATTGAACTACATAGAATATTCGAGTAGATAAGGAAACAAAAAAATAAAAAAAGTTACCTACCTTTGCTGTATTATCCACTTGGTATTTTGAAATGATCTTGTTTTCATACATTTCATTCCTTATATCAAACTTTATATACTTTTTAAATTTTTTTATAATATATGTTTGTACTTTTTATATAGTTTATATGTGTATATGTGTATATGTGTATGTATGTATGCGTGAAAGTGTCTGTATGTGTATATTTGTATATATATGTTTGTTTTTATGAGTCAATATGATGACTATAATTTCACATTTTATATTTAGATTGAATTTAGAAATTTTTATGTTTACACATTTTGTCATGTAATTGTTTATTAGGTTTTCTTCTCGAAACAAGTGTTTCACACTTATCGAGTATTCATTTATTCACAATTAATTATTAATATTTAATTGTATTGTACCATGCAGGTGTGTGAATAAATATTATTATATAATCAAACTATTGCACGGCAAGATGAAAAAATACTAGATAAATATATATATATATATATATATATATGTTCGGAAAGGTTTCCGCGGTCAGAAATATGTACATTACTAAGTTCATGGGTTGAACCGCGTTGAGAGTTTATAACTCGACGTTTCGGCTCCTGCTTTGGAGCCATTTTCAAGAGTGTGACTGCGAGGCCTCTATCTGCCTACTCCTCGAGTCGTGGTCTTGAAAGATATCAAGGTATCAACCTGCCTACTCCTTGATCTCAAAAGACGATCCGATGTTGGTTGCACTGTAGTATTTATAGGTGGTTGGCTACCTGGAGGTGGGCGGGTCTTACGGGTTTTCTCGTTTGTCTTGCACCAGCAGACAAGACAAACGAGAAAACCCGTAAGACCCGCCCACCTCCAGGTAGCCAACCACCTATAAATACTACAGTGCAACCAACATCGGATCGTCTTTTGAGATCAAGGAGTAGGCAGGTTGAGACCTTGATATCTCTCAAGACCACGACTCGAGGAGTAGGCAGATAGAGGCCTCGCAGTCACACTCTTGAAAATGGCTCCAAAGCAGGAGCCGAAACGTCGAGTTATAAACTCTCAACGCGGTTCAACCCATGAACTTAGTAATGTACATATATATATATATATATATATATATATATATATATATATATATAATTCTCAGAACCAATTATATAAAATATCTGAATAGTGTACCTTACTGAATTCTATCATTTTACTAAACATTGTTTGATCGCATTACATGTTCATGTTAATAAAATACCCTACTATTAAAAAACAACAACTTTATTTTACCAACTTTCTCTGTTTTTCATGTTGTCTACAGTAGTTTAGTTTTTTTTCTTCGTTTCCACATCTATAATGAAATAATAAAATAATTCACATGTCGTACTGTAATTATTGAAAGTTTTACCGTGAAGAGAAAAATGGAAAGCACAAAACAAGCCATAAGCGCTCAGTTTGCGAACCATTTTTCTTCGAACGGCTCAAATGATTTGATTATTTAATGTATCATCTTTTCGAATTGAAATAAACTGAAACTGAAACTAAAACTGTTTCTCAACACACTCAAATGCCTCCTTATTTTCACCAGCACAATATACACACCCTAATTCACCAGTTTTGCACTTTTTTTTTTTTCATTGAAATAGTTATTTATGTACCAAGGACGAAAAACTGTCTATTATAGTCGAGCCTGCAAATTGATAGCCGAGGCGCAGCCGAGGATAGCAAGCAGGCGATACAGTAGACAGTTTTTCGTCGACCTCTACATACCTTTATGAAAGTAAGTACTCGCATGTTTGCTGGCCTCAGCTACGTCCAACTCTTCGAACTGCAGACTCGATCAATTCTAAATTCTAAATCACACGTAAAATCTAGCGGATTTCGTAAATAATTAATTTGACAACAGCAAATGACAGTTATTGTCACAGGCGCCTATGTATTAATTAAAACGTGGATTTACGAAAATGGCAATTGAGTCATTTTCTCTCGTACCGTGTCGTATCATAGTGAGCACAGCGGACGAAAAGAGTTTGCGGACGAAAAGTGTTTGCGGACGAAAAGTACTTGCCTTCAAAAATAGTCGATTTTTCGTCCGGAAATAAGTACGTAAAATGTCATTTTTTGCAGAGGTCGACGAAAAACAGTTTTTTATCAACAAATTGTAGCTTTTTCTGGCAAATACAAAATCAACAAATTCATTCTGTTTTGTTTAGTGAATATCTGTCATTTCACTTGTCAGGTAGGTAACAATGGAATTACGGAAGGGCGGAACTAATTTTGCGACATTGCCAATGTGATTCCAGAAATATTCAATGCACGTATCACATGGAAAATTTTAGTGAATGAGTATGAAAAATTAGTTGATATAACCACAACATTTTCCTATTAACACTCTGACTGCACATTCGAAACAATGGTACTCATACTGTTTCTAAATGACTAGCAAAATTCAAAAGAACAAGACAGATCACGGAAATGTGCGCAAACAAATACGGATATATATGCGCACAAAAAAATAAAGAACACTTTTCACATAAAATAACCTACTTTGATGACTACAAATCAACACGACAGACCCGATCTTATGCAAACCTAACCGAGCTTATCCCAATATACGATAGGTTGCGTCATTTCTATCTGTTTGCGCAAGCGCATATACCAAAAGTGAATGTTTGCGATCCGACACGTTTATTTAGGTAATTATTTGTTCGCAAAAATGCCTTCTACATTCAAAATATTAATACCAAGATTTTTTTTCCAATCCAGTTATCTGACAACGAAATGGCTTCTTTCATAACAAAGTAGCCAGTATCAATGTATTTTACTGACTCAACAACAACAATTAGTCTTAATAAATTCATAAGAGACAATGCGACGTTGTCAGATTCCCTAAAATTCCTGCACACTGAATACTCATGAATTTGAAATGTTCGTAGTAAATAGTTTTCGGAAGTATTGGTGCCCTACAGACTGGCAATTTTCCATCAATAATAATAATAGTTCCTTATAAACACTCGAAGAGTGAACCATTATTAGTGAAGCTATTCAGCAAGAAATACGCAAGCAAAGCGAGCACGCGCATTCCTATTACTACTTTTGTAACTTTTTTAACTTCTGTAACTTTTGTAACTTTTGTAACTTTTGTAACTTTTGTAACTTTTGTAACTTTTGTAACTTTTGTAACTTATCTCTTACTTCTTGGTGAAGATATCTGTGAGAAAGACGCGAGCGAAGCAAACGCGCGCATTCCCATTACTACTTTATCGATCTCTGACAACTTTGAGTAAAAATTTTCATCCCTTATTCGTTAGTGAACAACACCAGAAAAACGCGAGCGAAGCGAGCGCGCGCATTCTCATCACTACTTTGTCGATTTCAGTCAACTTTGAGTAGAAATTTTCATCCCTCACTTCTCTCGCGTATTTCTGGTCTTGTTCTCTGACAAATGAAGGATGAAAATTTCTACTCAAAGTTGACAGAAATCGACAAAGTAGTAATGAGAATGCGCGCTTTCGCTTCGCTCGCGTTTTTCTGGTCTTGTTCACTAACGAATGAGGGATGAAAATTTCTACTCAAAGTTGTCAGAAATCGATAAAGTAGTGATGGGAATGCGCGCGTTCGCTTCGCTCGCGTCTTTCTCACAGATGTCTTCTCCAAGAAGTAAGAGATAAGTTACATAAGTTACAAAAGTAGTAATAGGAATGCGCGTGCTCGCTTTGCTTGCGTATTTCTTGCTGAATAGCTTCACTTAGAATGGTTCACTCTTCGAGTGTTTATGAGAAACTATTATTATTATTATTGATGAAAAAATTGCCAGTCTCTAGGGCACTAATACTTCCGAAAACTATTCACTACAATAATTTCATATTCATGAGTATTCAGTATGCAGGAATTTTAGGGAATCTGACAATGTCGCATTGTACTCTTATAAAGTTATTAAGACTCATTGATGTTGTTGAGTCAGTAAAAGACATTGATACTGGCTACTTTGTTATGAAAGAAGCCATTTCGTTGTCGGATAACTGGATTGGATAAATAATCTTGGTATTATTATTTTGAATGCACAAAAGATATTTTTAAATAGACAGAGCATGTAGAAGGCATTTTTTGCGAACAAATAATTACCTAAATAAACGTGTCGGATCACAAACATCAATTTTTGGTATGTGCGCATGCGCAAACAGATAGAAAAGACGCAACCTATCCCTATATATCGTATAGTCGGGTAAGCTCGGTTAGGTTTGCATAAGATCGGGTCTGGCGTGTTGATTTATCGTTATTGAAGTAGGTTATTTTATGTGAAAAGTGTTCTTCATTTTTTTCTGCGCATGAAAATCCATATTTGTTTGCGCACATTTCCTTGATATGTTTTGCTCTTTTGAATTTTGCCAGACATTTAGAAACAGTATGAGTTTCATTGTTTCAAATGTGCAGTCAGAGTGATGATAGGAAAATGTTGTGGTTATATCAACTAATTTTTCATACTCATTCACTAAAATATTCCATGTGATACGTGAATTGAATATTTCTGGAATCACATTGGCAATATCGCTAAATTAGTTTCGCCCTTCCGTCAATTCCATTGTTACCTACCTGACAACTGAAATGATAGATATTCACTAAACAAAACAAAACGAATTTGTTGATTTTGTATTTGCTAGAAAAAGCTACAATTTGTTGATAAAAAACTGTTTTCAATAAAAAAAAAGTGCAAAACTGGTGAATTAGGGTGTGTATATTGTGCTGGTGAAAATAAGGAGGCATTTGAGTGTGTTTTCAAAGAAGAAACGTGTACCAGAAATTGCCAATTTTCATTCAAAAAAAGGCCCGTATCTCCGAAATTACTTGAGACCGTCAAAAATTTCATTTGGGTTTTTTGTTCAGGAGGTCAACTACGTGAGTCACAAAAAAATGTTTCATAGCTTGTAGCGCCTGGTTAACGGAATTTTACCGGAAAGTTTATGTTGAAAATCAGGTCTCTGGAGAACGTTGATAGTCGCAAATAACAGGATAAATACTTTAGATTTCTGCTCCGATATGTTGGTGATATGATGCTACCTTCTTCGATGGATAATTTTGAAATTGTTGTTTCCCGGTAAGTAATTTTATGTGCAAGTGGCCTTTTAGTTTTTGTCTTTCCTCCTATTCCAGATAACACAGGATATCCTATGTCCAATTCTAGTCGGGATATCCTTGGATCTGAAATGGATATTCATGGGATATCCATCGAAGGATTTGAAATGGATATCCTTCATCAAATATCCTATGGATATCCATAAGATATCCTCAGTGATTATGGATGTGATTGAATTGCAAGAATAATTTTGATATTATCAATTTCTGAGTTTCTTCCATGTTCGTATAAGAATAGAAGCATTTGATATCCTTCAGCAGATATCCTATGGATATCCATAAAATATCCACAGATATTATGGATGTTAATAAATAAGGGATGAAAATTTCTACTCAAAGTTGACTGAAATCGACAAAGTAGTGATGGGAATGCGCTCGCTCGCCCGACATTTCGCAAATCCGCGCGCACGGATTTTCGAAATGTCGGGCGAGCGCGCTCGCTTCGCTCGCGATTTTCTGGTCTTGTTCACTTACGAATAAGGGATGAAAATGTCTACTCAAAGTGGTCAGAAATCGATAAAGTAGTGATGGGAATGCGCGCGTTCGCTTCGCTCGCGTCTTTCTCGTAGATATCTTTACCAAGAAGTGAGAGATAAGTTACATAAGTTACAAAAGTAGTAATAGGAATGCGCGTGCTCGCTTTGCTTGTGTATTTCTTGCTGAATATCTTCACTAAGAATGGTTCACTCTTCGAGTGTTTATAGGGAACTATTATTATTAATATTGATAAAAAAATTGCCAGTCTCTAGGGCGTCAAAACTTCCGAAAACTATTCACTACAAACATTATACAGAGTGGCCACTTTTTTAATAGGATTGTATTGGTAACTTTTAAACCATAAGAGTTAGAAGGTCGGTCAAATGCAGAAAAAGTTGCATTCATAAAAGCATTGTCAAGTGGTTCGAACAAATCGAGATTATCAGGACCGGTTATTGAGATATCATAAGAAAAGTAAATTCTGTCATTTTGATTTTTCTTTTTTTCCCACTTTATTTCAAACATTATCAAAAAATGATATGGGAATTTTTTATTCGATAGTAAATTATCCTCAATTTGACCTAATCTGATTTCGTATCCAACGTTTCGTACTCTCTGGGCCACCCTCAACCTCATTTTTTTCAATACGGACCTGCATATTTTATGACACATTTCGAAATAACTTTTAACGCTGAATTCAACAATATATCATACAATGTCATTCAAATTTGATTTTCAGGTGATTTTGACCCTTATCCAAATTTCTCTGGGTCGGATCTGTATTGCATTTACCTTTAGTTTAATTAACAACATGCTATACATTTCGATTAGAAAAACAACTCAGTCATCTCAAATTGAATGGAACGTATCAGAATCAAAGCAAGAAACAAGTAATATTTATTTACATAATATTTCAAGCGAAGAAAAACCTAATGCAGAATAATTAAACGAAACTATCATTTATATGAAAGAAAAATTAAACGATTATTCGAAAGTAAATCAAAATTAATGAAGTAAGAGTTCGAAATGTCCACCATTTTGTAAAATGCACTTTGCGGTTCTGGAACCCATACTTCTTATACATTTGCTTATTTCGTCTCCTTGAATACCTTCCAATACATTCTCAATCTTCTCGCGAAGAATCTCTATTGTCGGGTTCGTAGTATCATAAATTTTATTTTTGAGATATCCCCACAAATAAAAATTCAGCGTATTCAAATCCGGAGATCTTGCAGGCCATGCTACTGGACCTCTTGTTCCAATCCATAAATCTGGAAAAGTTCGATTTAGATAATCTGTGACTGTTCTTGAGTTGTGTGGACCACATCCGTCTTGTTGGAACCATGAACTAATACGCCGATACCGTATAGGAAGATCATCCAACATTTCTTCTATAATTTCTACATATTTTTCTCCGGTTAGGCCATCAATAAAATAGGGTCCCAGTAATTTATTATTCAACAAACCGCACCATATGTTCAAAGAAAAACGATATTGATGTCTAACTTCATGAATTAAGTGAGGATTTTCTGTGGCATAAAAATGTTTGTTCCTTCGATTGAACATGCCAGAATTTGTGAATGTCGTTTCGTCTCCCCAAATAATATTGTGCGCAAAATTGTTGTTATTCCGCACCTTCCGTTGAAACCAATTGCAGAATTGCAACCTCCTCTCAGGATCATTACGATATAGTTTTTGCACGGCTTGGTATTTATAGTCATGGAATCCGTGCCTCTTGACTATTTTATTAACAGCTCTTTTTGATAAATTGCATTCACTGGCCATACATTGATGTCATTGATAGGCTCATTTCGTCTTACATAAGGACCTCTAGGTTTGATGAATGAATTATGTTCAAGTAACATTGTAGATACACGTCGAAATATTTTAATATTTGGTGTTGTTCTTTCAAGATATAATTCACCATACCTTTGTTGTGCTTTGAACGAATTCCTATCTAGTTTAATGTACACTTCGTACATATCTCTCTTTTCTTCATTTGTGTATCTTACCATACCGAATAAGTTAAATTGAAATTACACAGAAAAGTATTTAATGACAAGTTCTTGTGACACAATAATGAACGAAGTGACAAATAATATGACATTTCTTGTTATGTTCTTTTTTATCCACGGCCTACTACTTGAAAATAATACATTCAATAAACCTACAGTTTTGTGTATGTAAGAAAAAACAAGTCTATTAACGATATAAATATTCTGCCCAAATTCAATTGAATCCATAAAAAAAAAAATCGAATCTGTTTTTAATTTTTAATTTGAATACCAAGCCTTGCAAGAATTATATCGTAATGATCTTAAAAATAAAGTTCGATTCTGTAATCTGTATCAACGGAACAAATGACAAATCCAACAATAGTGATTCCTCTCGAGAAGATTGAGAATGTATTGGAAGGTATTCAAGGAGACGAATTTAGCAAATGTATAAGAAGTATGGGTTCAAGAACCGCAAAGTGCATTTTACAAAATGGTGGACATTTCGAACACTTACTTCATTAATTTTCATTTATTTTCGAATAATCATTTAATTTTTCTTTCATATAAATTATAGTTTCGTTTAATTATTCTGCCTTAGGTTTTTCTTCTCTTGAAATATGTAAATAATTATTACTTGTTTCTTGCTTTGATTCTGATACGTTTCATTCAGTTTAAGATGACTGAGTTATTTTTCTAATCGAAATGTATTGCATGTTGTTAATTAAACTAAAGGTAAATGCAATACAGATCCGACCCAGAGAAATTTGGATAAGGCTCAAAATCACCTGAAAATCAACTTTGAATGACATTGTATGATATATTGTTGAATTCAGCGTTAAAAGTTATTTCGAAATGTGTCATAAAATATGCAGGTCCGTATTGAAAAAAATGAGGTTGAGGGTGGCCCAGAGAGTACGAAACGTTGGATACGAAATCAGATTAGGTCAAATTAAGGATAATTTATTATCGAATAAAAAATTCCTGTATCATTTTTTGATAATATTTTAAATAAAGTGGGAAAAAAAGAAATATCAAAATGACAGAATTTACTTTTCTTATGATATCTCAATAACCGGTCCTGATAATCTCGATTTATTTGAACCACTCGACAATGCTTCTATGAATGCAACTTTTTCTCCATTTGACCGACCTTCTAACTCTTATGGTTTAAAAGTTACCAATACAATCCCATTAAAAAAGTGGCCGCTGTATATTCATGAGTATTCAGTATGCAGGAATTTTAGGGAATCTGACAACGTCGCATTGTACTCTTATAAAGTTATTAAGACTCATTGTTGTTGTTGAGTCAGTAAAAGATATTGATACTGGCTACTTTGTTATGAAAGAATCCATTTCGTTGTCAGATAACTGAATTGGAAAAAAAAATCTTGGTATTAATATTTTGAATGCACAAAAGATATTTTTGAATAGACAGAGCATGTAGAAGGCATTTTTTGCGAACAAATAATTACCTAAACGAACGTGTCGTATCACAAACATTAATTTTTGGTATATGCGCATGCGCAAACAGATAGAAAAGACGCAACCTATCCCTATCGTATAGTCGGGTAAGCTCGGTTAGGTTTGCATAAGATCGGGTCTGTCGTGTTGATTTATAGTCATTAAAGTAGGTTATTTTATGTGAAAAGTGTTCTTTATTTTTTTGTGCACATATATATCCATATTTATTATCGCACATTTCCATGATCTGTCTCGTTCTTTTGAATTTTGCTATTCATTTAGAAACAGTATGAGTACCATTGTTTCAAATGTGCAGTCAGAGTGTTGATGTGAAAATGTTTTGGTTATATCAACTCATTGTTCATACTCATTTACTAAAATATTCCATGTGATACGTGAATTGAAAATTTCAGGAATCACATTGGCAAAGTCGCAAAATTAGTTTCGCCCTTTCGTCAATTCCATTGTTACCAACCTGAAATGACAGATATTCACTAAACAGAACAGCAAGAATTTGTTGATTTTGTATTTGCTAGAAAAAGCTACAATTTGTTGATAAAAAACTGTTTTCAATGAAAAAAAAAAAAAGTGTAAAACTGGTGAATTAGGGTGTGTATATTGTGCTTGTGAAAATAAGGAGGCATTTGAGTGTGTTTTTCAAAAAAGAAACGTGTACCAGAAAATGCCAATTATCATTCAAAGAAAGGCCCGTATTTCCGAAAATACTTGAGACGGCTAAAAATTTCATTTGGGTTTTTTGTTCTGGAGGTCAAACTACGTAAGTCCCAAAAAAATATGTTTTGCAGCTTGTAATGGAATGGTTAATGGAATTTTACCAACTTTTCAAACAATACCAGAACTTTCTGTTCAAAAAATTTCACCTCGAGAAACTTTAACCCCAAAATAAAAAAAAAAACAGTGATTTAAACCCCCCCAAAACTTTTTTTAGTTAATACTTATTAATTATAAGCAGTTTTGAGAACTTTATTATTATTCAAATCAATATTTCTCCAAATCATTGACCTTGATTTCTGGCTGTTTTTTTCGACATGACATGACTGTCAAAATTGTACTACAAAGAACTAACAATTATACTAGATTTGTCGGAGAGGCTAGTATAAGGTTACGTCGTTCAAATTCATTTAATTTTTTCCAACTTTTCTACAATATTCCATTTCAACCTTTACATAAAATCATATTTGACTTTTGAACATCATTTATTTATTTTCACATATAATTTTGATAAATTTGACATCAAGAGAAACCTTCCATTTGAACTTAACTGAGAGAGGGAGTTTCCTTCTATAGGAGCACCGACTGAGTTTGAGCTGAGGTACTACAACAAAAAGAGTAAGAGGTTATAAAACAGGACTAAGTATCGAGTCTGGGCAAATTATCAATTTTCAAAACAAAATAAACAGTAAATAAAACGACGTATTCTTCTTCTTTTCTTTTTCAAAGTATTATATCACAATTCACGATCACCATTGGCACCAGGTGGCGCACCAAAACTCCGGGAAAACAAAGCAAACGTCATTTATCTATGAGATGACAGTTGTTGACGTGAATTCTATTACTGAATTTTTATTTCTCTTTCTAGTGCTTCTTTAGAAATGCCTGTGGTGAAGATTTATTTGGCTGATATTTCAGTAGTTAAGCGAAAAGAGCAGTCAAAGGGAGGCAGTAATCATGTTTTATTTTGTGAGGTAGAGAATGGTGAGCAAGGAGTTTTTGGACTTGGTCTACAAAATTCATTTGGTTTCCTTAATGAACTAGTTTCTGAAATTTTTGATATGGAATGACCCCTTTTAATCAATCGTTTTAATGTCTTGCCTCTTGAGCTTAGAAGATAATTAGATTTACGAAAATTATGGAAACCTGTTAGTTACAAGACTAGATGACTCAATGGATATAAGAGAATGAACCTGGACAGTATTAGTGAGTCAAGCAAAGAAAGCGGTTCTCTTGAATATCCGGAAAGTAAAAGTTATAGTTCACCATTTGTTACCAATTTACTATTGTAAATTATGAATATTGTAAAGTTTGTTGTATTAACCATAAACTAATGTTTTTTTTCAATATTATTGTAGAGTATTAACATACCAATTACAAACAAAAATTTTCCTACTAGTTGTGAAATATTATAAAATCGAGTGTTCACATTTATTTACCAATTGGCTTCCCGATTTTCAGTCTGATTCTGGTTTCTGGAAAAAGAGAGCATGGACACATTTGCAGATGAATAACTCTTGCACTGTGGCACTGAACAAAATTGTTTTGACTTACTAGTCATATCAAAGCTCTGCTTTTTGCATTAAATCAGAAAAATCAAACCAAATATAGAACAACTAAGAAATAATCAATAATTTATTAACACTAGATCTTATGGCAGAATGTTTGTTTTCCCGGAGTTTTACGTACAAATTTCAAAATGTAGATGTCGCCCACTCCGTGGTGATCGCGAATTGACAACACTGGAATGATATAGGAGTCTTTCTTCCAACTCTAACTAATAACAAAAGATAGCTTTCATTTTCTAACGTCAAAAATATTTTAACAATTTCACCATAACGAGTAAACAAATTTTTTCCTCATCAAAATATAATAGCAATATATACTATAGATAAATAAGAGTGGCTGGTATTTCTCTTTCTCTTTCCTTGCCTCGCTTATGTACCCTGCAGTTTAGAGTAGTTCACTGACTAGTATTACCGTCGCATAGTATATTTGATGGAAAGATCGCCTACAAGAAGAAATCTTGATTACTTCAGAAGTTAACCGAATGGAGATACTAATACAGTTAATGCAACGAGTTTTATATTTCAACACAACTGACAATATATTTCAATGTGTCAAGACAATCACTATCTATCAAAAATCAATCAGAAACAAACTTCAACAATTTCAATACAAGAACTCCTAATTTCCAACAGTATAGAATAGTTAAAAAATAAGCCAAAGTTGAAACACAAATTAATATTACGGATTTCCTGATTTCAACAATAAAACCTTGAACGTGATGAATGTCTAATTTTGGATATTGAAAGTATCCCTAAATTTCAGATATACAGGGTGTCCCACAAAGTTTCGGAACTCGAAAGTAGTGGAGAATTGTAATTTTGGGGTTCTGAAGTAAAGCAATTGTTGCAGATTTTTTTGATACTATTTTACACAATGAGCCTTTTGTTTTCGGTCACGTGACATCTGATTCAAAATCTTTAATGGGACACCCTGTATATTTTGGCATTTTTATGTTCCTCCCGATGAAACAATTTCAACGAACTATCACACTTGTGGCCTAAAACGAATAATTCAAGAATTACAGGTACTTCAATATCCTTTGTTCCACGAAGATTTTTAATAAAATATGGATGATTAATTTAGTTTTGCCTTGTTTTATTCATTACATGAAATATAGGACTGCCCAAATACACAGGGTGACCCTTAACTTGAATAATTTGGCAATTGCTCGTTTCAGACGTCGTGGGACAGAGGACATTGAAGTGTTATCGTTTGTTGAAATTGTTTCATCGGGAGGAACATAAAAATGCCAAAATATACAGGGTGTCCCATTAAAGATTTTGAGTCAGATGTCACGTGACCGAAAACAAAAAGCTCATTGGGTAACATTATATCAAAAAAAGCTGCACCAATTGCTTTTATTCAGAACCCTAAAATTACAATTCTTCACTACTTTCGAGCTCCGTGATATTCCCTGTCCTAAACTTCGTGGGCCACCCTGTATATACAATTACATAGATTCTGAATTTGGTAATGCAGCTTTCATTTTCTATACAGGAAATTTTTCAAAAGTCCAACATGGTAGAATCTGGATTCAGTGCTCAATTTATTTCCGATGGAAATGTTTTGGTAGTGACAGAAAGAAATTTTACTAATACGATTTTTGATGTGAAAATTGGGATCTCAATTCTGTTTAGGTTATACCCAATTCAAATAACCCTTTTTCGCATTTTAAAAATTTTCCTTATTGATATTTTCCTATGTTATTTGTACTTCAAGGCTAAAATAAATGTTTTTCCATACGTATAGCATTCTTGTGATGGCGTAGATTTCCGCTTGGAAAATGCTAGGAGATTTGGTTCCAAGCACATATACTCCTATTTCAGTTCCTTTTGTTGTTCTGGTTCCATCTGTGTACCAATTGCACAGCAATTCTCTGAAGTTTTGGGATGGTTTATTTGTCCCATTCACTTTTGCTACTTAGTTTTGTGTTGAATTGTTTCGCAAAGCTCCACTTTTTTGTCATCTCATCTTGAGTCATGACCCAGTTTTGGTGATTTCCAGGAAAAAGTTGAAACTTGCGTTTGGTTGTTCCTCTCTGGTCATTCTGTGTGTTGTCCTTATCGCTATACTCTCCACTACTGTATAATGGAATGTAAGGCGGCTTAGGATGACTTCCATATCGGCGGTTGGGAACGTTCTCATTGCACCTGTTATGCGTACACGGGCTAGTCTTTGGATTTTCGATATACAGGGTGTTAATTAAGTACGTTGACAAACTTCGGGAGGTGATTCTTTGAAGGTTTTCAGGACGAAATGTTCATATATACATATGTCCCAAACGGCTTGGTTTTCGAGTTACAGGGTGATAAAAATACATTTTTTTCAAGATTTTTTAGAGTTAACTTCGACATTTTCTACAATAATCAGTTCAAATTAGGCAAGTACAATCCATTCAATAGTACGCACGATACAAAATAATGAATTTCTCAAATAATTCACAGGGTCTTCCTTTTTTCAGAGTCAAGCTTTGTTCAACCCTTCAGAATTTTTTTCTCCGCCGCCACTGACATATTATGAGAAAGGAATAATGAATGTTGTTTCATTTAACATCTTTTTGCTTTCTTGATGTTTTTCATTTACTTGTACGGTTCAGGAGTTACAATGAAAATATTAACGCAAACATTTTCCAGTAACGCATAACATAAAGAAATTTGAGAAGCAAATAGTCTAACAAACTTGAAGGGCGATTCTTTGAAAGGTTTCAAGATGAAAAGTTCATATAAACAGTTCCCAAGCGGCTTGGTTTTCGAAGTACAGGGTGATCAAAATACATTTTTTAGGAGTTTTTGGAGTTTACTTCGAAATTTTCGACAATAATCGATCCAAATTAGTTCAAATTGGACAAGTACAATCCATTCAATAGTACGCATGATATAAAATAATTCATTTCTCGAAGTGTCATTGCCACTCTCCAAAGATTAGCGCGTGACGCAATACGTCATTTTGTTCTCATTACACAAATAGCTATTTTCTGCTCGTGTAGAGAAAATGTAATGTTATGGAGCTCCCATACATTGTTTACCATAACTCAGGTTGAATATGTATTGCACAAAGTTAATTATGGCAAAATAATTTTGGACATTTTCAATAGTGAATAACTTTATTATCAAATACTAGAGCAAAGTAACATAAATTCCCTAGGAATAAAATTAAGTTCAGAAAAGGACCATTATTGAAATTGATATGTCAGAGCATTTGCTGGAAATGGCCACCGCCAACTTCAATGCATGCATTTATGCGCCTAACCATAGACTGGCGGACACGCTCAAAAATACCAGGAGTGTTTCTTATAATTCGGCATGACTCCTGTATGCGATTCCTCAGGTCTTCTTCACTTTGAACTGGAGTTCGGTACACTAATGATTTAAGGTGCCCCCAGAGGAAAAAATCAAGTGGATTCATATCTGGTGACCTTGGTGGCCAAAGTTGTGGCCCACCACGCCCAATCCAGCGATCAGAATAATTCTCTTCTAAATATTGGCGTGCAACCAATCTGAAGTGTACTGGAGCACCATCATGCATAAACCAAATTCCAATTCTTTCCCTCAGTGGGATATCTTCTAGGAGTCCAGGTAAGATGAATTCAAGAACCATTGAGTCTATGAGGCAGGAAATGTGGCCCGATAAGGAAATTCCCTACAATTCCAACCCAAACATTCACAGAAAACGTCTCTTGAAAATGGTTTTCAATCACGGCGTGTGGGTTTTCATCAGCCCACATATGATTGTTGTGAAATTTAATAATGGCTTTACGGGAAAAGCATGCCTCATCGGTGAATAACACTTGAGATAAAAACCATGGATTTTCCAACAATTTATTTCGAATCCAAGTGAAAAAAGTTAATCTCTTTGGAAAATCCCTTGGCAGAAGAGCTTGAACACGCTGTATGTGATAGGGATAAAGTTGTTGCTCTTTTAAAATTTGCCAAACCAATACATGGGTCACGTTAAACTGTGCCGCAATTTGTCTTGTACTGGTGTCTGGATGCTGCTCAATTTCGTTAAGTACAGCTTCTTCTATCTGAACTGTTCTAACTCTCCTGGGTCTTCCTATGAGAACAGCAGACCTCTTGAAAGTACCCGTTTCACGAAGACGGGAGTGACTATTAATTGATGAACATTTGTGTGCTGGGAATATGACGTTGTGGAAATCTTTCTAGATACATTCGTCTTGCGGCACGAGCGTTACCATCAGCCATTCCATACATTAAGTGCATGTCTGCCATTTCTGAATTTGTATATTCAACCATTTTATCCAAAGGAATATTGAATGAATCTGCTTTATAGCTTGCACTAATGAAGAATTAACAATGAGACAGTTTCTCAACTTTCGATAACTGTCAAGTTGTTGATATTTAAATAAATGAATTAATATCAAAGCACACTTTGCTATTTTTATGAATTCAAATTGATTACAAAATTTCTACGACGTTACTGCAGAAGAAAAAACAAACCGAAATTTCTGATAAAATAATGTACTCCGTACGGAAACAAAAATTTGTTTGATTTAGTTTTTCGGAGTTATGACCAGAGATTCATGAATGAAAATCAAATGTGTAATGATCTGCGACTATTAGATAAACCCTATTAACTGTCTTCCATTACAGGATTACCTTTCGGAAGTTTTTTATGTAGAAAAGGAAACGTTCAATTGAAAACTAAAAAATATCTTTTTTTAAAATAACAAAAAATTTGTATGAGTTCTCTATCAAGACTGATGGGTAAAAACATTTTTAATCAAATATCTCAATGAAAATGCACATTTTTACCATCAGAATCTTCAGGTTGAAAGTTAAGGTTTTCCCAATATCTGTCAGATCTAGTTTAATATCCAGCGTACCGCAGTGACGGGAGGATAGTAGTTTTCTGTTAGATATCACAAAAAGAAATCATATCTTTACAATAACAAGCTTTTATTTAGCTTCACTTGTAACTAACTAACAAACAATTTAATAAAAGTTGAATTTGACCCACTTCTAATACTCCGATTAATTTGAAATTTGGCAGGTTTCCGTAATTCCGGTGACAATGCATTAAAAAAATGTTTGTTAAAAAACAAAATGAGAACAGCAGACCTCTTGAAAGTACCCGTTTCACGAAGACGGGAGTGAATATTGATGAGCATTTGTGTGCTGGGAATATGACGTTGTGGAAATCTTTCTAGATTCATTCGTCTGGCGGCACGAGCGTTACCATCAGCCATTCCATACATTAAGTGCATGTCTCCCATTTCTGAATTTGTATAATCAACCATTTTATCCAAAGGAATATTGAATGAATCTGCTTTATAGCTTGCACTAATGAAGAATTAACAATGAGACAGTTTCTCAACTTTCAATAACTGTCAAGTTGTTGATATTTAAATAAATGAATTAATATCAAAGCCCACTTTGCTATTTTTATGAATTCAAATTGATTACAAAATTTCTGCGTTACTGCAGAAGAAAAAACAAACCAAAATTCATGATAAAATAATGTACTCCGTACGGAAACAAAAAATTGTTAGATTTAGTTTTTCGGAGTTATGACCAGAGATTCATAAATGAAAATCAAATGTGTAATGATCTGCGACTATTAGATAAACCCTATTAACTATCTTCCATTACAGGATTACCTTTCGGAAGTTTTTTATGATGAAAAGGAAACGTTCAATTGAAAACTAAAAAATATCTTTTTTTAAAATAACAAAAAATTTGTATGAGTTCTCTATCAAGACTGATGGGTAAAAACATTTTTAATCAAATATCTCAATGAAAATGCACATTTTTACCATCAGAATCTTCAGGTTGAAAGTTAAGGTTTTCCCAATATCTGTCAGATCTAGTTTAATATCCAGCGTACCGCAGTGACGGGGAGATAGTAGTTTTCTGTTAGATATCACAAAAAGAAATCACATCTTTACAATAACAAGCTTTTATTTAGCTTCACTTGTAACTAACAAACAATTTAATAAAAGTTGAATTTGACCCACTTCTAATACCCCGATTAATTTGAAATTCGGCAGGTTTCCGTAATTCCGGTGACAATGCATTAAAAAAATGTTTGTTAAAAAACAAAATGGCGGCTCCAATATGGCGGACGAGTTTTGTGATTATGATCCGATTCTGTTCAAAATTGGTATGTGATGGTTTTTGGGTTGGAGATTTTCAGTTTCACATAAAAAATAAACTAAAATGTTAAAAATGAAAATTATAAAAAGAAAACATTTTAAAGTTTTTATACAATACACTGAAAAGGAAAAAATAATTCATTTCATTGTTTGATCTAGGTAATCTTGTACAGAAAGATTTTGATACTCAGAGAATTACCTACAAAAAATGAAACAAATTATTTTTTCATTTTCAGTGCATTTGTATAAAAGCTTGTCTTTATATTTTTTATTGTATAATTTTTATTCATCGTAGATTTTTCTAATTCTGAAAAAATATTTCCATCAATTTACAATAATTGAAAATGTTTAATTTTCAAATTTTCTAATGTTATGCCACACTGGAAAATGTTTAAATTAATATTTTCTTTATAGCCCCTGAACCGTACAAGTAAATGAAAAAATGCAAGATATCAAAAAGATGTTAAATGAAACAACATTGATTATTTATTTCTCATAATATGTCAGTGGCGACGGAAAAAAAAATCTGAAGGGTTGAACAAAGCTTGACTCTGAAAAAAGGAGGACCCTGTGAATTATTTAAGAAATGCATTATTTTGTATCGTGCGCCCTATTGAATGGATTGTACTTGCCTAATTTGAACTGATTATTGTCGAAAATGTCGAAGTTAACTCTAAAAAATCTTGAAAAAAATGTATTTTTATCGCCCTGTATCTCGAAAACCAAGCCGTTTGGGACATATGTTTATATGAACTTTTCGTCCTGAAAACCTTCGAAGAATCACCTCCCGAAGTTTGTCAACGTACTTGATTAACACCCTGTATATGCTCTCGTACTAGCTAGCTTATTTCTGCTGCCCCATACCACTGCCCCGTACCTGGTGGTAGGTCTCACCATAGACGTAAACATCCACTGCAGGGTCTTTCGTGGCTTTGTTGGTTACTTACTTTTCGTGCTTATTCCAGATGAGTTCATTATCTACTATTAGTCCAAGATATTTGACCTATGGTTTCCATCCAGTAACTTTCCCGGCTTGTTTGAAGGCTTTGATGTTAAGGTTTAATTTCCTTGCAAAGGCAACTAGGGTAGTCTTGGTGGGGTTGACGCTAAGTTCCATCGATTGATACCATTCTTCAGTGTAATTTATATCTCTCTGAACTATATCATATAGAATGCTCTCGAATTGGCCTTTCGCGATTATGACTATGTCATCTGCATAGTCTTGGTACGACATACCGATCTCGGTCAAACCGCAAAGGAGTCGATCGACTATTGGGCTCGATCTGAGTGGGGGCGAAATCCGTTACTTCCGTATGAGGTCGTTGAAAAGTTTTTAAGTCATACGAGCAAAGTTAGTTAAATTGAACCTTGTTATGATTGTAAGCTCATTTTTTTCAAATGGATTTTTTTTTAAATTGCATTGATTCCACACGCAATGGACCTTTACATTTCTGAAAAATAAATTGCAAAACTCTTTTAAATCGATCGATTCTAGTCTGAAACGTCCATTTAACAAAGAGTTCTACTATATTTTTTTCATTTTGAAAGAATATCTCATTTGAAAGTGTGCCGCTGACGTCACGTTCATCGGAAACAACCCCCACCATAATCCATGTTCCAAAACATTCAACACCCTTCTCCTCAAAAATATAGATTCTAGCTTGGTATAAGCCATTGAGAAATAATTGAAACTTCGTCACTTGAACAACTCATAGAAAAAAATCCACATATTAGCTACTTTTTATTGTATTTGTTACTTTAAAAATTTCTGAACGGACCATCCTTTCGATGAAGAACGAGCATTGACAACATCGCAAATCATTATGACAGGTCTTATGCAACAAAAGTTATCTCGAGATTTGAGGTTAATGTTTGTTTTTTTTACATTCGACATTTAACTGATACATTCACCGATAAAATCTTTAATCCTTCAATATTTCGGTGGATAAATTCATTAATCTGTAGCGAGGTGTTATTATGACCGATCTGATCTGAATTTATTTGTGAATTAAATGGATGGTGTTATGCAACAATGAGTCAAGCCACATTTTTTAATAATTGAGCTGTCATAGTCATTGGAATCGCCAAATTGTTATTCTATAATAAGCAAAAATGATTCAACCCGCAATTGTAAGGGGGCTCCATCCACTGACGATAGTATTAAGCCACATTCCATCATTCCATGATCTGCTAAACTATTTTGATATTTTTTACGAAACTTGCTGACTGTGGCTCGACTCATTATTGCATAACATCATCCAAATATGGAAAGGCTTCGTGAAGAGAAGTTTGAATAATTTACCGAGGGTAGATTATGAGATGACTGACTCTTTCAATTTAATAAATATGAATTTATTTTTTGCAATGACTGAAATTTAAAATCTTTCCTTGAACGCTGCTTGAATACAGTAATCAGTTGGAAATATTCTTCACAAAAACATAATTATATTTCCGCTTTTTACATAAGCTTCATTCATTGCTTCGAACCACATTTTACAATGCGCTTCATAGGTATTTAGGAGCATAAAAAACTATTTATCAGAATATTCACTGGTGTTCAGACAACCAGGTACGAAGCTTCTTTTCGAAATGTTCACAGTTATTGCAGGGATACAGATACAGGAAGTAGGGAAAAAATTTAGAGCACAAACAACAAAAACATTTCAAAACTTTGAAAACCGCATTACCTCAAAAAATAAATCAAGTAGGGCCTGTTCGTTTGCAGCATACATATTTGATGGAACTGCTTTACTTGTATTAAATACTAAAGTAGGCAAACGAGTTAAACAGAGACAAGCGATTCTTATTGATGCTCTGTGAAACAGACGAACGAACCCATCTGGTATCAAATGACAACTGTCATACGACACATTATATTCAAATAAGAATTTGAGATTCCACGGTACACAACTTTTACAACGTTGCCAAGTCTAGTTTTGATGAACGTTTCGTCACGAAACCACTTTTCTTCTGATTATAGAGAAACAAGCGGACAGAAAAAATAAATAAAAATTCCCGAGTGATATGTCGTGGGAAGGTCCATTACTAAGGACTTTCATGAACGATTTTATATATCTAGAATGAATGCTTCTGGAGATCAAACATCTGATAACAAGATTTCTTTTGGGAGATCGATAATTAAGGATAGTCGTTACCGACCAAAGTTTCACTCCTTTTAACCTCCATCCATCTACAGTGAACTCTTTATAGCAAATATTTTTCAGCTAATACCAAGACGGGTATCAAATTGTATCAAACAGGTACAAATAAAATGTGCTCATTGTAAGTGTTCCCTGCAACCAATTATTAGCAGAGTTTTGTTCTGAATTCAGACCCCAGAGCAGGCCCGAATTGGGGATTTTTTCGGCCCGAGCTTAATTTAACATAATTAAAAGTAACTCATACCAGACAAATCAAAACAATTATTTGAAAATTTATTCACTCATATTTACTGGTTAAATAGTTGAAAATCTAAATTACAGAAAAAAGCTTATTCAAAGTGGTAACAACGATATTCATTGTATATCCTTTATAGGTGAAATACACTTCAACAAGTTAAATATAAACAAATGCAATTAATGCAATAAAATTACCTGTAACTTGTTAGTGATCAATCAAAGCACCAAGCAACGAGAGGTCCCAAGGTTCGGTTCCCAGCCGGTGCCGGCATTTCCATTTTCAGATGTGAAAGTCTGAATGATTGAAGATCGTGTCGGCAAGCAATAATCCTCCACGATTAACTGTTGCGTTAATAATAACGTGCTGCTCCTAAAGTGGCGTATGGAGTTAGTTACAAGGCATATCCAGAATACATGGCTAATAACCACAGCACTCAGCAGTCGATGCCAAAACAAAACAACAGTAACTGTTTGAGAAAATTACTCTTTTTAGCAAGTGTGTCAATAATATTTTCATTCTCCAAAGCTAGAAGAATATCCTTTTCTATAGACATTAAAAGAAAAGCTTCTGAATGTTCTTGTGATAGACAATTCCAATTAATCTGTTTTGTATTTAGTTTAATTTAGAAATGGTTGTTTCGCATCGTACTTGAGTGCAAGATAAAGTGAGAACATAAGTATTCAAAAACAATATTATATGTTTGAATAGGCCAATGTGTGTAGACTATAATTTATTTATACAAAAAGTAACACATGGTGCAATTCTTGCTTTATCTTTGCAGATAAGCGCTGATGGCTACTTTTTACTTTCATAAAAAACTCTTCATCGTTATATTCTTTGAATTCCTTGTATTAATAACAACGGCTATATCCTTAATGGTGTCTCATCTTGAAGCAAAATTCTTTAATTTGCTTTGTATTATATGCATGCTCATGATGTCAAAGCTCAGGTTGTATGTTTTAATTTTCCCAAAACGGAACAGAAAAGACTCATTGGGAATTTTTTCCAAGTCCTTAAAATTATTTGGACCCAGCCACCTACACAATATACCAGCCCATTTAGATCGGCCCACCGAGCTTTGCACGGTAGCTCGCCAGTCCAATCCGGGACTGCCCCAGAGAGACCACGATCAGACTAGTTTAATAATTTTGCTTCTCATCAGAGAAAAGGTAGGTCTATACAGTTCCTCGTCTCCATCACTCTGGCTGGTTCCGAAGTGCACTCAAACGTGAACCATACGCTATTTTTAATTTTTTTCTGTATCAGGACTTCAAAAACAATACTGGAAATGGATAATGGATAATATACCTTGTATTTTATCACATCTGATCAAGTAGGTAATGGACATCTAATGTCACGTATTGTTGACGTGGAAACTCATTTTCAACTTGAAGAATTCGCACGCTTTTCAGTGAATTTGACATGGATTATGATGCAGCTATATAGTATGTTATGACACATGTGTCCAAGTAAGCATTTGAAGTACGCGCAACGAGTTTAAGGGCATGTCATGAAGCTAGAATTTAATTTTAGATCATATTTAATAACTTTCTCAGAGATATGTGGGTGGATGAGTCCAAATTTTCCAAAAACGGATTGTTTAATCGCCACAACAGCTATTATTGGTATTGGGACCAAGAAAAGCCTCACCTCCTTCAATAAAGATGGTTTTAATATACATGGAGCTACAATGTCTTTTGTAAGTTGAAATGTGAGGAGTGATTAATGTTGAATAACAACAAAAATAATAGGAATGGTAAAAGTAATCTTCGAAATGAATAACTTTTTCTTGCTAGTACTAAAGTTTTTGCGGAAAGTAAAATGAGTGCGCCTGTCGAAATTTTGAAGAAACCCCCGTAATAAATAAGGGGTGTAATATTGAAGATGAGAAAGTTGCTGCAAAGGATACCGCACACTTTAATAGGGAAATTGCCCCCCTGTCGAATTAGCTGAATTTTTGATATGTTATCGTCCAAGTCATTCCAAACCAAAAGTTCGAAAGGCACATCTTTTTCTATTGGCTAGTTTTTGCGCTAGAGGGCCCTGACAACTCTCATTTGTTCTTTCAAACCATGGCGACTGCAGAAATTTTTCCGATTGCCCGAGAAAGTGCTAGGAATCGCACGTGAAAAGATAAGACCTCGGTAATCCTTGGCTCGCACAAGTTTCGACTTCTGAGGGCTGGTTAACGGAAACAACCAAAACTATTTTTTTTAAGTTGACTTCCGTTTTTGAATCGATATCACAATAGAACTTGAGAAATCGAACTTTGACGCACTATAACCCCACCCTGTATAAAAATGTTAGAGTCCAGATTTGTTTGAAAACTTGTTTGAGTATTTTCGAAATTGTGGGGTACGTACTGGATAATATGAAAACATTGCATCCCTTTAATGAAGGAAAGGCTTTGGAAACGATGTCAAAGTTTCGAGGGTTTTTCAATAATGTCAACGGTACCATGTTCATTAGGTACGTTAAATGTTACATTCAATATATTGAGTTATGGCCCATTATTTTCTCCATATTATACTTGATACTAAATGTGCGAATGGAGGCTTGGTTGACCCGCCAGGAGGAGTTTCTCCGCCACATTTCCTGAGCGCCAATGAAATATTCAGATATATTTACATACTCATTCAACACAACGCTATCGAAATGAAATAGACCACTTTTCGCTATATCTTCCTTGAGTCGCATCATCAACTTGAAGTATTAATTTGACCAAACTAGCTGGAACTTACTGTATAATTAACCATCTGTAATGACATCAATGAACAATACTTTTAATAGTCATGTCATGTCAATGATTACGCAGAATAGTGGAAATTATTCAGGATAACGTTTTGAGTTGTTTAACAACGGAGAAAAAATTAGAGCTTTCAGCGGCCTCTAGCGTCAAAACTAGCCTATAGAAAAAGTTATGCCGATTGGACTATTGGTTTGAAATGACTTGGACTGTAACATATCAAAAATTCAGGTAATTCGACAAGGGGACACTTTCCCTATTTAAGTGTGCGGTATCCTTTCCACTATAAACTGAAGCGGAGAGGAGTTCAAAATATGTTGTCAATAACCCGCCTTTCCAAATTTCAATTCGGATTACTATTCGAAATACGTCTAATAATCCCTTGTTTTCAACACAGAAACTGAAGAATGTTCTACCGCTAGCCTGTATTGCCAGAATAGGTAGCGCCAAATACAAGAAGCCTGATAAATTTACATTACGGCAATATCGGGCTTTTATAATCAGATCGTTGTAAAGTGGGTATTAATATCTGTGATGCATTTGTGGCATTAACTGGTTAACAAATTAGGAAGGAGTTGTATTCCCGAAATGGTCACGAAATTATATTCTCATGTGCACAAAATCAGCTATGAATTAATCTGAATTACCCTTTATTTTTCAGATTTCATTAACGAGAAGAAATCATCTATGGCCGAGAAGCAATCCCAGTTTTCGTAAGTATATAGAAAACGATTTCGAAGTAAAACATAATTATCCCACATTTCGGTATTTGAACAGGAGTTCAATCACTTTTTATTGTTTCATGAATGCGAAATTTCCAAAGATTTCAAAATCTTCATCTTCGTCAATATTCCAAAAGTGAAATGATAGTAACAAAGTTAAACATTTTATCCATTCTAGTGTCCTCTACAAGGTCACTTGTGGTGTCGTGATTCAAATGAAACTATGCTCCTTATTGAAAATTATTCCTGTTACAAAACAAAAGTAATTATCAATGAAATATGAGGTTCTGATCACAATCAAAATTCGATTATTTAGTTTAATCTTCGGCTAATCTTGTTGAAAAAACATCAAATATTAAATCAAACGAATATCTCACCATTGAGATTATCATCGTTGAACTCAACAGTATCACTGTATCTTTTTTTATGGCAAACTGAACAGAAGACGAGAAGCTGACATGTGCGAAGTGCAAGGATAGAAGGAAGTGCACGAAATCCCTATCAATTCATAAATTCCCGAAAATTTTAGTTATCTATTTGAAACGGTGTTCTTCGACAGAAAGATTAAAAGAAAAGTTGAATGTTACTATTGATTTTCCTTTAGAGGGATTAGATATCAGTAATTACACAGTAGTAAACGTAACCCCTTGTCGCTATAGTCTTTATGCATTGTCTAATCATAGTGAGACTACCTATAGCGGACATTACACAGCCTACTGTAAACATCCGTACGCGAGCACATGGCATGAATATAATGATACACAAGTGAACCAAATTTCATCTCGATCCCTCGTGAGCGAAGATGCCTACGTTCTCTTCTATGAGCAGGAAGGCACTTAATCCCTCCTTTCATATCATACTCTGTATTATTATAATATGTTCTATTTGTATTTTTATTATTCTTTATTAAAACTTTATATATCCACTCAAGAATTAATACCGTGAGGCAAGACAGAATATAACAGGAAGTTATTCATGACATCTACAGTCACTAGTTGAAACTTAATTTGACACGAAACAAGGAATCCAAAAGTAGAGGTTTGTCCACAAATTGACAGGTAGCCAACAATTCGTTGTTCTGACCAACCCAAGGTTCAATCAAGTTTCTAATACGTTATGAGGAACGCAAGCAGAATCTAAGTGAAAATAGAGTATATTTCGTTTTAATTCCGAGAGCTCTAACCTTTGACAGCTGTTTCGTGCTAACGCACTCATCAGAAAGGATTTATGGAGCTCTCGAAATCAAAACGAATCCACTCAAGAATTAATACCGTGAGGCAAGACAGAATATAACAGGAAGTTATTCATGACATCTACAGTCACTAGTTGAAACTTAATTTGACATGAACCAAGGAATCCAAAAGTAGAGGTTTGTCCACAAATTGACAGGTAGCCAACAATTCGTTGTTCTGACCAACCCAAGGTTCAATCAAGTTTCTAATACGTTATGAGGAACGCAAGCAGAATCTAAGTGAAAATAGAGGATATTTCGTTTTAATTCCGAGAGCTCTAACCTTTGACAGCTGTTTCGTGCTAACGCACTCATCAGAAAGGATTTATGGAGCTCTCGAAATCAAAACGAATCCACTCAAGAATTAATACCGTGAGGCAAGACAGAATATAACAGGAAGTTATTCATGACATCTACAGTCACTAGTTGAAACTCAATTTGACACGAACCAAGGAATCCAAAAGTAGAGGTTTGTCCACAAATTGACAGGTAGCCAACAATTCGTTGTTCTGACCAACCCAAGGTTCAATCAAGTTTCTAATACGTTATGAGGAACGCAAGCAGAATCTAAGTGAAAATAGAGTATATTTCGTTTTAATTCCGAGAGCTCTAACCTTTGACAGCTGTTTCGTGCTAACGCACTCATCAGAAAGGATTTATGGAGCTCTCGAAATCAAAACGAATCCACTCAAGAATTAATACCGTGAGGCAAGACAGAATATAACAGGAAGTTATTCATGACATCTACAGTCACTAGTTGAAACTTAATTTGACACGAACCAAGGAATCCAAAAGTAGAGATTTGTCCACAAATTGACAGGTAGCCAACAATTCGTTGTTCTGACCAACCCAAGGTTCAATCAAGTTTCTAATACGTTATGAGGAACGCAAGCAGAATCTAAGTGAAAATAGAGTATATTTCGTTTTAATTCCGAGAGCTCTAACCTTTGACAACTGTTTCGTGCTAACGCACTCATCAGAAAGGATTTATGGAGCTCTCGAAATCAAAACGATTCCACTCAAGAATTAATACCGTGAGGCAAGACAGAATATAACAGGAAGTTATTCATGACATCTACAGTCACTAGTTGAAACTTAATTGTACACGAACCAAGGAATCCAAAAGTAGAGGTTTGTCCACAAATTGACAGGTAGCCAACAATTCGTTGTTCTGACCAACCCAAGGTTCAATCAAGTTTCTAATACGTTATGAGGAACGCAAGCAGAATCTAAGTGAAAATAGAGTATATTTCGTTTTAATTCCGAGAGCTCTAACCTTTGACAGCTGTTTCGTGCTACCTGTCAATTTGTGGACAAACCTCTACTTTTGGATTCCTTGGTTCGTGTCAAATTAAGTTTCAACTAGTGACTGTAGATGTCATGAATAAATTCCTGTTATATATATATATATATATATATATATATATATATATATATATATATATATATATATATATATATATATATATATATATATATATATATATATATATATTTATACATATAAATATATATATATATATATATATATCCACAGATCGTTGTTCCCTCCATGTCAAAGCTAAGGTGGACTAACCTCCAGGGTACCGCTTCAAATTTTGTTCAAAATAATTGCATATATGGGCAGAGGGGAACATACTCTATAGGTTTATCAAAAGAGGGGTAACAATTTTTGACAAAAAATTTATATATGTAAATATATATATATATATATACAATTCGTTGTTCCCTCCGAGTAGTATATGTTTACGAGAAGTTCTGACAACTTAGTTACCTCCAATACTATTACCGTTCGTATGTCCATTCAGTTGAATGAATGTATTGAAATAATAGCGAAATAACCATGCTAATTGGCAATGGAAAAAAATGGAAAATTTTAAATTGCAGCTTCTTTAATAAAATTTTCTGATCCCAGCAAAATTTAGATAAAATACTATTTACTAGAGCGATGGGATAACCACTTTGGTTAATAATACTTGTTTTAGTTCCTTCAGATTTTTTCAATGAAATTTCTCATAATTGAGTTTTTGAGTTTAGTTTCTGGATTGTTTCATGATGTTGGTATTTCGATAGAGGAGATGAGCTGAAGTTTAGATATCTGTCAGAGCTACAAGATTTTTTGTATAAATCGGTGATTATATAATTACCTTTTCTAATTCATAAAATAGTCCACTTGCTCGTGATAACTAAACATTAACTCACTTCATTTTATATGGGATAGATTTTGGAATGAGATAAGGATCCTTTCCGGATTCACTGCAGCCGTGAAGGATTATTGTTTTTGTTAGGGATAGCACTGGTAATTTGTTCTTCACAGTAATTCGCACGGGATCCACCCCTTTCTACTCACAAAATTTCAATACTCAAATATATCAATTTGAATTGAAAATCATTCCAGATCCGAGTGAGGCAGGAACCTGAGACTTTCAGCCCTACAAATAAACGCTCCCACACCGCGCCGCACCCCGACTAACGGGGCAACCTATTTACCCATTAGATATTGAGAAATATGTTTTTTTGTAATGCATGTCCGTATATTCAATATAGATAGACTATCACTTTCTTAATTATGATATTTTGTTATTCGCGAAGAAGAAAATCCTGAATCTTTATTTCATTTTGTTTCTTTCAAAATGATACACAAACGTACATTGTTTTTATTATAATTTGTCCCAATTTCAAATGGCAAAAAAACTTACTTTCGTATTCTGTTTTCACGTCCAAAGTTTGATTGTTGTTTAGTGATCACGAGCCAGTGGACAAGTAAAACGCATTCCTCAGATGCTTACAATTTCAATGCCAACGTTTCGGTAAAATATTCATTTTCTTCAGGGCTACAGTAAAAAATGTGCGTGAATACAAACAACAAGGTATGGACATATACAACATATAAATAATCAAATTGTTAAAATGAATTGAAAACATTGTGTAGGTTTGAATAAAATATTGTAGAAGCTACAGTGGAAGTGAAATACTTAAGAATCCAAAACATATATTAGGAAACAATCTCAAATGTGACAATTCTTTTACCTATCCAGAGTGTAAATTATGAGGAATATCGTTTTCAAATCATAAATGTCAAAAAAGGAGTATAGTTATGAATAACAATTTCATCAGTGATAACATTGAAACAGTTCACAGCGGAATATTTGTTAAAGATCATACTAAAAGGATTGGGTCATCTTAAACGAATTCAAGTTTTGTTTTTTCTCTTTCACGTGATAAAAGACCGAGTGGATATGAAGTTTTTTCTTTTTTTTTTTCGAATGATAAACCTGGATTTGGTTCATCTACTAAATTTTATTTTATGTGTAATCAAAATGTTTTCATAAATACGTTTCAAATTGTTGCAGTAGGTCTTCAAGTTGACACTTTTACCGTTACTTGCAACATGGGCCATTTCAAGAAATGATCTTTTGCTGAGAGAATGCTCTGACTCCAAAATTTTTGTGGAATTGAAATCGAAACGATGGTCGACCTCAAAATGATGGGTTCTCAGTGCTATTTCGTTATTTTTGTTTTTATTTTTCGGAGCACAATCGTAATGGTGTTTTTTAACCATCTGTTTTAAGTACTGTTTTGTTTGTCCAATGGCCATCAAGTCACAGTTTTCACATGGTATCTGATAAGTTAATTTGGTATTTTCCTCAATGGTGTCTATCTTTTGATTTAGAATGGATGTAATTTTTTTGAGTCTTGGTATTGTATTGCGCTATTTTTGAATTGTTTGTACTCAAACATTTTCTTAGCCTCTGGGAAAGACCTGTTATATTGGGAATCTTGAAAAATTTGCGAAAATAAGTATTACGGGATAAGTTACTCAATGTTTTATTACTCTCAGTAGGTTTTCTACTCAAAATACTATTAACTAAAAAGATAGAATAACCATTGGTAAATAATTTTTTTTTCGTTTCTTCAGATTTTTTCGATTGAATTCCTCATGACTTAGTTTGTAAATTTCATCTCTGTATTTTTTTATGATGTCTTTTGATGAAGGGGAAGAGCTGAAATGACGTATTGAAATCTGTTAGAGCTACGAGATTTTTTGTATAAATCAGTGATTATATAATTACCTTCTCTAATTTATAAAATACCCAAAAAAGAAATAGTGTTATTATTCTCTACTTCCATTTTAAATTTCAATTCGGAAATTACGTTATTGAATGTGTTAGGAGCGGTATCTTTTTCGGATCTTGGGATAGCTAACAAAGTATCATCTACGTATACATATAAGAATGGAATATCAAATGGAGATATTGCAAGTGCTTCTTTATTGATATGGTCCATCACCAGGTCAGCCAAAATGGGGCTAATTAGATCTCCCATTGGTGTACCTATGATGTGACTATAAATATTATCATTGAGAGTGGAGCAACTGATTTTCAAGCAGTGTGATATTAGATTTTCAAAAGTAAATTATTTTGTCTATCGACGTAAATTGACTAATTTTTTTTCATCTTTCAATCACCATGTCAAATATCAGTTTATGTGAACTATTGGTGAATAATGGTGTAATATGATGTAATGAAATTAATTTGATTTTCTTGACAACTATATCATTCAAACATTTTCGAAGTTTGAAGCCTGGGGAATTTATACAGGAACAATGGGTCTTAGGGGCCTTCCATTTTTATGAACCTTGAGAAGACCATATACAGGGTAATTCAAATGTACTTTGACAAACTTCAGGAGGAGGAACATCACAATATTCTAATATGAATTGTCCAAATAAATATATGTCCGGAAACGATCCGTTTCCAAGATAGATTATTTTTATTTTCTATTTTTTTTTCGAATAACTTTTGAAACACTGACCTTGATTAAACGAAATTTGGTATTGAGAGATTTTTTGAGGTGTCGAATTCGAACCTGATGTTATTATTGCTCCTACTCGTCGGAAGCACCACATACACTCCTTTTTCTTTTTGAAGATTCTCTATTTTTTGAGCGTCCTTTAAGCACATTTTTCAGTAACAAAATCGATTTCTTTATCTTATCTACGTAAGAAAGCTACCTCTGTTGGAAGTAGCTAAAAGCAACCGTTTTCTAGATATTTGAAAAAAGTCAAGTCGATTATTTGATAATCGATGCATGTTGAAGTTATTACCATTATTTTGAATTCTTCACAAGATCGCTAAGGAAATGAATTTGACGTTTAAGTGAGTAGTTTTGGATTTTGTAGGGGGCGCCATCTATTCTATTACTCTTCACTAGTTGAAAGAGATCATTACTTTTGGGTACGTCTCTGTATGACATCCTTAAGCGAACTGAATATTTTTGTTTCAAGAGTGCAAAACCAGTATTTGTTTTACTTAAATTTACAAGAAATACCAACATTCTATTTCAAGAAATTTTAAATATGCAGAATAAAATAAAATGAAGAATACAAAAATGTATTCAAATGAATTGTTGCAAGTATCCACCTTCTAGTCATTGAATCTCGCTTAAGAATTATTGATGTGTTTCTTATTGTTTCACAGGTGTCTACTATTCGGTTTCTCAAATCTTCCTCGTTCGCTACTGGAGTTTTGTGAACTAGTGACTTCAAATGACCCCAAAAATAAAAATGTAACGGGTTCAGATCTAGAGACCTTGGTGCCTACGCCTGGTTATGTTTTTCTATACCCCTACTGATCCGTCGATTTGGATAGACAGTGTTGAGGAATTCCCTGGCTACAACTCTGATATGGATCGGAGCCCCATCATGCATAAACCACATGCAGAAACGAATTTCTTATGGTACATTCTGAAGTAGTCCTGGCAGTTCATTTTCTAAAAAGTCTCTGTAAGTTGCGCCATTCAGTAGGAGCCGAAGAAAGAATTAAATAAGGACGTATCAACTAATTAGCAATCATTGCCGCCCCAACAGTTATAGAAAATTGATACTGATAATGTCTTTCACTAAATGCGAGCGGATTTTTCATAGCCCAAACATGGTTGCTATGGAAGTTTGTGATAGCATTTCGGGAGAAGTTTGCCTCGTCCGTAAGAGTAAAAATTGAGGATTTCCAGCCAATTTTCTCAAAAGCCACTGACACACAGTAATGCATTGGAAAAGTCTAGTGGCAGAAAAGCTTGTACCCTTTGAATATGGGATGGAAAAAATTGTCGATCATGGATAATTATCCAAACTGTGGACTGAATAGAATTGTTTATATAGTCCATTTTTTCAAAATGAGTGTTTTAAAACGTACAGAAACTTCAACAAAACGTTCAACTATCCATATGTGATAAAAAAAAAACTACTTGCCCAAACGTCAATTTCATTTCCTAAGCAATCTTGTGAAAAATGCAAAATATTAACATCAACATTCATCGATTATTAAATAATCGACTTGAAATTTTCAAGTTCAAATATCTAGAAAACGGTTCCTTACAAAGAGGGTAGCTTTTTCACGTAGGCATATTAGAGGAATCAATTTTTTCACTAAAAAATGTGCTAGAAGTACGCTTAAAAAAACCCAATACCAATATTCGTATAATTGAGGTTAGTATCCTGAAAGTTATTTAAAAAAAAAACTAAAACAAAAAATTAAACTTGTAATACATAATATAATTCATAAAATACCATGTATAGACTGTGACTTGGTGTACATTGGACAAACTAAACAGTACTTCAATCAAAGGTGAAAACACCGTCATTATGATAGTCCTCCGAAAAATAAAAACAAATATAAAAAAACAGTACTGAGCTTCCATATTGTTGAGATCAACCATCGTTTTGATTTCAATTCCACAAAAATTTTGGATTCAGAGCATTCAGAGCAGTGCTGGTAGAACGTTCGCCTTTGGAGCGAAGGGTCGAGGGTTCAAAGGCTCGCATGGTTATCGGTCTCGTGCATGGCATCACACGTTAAAGGGTAAGGGCTGCGTCTTCCCTAGCTCACACAAGTCTCTCAAAGACTTCCGAGGAGTGTATTCGGTTGACGGAAATAATAATTAAAACAACAGCAATATGTAAAACAGAGACAGATCGCCAAACTTTGCGGTGTTCCAGAAAAGTGAGCTACCTTGTAATCGCAGTCTCACCGATGAAAACATTCTAATTCGCATATCCAGAAACTACCCGATATATGTTTTCAACAGAATCAAATTGAAATTATTGGAATTCGTCCACCATATTGGAGATGCCATCTTGAATTTGTATGAAATGGAACTGTTCGATTGAAGGAATTATATGCATCATCTTGGAGAAACTTAACACATGTATCTGTCAGATATAGTTCAATTTTCGGTATAGTCCCAGTATTAGCCAGGGAAATAGTTGTTATTTTCACGGATATTTGCCTCATTTCACTTTTTGGAAATTGTTAGAGACAATGGTATTTTTTTCGACTTATGGATATAATTCATTTACATTAATATACATTTGTCAGATTTTGCATTATTAATTGATCAGCTATGTTGAATTGGATTGTAATTGAGTTACAAGATTTTATTGATAAACAGGAGTGGAACTCAAAAAAAACCTATACCACACAAATATTTTCAGTCCTGGATGCTAATTTCGATAACTGAGTTAACTTCATCAGTAGAAATACTGAACTAATTAGTTTAGTATTGCTACTCATGAAGGTAACTTGGCTATCGGAATGCGTATCTAGGGGTGAAAATACTCATGTGGTTATGGGGAAAATACTATTTGTTCTCATTGGATGACACCACAGGCGTGCAGTTTTCCATTTTCAAATAGATCGAATGTAAAGATTAACCGAATGAATTTACTTTACTTTTGAATCAAACAGGTCTGAAAACTGTTGTGAATGAATTTCCCAATAAGAATTCTAGATGATCATTCAAAATATGGATTCTGAATGATTACATACCGGGTTAGTGCTAAAAACTGATATATAAAAGGCCCGACGCGCGACGTCGAATGGGACCGTATGTCTGCAAAAATAATAACAATTACTTCCTGATTTTGAAATCTGCTTTGTCAGCTAATGCCAATTTCAACAAAGGCTTGCTTCTTGCACTCATTTCGATTCATCTTTGCCTCACTTCCCGTCAGTTGATTATGATTCATAAGGCACAGATCCAACCGTTTCTGGAATACTGCGCCATGAATATGGCGCAGCCCCAAACAACACAAATTTTTAGATTATGTCCAAGAGAAAAGCCACCCGTTTCGTCTGTGTTGCCGAACTTACAAGCTTACTCACTTCCCTGGAACATCGCGAGTTTGTTGGCTGGGGATCTGTTTATGTTTCACAAATAATTTCATGATATATAATCAGTAATTCCACCGTTAGCTATCCCATAGAGACTGACCCATCGAGGTCAGTCTTCACATCCCTTTGTCATCACTTTGGAGACATGCCGAACATCTCTCTTCCAGGGCTCGTTCTCTGAACGAACGGCAAAGCTTTGGAAGTGGAAGGCAAAAAAAACTACCGATAATTCCATGAGAACAATTTCGATACTTCTTGACGGAAGACAATTAATCAAATAATTAAAAATGGATTACATAATCCACCCTTCCACTTTAACTTTTACAATGGGTGTAATCGTCAGTAAGTTTTTAACAGAAAACAGCTACTGCCCCTTACGACCGTAGAATTATGTATTTTAGATTATTGGCAATATTTTCTACAAGAACTACTTTGCAGTGCTGTTGTCTCAGGAACTCCCAACAGAAGCTGAAGTTGTCTTTCGGTTCAATTGGGAGAACCAGCCTTCGCTGAAGATTGGAAAGAACCATGAAACCAGTACGGACGTGTTCCCCTAATTAAATCAAAATATAAATTTGGTCAAAGTAATTAAAGTAGTTCCTGTAGAAAACTTTGCTAATGATCCAACAGATATAATTCAACGGTCGTTGGGGGTAGTAGTTGTTTTCTGTTAGAGACTTGCCGACGAATACATCTATTGTATAGGCTGAAGCGAAAGTGTTGATTATGTAATCCATTTTTAATTATTTGAGTACCTATAATACTTTCAATACACTATTATTACTTTTGACCTTTCACGAAAACAACACAAAATTTAACTCAATTCCTGCGAAAAAAGTAATCCCTATCCAAAATAATCGAAACCGTATCTCTCATATCATTTTTCAGAACTGCGTGCCGCAGTAATTCGGTATTTCTCGACGGAGGGAAGTACATGTCGCAATTACTCCCTATATATAGCTGGAGACGGAGGGAAGTACGTGTAACAATTACTCCATATATATAGCTGGAGGGAACTACATGCAGCAAGTAACACAGCATGAAAGTGATATATGGTTGGAGGGAACTACGTCCAGCAAGCAACTCGGAAAAAGCGATACTAGCGCTGGTGGCAAATCGCTGAACTTAGTGACCCAATCCGAGGTTACATATCACTCAAAGTTACCTCCATGCATTTTTTCGTATTTGGACCGATCTGACATAGTAGTACCCCGTAGTGAAATATTACGTTGGTTCGTAGTTACCTCCGAAATCGGAGGTAAGTCCGTTATATATGAGGGAAGTACGTTCACTATATATGTATTTTGGAGGTAACGACGTAGGGTTCATAAGTATATATATATATGTTCCAGTGACTGTAAAACAGTCGAAAACAATCCTTTAGGAACTCACTATACCTTTGTATAGATTGTATGGAATATGTCCGACAGAAAACAACTACTTCTCTGGCTAATACCTCGACAGATATTGAATTATAACTGTCAGACATATGTGCAAAGATCCTTACTTTGAAGGAACAACTTTGCAAGAGCTCTCAGAGACAGACAGCAGGACACCGCCTGATCCAAACAAGGAACCAACTGCAGACCGGTTTCGGGATGAAGTCCCTCATCAGTGCAGTCCTGGTTATCACGGTTGTATACACGCGGGGGCCCGGTGCCCGTCATCGTTCGCCGGGATGAACACTGCAATCGTTTACAGGATCCACCACGGCAACAGATTAGAGAGCGCTCCAGAAGGACATTTCGGATGCGAAATGGTATATGCTGAATACTTGTTTCAAGGAGCAATAAATGTTCCAGTGACTGTAAAACAGTCGAAAACAATCCTTTAGGAACTCACTATACCTTTGTATAGATTGTATGGCATATGTCCGACAGAAAACAACTACTTCTCTGGTTAATACCTCGACAGATATTGAATTATAACTGTAAGACATATGTGCAAAGATCCTTACTTTGAAGGAACAACTTTGCAAGAGCTCTCAGAGACAGACAGCAGGACACCGCCTGATCCAAACAAGGAACCAACTGCAGACCGGTTTCGGGATGAAGTCCCTCATCAGTGCAGTCCTGGTTATCACGGTTGTATATACGCGGGGGCCCGGTGCCCGTCATCGTTCGCTGGGATGAACACTGCAATCGCTTACAGGATCCACCACGGCAACAGATTAGAGAGCGCTCCAGAAGGACATTTCGGATGCGAAATGGTATATGCTGAATACTTGTTTCAAGGAGCAATAAATGTTCCAGTGACTGTAAAACAGTCGAAAACAATCCTTTAGGAACTCACTATACCTTTGTATAGATTGTATGGCATATGTCCGACAGAAAACAACTACTCCTCTGGCTAATACCTCGACAGATATTGAATTATAACTGTCAGACATATGTGCAAAGATCCTTACTTTGAAGGAACAACTTTGCAAGAGCTCTCAGAGACAGACAGCAGGACACCTCCTGATCCAAACAAGGAACCAACTGCAGACCGGTTTCGGGATGAAGTCCCTCATCAGTGCAGTCCTGGTTATCACGGTTGTATACACGCGGGGGCCCGGTGCCCGTCATCGTTTGCCGGGATGAACACTGCAATCGCTTACAGAATCCACCACGGCAACAGATTAGAGAGCGCTCCAGAAGGACATTTCGGATGCGAAATGGTATATGCTGAATACTTGTTTCAAGGAGCAATAAATGTTCCAGTGACTGTAAAACAGTCGAAAACAATCCTTTAGGAACTCACTATACCTTTGTATAGATTGTATGGCATATGTCCGACAGAAAACAACTACTTCTCTGGCTAATACCTCGACAGATATTGAATTATAACTGTCAGACATATGTGCAAAGATCCTTACTTTGAAGGAACAACTTTGCAAGAGCTCTCATCCCGGCGAACGATGACGGGCACCGGGCCCCCGCGTGTATACAACCGTGATAACCAGGACTGCACTGATGAGGGACTTCATCCCGAAACCGGTCTGCAGTTGGTTCCTTGTTTGGATCAGGCGGTGTCCTGCTGTCTGTCTCTGAGAGCTCTTGCAAAGTTGTTCCTTCAAAGTAAGGATCTTTGCACATATGTCTGACAGTTATAATTCAATATCTGTCGAGGTATTAGCCAGAGAAGTAGTTGTTTTCTGTCGGACATATGCCATACAATCTATACAAAGGTATAGTGAGTTCCTAATGGATTGTTTTCGACTGTTTTACAGTCACTGGAACATTTATTGCTCCTTGAAACAAGTATTCAGCATATATATATATATATATATATATATATATATATATATATATATATATATATATATATATATATATATATATATATATATATATATATATATATATATATATATATATATATATATAAGTGAAAATAGAGTATATTTCGTTTTAATTCCGAGAGTTCTAACCTTTGACAGCTGTTTCGTGCTAACGCACTCATCAGAAAGGATTTATGGAGCTCTCGAAATCAAAACGAATCCACTCAAGAATTAATACCGTGAGGCAAGACAGAATATAACAGGAAGTTATTCATGACATCTACAGTCACTAGTTGAAACTTAATTTGACACGAACCAAGGAATCCAAAAGTAGAGGTTTGTCCACAAATTGACAGGCAGCCAACAATTCGTTGTTCTGACCAACCCAAGGTTCAATCAAGTTTCTAATACGTTATGAGGAACGCAAGCAGAATCTAAGTGAAAATAGAGTATATTTCGTTTTAATTCCGAGAGTTCTAACCTTTGACAGCTGTTTCGTGCTAACGCACTCATCAGAAAGGATTTATGGAGCTCTCGAAATCAAAACGAATCCACTCAAGAATTAATACCGTGAGGCAAGACAGAATATAACAGGAAGTTATTCATGACATCTACAGTCACTAGTTGAAACTTAATTTGACACGAACCAAGGAATCCAAAAGTAGAGGTTTGTCCACAAATTGACAGGCAGCCAACAATTCGTTGTTCTGACCAACCCAAGGTTCAATCAAGTTTCTAATACGTTATGAGGAACGCAAGCAGAATCTAAGTGAAAATAGAGTATATTTCGTTTTAATTCCGAGAGTTCTAACCTTTGACAGCTGTTTCGTGCTAACGCACTCATCAGAAAGGATTTATGGAGCTCTCGAAATCAAAACGAATCCACTCAAGAATTAATACCGTGAGGCAAGACAGAATATAACAGGAAGTTATTCATGACATCTACAGTCACTAGTTGAAACTTAATTTGACACGAACCAAGGAATCCAAAAGTAGAGGTTTGTCCACAAATTGACAGGCAGCCAACAATTCGTTGTTCTGACCAACCCAAGGTTCAATCAAGTTTCTAATACGTTATGAGGAACGCAAGCAGAATCTAAGTGAAAATAGAGTATATTTCGTTTTAATTCCGAGAGTTCTAACCTTTGACAGCTGTTTCGTGCTAACGCACTCATCAGAAAGGATTTATGGAGCTCTCGAAATCAAAACGAATCCACTCAAGAATTAATACCGTGAGGCAAGACAGAATATAACAGGAAGTTATTCATGACATCTACAGTCACTAGTTGAAACTTAATTTGACACGAACCAAGGAATCCAAAAGTAGAGGTTTGTCCACAAATTGACAGGCAGCCAACAATTCGTTGTTCTGACCAACCCAAGGTTCAATCAAGTTTCTAATACGTTATGAGGAACGCAAGCAGAATCTAAGTGAAAATAGAGTATATTTCGTTTTAATTCCGAGAGTTCTAACCTTTGACAGCTGTTTCGTGCTAACGCACTCATCAGAAAGGATTTATGGAGCTCTCGAAATCAAAACGAATCCACTCAAGAATTAATACCGTGAGGCAAGACAGAATATAACAGGAAGTTATTCATGACATCTACAGTCACTAGTTGAAACTTAATTTGACACGAACCAAGGAATCCAAAAGTAGAGGTTTGTCCACAAATTGACAGGCAGCCAACAATTCGTTGTTCTGACCAACCCAAGGTTCAATCAAGTTTCTAATACGTTATGAGGAACGCAAGCAGAATCTAAGTGAAAATAGAGTATATTTCGTTTTAATTCCGAGAGTTCTAACCTTTGACAGCTGTTTCGTGCTAACGCACTCATCAGAAAGGATTTATGGAGCTCTCGAAATCAAAACGAATCCACTCAAGAATTAATACCGTGAGGCAAGACAGAATATAACAGGAAGTTATTCATGACATCTACAGTCACTAGTTGAAACTTAATTTGACACGAACCAAGGAATCCAAAAGTAGAGGTTTGTCCACAAATTGACAGGCAGCCAACAATTCGTTGTTCTGACCAACCCAAGGTTCAATCAAGTTTCTAATACGTTATGAGGAACGCAAGCAGAATCTAAGTGAAAATAGAGTATATTTCGTTTTAATTCCGAGAGTTCTAACCTTTGACAGCTGTTTCGTGCTAACGCACTCATCAGAAAGGATTTATGGAGCTCTCGAAATCAAAACGAATCCACTCAAGAATTAATACCGTGAGGCAAGACAGAATATAACAGGAAGTTATTCATGACATCTACAGTCACTAGTTGAAACTTAATTTGACACGAACCAAGGAATCCAAAAGTAGAGGTTTGTCCACAAATTGACAGGCAGCCAACAATTCGTTGTTCTGACCAACCCAAGGTTCAATCAAGTTTCTAATACGTTATGAGGAACGCAAGCAGAATCTAAGTGAAAATAGAGTATATTTCGTTTTAATTCCGAGAGTTCTAACCTTTGACAGCTGTTTCGTGCTAACGCACTCATCAGAAAGGATTTATGGAGCTCTCGAAATCAAAACGAATCCACTCAAGAATTAATACCGTGAGGCAAGACAGAATATAACAGGAAGTTATTCATGACATCTACAGTCACTAGTTGAAACTTAATTTGACACGAACCAAGGAATCCAAAAGTAGAGGTTTGTCCACAAATTGACAGGCAGCCAACAATTCGTTGTTCTGACCAACCCAAGGTTCAATCAAGTTTCTAATACGTTATGAGGAACGCAAGCAGAATCTAAGTGAAAATAGAGTATATTTCGTTTTAATTCCGAGAGTTCTAACCTTTGACAGCTGTTTCGTGCTAACGCACTCATCAGAAAGGATTTATGGAGCTCTCGAAATCAAAACGAATCCACTCAAGAATTAATACCGTGAGGCAAGACAGAATATAACAGGAAGTTATTCATGACATCTACAGTCACTAGTTGAAACTTAATTTGACACGAACCAAGGAATCCAAAAGTAGAGGTTTGTCCACAAATTGACAGGCAGCCAACAATTCGTTGTTCTGACCAACCCAAGGTTCAATCAAGTTTCTAATACGTTATGAGGAACGCAAGCAGAATCTAAGTGAAAATAGAGTATATTTCGTTTTAATTCCGAGAGTTCTAACCTTTGACAGCTGTTTCGTGCTAACGCACTCATCAGAAAGGATTTATGGAGCTCTCGAAATCAAAACGAATCCACTCAAGAATTAATACCGTGAGGCAAGACAGAATATAACAGGAAGTTATTCATGACATCTACAGTCACTAGTTGAAACTTAATTTGACACGAACCAAGGAATCCAAAAGTAGAGGTTTGTCCACAAATTGACAGGCAGCCAACAATTCGTTGTTCTGACCAACCCAAGGTTCAATCAAGTTTCTAATACGTTATGAGGAACGCAAGCAGAATCTAAGTGAAAATAGAGTATATTTCGTTTTAATTCCGAGAGTTCTAACCTTTGACAGCTGTTTCGTGCTAACGCACTCATCAGAAAGGATTTATGGAGCTCTCGAAATCAAAACGAATCCACTCAAGAATTAATACCGTGAGGCAAGACAGAATATAACAGGAAGTTATTCATGACATCTACAGTCACTAGTTGAAACTTAATTTGACACGAACCAAGGAATCCAAAAGTAGAGGTTTGTCCACAAATTGACAGGCAGCCAACAATTCGTTGTTCTGACCAACCCAAGGTTCAATCAAGTTTCTAATACGTTATGAGGAACGCAAGCAGAATCTAAGTGAAAATAGAGTATATTTCGTTTTAATTCCTGTCAATTTGTGGACAAACCTCTACTTTTGGATTCCTTGGTTCGTGTCAAATTAAGTTTCAACTAGTGACTGTAGATGTCATGAATAACTTCCTGTTATATTCTGTCTTGCCTCACGGTATTAATTCTTGAGTGGATTCGTTTTGGTTTCGAGAGCTCCATAAATCCTTTCTGATGAGTGCGTTAGCACGAAACAGCTGTCAAAGGTTAGAACTCTCGGAATTAAAACGAAATATACTCTATTTTCACTTAGATTCTGCTTGCGTTCCTCATAACGTATTAGAAACTTGATTGAACCTTGGGTTGGTCAGAACAACGAATTGTTGGCTGCCTGTCAATTTGTGGACAAACCTCTACTTTTGGATTCCTTGGTTCGTGTCAAATTAAGTTTCAACTAGTGACTGTAGATGTCATGAATAACTTCCTATATATATATATATATATATATTCAACCATCGTTGTCAGACCCTGTATGTTCATCAGGCAACCATAGACCCACCAGAAATAAACAAGTTTGAGAAATATATTTAAAAGTAGCCATATGAGCACCCCAAATATGAGCATACTTCGAGGGGAAATGATTTTGGACAAAAAAAATTACAACAATCATTAGTTCTTTCCAACCCCGCAATATTCAAACGCTTTCCCAGACCCAACGTATTAACTGATGAATATTGGAACGACGTTCCCGCTCCCAGCAGTGTTGCCAAGACTATGGGCCTGAACGTCAGGTATAATGTCATATCTGTATAGAATTACTCCACTTGTTGTTTGCTAGACTCATTCATAGGTATTGAAGTTCAATACTATATTTTTGAGAATGGGAGGCAGGCTTATTGGTCTTTCGCTTATCTAGCTGGAGTACTTGGATCCTTTCAGATTCAGCTATACACTGGATGAATGTATCATTTCACCTACTTTTTTGCATACAAATATTCTGATTAGCTTCACTCGCTGCCACGACCGCAGTATCAACGTTTCAATAAAAGAAATTGGGCATGTGACACCTTGTTTGAAAGGTTCTCCAGTTCTCTTCATTTTTGTGGGTTGCCAGAGTTATGAGCACTTGTATATTGTTTTTAAAAACTGTCGAAGGAACGATGAAGGTAATAACTCTGATGGAAGTTCAAATGTATATTTAACTTTACATTCGTTTTCAGCAAATTTTTTCCAACTGAACCTTTTTATCATCTGATACGTTTTTTTCAGCAACAAAGAGATTCTCAATAATGAAAAATGGATTGAATAATCCAATCTTCTGCATAAACCTTTATAAAAAATAGGTATTTTCGTCGTCAATCTCTAGGAAGCAGTAGTTGTCGGATTTATACCTTAGTGTATATCTTATCATAAGCTGAAAGAAATTCAAATGGGAAGTTGGCCTGCGCTGATAAGTGGCAAGTACCATGAAACCGGTACGTAGGTATTCTCCCATTATATTGTAAAAGCATTCCTCGACACCAGTGTGAAAACACTTATTCAGTACTCATTTATTCACTTTAACCTTTCAACTTGTATTGTATTTTCCTACTCGAATAAATATTATTATAAAATTATTCTCCTAGAATTATTTGCAAAGTATTTAACAGATACAATATGAAGGTCGTAGGGAGCGGTAGTTGTTTTCTGTGAGATTTTTGCCGACGAAAATACCTATTGTATAGGTTTATTCGTAGGAATGGATTATTAAATCCATTTTTCATCAGAAATGTATAATCTTTAGTCTCTCCCATTCTTCAAGAAACGATAAGTAGGTATTGTCCTATTTAAACTAAAACATAATTTTAGCTATAATATTTAAAATGCAATGCAAAGTATTTCTTGTAGAATTCTTTGACAAGTATTCAAATGATATAATTCTATGGTCGTAGCGGGTAATAGTTATTTTCTGTGGGTTAACTTGCAGACGAAATTACCTATTGTATGAGTTTAGGCGAAAGACTGAATTATTCAATCCATTTTTTATTAGTAATTAAAATGGTCTTCTGTCAAATAGTGTCTCCACTCATCATGAAAAAGCGTCTTGTTCGGTCTATAACCGATGCTCGATCATATATGATGGATAGAATAAGAGGTTTTTGCAATTATACTTTCCAAAAATATCTCATAGCAGGTATTGAAAATCAATTTAGAAACAGAGAGTCATTGTAAACGTTTATTTCGAATACATTTAAATAAGTATTGGTTCGATTTTACACTGAAATTAACACAATTATCGCTGACACTTCTGGAACTTCAAGTCAACAATAAATGTCAAGATAAAAATCAAGTGTTTATAACTATGAAACGTTCAGTGCGATTCTTAATAATGAACCAGCGTTGAATGAAGAACTAGAATTCCTTTCAAACCGTAGGGCTTTTAATAATACTACCAATTTGGCAACGAGATATAGCTCCATCTGCGAAACGCTCAGATTTCCTCACTCTTGAAAATATCACTTTGAAATTTGAATCACATGAATAACTTGACGACACCCATAGTCGAAACCATTTTTTTCCAACTTGATTAGAAAGTGGAAAAAAGGTGAAAAAATTGGAGAAAAATAACAATATGTTTTTATTTTCCTTCTAAAATATCGAAAAACTCGAAAACGATACAAGATATGACAAAAATCAATAGCTATAATAAAATTTTACCTGAACAGTTCTACAAAGAAATATAATCTGTTTTTTCAATATCTCGATAAACACACTCGTGAAAATTGACTGAACCTAAAAAATGAGCATTATTTGATTGGAAAAAATTTGAAATTGACAAAAATAAAAAATCAAACAGATTCACAAAAAGTTATCACAAATTTTTTTTCAAATCTTGAAAAAAAAAATTGATTGATTGATTGCTGTTGACTTGGTAAAATTTTCCGTCTTTTTTTAAAAACACTAACAACTCTAAAACGAAACGATAAATCGAAAAAAATGTGTTGAAATTCTTATATCGTTCCCAAACAGATTAACAAAAAGTCCTCATGTAATGTTTTCATAGGTACCTGAAAAAAAATTTTGAGGTATGGACTTTGTAAAATTTTCTGTCTGTTTTTAAAACAGCAAAAATTGTATTGAGATATCGACAAAACGTATAAAAACAGTTTCATTGTCATCAAACAGGTTAACAAAGAGTTCTCATGAGATTTTTTCATATTTTGAAAGTAAAAAAAAATGAGTTGTGGAAGAATTTTCCTTTTTTTTAAACACCAAGAACTCGAACACGAAACGAGATATCGAAAAGATGTTTATGAACTATTTCATCAGGCTCAAACAGATCTACAAAAAGTTCATTCGAAATATTTAAATATCTTTAAAAAAAATTTGATGTGGAAAGTTTTCCTTTTTTCAAACTAGGTACCAAAATCTCGAAGAAGGAATATCGAAAAAATGCATATGGTCAGTTTTATTATCAGCATACAGATCTAAAAAAAGTTTTCATTAATTTTTTCAATATCTTGAAAAAATCATTTGAAATTGGGACTTTATGAAACTCGAATACGTCGAGTAACGTAACAGGTCGTAGTATTCAATTATGGATGTCCATCAATTATAGACCAACCCATAGAGGCATTTTTTCTCACAAAATAGAAGACGCAAATGGCCTATCTGATTTTTATAAGATAGTTCGTTAATGGAAACCCCAGTTTTCGCCTCAGCAATATCGCTTTGAACAAGCAATAGTGAAAAAAATTACAACTTTTTTGTTTTTTGGAAATATCTCAGAGATTATTGAAGAAATTATTTTACAGTCAATGAAACTTTTGTAGCGAAATATAATGGCCATTTATTCGACCAGATCGTTGCATTTTTCACTGAGAAAATCCGGGAAAACCTCGAAAAAGAGATCACTTTTCAAAAACTTATAATTTTTATAAATCTGAATCTGGACAAACAATATTGCGGAAACTGATAGATAATAATATGTGATTCAACTCTTCGCAAGATGTTTGCTGTCCGATGTGTAGTTTTTGCACAATCGCGTTATATACAATTAAGGGCAAATCTTTCTCATTGCGCCGATTTGAGGGAAATCATCTTATTCAAATTATGTAAACGGCATATGAAAGTAGAGATCAATATCTACAATTTGTTCATTTTGGATGTTCACCTGAGAGGTGGGAAATGTGTTGAAAATGTCACTGAATGTTGATCAAAGAGCTTCAAAGTTCTACCGAAGTTACCCGAAGTCGAACTGAAGTTAATACGAGTTGAGTTCGGGCGACTTTGGGTGCACTTTGAAGCATTTAGAGTAACTTCCAGTGACATTTTCAACACATTTCCCACCTCTCAGGTGAAAATCCAAATTATACAAATTGTAGATATTGATCTCTACTTCTATATGCCGTTTACAGAATAAGATGATTTGAATAAGAAAGATAAGCACGTAAATTGTTTATAACGCGATTGTGCAAAAAGTACATATCGGACAGAGACCATTCTGCGCATAGTTAAACCACATGTTATGATCTATCAGTTTCCGCAATATTGTTAGTCCACCTTCAGATTTATAAAAATTATGAATTTTTGAAAAATTGTTTCTTTTTCGACGTTTTCCCGGATTTTCTCAGTGAAAAATGCACCGATCTGGGCGTATAAAGAACCATTTTGTAGGTTTTATGAAACTCTGCAAAAGTTGTCTTGACTGTAAAACGATTCCTTGAATAATCTTTGAGTTATTTCCCAAAAAACCAAACAAAGTTGTAATTTCTTGTTTAAAAAATTCCACAAAGCGATTTTGCTTGGGCGAAAACCAGGGTTTTCATTTACGAACTAACTTATAAAAAGTAGTGTTGGCTGTTTGCGTCTTTCATTATGTGTGGAAAGATCCTCTTATTTTTATTTACAGCTTGGCCTATTATAGTTTCAATAAATTAGAGTGATTCGTGGACAGGTACCATGAAGTCGTTGTATCCACGTTTCTGTCGTAGTATCAACATTTGAGTGGTAGTGTTCAAAACTTCTAGGCCCATCAATTGTCAAGCTTTCCGCAGATCCGAGTACTTACTATATTTATATTTGTTTTGTCAAAATTGATTTCAACCAAAACATTGAGGTTTATTCAAACTTGATCATCAGTGCCCGTTGTGCATGAAATACGACAGTAACTACTCATTCAGCTGGAATATTCAAAATTTTGATTCATAAATAGAGGTAATCGAAATTGGGCATAAAAATCAGTTTTTGTCCAAAGTAATGAACCAATTTGACACATTGAATTATACAGTGCTCCGGATCAAGTGTAACCCCCCCCCTCCCCACGTATTGATTTATTTATTTCTATATAATCATCCAAACACTCGGACAGGTCGACTTTTGTTCTTATTTTGGGTTTTTTTCAAAAAAAAAATCGAATATGCAAGGTGTTATTTGTAGGAGATGAGATAACTTTATGAACAATTTTTTTTTAAATGGAAACCTCTATTTTTCATTGCGGATCATGAAATATCAAATTTCATACGATAGGCTAATTTTTGGTTATACGTGGTGTCCAGAACTGCTCTAGCTTTTACACCGAATTTATTAAATGAAGTAGTGGATAAATTAGTTAAAATCGCGACGAAATCATTTTTGGGGAAAACGCTCGGATAGATCAATTTTTATGCTCATTTTTACGTTTGTTCCAAAGAAATGTATATATACAGAGTGATTTGCGTAGGTAATATGACGTCACTGCCTTTTTTTTAATGGTAACCCCTAATTTCTATTGGGAAATCTGGAGGAACGCTTTTTTTCACGTACGTTTAAGTAATTGATAATTATAGAGGGTGTCCCAAATCCCAAATTAGATCAAAGCAGTTTGGAAATTACAACCTGGCAAAATTTGGAACACCACTCATCACCTAACCGTTTGTAAAACAACTACGCTCTTTCAGATTTTCTAATAAAAATCTGAGGATGCTATATAAAAAAATGCGATGACGTCATATTACCTACGCAAATCACCCTGTATAATTAAATTTCATCAAAAAAACGGTCAAATGAGAATAAAAGTTGACCTGTTCGAGCATTTTTCCAAAAATATTTTCGTCACGATTTTAAGGAATGTATCCAATACTTCATTGAATAAAATCGGTTTCAAAGCTAGAGCCCACCAAAATCAGTTTTGAACACCCTGTATATCCAAAAGTTAGCCTATCGTACGTAAAAAATGAGCTTTTTCACAATCCGCGATAAAAATTGGGGGATTTCAAAAAAAAATTTTCGATGACAGAAGATGTCCCACAAATATGAGAACGAAAGTCGACCTTTTCGAGGTGTTTGATAATTATATAAAAATAAAGAAGTTAATATGAGAGTGTTACTTATTCCAGCGCACTGTATAATGCAGATGACTGACACCTGATAAGTTTTGGGAACGAAATGATGAAATGGTGTTAATTTCCAGGAGCAAAGTGAGTCACGGATAGTGCAATTAGTTCTTCCTTTTATGATAACTGAACATTGAGACTCTGATTCAGAATGATCAAGTAAAATGTAATGTCATGGAGTCATAGTTTTTACGATACATTCCACTTTGAGTTTCACATTTTCGAGTTTTGTCTTGAAATACAAATTATTTCTACTTATAATTTGAAGGCTGAGAAAATTTCAAAATCTTCAATTTTTGCAGGACTGGATGTTTGAAGAGTAAATTTTCTGTCTTATCCTGGTTTCACTATTTATACAACCCTTCAAATTCAAATAGTCAGCCCAATTGGAAATCAATTGCATAAGTTCCCTGAAAATCTTTCAGATTTTATTATTTTCATTTCGAATTAGACAGCTTCTATATCAGAGTTACATTGTTTAATTCTTGAACTTTTTGTACAATAGGCCATTGGCTGCAGTGGGGGGCCTGATATGAGCCCACCCACGTTCAAAACCAAAAACTTCATGTATGAAATAGATAAATCATGTAATGCTGATATATGGTGGGTATTCGAGACAGTGTTGCCAAAAATTGGGATCAACGACGTCGGTTGAATATGGTGGATACGAGAGCGGTCGTATTTAATTATATACTATATACAGATATTATCTACGCACCCTCTGCATTAAATTCGGCGAACTAAATCTGTGTCTAAAATGATGTTCCACCAACATGTCGGACCCATTTTTGATTTTTTCCCTCCATGCTGAAAGTACTCAAAAATGGTCGAGGATGTCAATAATGCACGTGAACGGTCGGGTCTGAGAACGTCGAATTTGGTATGACTACGTCAGTGGTATGTAGTGTTTTGGGTCTGTGTAGGCGGTTAAACAAATCTAACTAGTCTATATATATATATATATACAGGGTGTTAATTAAGTACGTTGACAAACTTCGGGAGGTGATTCTTTGAAGGTTTTCAGGACGAAAAGTTCATATAAACATATGTCCCAAACGGCTTGGTTTTCGAGATACAGGGCGATAAAAATACATTTTTTTCAAAATTTTTTAGAGTTAACTTCGACATTTTCGACAATAATCAGTTCAAATTAGGCAAGTACAATCCATTCAATAGGGCGCACGATACAAATTAATGCATTTCTTAAATAATTCACAGGGTCCTCCTTTTTTCAGAGTCAAGCTTTGTTCAACCCTTCAGAATTTTTTTTTCCGCCGCCACTGACATATTATGAGAAAGGAATAATCAATGTTGTTTCATTTAACATCTTTTTGATATCTTGCATTTTTTCATTTACTTGTACGGTTCAGGGGCTATAATGAAAATATTAATTTAAACATTTTCCAGTGAGGCATAACATTAGAAAATTTGAAAATTAAACATTTTCAATTAATGTAAATTGATGGAAATATTTTTTCAGAATTAGAAAAATCTACGATGAATAAAAATTATACAATAAAAAATATAAAGACAAGCTTTTATAAAAATGCACTGAAAATGAAAAAATAATTTGTTTAATTTTTTGTAGGTTATTCTGTGAGTATCAAAATCTTTCTGTACAAGATTACCTAGATCAAACTATGAAATCAATTATTTTTTCCTTTTCAGTGTATTGTATAAAAACTTTAAAATGTTTTCTTTTTATAATTTTCATTTTTAACATTTTAGTTTATTTTTTATGTGAAACTGAAAATCTCCAACCCAAAAACCATCACATACCAATTTTGAACAGAATCGGATCATAATCACAAAACTCGTCCGCCATATTGGAGCCGCCATTTTGTTTTTTAACAAACATTTTTTTAATGCATTGTCACCGGAATTACGGAAACCTGCCGAATTTCAAATTAATCGGGGTATTAGAAGTGGGTCAAATTCAGCTTTCATTAAATTGTTTGTTAGTTACAAGTGAAGCTAAATAAAAGCTTGTTATTGTAAAGATGTGATTTCTTTTTGTGATATCTAACAGAAAACTACTATCTCCCCGTCACTGCGGTACGCTGGATATTAAACTAGATCTGACAGATATTGGGAAAACCTTAACTTTCAACCTGAAGATTCTGATGGTAAAAATGTGCATTTTTATTGAGATATTTGATTAAAAATGTTTTTACCCATCAGTCTTGATAGAGAACTCATACAAATTTTTTGTTATTTTAAAAAAAGATATTTTTTAGTTTTCAATTGAACGTTTCCTTTTCATCATAAAAAACTTCCGAAAGGTAATCCTGTAATGGAAGATAGTTAATAGGGTTTATCTAATAGTCGCAGATCATTACACATTTGATTTTCATTTATGAATCTCTGGTCATAACTCCGAAAAACTAAATCTAACAATTTTTTGTTTCCGTACGGAGTACATTATTTTATCATGAATTTCGGTTTGTTTTTTCTTCTGCAGTAACGCAGAAATTTTGTAATCAATTTGAATTCATAAAAATAGCAAAGTGGGCTTTGATATTAATTCATTTATTTAAATATCAACAACTTGACAGTTATTGAAAGTTGAGAAACTGTCTCATTGTTAATTCTTCATTAGTGCAAGCTATAAAGCAGATTCATTCAATATTCCTTTGGATAAAATGGTTGATTATACAAATTCAGAAATGGGAGACATGCACTTAATGTATGGAATGGCTGATGGTAACGCTCGTGCCGCCAGACGAATGAATCTAGAAAGATTTCCACAACGTCATATTCCCAGCACACAAATGCTCATCAATATTCACTCCCGTCTTCGTGAAACGGGTACTTTCAAGAGGTCTGCTGTTCTCATAGGAAGACCCAGGAGAGTTAGAACAGTTCAGATAGAAGAAGCTGTACTTAACGAAATTGAGCAGCATCCAGACACCAGTACAAGACAAATTGCGGCACAGTTTAACGTAACCCATGTAATGGTATGGCAAATTTTAAAAGAGCAACAACTTTATCCCTATCACATACAGCGTGTTCAAGCTCTTCTGCCAAGGGATTTTCCAAAGAGATTAACTTTTTGCACTTGGATTCGAAATAAATTCCATGGTTTTTATCTCAAGTGTTATTCACCGATGAGGCATGCTTTTCCCGTAAAGCCATTATTAATTTTCACAACAATCATATGTGGGCTGATGAAAACCCACACGCCGTGATTGAAAACCATTTTCAAGAGACGTTTTCTGTGAATGTTTGGGTTGGAATTGTAGGGAATTTCCTTATCGGGCCACATTTTCTGCCTCATAGACTCAATGGTGACCATTATCGACATTTTCTTGAATTCATCTTACCTGGACTCCTAGAAGAGATCCCACTGAGGGAAAGAATTGGAATTTGGTTTATGCATGATGGTGCTCCAGTACACTTCAGATTGGTTGCACGCCAATATTTGGAAGAGAATTATTCTGATCGCTGGATTGGGCGTGGTGGGCCACAACTTTGGCCACCAAGGTCACCCGATATGAATCCACTTGATTTTTTCCTCTGGGGGCACCTTAAATCATTAGTGTACCGAACTCCAGTTCAAAGTGAAGAAGACCTGAGGAATCGCATACAGGAGTCATGCGGAATTATAAGAAACACTCCTGGTATTTTTGAGCGTGTCCGCCAGTCTATGGTTAGGCGCATAAACGCATGCATTGAAGTTGGCGGTGGCCATTTCCAGCAGCTGCTCTGACATATCAATTTCAATAATGGTCCTTTTCTGAACTTAATTTTATTCCTAGGGAATTTATGTTACTTTGCTCTAGTATTTGATAATAAAGTTATTCACTATTGAAAATGTCCAAAATTATTTTGCCATAATTAACTTTGTGCAATACATATTCAACCTGAGTTATGGTAAAAAATGTATGGGAGCTCCATAACATTACATATTCTCTACACGAGCAGAAAATAGCTATTTGTGTAATGAGAACAAAATGACGTATTGCGTCACGCGCTAATCTTTGGAGAGTGGCAATGACACTTCGAGAAATGAATTATTTTATATCATGCGCACTATTGAATGGATTTTACTTGTCCAATTTGAACTAATTTGGATCTATTATTGTCGAAAATTTCGAAGTAAACTCCAAAAACTCCTAAAAAATGTATTTTGATCACCCTGTACTTCGAAAACCAAGCCGCTTGGGCCATGTTTATATGAACTTTTCATCTTGAAACCTTTCAAAGAATCACCCTTCAAGTTTGTTAGACTATTTGCTTCTCAAATTTCTTTATGTTATGAGTTACTGGAAAATGTTTGCGTTAATATTTTCATTGTAACTCCTGAACCGTACAAGTAAATGAAAAATATCAAGAGAGTAAAAAGATGTTAAATAAAACAACATTCATTATTCCTTTCTCATAATGTCAGTGGCGGCGGAAAAATAAATTCTGAAGGGTTGAACAAAGCTTGACTCTGAAAAAAGGAGGACCCTGTGAATTATTTGAGAAATGCATTATTTTGTATCGTGCGTACTATTGAATGGATTGTACTTGCCTAATTTGAACTGATTATTGTAGAAAATGTCGAAGTTAACTCTAAAAAATCTTGAAAAAAATGTATTTTTATCACCCTGTATCTCGAAAACCAAGCCGTTTGGGACAAATGTTTATATGAACATTTCGTCCTGAAAACCTTCAAAGAATCACCTCCCGAAGTTTGTCAACGTACTTAATTAACACCCTGTATATAGAGAAGAAAGGTAGTCTATTGCTGACTAGTTAGAAACAAATCTTGACAATATTTGGGGCAGCAGCAAAACGCAAGTGTACTCTTATAACATTATATTCCAAATATTTCGACAGTGGTTACTGTCATCATTAGGGAGCTACAAAAATGGAACAAACTATGTTAAAATGGTGAGGATGAGAGTCCTATACTTACAATGTTAGTGAGATTGGTCGCTTAACAACGATGTTACAAAATCAAATAAGACAAAATCCATGTGCAACGTGGGGTACTGGATAAAATTTGTGTAAAACATTAATGACAATAAATTTTTTTTAAAAAAGTGTGTCGGATGCATACAACACTTGTAGGATACCACGAGGAGCGTGGGAAAAGAGAAAATTATTGGGTTAGAATTTATTAAAATTAATCATATGTCATATTTCAAAAGTCAAAGTCAAAATTTCATAGAAGTTATAGAACGAGAGAACAATTGGCCTGAGCTGCTGGGGTTTCCAGTACAGTTGCAATTACTGCTAAAGAGGAGATTTAATTATGGATTTCATGTAATTGTTGAGAAAATTATTAATATTGTTCGAAAAAGTTTTTATGAATTAATGTGGAAATTATGGGAAGTGAAAGAGTGTAAGAAATACCGAATGAGATTAAGTAATGCCAAAGGAACTGTTATTGAGAGCACTTGGGTTCTTGTCCAACAATAATAAATAAGAATAGATCTCACTCAAGCGGTTTAGATCTGTTCTTTTGTTTAAACAATGATCAGATTGAGAAATAAATATCATTTCCAAGAATATTCGTTTTGAAGCATTACCTTCTTTCGTTAAAATTTTTATGGAATTGTAGTCCATTGAGTGACCTTCTTTGAAAACATGTTCACTGAGAGCACATCTGTCAGGGTGCAATCTACTATCACTTTTGTGAGAAGTTATACGGTCTTTCAGCAACCTTGCTGTTCGACCAATGTATTCATGATTACAATTGGCACAAGGTATGCAATATACTAATTTAGATTGAGAAAATAAAGGAGTTTCGTCTTTTACGACAGAAAATAAGGAATTTATGGTAAGGACCGTTTTATTGTAAATTGTCAAGATTGCGAAAATTGCCTTCGAGAGTATTTTATTGAGTTCACTTATATGGTGATTCCACTTCAAACTACAGTCAATATCTATCTCTAAAAATTTAATTTGGTCTACACTTGTTTTCGTTCCCTTATCTGTTTCAATGATGATATCTGTTGACGATTTAGATGGATGGAAAAGCATACAGTGTTTAATTCTGATTGAGTAATAACTTATTGGATGAAAACCAGTCGATAAGGTCATATAAAATCTCCGCGTTATGTTGGGGAGATAAAGTTGGATTGTCTATTATTATGTTCGTATCATCAGCAAATAAGGAAAATTTTAGTTGGGGAAAATTACAAACCAAATAATTTATATAGATCAAAAACAGTACCGGGCCCAGAATTGATCCTTGAGGCACTCCACATTCTACGTTGACCGGTTCCGTTTTGATTTTTACCGCTTCGTTTCCATGAAAGTCTTGTAATTCTATTAACATTTTTCTCTTTTCAAGATATGACTGAAACCATGTATAAGTTACACCTCTAAACCCATAATAATTTAGTTTACTGAGAAGAATTTCGAAATTTACGGAGCCAAACGCTGTGCAGTTGATATTTACAATCAATGACATTATAGCATCCGATGTATTTAGGTTTTCGCGAAAAACATATTGAGAGCTGGAAAATAGTTTGTAATTGTAATGTCCGAAATAAACTCTAAGTTGCCTGGACACAACTATTTCCAGGATTTTGAAGGGAGTTGGGAGAAGAGATATTGGTCTGTAATTTGATATTGATTCTTTCTCTCCTTTTTTATGAATTGGTAATACTTTGCCAATTTTGAAAATAGTCAGGAATTTTCCCTCTGATAATGATAGGTTTATAGGAAATGTGAGAGGGCCTTTGAGCAGCTCTATATTTTCTTTGAAAATTGATATGGGTAATTCGTCTTAATCTGTGCTTTTTTTATTTTACATCTGGTTGACAATAGCTATCTTCTAAATTTCATTCCATTATCTTCAAAAACAAAAAATGTGTAGTGGCGAGCTGCACCCTCCGAGCAATAAAATATATGCTCGGAGGCCGCACCTTTCGCAGCCACCCAGTGTAATATCAAATCAAATCAATCATAATCAGCATTGAAGATTAATGGAACGTTTTCTATTTTTGAAATTAGGTAAATGCAGCTGTGAAATGAAACTAATTTCAACCGCATAGGTTTATAGAAATAGTCTGTGGAAAATGCAAAATATTCAATGCAAACATTTCCACTTATACAACCCACATGTTCTTCAACATCTCGAATAGTGTACGCCACATATAAGTTCAACTGTTATTATTACCAATATAGAAAATATGTGTTGGGTTGAGAAAATAAACTCGTGGTTCTTAGAATTTTGAAATGGACAATTTTTTTATATGAATCCAAAAGAAATTGAAATAGTTTGTACTCTCTCATTTTTCAGTTATATTTCCTATACTAACCACTGTACACTTTATAAAAATATGCTTGATACAATCGAAATGAAAATGTGAATTGTTTATTATCACAGAACTTCTTGGACGTGAGCCAGAAGCTGCTTCGTTTATTCTAACCAGCTGCCTATCCTTTATCAGTCGATGAATTGGCGGTGGGATTTTTATCTTGATACTTACAGCCGTATGCATAGCCAATTCCAGCGACTCGCCAGAGTTTCGCCGCTCGCTACACAAGAACTATAATGCACAGTCGAGCTCCAAAAAAGTGGTACATCGCCAGCGTTTCGCCAAAATGTGACTTATAGCGTAGTTGTCACTTTTTTGGAGCTCGACTGTGCATTATAATCCTTGTGTATCGAACGGCGAAACTCTTGCGAGTCGCTGGCGATTGACTATGCATACGGCTGTTAGTGTTTATCTCCTCAACCCCACAAATGTCAAATGTTGCTGATTAACACACCTCTTAGTTTTTACATTAATCATTTCAGAAACATCCCCATTGTTCATTTTGATTTTGTGACCACTGGTTTAAAGTCGTATTGTGTTCTGATTGTATGTGACTGGTAAATGGGAAATATTTCTTAAAAATAATTTTCATAAGTCATCCAGCTGAATTTAGTTTTCGTTCGGACAGGGGGCCACCTTCAGACTAGTTTAGAGGTTTTGCTTCTCATCAGAGGAAGGGTAGGGATATTTGGTTACTCTGGTCTCACATGATGAAACGGTTACGGTCACTGAATCCTAGAAGGCTTTGGCCTTCTTATGGGTTCGGCCAATGGGTGGAATCTAATAATTCAAATCTCTTCAAATAGTTCCAATGTTCCAAATAACCCAAAAATGCGCCAATTATGAAGCAAGTTATTTTATCAAAAATGTATTTTTTTTAAGTCGTCAATTCATGTTCTCTTGTTGAATAGATATACACCAGCTACTACTCCTAATTTTTTATGGATTGAAATTGACAGGTGTACAATTAGCTCGAATTACGAAAAAGCGTCTGTTGATTGCTAACAACTCAAAAACCAAATAATATCGAATACCAAATTTGAATCTTACAGAAGTGAGTATTCGACTACATGTCAAATACATTTGCTGAAAGTCTCTCAGATGAAATCAAACTTTGACCAAAATCAATTCTACATTCTGGTTTGAACACATATTCCCTCCCAAAAATGTAAAAAATTAATAACGGACATATTGAAAAACGTTAAAAATTATTTTACATGATTGAGATATTGAATTTCATTTTTCACAAATCTAAACGTGGAGTACCTATGACCTCCACATGGCATGGTTGAAACAAGGAAATATCCGTTCACCTCGATAAAACAGCTGTCATGAAAAGATTACCAAAAAACTAATACTAACTGATTTTTTAATGGTCTAACCAATTTTCTCAAGATAAAAGTCATTACAGAATTTTTAATCTTATGTTAATTCATATGAAATTTGTGCCCTTCCTTTTCTCATCGCACTTTGAACATGTAGGGTTTCCAAGCCATCCAAAGTTTCTCCTCTAGTCAAAGAATCCAAACATTCCGAAAGTTTGAGTGGACGGATGATAAGGGACACCCTCATGCATTGCTAAGAGAGCAGTGAGCCCGCCCGGAGAAGATACATGGCGATAATGCATACTGTGTGGTGTAAGAGGATGCTGCCTTTTCCTCCCAATATCTCAGGGATTATGTATCTCGTCTTCGGAAAAGAGGATATGTCAGAGCAGCCTCCGCAGCCCCATATATGACACGTGTCGGTCTGGCTGTAGAGAATGCTCGCATCATACCACCAATGCAGAACATCAGAACCCGCACCACTTCACCATATAAAGCCTCTGAAGCCACAGGAACTGGCACGAGTGGATGATGAGATTGGCGATATTCTTCCAGAAGAAGCTGACATCTGGCAGATCAATTCTGTTATGTATGACGCCGCTCAGACTCTATCCCAAACGCAGGGAAGGGATACCACAGCTGTGATTGGGAAGCATGAGCGACGCGTACACAAGATGGAAGCTAAGATCAAGTCGGCGAGACAACACGCGTCTCGTATCCAGTATGTGGTGGACTACGTGGCGGCCAATCGGTCTTTCACGCTCGCAGTGCTGCGAATTGCTGCAAATCTAAGACGAGCTCACCGACATTAAATGAAGGCATGCTGTTTACCATCAAACAGCACTGACTTGATAGGATACAAAGAACTCATTAGTGAGACAGGCGAGAGGTGTCGCGGAAATTTAAAGTTCCGCTATAATCCTTCCCGTTTATTACAAAAGCCTCCACGAGTTGTCGATAACCCGCCGGCTGTTGATCAAGTGGAAACCTTCTGGAAGAACATCAATGAGTATCTGCAACCAATCAACTTAGATACTCCAGCCCTAGCGCACTTTGATGCTTTCTTCAGGAGGCTTTAGAAGCCTGAGCTGAATGATCTGCGCAACCCCATTACCCCGATTACCCCGGAATAGGTTGAAGGAGCCCTCAAAGGCTCGAAGAACTTTTCTGCTCCAGGCTCTGAAGGGTGAAAAAAGTTTGCAACCACCCACCATCATCTAGCTAGAGTTTTCAACTCATGGCTAGATGGAGAGCAACAAATTCCGGAATGGTTTGTCGAGGGGCTACCGGGCTCATCCCCAAAAACAGATATTTATCTGATCCAAAGAATTACAGGCCGATAGCATACCTAAATGCGTGTAATAGGGTTTTTACGCGCATCTTAAACACGCGCATTCCCTCTGCAGTTGATCCGGTGTATAAACAAAGAGGGTCAAAGAAAGAGGTGGCCGGTTGCAACGAAAACCTGCTCATTGATAGATGTATCACGCAGAACTCCGTGTACTGTAAGTGAAAGTGTAATCTTTCGATGGCCTGGATCGATTAACGCAAGGCATTCAATACAACATCGTATGAGCTAATCATGCATTTGCTCAGGTGCCTTAAGGTATCCGATCAAACAGTGGGATGCATTGGACAGCTGAAGTCGCTCAGGAGGACTCGCTTCACCATAAGATCTGGTAGAGACATAGTTCGAACAGAGCGAGTTGTCATTAGAAGAGGCGTGTTTCAGGGAGACTCCCTTAGCCCTCTTCTCTTCTGCATCTCACTATTGCCATTGTCCGTTGCACTCAAGAATACCCTTCGGTACAACTGCGGCACCCCCAGCAACCGGAGGCATAAAGTAACCCATCTCTTTCACATGAATGACCTCAAATGTTATGCCTCTGGAAAAAGGAACCTACATCAGTCCCTTAGGGTGGTGGAAGAGTACACGCATGCTATCGGGATGGAATTGGGAACCGAAAAATGTGCCACCGTTCATCTCAAAAGAGGACGATGCGAGGAATACGGAGAGGATGTCCAGCTCGTAGACGGAACCATCCTACATCTCCTGGATGCCGGAGAGACGTATACATACCTAGGGGTGGAGCAACGCCGCTCCCATGAGGTATTTACAGTAATAAACTCTCTCCGCGGCAAGTATCAGAATAAACTCCGATAGATTTGCTCATCAGAACTGTCTGGGGAGAACAAAGTTACTACTACTAATATGCTTGCCGTTTCTATCCTACTCTACACCTTTGGAGTGATGAAGTGGATTCAGGAAGACCTGTGACAACTCGAAGCTAAAACTCGCAAAATGATGCATCTCAATAGGAGTTTGCATACTTAATTGTCCGTTCCACGGTTATACTTTTCCAGACAACCGGGAGGCCGTAGACTTTTGAGTTTGGAGTGTCTGCATGAAATAATGGTGCTGGATGGAGCCTGTAAAGTCATCAGGAGTTTAGATCTCCTACTCTGCATAGTCCGCGACCATTAAAAACCAGGGATTGGAGAGTTTCTTTTGAACGCAGCAACCCGTGCAGCCGATGAACTTGGTTTCGTATTCGACACTGAACGGGCTAACCCAAACTCTGTCACCGAGTTGGGACTCGTTCAGCAAAAAGCTGAGGAGACCGAGATCCTCCAGCTACATATGGATAAGCCAAGTTTGATCTTCGCCTTCCTCAGGTTGATTGAGACCGAGGGATTCAAAATGTGGCAGGCCATTATGAATCCTTCGGTGTCTTCAATACCCTAGTCTACCGTAGTCGCGTGATGGGTAAATACTTCTCTGACACCCGATGCAGGGCGTGTCGTGGGGCACCTGAGACCATAAAGCATTTGCTATCAGCATGCCCAGCTTATGCGGACGCAGCCTATATCCACAGGCATATCGCGGCGATACGAGTGTTGTACTACCGTCTATAACACTCGTACAGTATAGACGAGACACCGGTTATTTTAGAAAGTCGGTAACAATGTACATGGTGTCATCTGAAAACGAAAGTTTTGGTTCACTTCGGGTTAAACCGGAAGTATTGAATTCTCAGTCGTGGGGTCATAATAAGCGTATTCAAGTACTATAGTAATATACCAAATTTGAAAACTTCATCAGCAAAATTTAAAAAAAAAATTGAGGGGCGTACACCTCACCTCATGGTCATCCGGTAAACTTACGTGTTTAACTCATTCTGTTCTATATTGTTGCATAACACCACACCATTCATCCAATTTCTGGTTAGATGGTAGAGCAAGCTGGAACCTAGTCCATGAATGGGCGAGAGACTGAATCCTGCCATTTTATAGTATTCATAGTTGTCCTGTTAAATATCTATCTGTGTGCTTACTCCATGTATGTTTTACTATCAATAAAATCAATTATTATTATTTTTAATATTATTTGTAAAGAGAAAATCAAATTCAGACCGTATGAGGATTGAATTTGAAGAGGAGCGTTTAAAATAAAAATCCAATTTGAAAGAAATAAAGTATAGCTTTGGTATTAACTGATTTAATTTCATAATAATAATAAATGAAAAGTATTATTTTGATTAAGTAAGACATTGTCTTATTTGAATTTAATTTCATTGTATTTAATGAGTTATTTGTAGTTATCAGCCGTCAGAAGCAATCTTCAATATTTCACCGTATCATGTTTGCTTAATCTTCAAAGCAAATAGTTCAAGATCCCAGGGCCACCAGAAAGTACTTATTTTTGAACGAACGAAATGTGTACGATTGAGTAGTGTTAGTATGTACTATGTTCGCATGTCTACCTGCTAGCTTGATCAGATGACCATTCTTCAGATAGTAGGGAATCAAGGTAAGTAGAAACCTTACTTACTTCAGTTGAATCGCCAGTTCACAAATATATTTTCGTAACCCCTGGTGGGTTCGTGGACTAGCAACCATCCCGGAGCTCCGAGTTCAAATATCGTCTCCGATAATTTCTTTTGAAAAAACCCACACTAGGGTCAGCCATCTCGGTTGGAAACGGCATCGACTCTGAGAGGATTTTTGTTTGAGAAGAAATTTGACTTGAAAACAGAATTTTAGTAAATAAAAGATTTTGTTAAGATTTCCTTATTAGTAAGATCGCGGGACTTCAGTCATAACTTATATTTAAAAAAATGAAGGTTCTGAGTAGTGTCTCATGTACCTTTAATACCTGCGCGCTTGTGAAATTTGCTCTGTGACACCTGGGCAGGTTCCAGGTAAGAAAGGTAACTAATAATAAGAGTTACTTAACTTAAATTTGTATGGCTGATTTTTATATATATTTTGTAGAATATCACTCTGAAGTAATTTTAAAGATGTCAGACGCTTTCCATAGACCAGAACTTTTGTCAGACGCTTCAAAGCTCCACATAAAATGAATTGTTATTGAAAAATATTGTTGAAATGGTTATTTTTGTCAACCGATTGCACCCCTACGTGCAACCCTCAGAAATCTCCGAGAGACTTGTGTGAGCTAGGGAAGACGCAGCCCTTACCTTTTAACGTGTGATGCCATGCACGAGAACGTGCGTTCGCTCCAAAGGCGAACTCTCCACTAGCACGGCCCATGAACTTGACTTATTTTTAAATATCTGATTTTTAAATATGTTATTAAGACAACTATTGCAAAGTTATATTCAGTCAGATAAATTGTAATGACCAAACATCCCCCGAACAGAAACATTTTTCAAACATGAATATCAGCGCGAGATCACTATGCATGCATTTCAGATCGAGTGCCAGTCTACTGTGTTTGTGTATGTGTCATGTTTAAGAAATTTTATGGCGAATTATTCTTATTCTATTTTAAAAAAGTGAAATTCTTTTATTATCTCTCAATCATCTTGATCGTCGTCATAATAATCAATCGAGTTTTCATCGATTAGCCAATCGTGATACTGTCCACTCAAGTCATCATCCTCACTATCGTCAGTGATATTGTCCTTGCAGGCAGCTTCTGCAAAAAAATTGATCAAAAAATTAAATAATATAGATCGACATATGTAATAAATTGTTAACCTGAAGTAAAAGTAAAGTACCTGATTCCTGAAGTGATTGACTAACGAATCCTGGTAATTGGTCACCACCAAACCAATGAATATTATACAGGTTTTCTTCTAACGGCCACCCATTGTTTTCAGGAGTAAAAATAATCTGTTGTTTTTCATTTGCATTATTCCATGATATGCTAGCAATGTAATTGGCTCGGAGAAATTGTTGAAAGAACTCAGTTTTGCATGGTGGTAAATTGCAAGCATCGAAATTTTTTGGAATGAATTCTTTGTTAATATCAGATACGGTGTAATTATTTGTTAACAGCTGAAGCCGGGCAGCATCAACGTCGAGTACACCAGGAACATTATAAACTTCTCAAATTTTTGTATTTTGTTGAAAAATTAAAATATCTTGTAGAAAGTTTTCATTGGTGAACGACTCTGGATCTCCGAATTGCATCAAAGCTTGTTGATATTCATGTTTCTTCATTATTATATTGAATGGTCTTTGTTCACCTTTTTCAAAAAAGGCGGGATTAAAGTCGCATCCAGTCAATGCATGAAATCCTAACAAACTTCTTCACAAAGACGGTCCCAGTTGCTCGTAAATTTTGTTAAATTTTTGTATCTTTGGTTATTTCTGGTGCCTGAATATAACCATAAATTCGAATCATCATTTTTCGATCTGAGAAGCATGCATAGTGCTCTTGCGTTCATACTCATAGTTGAATAATTTTTGTGATTAGGGGTTGTTTTGTCATTACAATTTGTCTGACTGAATATAACTTTGTAATAATTGTCTCAATAACATATATAGGCCAAGCTGTAGATAAATATAAGAGCATCTTTTCACACAAAATAAAAGACGCAAACGGCCTATACTACTTTTTATAAGATAGTTTGTAAATGAAAGCCCCGGATTTCACCCCAGCAAAATCGCTTTGTGGAATTTTTTAAACAAGAAATAGTGAAAAAAATTAAAACATTTTCGGTTTTTTGGAAATACCTCAGAGATTATTCAAGGAATAGTTCAACAGTCAATGGAACTTTTGAAGAATTTTATGAAAACCTACGAAATGGGTTTTTATACGCCCAGATCGGTTCATTTTCCACTGAGAAAATCCGAGAAAGTCTCGAAAAAGAGAAATTTTTTTCAAAAATTCATAATTTTTAAAAATCTGAAGGTGGACTTACAATATTGCGGAAACTGATAGATCATAACATGTGGTTTAACTATGCGCAGAATGGTTTCTGTCCGATATGTACTTTTTCCACAATCGCGTTATAAACAATTTACGTGCTTATCTTTCTTATTCAAATCATCTTATTCAAATTCTGTAAACGGCATATGGAAGTAGAGATCAAACTCTACAGTTTGTTTATTTTGAATTTTCACCTGAGATGTGGGGAATGTGTTAAAATTGTCACTGAAAGTTACTCTAAATGCCTCAAAGTGCCACCAAAGTCGCCCGAACTCAACTCGTATCAACTTCAGTTCGACTTCGGGTGATTTTGGACGCACTTTGAAGCGTTTTGATCAACTTTCAGTGAAATTTTCAGCACATTTCCCACCTCTCAGGTGAAGATCCAAAATATACAAATTGTAGATATTGATATTTTCTTCCAGATGCCGTTCACATAATTCGAATACGTCGATTTACCTTAAATTGGCGCCTCTTGCAAGATGTGCCTTTAAATTGTTTATTACGCGATTGTGTAAAAACTGCACATCGAACAGAAAACATCTTGCGTACAGTTGAACCACATATTATTATCTTTCAGTTTCCGCAATATTGTTTGTTCAGCTTCAGATTTATGGAAATGAAAATGCACCGATCCGTTTGTATGAAAATCCATTTTGTAGGTTTTATAAATCTCTACAAAAGCTCCATTGGCTGTAAAACGATTATTCGAATAATTTCTGAGATATTTGCAAAAAAAACGAAAAAGTTGAAATTTTGTTCACAATTGCTTGTTTAAAAAATCCCACAAAGTGATTTTGCTGGGGCGAAAACTAGGGTTTTCGTTAACGAACTACCTTATAAAAATTAGTATAGGCCATTTTCGTCTTTTATTTTGTTGGTCTAATATAAAAATCAGACATTTAAAAATAAGTTAAGTTCATGGGCCGTGGTAGCCTTGGGGTGCAATCGGTTGACGGAAATAACAATTTTAACAATTGTTTTTAACAACAAAAATTCATTCTACAGGGTGTTAATTAAGTACGTTGACAAACTTCGGAAGGTGATTCTTTGAAGGTTTTCAGGACGAAATGTTCATATAAACATATGTCCCAAACGGCTTGGTTTTCGAGATACAGGGTGATAAATATACATTTTTTTCAAGATTTTTTAGAGTTAACTTCGACATTTTCTACAATAATCAGTTCAAATTAGGCAAGTACAATCCATTCAATAGTACGCACGATACAAAATAATGCATTTCTCAAATAATTCACAGGGTCCTCCTTTTTTCAGAGTCAAGCTTTGTTCAACACTTCAGAATTTTTTTTTCCGCCGCCACTGACATATTATGAGAAAGGAATAATGAATGTTGTTTCATTTAACATCTTTTTGCTCTCTTGATGTTTTTTCATTTACTTGTACTGTTCAGGAGTTACAATGAAAATATTAACGAAAACATTTTCCAGTAACACATAACATAAAGAAATTTGAGAAGCAAATAGTCTAACAAACTTGAAGGGTGATTCTTTGAAAGGTTTCAAGATGAAAAGTTCATATAAACATGTCCCAAGCGGCTTGGTTTTCGAAGTACAGGGTGATCAAAATACATTTTTTAGGAGTTTTTGGAGTTTACTTCGAAATTTTCGACAATAATCAATCCAAATTAGTTCAAATTGGACAAGTACAATCCATTCAATAGTGCGCATGATATAAAATAATTCATTTCTCGAAGTGTCATTGCCACTCTCCAAAGATTAGCGCGTGACGCAATACGTCATTTTGTTCTCATTACACAAATAGCTATTTTCTGCTCGTGTAGAGAAAATGTAATGTTATGGAGCTCCCATACATTTTTTACCATAACTCAGGTTGAATATGTATTGCACAAAGTTAATTATGGCAAAATAATTTTGTCATTTTCAATAGTGAATAACTTTATTATCAAATACTAGAGCAAAGTAACATAAATTCCCTAGGAATAAAATTAAGTTCAGAAAAGGACGATTATTGAAATTGATATGTCAGAGCAGCTGCTGGAAATGGCCACCGCCAACTTCAATGCATGCGTTTATGCGCCTAACCATAGACTGGCGGACACGCTCAAAAATACCAGGAGTGTTTCTTATAATTCCGCATGACTCCTGTATGCGATTCCTCAAGTCTTCTTCACTTTGAACTGGAGTTCGGTACACTAATGATTTAAGGTGTCCCCAGAGGAAAAAATCAAGTGGATTCATATCGGGTGACCTTGGTGGCCAAAGTTGTGGCCCACCACGCCCAATCCAGCGATCAGAATAATTCTCTTCTAAATATTGGTGTGCAACCAATCTGAAGTGTACTGGAGCACCATCATGCATAAACCAAATTCCAATTCTTTCCCTCAGTGGGATCTCTTCTAGGAGTCCAGGTAAGATGAATTCAAGAAAATGTCGATAATGGTCACCATTGAGTCTATGAGGCAGAAAATGTGGCCCGATAAGGAAATTCCCTACAATTCCAACCCAAACATTCACAGAAAACGTCTCTTGAAAATGGTTTTCAATCACGGCGTGTGGGTTTTCATCAGCCCACATATGATTGTTGTGAAAATTAATAATGGCTTTACGGGAAAAGCATGCCTCATCGGTGAATAACACTTGAGATAAAAACCATTGATTTTCCAACAATTTATTTCGAATCCAAGTGCAAAAAGTTAATCTCTTTGGAAAATCCCTTGGCAGAAGAGCTTGAACACGCTGTATGTGATAGGGATAAAAGTTGTTGCTCTTTTAAAATTTGCCATACCAATACATGGGTTACGTTAAACTGTGCCGCAATTTGTCTTGTACTGGTGTCTGGATGCTGCTCAATTTCGTTAAGTACAGCTTCTTCTATCTGAACTGTTCTAACTCTCCTGGGTCTTCCTATGAGAACAGCAGACCTCTTGAAAGTACCCGTTTCACGAAGACGGGAGTGAATATTGATGAACATTTGTGTGCTGGGAATATGACGTTGTGGAAATCTTTCTAGATACATTCGTCTGGCGGCACGAGCGTTACCATCAGCCATTCCATACATTAAGTGCATGTCTGCCATTTCTGAATTTGTATATTCAACCATTTTATCCAAAGGAATATTGAATGAATCTGCTTTATAGCTTGCACTAATGAATAATTAACAATGAGACAGTTTCTCAACTTTCGATAACTGTCAAGTTGTTGATATTTAAATAAATTAATTAATATCAAAGCCCACTTTGCTATTTTTATGAATTCAAATTGATTACAAAATTTCTGCGTTACTGCAGAAGAAAAAACAAACCGAAATTTCTGATAAAATAATGTACTCCGTACGGAAACAAAAATTTGTTTGATTTAGTTTTTCGGAGTTATGACCAGAGATTCATAAATGAAAACCAAATGTGTAATGATCTGCGACTATTAGATAAACCCTATTAACTATCTTCCATTACAGGATTACCTTTCGGAAGTTTTTTATGTTGAAAAGGAAACGTTCAATTGAAAACTAAAAAATATCTTTTTTTAAAATAACAAACAATTTGTATGAGTTCTCTATCAAGACTGATGGGTAAAAACATTTTTAATCAAATATCTCAATGAAAATGCACATTTTTACCATCAGAATCTTCAGGTTGAAAGTTAAGGTTTTCCCAATATCTGTCAGATCTAGTTTAATATCCAGCGTACCGCAGTGACGGGGAGATAGTAGTTTCCTGTTAGATATCACAAAAAGAAATCACATCTTTACAATAACAAGCTTTTATTTAGCTTCACTTGTAACTAACTAACAAACAATTTAATAAAAGTTGAATTTGACCCACTTCTAATACTCCGATTAATTTGAAATTTGGCAGGTTTCCGTAATTCCGGTGACAATGCATTAAAAAAATGTTTGTTAAAAAACAAAATGGCTGCTCCAATATGGCGGACGAGTTTTGTGATTATGATCCGATTCTGTTCAAAATTGGTATGTGATGGTTTTTGGGTTGGAGATTTTCAGTTTCACATAAAAAATAAACTAAAATGTTGAAAATGAAAATTATAAAAAGAAAACATTTTAAAGTTTTTATACAATACACTGAAAAGGAAAAAATAATTAATTTCATTGTTTGATCTAGGTAATCTTGTACAGAAAGATTTTGATACTCACATAATAACCTACAAAAAATGAAACAAATAATTTTTTAATTTTCAGTGCATTTGTATAAAATCTTGTCTTCATATTTTTTATTGTATAATTATTATTCATCGTAGATTTTTCTAATTCTGAAAAAATATTTCCATCAATTTACAATAATTGAAAATGTTTAATTTTCAAATTTTCTAATGTTATGCCACACTGGAAAATGTTTAAATTAATATTTTCATTATAGCCCCTGAACCGTACAAGTAAATGAAAAAATGCAAGATATCAAAAAGATGTTAAATGAAACAACATTGATTATTCCTTCCTCATAATATGTCAGTGGCGGCGGAAAAAAAAATTCTGAAGGGTTGAACAAAGCTTGACACTGAAAAAAGGAGGACCCTGTGAATTATTTAAGAAATGCATTATTTTGTATCGTGCGCCCTATTGAATGGATTGTACTTGCCTAATTTGAACTGATTATTGTCGAAAATGTCGAAGTTAACTCTAAAAAATCTTGAAAAAAATGTATTTTTATCGCCCTGTATCTCGAAAACCAAGCCGTTTGGGACATATGTTTATATGAACTTTTCGTCCTGAAAACTTTCAAAGAATCACCTGCCGAAGTTTGTCAACGTACTTAATTAACACCCTGTATTTGGAGCTTCAAAGCGTCTGACAAAAGTTCTGGTACTTGGGAAGCGTCTGACACGTTTAAAACTATTTCAGAGTGATATTCTACAAAATATATATAAAAATCAGCCACACAAATTTAAGTTAAGTAACTCTTATTTTTAGTGACCTTTCTCACCTGGTACCTGTCCAGGTGTCACAGAGGGAACTCCACAAGAGGCAGGTATTAAAGATACATGAGACAACAATCAGAACCTAAGTCTTCGTCTTTTCAAATATAAGTTATGTCTGAAGGCCCTGGGATCTTACTTATAAGGAAATCTTACCAAAATCTTTTATTTAATAAAATTGTGTTTTCTTTTAATTTTTTTTTTAAACAAAAACCCTCCCAGAATCGAAGCTATTTTCAACCGAGATGGCTGACCTTAGTGTAATGCGTCTGGCGTTCAGTGTCGAATACGAGACCAAGTTCATCGGCTGTACGGGTTGCTGCCTTAAAGAGAAATGCTCCAAACCCTGCTTTTTCATAGTCGCGGACCATGCAGAGAAGAGGGGATATGAACTCCTGATGACTTCACAGGCCCCATCTAGCACTATTCTGTTAAGCAGACACTCCAAACTCAAAAGTCCACGGCCTCCCCGTTGTCTGGGAAAGTATAACCGTGGAACGGACGATTTAGGATGCAAGCTTCTATTAAGATGCATCATTTTGCGAGTTTTAACATCGAGTTGTCGCAGCTCTTCCTGAGTCCACTTTATCACTCCGAAGGAGTAGAGAAGGATCGGAATGGCAAGCATATTAGTTGCAGCAACTTTGTTCTTTCCCGACAGTTCTGATGACCAGATCTGTTGGAGTTTATGCTGATACTTGTCGCGTAGAGAGTTCTTAACTGTGATTGCCTCTTGTGAGCGGCGTTGCGCCACCTTTAGGTAAGTATAAGTCTCTCCGGCATCCAGATGATGTAGGATGCTTCCGTCTACGAGCTGGACATCCTCTCTGTATTCCTCGCATCTTCCTCTTTTGAGATGAACCGTGGCACATTTGTCGATCCCAAATTCCATTCCGATAGCATGCGTGTACTCTTCCACCACCCTTATGGACTGATGTAGGTCCCTTTCTCCAGAGGCATATCATTTCAAGTCATCCATGTAAAACAGATGGGTGACTTTATGCCTCCTGTTGCTGGGGGTGCCGCAGTTGTACCCACAGGTATTCTTGAGTACAACGGACAATGGCAATAGTAAGATGTAGAAGAGAAGAGGGCTGAGGGAGTCTCCCTTAAATACGCCTCTTCAAATGATGACCTGCTCAGTTTGCACTATGTCTTTACCAGATCTTATGGTGAAGCGAGTCCTCCAGAGCGTCATCAGTTGTCCAAGGCATCCCACTATGGTACCCCAAGACATCCGAGCAAATGCATGATTGACTCATGCGATGTAGTATCAAATGCCTTGTGGTAATCGATCCAGGCCATCGAAAAGTTACGCTTTTACTGCACGGAGTCCTGCGTAATACATATATCGATGAGCAGGTTCTCCTTGCAGCCAGCGACCCCTTTCTTTAACCCTCTTTGCTCATATATCTGTTCATACACTGGATCAACTGCGGAGAGAATGCACGTGTATGAAGCCGGGAATACATCCGAGAAACGTTGCCATTCGTTCACATTCGCTGATATTGCCATCAGTGCTGCTCGTTCGTAGTCATTCGCGGCAACTTTGCTTGGTACTGACCACATTAAAACGAAGTTTCTGCTCATTTCCATTTACCAAAAACATTCACTAGCGTTCCACTCATTCGTGAAGATTAGTTGACGGTGTAAAAATCTAGAGCCGGGGATACATCTGAGAAACGTTGCCATTCGTTCGCATTCGCTTGTATTGCCATCAGTGTTGCGCATTCGTAGTCATTTGCGGCAACGTTGCTTGGTACTGACCACATTAACGAAGTTTCTATTCTTTTCCGTTTGCCAAAAACATTTACTAGCGTTCCACTCATTCGTGAAGATGAGTTGACGGTGTAAACATCTCGTACCCACGTGTTTATTTACTAGTTTTCAATACAATAGTGTATTTTTTATTAATATTAACGTGATGGAAAACACAAAGGTGAGTAATCGTTTAAAAAAATATAATATTATGAGAAATAGTAAGTTTTGGTATTATTTATAATTTCAAGGATCATTGGAGCAAGAGCCAAGAAGAGCTCATTGAATTATACCGCAAACACACAGTTCTATGGTATCCAACCGATGAAATTTATTATTCAGCCGTTGAAAAGAAAGATGTTTGGGACGATATATCAGCAGAAATTAATGTTCCTGCAGCCGATTTGCCTAAAAAAATTAAGAGTTTTCAGGGTCCCAAAGGAACAAAAATTGTTGTAACAGCCACCTTCACCTCATTCATACGTGTGACAGCCACCTTACTTTATTCATACGTGTTACAGTCACCTACAACTCATTTATACGTGTCACAGCCACCTACACATCATTTATCCGTGTCACAGCCACCTACACCCCATTCATACATGCCATCTTCACCTCATATTGATGTTGTATCAAGTGCATTTCATCATTCAAATGTGCCCCAGCAATCAAAGCCTCATTCTAATAAGCACATGACTCAAATTTATCTGACATTTTGCAACAAACCGTAACTGATACTTCTGCAATATTTAATGGTACTTGTCATGTTAATGAATTAAAGTGCTACTGAACAATATATGTTTTTTCAAAACTCTTCCCTAAAGAATACTTCAATGCCCCACAGATAGCTCTGCATACTTCCGGGACTATTCTTGAAGTCAGCTGTCTTGATACTTTAAATGTGTGTTGTAGAATTTTGTTCAAATCCCCACTGGCTAGAAATCGTAAACCAATAACAAAAAGTCTGACTTCTGTTGGTATAGCTTATCTGAAGTATGTATTTTGCTTAACAATTTTCGATTTTATACTTTCCATGATGCCAAAATCTCGAAACATTTTGGTGAAGTTTTCAAAAAACGTATCATTTAAATCGGCTAGTGAATTCATACCATCATATCTAGTTCTACTCAAATATAAATCACTCATCCAAACAAGTATCTGCTTTCTCTTCTTTTGTCTTTTCGTAGCTTTATGTATAATGATGTACGAGGCACAGGCTACTATTAACTGATTTTCACTCATAATTTTTCCTCCACAAACGAAAACGAAATCAACCTTTCTCGTCGAATTACAGCAGAGTACTGCAAATTATTTTCGACACTCCCTCATATAAACGCCTAACAACGTTTGCAGACATTCGCAACTCGGATTTCCTTTTGATCTCTTGTGTTTTACCGACAGGCGATAGAAAACGTTCGTTCGCATTGCTGGCCTTTCACACAAAATTTATTCGTGGCAAATGACCGTCTAAGCTTGATGAACGAATTCGACCGAATCCAGACGAATGTGAACGAATGGCAACGTTTCTCAGATGTATCCCCGGCTTAAAAGGCATGTAAACACCCCATAGCACGCATTCAAGCATGTTATCGGCCTGTAATTTTTTGGATCAGACAAATCTCTGTTTTTGGGGATGAGCACGGTTCGCCCCTCGACAAACCACTCCGGAATTTGCTGCTCCCCATCTAGCCATGAGTTAAAAACTCTAGCAAGATGGCGGTGGGATGTTGGAAACTTTTTCCACCAATAGTTAATCAACTCATCAGGGCCTGGAGCAGCAAAGTTCTATGAGCCTTTGGGGGCCCCTCGAACTTCTTCCGTGGTTATCGGATTGCGCAGATCATTGTGCTCAGGCTGCCGAAGCGTCCTGCAGTAAGCTTCGACCTGCGCTAGGGCTGGAGTGTCTACGTTGAGTGGTTGCAGAAACTCATAGATGTTCTTCCAGAAGGTTTCTACCCGATCAGCAGCCGGCGGGTTATCGACAACACGTGGAAGCTCTTGGAATAAGCGGCAAGGTTTATCGCGGAACTTTTTGTTTTCCGCGATACTTCTCGCCCGCCTCACTAGTGACTTCTTTGCAGCCACTAGCATTCGTATCCTATCAAGACAGTGCTGTTTTATGGTAAACAGCACGCCTTGATTCAATGTGTGGTGAGCTCGCCTTAGCTTTGCAGCAATTCGCCGCACTGCGGGCGTGAAAGGCCTATTATCATTATTATTATTATTATTATTATTATTATTATTACTATTATTATTATTATTATTATTATTATTATTATTATTATTATTATTATTATTATTTTCTGACATCACATAACTGACATGCTTTATTATGGTTTCACTTTCTTGAAACACCGGGTGCAAACCATGCACCTAGGGTATTTCTCTTTATTATGATCGTATTATAGTACTTTGCGCACTATGTGTGCCGTGCCCAACAGTACTGCTTTCTGCATGGTGAGGAGGTTGTGGTATCCTGGGATCTCTTTTACAGCTTCACAGGTTGCATTGGATATCAGCCCTGTGGCCCCGATGACGATGGGTATCACTTTTGCCCTCATGCTCCACATTCTTTGGATCTCTATCTGCAAATCTTTATATTTCAGGTACTTTTCAGCTCCTTTCTGGGTAATATTTATTATTATTATTATTTTTTTTTTTTTTTTTCATTGGTGTTTTGGCATCGACTGCTATGGTCATTAGCCATGTGTTCTTTATAGGCCTTGTTACTAACTCCATACGCCACTTTAGGAGCAGCACTGTTAATTGGAACGCAACAGTGAATCGTGCAGGACTCACCCTACTCGAGCCACAAGAGTTTGATAATTTAATCGGTTAAATTAAATTAAAAAATCCCAGCCCAACCAGGATTCGAACTCCGAACCTTTCGACTCAGAGTCGGACGCTCTAACCACTGCGCCACGCCCCGACATTATTATTATTATTATTATTATTATTATTATTATTATTATTATTATTATTATTATTATTATTATTATTATTATTATTATTATTATTATTATTATTTTTTTTTTTTTTTTTTCCTTGGTGTGTTGGCATCGACTGCTATGGTCATTAGCCATGTGTTCTGAATAGGCCTTGTTACAAACTCCATACGCCACTTTAGGAGCAGCACTGTTAATTTTTAACGCAACAGTGAATCGTGGAGGATTATTCCCAGCCGACACGAGCCTTAGTCATCCAGACTTTCACATCTGAAAATGAAAAATATTATTATTATTATTATTATTATTATTATTATTATTATTATTATTATTATTATTATTATTATTATTATTATTATTATTATTATTATTATTATTATTATTATTATTATTATTATTATTATTATTATTATTATTATTATTATTATTATTATTATTATTATTATTATTATTATTATTATTATTATTATTATTATTATTATTATTATTATTATTATTATTATTATTATTATTATTATTATTATTATTATTATTATTATTATTATTATTATTATTATTATTATTATTATTATTATTATTATTATTATTTTTCCTTAGGAGTGTACCAGTCAGGCCCTGTCTCCGGTGCTCCGACCCATCCGGAGGGCGCGCTGGTGTCGTTAACCCCAATAACCACTCCCTACGTCCGTAGGGTGAGTGATTATTGGGTCCGAGAATCATGTGTCCTGAGCAGACGGAGCGAACCAAGAATAACGGCCTTCTGCATTCGTGCTGCTAAGATTTCTGCCATATTACGGCAAGCAGCTATTATCTTCAAATTGGAGAGCAGTGTGTCCATCATTCCACCAAGGACTCCTATGATCAGAACCACCATTTTCACAGATTGGTCCGGATACAACCTGCGGAGTTCAAAGAGAAGATCTCGATATTTAGTCCATTTTTCCTCCTCTTTTCGAACGATATTCATTTCGCCTGGAGCGGAAAACTCCACGACGAATATCGTTTTACTTTGGTGGTCGAGGAGGACAACATCAGGCTTATTGGCTTGTATTTGCCTGAGGGTGGGGAATGAGTAGTTCCAATAGATTCGGCACCTCTCATTCTCCACCACGGACTCAATATCCCCCGGAACATAAGGCAACACCGGTGTCTCTTCTATACCGTATGAGTGTCGTAGATGGTAGTACAACACTCGTAGAGCCGCGTTATGCCTGTGGATATAGGCTGAGACCGCATAACATGGGCATGCTGATAGCAGATGCATTACGGTCTCAGGTGCCCCACGACATGCCCTGCATCGGGTGTCAGGGACGTCTATACCCATCACGCGACTACGGTAGACAAGGGTGTTGAAGACACCATCCTGGCAAGCCATTATGAATCCCTCGGTCTCCGAATTTAGCTCACTCGACCTGAGGAAGGCAAAGGTCAAGCTTTTGGATAAGCCAATGTCTTCGATGTTGTGAAAGAAGACACCATGCATTGGCTTATCCATATGTAGCTGTAGCAGGACCTCTGTCTCCGCAGCTTTGATGTGAGCTTTTTGCTGAACGGGTCCCAACTCGGTGACAGAGTTTGGGTTAGCCCGTTCAGTGTCGAATACGAGACCGAGTTCATCGGCCGCACGGGTTGCTGCCTTGAAAAGAAATGCTCCAATCCCTGCTTTTTCATGGTCGCGGACCATGCAGAGAAGGAGATCTGAACTCCGGATGACTTTACAGGCCCCATCCAGAACCATTCTGTTATGCAGACACTCCAAACTCAAAAGTCCACGGCCTCCCCGTTGTCTGGAAAAGTATAACCGTGGAACGGACGATTTAGGATGCAAGCTCCTATTGAGATGCATCATTTTGCGAGTTTTAACGTCGAGTTGTCGCAGCTCTTCCTTAGTCCACTTCATTACTCCGAAAGAGTAAAGAAGGATCGGAACGGCAAGCATATTGGTTGCAGCAACTTTGTTCTTCCCCGACAATTCTGATGACCAGATCTGTCGGAGTTTGTGCTGATACTTGCCGCGGAGAGAGTTCTTAACTGTGAATACCTCTTGGGAGTGGCGTTGCTCCACCCCTAGGTAAGTATACGTCTCTCCGGCATCCAGATGATGTAGGATGCTTCCGTCTACGAGCTGGACATCCTCTCCGTATTCCTCGCATCGTCCTCTTTTAAGATGAACCGTGGCACATTTGTCGATCCCAAATTCCATTCCGATAGCATGCGTGTACTCTTCCACCACCCTAAGGGACTGATGTAGGTCCCTTTCTCCAGAGGCATATAATTTTAGGTCATCCATGTAGAACAAATGGGTGACTTTATGCCTCCGGTTGCTGGGGGTGCCGCAGTTGTACCCACGGGTATTCCTGAGTACAACGGACAATGGCAATAGTGAGATGCAGAAGAGAAGAGGGCTGAGGGAGTCTCCCTGAAACACGCCTCTTCTAATGATGACCTGCTCTGTTTGGACTGTGTCTCTACCAGATCTTATGGTGAAGCGAGTCCTCCAGAGTGGCATCAGTTGTCCAATACATCCCACTATTTGATCGGTTACCTCAAGACATCTGAGCAAATGCATGATTTACTCATGCGATGTTGTATCAAATGCCTTGCGGTAATCGATCGAGGCCATCGAAAGGTTACGCTTATACTGCACGGAGTCCTGCGTGATTCATCTATCGATGAGCAGGTTCTCCTTGCAGCCGGCGACCCCTTTCTTTGACCCTCTTTGCTCATATATACGTTCGTACACCGGATCAACTGCGGAGAGAATGCGCGTGTATAAGATGCGTGTAAACAACTTATAACACGCATTCAAGCATGTTATCGGCCTGTAATTCTTTGGATTAGACAAATCTCCGTTTTTGGGGATGAGCACGGTTCGCCCCTCGACAAACCACTCCGGAATCTGCTGCTCCCCATCTAGCCATGAGTTAAAAACTCTAGCCAGATGGCGGTGGGTTGTTGGAAACTTTTTCCACCAATCCATCAGGGCCTGGAGCAGCGAAATTCTTAGAACCTTTTAGGGCCCTTCGAACTTCTTCCGTGGTTATCGGATTGCGCAGATCATTGTGCTCATGCTGCCGAAGCGTCCTGCAGTAAGCTTCGAACTGCGCTAGGGCTGGAGTGTCTACATTGAGTGGTTGCGGAAACTCATAGATGTTCTTCCAGAAGGTTTCTACCCGATCAGCAGCCGGCGGGTTATCGACAACACGTGGAGGCTCTTGGAATAAGCGAGAAGGTTTATCGCGGAACTTCATGTTTTCCGCGATACTTCTCGCCCGCCTCACTAGTGACTTCTTTGCAGCCACTAGCATTCGTATCCTATCAAGACAGTGCTGTTTTATGGTAAACAGCACGCCTTGATTCAATGTGTGGTGAGCTCGTCTTAGCTTTGCAGCAATTCGCCGCACTGCCGGCGTAAAAGGCCTATTGGCCGACATGTAGTCCACCACACACTGGATACGAGACGCGTGTTGTCTCGCCGACTTGATCTTAGCTTCCATCTTGTGAACGCGTCGCTCATGCCTCCCAACAAGAGCGGTGGTTTCCCTCCTCTCCGTCTGGGATAGAGCACGAGCGGCGTCGTACACGACAGAATTGATCTGCCAGATGGTAGCCTCTTCTGAAAGAACATCGCCAATCTCTGCATCCACTCGTGCCAGTTCTTGCGGCTTCAGGGGCTTCATATTGTGAAGCGCCCTGCGGGTTCTGATGTCCTCCATTGGTGGTATGATGCGAGCCTCCTCTACAGCCAGACCGACACGTGGCATATCTGCCACTTCTGCCACTTCGTTAATCGGTTGAGGAGGAGCTCTAACATAGCCTCGAGCCCGGAGATAGGAAACATAATCCCTGAGATTTCGGGCGGAAACGGCGGCATGCTCTGGGTGTCTTTCACACCAGAGAGCATGCATCCTTGCCATGTATCCTCTCCGGGCGGGCTCACTGCTCTCGTAGATATACAGAAGTCCGTCTCTCAATTCGTCCGTCCACTCAAAGCGTCCGTTGTCATTGCGGTTGTCATTTGGCAAATCATCGTTGTTGGCCCCACCACCTTGCCTTTGACTCCTAATCCGAGGGGGTCGGTTGTGGGGGCCTCTTCCCCGATTGTTTGGAACCGAGTATTAGGGTTTACTGGGGGGTTAACCCAGTAAACCCACGACCGACACCGGAGGGAAAGATGCCTTTTCCCTCCCGGATGCGCATGAGCTGCCGGTCCGATTTTGCATCCTTTGCTCGAGTAGGTGGTGTCGCAACTCACCAGGGCCTTAGGTGTTGGTTGACCACCCTGCCTTCTTATTATTATTATTATTATTATTATTATTATTATTATTATTATTATTATTATTATTATTATTATTATTATTATTATTATTATTATTATTTATTTTTTTTTCCCGTTGGGAATGTACCAGTCAGGCCCTGTCTCCGGTGCTCCGATACATCCGGAGGGCGCGCTGGTGTCGTTAACCCCAATAACCACTCCCTACGTCCGTAGGGTGAGTGACTATTGGGTCCGAGAATCATGTGCCCTGAGTAGACGGAGCGAACCAAGGATGACGGCCTTCTGCATTCGCGCTGCTAAGATTTCTGCCATATTACGGCAAGCAGGTATTATCTTCAAGTTGGAGAGCAGTGTGTCCATCATTCCACCAAGGACTCCTATGATCAGAACCACCATTTTGACAGAATGGTCCGGATATAACCTGCGGAGTTCAAAGAGGAGATCTCGATATTTAGTCCGTTTTTCCTCCTCTTTTCGAACGATATTCATTTCGCTTGGAGCGGAAAACTCCATGACGAATATCGCTCTACTTTGGTGGTCGAGGAGGACAACATCAGGCTTATTGGCTTGTATTTGCCTGAGGGTGGGGAATGAGTAGTTCCAATAGATCCGGCACCTCTCATTCTCCACCACGGACTCAATATCCCCCGGAACATAAGGCAACACCGGTGTCTCGTATATACCGTACGAGTGTCGTAGATGGTAGTATAACACTCGTAGCGCCGCGTTATGCCTGTGGATATAGGCTGAGACCGCATAAGATGGGCATGCTGATAGCAAATGCATTACGGTCTCAGGTGCCCCACGACATGCCCTGCATCGGGTGTCAGGGACGTCTATACCCATCACGCGACTACGGTAGACGAGGGTGTTGAAGACACCATCCTGGCAGGCTATTATGAATCCCTCGGTCTCCGACTTTAGCTCACTCGACCTGAGGAAGGCAAAGGTCAAGCTTTTGGACAAGCCAATGTCTTCGATGTTGTGAAAGAAGACACCATGCATTGGCTTATCCATATGTAGCTGTAGCAGGACCTCTGTCTCCGCAGCTTTGATGTGAGCTTTTTGCTGAACGGGTCCCAACTCGGTGACAGAGTTTGGGTTAGCCCGTTCAGTGTCGAATACGAGACCGAGTTCATCGGCCGCACGGGTTGCTGCCTTAAAAAGAAATGCTCCAATCCCTGCTTTTTCATGGTCGCGGACCATGCAGAGAAGGGGATCTGAACTCCTGATGACTTTACAGGCCCCATCCAGAACCATTCTGTTATGCAGACACTCCAAACTCAAAAGTCCACGGCCTCCCCGTTGTCTGGAAAAGTATAACCGTGGAACGGACGATTTAGGATGCAAGCTCCTATTGAGATGCATCATTTTGCGAGTTTTAACGTCGAGTTGTCGCAGCTCTTCCTTAGTCCACTTCATTACTCCGAAAGAGTAAAGAAGGATCGGAACGGCAAGCATATTGGTTGCAGCAACTTTGTTCTTCCCCGACAGTTCTGATGACCAGATCTGTCGGAGTTTATGCTGATACTTGCCGCGGAGAGAGTTCTTAACTGTGAATACCTCTTGGGAGTGGCGTTGCTCCACCCCTAGGTAAGTATACGTCTCTCCGGCATCCAGATGATGTAGGATGCTTCCGTCTACGAGCTGGACATCCTCTCCGTATTCCTCGCATCGTCCTCTTTTAAGATGAACCGTGGCACATTTGTCGATCCCAAATTCCATTCCGATAGCATGCGTGTACTCTTCCACCACCCTAAGGGACTGATGTAGGTCCCTTTCTCCAGAGGCATATAATTTTAGGTCATCCATGTAGAACAAATGGGTGACTTTATGCCTCCGGTTGCTGGGGGTGCCGCAGTTGTACCCACGGGTATTCCTGAGTACAACGGACAATGGCAATAGTGAGATGCAGAAGAGAAGAGGGCTGAGGGAGTCTCCCTGAAACACGCCTCTTCTAATGATGACCTGCTCTGTTTGGACTGTGTCTCTACCAGATCTTATGGTGAAGCGAGTCCTCCAGAGTGGCATCAGTTGTCCAATACATCCCACTATTTGATCGGGTACCTCAAGACATCTGAGCAAATGCATGATTAACTCATGCGATGTTGTATCAAATGCCTTGCGGTAATCGATCCAGGCCATCGAAAGGTTACGCTTATACTGCACGGAGTCCTGCGTGATACATCTATCGATGAGCAGGTTCTCCTTGCAGCCGGCGACCCCTTTCTTTGATCCTCTTTGCTCATATATCCGTTCGTACACCGGATCAACTGCGGAGAGAATGCGCGTGTATAAGATGCGTGTGAACAACTTATAACAAGCATTCAAGCATGTTATCGGCCTGTAATTCTTTGGATTTATTATTATTATTATTATTATTATTATTATTATTATTATTATTATTATTATTATTATTATTATTATTATTATTATTATTATTATTATTATTATTATTATTATTATTATTATTATTATTATTATTATTATTATTATTATTATTATTATTATTATTATTATTATTATTATTATTATTATTATTATTATTATTATTATTATTATTATTATTATTTTTTTCCGTTAGGAATGTACCAGTCAGGCCCTGTCTCCGGTGCTCCGATACATCCGGAGGGCGCGCTGGTGTCGTTAACCCCAATAACCACTCCCTACGTCCGTAGGGTGAGTGACTATTGGGTCCGAGAATCATGTGCCCTGAGTAGACGGAGTGAACCAAGGATAACGGCCTTCTGCATTCGCGCTGCTAAGATTTCTGCCATATTACGGCAAGCAGGTATTATCCTCAAGTTGGAGAGCAGTGTGTCCATCATTCCACCAAGGACTCCTATGATCAGAACCACCATTTTGACAGAATGGTCCGGATATAACCTGCGGAGTTCAAAGAGAAGATCTCGATATTTAGTCCGTTTTTCCTCCTCTTTTCGAACGATATTCATTTCGCCTGGAGCGGAAAACTCCATGACGAATATCGTTCTACTTTGGTGGTCGAGGAGGACAACATCAGGCTTATTGGCTTGTATTTGCCTGAGGGTGGGGAATGAGTAGTTCCAATAGATCCGGCACCTCTCATTCTCCACCACGGACTCAATATCCCCCGGAACATAAGGCAACACCGGTGTCTCGTCTATACCGTACGAGTGTCGTAGATGGTAGTATAACACTCGTAGCGCCGCGTTATGCCTGTGGATATAGGCTGAGACCGCATAAGATGGGCATGCTGATAGCAAATGCATTACGGTCTCAGGTGCCCCACGACATGCCCTGCATCGGGTGTCAGGGACGTCTATACCCATCACGCGACTACGGTAGACGAGGGTGTTGAAGACACCATCCTGGCAGGCCATTATGAATCCCTCGGTCTCCGACTTTAGCTCACTCGACCTGAGGAAGGCAAAGGTCAAGCTTTTGGATAAGCCAAGGTCTTCGATGTTGTGAAAGAAGACGCCATGCATTGGCTTATCCATATGTAGCTGTAGCAGGACCTCTGTCTCCGCAGCTTTGATGTGAGCTTTTTGCTGAACGGGTCCCAACTCGGTGACAGAGTTTGGGTTAGCCCGTTCAGTGTCGAATACGAGACCGAGTTCATCGGCCGCACGGGTTGCTGCCTTAAAAAGAAATGCTCCAATCCCTGCTTTTTCATGGTCGCGGACCATGCAGAGAAGGGGATCTGAACTCCTGATGACTTTACAGGCCCCATCCAGAACCATTCTGTTATGCAGACACTCCAAACTCAAAAGTCCACGGCCTCCCCGTTGTCTGGAAAAGTATAACCGTGGAACGGACGATTTAGGATGCAAGCTCCTATTGAGATGCATCATTTTGCGAGTTTTAACGTCGAGTTGTCGCAGCTCTTCCTTAGTCCACTTCATTACTCCGAAAGAGTAAAGAAGGATCGGAACGGCAAGCATATTGGTTGCAGCAACTTTGTTCTTCCCCGACAGTTCTGATGACCAGATCTGTCGGAGTTTATGCTGATACTTGCCGCGGAGAGAGTTCTTAACTGTGAATACCTCTTGGGAGTGGCGTTGCTCCACCCCTAGGTAAGTATACGTCTCTCCGGCATCCAGATGATGTAGGATGCTTCCGTCTACGAGCTGGACATCCTCTCCGTATTCCTCGCATCGTCCTCTTTTAAGATGAACCGTGGCACATTTGTCGATCCCAAATTCCATTCCGATATCATGCGTGTACTCTTCCACCACCCTAAGGGACTGATGTAGGTCCCTTTCTCCAGAGGCATATAATTTTAGGTCATCCATGTAGAACAAATGGGTGACTTTATGCCTCCGGTTGCTGGGGGTGCCGCAGTTGTACCCACGGGTATTCCTGAGTACAACGGACAATGGCAATAGTGAGATGCAGAAGAGAAGAGGGCTGAGGGAGTCTCCCTGAAACACGCCTCTTCTAATGATGACCTGCTCTGTTTGGACTGTGTCTCTACCAGATCTTATGGTGAAGCGAGTCCTCCAGAGTGGCATCAGTTGTCCAATACATCCCACTATTTGATCGGGTACCTCAAGACATCTGAGCAAATGCATGATTAACTCATGCGATGTTGTATCAAATGCCTTGCGGTAATCGATCCAGGCCATCGAAAGGTTACGCTTATACTGCACGGAGTCCTGCGTGATACATCTATCGATGAGCAGGTTCTCCTTGCAGCCGGCGACCCCTTTCTTTGACCCTCTTTGCTCATATATCCGTTCGTACACCAGATCAACTGCGGAGAGAATGCGCGTGAATAAGATGCGTGTAAACAACTTATAACAAGCATTCAAGCATGTTATCGGCCTGTAATTCTTTGGATCAGACAAATCTCCATTTTTGGGGATGAGCACGGTTCGCCCCTCGACAAACCACTCCGGAATCTGCTGCTCCCCATCTAGCCATGAGTTAAAAACTCTAGCCAGATGGCGGTGGGTTGTTGGAAACTTTTTCCACCAATAGTTATTCAACCCATCAGGGCCTGGAGCAGCGAAATTCTTAGAACCTTTTAGGGCCCTTCGAACTTCTTCCGTGGTTATCGGATTGCGCAGATCATTGTGCTCATGCTGCCGAAGCGTCCTGCAGTAAGCTTCGAACTGCGCTAGGGCTGGAGTGTCTACATTGAGTGGTTGCGGAAACTCATAGATGTTCTTCCAGAAGGTTTCTACCCGATCAGCAGCCGGCGGGTTATCGACAACACGTGGAGGCTCTTGGAATAAGCGAGAAGGTTTATCGCGGAACTTCATGTTTTCCGCGATACTTCTCGCCCGCCTCACTAGTGACTTCTTTGCAGCCACTAGCATTCGTATCCTATCAAGACAGTGCTGTTTTATGGTAAACAGCACGCCTTGATTCAATGTGTGGTGAGCTCGTCTTAGCTTTGCAGCAATTCGCCGCACTGCCGGCGTAAAAGGCCTATTGGCCGACATGTAGTCCACCACACACTGGATACGAGACGCGTGTTGTCTCGCCGACTTGATCTTAGCTTCCATCTTGTGAACGCGTCGCTCATGCCTCCCAACAAGAGCGGTGGTTTCCCTCCTCTCCGTCTGGGATAGAGCACGAGCGGCGTCGTACACGACAGAATTGATCTGCCAGATGGTAGCCTCTTCTGAAAGAACATCGCCAATCTCTGCATCCACTCGTGCCAGTTCTTGCGGCTTCAGGGGCTTCATATTGTGAAGCGCCCTGCGGGTTCTGATGTCCTCCATTGGTGGTATGTTGCGAGCCTCCTCTACAGCCAGACCGACACGTGGCATATCTGCCACTTCTGCCACTTCGTTAATCGGCTGAGGAGTAGCTCTAACATAGCCTCGAGCCCGGAGATAGGAAACATAATCCCTGAGATTTTGGGCGGAAACGGCGGCATGCTCTGGGTGTCTTTCACACCAGAGAGCATGCATCCTTGCCATGTATCCTCTCCGGGCGGGCTCACTGCTCTCGTAGATATACAGAAGTCCGTCTCTCAATTCGTCCGTCCACTCAAAGCGTCCGTTGTCATTGCGGTTGTCATTTGGCAAATCATCGTTGTTGGCCCCACCACCTTGCCTTTGACCCCTAATCCGAGGGGGTCGGTTGTGGGGGCCTCTTCCCCGATTGTTTGGAACCGAGTATTAGGGTTTACTGGGGGGTTAACCCAGTAAACCCACGGCCGACACCGGAGGGAAAGATGCCTTTTCCCTCCCGGATGCGCATGAGCTGCCGGTCCGATTTTGCATCCTTTGCTCGGGTAGGTGGTGTCGCAACTCACCAGGGCCTTAGGTGTTGGTTGACCTCCCTGCCTTATTATTATTATTATTATTATTATTATTATTATTATTATTATTATTATTATTATTATTATTATTATTATTATTATTATTATTATTATTATTTTCTGACATCACATAACTGACATGCTTTGTTATGGTTTCACTTTCTTGAAACACCGGGTGCAAACCATGCACCTAGGGTATTTCTCTTTATTATGATCGTATTATAGTACTTTGCGCACTATGTGTGCCGTGCCCAACAGTACTGCTTTCTGCATGGTGAGGAGGTTGTGGTATCCTGGGATCTCTTTTACAGCTTCACAGGTTGCATTGGATATCAGCCCTGTGGCCCCGATGACGATGGGTATCACTTTTGCCCTCATGCTCCACATTCTTTGGATCTCTATCTGCAAATCTTTATATTTCAGGTACTTTTCAGCTTCTTTCTGAGTAATATTGTAGTCTGATGGGATAGCGACATCTATTAGAAGGCATGTTCTTTTGTTTTTCTGTTTCAGAATGATATCTGGTTTGTTGGCTTTTATCATTCTGTCGGTTTGAACTTGAGTGTCCCATATTAAGGTGACTTCTGGGGTGTCCATCACCGAATCTGGAACATGCTGATACCAATTCCCTTGAACTTCTATCTTGTACGCTTTGCATATGTTCCAGTGCAACTGAGCTGCTACCGCATTGTGTCTTTCTAGGTATGCCTTCTTTGCAAGGATTGGGCATCCGGAAACTACATGATGAATTGTTTCATTGTGTGACCGGCAAAGTCTACATTTTGGGTCTTTGCCAGATTTCATGATTCTTGTCTTCATGTAGTTTGTTGCCATTGCTTGTTCTTGGCAGGCGGTTATTAGTGCCTCGGTTTCGGTTTTGAGGTTTGCCTGAGTGAGCCATTTCCAGGTAAGATCTTTATTTATCGTTTCTTTTTCAACTTCTTTTTCTATCTGTCCATGCATTGCTTTTTCTTTCCATCTAGCTTTGTGTTCTTCTCTAATTCTTATTTTCATCTTCTCCTTTATTATCTTCACTCGTTTTGTTTCAGTTTCATCTGGGTTTGTGTTCTCAATTCTTTCGCTTTCAGCTAATCGATTACATTCCGCTTCAATGAGTTTCTGGGATTGTCGGTATACCATTCCCAACTGTTTATCCTTTTGCTTCATTTTCAGGTACAGGTTCAGGCCTGCGTGGGATATGGCGTAGCTAGTTTCCATATTTTGCATTCCTCTTCCTCCTTCTCTTCTCGGGATGTATAGCCTGTCTATATCTGCTCTTGGATGGAGGGCTCCGTGCATATTCATCATTATTATTATTATTATTATTATTATTATTATTATTATTATTATTATTATTATTATTATTATTATTATTATTATTATTATTATTATTATTATTATTATTATTATTATTATTATTATTATTATTATTATTATTATTATTATTATTATTATTATTATTATTATTATTATTATTATTATTATTATGTAAGGATTGTACCAGTAAGGCCCTGTCTTCGGTGCTCCGATACATCCAGATAGCGCGCTGGCGTCGTTAACCCCAATAACCACTCCCTACGTCCGTAGGGTAAGTGACTATTGGGTCCGTGAGTCGTGTGCCCTGAGTAGACGGAGCGAACCAAGGGTAATGGCCTTCTGCATTCGTGCTGCATAGATTTCTGCCATATTGCGCAAGCCGGTATTATCTTCAAGTTAGAGAGCAGTGTGTCCATCATTCCACCAAGGACTCCTATAATCAGAACCACCATTTTGACAAAATGGTCCGGATACAACCTGCGGAGTTCAAAGAGAAGATCCCGATATTTAGTCCATTTTTCCCCCTCTTTACAAACGATATTTATTTCTCTTTGAGCGGAAAACTCCATGACGAATATCGTTCTACTTTGGTGGTCGAGGAGGACAACATCAGGCTTATTATTATGCAGACACTCCAAACTCAAAACTCCACGGCCTCCCCGTTGTCTAGGAAAGTATAACCGCGGAACGGACGATTTAGGATGCAAGCTTGTAACCCCTTTTTGACTTTTGGGGCTAATGCTCACGGCAGCTTTTATGTTTTGTCTGGAAGCAATAAATAGGTCGGGGTAAGATGTTGACTGTCAAATTTTCACTGGGCACCACCCATATTTGATGATTTTAAAAGTGGAAAAAATAAGGTGAAATGAATGATACCTATCCAAAAAAAGGCACAAAATATTTAATGAAATTTGTTGTAAATTTGAAAAAATCTTTGGTTACGGTAAATGATGTGCAATAAATCAAAATAAATCAGACAGAACTTAGCTGACGGGTTTACAGCAATTATTCGAATTTATTTTCTCCTCCCATAGATCTATGGTTGGCTCACACGCATTTCAGTATAAAAATAAAGAATGTACAAAGTGAATACTACTCTTTTTCGACGACTGCGATTTGATATAATAGTGCTTAGTATTATAATTGGTCTGGTTGTTCCCACCGAACCAGTTGAGCTTGTACTTGCATTCAGAAGAAAAACACAGTAAAAATTGGATAATTCTGACCTGTGAATCCTGGATGTGGTAACACCACTAATAATTTCTGACAGAATTCTAATGTCTTTCCGTTCTGTGTCCCTACAATTTTCTTCAACTTTTGGTAATGTTATTCTCCCTTATTATACGTATGACATCATGGATATCAACCAGTTTATTATCGATATGGAATAACTGTAGACGAGACAGGCTTTTTCTGGATGGAAAAAAATAAGGCCGGCAGATCTAAAAACGGAATTCCTGAGTTATCAAAATCACTTGATTATCAAATTAATAGCACTTGAGAAACCCTACATACCTTCTCGCTGAAGATTGGCCTCTTTTTCATGAGATAGTTATGTAGAAAATTATTGATTTGTAAAGATTATCGCAAACATTCTAGCTATCAGTACCCATTCGCTATCTATTTCGGAGTGAAAAACCGACACGATGAATTCGTATTTGAGCCACTTCGAGTTCCTCAACGTCGTTCACAGTTTCGATTATTTTATGTTGGCTTTTCAGTGTACAGACTGTTTCTAAAATCGCTCTGAACTTTATTTATATAAATAGGACAAATTTGCCGTTACACAATCACCCCCCTCCCTAAAAAATGAAGATTAAAAATCTTCATTTAGATCAATTTTATTTTGTACTCCGATTTTCTCATTATAAAGATAACACCTATGGGGCTAAAGTTCTAATATATATTTTATGGTACCAATTTCATACTCACTCTCATTCATACTCTTACACCTAACTTACGCTAATCCTAAATAAACTCCAGAGTTATATCTAACCTATTACCTACCAGCTCGAATCCATAGAATCGTTACATTGTCCAATCATTGTCCAATCATTGTGACAATCAAACAAATTTATTCTTCGACACAATTAATACGCAAAGATACATGTTTATCGACTAGTCGTGATTCCGTTCGGATACATCCGATTCAGAACCCGATATAGAACCGTAATAAGGCTTCAGATCTTTTACATGCCAATTCCCGGCTTCCGAACCGTTTTCATTTTTGAGAGAGTAGACTAATTTAGATAGCTTCTCCTTCACGGTGCATAACACATAACGTGGAGCTAGCTTTTGGGCAAAAACCCTGAGCAGCATCCGATAGAACTTTATTACGCTTCCACACCTTATCACCTACAAAAAACTGAATTTCACGTTTTCGAAGATTGTAGTTACTTGCGTTGCGTTTGTAAGCTTCGTTAAGCTTTTTTTGGACAGAATCATAAATTTCTTTCAAATCTCCCAATTTTTCAGCATAGGCCTGTCTAGATGCACAATTTAGATCTGGCTCTCCACAATATCCGTAATAATCACCAGTTGCTGGTACTACCCTTCCAAAATTTAGGAAAGTTGGACTATAACCAGTGACTTCGTGTTTTGCCGTCCTTAACGCAAATCCGATTTTGGCAATATTTTTATCATATGATCTGTGATCGCCATCAATGTAACTGCGAATGGCAGCACCCACAGTTCGATTTGTTCTTTCAACAAAATTGGATTGGGGATGGTACCTTGCGGTATACCATATCCTTGACTTATACTGTTTCACGAGATTTCTGAACCGTGAACTTGTGAATTGTACGCCGTTATCGCAAAGTATGTACTGTGGCACTCCGTACACCAAAAATACCTCGTTTTTTATGAAACGAGCAATACTAGGGATCGTCGCTTGACGTAAAGGGCAAAGAAGGGGATATTTCGAAAACCAATCACTTACGACCAAAAGATAAGAACACCCATTAGAGCTTCTAGGAAGTATACCCATCAAATCTACCGATATAATCTGCCACGGAAACCTTGCTTTCTTCTCTGCTCCCATGAACCCAAATCTACCAATATTTGGTGATTTCTGAGAATTACACATTTTACAGGCTCTAATATAATGGAATATGTCTCTACGCATTTTCGGCCAGTAATAACTAAGGGATATTCGAGCATGTGTTTTCGAGAAGTCCAAATGGGCGGCTTTGGGATCGTCGTGACATGATTCCATAATAGATTTGCGCTGCGCTTTCGGTACCAATAATTTCCACTCGGATATATTAGTTTGTAAAGGTACCTTTGCGGGGATGAGTTTATACATATAGTTTTGTTTAACGCACCACTGGGGGTACATTTATGGTTGATCAAGGATTCTTTTGCGCATATTTGCGTAAAACGAATCTAGCTCTGACAGATCTATATCTAACGTAATGCAATCGTCCTGGTCAACTACTTCTACATATTCTTCCTCTTGAGTGGGTTGGTCGACAGGGTGACGCGAAAGAGCATCTGGTACAACATTGAGTTTACCTTTTCTATGGACGATGTTAAAATCGAATTGGCTCAATTTTACGCTCCATCTTGCTAGTCTACCAGAAGGTTCGCGCATATTATGCAACCATTTCAATGCAGCGTGATCGGTTACTATCGTAAACGATGAACCCTCTATAAAAGGTCGGAATTTGTCGCATCCAAACACTACAGCTAAACACTCCCGCTCAGTACAGCTATAATTACGCTCGGATTTAGACAAACTTTTACTCGCAAACGCTATCACCTTTTCAATACCCTCTTTTTTCTGCGTAAGGACGCATCCCAGTCCTGTATCAGAAGAATCAGTTTGTATACAGAAAGGCAGCGAAAAATCCGGCGATGTAAGGATTGGAGCCGAAACCAAAGCTTGTTTGATGTCCAAAAAAGCTCTTTCGGCCTCAGGCGTCCATAAAGTTCCTTGGCCCTTTTTATAGGTGACATAAGTGTACTAAAGTGGGCAATGAAACGTCTGTACCATCCACACATTCCAACAAACCGTTTCACCTCTGTAGTCGTTCGTGGTTGAGGAAAATTGATCATCGCCGAAACCTTGTCAGGATTGGTTCTCAAACCCAACCTGTCAACTATGAAACCCAAATATTTCAGAGAGGGCTTGAAAAACTCGCATTTTTCCAAGTTTATGGTTAATTTTGCGTTTTCCAGACGACTAGCCACTTCCCGTAGTAGTTCTAAATGTTCCTCAAATGTTTTTGAAACGATAATAATATCGTCGAGGTAAACGAAAATGTTTGGTTCAAGCTTGGCACCGAATACTGCATCCATAAGTCTCTGTTGACATTGAGCTGCATTCGATAGACCAAAGGGTAAGACCTTGAAGTGAAAAGAACCTCGTGTAGGAATCGAGAAAGCGGATTTTTCTTTTGACTCCTGAGTTAGAGGAATTTGCCAGAATGCGCTGCGGAGATCAACAGACGAAATGTAGCAAGTATTATTCAACATATTCAGGATGCGATCTATATGAGGCAATGGATATGAATCCTTTTTTGTCACTGAGTTCAACTTTCGACCGTCAAAACAAAAACGATAATCTCCGTTAAGTTTTTTTACGAGGAGAACTGGAGATGACCATTCACTAAAAGATGGCTCCACTACTCCAAGTTTCAACATTTTATCGAGTTCAGCGTTAAGATGACTCAACATAAAAGGAGACATCAAATACTGCCTTTGCCTGAAGGGCTTAGCATCACCGGTATCAATATGGTGCACAATTTTGTTTGTCAATCCTAATTTATCGGAAGGGCAAAGTTTTTTAAACTCTGAAATTACCTCTTTAACTTGCACTAATTGAGATTCGGAAAAATCATCCCACGTTCCAATACGGTTTTTCTCAATAGGTATTGAAGTATCTACGGAAGGTATCTCCAATCCATCCGCGATGCCTCCGGTCCACGATCTCTCGCCAAAATCTACAATCAACCCGAAGTCTTCACAGAAATCACTCCCAAATATAAAGCTTTGCTTAAGAGATGGAACAACTAGAAAGGAAATTACCCTACAGACTTGTCCAACACAAAGTGGTAAAGGTACTACTCCTGTAACTATTTGTCGTTTGCCATCGGCGGTCTTAACAAATTTATGGGAAGACTTCTTAATTTTCAAATCAAACATATCTAAAACGTCCAATCCGGCTTCTCCTACTATTGAACTATTTGCTCCTGAATCTAAAAGTCCAGTTATACTTTGACCCAATAATTTAAGCGAAACATAAGGTCTGTTATCCTTGGGTTTCTCTAAAAAAAGAGGCGAGGCATGATCTTCCGATTCCAACAAAATTATATTTTCAAAAAATTTCCTAACCTGATCTAAAATTTTTAGTTGCTCCATAGTACGAATTGGTGATTGACTTTCTGATCGTTGTGAAGTTCTGGTCCCAGTATCAATACGAGGTAATATCTGGCCAGAAAGATTTACCTCCGTTGCCCGTTTCCCGTACACCTACTACAGTTTGTAGTAGTTACTTTTTGTTGCCCGCATTTATAACAAAACACTCCACGCTTCATCCTACAATTTCTAAAAGTATGGTTTTCCCGACCGCAGTTCCAGCATTTGACTGGACTCCTTGAAACGTTGGTTTGACTCTCTACAGCTTGTACTCTAGGTACTCTCTGAGTATTAGCTGGTCTTTTACTTTCATTGTAGTCAACATGACTACTAAAGTTTTGATTGAGTCCACGAGAGGTTGAAGGAAAATTATTATTGCGACAGTTTCCATTGCAACAGCATTATTAACCATCCTTTTGATGATTTTGTGTAATTTGGCCACTCGAATTCTCTGACAAAATGTCTTCCTAAACACAGTCAAGGCTAGAATAATTTGATCGCAACGACAGAACTTCCTCCCATCGTTTACAAACTTTCACCAGTTCCGCTACTGTTGAAAAATCACTCAAGACTACCTTTTCAAAATATTTGAACAGAAGGTTTTTTCTGATGTTATTTATTTTTGTAATTTCTGCCGGGGGAGAACTCAAACGCCTAAAAAGTCCTTCCATTTCAGTTACAAATATAGTGACCGATTCCTGGGAGCGTTGTTTTCGTTCTTTTATGGTTTTCCATAAAAACTCATCGTTGTCCTTCGGTAGAAAATCGCTCATTAATTGCTTTTTCAACGATTCCCAATCTGTAACTAACAATTTGGCATATCGCCACCAATCCAGCCCTTTTCCTGAGAAAAGATCAACGGCCGAAGAATACAGCTCAGCCGGACTAACGTCGCGTGCTTTTGCTAACTATTCAACTCGCTCTATGAAAGCTTCTACCCCGAAAGTCTTTGAAACACCATCAAAGGTAACACCCCATTTATAAAGTGCAACTGATTTTGACTTCTGCGCAGGCGCCGTAATTACCATCGGGTTCTGCGCAGCTGCTTGATTTTCGATAGCAGTCGGACTCGTAAGTTTTTCATAGAGTTCAGCCACTAGTTGGAGACACGTCGCATACGACTCGTTTTTAAAGGAAATTTGATCGCCTGTAGCATCAGCTCCTAGCTGTATTCTTTGCACTCAGCAGTTATATGTATCAGCCTAGAACGCAATCTCAAAAACATACTATCCGTGGCGGGTCCCTCGAACTCATCAACTAAACCTTTAATATTTTCTAAAGTCTCGGTAATAGTTACTTGCTCGTTTGCATAGTTGAAGTCAGGATCAACTATTATTAAGGCTTTGCTTTTTTCTTTGAGTAATGCGCGACCAAGAATTTTTCTTTTTTCATGAACATCTCGATTAGTAAGAATACCCCTAATTCTCAACTCATACGTGATTTCGTTTGCTAGCAAATGATTTGGTTTCATCTCTTCTGCCATTTTGCCAAACAAAATGCAAAAAAATATATGAGTCTCACTTATGCGAAACTACAATTAAAATGTTCACTTAACTTGTATCCAACGGTAGACCGCTAATTAAATAAATTATGAAAGATGGGTTGATATTTCACCTCTGATAAAACAATTCTGTTTTAATTTTCACCCTGTACCATAAAATCATTCAATGAACATGGACCGCTAATCACTTTTCATAAATAATTTAATGCAAACTATAAGTTCTTCTTGGGGCACCTATGTATAAATAATCAACATCCACATACACCACGTATACACTAATATAAGAGTTTCCTCTACAATTGTCTCGCCTTTCATTACCAATTACCAATATTTTATTTATTTTCTTATTTTCGAAACAGCCTGTACAAATGAACACGATATGACCATTCAAAAAAACTTCAATCGATAGCCACACCGTTCCAACAATAAGAAAGGGAATTCCGCTTTTCTTATAAAAACACAGAAAGGTGATTTGCAAAAAGTATAGAAATATTAATTAAACTTAATTGTTTTGTGATTTCAAAACCCTCAAGTTATTATGCAATGCAAGTACAACTTATTGCCGGTATGACAGAGAGAAAATGTTAAACAAATAAAGACTCAAAATAAAATATCAAATTTCATTTCACATACAAGACTTCAAAAATATTTGAAAATTTGACGATACTGAAAAAATTGGCCCCACGTTGTAGGCGTCACTTTTTGTAACCCCTTTTTGACTTTTGGGGCTAATGCTCACGGCAGCTTTTATGTTTTGTCTGGAAGCAATAAATAGGTCGGGGTAAGATGTTGACTGTCAAATTTTCACTGGGCACCACCCATATTTGATGATTTTAAAAGTGGGAAAAATAAGGTGAAATGAATGATACCTATCCAAAAAAAGGTACAAAATATTTAATGAAATTTGTTGTAAATTTGAAAAAATCTTTGGTTACGGTAAATGATGTGCAATAAATCAAAATAAATCAGACAGAACTTAGCTGACGGGTTTACAGCAATTATTCGAATTTATTTTCTCCTCTCATAGATCTATGGTTGGCTCACACGCATTTTAGTATAAAAATAAAGAATGTACAAAGTGAATACTACTCTTTTTCGACGACTGCGATTTGATATAATAGTGCTTAGTATTATAATTGGTCTGGTTGTTCCCACCGAACCAGTGGAGCTTGTACTTGCATTCAGAAGAAAAACACAGTAAAAATTGGATAATTCTGACCTGTGAATCCTGGATGTGGTAACACCACTAATAATTTCTGACAGAATTCTAATGTCTTTCCGTTCTGTGTCCCTACAATTTTCTTCAACTTTTGGTAATGTTATTCTCCCTTATTATGCGTATGGCATCTTGGATATCAACCAGTTTATTATCGATATGGAAAAAAGTATGCATATGTTTTTGAACTAGGACGTGACAGAAAAAAGTAATCAAGGAAACACCAGAGAGAGGTCGAAAATTTTGCCCCCCTACTTTTTTCGCACATGATCTCTGAGGTCCAAAACTTGAGAAAATGTTAATCAACCATCCCAGAATAACATCCCAAAGTTTCATCAACTTCTGATCTTTTTCAACCTAACCCCACTTCTTTCAACCTGTCGACTGAATTAATCGGAAAACTAGGAAAATCGTAGGAGAATGAATTTTTAGAAAGAAGAACGACAATTAATGTGGTTATATAATTTTTTTCATCACAAACTGGAATCGCAATATATTCAATTTCTTAGTTATGGGAATTCTGTCAAGTTTGGTTTTTCCATGCCCTAAAATTCACATTTGATGATTCCTGATTTTTTTCAGATTCTTCATTTGAAATCTGACTGATGAATTATATGATATTGAAAGGTATATTATACAGAATGTACCAAACTCAGGTTTGAAATCTGAAAACAATCAGAGATCATCTATGTGGTTTCTGCACTTATCAGAAAAAAAATTAAAAAAATCTCCCGAAATGTGAATTTTAGGGCATGGAAAAACCAAACTTGACAAATTTCCCATATCTGAGAAATTGAATATATTGCGGTTCCAGTTTGTGTTAAAAAAATTATATAACCACATTAATTGTCGTTCTTTTCTCTAAATATTAATTCTCTTACGATTTTTCCTAGTTTTCCGAATAAGCCAAGAAATTCACATTAAAGAATTATTGAGTAGGACGTCAAATTCATTTCCATGCGGTGTTGCCAATTTTCTCACCACGGCTCGGGAGATTAGGTCGGCTCGGCTGTGGGGCTGGATAGAAGTGAGCGAATTTGTATGCGAAGTTTCTAATGAGAAGATTTGCCTTCCTCTGAATATAATCCAACAGCTTCTTTGGTGCAAAACTCAAAATATGGAAATAGTATTTGAAATCACAGCCTCATATACTTATAACGACACCCCCAACGAACAAGGTTCAGTCAATGAATTTTCAATGAAAACTAGAGGAAATTAAAAAAAATCGACTATCTGAATGAAAATGCGAATTTTCACTTTCAGATTTTTTCTTTTCAGTTAGTCTTTTCACAATATCTATCAGATGTAGTTCAATGTCCAGCGTGGCTTTAGCTGGGGAAGTAGTTGTTTTCTGTTAGATATTTGCCCGACATATTCTACTTGGCAAAACATTTGGAGACAAGGGTACTTCGACGTTGTCGATTTTATTCATTTCATTAAATTGATACTCTCCGGCAAATTTTCGAACTTTGTTCGAATTCTCTTTGTTTATAGTATTCACTCTCCTAACTCGCTGCACTCTAGTATCGCGCTCAAATAGTGGGTACTTTTATATGCAAAATTTGCCTCCAATAAAAAATTATATATAAACCGAGTTAGTGCTTGAACATCTTTTTGTGGAATATAAGCATTTATTGGCAGAATGCCAGAAGAAACCTCACCCACCGAAAAACTCATGAAGAGATCTGTCTAACAGCATTAACTTGACACATTTTGGGAGTCACGCCATATAATTGTAGTATAGTGAAAAGCCCTGTTTGCTTAATGCAATCAAAGGCTTACTGTGAAAGATATACTATGTAGATATTCATAAGAAATGGCTAAGGTCCGTTTTCATTGTGCCTTATGGTTCTAGATGGGAAATCGGCTATTTATTCCTTGTTATAAATATTACCATAACCATTTTTCCACAAAGATATGAAGTATAATTTTACGTTAGGCGAATAACCAGACGATTATACAACTCATTATTGAAGTGGCCAATTAATAGCGACTGCGAATTTTTCCTAGTTTCCACGTATTGATAACTGGATATATCCTTGACGACGTGGTATATAATTGATTTGGTTTTTCGCACTGTCAACAGAGGGAATGTTGCCGTTAGGCTGAATTCCCACAGATCCGACGTCCGATGATACGATGGTACGAAAATGTTCTGATTGGTTGAAAAAATGTCCTGATTGGTTGATTTGTTGTCACACCTACCAATTCAACCAATCAGAACATTTTCGTACCATCGGATCATCGGACATCGGATCTGTGGGAATCCAGCCTTAGCGTTGGCCTTTATTAATGAACTCCCGCTCCACCAAATATGACATTGGTATCATTATGAAACTTATTTGACGTTTGTCAGTAAACGTCAAAGAAAGAATCAAGTTTATTCGATGTATAATCAGTAGTAATACGATGGATATGTTCCGTTAATCAACCGAAGTTACCAATGTTTTCAGGAGTGGTAACAACACTTTTGACAGTGGTTATCTACTGGTAACTACGGTTGTGGTTTATTTACGGAATGCCAGTCATTTGTCAAATTACAGCTTTGATCGTTTCCCGTGTGTTTTGTGTTTTTATTTTTTCACTTTGCTTGATTGTTAAATTTTTCTATACTTGCTTTTAATTCTTTTCTTTTACATTCATTACATACTTTTTATTCATATGATGTGTCTTGGAACTGGATGCCAATGATGATGCCACATTCAGTTGGCTTGAGGATAATGAGATATTATTATAATCCTTGAAGTTATATAGGGTTATGATAAAGTAATGCACAAAATTCATAAAACGTACAACGATCACTTTTGAAAAAAATGCAAAAACACATCAAACTGTTTTTTTTATTCCGCATCTTTTGACATAAGTTACAAAAATAACACGTCAAAGTTGTCAAAGTTATGACGTCAACAACAAGTTTTTTTAATGGGAAGCCAAGATTTTTATTACATTATGTGATAGAGCTTGTGTTTTTACACAAGGGCAAAATAGTTGTAGTAGGGCTCACATAAGAAAAAAAAAACGAGAAAATGAATAAAAAACGAAATAAACGTAAGTTTCATAATAACTTTTCAATTAACTAAACAGTCCATTAAACCAACTTTGACGTGTTATTTTTGTAACTTATGTCAAAAGATGCGGAATAAAAAAAACAGTTTGACGTGTTTTTGCATTTTTTTCAAAAGTAATCGTTGTACGTTTTATGAATGTTGTGCATTCTTTATCATAATACTGTATAATCATTCTGCTGGCTTGACGACAATGAAAGTCCTGAATATTTAGAATTTTTGTTATCAGCTTTATGAATTCGTTTCGTTTTATAATTTACATTGACATTTTAAAAGTTTTTTAAACATTCATTGTCCTATAATTAAAAAAAGTCATCAAACTGAAAATGTATCGAATATTATTAAGTCAAGTCAGTAATCGAATCCATCGGAACATTAAAATGAGAACGAAAGTCGAAAACTAAAGCACGTCAACGTCAACAAACAATAATAAACCGAACTTACCAGAGAAAATCGACGGTCGTACTGGTGACAGATAATCTACCGCTTTTTCAGCAAGCAAGTTCCGTAATTAGCCTGTGTTTCAGGAACCAACCGAACATTTTATATTTACGGGACAGAAAACGAGTAACCAAAGTAACCAAGTTGATTTACGGAACATATCCTATAAGTACTTCAAAATAATTAGGTTATACATCAATAACTTGTTGCATAATTATAAAGAGTGTCAGTTTGACAGTTTAAATATACGACCGCGAAGCGGGAGGATTATTCTGTCAAACTGACACGATTTGTAATTATGCAGGAAGTTTGAGATGTATAACCGTATTTATTTTGAAGTACGTATTGTATTTGATACGATTATTTTTTGAGTAAATTAAGTAAATATATAAACAATTTATTAATTTAAATACAAATTGGTGCAATGAAAGTTACAATTATTATATACTACGTTTTTTTTAACTGAGTTATTTTCGGCGCAGGAAACGTGGCCACTGCTCAATGAAGTGCTGGAAATACTAGAGGTGTAATTACTTGAACCTGCAGCGTTTTTAAAATTGGATCTCATCTTATTTATTATGTTTTGGTGATGTTGTTCATCTATCTGTAGGTAGGGTTTGATAGAATTGCTATTACCATGTCCTGTTATTTTAATAAGTTCTTGTTCCGATACACCTGCTTTTGCCAATTGTGAAACAGCAGTGGCTCGGTGAGAATGATTTGAAAATATTTTGTTTGTCATATTCAAACAATCCTAAAATATTTACTTCATATGATGTCCTCGCATCTACACACAACATAATGCATATGATGTCCTCGCATCTACACACAACATAATGCAAATGAGGTCCTCGCATCTACACACAAATGCGTAGATGATGTCCTCGCATCTACACACAACATAATGCAAATGAGGTCCTCGTATCTACACACAAATGCAGATGATGTCCTCGCATCCAAACACAAATGCAGATGATGTCCTCGCATCTACACACAAAATAATGCAGCTGATGTCCTCGCATCTACACACAAATGCAGATGGTGTCCTCGCATCTACACACAACATAATGCAGATGAGGTCCTCGCATCGGCATACAAATGAAGTCATCCCATTACACACACAGAAAAAGGCGCGAATTTGAAGAGTCCTCACAACCCATGGCAGTTACGGAGTCCTCAGAAGCAAAACACAATTTCTTCTATTCGCAATTTCAATGAATCTGAGTTGGTTTTGGGATTGCTTATGAAATTTCATCGTCAGTAATATAAATGCCATTAGTCTGAGACGTCTCCTTCACTGTGTCCTCGGAACCTTATAGATAATTCCACGGTCCTCGCTTTGCCACCCATTCACGTATAGGTGTGTTTTCAACAGTTGTTTACAATGATTTTATGCATTGTTATCAATTGTGGGAGGTTAAAATCAAACAAGAAAGTATTGGGCGAGCTTGAGGGATGGTGCATTCTTATTTCAGATAATATTCATTTCTACGAAAAATTTTGACAGTTTGGCTGGAATTGAATGAAATACAATTTTTTTAGAAACCGAAAGGGTTCAGTAGTACCTAATTCCGGTTCGAACAGAAACGACGCTTATCAAATATTTTTCAAAAAGAACATCCTATGTATTTTATCGTTTCTGAAGAAGAGAGCAAATTCTGCAAACATGAAGAGGTTGTGAAGTTATTTATGAAAATACTTTTATCCTATGACATGATGATTATTGTTAGATGATTTTTTTTCCTATGGAAACCTGAGATTCTAGTTCAAAAAATATGCAAATTGAACGAAATCAGCATTTTAACCTTTCCGTGACGGGGCCCAAAGAAATTCCGTAGTCGCCGGCGCGGGGTAGGAGTGCCGCTCCATTCTAAAATCATACTTATGAGCAAGAATTAAATGAATTTGAATGAATTCAAGTTAACTTGAAAGAATATCATATTCTCAAAATTAAACATAACATAGACAACGGACATTGCACGATATATGAATGGTTTATAATAATAATTATCACGAGTTTATTTTTCACTACAGTCGCCACATTCAGGGCACAACACTTCCTTGCGTATTTGCCTATGAATTACACAAACGAATTTTTTGCAATTGGTACAAACGATTTTCTCGTAGTCGCCAGTCAAATATTTTCGTTTAGCCATGGCTAATAACTCACAAAAACGTAGGATATTACTCGCACCTGTACATTTTTTTCGGTCACTGAACTCAATCTGTCAAGTAGATACCTCAATTGCACCAATTTGTTACGTGTGACGCATGCGCGGAGTAGATAAATATGGTGAGCAAGTTGAAACATTTGAGCCGGAGGGGGGTATGTCGCCTACCCCAACGCATAAATCTCTATCTAACGTTCAGTAGCTATTTACAAACCATTTACTATTTACATACATGCTTTTCCTCCCGCGGATAGTTTGATGCCCGACGCGAAGCGGAGGGCATTAATATCCGCGGTTTTATGTGATTTGCGGAAAAACGTGAACACTAAGCGGAAAATATTCAATGGAAATGTTAGTTAATAAAAAAATCAAAAACTTTTGTATTCAACACTTTCCGACATAACCTCAAATTAACTGTGAAAATGGCGAAAAACCAATTTTTCAGTATTTAATTTGTTTCTCGTGTATACATGATTTAAATCAGATAAATTTTTTTAGAAATTTGTCGTTTATGTTGTTGAATAAGCACGATTTTTTCGCAATACAGAAGACGACTAGTTTTCGAGTTAGGTACATTTTTCGAAAAAAAAAATACCCTTATTTTCCACGAACAATTTTTCTGGTGATTTTTTGTATTTCGAAGGTCCTATATAAGTGATCATTTTCATTGTTGAAATGTCTACTCTCTAATGGTCTATGTAATTTGGTTGTTTTAATGATCGTTAAACCGCCTAAAATTGAGAAACACCAAGTCCCTCTGAATCATGATTTACTCAATATTCTCATTGTTTTTCAATAGTTGTAGAAAAGAATAAAAATGATATTATTAAAATAAATTAATGGTGTAATTACCTTTTCCAATATTTTATTATCTATTATTTAATTTAACTACTTTTTGTCATAAAAATAATGAAGAAAGTCGAAAATCATTTAAAATAATGAGAAAATCATTTTTCCATTTTGAGCGGTTTAACAATCAATGAATCATTTAGTTACATAGACCATTCTAAAGTAGATATTACAAGAATTCAAATGGTCAATTATAGACCTCCGAAATACAAGAAAAATATCAAAACAATTGTTCGTGGAAGATAAGGATATTTTTTTTCGATAAATGTAAATAATTCGAATACTATAGTAGTCTTCTTACTTGCGAAGAAATAATGCTTATTCGACACAAAAAAGATATATATCCGCAAATTTTCATTTACACGCGAGAAAAAATAGAAATACTGAAATAGTATATTGTGTATCTAGTAGTAAAAGCAATACATTCCCAGAAGACAATGTAAATTGTTGGCCGAGGCGAAGGCAAACTTCCTGCATAATTACAAATCGTGTCAGTTTGACAGAATAATCCTCCCGCTTCGCGGTCGTATATTTAAACTGTCAAACTGACACTCTTTATAATTATGCAACAAGTTATTGATGTATAACCTGATTATTTTGAAGTACTTATAGGATATGTTCCGTAAATCAACTTGGTTACTTTGGTTACTCGTTTTCTGTCCCGTAAATATAAAATGTTCGGTTGGTTCCTGAAACACAGGCTAATTACGGAACTTGCTTGCTGAAAAAGCGGTAGATTATCTGTCACCAGAACGACCGTCGATTTTCTCTGGTCTTAGTTTTCGACTTTCGTTCTCATTTTAATGTTCCGATGGATTCGATTACTGACTTGACTTAATAATATTCGATACATTTTCAGTTTGATGACTTTTTTTAATTACAGGACAATGAATGTTTAAAAAACTTTTAAAATGTCAATGTAAATTATAAAACGAAACGAATTCATAAAGCTGATAACAAAAATTCTAAATATTCAGGACTTTCATTGTCGTCAAGCCAGCAGAATGATTATACAGTATTATGATAAAGTAATGCACAAAATTCATAAAACGTACAACGATCACTTTTGAAAAAAATGCAATAACACGTCAAACTGTTTTTTTTATTCCGCATCTTTTGACATAAGTTACAAAAATAACACGTCAAAGTTGGTTTAATGGACTGTTTAGTTAATTGAAAAGTTATTATGAAACTTACGTTTATTTCGTTTTTTATTCATTTTCTCGTTTTTTTTTCTCATGTGAGCCCTACTACAACTATTTTTCCCTTGTGTAAAAACACAAGCTCTATCACATAATGTAATAAAAATCTTAGCTTCCCATTAAAAAAACTTGTTGTTGACGTCATAACTTTGACAACTTTGACGTGTTATTTTTGTAACTTATGTCAAAAGATGCGGAATAAAAAAAACAGTTTGACGTGTTTTTGCATTTTTTTCAAAAGTGATCGTTGTACGTTTTATGAATTTTGTGCATTACTTTATCATAACCCTATATAACTTCAAGGATTATAATAATATCTCATTATCCTCAAGCCAACTGAATGTGGCATCATCATTGGCATCCAGTTCCAAGACACATCATATGAATAAAAAGTATGTAATGAATGTAAAAGAAAAGAATTAAAAGCAAATATAGAAAAATTTAACAATCAAGCAAAGTGAAAAAATAAAAACACAAAACACACGGGAAACGATCAAAGCTGTAATTTGACAAATGACTGGCATTCCGTAAATAAACCACAACCGTAGTTACCAGTAGATAACCACTGTCAAAAGTGTTGTTACCACTCCTGAAAACATTGGTAACTTCGGTTGATTAACGGAACATATCCATAGTATTACTACTGATTATACATCGAATAAACTTGATTCTTTCTTTGACGTTTACTGACAAACGTCAAATAAGTTTCATAATGATACCAATGTCATATTTGGTGGAGCGGGAGTTCATTAATAAAGGCCAACGCTAAGGCTGGATTCCCACAGATCCGATGTCCGATGATCCGATGGTACGAAAATGTTCTGATTGGTTGAATTGGTAGGTGTGACAACAAATCAACCAATCAGGACATTTTTTCAACCAATCAGAACATTTTCGTACCATCGTATCATCGGACGTCGGATCTGTGGGAAATCAGCCTAACGGCAACATTCCCTCTGTTGACAGTGCGAAAAACCAAATCAATTATATACCACGTCGTCAAGGATATATCCAGTTATCAATACGTGGAAACTAGGAAAAATTCGCAGTCGCTATTAATTGGCCACTTCAATAGTGAGTTGTATAATCGTCTGGTTATTCGCCTAGCGTATCTTTGTGGAAAAATGGTTATGGTAATATTTATAACAAGGAATAAATAGCCGATTTCCCATCTAGAACCATAAGGCACAATGAAAACGGACCTTAGCCATTTCTTATGAATATCTACATAGTATATCTTTCACAGTAAGCCTTTGATTGCATTAAGCAAACAGGGCTTTTCACTATACTACAATTATATGGCGTGACTCCCAAAATGTGTCAAGTTTATGCTGTTAGACAGATCTCTTCATGAGTTTTTCGGTGGGTGAGGTTTCTTCTGGCATTCTGCCAATAAATGCTTATATTCCACAAAAAGATGTTCAAGCACTAACTCGGTTTATATATAATTTTTTATTGGAGGCAAATTTTGCATATAAAAGTACCCACTATTTGAGCGCGATACTAGAGTGCAGCGAGTTAGGAGAGTGAATACTATAAACAAAGAGAATTCGAACAAAGTTCGAAAATTTGCCGGAGAGTATCAATTTAATGAAATGAATAAAATCGACAACGTCGAAGTACCCTTGTCTCCAAATGTTTTGCCAAGTAGAATATGTCGGGCAAATATCTAACAGAAAACAACTACTTCCCCAGCTAAAGCCACGCTGGACATTGAACTACATCTGATAGATATTGTGAAAAGACTAACTGAAAAGAAAAAATCTGAAAGTGAAAATTCGCATTTTCATTCAGATAGTCGATTTTTTTTAATTTCCTCTAGTTTTCATTGAAAATTCATTGACTGAACCTTGTTCGTTGGGGGTGTCGTTATAAGTATATGAGGCTGTGATTTCAAATACTATTTCCATATTTTGAGTTTTGCACCAAAGAAGCTGTTGGATTATATTCAGAGGAAGGCAAATCTTCTCATTAGAAACTTCGCATACAAATTCGCTCACTTCTATCCAGCCCCACAGCCGAGCCGACCTAATCTCCCGAGCCGTGGTGAGAAAATTGGCAACACCGCATGGAAATGAATTTGACGTCCTACTCAATAATTCTTTAATGTGAATTTCTTGGCTTATTCGGAAAACTAGGAAAAATCGTAAGAGAATTAATATTTAGAGAAAAGAACGACAATTAATGTGGTTATATAATTTTTTTTATCACAAACTGGAACCGCAATATATTCCATTTCTCAGATATGGAAAATTTGTCAAGTTTGGTTTTTCCATGCCCTAAAATTCACATATCGGGAGATTTTTTTAATTTTTTTCTGATAAGTGCAGAAACCACATAGATGATCTCTGATTGTTTTCAGATTTCAAACCTGAGTTTGGTACATTCTGTATAATATACCTTTCAATATCATATAATTCTTCAGTCAGATTTCAAATGAAGAATCTGAAAAAAATCAGTAATCATCAAATGTGAATTTTAGGGCATGGAAAAACCAAACTTGACAGAATTCCCATAACTAAGAAATTGAATATATTGCGATTCCAGTTTGTGATGAAAAAAATTATATAACCACTGTACGAAGTGGACTGTGATTATGAGAGAAATGTCGTTTTCGCTAACACACAGAAATGATAAATTTCGTCACTCACCCGTTTGACTCGCAAATCCGTTCTTTTGGGAAGGGTTTAGGAAGGTATCTGCTTCTAATCTTCCTGGCGGTACCGCCGCTAATCATATGTACTTCACACTGATTTGAATTGGTTTCTAATTAATGTATATATAATTTTTAAGAACATTACAACCGACCACGAGGCACACACACCCAAATCTTGGTCATCTCCTCTCGTCTTGTCCTTTTCCCACTCTCCGGTGACTAGCTTACCAATCTGTGTGATACTTCACGCGCAAAATCAAATTGAAGAATATACGACGAAGTACACAATCCCTTGGCAACATTAAATAATAAAAATTAAATTAAATAAAAAAAATTGAAAAGGCGTTAAGACGCAACATAACCGCCCACCTAAAATTACGTGAGAAATTTTAATTAAAAATTATCAAAAATATTCTTATTGTGAAAAGAATTAAAAAAATATATAAAAAGAATAATGAAATAACTATTCTTTATTGGAAGGTAACGGACATACCTTCGTGACAGGGCGCTTAAGCGTCCCTTTAGCAGTTTTAACGGTAACCACTCGTGTAACTCCATCTTTACCGACATGTTCCTCCATTATTCTGGCTAAATGCCACTTTAATGGTGGAGAAAGTTCATCTTTGAGAAGAACCAAGTCACCGGTTCTAATAGGAACAGATGGATCTGTCCATTTGGAACGTTGAAGAAGAGTATGAAGGTACTCTCTATGCCATCTCAGCCAGAACGACTGATGCAATTTTTGGACGATCTGCCATCGTCCTAAGCGACCAACTTTAATATCATTCAGGTCCTCATCTGGTAAGGAGGTGAGAGGGGCTAGAGTCAAAAAATGACCTGGGGTAAGTGCCGAAACATCGTTTGGATCAGAGCTTATGGGACTTAATGGCCTTGAGTTCAGAATAGCTTCGATTTGTGTCAACACTGTATAAAACTCTTCATAAGTGAGGAGTTGCTCTCCAACAACGCGAATAAGGTGCCCCTTGACCGATTTTGTTCCTGCCTCCCATAAACCTCCAAAATTGGGAGAGAGAGGAGGTATTCTGTGGAACTGGATACCATCAGTCTCAACAGCTGTTTGTATCAGTTCCGATATTTGTCTGGCGGCACCACAAAAATTTGTTCCCTGGTCACTATAGAGATGGCCACAGTGGCCACGACGAGAAACGAAACGCCGTAACGCTCCAAGAAAGGCATCACTTGAGAGGTCGGACGCCAACTCTAAGTGAATAGCCTTGGTTGCCAGGCAGATAAAAAGGCACAAATAAGCCTTGTGTACTTTGGAACCACGTATTCGTCCCAAAGTAATTGAAAATGGACCACCATAGTCTACGCCAGCCTTGAAAAACGGTTTTATTTGAGAAATTCTATATTGCGGGAGGTTTCCCATGATAGGCTGTGGAGAGGACGGGCTGACACGAAAACATTTGAAACACTTGAAAATAATTCTACGAATGGTTCGTTTAGGACTCAATATCCAATATCTCTGAATTAGTAAATGATGCAGTGTTTGATATCCCGGGTGCAAATATTTATTATGTGTATATTGAATAACTAATTCAGTAAACCTATGATTACTAGAGAGAAGGGCTGGGTGTTTCTGTTGAAACGATAATTTGGAATATACTAAACGTCCCCCCACCCTCAATACACCTTTTTCATCCAGTAAGGGTGTTAATTTTGAGAGAAATTTGGGAAGGGGTTTTCCCTTTCGAATAAGGGACATTTCATGAGAAAAAGAGTCCAACTGAGCGAACTTCACCAAAGACAACTCTGCTAGCTCAAAGTCGACAATATTGAGAACACCGACTTTACGATTACTGGGATATCGAATATTATGAATGAAACGCAGAACGTACGATAGTACCCGTTTGATTTTTGTTAATGAGGAGAAATCCTTCAGTAACCTTTCGAGGGGTTTTGTTTCCACCATGGCAGTGCAAACAATTTTCTGGGTTTCTTCTTCGGTTTCGAAGTGTTGTGAATTCTTGAGGATATTCGGGGGCCAACATTCCTCGGGCTCCTTTAGCCAAGGTGGTCCCGCCCACCACAAAGAGTTAGTGAGAAGTTCCGATGGAAGCAGACCTCTGGATGCTGGGTCTGCCGGGTTGTCCTCCGAAGACACATGGTGCCAATGAATCGGTGGGACGTTGTCTTGAATTTTAGTGACTCGATTGGACACAAAACAATTCCATTTATACGAACTGCTTTGTATCCATGCTAACGCTGTGGTGGAATCGGAATAAGCAAAAACTTTAGAAAATTCCAGTTTCTTATTGAAAACTTTCTGAACGTAACAAAGCAATTCAGATAATAGTAAAGCACCACAAAGCTCGAGTCGAGGTATAGAAATCCTCTTTGTAGGAGATACTCTCGACTTGGCACATATCAGATGTGTAGAAATATGATAATCTCCACACAAAATCCTGATATAAATCACAGCAGCATAGCCCTTTTGGCTGGCATCTGCAAACCCATGCAATTGGCAAGATAAAAAATAATTTGAGGTAATTAGGCGAGGAACCTGTATTGAAGAGAGAGCACTAAATTCAGATTTCAACTGGGACCAAAGTTTTACTACGCTTTCAGGTGGGGTACTATCCCATTCTATACCAATAATCCACAAATTCTGAATGAGACTTTTTATGAAAAGCACAACAGGACTTAGAAACCCCAAAGGATCGTAAATTCGTGCCAATTCGGACAGTATGGATCTTTTAGTGCAGGGTGCGTTGAGAGGTTTAACTTTATATGAAAACGAATCAGAAACTGGGTTCCATTGAAGGCCTAAGATCTTGATGATAGAATCAGGTTCTAGATCAAGCTCCATCGGCTGTAACTGTAAACAAGAAGCTGGTAAGTGAGAAAGCAACTCGGGATTGTTACTCGCCCACTTGCGTAATTCAAACCCACCCTTTTTGAGAATTCTAATCAAATCAGTTTGAATCTGGAGTGCTTCTGGTAGCGAATGACTTCCTGATAGCACATCATCAACAAATATATCACTTTCTAGAATATCAGCTACAGAAGGACTTTCAGACCTATATTCCTTAGCTAACTGACGAATCGTATTTATTGCGAGGTAAGGAGAAGGAGTCAGACCGTACGTCACTGTTTTGAGGCGGTAATCATCAACAGTTTCAGAAGGGGAGAATCTCCATAGAATTCTTTGATAGTCCTGATGATGATCAGAGACGAGAATTTGACGAAACATTTGTTTTATATCACTTGTGAAACATATAGTGTGCAACCGAAATCTCAGGAGAATATTAACTAAGTCGGGTTGTAATTTGGGTCCTCGTAAGAGGGTGTCATTCAATGACAAACCATTTGAACATTTTGATGAGGCGTCAAACACCACTTGACTCTGGTTTCAAGACGCAGTGATGAGGAATGTAATATGAACGAGAAGAACACTTTGAGTTTTCCGAAACAAATTCCATGTGACCACAAGAGAGGTAATCCTTCATAAATTCAGCATACTGTGCATAAATTTCCGGAGAATTCAGAAGGCGGCGCTCAAGACTGTATAAACGTTTCAAGGCGACATCTCGAGAATTTTCGAAAGTGGGTTCGGAGTAACGAAAAGGAAGAGCAACAACAAATCTGCCAGTATTTGTTCGAGAGAGGGTTTGATTATATCTAGTTTCAGCTAGAGTATCCTCAGGTGATGAAACTGAAACTGAAGGAAATTGCTCAAGCTCCCAGAATCGTTTGACTGAAACTTCTAGAGAACTATCGCAACTAGTAAAAAATGTATTGACCTCTGCTGATGGAAAATTTACCTTTCCCATGATTATCCACCCAAATATTGTGTCGAGGGCTACAGGATCGTTTAGTGAAACTCGCGGGCTCCCCCCCCCTGATGATGTGTGCAAAAACATCGGCTCCCAACAACATCTCCACTGGGCGTGAAATATTAAAAGTTGGGTCGGCAAGTTTAAGATTCGCAAATTTACCGAATTTCTCAATCGATATGTTTGCACAAGGCATATTCGAACAAATCTGAGGAAGTACTACAAGATCAACAGGTAAAATAAGTTGAGTTTCACCTCGAGGTTTAATGGTACAAGAAACCCCTTGACTTGCATGAGAATGAATTTGCCCGACACCATTGATATCAACAGACAATTTCACACAAGTCAGTCCTAATTTATCACAACATTTTTTCGAAATGAAGGAACACTGACTCGCACTATCTAAAAGAACGCGAACAGGCTGGTATTTTCCACGGGAATCTAACACCTCAATCATGGCAGTTGAGAGTAAAACTGTACTTTGAATGTTAGAAAATAAATTAACTTGAGAAAAAGTTTGAGTTTGGTTCGGGAATTTATTTGCAACTGCAGAGGTCGTGTTATTAGAGGGAGAATTTTGATCATCTACAACGAGCTTTTGAGAATTTTGAGATTCGAAATGCAAAAAAGTATGATGGGCAAGAGAAAATTTTCTGCACAAAGAATTAGAGGTACAATGAGAGGCGGTATGTTTAGTTCCAAGGCAGTTTGTACACCACCTTTTACTCCTCACCAGATCGTACCTTTCTCTAGGAGAACTTGATAAAAATGTTGGGCAATTATAAATATGGTGATCTTTATTACAACATTGACAAATATTGGAATTTGGAGAAGAATTAACAACAAAACTAGCACTGGCGCTCGATTTCATTCCTTTATTGAAAACAGGGGAATTGGTCTTGAAATTTGACTTTTCAAATTTTTTGATTAAAGTTGGGTTTGATAAAGCAACGTTATCCATTGCGCTGCATTGGTTTTCTAAAAAATCTTTCAAGGTTGTATAGTAATTGTCCACTTGCAAGCTTGAAGAACATTCGAGCTCAAAACCCTTTTGAGCATCAGTATCCAAACGATCGAACAGCATATTAAATAATATAAAATCCCACTGTTTCACGGGAAAGCTTAAATTTTCAAGTACTGCGAGATTTTCAGAAAAGGTATCCAAGAGACGGCGCAAAGCCATAAGATTATCTGAAGAATTAATTTTTTTGTGCTGTCAATCGAACGCCAATGAGAGGATGCTATCAATCTTTTATTTTCATACCTCTTTTTCAACGAATTGTAAGCCACAGGGTAGTTCTTACCCACGAGCGGAGTACATTTTACAATTGACAGCGGGTTACCTTTCAATGAAGATTTCAAATAATTATATTTATCAATGTTAGATAAAGAATCGTTAGTATGTATCATTGAATCATACATATCAATGAAAGTTTGCCATTCTTTCATATCCCCGTCGAAAATGGGAAGTTCAAGTTTGGGAAGTTTTATGTTACAATTTCTAGTCACACTAGCAATTGAAGCTGTGTCAGTTTCGAATAACTGGGTATAAATTGCCTGAATGTGATAGAAATCCCCATCAAATTCTTTGAGTACCTCAAAATGAGATGATAAATCAGCATTATCTTGACCAGAAACCTGACTCACAATATTAGTATGAATTTTATGAAAATTATCAAATAATAATTCTATGTGTTTATAGCGGCATTTGAAGTTATTATGAATTGAAATATCAGTTAATGCTTTTTCCGCAACACCTTTTAATTCTTCAAGTTTAATTACTTCTGTATCTCTTTGAGCAATAAAAGACTTCAATTTCTTAGCTTCTGCAGACATAATGCAAAAGGTGATGAGTTATATATGATTTGAGATGAGTCGAGTTCCAATCGAAATATATTTGGTTGATTCAAAGAAATATTACGAGAAAAACAAGCGCGATCGAATTACAAAAATCCGCACACCCGTAAATTTAATATAAGAAAATCCAAAGTTTTGCAGTCGAACTGTTTTCGGTTAGTATTGACCTATTTAATTATTTACTACGATCAGCTGAGTTCGCTGAAGGTCATTCTCAGGTATCGACGTCGGTGTGTGGCTCAAGAGGGGCAATTAACGAGAGAAATGGGTGCGCTAAATTATGCGCGTATGCGTACTTTATGGTACTTAAGGAAGATAGGGGAGTATGAATTACTGAACGGCTATGAAGGTACTATGTATCAATGGCTGCCAAGGGACTTGACGAAAATTATTTAAAATTTAAATTTTTGAATTTAATCAATTTAGTATATGACCGTATGTTGCAAAATAGACTATAAAATGAATCCGGATTCGAAAGGACCAAAAATATGTACGAAGTGGACTGTGATTATGAGAGAAATGTCGTTTTCGCTAACACACAGAAATGATAAATTTCGTCACTCACCCGTTTGACTCGCAAATCCGTTCTTTTGGGAAGGGTTTAGGAAGGTATCTGCTTCTAATCTTCCTGGCGGTACCGCCGCTAATCATATGTACTTCACACTGATTTGAATTGGTTTCTAATTAATGTATATATAATTTTTAAGAACATTACAACCGACCACGAGGCACACACACCCAAATCTTGGTCATCTCCTCTCGTCTTGTCCTTTTCCCACTCTCCGGTGACTAGCTTACCAATCTGTGTGATACTTTACGCGCAAAATCAGATTGAAGAATATACGACGAAGTACACAATCCCTTGGCAACATTAAATAATAAAAATTAAATTAAATAAAAAAAATTGAAAAGGCGTTAAGACGCAACAACCACATTAATTGTCGTTCTTTTTTCTAAAAATTCATTCTCCTACGTTTTTCCTAGTTTTCCGATTAAGCCGAGAAATTCACATTAAAGAATTAATCAGTAGGACATTAAATTCATTTCCATGCGGTGTTGCCGATTTTCTCACCACGGCTCGAGAGATCAAGTTGGCTGTGCCAATACTGAAAAAAATTGATTAAACTCTCTTATGTTGGATCAATTGCCATATGTGCTTCTCACAAACTAAGTTTTTATTTCGTGCCAAAGAATACTTCACATTCTGTCAGTTGCTCTCCAAGGTACATTCAAAAACAAGAACTGCTTTTTGTGATGATACTTTCCTCATAGTTAGAGAGCTTGAGGTGAAAATCCATTCCTCAAAAACACCAAATTCAAAATATTTTTGAAATCGGACAGTGGCCATTACACTACGAAGGAAAAGTGTATCGAATTTTTCGACGATTTCTACATGTCTTCCATTATGATAATTTGGTCAAGAAAGTGACTAGTAATCATCTCACAAAGTGGAAGACGATTTGGTCTAGGCGCACAACTCGAAACCCATTTTTGAAAAGTCGCAAAAATTGCTTATCTCCGATATGCTTGATTTTGTGTTCCTTCACTTTGTTATGGTCTTCACATTGAGAAAATCCAAAAGGAAAACTTTTTAGTTCGTAACTCGCGGAAGCGACTAAGTCGAAAAATCAAAAACTGCACTTGGGTTCAATCTTAGGCTTCCAAATTTTGCTTGGAACTTTTTCAGGGGCCAGAAAACCTGGCCAACGTTTCACCCCTTCCCACCCTTTTGAATTTCCTCTAGTTAATCTTTGTATTCATGGTTATCTTTTTTTTTAAATTTTTTGTCAACGATAATTCAGTATGAAAACTTCGATAAACTCACCCCAACTAGTAGTTAATAATAACAGGAATATATTTCAACCCCTATATAAAGGCTGGTTGTCCCCGTCGGCTCAAATGATTTATTTGAGCGTGTAAGGGCACATAGGAACTTTGGGATTCATTCATAATGCCACCAAATGGGTGAATGAATGAAGTTATAAAAAAATCTTACCATAAAATGAATAACTAAAGTAATAAACAATTTTTATGTACAAATTATCAAAAATGATTTTGGTATAATTCATTCTCCCACTTGAAAAGTGAAACATTCTCCATGAAAATCATTTTCCTACGAGCGTGCTGAAAAGTAACTTATCCACACGATTTTTCGTTTTCAAACTTGTACTTTTCCGTACGATTTAAAATCGTGCGGAAAAGTTACTTTTCCGCACGATTTTTACTTTTCCGTACGATTTTTACTTTTCCGCACGATTTTTACTTTTCCGCACGATTTTTGTATTATTGAAAATGAGGATATTTAGGACTAACTAAATGATATATGTAAGTATTCTGTCTTACGAGTCGTTCTGTAGCATTATTATAAGATCTTGTGTATTAAAAACGTATTTTTCATAAATAACATGGATAAAAACACTCGTAGGAAAAATATTGTACGTAACTCTTACGGAAAATGTCTTTTCCGCCCTTAACGGCTTGCCCGAACTCCGCTCCGCGTCGTTCGTGCAACTGCCGTCGCGTACGGAAAAGTGTGAATATCTCCTGTAAAAAAATTATGGTTCCTCAATGCTGCTTGAAAAATAGATAAACATGTTATTTTTGCAGAGGAAGATAAATATTTTCGATAACAAATGTTTCTAGAGCCGAACTTCTCTTCTCAAATTAACTGGTGTGATTAGACAGAGAAGGAAGATAATAAAGAAAGTTGAAAAAATATAACTTTTTTCTTTCATAAATACTTGTTATACATTAATAAATATAACATTTTTCTATACTTTCATAACTTTCTTTAGCAATTCAAATGATTCGTAAGCTATATCAACAACAAAAAACATCTTAGGAGAAGGGAAACATTCTCCATAAAACTTGAAAAATTAAAAAAATGCAATTTTTTCATATTTTCAGTTTTCATGGAGAATGTTCCCCTTTTCATTATGAATACCTCCCAAGAGGTTATCTTGAACGATGTAAAATAGCGACTAAAGCTTGTCTTTCAGCCGCAGATGATTCCACAACAGATTTTATGAATATTCTATTCATATTTTCGAACAAAAATCTTAGGAGATATTTATACTTTTAATAATCAATCAGTAATTTGTAACCAAGAAAAGTGCTGTAATTTATTGAATGTGAGAGAATGAGTTATAGCTAAATAATTTTTACAATTCAGATTTTCCCAATGTGCATAACAAAGTAAAGGAACACAACATTAAGCATATCATGACGAATTTTTGCGAATACTCAAAAACAGGTTTCGAGTAGTGCGCTTCAACTAATTCGTCTTCCACTTTCTCAGATTATTACTAGTCACTTTGTTAACAAAATTATCATAACGGAAGACATGTGGAAATCGTCAAAAAATTCGATAGACATTTTCCCTTCGTACTGTAGTGACCACTGTCTGATTTCAAAAATATTTTGAATTTGGGGATTTTGAGGGATGAATTTTCACGTCAAACTCTCTAACTATGAGGAAAGTATCATCAACAAGAAGAAGTTCTTGTTTCTGAATGTACCTTGGAGAGCATTAGTAACTGACATAATGTGAAGTACCTGTTCCTTAGCACGAAATGAAAACTAAGTTTGTGAGAAGCACATTTGGCAATTGATCCAACATAAAAGAGATGAATGAATTATTTTCAGTATTGGAGAGAACTGAGCGAGTTTGTATGCGGAGTTTTTCTATTGAGATTTGCCTTCCTCTGAATATAATCCAACAGCTTCTTTGGTGCAAAACTCAAAATATGGAAATGGTACTTGAAGACAAGGTGAATCGCAGCCTCGTATATAAGTTGCAGTAACTGGTGAAGTGGAAGCCTGAGATTGATATCAAATACAGTTTTCTTTTTTTAATCTTGTCGCTACCGCAAGTGTTACAATTTGTTTAATCAGTAAACCCCACCAAAAAAACTTCCAATGTAAAACCGAAACAAAGTGAAGAAACACAAAATTAGGCATAGAGAAGATGTCTGATTTGTGCGATGATTGATTTTGGGCCCAAAATTTTCAAAACGACGTTTCGAGTAGTGCGCCTCAACCAAATAGTATTCTGCTTTATCAGATGATTACTAGTCACTTCCTAAACAAAATTGTCATAACAGAAGACATATAGAAATCGTTGAAAAGTCATCTCACCAAACGGAAGACGTATAGATTATCATTGCGATTTTAGACCCACGGCTTTCTAACTATAATGAACTCCCTCTCTTTTGTGAAATTCCAAAAAAAGTCGGTAATGAATCCCTTTTCTACAAATATTTAAGTAGCTGTAGATCTAAAGTAATATTATCAATTCTTCCGCATTCAACAGTTCCGTTACGTTTGACCCGACGAGTACAGTCTCTACGCCCTTTTGTTGTTAGCCTCGAAACTTTCAAACCTCTCTCTCTTTCTCTCTCACAGGTCCTTTTTCTCGAGAAGAGCCAAGCATTGGAGTTCTTGGTCGAGCAAAGTTTGCTGTTTTATCTGATGCTTGAAACCTTCAAATTCATACATATTCGTATCTTTTCTCCTTCATGCCATGAGATGTAACCCGAACATAACAGGATGTTTCGTTACGTCTGAACCTCAAGAGAAAAAAAATATATAGGGATTGTTATAGACGCTGCTCCTCTGAAATATTGACCATACAGTTTTCAGCAATTTCTAGTAGACATAAAAAAATCTTAGTACTGCGAAATACGAAAAAGGAAAAGCCGTGAATATAATGGAATATGTATCCCAACTCCCACCCTACACAAAAGTCCTCGCAACGCGACATAAATGATGTATTTACTCCAACACACAATTTGACGAACTTCTGAAAAATAAATATAATTCATTTCATTTGAGGTCCTCGCATCCTCGCACAAATTCAAATGATGTCCTCGTATCGTCACACAAATTAGGTATTCAATACAAAATGTAGTGTCATTCAAAATATTCCACTTGCTTTTTTATAGATTCGGAGTCCTCGTATCTACACACAAATGCCGAAGAGGTCCTCGTATCGATACACAAATGCCGAAGAGGTCCTCGTATCGACACACAAAATCGAGTCCTCGCAAAGGCTTCGGAGTCCTCGTATCTACACACAAATGCCGAAGAGGTCCTCGTATCGACACACAAATGCCGAAGAGGCCCTCGTATCGATACACAAAATCGAGTCCTCGCAAAGGCTTCGGAGTCCTCGTATCTACACACAAATGCCGAAGAGGTCCTCGTATCGACACACAAATGCTGAAGAGGTCCTCGTATCGACACACAAATTGAGTCCTCGCAAAGGCAGATATCTCACTTTTATTTGTGTAAATTTTTGAATTTGTGTGTCCTCGGATGATATGTAGAAATTGGACAGGAGTGTGTTCATCAATCGATCGTTGCACGCCTAGCGGTGTGTTTGGTGAACTAAGCGTCCGTAGTAATATGGTTTTCAGAGGACATCGTCTTTTTTTGATTTATTGGTACATCCGAGGTCGGAATGATGCGTAGAATACCAAAATGAAGTCAAACTGTTGCGAGGACAGGGTGTGTGTCCTCGCATGCTAAATTGTCCTAGCAAGACCTATCTGGTACGGACGAAAGTCCTCGCATGGCTACAAATGCCCACGCACACAGGTAGGTAGACACTTACCCGATATTTACTTCTTGTAGAAACAAACTATACACAAAGTGTATTTAACCTTTACTTCTGCACTTGCACAACACTACCAAATCTACACGTGAACTGATTGACAATTAGAACTGAAATGACGCAGATGACCCGATGATGAAACGGCCTGTTAGAGGGGTGAGTGAAATAAAACATCATAGGAAACACGTGTGTGACGAAGAACTAAACGACACCTATTTACTGGTTGAAAGGTATTTTTTGTTTGTTTTTTCAATTCCATCTTTTAACCACAATCGTGCCCTTTATTGAGTCTAAAAGGTAACCTTTTTCAAAACAAAATGAGTGTTTTGAAAAAAAGCCCCATTTAACGTTTAAAACCTTCACTTTTTACATTGATCACATAACATTTATTGCTAAAATAATTTTTTTAGCAGCTATAAGATTTTTTTGAAAAAAAACTTGTATAACTGGATTTCTCTTGGTGTGCAAAAAACTGTTGCGAGTTCGGTGGCACATTTCGAGAATGATCATGAAACTTTGACGCGTTCATTTCAATTTAATTTTGTTGTATTTATATGTTGGTAGATACGTATTTTGAATCCATGTAGCCGATACTTGATAAAAATCCATGTTAACGTTTATGATGAAACTTTATGAGAAACTTTAAGAGCAAACACTACCTTGGTAAAATGGGAATCCGTTTTGAGCCCACAGTTTTTGTTTCAGATTTTTTTTATTCTTTTGCATTACTCAATGTTTTTGTGTAAATTCCGGAACTTTCCGGATTTTTGGTTATGCTAATTTTTAAGACAAAAAAATTAATATGATATGATGAATTGAAAAAATTGATAAGTTCCGAAATTCTCATGGTACCACGGAAAATATCTGTTTCATGAAATCAATGGTTTTTGCAAGAAAAGGATTCTAGATCGCGAAATTTATATTTGATTGGTGCTGTAATCGAGAACGGGCAGGTGCTGTGTTACCAATGTTCATCGAGTTCATTATTTTCGCCCCCATTGTTGATGAGTATGCTAACAAACCTTAGCTAAATGTTGTTTTTTAAAAAAAAAATTGGGTTAACAATGGTTTCATCAAGTAGAATTTACGTATTTTTGCCTAAATTCATTGCAATCTTATAATTATTACTATGGCGACCATATTTATGATAGAATAAACTGAAATTAAAAAAATTGGAAAAAAAAAATATATTTTCTAACAATGCGGTGAAGAATATCAGTACAAAAATCATATCAGTATCGTAATGTTTTACATTACATATTGGTAGTAGGTAAAGACTATTCACCAACCACAATTGGAAGTGTGATGTCATGGCTTATAAGGTGTATTGTTCGAATAAGTTTTGATTCGAGAAAATTTACTGTTTCACGAAAAATTGTATGACAGATTCTCAACATTGGTTCTGAGGGAATGGATTCATAAGTTTCTTGCACTTGTCAGATTGCTCTGGAATGGTGAGGGATGGCGGACAAGTGGACTACCTATATTTAGATTTCGGGAAAGCGATTGACAAAGTTAATTACGATCTCATCATCAGAAAATAATGTAGTTGTGGCCTGAGTGATACTCTTCTCATCAGAAATCTGACCAAAGGATACCGCACACTTTAATAGGGAAATTGGCCCCCTGCCGAATTGGCTGAATTTTTGAAATGTTATAGTCCAAGTCAATGCAAACCAAAAGTTCAATAGTCACAACTTTTTCTGTAGGCTAGTTTCGGCTCTAGAGGCCCCTGAAAACTCTCATTTGTTCTTCATTGTTAAACAACACAAAACGTTATCCTGGATAATCATCACCATTCTGATTGATCAAAATGAAAACAGTCATTGATATGAGATGCTATTAAAAGTGTTGAAAGTGTTTTGTTACATTTGGTCATTTATACAGTGTGCACCAGCTACTTACAATTTTTATAGTTCAATAAATTTAAAATGGTTACAAATCGCCTTAGGGATCTACAATAAAAAAATGTTGATGAGTCTTATTCTACACCAGATTCCGTCACATAGTCGAAAAATAGATGGGGTGTTCCTTTTAAAAGAAAGCTTAAATTATATTCGAAAACTTCCTTATGAAAAATATTTTTCGACCATCCTACATAAGAAAGTATAAGCATGAGAAAGTATGAGAAATATTATAAATCTGTCTATGAAGTGGCAGCCTATCATTGTAATGTCAGGGATTTTTACGGAATTCATCTGCAAATGGACTCATTTTGACCAAAAATTCATAAAATCTGAGCATTTCAATAATAGTTTAGGGGTGAGTGAAGGTTACGCAGATATTTGAATTTACTATTATATTATTATTAATATTTAATTTCAAAATGATGCACTCTACCTTCCAACCCAATTTTTTTGGTATCGCCCTGTATCTGTGGCAACAAATTCTTGTGCAACAGGATCTAGTAGCCGAGTGGTAAAGGCGACATTGTGTCAATCACTTTGGCTGCTAGTCGGCGATGGTTCAAACCATGGCGGATGTAGAAATTTTTCTGATGGCCCAAGAAATTGCTAGGAATCGCACGTAAAAATTGAGACCTCTTTAATCCTTGGCTCGCACAAGTTTAGACTTCTGAGGGCTGCCGTTCATAAGGGGATGACAGCTGGTTAACGGAAAATCAATTTTGAACAATTTCTTCTGAAGTTAACTTTCGTTTCTAAATCGATATCACAATAGAACTTGAGAAATCGAACTTTAACGAACTATTGCCCCCTATGACATATTACCGATAAACTCCGTTATTTACATTTCTAGCTGCGGTCACATTCTAAGTATAATTTTTACTGCCGCTTATTTCGCGGATATTATCTACTTAAATACATTGTAAATAAGCAGATAATTCGGCAGAAACTTATCTTTGCCGACTTTTGAGTTGACTGTCAACTATTTTCCGTAAACAAGCTGCAATAAAAATTGTGCTTAGATGTGACCCCGCTCGAAATGTAAATAACGAAGTCTATCCGTAAAATGTAATTGATTGCCCCACCCTGTATAGAATTGTCATAGTCCAGATTGGTTTTGAAACTTGTTTGAGTATTTTCGAATTTATGGGGTACGTACTGGATAATATGAGAACATTGCACCCCTTCAATTTAGAAAAAAAAATACATTTTTCTGTAGATGGCTTTGAAAACGATGTCATAGTTTCGAGGATTTTTCATTTGGATCAACGGTACCAGGTTCAATAGGTAAGTTAAATGTAACATTCAATAGTTATGGCCAATTATTTTCTCCATGTTATATACTTATACAAAATGTACGAATGGAGGCTTGGTTGACCCGCCAGGAGAAGTTTTTCCGCTACACTTCCCGAGCGCCAATAAAATAATCAGATATATTTACATACTCATTCGACAAAACCCTTCGAAATGAAATAGATTGTTATTATATCTTCATTCAGTCGCATCATCAACTTAGTGTCAATTTGACCAAACTAACTGGGACATACTGTATAATTGACCACCTGTAATGACACCATTGAACAATAGCTTCAATAGTTTATCATATTAATGATTACTAAGAATAGTGAAAATTATTCTGGATAACGTTTTGAGTTGATTGACAAAGGAGAAAAAATTAGAGTTTTCAACGGCATCTAGCGTCAAAACTAGCCTATTGAAAAAGTTATGCTCATTGTAGTTTTTGTTTTGAATGATTTCGACTACGACATATCAAAAATTCAGGTTATTCGACAGGGTGTCACTTACCCTATTAAAGTGTGCGGTATCCTTTCTGTCATTTTACAGGTTTTAAATCATGGCCCTCTCCTGTTTATAATATGTGTTGATGACCTTTCCGACTCAGTATAATCAAGGTGTCTAGTGTACATTGGTTGTTGACATCGGAATTGTGTGTAGGTAGCACGACCTTCAGTCGACAGGTTGAAAGAAGTGGGGTTAGGTTGAAAAAGGTCAGAAGTTGATGAAACTTTGGGATGTTATTCTGGGATGGTTGATTAACATTTTCTCAAGTTTTGGACCTCAGGGATCATGTGCGAAAAAAGTAGGGGGGCAAAATTTTCGACCTCTCTCTGGTTTTTCCTTGATTACTTTTTTTTGTCATGTCCTAGGTCAAAAACATATGTATACTTTTTTGTAGAGCGTTAAATTTCCTACAATTTTGACCCCACTCCTCCCATTATAATGACTGTATATAGCTGTCCAATTCAAGTGATAAAAACTCAAAGAGTTTGCTTTAGGATGGTAACTTATGTGATAAGTGAGGGTAGCAGAGGAATTTGGTATGTTTAGTATTAGTTGTGCTGAAACCCTCAGCTCATAAAATGTCCATATTTCTTTATTTCATTTATTAACCGTTTTCCACACTATTGATAAATAAGAATAAATCTCTACATTCATTATTTTGTTTATGATTTTACGATTATAGAAATCAAGTTGGCGTTCTATTCTATCAGTTCAGTATGACTAAAAGTGATGGCAACTTGTATATATTGGTGTTTGGTCATTCTTGTAGGTGGGTAAATGTTGGTTTTTGTGGTATTTGAAATGAAAAAATATATTCTTGTAGATACTTCATATTGTCTTCAAAATATCCTCCAGCTAACCCAGACCCCGGTTTCTCCGCATCTTGACGCCCAACGTAGTGCAGCTTTGATTTTTGAATATTTTCTCTTTCTCTTGATGAAAATGGAAAATCAAAATCCAAAATATAATTTAAGAACTGGTAAGAGAGTGGACTATGACAGATTTCATCATGGAAAGGAACAGTTGAACAGAGGTGACGACGATTCCACGGAAAACCAAGGTATTCCAAATATTTCTGAAGGACACCTATTGGGTAATAGCCAGGAAGCTATTCCTAAAAATGTGGAAAAATTGAAATTGATACCAAATTCGTATGCAACACCTCACAGAAGATCAGGTACTGTAGAAAATGCTAGTTTTTCGGCACCTCGAACACAATCAGGGCATTTCTTGGGAACACCTAGAACTTCAGCAAAATTTTTCAAGTGTACCATTACGACCGACGGGTAGTAACAAATCCTTCCTTCCGGGAACAGGTAGAAGATCGAAATCTTCAAAGAAACATACAGGAGGCCCAGTATGCTCAAAATTCCGGCAGTATGGGGGCAACTAAATACAATTTTCCACCCCCGGGATTGCCAACAAGCAGTTCACAAGTACCGCTGTGTTCTTTTCAAACTGAAAATCAAATGAATAGTTTTATTGCTCAAATAGTCAATCAAACAATGCAATGTTTACAAAATCAGAACATGACTAATAATAATGTAAATACAAATAGTTTTGTACAGAGATCAAATGTACAGAGTGTACCAAACACGAATATTGCTTTCAACTTTTCCAGGTTAAATCTAGAAAATGAGGTTAATTTTTCATTAAGTGATGTATCAAAGTTAATACCAGATTTTGATGGTGAAACTTCTTTACAGCCCTTAGAATACTTACAATTTTTGGAGAGTAGCTTCGACATCACAAGAGTGCCTTTCAACAACATCAAAATTTTATTAAATGAATCATTAAAAAATTCTGCCAAACTCTGGTGGGATGCATTTGCACAATCTTTTGTTGATTTTCAATCTTTCAGAAGTGAATTTGTCCAACATTTTTGGAATGCCAAAAAACAAAGAAAAATTGAAGGAAAATTAGAAAGTGACGAATATAGTGGTGAATCATTTCAATTTTTGGGTATCAAGGTCAAAACATCTACAACCAGCATACTCACCGACAGAGTTGATTGATTTGATAGCGCCTCATTATCCACCAAGTGTTTCTTGTGTCCTTTTGGGGTGCACCACTTTTTCTCAAGCTGTAGCCAGACTCCGACATGCAGATGAATATTTTAAAAATGCAACAAAACAAAATAAAAATAAATACCTGAAAGAAACTAAAAATGATTATTTTCAACAAACTAAAAGTAGATTTCCAAACAAAAATAATACAAATTGCTCAAACAAAAATTCATCTGCGTTCTATCCTGCATCAGCCCCTAAAAAATATTTCGATCAAGCAAAAAATATTTCTAACTTAGAGTGTGAGGAAGACTTGAAAGACTTTACGGAAAACGAGTCGCCTCCCCACATGTAACTGAGCATGTGGGGAAAAGTAAAAAGTATAGTGAGTTGTTGTTAAACAACAACCCCCTGGAAGATCTGCTTCAGGAAGAATGTGATTTTGAACATATTCCTGAGGAAAATCGTTGTCCAACTATTTTAGTAAGACTTTACGGTTATAAATTTGCAGCACTAGTAGATACTGGTAGCAAAGTATGTGCCATTTCTATGGAGGTATGGGATCAAATTAGTAATAATTCTGAAACCATTCCTCATTTTCCCGTTACAGGGATAAAAGTAGTAGGTGATTTTAAAGCAACTTTTCAAAAGGTTTCTTTACAGGCTCTGTTGACATTTAGGTTGAATAACTAATGAATTTCAATTTGAGTTTTTAGTAATAAATAGGTTAACACATCCAATCATTATTGGCTGTGATTTTCTTAGATTGTTTCGAGTGAATGTTCAGTTATCCCAACAGTGTTTGATTATGAAGTGTGGTTATGAAATAGTAAAAATTCCAGAAGTTAAAATAAATCACAACTTTTCAGGCTCAGAAAGTTTGTGTGTGGCTACAATTATAAACATAAGTGTGACAATAAATAGTAGGGTGAATAATGAACAAAAAAAGTTGAAAAACTTTAATGAAGTGGTGAAAAAGTGTCATCTGTCAAATAATGAACGAGAAATATTTCTAGAGACATTGGAAGAAAACGCTGAGGTATTTTCTGATATAACAGGTTGCACCAAAAAATATGTTCATACCATAAAGTTAAAAGATAAAGCTGAATTTTTTGTTAAGCCTTATCCAATTCCAATAGCACACAGAGAAGCTGTGCAAAAGACCATAGAGCAAATGCTTGAATGGAAAGTTATTGAGCGGGCACCCTCAAAATACATTTCGCCATTGATGACAACCTTGAAGAAAGATGGTTCAGTAAGAGTCTGTTTGGATGCACGACATCTGAATAAAGTTATGGAATCAGATTTTGAGTTGCCGAGACCCATCCATGAAATAATTAAGCTCATGTCTGGAAAAAGGGTGATGATCTCGCTTGATCTTACTCATGGGTACTGGCAGTGTCCTATAAAAGAAGAGGACATGCAATATACTTTCACTCCTATTGTTGATTTATTGTGGGGACAAAAACATATAGATTTTGCTGCTTACCGTTCGGGCTGAAAACTTCAACAAGCTCTTTTACCAGGTGCATGGATACTGTTCTTGGACCTGAGTTTCAAGATTTCATTGTGGTGTATGTGGATGACATTTTGGTGATGTCAAGGTCTGTGGAGGAGCATTTGGTACATTTGTCAAGAGTGTTTCGAAGGCTGTCTGAATCTGGGTTAACGCCAAAAATGGACAAATGTAAATTTTTCAGGGAATGCGAATTTGAGCGCGGTATTTTCCATGCCTCACATTTAAAACTTTATTGTGTTCCAGCTCAAGTCCAGTAACATAAAAATTAAAACTTCAGTTTTTCATAACCATAACATATAACTACACACTTTAAATTAATTATGTCACTTACCATGAGCTTTGGGGGCAAGATGTGCTGAGACCCTCAGCTCATAAAATGTCTTGTTTGTAAAACAAGTCCATATTTCTTTATTTCATTTATTAACCGTTTTCCACACTATTGATAAATAAGAATAAATCTCTACATTCATTATTTTGTTAATGATTTTACGATTATAGAAATCAAGTTGGCGTTCTATTCTATCAGTTTAGTATGACTAAAAGTGATGGCAACTTGTAAACAGTCTTCATGCGTGGTTGGTTGTCTATGAGTGCTACCTCTTTTGATTGAATTGGATGTGATCACTCAAGATTCTGCAACCAGTTAAACATTTAGATGTTTATCAATAATCACAGTGTTTTTTGCTACAATAAAAAATTCCTATTTCTTATGATATATTGTTTTATTGGGAATGTTCTGGTTGTTGGAAAGAAGGCATGCAGATCATTTCATTGAGAGTAGACTAATGAAAGTGTCTCCATAAATGAGCTCTGAAACATAGATGCAATATCTAACATTTATTTGTCAAATAATTATATATTGGTGTTTGGTCATTCTTGTAGGTGGGTAAATGTTGATTTTTGTGGTATTTGAAATGAAAAAATATATTCTTGTAGATACTTCATATTGTCTTCAAAATATACTCCAGACCCCGGTTTCTCCGCATAGTCAGCATGAATCATATCACGTCAAAGTCTTTCGTCTCCAAATTCTCTCCGCGTTGGCAGTAAAGGTAAAGGTAAAAAAAAAGAATGGAGTTCGTAACCACGATCTTGTTGATGAAGGAGTGTACTTGTGTTTCTGTTAGGGCCCAAATATCAGATTTTTCGATGTTGTGTCATCTCGAGTATCTCTCACCCGGAAATCCGAAAGGAGAGGTATATTCGGGGTATTTTACTATTAGAATTAGACATGAGAATCGAATGGGCAACAAAAGTGTACAGAATTTATTGACCCAACACTGAAACATCTACAATCCATTTTACAGAACATATAGTCAATATGGTGGTATTCCACTGGTCGTTGGTGGACATTGTAACGAAGTTACTTATTTTGTTTTAAAAATCGATTCAGGATCTCTATCGCCCGGTATAATTTTATTCTGCACATCGTCGAGCGAAAACAGCCTGGGGATCGGCGCGCGCTTACTTGATATACGTAGCAACGAATGGGAGGTGTGACGTTAGCTCGAAGATATAAAAGTCAACAATCAATCAAAAGAGGTAGCACTCATAGACAACCAACCACGCATGAAGACTGTTTACAAGTTGCCATCACTTTTAGTCATACTAAACTGATAGAATAGAACGCCAACTTGATTTCTATAATCGTAAAATCATTAACAAAATAATGAATGTAGAGATTTATTCTTATTTATCAATAGTGTGGAAAACGGTTAATAAATGAAATAAAGAAATATGGACTTGTTTTACAAACAAGACATTTTATGAGCTGAGGGTCTCAGCACATCTTGCCCCCTAAGCTCATGGTAAGTGACATAATTAATTTAAAGTGTGTAGTTATGTGTTATGGTTATGAAAAACTGAAGTTTTAATTTTTATGTTACTGGACTTGAGCTGGAACACAATAAAGTTTTAAATGTGAGGCATGGAAAATACCGCGCTCAAATTCGCATTCCCTGAAAAATTTACATTTGTCCATTTTTAGCGTTAACCCAGATTCAGACAGCCTTCGAAACACTCTTGACAAATGTACCAAATGCTCCTCCACAGACCTTGACATCACCAAAATGTCATCCACATACACCACAATGAAATCTTGAAACTCAGGTCCAAGAACAGTATCCATGCACCTGGTAAAAGAGCTTGTTGAAGTTTTCAGCCCGAACGGTAAGCAGCAAAATCTATGTTTTTGTCCCCACAATAAATCAACAATAGGAGTGAAAGTATATTGCATGTCCTCTTCTTTTATAGGACACTGCCAGTACCCATGAGTAAGATCAAGCGAGATCATCACCCTTTTTCCAGACATGAGCTTAATTATTTCATGGATGGGTCTCGGCAACTCAAAATCTGATTCCATAACTTTATTTAGATGTCGTGCATCCAAACAGACTCTTACTGAACCATCTTTCTTCAAGGTTGTCATCAATGGCGAAATGTATTTTGAGGGTGCCCGCTCAATAACTTTCCATTCAAGCATTTGCTCTATGGTCTTTTGCACAGCTCCTCTGTGTGCTATTGGAATTGGATAAGGCTTAACAAAAAATTCAGATTTATCTTTTAACTTTATGGTATGAACATATTCTTTGGTGCAACCTGTTATATCAGAAAATACCTCAGCGTTTTCTTCCAATGTCTCTAGAAATATTTCTCGTTCATTATTTGACAGATGACACTTTTTCACCACTTCATTAAAGTTTTTCAACTTTTTTTGTTCATTATTCACCCTACTATTTATTTTCACACTTATGTTTATAATTGTAGTCACACACAAACTTTCTGAGCCTGAAAAGTTGTGATTTATTTTAACTTCTGGAATTTTTACTATTTCATAACCACACTTCATAATCAAACACTGTTGGGATAACTGAACATCCACTCGAAAAAATCTAAGAAAATCACAGCCAATAATGATTGGATGTGTTAACCTATTTATTACTAAAAACTCAAATTGAAATTCATTAGTTATTCAACCTAAATGTCAACAGAGCCTGTAAAGAAACCTTTTGAAAAGTTGCTTTAAAATCACCTACTACTTTTATCCCTGTAACGGGAAAATGAGGAATGGTTTCAGAATTATTACTAATTTGATCCCATACCTCCATAGAAATGGCACATACTTTGCTACCAGTATCTACTAGTGCTGCAAATTTATAACCGTAAAGTCTTACTAAAATAGTTCGACAACGATTTTCCTCAGGAATATGTTCAAAATCACATTCTTCCTGAAGCAGATCTTCCAGGGGGTTGTTGTTTAACAACAACTCACTATACTTTTTACTTTTCCCCACATGCTCAGTTACATGTGGGGAGGCGACTCGTTTTCCATAAAGTCTTTCAAGTCTTCCTCACACTCTAAGTTAGAAATATTTTTTGCTTGATCGAAATATTTTTTAGGGGCTGATGCAGGATAGAACGCAGATGAATTTTTGTTTGAGCAATTTGTATTATTTTTGTTTGGAAATCTACTTTTAGTTTGTTGAAAATAATCATTTTTAGTTTCTTTCAGGTATTTATTTTTATTTTGTTTTGTTGCATTTTTAAAATATTCATTTGCATGTCGGAGTCTGGCTACAGCTTGAGAAAAAGTGGTGCACCCCAAAAGGACACAAGAAACACTTGGTGGATAATGAGGCGCTATCAAATCAATCAACTCTGTCGGTGAGTATGCTGGTTGTAGATGTTTTGACCTTGATACCCAAAAATTGAAATGATCCACCACTATATTCATCACTTTCTAATTTTCCTTCAATTTTTCTTTGTTTTTTGGCATTCCAAAAATGTTGGACAAATTCACTTCTGAAAGATTGAAAATCAACAAAAGATTGTGCAAATGCATCCCAGCAGAGTTTGGCAGAATTTTTGAATGATTCATTTAATAAAATTTTGATGTTGTTGAAAGGCACTCTTGTGATGTCAATGCTACTCTCCAAAAATTGTAAGTATTCTAAGGGCTGTAAAGAAGTTTCACCATCAAAATCTGGTATTAACTTTGATACATCACTTAATGAAAAATTAACCTCATTTTCTAGATTTAACCTGGAAAAGTTGAAAGCAATATTCGTGTTTGGTACACTCTGTACATTTGATCTCTGTACAAAACTATTTGTATTTACATTATTATTAGTCATGTTCTGATTTTGTAAACATTGCATTGTTTGATTGACTATTTGAGCAATAAAACTATTCATTTGATTTTCAGTTTGAAAAGAACACAGCGGTACTTGTGAACTGCTTGTTGGCAATCCCAGGGGTGGAAAATTGTATTTAGTTGCCCCCATACTGCCGGAATTTTGAGCATACTGGGCCTCCTGTATGTTTCTTTGAAGATTTCGATCTTCTACCTGTTCCCGGAAGGAAGGATTTGTTACTACCCGTCGTAATGGTACACTTGAAAAATTTTGCTGAAGTTCTAGGTGTTCCCAAGAAATGCCCTGATTGTGTTCGAGGTGCCGAAAAACTAGCATTTTCTACAGTACCTGATCTTCTGTGAGGTGTTGCATACGAATTTGGTATCAATTTCAATTTTTCCACATTTTTAGGAATAGCTTCCTGGCTATTACCCAATAGGTGTCCTTCAGAAATATTTGGAATACCTTGGTTTTCCGTGGAATCGTCGTCACCTCTGTGTAACTGTTCCTTTCCATGATGAATCTGTCATAGTCCACTCTCTTACCAGTTCTTAAATTATATTTTGGATTTTGATTTTCCATTTTCATCAAGAGAAAGAGAAAATATTCAAAAATCAAAGCTGCACTACGTTGGGCGTCAAGATGCGGAGAAACCGGGGTCTGGGTTAGCTGGAGGATATTTTGAAGACAATATGAAGTATCTACAAGAATATATTTTTTCATTTCAAATACCACAAAAACCAACATTTACCCACCTACAAGAATGACCAAACACCAATATATACAAGTTTCTATCACTTTTAGTCATACTGAACTGATAGAATAGAACGCCAACTTGATTTCTATAATCGTAAAATCATAAACAAAATAATGAATGTAGAGATTTATTCTTATTTATCAATAGTGTGGAAAACGGTTAATAAATGAAATAAAGAAATATGGACATTTTATGAGCTGAGGGTTTCAGCACAACTAATACTAAACATACCAAATTCCTCTGCTACCCTCACTTATCACATAAGTTACCATCCTAAAGCAAACTCTTTGAGTTTTTATCACTTGAATTGGACAGCTATATACAGTCATTATAATGGGAGGAGTGGGGTGTCCAGAGTTGGTGACTTTAACCAAGAACCATAATTACAACATTCCATCATAATTCGGGTATAACAGATGGAATGAGGTAAAATTTTGCATATTTTGTAATTTTTTAGCGAATTTTTAAACATGACCTTTTTTTCGACGCGCCATATCTCGGTAGCGAATTCACATGTGACAAAATTGTAGGAAATTTAACGCTCTACAAAAAAGTATACAAATGTTTTTGACCTAGGACGTGACAGAAAAAAGTAATCAAGGAAAAACCAGAGAGAGGTCGAAAATTTTGCCCCCCTACTTTTTTCGCACATGATCCCTGAGGTCCAAAACTTGAGAAAATGTTAATCAACCATCCCAGAATAACATCCCAAAGTTTCATCAACTTCTGACCTTTTTCAACCTAACCCCACTTCTTTCAACCTGTCGACTGAAGGTCGTGCTACCTACACACAATTCCGATGTCAACAACCAATGTACACTAGACACCTTGATTATACTGAGTCGGAAAGGTCATCAACACATATTATAAACAGGAGAGGGCCATGATTTAAAACCTGTAAAATGACAGAAAGGATACCGCACACTTTAATAGGGTAAGTGACACCCTGTCGAATAACCTGAATTTTTGATATATCGTAGTCCAAATCATTCAAAACAAAAAGTACAATGAGCATAACTTTTTCTATAGGCTAGTTTTGACGCTAGATGCCGTTGAAAACTCTAATTTTTTCTCCTTTGTCAATCAACTCAAAACGTTATCCAGAATAATTTACACTATTCTTAGTAATCATTAATATGATAAACTATTGAAGCTATTGTTCAATGGTGTCATTACAGGTGGTCAATTATACAGTATGTCCCAGTTAGTTTGGTCAAATTGACACTAAGTTGATGATGCGACTGAATGAAGATATAATAACAATCTATTTCATTTCGAAGGGTTTTGTCGAATGAGTATGTAAATATATCTGATTATTTTATTGGCGCTCGGGAAGTGTAGCGGAAAAACTCCTCCTGGCGGGTCAACCAAGCCTCCATTCGTACATTTTGTATAAGTATATAACATGGAGAAAATAATTGGCCATAACTATTGAATGTTACATTTAACGTACATATTGAACCTGGTACCGTTGATCCAAATGAAAAATCCTCGAAACTATGACATCGTTTTCAAAGCCATCTACAGAAAAATGTATTTTTTTTTCTAAATTGAAGGGGTGCAATGTTCTCATATTATCCAGTACGTACCCCATAAATTCGAAAATACTCAAACAAGTTTCAAAACCAATCTGGACAATTCTATACAGGGTGGGGCAATCAATTACATTTTACGGATAGACTTCGTTATTTACATTTTGAGCGGGGTCACATCTAAGCACAATTTTTATTGCAGCTTGTTTACGGAAAATAGTTGCCAGTCAACTCAAAAGTCGGCAAAGATAAGTTTCTGCCGAATTATCTGCTTATTTACAATGTATTTAAGTAGATAATATCCGCGAAATAAGCGGCAGTAAAAATTATACTTAGAATGTGACCGCAGCTAGAAATGTAAATAACGGAGTTTATCGGTAATATGTCATAGGGGGCAATAGTTCGTTAAAGTTCGATTTCTCAAGTTCTATTGTGATATCGATTTAGAAACGAAAGTTAACTTCAGAAGAAATTGTTCAAAATTGATTTTCCGTTAACCAGCTGTCATCCCCTTATGAACGGCAGCCCTCAGAAGTCTAAACTTGTGCGAGCCAAGGATTAAAGAGGTCTCAATTTTTACGTGCGATTCCTAGCAATTTCTTGGGCCATCAGAAAAATTTCTACATTCGCCATGGTTTGAACCATCGCCGACTGGCAGCCAAAGTGATTGAAACAATGTCGCCTTTACCACTCGGCTACTAGATCCTGTTGCACAAGAATTTGTTGCCACAGATACAGGGCGATACCAAAAAAATTGGGTTGGAAGGTAGAGTGCATCATTTTGAAATTAAATATTATTAATAATATAATAGTGAATTCAAATATCTGCGTAACCTTCACTCACCCCTAAACTATTATTGAAATGCTCAGATTTTATGAATTTTTGGTCAAAATGAGTCCATTTGCAGATGAATTCCGTAAAAATCCCTGACATTACAATGATAGACTTAACAAAAAAGTATTTGAACTGCCACTTCATAGACAGATTTATAATATTTCTTATACTTTCTCATGCTTATACATTCTCATGCAGGATGGTCGAAAAATATTTTTCATAAGGAAGTTTTCGAATATAATTTAAGCTTTCTTTTAAAAGGAACACTCCATCTATTTTTCGACTATGTGACGGAATCTGGTGTAGAATAAGACTCATCAACATTTCTTTATTGTAGATCCCTAAGGCGATTTGTAACCATTTTAAATTTATTGAACTCTAAAAATTGTAAGTAGCTGGTGCACACTGTATATATGACCAAATGTAACAAAAACACTTTCAACACTTTTAATAGCATCTCATATCAATGACTGTTTTCATTTTGATCAATCAGAATGGTGATGATTATCCAGGATAACGTTTTGTGTTGTTTAACAATGAAGAACAAATGAGAGTTTTCAGGGGCCTCTAGCGCCAAAACTAGCCTACAGAAAAAGTTGTGACTATTGAACTTTTGGTTTGCATTGACTTGGACTATAACATTTCAAAAATTCAGCCAATTCGGCAGGAGGCCAATTTCCCTATTAAAGTGTGCGGTATCCTTTGGTCAGATTTCTGATGAGAAGAGTATCACTCAGGCCACAACTACATTATTTTCTGATGATGAGATCGTAATTAACTTTGTCAATCGCTTTCCCGAAATCTAAATATAGGTAGTCCACTTGTCCGCCATCCCTCACCATTCCAGAGCAATCTGACAAGTGCAAGAAACTTATGAATCCATTCCCTCAGAACCAATGTTGAGAATCTGTCATACAATTTTTCGTGAAACAGTAAATTTTCTCGAATCAAAACATATTCGAACAATACACCTTATAAGCCATGACATCACACTTCCAATTGTGGTTGGTGAATAGTCTTTACCTACTACCAATATGTAATGTAAACCATTACGATACTGATATGATTTTCGTACTGATATTCTTCACCGCATTGTTAGAAAATATATTTTTTTTTCCAATTTTTTTAATTTCAGTTTATTCTATCATAAATATGGTCGCCATAGTAATAATTATAAGATTGCAATGAATTTAGGCAAAAATACGTAAATTCTACTTGATGAAACCATTGTTAACCCAAATTTTTTTTTAAAAAAACAACATTTAGCTAAGGTTTGTTGGCATACTCATCAACAATGGGGGCGAAAATAATGAACTCGATGAACATTGGTAACACAGCACCTGCCCGTTCTCGATTACAGCACCAATCAAATATAAATTTCGCGATCTAGAATCCTTTTCTTGCAAAAACCATTGATTTCATGAAAGAGATATTTTCCGTGGTACCATGAGAATTTCGGAACTTATCAATTTTTTCAATTCATCATATCATATTAATTTTTTTGTCTTAAAAATTAGCATAACCAAAAATCCGGAAAGTTCCGGAATTTACACAAAAACATTGAGTAATGCAAAAGAATAAAAAAAATCTGAAACAAAAACTGTGGGCTCAAAACGGATTCCCATTTTACCAAGGTAGTGTTTGCTCTTAAAGTTTCTCATAAAGTTTCATCATAAACGTTAACATGGATTTTTATCAACTATCGGCTACATGGATTCAAAATATGTATCTACCAACATATAAATACAACAAAATTAAATTGAAATGAACGCGTCAAAGTTTCATGATCATTCTCGAAATGTGCCACCGAACTCGCAACAGTTTTTTGCACACCAAGAGAAATCCAGTTATACAAGTTTTTTTTCAAAAAAATCTTATAGCTGCTAAATAAATTATTTTAGCAATAAATGTTATGTGATCAATGTAAAAAGTGAAGGTTTTAAACGTTAAATGGGGCTTTTTTTCAAAACACTCATTTTGTTTTGAAAAAGGTTACCTTTTAGACTCAATAAAGGGCACGATTGTGGTTAAAAGATGGAATTGAAAAAACAAACTGTTTAGCCACTATAATTCACATTTTAACTGTTAAAAGATACCTTTCAACCAGTAAATAGGTGTCGTTTAGTTCTTCGTCACACACGTGTTTCCTATGATGTTTTATTTCACTCACCCCTCTAACAGGCCATTTCATCATCGGGTCATCTGCGTCATTTCAGTTCTAATTGTCAATCAGTTCACGTGTAGATTTGGTAGTGTTGTGCAAGTGCAGAAGTAAAGGTTAAATACACTTTGTGTATAGTTTGTTTCTACAAGAAGTAAATATCGGGTAAGTGTCTACCTACGTGTGTACGTGGGCATTTGTAGCCATGCGATGACTTTCGTCCGTACCAGATAGGTCTTGCGAGGACAATTTAGCATGCGAGGACACACACCCTGTCCTCGCAACAGTTTGACTTCATTTTGGTATTCTACGCATCATTCCGACCTCGGATGTACCAATAAATCAAAAAAAGACGATGTCCTCTGAAGACCATATTACTACGGACGCTTAGTTCACCAAACACACCGCTAGGCGTGCAACGATCGATTGATGAACACACTCCTGTCCAATTTCTACATATCATCCGAGGACACACAAATTCAAAAATTTACATAAATAAAAGTGAGATATCTGCCTTTGCGAGGACTCAATTTGTGTGTCGATACGAGGACCTCTTCAGCATTTGTGTGTCGATACGAGGACCTCTTCGGCATTTGTGTGTAGATACGAGGACTCCGAAGCCTTTGCGAGGACTCGATTTTGTGTATCGATACGAGGGCCTCTTCGGCATTTGTGTGTCGATACGAGGACCTCTTCGGCATTTGTGTGTAGATACGAGGACTCCGAAGCCTTTGCGAGGACTCGATTTTGTGTGTCGATACGAGGACCTCTTCGGCATTTGTGTATCGATACGAGGACCTCTTCGGCATTTGTGTGTAGATACGAGGACTCCGAATCTATAAAAAAGCAAGTGGAATATTTTGAATGTCACTACATTTTGTATTGAATACCTAATTTCTGTGACGATACGAGGACATCATTTGAATTTGTGCGAGGATGCGAGGACCTCAAATGAAATGAATTATATTTATTTTTCAGAAGTTCGTCAAATTGTGTGTTGGAGTAAATACATCATTTATGTCGCGTTGCGAGGATTTTTGTGTAGGGTGGGAGTTGGAATACATATTCCATTATATTCACGGCTTTTCCTTTTTCGTATTTCGCAGTACTAAGATTTTTTTATGTCTACTAGAAATTGCTGAAAACTGAATGGTTAATATTTCAGAGGAGCAGCGTCTATAACAATCCCTATATATTTTTTTTCTCTTGAGGTTCAGACGTAACGAAACTTCCTGTTATGTTCGGGTTACATCTCATGGCATGAAGGAGAAAAGATACGAATATGTATGAATTTGAAGGTTTCAAGCATCAGATAAAACAGCAAACTTTGCTCGACCAAGAACTCCAATGCTTGGCTCTTCTCGAGAAAAAGGACCTGTGAGAGAGAAAGAGAGAGAGGTTTGAAAGTTTCGAGGCTAACAACAAAAGGGCGTAGAGACTGTACTCGTCGGGTCAAACGTAACGGAACTGTTGAATGCGGAAGAATTGATAATATTACTTTAGATCTACAGCTACTTAAATATTTGTAGAAAAGGGATTCATTACCGACTTTTTTTGGAATTTCACAAAAGAGAGGGAGTTCATTATAGTTAGAAAGCCGTGGGTCTAAAATCGCAATGATAATCTATACGTCTTCCGTTTGGTGAGATGACTTTTCAACGATTTCTATATGTCTTCTGTTATGACAATTTTGTTTAGGAAGTGACTAGTAATCATCTGATAAAGCAGAATACTATTTGGTTGAGGCGCACTACTCGAAACGTCGTTTTGAAAATTTTGGGCCCAAAATCAATCATCGCACAAATCAGACATCTTCTCTATGCCTAATTTTGTGTTTCTTCACTTTGTTTCGGTTTTACATTGGAAGTTTTTTTGGTGGGGTTTACTGATTAAACAAATTGTAACACTTGCGGTAGCGACAAGATATAAAAAAGAAAACTGCATTTGATATCAATCTCAGGCTTCCACTTCACCAGTTACTGCAACTTATATACGAGGCTGCGATTCACCTTGTCTTCAAGTACCATTTCCATATTTTGAGTTTTGCACCAAAGAAGCTGTTGGATTATATTCAGAGGAAGGCAAATCTCATTAGAAAAACTCCGCATACAAACTCGCTCAGTTCTCTCCAATACTGAAAATAATTCATTCATCTCTTTTATGTTGGATCAATTGCCAAATGTGCTTCTCACAAACTTAGTTTTCATTTCGTGCTAAGGAATAGGTACTTCACATTATGTCAGTTACTAATGCTCTCCAAGGTACATTCAGAAACAAGAACTTCTTCTTGTTGATGATACTTTCCTCATAGTTAGAGAGTTTGACGTGAAAATTCATCCCTCAAAATCCCCAAATTCAAAATATTTTTGAAATCAGACAGTGGTCACTACAGTACGAAGGGAAAATGTCTATCGAATTTTTTGACGATTTCCACATGTCTTCCGTTATGATAATTTTGTTAACAAAGTGACTAGTAATAATCTGAGAAAGTGGAAGACGAATTAGTTGAAGCGCACTACTCGAAACCTGTTTTTGAGTATTCGCAAAAATTCGTCATGATATGCTTAATGTTGTGTTCCTTTACTTTGTTATGCACATTGGGAAAATCTGAATTGTAAAAATTATTTAGCTATAACTCATTCTCTCACATTCAATAAATTACAGCACTTTTCTTGGTTACAAATTACTGATTGATTATTAAAAGTATAAATATCTCCTAAGATTTTTGTTCGAAAATATGAATAGAATATTCATAAAATCTGTTGTGGAATCATCTGCGGCTGAAAGACAAGCTTTAGTCGCTATTTTACATCGTTCAAGATAACCTCTTGGGAGGGGAACATTCTCCATGAAAACTGAAAATATGAAAAAATTGCATTTTTTTAATTTTTCAAGTTTTATGGAGAATGTTTCCCTTCTCCTAAGATGTTTTTTGTTGTTGATATAGCTTACGAATCATTTGAATTGCTAAAGAAAGTTATGAAAGTATAGAAAAATGTTATATTTATTAATGTATAACAAGTATTTATGAAAGAAAAAAGTTATATTTTTTCAACTTTCTTTATTATCTTCCTTCTCTGTCTAATCACACCAGTTAATTTGAGAAGAGAAGTTCGGCTCTAGAAACATTTGTTATCGAAAATATTTATCTTCCTCTGCAAAAATAACATGTTTATCTATTTTTCAAGCAGCATTGAGGAACCATAATTTTTTTACAGGAGATATTCACACTTTTAATAATCGAAAGTGTTGAAATAGTTATTTACCTAACAAGTGCGGAAAGTAGTACTTTTCCGTACGCGACGGCAGTTGCACGAACGACGCGGAGCGGAGTTCGGGCAAGCCGTTAAGGGCGGAAAAGACATTTTCCGTAAGAGTTAGGTACAATATTTTTCCTACGAGTGTTTTTATCCATGTTATTTATGAAAAATACGTTTTTAATACACAAGATCTTATAATAATGCTACAGAACGACTCGTAAGACAGAATACTTACATATATCATTTAGTTAGTCCTAAATATCCTCATTTTCAATAATACAAAAATCGTGCGGAAAAGTAAAAATCGTGCGGAAAAGTAAAAATCGTACGGAAAAGTAAAAATCGTGCGGAAAAGTAACTTTTCCGCACGATTTTAAATCGTTCGGAAAAGTACAAGTTTGAAAACGAAAAATCGTGTGGAAAAGTTACTTTTCAGCACGCTCGTAGGAAAATGATTTTCATGGAGAATGTTTCACTTTTCAAGTGGGAGAATGAATTATACCAAAATCATTTTTGATAATTTGTACATAAAAATTGTTTATTACTTTAGTTATTCATTTTCTGGTAAGATTTTTTTATAACTTCATTCATTCACCCATTTGGTGGCATTATGAATGAATCCCAAAGTTCCTATGTGCCCTTACACGCTCAAATAAATCATTTGAGCCGACGGGGACAACCAGCCTTTATATAGGGGTTGAAATATATTCCTGTTATTATTAACTACTAGTTGGGGTGAGTTTATCGAAGTTTTCATACTGAATTATCGTTGACAAAAAATTAAAAAAAAAAGATAACCATGAATACAAAAATTAACTAGAGGAAATTCAAAAGGGTGGGAAGGGGTGAAACGTTGGCCAGGTTTTCTGGTTTTCTGGTTCCAAGCAAAATTTAGAAGCCTAAGATTGAACCCAAGTGCAGTTTTTGATTTTTCGACTTAGTTGCTTCCGCGAGTTACGAACTAAAAAGTTTTCCTTTTGGATTTTCTCAATGTGAAGACCATAACAAAGTGAAGGAACACAAAATCAAGCATATCGGAGATAAGCAATTTTTGCGACTTTTCAAAAATGGGTTTCGAGTTGTGCGCCTAGACCAAATCGTCTTCCACTTTGTGAGATGATTACTAGTCACTTTCTTCACCAAATTATCATAATGGAAGACATGTAGAAATCGTCGAAAAATTCGATACACTTTTCCTTCGTAGTGTAATGGCCACTGTCCGATTTCAAAAATATTTTGAATTTGGTGTTTTTGAGGAATGGATTTTCACCTTAAGCTCTCTAACTATGAGGAAAGTATCATCACAAGAAGCAGTTCTTGTTTTTGAATGTACCTTGGAGAGCAACTGACAGAATGTGAAGTATTCTTTGGCACGAAATAAAAACTTAGTTTGTGAGAAGCACATATGGCAATTGATCCAACATAAGAGAGTTTAATCAATTTTTTTCAGTATTGGCACAGCCAACTTGATCTCTCGAGCCGTGGTGAGAAAATCGGCAACACCGCATGGAAATGAATTTAATGTCCTACTGATTAATTCTTCAATGTGAATTTCTCGGCTTAATCGGAAAACTAGGAAAAACGTAGGAGAATGAATTTTTAGAAAAAAGAACGACAATTAATGTGGTTATATAATTTTTTTCATCACAAACTGGAATCGCAATATATTCAATTTCTTAGTTATGGGAATTCTGTCAAGTTTGGTTTTTCCATGCCCGAAAATTCACATTTGATGATTCCTGATTTTTTTCAGATTCTTCATTTGAAATCTGACTGATGAAAATTATATGATATTGAAAGGTATATTATACAGAATGTACCAAACTCAGGTTTGAAATCTGAAAACAATCAGAGATCATCTATGTGGTTTCTGCACTTATCAGAAAAAAAAATTAAAAAAATCTCCCGAAATGTGAATTTTAGGGCATGGAAAAACCAAACTTGACAAATTTCCCATATCTGAGAAATTGAATATATTGCGATTCCAGTTTGTGATAAAAAAAATTATATAACCACATTAATTGTCGTTCTTTTCTCTAAATATTAATTCTCTTACGATTTTTCCTAGTTTTCCGAATAAGCCAAGAAATTCACATTAAAGAATTATTGAGTAGGACGTCAAATTCATTTCCATGCGGTGTTGCCAATTTTCTCACCACGGCTCGGGAGATTAGGTCGGCTCGGCTGTGGGGCTGGATAGAAGTGAGCGAATTTGTATGCGAAGTTTCTAATGAGAAGATTTGCCTTCCTCTGAATATAATCCAACAGCTTCTTTGGTGCAAAACTCAAAATATGGAAATAGTATTTGAAATCACAGCCTCATATACTTATAACGACACCCCCAACGAACAAGGTTCAGTCAATGAATTTTCAATGAAAACTAGAGGAAATTAAAAAAAATCGACTATCTGAATGAAAATGCGAATTTTCACTTTCAGATTTTTTCTTTTCAGTTAGTCTTTTCACAATATCTATCAGATGTAGTTCAATGTCCTGCGTGGCTTTAGCTGGGGAAGTAGTTGTTTTCTGTTAGATATTTGCCCCACACATTCTACTTGGCCAAACATTTGGAAATTGATACTCTCCGGCAAATTTTCGAACTTTGTTCGAATTCTCTTTGTTTATAGTATTCACTCTCCTAACTCGCTGCACTCTAGTATCGCGCTCAAATAGTGGGTACTTTTATATGCAAAATTTGCCTCCAATAAAAAATTATATATAAACCGAGTTAGTGCTTGAACATCTTTTTGTGGAATACAAGCATTTATTGGCAGAATGCCAGAAGAAACCTCACCCACCGAAAAACTCATGAAGAGATCTGTCTAACAGCATAAACTTGACACATTTTTGGAGTCACGCCATATAATTGTAGTATAGTGAAAAGCCCTGTTTGCTTAATGCAATCAAAGGCTTACTGTGAAAGATATACTATGTAGATATTCATAAGAAATGACTAAGGTCCGTTTTCATTGTGCCTTATGGTTCTAGATGGCAAATCGGCTATTTATTCCTTGTTATAAATATTACCATAACCATTTTTCCACAAAGATATGAAGTATAATTTTACGTTAGGCGAATAACCAGACGATTATACAACTCATTATTGAAGTGGCCAATTAATAGCGTCTGCGAATTTTTCCTAGTTTCCACGTATTGATAACTGGATATATTCTTGACGACGTGGTATATAATTGATTTGGTTTTTCGCACTGTCAACAGAGGGAATGTTGCCGTTAGGCTGAATTCCCACAGATCCGACGTCCGATGATACGATGGTACGAAAATGTTCTGATTGGTTGGAAAAATGTCCTGATTGGTTGATTTGTTGTCACACCTACCAATTCAACCAATCAGAACATTTTCGTACCATCGGATCATCGGACATCGGATCTGTGGGAATCCAGCCTTAGCGTTGGCCTTTATTAATGAACTCCCGCTCCACCAAATATGACATTGGTATCATTATGAAACTTATTTGACGTTTGTCAGTAAACGTCAAAGAAAGAATCAAGTTTATTCGATGTATAATCAGTAGTAATACTATGGATATGTTCCGTTAATCTACCGAAGTTACCAATGTTTTCAGGAGTGGTAACAACACTTTTGACAGTGGTTATCTACTGGTAACTACGGTTGTGGTTTATTTACGGAATGCCAGTCATTTGTCAAATTACAGCTTTGATCGTTTCCCGTGTGTTTTGTGTTTTTATTTTTTCACTTTGCTTGATTGTTAAATTTTTCTATATTTGCTTTTAATTATTTTCTTTTACATTCATTACATACTTTTTATTCATATGATGTGTCTTGGAACCGGATGCCAATGATGATGCCACATTCAGTTGGCTTGAGGATAATGAGATATTATTATAATCCTTGAAATTATATAGGGTTATGATAAAGTAATGCACAAAATTCATAAAACGTACAACGATCACTTTTGAAAAAAATGCAAAAACACGTCAAACTGTTTTTTTTTATTCCTCATCTTTTGACATAAGTTACAAAAATAACACGTCAAAGTTGTCAAAGTTATGACGTCAACAACAAGTTTTTTTAATGGGAAGCTAAGATTGTTATTACATTATGTGATAGAGCTTGTGTTTTTACACAAGGGAAAAAAATAGTTGTAGTAGGGCTCACATAAGAAAAAAAAAACTAGAAAATAAATAAAAAACGAAATAAACGTAAGTTTCATAATAACTTTTCAATTAACTAAACAGTCCATTAAACCAACTTTGACGTGTTATTTTTGTTACTTATGTCAAAAGATGCGGAATAAAAAAAACAGTTTGACGTGTTTTTGCATTTTTTTCAAAAGTGATCGTTGTACGTTTTATGAATTTTGTGCATTACTTTATCATAATACTGTATAATCATTCTGCTGGCTTGACGACAATGAAAGTCCTGAATATTTAGAATTTTTGTTATCAGCTTTATGAATTCGTTTCGTTTTATAATTTACATTGACATTTTAAAAGTTTTTTAAATATTCATTGTCCTGTAATTAAAAAAAGTCATCAAACTGAAAATGTATCGAATATTATTAAGTCAACTCAGTAATCGAATCCATCGGAACATTAAAATGAGAACGAAAGTCGAAAACTAAAGCACGTCAACGTCAGCAAACAATAATAAACCGAATTTCCCAGAGAAAATCGACGGTCGTTCTGGTGACAGATAATCTACCGCTTTTTCAGCAAGCAAGTTCCGTAATTAGCCTGTGTTTCAGGAACCAACCGAACATTTTATATTTACGGGACAGAAAACGAGTAACCAAAGTAACCAAGTTGATTTACGGAACATATCCTATAAGTACTTCAAAATAATCAGGTTATACATCAATAACTTGTTGCATAATTATAAAGAGTGTCAGTTTGACAGTTTAAATAATACGACCGCGAAGCGGGAGGATTATTCTGTCAAACTGACACGATTTGTAATTATGCAGGAAGTTTGAGATGTATAACCGTATTTATTTTGAAGTACGTATTGTATTTGATACGATTATTTTTTGAGTAAATTAAGTAAATATATAAACAATTTATTAATTTAAATACAAATTGGTGCAATGAAAGTTACAATTATTATATACTACGTTTTTTTTAACTGAGTTATTTTCGGCGCAGGAAACGTGGCCACTGCTCAATGAAGTGCTGGAAATACTAGAGGTGTTATTACTTGAACCTGCAGCGTTTTTAAAATTGGATCTCATCTTATTTATTATGTTTTGGTGATGTTGTTCATCTATCTGTAGGTAGGGTTTGATAGAATTGCTATTACCATGTCCTGTTATTTTAATAAGTTCTTGTTCCGATACACCTGCTTTTGCCAATTGTGAAACAGCAGTGGCTCGGTGAGAATGATTTGAAAATATTTTGTTTGTCATATTCAAACAATCCTAAAATATTTACTTCATATGATGTCCTCGCATCTACACACAACATAATGCAGATGATGTCCTCGCATCTACACACAACATAATGCAAATGAGGTCCTCGCATCTACACACAAATGCGCAGATGATGTCATCGCATCTACACACAACATAATGCAAATGAGGTCCTCGTATCTACACACAAATGCAGATGATGTCCTCGCATCCACACACAAATGCAGATGATGTCCTCGCATCTACACACAAAATAATGCAGCTGATGTCCTCGCATCTACACACAAATGCAGATGGTGTCCTCGCATCTACACACAACATAATGCAGATGAGGTCCTCGCATCGGCATACAAATGAAGTCATCCCATTACACACACAGAAAAAGGCGCGAATTTGAAGAGTCCTCACAACCCATGGCAGTTACGGAGTCCTCAAAAGCAAAACACAATTTCTTCTATTCGCAATTTCAATGATTCTGAGTTGGTTTTGGGATTGCATATGAAATTTCATCGTCAGTAATATAAATGCCATTAGTCTGAGACGTCTCCTTCACTGTGTCCTCGGAACCTTATAGATAATTCCACGGTCCTCGCTTTGCCACCCATTCACGTATAGGTGTGTTTTCAACAGTTGTTTACAATGATTTTATGCATTGTTATCAATTGTGGGAGGTTAAAATCAAACAAGAAAGTATTGGGCGAGCTTGAGGGATGGTGCATTCTTATTTCAGATAATATTCATTTCTACGAAAAATTTTGACAGTTTGGCTGGAATTGAATGAAATACAATTTTTTTAGAAACCGAAAGGGTTCAGTAGTACCTAATTCCGGTTCGAACAGAAACGACGCATATCAAATATTTTTCAAAAGGAACATCCTATGTATTTTATCGTTTCTGAAGAAGAGAGCAAATTCTGCAAACATGAAGAGGTTGTGAAGTTATTTATGGAAATACTTTTATCCTATGACATGATGATTATTGTTAGATGATTTTTTTTCCTATGGAAACCTGAGATTCTAGTTCCTAAAATCTGCAAATTGAACGAAATCAGCATTTTAACTTTTCCGTGACGGGGCCCAAAGAAATTCCGTAGTTGCCGGCGCGGGGTAGGAGTGCCACTCCATTCTAAAATCATACTTATGAGCAAGAATTAAATGAATTTGAATGAATTCAAGTTAACTTGAAAGAATATCATATTCTCAAAATTAAACATAACATAGACAACGGACATTGCACGATATATGAATGGTTTATAATAATAATTATCACGAGTTTATTTTTCACTACAGTCGCCACATTCAGGGCATAACACTTCCTTGCGTATTTGCCTATGAATTACACAAACGAATTTTTTGCAATTGGTACAAACGATTTTCTCGTAGTCGCCAGTCAAATATTTTCGTTTAGCCATGGCTAATAACTCACAAAAACGTAGGATATTACTCGCACCTGTACATTTTTTTCGGTCACTGAACTCAATCTGTCACCGATCTTCCTGGAGCTTTTTTTGTATAATACTACCACATCAGGTTCCATTGTGGGCATATACCAGATGTATCTCGGTTTTTTCTCATTAAAACTCATCGATTTTTTTTTTCATAGCTGATATTGTAGGTTTGAAACTTGCTCCGAGAATGACAATATATGTTGAACAATATTTTTAGCTCATTTCAGCGTATAGGTATACATTTTCTTTGCGTGAGTTGAAAGATTTTATTTCCCCTCTATCAGTCAAGATTACATCAAATGACAACACTATAGAACACATTCACTCAATAAAAGACTAGCAATTAGTAAATACATTATTTATTTTCGAATATACTTATCACAAAATCTCTGAAAATATATTTTTCGTTTATGTGTGACATCCAAAATTGGTTCTATGATGGTGGAAGTTTCCTTTATTCGCCTGTTGAATCTCCATCTATCTATGCTTTTATATTCCCAGAATTTTTTTCTCACATGTCTATATGCAAAGTTCCATGATATCATATAGTGAATTTCATTATACTTTTCATCGAATGTTACCCTCTTCATAGTGTTTTCATGACTTATGTTTTGTATTTATACTTGCAATATTTCACTACAAAGAAAATGCACTATTCATTTTTTGATATTCACATTCCTGGATTACAAGAAGTTCACATGAGGATTTCATTCAACTTATGATGGATAACCTTGAGATTAACCTTGAATGAGTGTGTAGTATTCAATTACATATGACATTGTAACGATCCATGGCATCAACACTTCACTTCCTTTGTTGGCATTGGAATGCCACGCCTACAACCACGCCCACAACCACGCCTACAACCACGCCACCACCAGTTGGTATATAAGTGATGTGTTGTACTCTTTCCTCAGTCAGATTCTTCTGGTTTTCGTGTGTAATCAAAAAGCTCCTCTTGTGTGTTATCAAAAAAAAATACTCAGTTTGAAATCATGTTTTCTTGCATTTGTGGAAAATCTTTCACACGAAGAGATAGCCGTCTCAGGCACCAGCGTGGAAGTTGTTCAGTGACATCTTCGCCAAAAAGAGTGAGGGGTAATGATGAAGCTTCCACTAGTGGTGCTTATCTTCAGTCTGATCAAGGATGTATATCTCTAGCTGGCCCTTCCAGAAAAAAGGTGAAAGTTAATAATGTAGCTTCCACTAGTGGTGATATTCAATCCAATCAGGGAGACATACATCAGGCTGGCATTTCTAAAAAACGATTAGAATCTCCTGTATTGCCACTTTATAAGTGTGATTCCTGTAGTGTGATAATTCCGCATTCCAAAATCAGCTCTCATAAGAGGACACTCATTCACAGAACAAATGCATGTGTTGATTTGGGTGTTGGAGTACAACAAATCAAAAGCGCGTTCAAGTGTCGAATTGCCAGCTACAGGGTATCTGCTGAAAACACATATACTGAGTATAGTCCATTTTTTAATGAGATCAAATGCCAAATGATCAAATGTTTTGGAGAAAGTAATCAAGTTGCACAACTCTGTCAAGGTCAACATGGAAGTATTTGGCAGTTATGTTATCCAAACCCAGGAAGTTATGGATATCAAGTCATTCAACTCACAAAATCGTATAGCTGATTTATCCACTGACTTGAATGGATTATTTGACACCTTCCGGGACACCATAATTGCTCAAACATCGGAATTTGCTGATCGTGATTCAGGTTTGTGATGAAATGATTGTATGAAAATAATAGGTCTAATAATTAATTTATTTCAGGATGGAGTTGTGAAAAAATTCTATTTCTTGAGGTGAACATAAATAAGTATACCCCCTTGGGTGGATCTTCCTACATCAAACTACCACGATTTATTGAGATGAAGAAGGCTGTTGTCAATGTGAAGAATACTGATCAATGCTGCTTTGCGTGGGCTATAACATCAGCATTATTTCCTGTTGATATCAACATTTCGCTAGTGTCTTCATATCTCCACTATAGCACCGTTTTAAATGTTACAGGTATGAATTTTCCAGTTAAATTACGTGATATTAAATCGTTCGAGAATTTGAATGATATTTCAGTCAATGTGTATGGTTTAGAATCAAAATTTGAAGACAATAAAGTCGTGTACGAAGTTGTAGGTCCATTACGATACTCACAGAGGAAGCTCGCAAGACATGTCAATTTGTTGCTTATTGCAGATGATGTGGGAAATAGTCATTTTTGTTGGATAAAAGATCTTTCACGTTTGGTATCTGGTCAAATTTCTTCTTATGAACACAAAATTTTTTTTTTGTGATGGTTGTTTACTTTACTTTTCAAACGAACGATTACTATTACGTCATCAGATGCATGATTGTAATCATGTTTATACAACAACACCACAAAATGACTTTAAAATCAATAAATATGGAAACTTGGTTGCTGGTAATGAATTAACATTTGAAAATTTTGAAAAACAAATGAAGGTGCCATTTGTTGTTTATGCAGATTTCGAGTCTGTGTTGAAACCCATTCAAACCAGTAAACCAAACCCAGAATTCTCATACACGAATAGAACCTTCCAACATGAACCATACTCTTTTGCATATCTGATAAAGTGTTCTTTCAATGATAAATTATCAAAATTTGTTACATATAGAGGTGCTGATGCTGCCAAGATATTCACTATGCGAATCGAAGACGATTTGAAAAATATTTATCATCAACATTTACGGTATGTGAAACCAATACATAAACAAACCCCACAAGAAGAAGAAGAGTATAATAATGCCACCAAATGTGGTATATGTGAAAAACCTTTCACAAAAGGGGATATTAAGGTGCGTGATCATTGTCACATCAGTGGTAAAAAAAGATTCCCTGCAGCGCACTCTGTATGTAACTTGAATTTCAAAATCCCCACTTTCATTCCAATTATATGTCATAATATGAGTGGTTACGATTGCCACATGTTTATAAAAGAATTGTATAGCGAAAATGATAGGGTGGAAGTAATTGCCCAAACTGAAGAAAAGTACATTTCTTTTTCTAAAAAGATCTACACACATAGCTATCAAAATAGAAAGGGTGAAACGAGGAGAAATTATTTAAAATTGAGGTTTATAGATAGTTTCAAGTTTATGTCTAGTTCACTGGAAAAGTTGGGAGCTAATTCAATCATTGAACAATGTATAGAAATTTCCAAACATTTTCCCGATTCAGAAAAATTCAATTTAATGAGAAAGAAAGGTGTCTTTCCTTATAGTTTTGTTGACAATATTGACAAGTTGAATGTTACTACCTTACCGACTAAAAATCAATTCTATGACAACTTGAATGAAGAACATATATCCGACACAGACTATATGAGGGCTAAACGTGTTTGGAATCTATTCGAGTGTGAGAGTTTGGGAGATTATTCGGACTTGTATTTGAAATCTGACGTACTATTACTATGTGATGTTTTCGAAAATTTCAGAAGGATGTGTTCAAATATGTAACAAATTTTGATAATTTATCATTGAAAGAACACTTTATCAGATATGCAAAAGAGTATGGTTCATGTTGGAAGGTTCTATTCGTGTATGAGAATTCTGGGTTTGGTTCACTGGTTTGAATGGGTTTCAACACAGACTCGAAATCTGCATAAACAACAAATGGCACCTTCATTTGTTTTTCAAAAATTTCAAATGTTAATTCATTACCAGCAACCAAGTTTCCATATTTATTGATTTTAAAGTCATTTTGTGGTGTTGTTGTATAAACATGATTACAATCATGCATCTGATGACGTAATAGTAATCGTTCGTTTGAAAAGTAAAGTAAACAACCATCACAAAAAAATGTTTTGTGTTCATAAGAAGAAATTTGACCAGATACCAAACGTGAAAGATCTTTTATCCAACAAAAATGACTATTTCCCACATCATCTGCAATAAGCAACAAATTGACATGTCTTGCGAGCTTCCTCTGTGAGTATCGTAATGGACCTACAACTTCGTACATGACTTTATTGTCTTCAAATTTTGATTCTAAACCATACACATTGACTGAAATATCATTCAAATTCTCGAACGATTCAATATCACGTAATTTAACTGGAAAATTCATACCTGTAACATTTAAAACGGTGCTATAGTGGAGATATGAAGACACTAGCGAAATGTTGATATCAACAGGAAATAATGCTGATGTTATAGCCCACGCAAAGCAGCATTGATCAGTATTCTTCACATTGACAACAGCCTTCTTCATCTCAATAAATCGTGGTAGTTTGATGTAGGAAGATCCACCCAAGGGGGTATACTTATTTATGTTCACCTCAAGAAATAGAATTTTTCACAACTCCATCCTGAAATAAATTAATTATTAGACCTATTATTTTCATACAATCATTTCATCACAAACCTGAATCACGATCAGCAAATTCCGATGTTTGAGCAATTATGGTGTCCCGGAAGGTGTCAAATAATCCATTCAAGTCAGTGGATAAATCAGCTATACGATTTTGTGAGTTGAATGACTTGATATCCATAACTTCCTGGGTTTGGATAACATAACTGCAAAATACTTCCATGTTGACCTTGACAGAGTTGTGCAACTTGATTACTTTCTCCAAAACATTTGATCATTTGGCATTTGATCTCATTAAAAAATGGACTATACTCAGTATATGTGTTTTCAGCAGATACCCTGTAGCTGGCAATTCGACACTTGAACGCGCTTTTGATTTGTTGTACTCCAACACCCAAATCAACACATGCATTTGTTCTGTGAATGAGTGTCCTCTTATGAGAGCTGATTTTGGAATGCGGAATTATCACACTACAGGAATCACACTTATAAAGTGGCAATACAGGAGATTCTAATCGTTTTTTAGAAAGGCCAGCCTGATGTATGTCTCCCTGATTGGATTGAATATCACCACTAGTGGAAGCTACATTATTAACTTTCACCTTTTTTCTGGAAGGGCCAGCTAGAGATATACATCCTTGATCAGACTGAAGATAAGCACCACTAGTGGAAGCTTCATCATTACCCCTCACTCTTTTTGGCGAAGATGTCACTGAACAACTTCCACGCTGGTGCCTGAGACGGCTATCTCTTCGTGTGAAAGATTTTCCACAAATGCAAGAAAACATGATTTCAAACTGAGTATTTTTTTTTGATAACACACAAGAGGAGCTTTTTGATTACACACGAAAACCAGAAGAATCTGACTGAGGAAAGAGTACAACACATCACTTATATACCAACTGGTGGTGGCGTGTTTGTAGGCGTGGTTGTGGGCGTGGTTGTAGGCGTGGCATTCCAATGCCAACAAAGGAAGTGAAGTGTTGATGCCATGGATCGTTACAATGTCATATGTAATTGAATACTACACACTCATTCAAGGTTAATCTCAAGGTTATCCATCATAAGTTGAATGAAATCCTCATGTAAACTTCTTGTAATCCAGGAATGTGAATATCAAAAAATGAATAGTGCATTTTCTTTGTAGTGAAATATTGCAAGTATAAATACAGGTTATTCTCTTCAAAACATAAGTCATGAAAACACTATGAAGAGGGTAACATTCGATGAAAAGTATAATAAAATTCACTATATGATATCATGGAACTTTGCATATAGACATGTGAGAAAAAAATTCTGGGAATATAAAAGAAAAGCATCGATAGATAGAGATTCATTCAACAGGCGAATAAAGGAAACTTCCACCATCATAGAACCAACTTTGGATGTCACACATAGACGAAAAATATATTTTCAGAGATTTTGTGATAAGTATATTCGAAAATAAATAATGTATTTACTAATTGCTATTCTTTTAGTGAGTGAATGTGTTCTATAGTGTTGTCATTTGATGTAATCTTGACTGATAGAGGGGAAATAAAATCTTTCAACTCACGTAAAGAAAATGTATACCTGTACGCTGAAATGAGCTAAAAATATTGTTCAACATATATTGTCATTCTCGGAGCAAGTTACAAACCAACAATATCAGCTATGAAAAAAAAAAATTGATGAGTTTTAATGAGAAAAAACCGAGATACATCTCGTATATGCCCACAATGGAACCTGATGTGGTAGTAATATACAAAACAAGCTCCAGGAAGATCGGTGAAAGGTCGAAAAGGTGACCAAATATATGTAGGGCGTGACGGTGGAAGGTCGAACAGGTTGTAGGTTGGTGGAAGGTCATGACTGACTCGAACACGTGGACGTCAATGCCTTGTCTGACGTCATCGAACAAGTAGCGCCCTACAGTACCGAACCGAAATCTTTATAACCGTGAATGAAATGTCTCCCATTCAATACCAATGTAACTCATAGTCGAACACAAACCAACATGAAATTTCTATGATATTTTTTTTTATAAGTGCTTCCTTCCCAAACAAAAATGCAAATGTTTAACATGTCGAATAGGTGACCAAAATTATGACTGATTTCATCAATGCATTTGAAAACAACGTGAAGGTCACTGGGAGGTCGAACATTGAAACATTATGTCACAGCTCTGACCCCACCCACTAAATCCACAACGTCGATTTCTAGATACACCCACGACAAAAAAGACTTTCAGATACTCTGTCCCGACTATTTAGAAATACCCATTCATAGCCACCGAATCCACTATTTAGAAATATCATTATATAGCCCACCCTCCCTTAAAAGCTCCATGAAGGTCGGTGGAAGGTCATGCCTGACGTCTTTCGAACACGTGTGCCGTTCAAGGCCTTGTCTGACGTCACCGAACAAGTGGCGCCCTCTGACACCCACCAATGTGGCTCGAAGGTCATGCCTGACGTCATTCGAACACGTGCCGTTCAAGGCCTTGTCTGACGACACCGAACAAGTGGCGCCCTCTGACGAGTGTAATTGAAATAAAGAATTACAATAGTGTATTGAAAGAATAAATTTGAAAATAAAGTACTCGAGAGGTAAATTACAAGTATTCAAGGTCATACCCTTCAATTACTCTAATTACCCGCATTACTCTCCAATCACCCGTAATAATACTCACTATATATGTCTCAAATACAGCACCATGTACTTGAAAGGTGCACGCAGTTATGTGAATGTGATTGGAAACTCCATGAAGGTCGGTGGAAGGTCGAATAGATGGCCAAGTACATATAGGATGTGACTGACATCATAAGTTCTGTGGAAGGTTGAACAGGAAATAGGTCGGTGAAAGGTCATGACTGACTCGAACACGTGGCCTTAAGGCCTTGTCGATCTTTATTACCGTGAATGCAATGTCTCCCATTCAATACCAATGTCATCTCCTAGTCGAACACACACCCTGAATACAACATGAAAATTCTATGATACATTTTTTTATAAGTGCTTCCTTCCCAAACAAAAATGTTTTACATGTCGAATAGGTGACCAAAATTATGACTGATTTCATCCATGCATTTGAAGACAACGTGAAGGTCACTGGGAGGTCGAACATTGAAACATTATGTCACAGCTCTGACCCCACACACTAAATCCACAACGTCGATTTCTAGATACACCCACGACACAAAAGACTTTCAGATACTCCGACCCGACTATTTAGAAATACCCATTCATAGCTATGAGAGTACTAAAAACACAGAATCCATTATTTAGAAATACCATTATATACCTATGAGAGTTCTGAGTACTCACGCCACCGAATCCACTATTTAGAAATATCATTATATAGCCCACCCACCCTTAAAAGCTCCATGAAGGTCGGTGGAAGGTCATGCCTGACGTCTTTCGAACACGTGTGCCGTTCAAGGCCTTGTCTGACGTCACCAAACAAGTGGCGCCCTCTGACACCCACCAATGTGGCTCGAAGGTCATGCCTGACGTCATTCGAACACGTGCCGTTCAAGGCCTTGTCTGACGTCACCGAACAAGTGGCGCCCTCTGACCGGAAGTAACATCAACTTTCTTATTTTAAATGGAAACCCTATTTTTTTTTCTTTTCGCTTTATTCAGCATTCAATTCCCTTTCTAATGACATATCACAAGTTGTTATCTAACCAGAAACTAGATCAGAAAAAAATTATTATTGAAATTCACCGAGTAGGCCGTGGAAGCAAAATGAAAGCCAAAAATTGAAAAGTTGGCTATGGAAACCATACGTCACTGGATAACAGTTGCTACTACTGTGATATTTTATTTTCATTCGTCGGCGTTATAAAAAGCCGCCAAAAAAAATATTGGAAAAATTGGGAAAAAAACAATACTCTGTAGGTCCATAACTTAAATAGGAACATACAACTTTTTCTTGCCTGTACTATTCAGCATAACCATTCCTTTCTAATGATATAATAGAAAAATTTTTTGAACTGAGATGCCGAAAAATCCAATTATTATTCTTCAAATAACAAAACAGATTACGCAAAAATAAAATTAAAAATAATGTGGAATGATAAATTATATCCTGTAGGTTCTAGGTTAAATAGGAACATAAACGTACTTGGTCTGTGTCATCGTCCATAGATATTCTAATATCTACCTATGGACGATGTTTGTGCTATTCAGAATAATCATTCCATTGCAATAATCATTCGAACCAAAATATTAACAAGTAGGCTGATTAAGATGTATTTTGGAATGAAACAAAAAAGAAATGAGAGCTGTCACGAACGCTGCTATCCATATTATTTTGACGTTCGAAGTAGTGTTTTTGATTCTGCCATTTTAAAAGGGTTTGGAAATCGAAATCAGTTAGTGGAATATTCAAAAACTGCCCCGTTATTCACGAACCGATCAAATTGACATGCTTCTCATTTATGTTGAATGTTTAAAAAATTCTTATGCCGCTGAACGATTGTATTTATAGCGATATCCAGGGAGGCAGCAACCGTCAAGAAGGTATTTCCAGTGGCTTGAAGAAAAATTAAGAACTGAGCCTGATGTTCACAAAGACCAAGAAGCATTTGTTATTAATGAGGAAACTGAAATTAATGTATTAGCTTCAGTACAATATGATAGCACAATTTTCTCAAGGCGGATTGGCGCCGAATCAGCTATAAGTAAGGACTCTGCTAGGAAAATTTTGAAAAAACATTGATTGAAATCCTTCAAGTATTAGTTGCATGAACATTTGTATGAAAATGACAGTGAAAGGCGCCTGGAATATTGTAATTGGTTTCTTCGACAAAATGCTGAGAATCACCTATTTAACTATTATATCTTGTTTACGGACGAGTCAAGATTTGCCAACAATGGATTATTTAACAGGAATAATACAAGGTAGGTACTGTACTTTATTTGGATTATTGTCGATAGTCGAAGTGTAAAGTGCTAAAAGTGTGAACGGTCTTTTGTTCCAGGTACTGGGCGATAGCAAACGAGCACCGGTTTCGACAAGGCGGCTTCCAGGAGAGATTTGGTGTGAATGTTTGGGCAGAAATAGTTGGAACTCATATTGTTGGCCCCATTCTTTTTCAAGGCCAACTAACCGGAGAGAGATATTTTAATTTTTTAAAGAATGAAATTTCGGAATTCATTAACAACCAACCAGCGGAAATAACTGAGAGAATGTACTTCCAGCAAGATGGCGCCCCTCCGCATAATTCAAGAATAGCGAGAAATTATCTTCAAAATCGCTTTCAAGAGAGACTTATAACAACCCATGGTCTAGTCAGGTGGCCACCAAGGTCACCTGATCTTACTCCGTGCGACCTTTTTCAATGGGGGCATCTTAAAAATAGGGTGTATTCCACACAGCCTACAACTCTACATGAGCTAGAAGTAAAAATTCGTAGAGCTTTCCAAGATATCACGCCCCAAATGTTGAGAAACGTTTTACATGAAAATATCACCAGAGTCAATAAATGTATTGACGCTGAGGGAATGCATTTCGAACATTTGTTTTGAATTTATTTTATCTTTAATCCTTTAATCAATTTGAATTTTTTTTTTCGATAAATCTTTTTTTTTTTTTGTTATTTGAAGAATAATTATTGGATTTTTCGGTATCTCAGTTCAAAAAATTATTTTCTATTATATCATTAGAAAGGAATGGTTATGCTGAATAGTACAGGCAAGAAAAAGTTCTATGTTCCTATTTAAGTTATGGACCTACAGAGTATTGTTTTTTCCCCAATTTTTCCAATATTTTTTTTGGTGGCTTTTTATAACGCCGACGAATGAAAATAAAATATCACAGTAGTAGCAACTGTTATCAAGTGACGTATGGTTTCCATAGCCAACTTTTCAATGTTTGGCTTTCATTTTGCTTCCACGGCCTACTCGGTGAATTTCAATAATAATTTTTTTCTGGGTTAGATACCAACTTGTGATATGTCATCAGATAGGGAATTGAATGCTGAATAAAGCGAAAAGAAAAAAATAAGGTTTCCATTTAAAATAAGAAAGTTGATGTTACTTCCGGTCAGACCGGAAGTTAACTTCGACATGTCAATATGCTCAAATTCTAGCTCTTATGTCATTATATCGACGCTCCAAATTTCACAAACCTACTTCATACAATAACTGAGATATTTCGTAGGCAATACTTCCGTAGCCACCCAGTATACTGGAAGTTTGTACATACGTCTATAAAAATAAAAATAAGTTTTTGAATACTGCTGAGAAGCATAACCATAATACACGTTTCAAAGGCCAACTACAACCTGAGAATCACAGGACTACGCTGTACCAAAAAAGTTTTTTTTTTACTTGCTGTAAATTATATAACTCTCTTGATGAGCATATTAAGAGCTCCCTCAATATAAATATTTTCAAAACAGACTGAAACAACAGCTAGTTCAGAAACCCTGCTACACTATAGATTAGTACTTTGCATATAGTTTGTATTATGATCGCGATATATGCAATTGATTTTGTTTGTATTCAAAATACCACATTTATATGTACAGTGCGGCTTTTAATAGTCCCCCCCCTGTTGACTTTTGAACGGTTCGACGTAGAACCATGAAAATAAAACCGTTTCGAGGGTTTCACCAATACCACTTTTTGAAATAAAAAAAATAGAAATTGCACGATAGGGGGAGCAGGGGGGCCCATCAACCTCAAAATTTTTTAATGGCATGTGGGGTCAATTGTCACATCGTTGAAAAGAGAATTGAATTCTCTTTACAACCATCTAAATATTTTTTAATTACGGTAATATTTTTTTGTAATTCAAAATTATCAAATATAAATGCTGATCTGAATACTACTCATACCTCGATAAATTTAAACGGTTGGATGTGGAACAATGAAACCAAAAATTTTTTGAAGGGTATTACTGATACTACTTTTTGAGACAAGAAACATCGCAATTACTCGACAGATGGTGCTGGGGGGCACATTAATTAAAAAATTTCGGAAGGTATAAAAATAGAAATTGGGAAAAAAATTATAAACAAAATTCAAAAATATTCAGATGGTTGTAAAGAGAATTTCAACGATGTGACACTTGACCCCACATGCCATTTAAAAATTTTTAGTTGATGGGCCCCCCTGCGCCCCCTATCGTGCTATCACTATTTTTTTTATTTCAAAAAGTAGTATTGGTGAAACCCTCGATACGGTTTTTTTTTTCATGTTTCTACGTCAAACCGTTCAAAAGTTAACAGTGGGGGAGACTATTAAAAGCCGCACTGTATATATGACTGTCTCCTTTTGTTTTCTCATGTTTTCACGCCTTTTACCTTTTTATGCTTACGATTGAAAAAAGTATGCTCCTGTGAAGATGAATTTCTCAATTTTATATTATGTAATTTAATTTGTATTTTATTTTATTCACTTTGATATTTATTTTTGACTTGTCATAAATATGCGTCTGTCTTTGGTCCTTGTGATTGAATTTATATGTATATTTTAATGATTAAGAAATTGATTGATTCATTGAAGTGATCAAGTAAGCAAACTCAACTATTCATAACCGGACGTGGACACAAACTTCTTCATTGTAAATGGAGCACTGTAAATCATAGCAAGTTTGAAATCATTTTCAATCTTTTAAGAGAGCCCATACCCCCAATTCCAGGAGATTTCTCATTGAATTTCTTTAATCCGTAAATGAAAAGTGCTGGACTCCAAAATTTTAACTTACTTTATCATAGAAGGTTATGATCCCCTATATAAAACTTTCTTTCAAATACATATAGAAATCACTTCTTCAAAGATTTTTTTGTGTATTGTACTTCTAATTTTTCATGTACCTCTTAGACAAATGGAAATAAGCAGTTTGTATAGTGAATTTCGAATTTCGGAAAAGACAGGATTTTTTTTGAAGAATAACATTTTCTGAGGAATTCCACATAGGTATAGGCTTTTCTATCTGTATAAAAAAATTGCTGGTTACTGTATAGGATTTATAGCCTCAAAGAGAAATGCAAGCGCCATAGAAATGTTTTCCGAGCTATTCTATTAATCATTGTGCCTAGTTATTCATAACGATTGTGAAGTCTTGTTGGAGTGTCTTTCGAGTACTTGATACATTCAGTGATATTTTTTTAGTTTGAATTTGTTGGTCATATAATCTACTTCAGTTATGTGTGTGCGTGAGTGTTTGAAATGTATGCTATTTTAGAGGAATTCGTGATTGTGAAACCGATGATATGGACACAGATGATACCATAAGAAAGTGTTTGAAAATAGCAACGAGAACTATAATCCGTCAGATACAAAAAAATAGACTACAGCCAAGGAATAAAAGAATGCAATTCAAAATTTTAGTTTCAAGCTGGACAGACGATCTACAATAAGCAAGTCATCGCTCCACACTGTGAGTAAATCAAGACTACGTTAAAATGGAGCTATTGTTTGGTATGTCTGCAGATATATCTTCAGAGATACATATCGGCCCTCATTTAACTCATAAACTATGACTTTCACCTAAATATTTATACTAGAGACTGTTTGATGTAAGTAAACTAATGATTCTCATTTCCTACCATAATATCGATCAGTCCCTGAGCCAAACTCTACACAAGTGAAGACATTACTTTTTGAAAACTCTAAACAACTTTATAATTATATGCCTCAGGATACTGTAGTATATTTAAACAAATTCACTCTAAAATAATTTATTTTACGAAATACAATGTCTCAATAACTTCAACCCAATACTCTAATTTATATAACAATCACACTGGACTACTTATATTCGACTTCCGCTTCACTAACTGTCTGCCCGACTCTGCTGCGTGGTTCTTTTTATATTCACCGTTCATTTCTCCTGAAATTTCGAGTAAGCCTTCGAATCGTCCAGATTCTTCTCGGTGCATAGCGCCTCGAAAGTCATTCGCGCTCACGCACAGTCTACGTGAGCGTTCAGGCCCGGCATCGCCCACAGCTTAGCCACAATACAAATAATCTAAATCCAGAAAGAAACATCAGAAAAAGAGTTGAAGAGCTTCTGAGGCTTTTACTACACTTTGGATGAGTATTTCAATGATACACTTTCAACATAAATCTGAATGTAATCTCTTATGTGTATTACAGTTTATGTGTATTATAATGCATGTTAAGCATATATAGGGTGTTCCAAACTCGATGGCCTATTAGATGTTTCTGGAAAAAGGAACGTAGGATTATTTTGAAGATTCGGTTTCTTGAATAATCAGTTCTGCTCCATCAACCTAAAATATTTTCAGCGCTGCAGCGGTACCGCTTCTATCGAAAAGGAGCAACAACTTTGATATTTTAAAAGGAATTTCCTGTATATTATTGCATTTTTCGCTTTGCTATTGCTTTTTGATTATTTCCATATAATACTTCCTTATACCTATCTCCAGTGGTTTCTGAGAAAATCAATGATTTCCTTATATTATGTACGAACTTAGTTTCAATTAAACGTTTATTACTGCAGTATTTGATTACCAAAAATGCTGAAATTTTGGATGTAGTTTGACAATGTCATGTGTATCAGTTATGACTAGAAAAATTCGTTCTTCATTATACAGGGTCGTTGAAATTTTATGATTCTACCGATAGATACAAAAGTGGTGAAAGGTGCATTTTTTTTCAAATAGAACTTCCTGTATATTATCGAATATCCTGAAAGATAATTGAATGTCCTTCCAAATGATGTTCATATACCTGAGGAGTCAGGTTTCCGAAATAAAAGCAAGTTTTCTATAAAAATTGGATTATTTTGCCACATTTTGTATTGGGTAAATATCAAATATCATGGAACATGTCATTATGAAAATTCGAAAATTAGTGCATTGATAATATAATATTTGCTCGTACAATTACGTAAATTTAATTAGAAAAGATACAAAATGAAAGGCAATAATTATTCAAATAAAAATCTGAATAATTTTTGTCGAATTGGTCCCATATTTCTAACTGTTTATTAGTTATTCATATTTTGTAGTTTTTGCACAACAGTCTTTCCCAAATCTTATATCGCATGAATTGAGAAATGCAATGATTTGAAATTTTAATTCTGGTTTGAACAAAGTATGCTTGGTTCGGTTTTTTATCTCTATGATAATTTTATCTGCCATTCAGGGTATCTGATAAACGTGTGTCTGTTGAGAAATCAATAAACAAATGAAGGTCCTATAATCGCTAATTCATGTTTTAGAAGTGATGTTTAATTTGATTCAATGTGAAAATTTAGAAGAGTTAGATCTGGGGATCACGGTGGCCAAGGCTGTGGACCCAAGTGTCTTATCCACCGATCTTCAAGGGTTGTGGTCAGTTCTCCGCTCACCTTTCGTCTACAGTGAGGGAGGCACCGTTCAACTGCTACCAACAACTTCGATATACATGAAGCGACAAATTTCCAAAAAGTTCCTAACTGTTGTTCTCATATTATTGAAATATTTTCCATATAATTTTCTTAAGGAAATTTGGATTTTCATAAGTCCATATTCAAACCCATTCACAGAAATCAACACGTTTTTGAAGGATCACCTCTTGACGCCTCAACATTCCCAAACACAGCATAATTCTGTTCTATTCTTCTGAATTTTCTCCTATTCATTTATAGTAGGTTCATTGAATTTTCTGCATGTTCTTGAAATTATGTTTTTGCACTAACCGTGAATATAAAACAGCATTTCAATATGCATTATAATCCATTTTTAATACTTTCTTCTTACAGAAACACCATGAAAATCAGGGCTTGTTGAACTAAAAGTTTGCTTTGCTCTTTCCTGGTCACGGTACACTACTATCATTTAATGACCTTCATCCAATTGAGCACTAATCAATAGAAAATAGTGTATTGATTGAAATAAAATTGAGTTCTGCTAAGGACACACGTTTTTCAAATACCCTAATGGGAGATAAAATTATCATGGAGATGAAAAACCGAATCAAGCATACTTCGTTCAAATCTGAATTGAAATTTCAAGTCACTGTATTTCTCGTTTAATGCAATATTAGTTTTGGAGAAGACTGTTGTGGAAAAAATACAAAATATCAATATCCAACGAACAGTTATAAATATGGGCCAAATTCGACAAAAATTAATCTGATTTACATTTGAAGAATTATTGTCTTCCATTTTGATTATTTTCTATCCATATTTACGTTAATGAACGCACAAACGATTTATTATTAATGTACTAATTTTTGAATTTTCATAATGACATGTTCCATGACATTTCATATCTACCCAATACAAAATATAGCAAAATAATCCAATTTTTATAGAAAACTTGCTCTTATTTCGGAAACCTGACTCTTTAGGTAGAGGAACATTGTACATAATTTGAAAGATATTCGATAATATGAAGGGTGTTTCATTTGAAGAAATGCACTTTTTACCACTTTTGTATCTATCGGTAAAATCATAAATTTTCAAAGACCCTGTATGATGAAGAACGAATTCCCGTAGTTATTACTGATACACAGGACATGGTCAGACTACATACAAAATTTCAGCTTCATACGTATTCAAATACTGCAATTGAAGCTGTTTCGAACAAAAAATAAGGAAATTATTGATTTTCTCAAAAATCCCTGGAGATAGGTGAAGGGAAGTATTATTTAAAAATATTCATAAAGCAATAGCGAAGCAAATAATGCAATAATATACAGGGTATTCGATTCAAAATAGGAAAGTTGTTTCCCGTTTTTCTGAAACGTCTAATAGGCCATCGAGTTTGGAACACCCTATATATAGTGTATAGTATAGTTTACTGATGTGATTCATCAATTTGAGCATTTCGACCTTTTTACTTCAGCGTTTTGATTTATTTTTTCAGTATTTATACCATATCAGCAAGAATCTTATTCATCGCACAATGAAATATTTTTTATTGACATTTTGACAACACACCTGCTTTCCAACCAACCAAGCATGTGGTCGTGTATAGATGAAAATATAACATAAAAATAAATTATCAGCACGCCGCCACTGGTTCTGATATAAGAACAATAACAGATCTCCCCCTCCGAACTCGGATATTATTATGGTCACCCACAAACTTTCAAAAAGGATAGTGATATGCAGCTTTCATAACAATGTGAGTTGTGCATATAGGAATGTTACCTCTATATCTTTTATTGCTTGGAGGTCCGTAGTTATATTCTGTTATGTTTTCGACTTGCAACTGTCATTTATTCATTTGTTACATACATTTGAATACAAAAAATGTGTTTTCTTTCATTGTTTTGCTTACGAAATGAAAACTGATAGAGCGCTCTGGTTTCTAAAACCAGAAAAATATAAGAGAATTGAAATACGATCAAAATGGGATATTCTATAACCTGATCGAATCACAAGTAACGGAGAAAAACACATCTCTGTAATTCAAATGTTTATAACAAATTGATAAATGACAGCTGCGAGTCGAAAATATAACAGAATATAACTACGGACTGTCTTTCATGTGATGGCACAGTCGGTTTCCAACTAGTATTTTTGTTAGGAAAAAATGATCCATATTGATCGACCTATACGGTAAAGAGTTTGAGTCGATTCAAAATAGTGTGGTAACCGCTTCTAGGTCCTTTTGTTGATTTTTATGAATTACTTGATTTAAGTAATTCCACAATTCTACTTCAAAAATCACGAAAGTTACGTTGTTACCTTGACAAGTGAGACTGTACATCCATTTTATGAGTTGTATTTTTTTAACACTAAAATTTAACTCTTCCTATATGCTGGTGGATTTCTCAACCTGTACGCACGTTTTTTTATTTTTCCCGGAACACAAACAAAAATTTCATTTCATTCTTAGACTTTTATAACGAAAATAACATTTCTGTTCAACAATCTGAAATTAAAAAAAAACGTGAATGAAACTTTTAGAATTTTTTTTTAGTATGGTAGAATTCATAATATGGAACTTCACATAGACCCCTACATTCCATACAGTGCGGTCCATAGGTATGGAGTATAATAATTTTTAGCGTTATTTGTTAAAAAAAAACTGAAACAGGTCGATTTCTAGTTCTCTACTGAAATATTACCACCTTTTCGCACCCCCTCTGAATGCGCAACTCTTCAAAAATTTAAAATGAGGATAGGGGTCGTGCACCTTGTTCGAAAGGTATTTTCATCGTCTGTCCAGCAATATTAGGTTTTTCAAATTTGATGCAATTAGAACTGAGAAATTTTTCATAGTTTACGTAAGATGAAGGAAATACTGTAACACAATATTTAAGAAGTATTGAAATGACCACAATTCACTTCTTGACAATAATTTCTTTCGTTATTCTCACTTTTTAATCTGTTATATGGATCTAACGAAATATATTTTTGTGTTTGAATAAAATAAAAAAGTGTTAAATTTTGTTGTCGACTATTGAAAACGTATTCGAAACCCCTTCAGTTTTTTGTGGTAAACCTTTTTTAGTTTTTAGAATTTAGTTCATACCATCATTAGAAATCACATTTAGTCAAAGTAACAACGAAAGAAGTTGACTATAAAAAGATTTTTCAACATTTGGCTTTGCCGACTAAAGTATTTTCTTGTCTAGGCAATTTCATTTCAGCCCGCTCTTGTATTGCTTCTTACATCTCTTATCAACTGTTATAAAACCACTCTTTATTAACATGCTTTTCCTCTATTTATGTTTATACAGACTCGTACCAAAAATTGTCAATGGAGGAATTGCTGGTATCATCGGTGTCACCTGTGTTTTCCCTTTGGACCTCGTCAAAACTAGATTGCAGAACCAACAAATCGGACCCAATGGCGAAAAAATGTACAAAAGCATGTAAGTATCTTATACTATGAGGAACTTTCGAATCGTAAATTCGGAAATTTGGAAATATTTACCTAATATTTAGTTTACATCACCAACTATTCATCTCATAAATTTGGAATTTTTGATCAGAATTTTCAAATACCTAATTTGAGTACGCTGTGTCACTCTTAATTCATAACGAATTGACAGGTTTACGTACACTATTGTTACTTCTGCACGATCCGCCAATTCGTACTTATTTACTGATTCTAATAAAAGAATAGTAGGTTGTGTTTACAAATCTCCGATTATTTACATTGGTTTAATTTCAAGGTGACAATTCTGCTTGCATGTTACAGTAACAATTCCTCTTCTTACAATACTGGAAATTATAACTTTTTCAAGTCTGTGTTTGCGCTTGACCCATATGAAATTACCTTAAGCATATTGTTCCAAGACAGTACGCCATCATTTGCCAGCTCCTTTTTCTGTTGCATGAACTCCTAGCACCCCTTGCACCCCTCCGTCGCCCATACTATACAATAAAATGCACGGCATAAGCGCTCCGCCCAATGCTATGTTATTAACAATTTTGGATAAATAGTCGTTAAATCGCTACCAATTTTGAATGGTTATTCTGTCTACGTTAGGTTAGTCAGGTTAGGTTAGATCTGCAAATGAGACGACAAAGTTGGGGGATTTGATAGAATTGGAGAACGACAACGAAACGCTAGAGAGGCTGAAGGCCCTTTTGTCACACAAGACCCCCAGAATTAGCGATCAAGATAAGAGGGTCAGCACTGCATCATGAATTGATTCTTCAGGCGATCTTACCACTGAAATCTTTGTTTTTGTTAAGGAAAGAAGCTTGAAAACCGAAATCACTGCTCGGGCTCATCATCTACTCATTCCGAAGAGAATGAACCAAATGATGAAGATATTGAGAGAGAATATGAAGAAGAAAATGATGAGCGAACCAAAAACCATAAAAGAAAACAAGAATTTTCCATTGAAAAAACTTCGAATAGAGAAAGATTTGAGGAGTTGGAAACGCAACAAACCAAGGTGGAGGCCATGTTAGAGAGGCTCTTAGAGCACAGGGAAACGCCAGCGCAAGCTAGTTTAGATTATTTTTCAGAAGAGGATAGTCATGACGGTTCAGAACGAGTAGCATCCCCGAATCCATCCTCAGAGTGGGCTGCCCCACAGTTTGCCTGGGAGAATAAGAATGATTTTCAGTGCGAGCCTGTAGTGAAGGAACAAGAACCGTCAGTCCAAGAGCCTTTGACAGAGATTTAAGCTTGGGAGATGAAATGCCAGAAGTTTCGCGAGTCATCATGGAATAAAATCAGATACATTGGGGCACATAAAAAATTACGAGCAGGCATTATATTGTCTCAGCCAGAAGTGAATTCACAACTCTCGCACATTACCCCCAGAGGAAGTGCGCCAGCCACCCTTGCTAAAATGGATTCTACATTCGGAATTATTTGCTGTGGGTTATTAATGCAAAGGAAAGCGGTACAAGACAACATTTATGAATTAGCTGCGAAATATCCAATTCTAGCAGAGGATTTGAAGATCAAGTATGGTAACTCAAGCTCAAATTTCAGAACAATATCTGATGATTTGTTGCATTACGTTTGTGGAAAGAGAGCAGAAATCATTGAGTCCTGAAGGCGACTGTACTTGCCAACGAATGCCAATGCTATCCGAATTCTAAGAGATATTCCACCATCAGTAAACTTTTTATTTGACGAAAACCAGATGAAAGAGTTGTATAATCAACAAGATAACACAACGCGATTAGTTTTCAAGTACAAGAAGCCAGCTTCCAATTATTACAGTAGAAAGCCTCATGTACGAAACCGAAACAAATTTTTGAAAGACACATCATCTGAAATACGCCAAAGCAAAACAAGTCAAAGAAAAGGACCGTACAGACTAAAAGTTAAATATGAAATAAGAGCAAGAGGTTAAGGAACTCATGAAGAGAGTGGAATATCAAGCAGCGTGAGGAGGGCGGGCATAATCGTCTTTGACCACCTTTTCCAAGAAAATGTATTCCAAGGGGGACAGTTGAGAAATTGTGTGAGAAAATTGGCTACCCTGGGAGCTCCAAAAGCACTAACAAAAATACTGTCTTCAACATTCTAAACATTCGCAAATTTGGCTCAAAAACATCCCAGAAACTAACTTCATTATTGAAAGTGATGGAAAAATAAGGCATCATCAAGAGCGACAGTGAGGACTGGATTTATTTCGACAATTTTCACCGTATCAAAAACAGATAGGTCCTGTCGGCCTATCCTGAACCTGAAAAGACTGAACGAATTCGCTCTTACGAAGAAGTTCCAACCGGCAAGCCACTACAAAGTCCCGAGCTTTCTGCAGAAGAACGACTTCCACATGAAAATAGACTTGTCACAAGCGTATTTCCATATATCAGTGAAAGAACGACACCAGAGATTTCTAGCATTCAGTTACCAAGGAGTGGTTTACAACATGACTTATCTTCCGTTTGGTCTCTCAACTGCTCCAAAAACCTTCTCCAGCCTGACAAACTGGATAGCAAGTTATCTAAGACGAAAGGGATTAAGGATTCTGGTATGTTGATTTCATTGAAAATATGAACATGATGTTCATAAAGTCAGTTGTGGAATCATCTGCGACTGAAAGTTGGATTTTAGTCGCTGTTTTCCATCGTACAAGATAACCTCTCTTGGAAAGGATTCATGTTTTAAAGAGAAATATTCTTAATTGAAAATTTAATCAGTACATGACTCCTCTGGAAATGGAAAAACTCAACGATAAAATTGAAGTTACTTTTTGTAATATCTTACAGAAAACAACTACTTCCCCGGCAAAAGCCACGCTGGACATTGAACTATATCTGATAGATATTGAGAAAGACCCTATATAACTTGAGAGAAAAAATCTGAAAGTGAAAATTTGCTTTTTCATTCAGATAGTTGATTATTTATTGAATGTCCAGTTTCCATTGGAGACTCTTATCTATGAATGAGATAAGGGAGAATGTTATTCAGAAGTATCACTCACAGAAAATCGCTCATTCCATTGATGCGTGAATAATTGCATCTCTTTCGCTAGGCCTCCAATACATTTTGGTTGACAAAAATCTATTTCACTCTTCTAAGATCATCAGGGAGGTCGAAAGAATTAGAAAACATACTCTTCAGAAGCAATTTCACACTGTAATGAGGAATTGTTGGACTATTTCTTGTGGGATGAAACTTTGAAAATATTTTTTTGACATAAAACCTGTTATGGGTATGGCATGTTGATTTCATTGAAGATATGAACAGGATGTTCATAAAGTCAGTTGTGGAATCATCTGCGACTGAAAGTTGGAATTTAGTCTCTTGGAAGGGATTCATGTTTTAAAGAGAAATATTCTCAATTGAAAATTGAATCAATACATGACTCCTCTAGAAATGGAAAAACCCTACGATAAAATTGAAATTACTTTTTGTAATATCTAACAGAAAACAACTACATCCCCGGCAAAAGCTACGCTGGACATTGAACTACATCTGATAGATATTGAGAAAGACCCTATATAACTGAAGAGTATGTTTTCCAATTCTTTCGACCTCCCTGATGATCTTAGAAGAGTGAAATAGATTTTTGTTGACCAAAATGTATTAGAGGCCAAGCGAAAGATATGCAATTATTCACACATCAATGGAATGAGCGATTTTCTGTGAGTGATACTTCTGAATTACATTATCCCTTATCTCATTCATAGATAAGAGTCTCCAAAGGAAACTGGACATTCAATAAATAATCAACTATCTGAATGAAAATGCAAATTTTCACTTTCAGATTTTTTCTCTCAAGTTATATAGGGTCTTTTCTCAATATCTATCAGATGTAGTTCAATGTCCAGCGTGGCTTTTGCCGGGGAAGTAGTTGTTTTCTGTTATATATTACAAAAAATTACTTCAATTTTATCGTAGGGTTTTTCCATTTCCAGAGGAGTCATGTATTGATTCAATTTTCAATTGAGAATGTTTCTCTTTAAAAGATTCTGGTATATTTAGACGATTTCCTCCTAGCAAATCAATACCCGCATCTTTAACGCAAACAAGAAAAGGAGACAATAGAACTGTTATATTACTTAGGCTGGAACATAAACTCTGGAACCGTACTTGGAATATAAAATTTATCTCAGAGAGAAAGTGGCAAAAGCTGCTAAACTCCATAGGGAGTCTTATCAGATCAAAGAAATGGAATTGGACCTAAGCAAAATTCTAGGAGGACTCAATTTTGTGACCGCTCTGTCGAAGACTACAAGGTGAAAGTCATATCCTACCAGCGGATACTCCAGAAAAGCAAATCATAATAAAAGATTGAGTAATTCAAGACTTGGAGTGGTGGAAAACGACAATAATGCAGTAGTCTCCTATATTTCTTCAAAACCCAGAATTTTTATCACCACAGACGCATCGGACGATGGCTGGGGATTTCAACCAGACAATATTTACCGGAAAGGATGCTGACTAAAACATCAAAAGAATTAGCATATAAACCAAAGGGAAATGTTTGTAGTCTGGAAGACAATTCAAGAAAGCACCGATATGTTGAGGAACAGATCTGTCCTGGTGCAATTGGATAAAAAATACGTAGTGTCGTAAATAAACAGAGAAGGAGGACGAAATCCTTGATTCTACTAAAGGAACTCGAAAGACTGGTGCGCATATCCCATCAAAACAAGATGACTCTGAATGACAGATTCATCCCTGGAGTATACAACTCAATTGCGAACAGCCTCTCAAGGAACAAAACACTTCCGGACTGGCACTTGTAGAGAAGAATAACGACGATGATTTTCTAAATGTGGGGAACACCTGCCACAGATCTTTTTGCAACAAACCGGTAGGAAGTACTTCCCACTCACGTAGCCTAATCGATCAGAGACTCACAGGCTGTATTTGTAGATGCATTCAGTTGAGAATGAGATTTCGATCTGTCGTAGATATTCCCACTACCTCTCCTGATCCCACGTGTATTACAACACTTGAATTCAGCAAAGGGAATTCATATAATAATTTCCCCCAAGTGGCTCAGAGTCTTCTGGCGTCCAGACCTGACAAACCGAGCGATTGCGCCGAGCTTCCAGATTCCAGATCTACAAGAGATTCTGACGGACATGCAGACGGGTCATCCATCACCCCAAGTAAACGAGATGCTCTTGGAGGCATGAAAGATTGGGGGTAGCTCACTCAAGTTAGAGGTTGGAAGCCCGAAGATATAGACCTATTGGAGTCTGCTCGGAGAAAGTCAACATTAAAAACATATCAAGCCCCATGGAGACGATGGGCGAAGTGGGCGAAATCGCAGAATATGTCTGTTCACAATCCAGCAGCACACGAGGTAGTAGTATTTTTGAGCTATTTGCATCATAAATCCGTGATAACAACGTTTGCTAATCCCCAAAATAGAGAATACATAAGCTCTCACCCAATAATAAGTCACATGTTGAAAGCCGAAAGTACGAAGCCAAAAGGACGAAAAGACCTGTACGCAAAAAATCGATTTGGGAGTCCAGACACTTAGCAACGCTTTTATTACTGTACTCTGGTGGAAGAGTACACGATCTCACCCTAGTAGACATACGGAAGAACCACTTTCAAGAGACCGCATAGCACCCCATATTTTGGCCAAAATTCGGACTGGTAGTATTGACTCTCATCAATCCGGATGGAAGATCCTGGTGCACCTTACGGATAACCTTAATTTATCTTTATGTACGAAGAGACTGATAGAACTCTCTGAAAAAAGAAAAGGTTCAACGAAAAATGTTACCTCACTTTTTATCACAACGAGAGACAAGGTGAAACCAGCTTCTAGATCTGTGATAGCAGGCTGGATTCAGACTTGAGTGCAGCCGGTATCCGAGCATCAGCAGGAAGTTGCAGAGCAGCGGTGGCATCAGCAAGATTTCTGGACGGAACTCCTCTTTGGGCTAGTAGCAAAACGTTATTGTGAAGACGTGGAAAAACATGTTTCTAATACAAGAAATCAAAACCGTTTTGACCTCTTAGAGGCTATGGAATAGAAATTCATTTCAGTATTTTATGAATTGAATGTTCAGTTTTTATGTTTTACATATATTATTGGCACAATGTTCCTTAAGTTATATTGTTGATTTTTGTTTCGCTGATATATTTTAAGTTATTTGCACCTGCTTCAATTATTATCACAGTACGCCTAACCTCTAGCCGGCAGAAAACAAACATATATATCTCATATGGGTCAAGCGGCAACACAGACTTGAAATAGCAAACTTTTTTCCCCGCAGGGATAAAAACTGTTATTTCTAGTCTTGGTGAAGCTTGACCCATTCTTTGAAGTCCTTGCCGGCTTCAAAGATACTGATGAAATTCGTATACACGTTTGCCGGCCGGCTTCATGGGACCAAGACTCGAATCAACAGTTTTTATCCTTTCGGGGGAAAAACGTTGCTATTTCATCAGTTCGCATTCATAATTCCCTATTGGAAAATCCACAACAAGAAAGACTTAAGAACAATATAATATTGCGTATCTAGTAGTAAAAGCAATACATTCCTGGACGAAAATGTAAATTGTTGGCCGAGACGTTAAGCCGAGGCCAAAAAGCATTGCAGTCTGGAAATGTGCTTTTACTACGAGGTACACATACTATTTTTTCTGAAATCGCAATCAGCATTATTAAAAACTAAGGAATTCTACATATTGTTTGCGTGAATTCAATAACTGTCTAAAATGTAAACAAGCCGGCAAAAAATTTCCCGTATCGTTTTCTATACGGGAAAACTTTCCCGTGCCGTTTAGGTCCGAAAACGGTCCGGGAAAGTTCGTTGCTTAGCAACGGACTAAAATACTAGATTAGCGTATTTTGAGGCCTGAAGTTGCTCCGGGAAAGTGGGCATTCTTGAACGATTTCAGAAAAATAGTATTTTTACCTTCACCACAAAACAATTTTTTGCTCCTAGATGCGCAATTCGATAACCAACTTGCCTTGATCAGTAGAAAAGCCAAACTGATATCAATAATTGATCACTATTATATACAGGGTAGGTCACGGTCGATGGTACATTAGACGTTTACTAAGAACGAGTCATAGGATAATTCTGAAAATTTGGTTACCCAAGTAATTGCTCTCGATCAATCGATCCAAAATATTTGCAGCAATGCAGCGTTGCCGCTTATACCAGAAAGTAGCAACAACTTTGTTATTTCAAACGAGACACCCTGTATATTACCGCATTTTTGAACTTTTCTTTACTTTCTGATAATTTCTGCTCCAGACTTTTCTACACCTAACTTTTGTGGTTTTTAAGATATTGATTATTTTCCATAATTTGTATCCAAAACATTGCTCGAATTGAATGTTTACTTCTGCGGTATTTGGATTATTTGGAAGCTGAAATTTTGTGTTTAGTTCATCAAGATCTATATAGAGAAGTTTGTTCTGCGTTATACAGAGTCGTTCAAAATTCATGATATCACTGCCAGATACAAAAAGGGTTGAAAGTGCGTTTTTTCAATTGAATATTATCAATTATCCTGAAAGATGAACATATTCCCCTTCGAATTGGTGTATCATACCTAAATAGTCAAAATTCCAAAGTATAAGCAATTTTCTGAAAAAAAGGTGGCTATTAAATGTCATGATGGTACATGGTATTATGAAAATTTTACAATTAGTGCATTATTAATAAAACCTTTATGTGTTTCTCCACGGAAGTGACTCAAAAAGAATTGAAATGGAGAGAAATAACTAGGTATTTAAAGTTCTGATGAAATTGTTTATCCTTCATAAAAAATGTGAGGGAATAATAGCAAGAACGTGCATAAAATTCAATGAAACGCACCCTGATTTACAACCAATGAACAAGAGGAAGTTTGTATGGTAACAACATAATTTCATTAATTATTGATCAAAATGAAGACAACATAACAAATGTTTTGGCCAATTTCCATGCTGATCCCAAGGTTTCACTAGAAATGTCGAATATTATTCAGGCTTGGATCGTGCTTATGTTCGAAGTATCCTTCATAATCATAACATGCACCTACACAAGTTTACAGAAGTTCAAGCTCAACAACCAGAAGATCATTAAAGTATGGTACAATTTTGCAAAACAATCCTTATTCGCACCCAAGAAGATCCTAACTTCTTGAAAAAATTATTTGGACAGACAAATCAAAATTTTCCAGAGAAGGATTTTTCAACAGAAGGAAAGAGCATTTCTGGGCTGATCAAAATCCAAATGTTGTCAAGGAAATGGGATATCAGGAGAAGTGTATTTTCAACGTATTTTGCCTTCCAAAGGGTAACCGAATAAGTTTTCTTATTAACGATGAACCATTAAATTCTGCGAAATATCTCCACATTGTAAGGCCGCTTGTGAACGACTTCTTGGACAATCTGTCATAGGAGAGTATCGTAGCAGTTGGTTTCAGCTGGATGGGGCACCAGCTCATTACACTAGGGAAGTAACAACGGAGTTGTTTGAAATGTTCGACGAATGCTGGTTCAGACGTTTGGGTCCGTGCAATTGGACTGCGAGATCACCCGATCTCACGCCACTCGATTTTTTCAAGTATACATGACACCAGTGCACAGTAAACAAGACCTGCGCCAACGAGTGATCAAATGCGTTGAAGAGCTGGATGCCAGTGAAATGATGAGGGCTACAACTGGATATACAAATACCCGGATTTTGAAATGTTTGGAAGCCAATGGTCGGCATTTTGAAAATTTATTGTTAACATTTTCTAATTTTGACAGATGATTGATGAAATTATTTTGTAATCGTACAAACTTCATTTTGTTCATTGGTGGTAAATCAGGGTATGTTTCATTAAATATTATACACGTTCCTGCTATAATTCCCTTACATTTTCCATGAATAAATTCATCAGAACTTGCCGTTACTTGATGGAAATTCATAGTACTTATATGACACTACGGTAAACACGATTAAATTTCCACAGATTTATTGTCTACGCGATATGTTACGATACAAAGTATCTTTCTCAAGCGAATGTAATACATAAAATTATTCTACGTTGAACATTACTTAAATACCTTTCTTATCAATTGAGGTAATTAGGATCTACTTATGATAAAAATAAAAATAAAAATTGACAATACAATGTAGGTACCTGTAAATCTGAAAACATATCTATCACTTAATTAGTTGAGAAGGTTTAACAAAGGAGAACTATTAAGGTCCAATTGATCATTTAGTAAACAATTCGAATTTTTCAATTTATTAATTTTCTAAAATTTTAAATAATTAAGTCTAAAACCCTTATTTTCAACATGAAGGATTTCATCGAAGTTATGGTTTTCTTTCAAAATATGATTGGCATATGTTGAATGTGTTGAATCTAAAAAATCAAGAGTTGTTAAAAAACTTTTTAGATTCCGGTAATTTTACAGTACTTCAGCGTGACCCTACTTATGTGTACCAACTACAAATCAAAAAATTCTTGAGAAACTCTAAATCAATTTTCAATGAAGCCGAGAAGTTCAGACTAATTCTTATGAATCCACAAACTCCGCAATTATATTAGTAGAGTAAATATGAGAGAGCTTTTGGAATCAAGGTCAGAACCTATGAGAGAGCATTTGGATTCAAGGTCAACACCTATGAGAGAGCAACGGGAGGTACACGTCAGCAGAAAGTGCACGTGTCAGGTATCAGATTACATTTGATAACAAATGAGAGAGCAACGGGAGGAGGGTCTATACAAATGAGAGAGCAACGGGAGGTACACGTCAGCAGAAAGTGCACATGTCAGGTATCGAATTACCTTATAGACAAGTCTCGACAAGTAGGAGAAATCTGAGATGGCTTCAATGACCTATTTCAAAATGAATGCACGTGTCAGATATCAAATAACCTGGAATTCTCTGACGCAACGTTACAGACAACTCTCGACAGGTACGAGAAATCTGAGACGGGTTCAAGACCTATTTCAATAAGTGCAAGTGTTGGGTATCAGATTACCTGGAATTTGATGACGTCATAGCTCCGGTGAACAAAATTTGATACGGGTTCAATGACCTATTTCAATAAGTGCACGTGTTAGGTATCAAATTACCTGGAATTTCCTGACGCCACGTTACAGACAAGTCTCGACAAGTAGGAGAAATCTGAGATGGGTTCAATGACCTACTTCAATAAGTGCACGTGTCAGATATCAGATTACCTGGAATTTGCTGACGTCACGTTACAGACAAGTTCCGACAAGTAGAGAAACTTGAAACGGGTTCATTGACCTCTTTCAAGTTCATGAAGTGCAAGTTCATGATGTGCACGGGTCAGATTTCAAACTACTTGGGATTTGCTGACGCAACAGTTCTGGTTACAGAGAGGTCAACGAAATTCAATGCGAGTTCAATGACCTCTTACAAGGTCAATAAGTGCACATGTCTGGTATCAGATTACCTGAAATTTTCTGACGCCACGTTTCCGATTATAGTCAAGTTTATAACATTTTTCTTTTACTCACCCAGTATATTTAAATAAAATTTCAAAATGCTATTTTATTGCACAAGATTATTTCATTTTCATTGTCGGTGATCAGTATAATTATTTATTCGAGTTTGTGATACTATGATTTTTATTCATTTTATTTCTGGAATTATTCAATCACATTTTGACGTGTCAAAAATTAAATGATATTCGACAGGACTCATTTAATATTATTCAATTAATGGATATTTTCCAATTCCATTTAGTATTCAAGTTTTCATTAAAACTTTGAAAAGGTCCGTCATATCCTGAAATAAAATTAGCTATCAATTTTCACCCACTGTATATTTATTTTACCATCACCTGTTCGTTCTGCGACCAAAGCTTTCCATCAAAACTATACTTCTATACTATACTGACGAATACGCATATGTGTTAAAATGTATCATAGTCCTGAACTGAACAACAATTACATTGAGGTTGATTCTGTGAACAAATGAAAATCTTTTAGCGTTTATTGACTCATTGTACAATCATTTGATTGTTACCGAAATGAATAATATTGTACGTACCTAGATGTTATTTTTTATATTTATTTCTTTGTATTATTATGTTTCTGGTTCCCACAATAATATTTGTTATTAATTTCAGAGTCTTTAGATCATATTTCGAGATGGTATTGTTTTGTTTTCATTTTCAAGAGTATAGGTTAACCTAGTGGATGACTGGTGATATTCAGATTGTTGACACTTATCAGCTGTTCCAGCGAATATAGCGCCGTTTCTAATTCTAGTTTTGTTTCATTGACTGTCAGTTTACTTGGAGTGGAATCTTGGTTCATTCGACATTTATTGTTGTACCGAACTTGTTCCATACTATCCTCGTGTGAATGAGAGAAACGCTATTTTAATTTTCGACTGTTGGGAACCCCGATTGTCACTCCCACCTTTTCATGCAAAATGTTTCTGGGGGAAACAGTTCCGAGGAGGAAGGTAGACATTTTGATGGGGGTAAGATCAACGAGACGCCGAAGGGATCAGTAGTCCCTCATAGTCTTTTCGTATCTTCAAGTTTGGGGATATGCCCCTTTTTAGTGTTTCTAAATAAATAATTTCGTCACTTATTGTTTACCCTCTGGAGTAAAGAGGGTCTTACCGGACGGCTTGTGTCACTCTTACCGGACGATCTGTTTCACTCATACCAGACGGTTTGTTTCACCTTTATCGGATGTCCTAGTCCGTTTCTTGCTGGCCTATTTTGTTCCTGGTGGAGGGCTTCTTCCATTCATACCAGCGGGCCTATCTCACTCTTAGCTGAGGGCGTATTTCACCCTTACACTACGTCCCTATGGTTCATCTGGATATTTGCTGAGATACACAAACTGTGATGTTTCGATTCCTATCCTGATTTCCGTTTCAATCCAGAGGTCAAGGTCGATCTGAGTAGCTGTCTGAATTTCGAATGCCTACCTGTCCATTGCTGTTCATCGTTGGATATCTGTCTGGAAGTTACCATCTCCGAAAAATGATCCAAGGAGAGGATATCTGAGAGAACCTCAGATAAATAGGTATTATGTATCTATGGTTATTTGTGAAAATTTTTTCTGTTTAATTGTATATGTCCAACAATAGGTCTTAGTACCTACAGGTATATCATTATATTTGACAATCGTTTGAAACTGATCAGATTTCATTTACGTATTTTTTTTGTAATCATTCTGGATACAGTTCCAGAAAATCACATGCATTTTGTTTGTCATTGAATCACCACGGTATATAATTGTACATTATTGCTCATTTATGAACAATAAAGTCTCAAATAATTCAGAGGTTTCTGGATTCCATGCCATCAAAAATTTAGTGGCGCTCAAGGCATTTAATGTAACTATCAACGATTTCAATTTTAATTATTTGAACCACGACCCAGTGCCGCCAGACGAAGAGCTGCCGTTCACTGTTTGGCAAAAATAAAAATAAGTGCCACAAGTTTCGACAATTAGGAGAAATCCAAGATGGGTCCAATGACCACTTTCCATATCATGAAGTGCACGTGTCAGACATCATAGTACCTGGGATTCGCTGACACCATGGTTTCGGTTACAGAGAGGTCAGCAAAATTCAATACGGGTTGAATGACCTATTCCAAGGTTGATGAATAGTCGTGTCAGATATAAAATCAACTGGAATTTGCTGACGTTACGTTACAGACAAGTCTCGACAAGTACGAGGAACTTGAAACAGGTTCAATTCGTGAGTTCACGTGTTCGAGTGTCAGTGGGTTCGTGTATTTGTTTGTGATCATGTGTTCTTGTGTTCAAACCTCAGATACACATAGAGCGCCACAGGCAGGTGTTTGATCGCGTGTTCTTATGTTTGTTTGTGTGGCTGTTTGTTCGTTTGTTCGCTTGTTCTTGTGTTCTTGTTTCTACGTGTGTTCAACTGTCTGTGTGTTCGTGCTTGTTCGTGTGTTCGCGTCTTCAGGTGTTCGAGTGTTCATATTTGTTTGTTCGTATGTTCGCATGTTCAGGTGTTCGTGTGTTCTACTGTCCGTGTGTCCGTGTTGGTTCGTGTGTTTGCCTGTTCGCATGTTGGTGTGTGCGTGTGTATGTGTTTGTTCGCGAGTTAGCATGTTCATAAGTTTTGTGTGTGTAGGTGTCTGATCATATGTTGATGTGTTCTTGTGTTCGACTGTCTGTATTTTTGTGTTTGTTCGTGTGTTCGTATTTGTTCGTGAGTTCGCGTGTTCAAGTATCTGTGAGTTCGTGTATTTGTAGGTGACCATGTGTTTATGTGTTCAAACCTCAGATACACATACAGCTGTTTGTTAGCGTGTTCGTATGTTTGTGTGTATTTGTTTGTTCGTTTGTTCGCGTGTTCTTGTGTCCTTGTTTCTTCGTGTATTCAACTGTCTGTGTGTTCGTGCTTGTTCTTGTTTTCGCGTAATCGAGTGTTAGTGTGTTCGAGTGTCTGTGACTTCGTGTATTTGTTGGTGTTCATGTGTTTCTGTGTTCTAGTCGCAGATGGTCATAGAGCCTCAAATAACCACGGATAACCTCAGATCCCCACAGCTAGCCACTGCTACAACAGAAAGCCACAGATAGCGATGAATAGACACAACTCAGATCTGCTGGTCACTGCTACCCACAGAAAGCCACAGATAACAAATGTTAACCTCAGATCTCCACAGCTAGCCACTACTAATCACAGAAAGCCACAGATAGTCACGAATAGCCACAACTCATTTCTTCACAGATAACAACCCGTATTGACTTTTTCTGACCTTTCTGCTACCAGAACTATGGCGTCAACGAATTTCAGGTAATATGATATGCGACACGTGCATTCATCAACATTCAAATAGAACATTGAACCCATCTAGGATTTCCCCGTCTAGATGAATTTGTAACCGGAAATGTGTGAAATATAATATCGTCCTACTACTCCAGTAAGTATTCTTTCAAGTCAAATCGACATTGTCTTTAGCCTTTTGGATTAGTTCATCTCGTTGGTGAAGTATTTCCCACAAACTTGCTTACTCAAGCATAGTACGATCCTTGTTTAATTGAAACCGATGAAACTCCCACCCATGAAATCTCGCTTCTGGCTCATTTCCACTCATAAGCAATGACATTCAGTTCACTTGAAAATATTTCAAGTCAACTTGATAATATACTTCAGCTTTTTGAAGTTATTCATCCGGTAAAATCTCACTCAAAAACTTTCCTTCTAACACATTGCACGAACCTTATTATGGCAATTAAATTGAAAAATGCCAAAGTCTTCGAATAAGTTGTCGTTCCTTGAGGCACAAAAACTGAAATCACTTATTATAATGGAAAATGCACAATCTCCTGGTCATAGAGGCTTACCACATTGAAATGATTTACGATATAAACAAAAATGGCCAGAGATTTGGTCCTTGAAGCACACCACATTGTAATAGAAAAATGCCCAGAGACCTGGTCCTTGAGGCTAACCTCATTGAAATTATTCATTATATATAAAAAATACCCCAAGAACTGGTCCTTGAGGTGTACCACAACGAAATTTGAAAAATGGTGGAGGCACGAAAACTGAAATGATTTGTACAATAAAGATGCCTAGAAAACTGATCCTTGAGGCTTACTACATTAAAATAATTTATCATATATATATATATGGCTAAATCCATCCTTATTTATATATATATATATATATATATATATATATATATATATATATATATATATATATATATATATATATATATATATATATATATATAAAATGCCCAACGAACTGGTCCTTGAGGTATAGCACATGGTAATTTGGAAAATGTTGAAGACTCTGACTATGTGATTGTTCCTTGAGGCACAAAAACTGAAATAACTTGTAATAGAAAAATGTTCGGAGAACTGGTCCTTGAAGTACATCACATTAGAATAACTTGTAATAGAAAAATGCCCAGAGAATTGGTCCTTGAGGCTTACCTCATCGAAATAATTTATTATATATAAAAATGCTCCAAGAACTGGTCCTTGGGGTGTACCACAACGAAATTTGAAAAATAGTGGAAGAGTTGTCTATGTGATTGTTCTTTGAGTCACGAAAACTGAAATAATTTGTAAAAGAAAAATGACTAGAAAACTGGTCTTGTGGCTTACCAAATTAAAATTATTTATTATATATATATATATATATATATATATATATATATATATATATATATATATATATATATATATATATATATATATATATATATATTTATGTTATCTCGATAATTACGAAAAAACAATATACGAGGTGGTTTGTACGACCGTTACAAAAATGCGACTTGATATAGTAACGAGCTTTATTGAACTGAACTAGCGAACTCGTGTTCTGTCTTTTATAGCAATACAGAGTGTTGATTCAGCATCAGCAGTTCCTATCGTGGAACTTTGCGGATGCTGATAACAAAGATCAGCTTTTCCGAGAGAATTGTTATCGCTTGTAACCTGATGCTTATGAGAAGGCCATACTGCCATAATATCGCATATAACAACTCCCCCTTATAATAAAAAGTTGCTGCAAAAGCGACAATTTTTGAAAATGAAATTTAAAAATAAAAAGAAAATTTTTAAATTTGAAAACATTGAAAGTTGAAGTTGGATTTAGAATCCTTTGTTGCTGGATGAAGTCAGCTCTAGTTGTTCTTCTATTGATTCTTCGAGATGGACGCTTGGACGTCTTCGAGGGATAAATCTGCTAAAGGGACTTCTTGTTCTTGATGGTCTGGGTGAAGGTGGAGGTTGACTGTCCGGTGACATGATACTGATTCTTGTGGATTTTCTGCGTCTACATTTGCAGAACAGGTACAGCAGAATCAATGAGATGATTGATACAATTGTGAGATATGTGAACCATGAGATGTGTTTGTTCACATAGAGTTGATTGATTAGCTTGTCCAAATCTTCGGAGTATTGGTTCAACTTATGCTGGGCTATGCTGAGGTCTTCCGTATCGATTTTATTGAGTTTCAGCGGTTTCAGCTCTGGAAGACGGTGTTTTTCAGGTAAATGTTTGCAGCATTTGAATGGTATCAATACAGGTTGGTTTCTGTATGTGATATTCTTGAAGTTGTGTGCGAAGTGCTTCGAATGGACTCGTGTACTTCCTATGAATGCATTGCATTCTGGCTGAAGTTTGAGAAGAGAGTTTTTGTTGATGATTTGGGTGACTACCTCTCTGTTGATGCATTTGATGGTAACTGGTAGTGGATCGGACAATGATATTAGCCACAGGTTTGATGCTAATTCGTAGGCGTTGTAATCTTTGGCGAAGATGACTGATGATTGGCATGTCTTCGGTACATCGACTAGTTGCCGAAGGAGCTGTGCTTCGCATATGGCATTGTTGTCGATTGGGTATGGCAGAACATCGGAACAAATCAATGAAGGGGTGTCCAAGTTCTTGCATTTGTCCAAATTTGAGAGTGAAACGTATAACATTGAATCGTCGTCTCTCGCGATATATTTTCGTGAGTTTGTCAACATGTGATGGAATCCTGTTCGGTTATCCAGTATAGGAATTGGAAAAAGGCGGTATAGGGTATAAGTTTCGGGTTCTACGAGAGGGATTTTGAGAACGAACACTATTTTTGTATCAGTTTGATAAGCATGGAGTTCAATGATTTCCAAATATTTGGCAACATTTGACAAATAGGTTGGAAGTGGTAAATTGTTTTTCGATAATGACTGAGATTTCTCTTGGAGAGAATTAACTAACGATCTTGGAGATACGATCGATGTGTGAATGATTTTAAGACGAGCAAACGTGATTGAATTCAAAATGTCGTCAAGAGTTGATTCAAGGAACACATAGCTTTCCATCAGTGCTTCACACAGTTCTGAAATTTGTAGTTGTGTCTGAATAAAAGCTAAATCATCAGCAAGACTGTATATTGAACGTTCGATTTCTTTTAAATCATTATTAAATGTTTCTTCGTCAATTTGTAACTTTTGTATTGTGCTATTGAAACTCTTTATGACTGAAGTTGTAACTGATATTTGATTTTTCATGAGATTTTCAAGTTGATATTCGTCTTTAGTAACTTTGTCTATACATTCATTGAAATCTTTCCCATCGGAAGCATCTAAGTTGCCCGTGATGGCTTTCCAAAACGTTCCTACACCGTTAATCAATCCGCGTTTCATTCTATTGTAGAATTGAGTGTCAGCAAATACTTCACGGTATTTTAGATCAAGTGATTAGGAAATTTGGGAAATGAGGCTAGTGTGGGTGTTGAATTTGGCTGCTCTAAAGGCTTCCATTCTAGGGTCGTCTGTTTCAAGAAGATCCATCGTGCTTTGTAGAATTTTGTTGTTTTTGTCCAAGGCTAGTTTGATTGGTTCTAAGTCTTTATAACTCAATAAGGTCCATTTATCGTTAGAAAGTTTGACAGAGGATTCTTCATGATAAAAGATGCCGATTGTATTATTGATTGGTTCAAGCTTGTACTGGCAACTGACTGCCGAGATCAGCAGGATGAACCTGTAATTAAATTAATCGTCTTCAAAATAGGGTTTAAGCCTATCAAAATTTACTTTAGTTTTTTGTCTTGTTTTCCAATTTACCAAAATAGCGGAATTTTTTAATATTTCTAAAATTTCAAATGGGCCATTGAATTTATTTTGCAGTTTATCCTTTATTTGCGATTCTTTTACATACACTTTGTCACCTACTTTGTACTCATGTATTTTGTCTGAAACGTGTTTGTCAAATCGTATTTTGGCTTTTTCTTTTTGAGTTTGAGTTCTTTCGCGTGCAATTTTATAGTAGTGAGATATTCTGTTATTTAGATCTCGCACATATTTGAATATGAGGTCTTTTTGATTGTATAGTGTCTCCGGTGGTCTACTAGAAGTGTGTCCAAATACGAGTTCCTATGGAGTGAAACCGTGAGTCTTATTCTTGGTATTGTTGTAACAGATGACTGTATAGGGTAGTATATTGAAGGGATGTTCGTCAGGGTTTTCAGTTTTTTGTGCCCTAATCATTTCCATTAATGTAGAGTGGAATCTTTCTAGTGATCCATTGGATTGAGGATGGTTTACACTAGAGTAGGTAAGTTTTATATCGTATAGGGTACATAGGTCTTTGATCATCTTATTCTCGAATTCCCGGCCTGAATCACAGTGGATTTGGAGAGGGGTTCCGTAGTGCTGAAAATATAGCAGAAGGGTATTGACAACAGATTTTGCTGTCTTGTCTTCTAGAGGGTACGCTTGGGTGAATTTGGTGAGTTCATCCCTGATGGTAAGAGCGTAATTTCGTGTGGGAATTTCACAGATGTCAATATTGATTCTTTCGAAAGGAGTCTTTGGTGTTTCGGTGATAACCAGGGTACTGTTTAAATTTTTTCTACATACTTTCACCTTTTGACAAATTTCACAGTTTTTGACAAAATATTCTACATCTTTGGTTAAGCCTTGCCAATTAAATTTTTCTTTAATTCGTCTAACCGTCTTATTTATGCCACGATGAAGGTTGGCTTTTCCTGAGTGGTAATGATCAAGGATTACGGGAATTTCATCCGGAATGGGTGTTCTTATTATGTTTTGACAAATTTTTAATTTAATATCTTTTTCATTGTAAATGAAGCAAAGAATTTCGAGGACAGGGAGTTCTAGATTGTTTTCAACGAAGTAAATCTTCGACAGGTCTAGTATATTTTGGTTTTTATAAAGAACGTAAAATAACTGTTCGTTGACTGCGTCGGGGTTGTAAGGTATTGCGATAATATAATATTTTTTGTCTTTCACAGACTTACTACTTAAAATATTGATTTTGTCATGAGTGAAGTCTGCATGTTCTTCAAAAATATCTTCAATGATTTTATGATGGAATTCTTGTAGTTTGTCTTGCCAAAAGAATGTAATGATATTTTTATTTGATTTATCTAGTAATTGAGTATTGACGAATTCAATTTTTGAGTAGTCAATAATTGATTTTGTTTTGTAAAGATTGATAAATGTTTCGAACTCATTGGTCATTTTTTCCAAGTCTGGTTCGTCTGTTTGATTGTCGGCCTGATTGTCTGCCTGATTGTCTGTCTGATTGTCTGCCTGATTATTTGCGTCAGGGTTGTCGTTTGAATTTTCTTCTTCCAAATGTAAGATTTTTTATTGATATTTTGCACATTGGTCAAAGTGATTGATTTTGATTCGCGAAAGTGCGTCCGCATTTTTGTTGACTTTGCCGGGTTTATAGATAATTTCGTAGTCGTACTCTTCGAGTTTTAAGCGCCAACGAGCAAGTCTACTACCAGGGTCTTTGATGGAGAAAAGCCATGTAAGTGGTCTATGGTCTGTTACTAATTTGAACTTTCGTCCAAAGAGGTAGGGACGGAAGTGCTTCACTGCCAAACTATTGCAAGTAATTCTCTTTCAATTGTAGAGTAACGGGTTTCAGCGGTGCACAAGGTTCGAGAAGCGTAACCAATGGGAAGGTCTTTTCCGATAGGTCCTTGGGATAGGACGGAGCCAATGGCGAATGCGCTTGCGTCAGTGGTGAGAAGGAAGGGTTCATCGAAATTCGGGTATATCAAAATTGGAAAGGTAGTGAGTGCTTGTTTGAGACTTTCAAAAGCATCTCTGCATTCTTGATTGAAATCGAAGGCGATATCATTTTGTAAAAGTCTTGTCAGGGGTTTTGAAGTTTTGGCAAAGTTCGGGATGAACCGCCTGTAATACCCTGAAAGTCCTAGGAAGGATTTGATGTCTTTTGGATTTTTGAGTTCTGGAAAATTTTTGATGCAATCAATTTTTATAGGATTTGGTTTTACACCATCCTGGGTTATTAGATGTCCTAGATAAGCTACTTCTTTACGGAGAAATTCGCACTTGTCGGGCTGAATTTTGAGATTGGCTTTGCGAAGACGTTTAAAGACTTCAGATAATCTGGAAATATGTTCATGAATTGTGGGGGAATAGACGATGATGTCGTCCATATAGACGAGACATCTTTCGTTCTGAATGCCCATGAGGATATTGTCCATGACGCGCTGGAAGGTGGACGGGGTGTTTTTCAAACCGAATGGCATGCGAACGAATTCGTAGTGGCCATTTTCGACAGAAAAAGCTGTTTTCTGAATGTCTTTTGGATCGATCTCGATCTGGTGGAAACCAGATGCCAAGTCAAGTGTGGTGAAATATTGGCATTTCCCTAATTGATCCAGCAGGTCAGAAATATTAGGGAGAGGGTATTTGTCGCCTATTGTGAGTTCATTGAGTTTTCGGTAGTCAATGACTACACGCCATTTTTGCTTTCCTGAGGCATCTATTTTTTTGGGCACAACCCATACGGGAGATGACCAAGGAGATACCGAAGGTTGGATGATACCCTGATCGAGCATTTTGGACATTTGATTTTTGACTTCCTCTTTGTGGATTTGGGGGTAACGGTATGATTTGGTGAAAATTGGTTTACTGTTATTTGTGTCAATTGAATGTTTAATTTCGTTCGTAAATGTTAAATTGTCTCCTAGATAAAAAATATCTGAGTATTCTAAACAAAGATTCGAAATCATTTCGCCTTCTTCCTCGTTTAAGTGTTCGAGACGTAATTGTTGTTGTATGATTTGGTGTCTGTCTGTTTGTACGTTTGCATTTTGAAGTTCTTCATTGAGGTTATTGATTGAAAATTCCTGAATGGGTTCCAGTGATAATTCAGAAAATTTGATAATTTTTGGGATCGCGTTCACATTAATTATTGAGTGTAAAAATTCACCTTTTTCGTTTATTTTGACAATGGCATTTGGTAGGCGGACTTTTTCAATTTCCTGAGCTATCAGTATAGCATCAGTGTTTCTCAAGTTACATTTCAGTTTGAAGACTCGTTCAGTGCGAGGCTCAATTGAAATTTGATTTAGATTTTCGAGAATTTGTGTTGGTTCGACAGTTTCTGTTCGTGTATTGTCGTGTCACTTTGAAAAGAGGAACAGTTTTGAAATTGGTAATTAGCTGTTTGTTCTTGAGATCTACTATACAGTTATAGTGTTCTAAGAAATCAGCGCCTAAAAGTCCGTCGAATTCAATGTCAAGATTGTGAATGTATATTTTATGGGGATCGTCAGGTATGAAAGGGATCAGTGTTGATTCCGTGATTATTATTTTCTGGTCGGTGATGCCTTGAATTGCAATATTTTCTGGGAAACGTGTTTGATAATTTTCACAAGTTTTTGGTTTGAAAATGGAAAGTCCCGCACCTGTGTCTATTAGAATTTTGAAAGTATTGGTGATATCGTTAATATAATAAAGATTTTTTGAGTTTACTGATAGAAGAGGTTTCATATGAACCGTTATTCTGGGAAGTTCAGTGTTGTATCGAAATTGTCCAAATTCATTGTTTGAATTTGGGTTTGAAGGTGGGCTATGGTTTGGTCTTGGGGTTCCTCTTGTGAGTAGTTGGGAGGATCGCCCTGTACTGGGTCTAACTGAAAATTTTGGGTATCAAAGTTCTGGGAGAAGTCTTCATACGGGTTTTGATTTTCGGTATTGATTGATTCGTATTGATTTTGACTGTTATCGGTATAATAGTCTGGTTGATAGTCGAAGGTTGGTTCGGAGCTACTAGCAGTATAGTAGTTTTCTTGATTTTGATCATAGCCATCATAGTATTGATTGTCAAATTGTTGGTAATTCATATGGTAGGTTTTTTGATTATTTGGTCGATAGTTTGGATTAGGTTGTATCGTGGAGGGTCTTTGATTATTGAATGTTGGGTTTGGTTTAATGACCGAAGGTCTGTTTTGTTGAAATTGATTATTTTGTTGGTATTGATTTTGGTATTGTGGTGGTCTTTGATTAGGACCAGGTTGTTGGAATGGTCTTTGAATATTCGTGTTCTGAACTAGAGGTCTCTGGAAAGTTGGTCTAGAGTAATTTTGATTATTTTGCGTTGAATATTGTCTAGTGCGACATTCGCTTATTAAATGTCCCATGCGACCACAGAAAGAACAAGTTTTGGTAGGTTGATGTGAGATTGGTTTTCGAATGGGTGCTTGGATTTGATTCCGGTTCGGTTGCAATTTTTGATTTTCAAAGTATGACAATTGGAGTTCACGTCTGATTCTTATAATTGCTGAAAGCATATTAGGAGGATTTCCTGCCCTAACTATTTGTCCTATTTTTGGTTCAAGTCCAGTCAGAAGGGTATTTAGTGTCATGGTTTCAACTAAATGTGATTGTGCCGTTTTTTGTTCTCTTGACATGAGTTGTTTATTAATAGACGAGTGCATTTTTGCATTGTGCGATTGCAAACGAGAAACGAAAGTCAATGCCGACTCACTTGGTAGTTGGCGTATTCTTTGTAGATCTTGAATCAATGCAGTGAGATCTCTAGAATCACCGAAATGAATTTCTTAAAGATGTTTGATTTCGTCCCATGTTGATGGGTTTTGAGAGTTCACTAATTCGGCTGCTTTTGCGCGAAGTCTATTTTTTATGTGTAAAACAACTAAAGTTTTTTGATCTTCCACGGCCATCGTGTGAGCAGTATCACACGCTTGTTAAAACGTTGTGAGGAAAATTTGATTTCCATACTGCCATAATATCGCATATAACATATATATACAGGGCTATTCAAATTCGAGTCTATGCATGGGGATTTCGATAACGGTAAGAGATAGAGGGTTGGTTAAATGGGGGCAAAGTAGCGTATTTCAGAGGTTAATTATATGGATGAAAAAAATCTGACCTAGCTTCTTCAGTTCTGGAGTTATAAAGGAAAAATCGAAAATTTCGAAATTCTTCTTTTGCCTATATCTTTTTATTTTACGAAGATTTTTTTTAAATTTTGCCACTTTGCCATAGCAACTTTTTGTAGCCTTTCCAAATATCTGAATAAAAATTATATACAGGGTATCGTATAAATTGGGCCACCCTCAACTTTTAATTTTAATTTTATTGCATTTTTTTGAATGCCAAGAGTCATGTTTCATATTGACGTAGTATTTTCATCTGAATTACAGAGTGTTTTGGAAATATTGAACTATTACCAGTAAAATTTCAAATTTTTTTTTTAATTCCAGCTGTAATTAAAAAAAATATATCATAGAATAAGGTATAGAATGCATAGGATTTGGAAGAAAATCAACATTATTCGACGAAGATTGTCTTCTTCAAGAATTCATCCACATTTCAGTTCACGCAACCCATGATCAATGTGCGAAAATGTGAAAACTTATTCTTCCTAGTACGTGTATGTGCATATAATCATTGGAAAAAAATCTTCGAATGGCAATCTTCATACTTCAGACACCAATTTGGAAATATTTTATTGTTACTCACTTTTCGAACTACCTATATTTTTCAGCAAATTCATGGGCATTCTCTTGCTATATACAACAATCATGATTAAAACATTTGAGTTCTCATAGTATGCTTTGGAAAATAAATATTTAGTTCACCTCACTTGTCAATATTTTGACAGTTTCTTGGAAATTATCGTTGGTATTTGATGAAAAATCTGTTAGTACTGAAAATGGGTTTCCCCACAGAGCAGAAAAGAGATATGGTTAACGTTTTCTACAGAAATAATAGAAACATTCATCTTTCCGCTGAAAATTATTTAGATCTGTACCCTGAAAGACATCAGCCGCATCCCACATATTTCAGACTTTTGGACAGAAACCTTCGCGAATATGGATCTTTCACAAAACCAAGGAGAAAATATGGAAACAAAACTCCTATTGAGTTACAGGAAAACATACTTCAAGCGGTAAGTAGGTAATACTGAAAAAATGTTAATTAGGCTCATCTCCATATTTCAGATCAATACAAATCAATCAAAATCAACAGTACAAATTGCTGAGGAATTGAATTTGCCGCAAACTACAGTTTGGCGTACTTTAAGGAAAAACAGATTCAAATGCTATAAAGTTAAAATTGTTCATAAATTGTATCCAGGAGACGCCGAAAGACGGCAAAAATTTTGTAATTGGATGTTGCAAAAATTGGGCGATGACAGAAACTTTTTGAATAGTATTATTTGGTCGGATGAAACTCGTTTCACAAATTGTGGTGTTTTCAACAGGAACAACGAGCATGTTTGGTCACAAACCAATGAACATAATTTTAGAGAAGTGAGACCTCAAGTGCGGTTTGGTCTAAATGTATGGGCTTGAATTTTGAAGGATCGAGTTCTAGGTCCGTACATCTATGCCGGGACGCTCAATGGCGAACGTTATCTAGACTTCCTCAGACAAACTTTCAGTGAATATCTCGATGATATTCCCATTGCTAATTTAAATCGGTTGTGGTTTCAACACGATGGAGCTCGTCCACACTGCACAAGAGACATTAATCAATTTTTACAAGAAACATTTCAAGACAGATGGATAGCAAATAAAGGGCCTATAAGATGGCCTGCAAGATCCCCTGATCTCAGTGTACTTGACTTTTTTTTATGGGGTACACTAAAAAATAGAATATATCAAAACGAAATTGAAAATATAGAAGATTTAAGAATTAAAATCATGAACGCTTTCGCATCACTACGGCGAAGAGATATTTTCAGAGCAAATAATAACTTAAAAAAACGACTCCGTAAATGTCTGGAACGAGAAGGTCGTCAATTTGAACATTTATTTTGATTATGATTACTTATAATGGCTGTTATTTCAATTCTTGATAATAATTAAACAAGTTCTTGTGTGATTAGTTATAAAATATGAAAAGCTATGTATATGATCAAATACAATGTTATGTTTGTGAGTTCTCAGCAGAAACAGTTACATACAACAGATCTTCTTCGTACCTACTGAGGTCAATCGACAAGGGGATGAATAATTATTCTACTAGTGCTACATTATGGTAAAGAAAAATGTCTCTTGGAATTGTTGATTTTATTTTATTGTTATTCCGAACAAGTAGTGAGACTAGATAATCTGAAAATTCTGAAATTGATTATTCTTAAAGAACAAATTTGTCTGACTCACCTCTCATTCTCTGATATTATTCAATTAGAGTTGTTATGGAATAAAAAAATGTTGAAATTTTACTGGTAATAGTTCAATATTTCCAAAACACCCTGTAATTCAGATGAAAATACTACGTCAATATGAAACATGACTCTTGGCATTCAAAAAAATGCAATAAAAAATACAGGTCCGTATTTGAAAATTAAAAGTTGAGGGTGGCCCAATTTATACGATACCCTGTATATAATTTTTATTCAGATATTTGGAAAGGCTACAAAAAGTTGCTATGCAAAGTGGCAAAATTTAAAAAAAATCTTCGTAAAATAAAAAGATATAGGCAAAAGAAGAATTTCGAAATTTTCGATTTTTTCTGTATAACTCCAGAACTGAAGAAGCTAGGTCAGATTTTTTTCATCCATATAATTAACCTCTGAAATACGCTACTTTGCCCCCATTTAACCAACCCTCTATCTCTTACCGTTATCGAAATCCCCATGCATAGACTCGAATTTGAATAGCCCTGTATATATGTATATATATATATATATATATATATATATAATAAATAATTTTAATTTGGTAAGCCACAAGGACCAGTTTTCTAGGCATTTTTCTTTTATTTCTTTTATTTGTGGGGTTGCAGTCAGGGTTGCGGGCTATTTCAAAGAAAACTCTTTGATACTGTCGAACTTTCGGTATAATTCGATACCTTCCTCAGGACAACTGAAAATACGCATTGTACAATTAATGTAGAAAAGAATAAATGGAGTACTTACTAACGTGAGAATGAATGATGAAATTGGCAAAAAACGAAAAAAGAAAGCTTGACAGTATCAAAGAGTTTTCTTTGAAATAGCCCGCAACCCTGACTGCAACCCCACAAATACTACAAACTAATATACAGCCAGTCACGAATTTTCACCTCTATATATATATATATATATATATATATATATATATATATATATATATATATATATATGAAATGCCCTACAAACTGGTTCTTGACGAATAGCACATAGTCATTTGGAAAATATTAAAGTCTCTGTCTATGTGATTGTTCCTTGAGTCACAAAAACTGAAATAACTTGTAATAGAAAAATGCCCAGAGAACTGGTCCTTGAGGCTTACCTCATCGAAAGAATTTATTATATATAAAAATGTCCAAGAACTGGTCCTTGGGGTGTACCACAATGAAATTTGAGAATTGGTGAAAGCGTTGTCTATGCTATTGCTCTTTGAGGCACAAAAACTGAAATAATTTGTTGAAGAAGAATGCCTAGAAAACTGGTCCTTGAGGCTTACCACATTAAAATACTTTATTGTATATATAAAGTGCCCTACGAACTGGTCCTTGAGGTATAGCACATTGAAATTTGAACAATGTGTAAGTCTCTGTCTATGTGATTGTTCCCTGAGGCACAAAAACTGAAATAACTTGAAATATAAAAATGTTCAGAGAACTGGTCCTTGAAGCAAACTACATTGGAATAACTTGTGATAGCAAAATGCCCAGTGAACTGGTCCTTGAGGCTTACCTCATCGAAATAATTTATTATATATAACAATGCTCCAAGAACTGGTCCTTGGGGTGTACCATAATGAAAGTTGAAAAATGGCGAAAGCGGTGTCTATGTGATTGTTCTTTGAGGCACAGAAACTGAAATAATTTGTTAAAGAGAAATGCCTAGAAAATTGGTACTTGAGGCTAACCACATTAAAATGATAAATTCCTTGTTTGGCAGCTATTGAGCTTGACACAGATATGCGAAAAGTTGGAATGACTAATCAGCTAGATGTTAATGAAACTACTGAGAGTAGAATATTTCACAATATTTCAAGCATTGGAGTTGATAGGAATAACAGGTGAAGGAATAGAATTGTCACACAGGAGAGTAAATAATGCTAATACATTTTTGATAGAGATATTGTTACATGAATGCACACACGTTCGGTAATGGTAAGGTCAACGCATGGGTACTGAAGGATGGGAAGACAGAGCTGGTAGTGTCGATTTCGATTAATCTACCGAGCGTAGAATGATATAGAATAATAAGCCTGAAAACTTAATACTTAAATGGTTTATATCGGAGATTTCCTTCCAATAATAATTTCATTTTCACATTTGTGAACCGTGAGTGAATATTTTGGTGCTTTCATACTCTATCAGATATCTCACCAGTACCTAGACAATTGGGCAGGATCTCAATTCAACTACTTGAATCGGATTGAATGGTAATACCCCAAGAATCTTTCGTCCTTCTTACGACACCAGAGGTTCTGCAGGGACCACATCTATGCAGGTTCATTTTGAGAGAGTATATTGTGACTTTGAAGGTATTTCACACTTACTTCAAAGATGTAACGGTTGAGTAATTCGTATTCGAAAAAACACCAAACATTTCGAAATTATTAATTTGAATATCCAAAAGAAAAATTGGTGAACGCTGGTTTGATTTTACCTGGAGAAAATGATACAGTCCTATGTCGCATCTGAGAAAATTGAAAGATTTCAGTGTGCCCCGTTTTGCAGATTTTTACAAGGTAAAAATATATTTATGAAAAGAATTACATTACCGATACTCCTGTGTCTGATTGATTTGGAAACTCGAATAAAAATGTTTTACTAAATGGCCTATCAATCTACTTAAAAAACTTAAATATTGTTTGAAGCAGTATTATTTTCGCCATTTTTCAACCATCATTATGGTACACCTCAAGGACCAGTTCTTGCGACAATTTTTAAATATAATAAATTATTTCAATGAGGTAAGCCTCAAGGATCAGTTCACTGGGCATTTTGCTATCACAAGTTATTCCAAAGTAGTGTGCTTCAAGGACCAGTTCTCTGGGCATTTTTCTATTACAAGTTATTCCAATGTAGTGTACTTTAAGGACCAGTTCTCTGGGCATTTTTCTATTACAAGTTATTTCAGTTTTTGTGCCTCAAGGAACAATCACATAGACAGAGACTTCAATATTCTCCAAATGACAATGTGCTATTCGTCAAGGACCAGTTTGTTGGGCATTTCATATATATATAATAAATAATTTTAATTTGGTAAGCCACAAGGACCAGTTTTCTAGGCATTTTTCTTTTACAAGTTATTTCAGTTTTCGTGCCTCAAAGAACAAACACATAGACAACTCTTCCACCATTTTTCAAATTTCGATGTGGTACACCTCAAGGACCAGTTCTTGGAGCATTTTTTTTATATAATAAATTATTTCGATGAGGTAAGCCTCAAGGGCCAGTTCTCTGGGCATTTTTCTATTACAAGGTATTCTAATGTAATGTACTTCAAGGTCCAGTTCTCTGGATATTTTTCTATTACAAGTTATTTCAGTTTTTGTGCCTCAAGGAACAATCACATAGACAGATACTTTAACATTTTCCAAATTACAATATGCTATTCCTCAAGGACCTGTTCGTTGGGCAGTTTATATATTGTTGTTTTTGTATATATATATATATATATATATATATATATATATATATATATATATACATATATAAATTATTTTAATGTGGCAATCCTCAAGGTCCAGTTTTCTAGGCATTTTCCTTTTACAAATTATTTCAGTTTTCGTGCCTCAAAGAACAATCACATAGACCACCATTTTTCAAATTTTGTTGTGGTATACCTCAAGGACCAGTTCTTGGAGCATTTTTTATATATAATAAATTATTTCGATGAGGTTAGTCTCAAGGACCAGTTCTCTGGGCATTTTTCTATTACAAGCTATTCTAATGTAATGTACTTCAAGGAGCAGTTCTCCGGACATTTTTCTATTACAAGTTATTTCAGTTTTTGTGCCTCAAGGAACAATCACATAGACAGAGTCTTCAACATTTTCCAAATTACCATGTGCTATACCTCATGGACCAGTTCGTTGGGCATTTTATATATATAATAAATTATTTTAATGTAGTAAGCCTCAAGGATCAATTTTCTAGGCATTTTTATTGTACAAATCATTCCAGTTTTCGTGCCTCCACCATTTTTCAAATTTCGTTGTGGTACACCTCAAGGACCAGTTCTTGGAGTATTTTTTATATATAATGAATAATTTCAATGAGGTTAGCCTCAAGGACCAGTTCTCTGGGCATTTTTCTATTACAATTTGGTGTGCTTCAAGGACAAATTCTCTGCCATTTTTGTCCATATCGTAAATCATTTCAATGTGGTAAGCCTCTATGACCAGGAGTTTGTGCATTTTCCATTATAATGAGTGATATCAGTTTTTGTGCCTCGAGGAACGACAACTTAGACGAAGACTTTAGCATTTTTCAATTTAATTGCCATAATGAGGTTCGTAATGTGTTAGAAGGAAAGTTTTTGGGTGAGATTTTACCGGATGAATAACTTCTAAAAGCTGAAGTATATTATCAAGTTGATTTGGAATATTTTCAAGTGAACTGAATGTCATTGCTTATGAGTGGAAATGAGCCAGAAGCGAGATTTCATGGGTGGGAGTTTCATCGGTTTCAATTAAACAAGGCTCGTACTATGCTTGAGTAAGCAAGTTTGTGGGAAATACTTCACCAACGAGATGAATTACTCCAAAAGGCTGAAGACAATGTCGATTTGACTTGAAAGAATACTTACTGGAGTAGTAGGACGATATCATGTTTCACACATTTCCGGTTACAAATTCATCTAGACGGGGAAATCCTAGATGGGTTCAATGTTCTATCTGAAGGTTGATGAATGCACGTGTCGCATATCATATTACCTGAAATTCGTTGACGCCATAGTTCTGGTAGCAGAAAGGTCAGAAAAAGTCAATACGGGTTGTTATCTGTGAAGAAATGAGTTGTGGCTATCCGTGACTATCTGTGGCTTTCTGTGGTTAGTAGTGGCTAGCTGTGGAGAGGTTATCATTGGTTATCTGTGGCTTTCTGTGGGTAGCAGTGGCCAGCAGAACTGAGTTGTGTCTATTCATCGCCATCTGTGGCTTTCTGTTGTAGCAGTGGCTAGCTGTGGGGATATGAGGTTATCCGTGATTATTTAAGGCTGTCTGTGGCGCTCTATGACCATCTGCGACTAGAACACAGAAACACATGAACACTAACAAATACACGAAGTCACAGACACTCGAACACACCAACACTCGATCACGCGAAAACAAGAACAAGCACGAATACACAGACAGTTGAATACACGAAGAAACAAGGACACAAGAACACGCGAACAAACAAATACACACAAACATACGAACACGCGAACAAACAGCTGTATGTGTATGTGTATCTGAGGTTTGAACACATAAACACATGGTCACTAACAAATACACGAACTCACAGACACTCGAACTCGCGAACTCACGAACAAATACGAACACACGAACAAACACGAAAATACAGACAGTCGAACACAAGAACACATCAACATACGATCAAACACCTACACACACAAAACTTATGAACATGCTAACTCGCGAACAAACACATACCCACGCACACACCAACATGCGAACAGGCAAACACACGAACAAACACGGACACACGGACAGTAGAACACATGAACACGAACACACAGACAGTTGAACACACGTAGAAACAAGAACAAGCGAACAAGTGAACAAACAGCTACACAAACAAACATAAGAACACGCGATCAAACAGCTGCCTGTGGCGCTCTATGTGTATCTGAGGTTTGAACACAAGAACACATGATCACAAACAAATACACGAACCCACTGACACTCGAACACGTGAACTCACGAATTGAACCCGTTTCAAGTTCCTCGTACTTGTCGAGACTTGTCTGTAACGTGACATCAGCAAATTCCAGGTAATTTGATATCTTACTCGACTATTCATCAACCTTGAAATAGGTCTTTCAACCCGTATTGAATTTTGCTGACCTATCTGTAACCGAAACCATGGTGTCAGCGAATCCCAGGTACTATGATATCTGACACGTGCACTTCATGATATGGAAAGAGGTCATTGGACCCATCTTGGTTTTCTCCTAATTGTCGAAACTTGACTATAACCGGAAACGTGGCGTCAGAAAATTTCAGGTAATCTGATACCTGACACGTGCACTTATTGACGTTGTAAGAGGTCATTGAACTCGCATTGAATTTCGTTGACCTCTCTGTAACCAGAACTGTTGCGTCAGCAAATCCCAAGTAGTTTGAAATCTGACCCGTGCACATCATGAACTTGCAGTTCATGACCTTGAAAGAGGTCATTGAATCCGTTTCAAGTTTCTCTACTTGTCGAGACTTGTCTGTAACGTGACGTCAGCAAATTCCAGGTAATCTGATATCTGACACGTGCACTTATTGAAATAGGTCATTGAACCCATCTCAGATTTCTCCTACTTGTCGAGACTTGTCTGTACCGTGGCGTCAGGAAATTCCAGGTAATTTGATACTTAACACGTGCACTTATTGAAATAGGTCATTGAACCCGTATCAAATTTTGTTCACCGGAGCTATGACTTCATCAAATTCCAGGTAATCTGAAACCCAACACGTGCACTTATTGAAATAGGTCTTGATCCCATATCAGATTTCTCGTACCTGTCGAGACTTGTCTGTAACGTTGCGTCAGATAATTCCAGGTAATTTGATATCTGACACGTGCATTCATTTTGAAATAGGTCATTGAAGCCATCTCAGATTTCTCCTACTTGTCGAGACTTGTCTGTAAGGTATCGATACCTGACATGTGCACTTTCTGCTGACGTGTACCTCCCGTTGCTCTCTCATTTGTATAGACTCTCCTCCCATTGCTCTCTCATTTGTTATCAAATGTAATCTGATACCTGACACGTGCACTTTCTGCTGACGTGTACCTCCCGTTGCTCTCTCATGGGTTTTGACCTTGAATCCAAAAGCTCTCTCATAGGTTTTGACCTTGATTCCAAAAGCTCTCTCATATTTACTCTACTTATATTCTTTGACAAAACTACCATGTCAGGCCAGTAGTATCATTCGTTACAGCACCATCAGTTAAGTTATCAAGAAAATTAATACATTTAATAACAAACTATTCTAAATTTGTACCGAAATTCAGCCTTAAAAATTCTTATGATTTTATAAATAAAATCCAGGATATTTCTGTTCCATATAACGCAAAATCAATTTCTTTTGACGTTCAAAATCTTTTCCCTAATATACCTCCCCAAGATACCATACTCTTAGTAGAAGGGATAGAAATCATGTCAACCCGGTTATTAAACAAGATATATTAGACCTTTTGTCGATATGCCTTAAACAAAATCACTTTCAATTTGACAATAAAATATATGCTTCATCTGAAGGTTTGATCATGGGAAATCCGCTGAGTCATCTACTGGCAAATATCTCCAGACAACCTTGAATGAATAATTCACAAGCACAAGCAGTGGATGACATTATAGTTTGTATTAAAGGTACCAACAGACAGTTACGACACCTTTCATAAATATATTAACACTATTCACCCAAACATTAAATTCACAATAGAAATAGGAGCAGAAAAATCATTAAATTTCTTAGATTTGACAATAGGTAAAACCAACAACAAACATTCATAATAATTCGATACATCCATATATACATAAAATATCAGCATACCATAGTATGATACATAGATTAGTGAATATTTCTCTTTCCCAAGAAAATATCTGCAAAGAATGAAATATCATAAAACAGATAGCAGTTAACTATGGATATCAAGTCAAATTAATATAGAATATTCTTGCTAAAAAATTACAAAGAAAGGCTATCCAAGAAGTGTACCTCACTATGAGGAACCTTGACAATAATTACAGAACTTTAACTCATTCAGGGCCCGTTTCAGAAAAAATAGCGTAATTTTTAAAAAAACAAAATTTAAGAGTAGCATTCACAACAGATAACACGTTGGGAAGGTTTATCAAAAATAATAAAGATGAAACACAAAAATCTGAAAAATCAGGAGTTTGTAAATTGAATTGTGTATCTTGTTCCAAAGTATATGTGGGCCAGACTGGTAGACCATTCAAAAGCCGCGTACGTGAACACCGTATGAATTAATAAATGATAAAACACATTCAACATATGCCAATCATATTTTGGAAGAAGACCATGACTTCGATGAAAACTTTGAAATCCTTCATGTTGAAAATAATAGTATTAGACTTAATTATTTAGAATTCGTGGAAATTAATAAAATGTATATTTATTATAAAAAATAATAACATCCTACCAAACAATGTGGTCTGTATAAATAACAAGGAATACTATAAAAACGTATAAGATTACAATAAATAATAAATTCAAAATATCTTAAGACTATTTAAAGAGATGTTTTCTGTCATTGACAATAAATATGTGCTCTCATTATTCTTATGGAAAATTTCAGACTTCAAGGGCTATAAATTTAACAATTTTCATAGGTAATTGAATTTTTTAGCAAAATCTACAAAGAATTTAGTGATGGTTTCTCGAGCACCAATGAATAAACCAATAATTTTTATTTCACCAGCTATTTTATATTTTTCCTTGAAGAAAGGGATTGTGGGTTCATAAATATGCCTTTTCTCCATATCAACATCAAATGGTTGGGATTCATCTGATTCGAATCTTATTGTTGGATCGAATTGTTTACTAAATGATCAATTGGACCTTATAGTTCTCCTTTGTCAAACCTTTTCCACTAATTAAGTAGTAGATATGTTTTGAGATTTACAGGTACCTACATTTTATTGTCAATTTTTATTTTTGATTTTATCATAGGTAGATCCTAATTACCTCAACTGATAAGAAGGGTATTTAGGTAATGTTCAATGTAGATTAGTTCAATGTATTACATTCGCCTGAGAAAGATACTGTGTATCGAAACATGTCGCGTAGACAATACATCTGTGGAAATTTGATCGTGTTTACCTTAGTGTCATTCGTATGAATAGTTATTTCCCACCATTTCCATTCTTTTTGAGTCGTTTCCGTTGAGAAACGCACAAAGGTATTATTAATAATGCATTAATCATCAAATTTTGATAATGCCATGTACCATTATTACATTTAATAGCCACCTTAGATGAAGATGAGGAAATAATTCGATTTTTTAGAAAATTGCTCCTATCTCGGAATGCTGAATAATCAGTTATAGGAATAGGATGTATCAACTCGATGGGAATTTACTAATCTTTCAGGATATTCCATAATACACAGGGTGTTCCATTAGAAAAAATGCATATTCAGCTATTTTTGTATCTAGCAGTAATATCTTCACTATACAGAATCAATATGCATGATATTGATGAACTAAACACAAAATTGCAGCTTCCTAAGAATCCAAATACCGCTGATATGAACATTCAATTCTAGCTGGTTTGGATGAAAAATAATCAATATCTCAAAAACCGTTAGAGATAGGTATGGGAGAGTACAGGCCAGAAATGATCAGAAAGTAATGACAAGTTCAAAAATATGGTAATATACAGGGTGTCCCGTTTGAAATAACATAGATACTGCTACTTTCTGGTATAAGCGGCAACGCTGCATTGCTGAAAATATGAAAATATTTCGGATCGATAGATCAATAGCAATCACTTGAGTAACCAAATATTCAGAATTATCCTATGTGCCGTTCTCCATAAACGTCTAATGCACCATCGACTGTGACCCACTCTGTATATCAATATTGATCTGATTGATGTAGTCAGGTATGATTTCTCCTACCCATACTAATAATAGGCAACCATTCTTTTATCGGAATTAACTCAAATAGTTTACAATTTGATGCGCCATTATCAGTATTGAGAAGATATTTATTTAAACTGTTCTTGTGAATAGCAATACTTCCATAACAATCTAATTGCCAGTAATCATCAATTGGTTTCTCTAATTTTAAACTTAATTTTTGTCTCTTTTTCGAAGTTTTCCCGGAATTTCTCAGTGAAAAATGCACCAATCTGGGCGTATGAGAAACCATTTTGTAGGTTTTATAAATTTACACAAATGTTTTATTGACTGTGAAACGATTCGTACAATAATATTTGAGATATTTCCAAAAAACCAAAAAAAGGTGTAATTTTATTCACTATTTCTTGTTTGAAAAATTCCACAAGGCGATTTTGCTGGGGCGAAAACAGGGGTTTTCACTAACGAATTAGTATAGGCCATTTGCGTCTATTATTTTGTGGGGGAAATCCTCTATAGCTTGGTCTGAAAGGCTTTTATGCACGATATTTTCAATAGTGGGAATCCTTTTTTCAGCATAACACTTTGAACTGTTTTTTAAAACACTGCTGTCAATAATAAACAGTAAGTATAGGACTTGGTACGGATTATATGGGTTTTTGCGGTTTTACGAATTCCGTTCTATTTCTGATATATGATGAAGGATGGGAAGGTGATTGAAAGTTACCATTGGCCCAAACTTGTGGCACGTATGGTTTGGCCACAGAAGCCATTCGAAGAAAATGGCGTATCCGCCTTAATAGAAAATATTCATTGTTAACCTACTCAGATTCCAGTTTCGGAAAATTGAAAGAAAGTTTTTCCAGGTGTCAGGTGATCCAGAGACCGATGTGCGATCACGAGAATCAGTGTAGCGTACTGGGTGTTTTACAATCATGTGATGAGTGATACCAAAGTTTACCCAAAAAATTACCAATAATTACTATATTTTAATGATTGCGTAGATTTTCCTACTGATTGTATTAGTGTTTTTGTTTCTTTCGTAAAACACGAACACAAAAAACACAGTGATACATTTATTACAATAACAAGTATAAGTCGTGAATATAAAAAGGGACATTCTGAAAAGACAACATAAATATCAGAAACATCTGGACTATTTCCATTCTTTCGTGAAGCACCTGGCATTTTCTGCAATAAGATATCTTTTGAATACCAAATATTTGTTTTAGGTCGGGCGTATCCAAGACATCATGGTATGCTTGAGACATGAGCACACAGATCTTACATGTTCAATGAGTTTCTAGTAATGTTGTTCTCTAATCGATTGAAAGCAATAAATAGAGTATATATAGCCCACAATTATTTCTGCACATAATTACAACATTGTGAGTGAAGTGAGATTTCTGAAATTATTTTCACTTTCGAATTTTGATGTTTATTTTCTATTCGTTATCGTTATCAAAAATCTTCACATTTTGGTATAGCCCTACAACCTCATTCTATGCATTAGAAGTATACACCTCTGAAGGCTAATCTGGTAGTTCTACCAAATGGAATATATTTGATATACAGGGTGTCCCAAACCGATTTAGCCAGGGTCTAGTTCCTAAACTAGCCGAAATATTTAGTTGGAATAAAATCTATAATTTAAGAATACAGAGCAATTTCATTTTATTACGAACAGCTAGGTACCCTTAAAAATTCACCCCTAATATAAAATTTTAAATAGATATTTTCCGACATATTTTCATAGAATGTCTAATTTTAAATTCATCAGTTTTTTCCGATTCAAAATCTGCTAATAAATAGCTAAGAAAATTGATATTCAAGTTTTAAATCTAGTTAGTTACCCATGAAATTTTAGTTTAGTTGAAAATCCGCTAGAAAAAAAGAGAGAAAAATAACAATTTCACTTCATTTCAAGGTTTTTTTACAAATTATCTTCTTTCAGGAAGTGTTCGAAATGAAGGAATTCGGCAGTAACGCAATCTTCAAATCTTGTCAATAAGTTACGAGTACATGTAGCTATTATCATTTGGGGCATTATTCTGCGACAAGCAAGCATTCTGAACTTAATTCTTCAGGTCCTCTAAGTCTTGGGGATTATATATATATATATATATATATATATATATATATATATATATATATAAAACCAGTTAATATTGGGGATTGCAGCAAAGTCAAAAGTGTACTCTTTTATAGAGTTTATTCCAAGCTTTCGTAAATTTTATTTACATCTTCAGGGAACTACAAAGAATTATTATGTCAATTATACATTTTGATGTTATTTAAATTTTACTTACAACTATAGTGAGGTTGAGTGAGATTTATTCCTTCTTATTGTCGTTAGACCACACTCTCCATATGAATAATAATATCTCCATAACTACTCAATTGGAAATGTAATTTTTTCCTAACTTACAAAACAACAGTCGTATATTTCACTAGTTGGTACTAGATTACAGTTGGTACAAGATTACAGTTGGTACAAGATTACAGTTGGTAACATTGACTTGAAAATTACAGATTTCTTTTCTATTGACAACTGATTTGTGTCCCTTGGATACAATCAACAAGTCTTTTGTTTTTCGACTGAAATTTCAAAATTTTCTGTTATTTATATTCGTAAAGTCTTTTTTCCTTATTATTTACAATTTTAAGCTGTAATGTCACTATCCAAAGAACTAAGAACATGTCAACTAACCTCACTATAGTTGTAAGTAAAATTTTAATAACATCAAAATGTATAATTGACATAATAATTCTTTGTAGTTCCCTGAAGATGTAAATAAAATTTACGAAAGCTTGGAATAAACTCTATAAAAGAGTACACTTTTGACTTTGCTGCAATCCCCAATATTAACTGGTTTTATTCTTAACTAGTCAGCAACGACTACCCTTTCTATATATATATATATATATATATATATATATATATATATATATATAAATAAGGATGGATTTAGCGAGGGGCAATATATGAAATTATATGTAGAAAAATTATTGGGTATAACCCTCAAAATGTTCTGCAACCGTAGACACGTGTTTCGAGCTTAAGCTCTCATCAGTACGGTAAAATCAAATGCGAAGATGTACAACACTTGGATGTAAAAATGTGTGGTTGGCTTCCTGTTGTTGACTTCTTTTGTTTCTATTTTTACATCCAAGTGTTGTACATCTTCGCATTTGATTTTACCGTACTGATGAGAGCTTAAGCTCGAAACACGTGTCTACGGTTGCAGAACATTTTGAGGGTTAAACCCAATAATTTTTCCACATATAATTTTATATATATATATATATATATATATATATATATATATATATATATATATATATATATATATATATATATATATATATATATATACCATATCATTTAAAGTTCCCCACAAGAAAAAAACTAAGTTGGAAAGATCAGGCGAATGTGCAGCCTACCTTACCAGAGGAGAAGCATTGGCTATTATTACCAAATCTGTTTTGGAGGAAGTTGGTAACCATGTGTGCGTTTTGAGCAGGTGCTCCATCCTGCTGCCACCACATTTGTTGTGTTTCAAGCAACGGTTTTTATTTTCAAATTCGGGTTAAATGTGTTCTAGAAAATGTAGGTACCGTTCTCCCGTTAACCTTGCGTCATAAAAATAGTGTCCAATAATCCGCCCATTAAACAATCCACACCAAACATCGACGGTCCAAATGTTATGAGATCTAGTCTCCATTACCCAATGTGGATCAACAGGGGACCAATAATTAGAATTATGCCTATTAATGACAGCATTATTGTGGAACTTAGCCTTATCACTCCTCATTATTTTAGTTGAAAAGTCTGGGTCGACTTCAAGTTTAACTAACAAGTGCTCAATAAATTGTAAACGTCTGTCAGCGTCACCTGGATAGAGTCCCTGCATTAAGTGAACTTCAATTAAATGGATGGTATTTAAAATCTTGTAAAATTCGTTTAACGGATCTCTTTGTTATACCAAGTTCGTCGGATAGTTTTCGAGTGGAAACATGTGGATTAATATTTACATACGCCAACATATTTATGATATTTTCCTCATTACGTACGGATATTCTGGAATTCCCGCGATTTCCGATTGGGAAATGTATTTGCCGCAGAGTGCGTTCTAGGTTCACAAAGGTGTTGGGCGATCAGGAAAACGTATCCGATACAACTCTCTAGTTCTTCTTACATTTTTCAAACATTCCCCGTAATAATCATATTCACTCATACTTCAGCAGTAAACAAACTCGGCATTTTTACACAAAATTCGATAACTTGCAAGATCTTATTGACTTTACTTTGACAAGTGTCAAAAATGTTTTATCGACGGTTTTCAATTTAACAAAATTTTCATGGGTAACTAGATTTAAAATTCAAAAATAAATTTTCCCAGCTATTTATCCACCGATTTTGAATCGGAAAAAACTATAAGAATATGTTAAAAAATGAACAGAGTGCTATTGAAAATTTCACAGTAGGAGTGCATTTTTAAGGGTAGCTGTTAGTAATACAATGAAATTGCGCTGTAATTTTAAAGTATCCTCACAGCTGAAAATTATAGATTTTGTTCCAACTAAATATCTCGGCCAGTTCAGGAACTAGAACCTGGCTAACTCAGTTTGGGACACCCTGTATACGGACCATGTTTGTCCAATGGGACAAATAATTATACAGCTAATTAACGTAGATACGAGATGATGATGATTTCGTACTTGATCGTTGTTACCCAGATGCTTTGAAGTGTTTCATTAATATGAACAGAAACCACAAAATGAAATGAGGTGTTCATATACATTGCTCGTCCAACTCTGAATTGCTTCCATGAATCAATATACATGCAATCTGCGGATGCAGCTTTGGACTTTAGAATGGTGAAAATTGCTCATGAACTCGATGTTGTGCAATTGGGAGTAGAAGAGTGATATTCACTTCGTAAACAAGGTCCATTGTCGCACCTCGATCGAAATGGGATTCCATTATTTCGAATGCTGTCACTGGAATATAGCAGGGATAAAACTTTTGGAACTTACCAAGTGAAACTATCCCCAGGTTATATTCAAGACATGTTCGCTTCCGGATTCCGAATGGATCCTGGATTATTGCTAGTCTAGCTCGCAATAATATATGTATACCCGATTCACCAAATCAAATAAGCACACCCTATTTATTATAATTGCTTTCGATGAAAATACTATTTTTAACTGACTACAAACAAAGACGTTCAAAATTTCAAATACTTGCAGATGTTAAAAATTGTCTGCTGAAAGCTAGCTGTCAGGTTATACTGAAAACTGTTCTACTAAATCATACAAGTGAAACCTCATTTCCTAGGACAGTCTCTTCTCAACCACCTTTTTTAGGGAGCTCTCAGAAAAATAAAGTCATCATCTAACACCAATGGAAAAAAATCAAAATATGTCTCTATTATTGCTAAATATCCAATCAGTAAGAAATGAAATCGGTGATCTGTCCATATTTATCAGTGATCACAATGATCCTGAAATAATCTTTCTGACAGAGCACTGGCTCCATGTTACCTCCCAAAATACTCAGTTGTACCAAATTATTGTAGAGAAAAAATGGATGGTGGAGGATCTATAATTTTAATTCATGAAAAATTCTCAAAAAAATTCATTTGCAATGTATTTCAAAATTTTATTCTCTTATTGTAGAACACATCTTTGAATTTTCCCCTACATATAATGAAAGTAATAATTTTTATATTCTTTGCATCTACAGAATTCCAAACTCTGACCTTCAAATATTATTTGATAACTGGAAATTTGTTCATGCAAATATCGGTTAATGCAAAGATAATAGTCGCTGGTGATTTCAATATTGATTATGTCAACCAGGATTCACCAAGTACTAAGAAGTTGCGCCATCTTCTCTCCTCATTTAACTTGACAATGATAGTTGGTGATCCCACCAGAAGAACGCGACACTCAAGTACTATCATAGATTATGTATGTCAGAACTTCAGAGATCACGAGACTAGTTCATGAGTAGGTTTTTCAGGCCACAAAGCAAGTTTGACTTCTTGCAAAATTGACGCTATTGAAAAAAAAGGAAAGTACGATTGGAGAGGAAATATAGTAAAAAAAACTTTGAATGCTTCAACTACTATTGTAAGTCCGTCAAATGGTATAGGGTACTACTTTCTTCTGAACCATTAAACTCATTCGAGCGTACTCAAGAGGATGTGTTCAATCTATGCTTTCCATTGAAAGAAATCAAACAAAAAAAAGTAAGCCCTGGGCAACCCCTGGCATCCGAGTATCTGCAAATAACTTGCGATCCCTGCAAGTAATTAAGAAATTAACAGATAGCCATTTTTTCTCAACGTACATTCCAATTACAGAAAAGTGTACGCACGTGCAAAGGATTGGTATTATAAAAAAGGGTTGACCAAGCCAAAAATTGAATGAAGGAAAGTTGGGTTATAGTTAACACATTGAGAGGAGAAGTAGGATTATTGCCCCGTCAGTCTTAGTTTAAATGAAACGACGTGTACTCTAGTGTAATCAGCATACAACTGACTTTATTAATCACAAACATATATCAGTCATAGAACAGAGCGAAATAGTAATATACTAGTACATAGAAATATTAGATGGCGCTATTACAGTATTGAAGAATTGTTGAACTTTACCAACACCCCCACTCAACAATTTTAAACAATACCCAGAGCCTTTCGAAAAAAATTATGTTTCTCAAAACCTAAACTTTTTGTGAAGATATCGGCTAACATCTGATCTGTAGGCCTAACCTAACCTTAACCAAATTATTGTCAATAGCTTACCTGATATAGTGGTGCCTGATGTCAATGTGCTTTGACCTTTTATGGTACATTGGATTAACAGACAAATTCAAAGCACTTTGATTATCATTATGTAGAAAAATACAATGTACTGCAACTGTCAGCTCATACAATAGATTACGCGAAGCTATATACAGAAATTTAATTTGGTTTCTAAAGGAGTCTTGACAGGATTATAATTAATCATATTGAAACGATTCAACAATTTGTCAACATATTTTTCTTGACTCAAACTTATACTTTGTATTTCCTCATCATAAAAAATTTGCATACCCAAACATTCACTAGCCCTACCTAAATCTTTAACTTTGAAATTAGAGCTAAGCTGTTGCTTCACAAATTCAGTTTCAACTGGATAATTCGAAAAAATAAAGAAATCATCCAAGTATAGTGCAATAACTGTGATAGAGTTATTACTAAGATTTTTAATAAACAAACATGGCTCTAAATTAGATTTGGAATAACCTAAATTTAACAAAACATCATTTTCCCTTGTATTCCAGGCTCTTGAAGCATGGTTGAGACCATAAATAGCTCGTTTCAGTTTAAGAACTTTACATTCTCCAGATTTTGGACAAACAAACAAACAAACAAACAAACAAACGAAACCGTTTCATATAAATCCTTTCTTCAAGAAAACCATTTAGAAAAGCTGTTTTTACATCAAGATGGATTATTTCCAAACCTAATTTACCAGACAATGCCATAAGCATTCCAAGTGTAGAGTGTCTAATTACAGGGGAAAAAGTTTCATCGTAATCTAAACCTACCTGCTCTTTTTTTTTATTTAGAAAAATTATTGTTGCATCCATCACTAGGGTTATTAGCAACATAACATAACAGTGACATAAAACACATTTTGGCTAGTAACGTTACTACGACTTCAAATGAAATTTGATGGTATCATGAATCATTAATAAGGAATATCGTATGGTACTTAAAATTTTTACAGTTTGCCAACTAAACCTATTTCGGAAAGGAATCCGATTGTGTTTTCAAAATTGCAGTTCACAACAAGAGTTCTTTTTGAATCTGCACTTATATTGGACGTCTGGCGTTGTTTCTTGAACTCCGGACACTCCACCATGAAATGTTTTACTGACATTGGCACCTGACACATATCACAAATTTTCTCTTTTTCCCCTTTCAGCAATTGTTCATGGGTATACTTTGTATGTCCAGTACGCAAACGGGTGATTATTATTTGGTGTCTTCGTTGGTTAGGGATGTTTCTCCAAGGCTTGATGTCATCTTTGATTTCTCAGTTTCATTCCAGATTCTGTCCACACAGATGACCAGTGGTTATAGACCACATATTTCATGTATTTCTTCCGATCAGTATACGGTACTCCCTCTTGCTTTTGAATGGTTGGTTCATTCATGGTTTTACTTGCAATTTTATCAACCTGCTCATTGCCAGAGTTCCCAACGTGTGATGGGACCCACATGAATTCCAATCGTCTGGATTTTTCCCTGATTGAGTGAGCATATTCTTTAATTTGCCTTGTAAGAGAATTATCTGAATATATGAGTCGTAGACCTTGTCACGAGCTTAACGAGTCTGTTAGAATTAAAGTATTCTGGATTTCTTCACTGGTAGAGTACTTGATTGCTTGAAGAATCGCAAAAAGCTCACCGCTATAAATGCTGCATTGTGAAGGTAGTTTGAAACCATTTGATGTATACGGGCTCAAAAAAGCTGAAGTAACTCCATAATTAGATTTGAAAGCGTCTGTATAGATGTGAGTCTAATCTCGATATTTATTAAGTAATGAATGGAAGTGACTGTGAAGCAGGCTAGGGGTGATTTCAGATTTATTGAATTTGGAGAGGTATAGGTTGCATGGTGGTAAGGCAATAAGCCAAGGCGGTGTATCTGAGTTGTTATTGGAGAGTGTAGCAGTGAAATTAACATTCAATTCGGAGCTGAACTTATTGATCCTCTGATAGAAAGGGTATGTTAGCCTTCTTCGGTTTTCAAATAAGTTGCAAAAACGGTTTGAGAAGGTGATATGATATAATGGATGCTGAATCAGTAGAGACTAAATATGCATATGCTAAGCTCAGGTGTTGTCGTCGCAGTTGCAACGGTGGCTCTCCAGCTTCACTGTAGAGACTTTCAGCAGGTGTTGTTCGGTATGCTCCAAAGAATAGCCGTATTGATGTATTGTGAACTGTATTGATAATTTTCAGAGCAGATTTACTTGCTGAGGCATATATCGTAGAGCCATAATCGATTTTTGACCTAACTAGAGCTTGGTAGAGAAGTAATAGAGTTTGGCTGTCAGAACCCCAATTTTGGTTCGACAGAATTCTCAGTAGATTGATACCGCTCTGACATAATGATCTGAGATGATTCAGATGGGCATTTCAGTTCAATTTCCTGTCAAAAATCATTCCTAAGTAACGCATCTGTTCCACTACTTTGATATTCCCGTCACATAGTTTCAGATTTGATGGTGCCAGTTCCCTTTTTTTAGTAAAAAGTATGCATTTAGTTTTTTCTGGGCATATTTTGAAACCAGTGCATTTCAGCCAGCTCTCAATCGAAAGCACTCAGCCTCTTGCAAGTTATTTTGGATTGTTGTAAGATTTTTTCTTCGAGAGTACACCACCAGATCGTCAGCATAGATACTAGCTTCCACTGGTTGTTTGATATTATTTACAGCTTCATTCATCGCTATTAGAAAGAGGGTGACGCTTAAAACCGAACCTTGAGGTGTGCCATTCTCCTGCAGTCTTCTCTCGGATAGTGTTCCATCAACTTTAACTCTAAAGAATCTCTCTGTCTCGAAGTTTTCAACAAATTTAAGAAGATTGCCATTTATACCAAAGGACCTCAGCTTTCTGAGAATATATCTCCAGGTCATGTCGTAAGCTTTACTTATATCGAAGAAGATTGCTATGGTATTTTGTTTGTTATCATAGCCTTCATGGATATATGATTCTAAGTTAATTGGGTTATCTGATGTTGACCTGCACTTCCTGAAACCACTTTGATTTGGTGTGATCACCCGGTTTTTCTCCAGAAACCAAGTGAGTCAATTATTAACAGTTTTTTTCATCAGCTTACACATTGTACAGGTCAAAGAGATTGGTCTGTAAGATTGAGGATCTGTCTTTGGTTTACCATGTTTTATCAACGGTACCAAGGTTGCCTCTGACCACTTCTCAGGGAAGACCCCTTCGGTCCATATCTTGTTAAATATTTTCAAGAGAATATGTTTAGCTGCATCTGGCATGTTTTGGAGGAAAATGAACGGGATATCATCAGGTCCTGGACTGGAGTTTTTGAAAGCTCCTCGTAAGTTAAGTCATGGTTTGGTGGATGTAGATATTACAGATATTCATTTCTTTAGGGCCCAAAATTTTACTGGCAACTGCTTCAAGGTGTGTTCTTATAGGGATTTCGATTGCACCGTGAGTTTGATGTATGTAAGTAGCGACGCCACCACTTGCTATGTTTTGATCTGGTCTGTTTTTATGAAAACAAACATAGTTTTTCAGATTGTGCGTATAGTCTTGTTTAAAATGGGTCTCCTGTAAACATATGATAGTGGGTTTGTGTTCGGAGATGATCAGTTTCATCATTTCTTGTTGTGTGAAGAACCCATTAAGGTTCCATTGAATGATGGATAGTTCAAAAAATGATTTTGTTAATGCTTTTCCTATGACGATACGTCGCTTTCAGAATCTGAAAGGAACGCTACTTCGGCTAGCAGCTGTTTCGATATTTTTTTCTTTATTTTGTTACACCTACTCTTGATGCATCTGTTTTGAAAATATTTGAATACACTAGTCAGCATATGAATAAGACCATGTACATCGTTTGTATATTGTTTCGCCACACTCAGAGGATCATTAGAGCCATGTACGTTTTCAAAAATGTCTTTGTGTTGATTGAAGTTTATTACAAAACTTTCTGACTCTATGTATGTTTTTGTTGGTTGCATGTATTCTTCGACAGTAGTTGTAGTTTCCTGGCTTCAGGGCGTTTTTCTTAGTAATACTCGATGACGGTCTTCGGAATGGGTCAGATGGTGTTTCTTCTGTTGGAGTTGATATTTCTGAGTGGTTCCTTTCATTTGATAAACTACTTTGGGTGTCTGGGTCAGGAGTGATGGGGAATCTTCTGGAGTCAGAGAGATTGGACTTTGTTCTGGTGGTTTTTCTGGGTTTTCAGAAGAGAGCATTGTAGAGGGTTCAGTTAGATGTTCAGGGAACTCACTCGTACACTGAGAAGATATGTGGCCATTTTGTTTGCATTTGAAGCAGGTTAGGTTATCTAATGATATGAATATTCGATAGGAAGTATTTTCATGGTTGATCAACATTGACTCAGGAATGATAATATTTTCGGGAGGATTAATGTAGACTTGCCTTCTGAAACTCATTATATGTGCAAAATCTGGGTTTGCTATATTGACTCTTAAAAATGATGTAGGAGACAATAGGTTGAGGCCAATTTGTTGTAGGGCTTGCTCTAAATGTGAATGGGGGATTGTAGGGCTCACGTTAGATAGGATCAAACGTTCACATGGAGTGATCAGTCTTCTGGCCCGTATAATTTCGTTGTTGACAGAAATTGCACCGTGGTCATTCATAAACGAAGTCACTAACTCTGGGTTGGCAAGGTATATGCATATTCTATTATTTGAAATTCTAGAGGCGAACAGAATATGTTTAGGGTTGACGAGTGTTCCTAAGGCTAGAAGTTATTCTTGGATTTTGGTTTCTTCAATTGTAGCAAAAATTATGGCTTGGTTCTTCTCTGGAAATTTTGTTGGCTGTTGTTTACTTAGTACTGAAGAATAGGTCATGTTTCAATTGGTTTGTTGGTTTGATGTTTCTGTTGGGACATCCATCGTTGTAGTTTGGTGATTCCTGTAGTTAAAAATCTCCGAAATTGGTGAATTCAATTCAATATTTAAACTCTCTGGCACGGGTCATGTGTACCTGAGTACGGCCCTGACCCGTGCGATTTATCGGCGATATCCACAGTTGATACAAAAAAGGGAAATATCATGAACCGTAAACAAACAGTACTCTTATGTTTACTGAAAAGATGACAAATTTTCAAACTTACGAGTCTCAAAAACACACAATGGTGCACTATGCACTATGTTATTAGGTAGTATACTTTTTCGAATTTATATTTACTTTAATTTCAAGTTTGCGTATGTTTTGTAGGGATCTGATATAGACAATATGTTGCTTTGCTATTCAGGTCCGCACTCCATACCTGCTCTTTGAGTAAAACTTTTTGCCACTAACCGAGCTCTATGTTTCACTTAACCTTCACTATTTTGCTTTCTTTTGAACACCCACTTAAACTCTACTAGTGTTGCTCCTTGTGGTAAATCCTGTAGCTCCCAGGCGTCATTCTCCTCGAATGATTCTAGTTCTTCTGCAATCGCACACCTCCACTGCTCTGCATCGTTGCTAGACAGAGCGTCTTTTACTGTTGTTGGTTCACCACTGAAGCCTGACTGATCAACACACATGTACGTTACATAATCATCAAACTTTTTAGGCTCTGGCTTCCTCTCCGACATTCTCACAGTACCTTGGTCCAAAATCTGGTTAGGGACAAAATATTTTTCATCGCTAGTATCTATTTCTGAACCAGTATAGCTACCGATTGTTTCAGAAAATGTTTCTTCACCAAGAGACGAATCTGCAGGTTTATTGTGATCCCCCACTGAGTCTGCACATTCATTGCAATCACTTTTGTTCTCAGGAGTCTCAACTGGTATATGCTCTTGTTTCATCAGTGATAACAACGTCTCTGCTAATAACCACATCTTTAGTGTTTGGATCATACAATCTATAAGCTTTGGTTGTATTACTGTATCCCACTAAAAACATTTCTTAGGATTTTTTGTCCCATTTCAGCCTCTTTTCCTTTGGAACGTGCACCATGGCCTTACTAACAAAAATTCTCAGATAACTAATATTTGGTTTTTTACCAGACCACACTTCTATCGGAGTCTTATTGCCCAAACCAGAAGTGGTACTTCGGTTTCTCAGATGCACCGCTGTGTTGACAGATTCAGCCCAGAATGTTTTGTCCAAGTTGGTGTCAAACAATAAACACTTCACTCGTTCAACTAGAGTACGATTCATGCGTTCAGCAGGACCGTTCTGCTGAGGAGTGTAGGAAGTGGTGTATTGATGTAAAATTCCATTTTTCTTCAGAAAACATTAAAAGCTTCCTCTACAAAATTCTCCTGCGCTATCTTATCGAAGCGTTTTAATTTTCGTTTCTGTTTTATTCTCCGTCATACTTTTGAATAATATAAAGCGGTCAAACACCTCGTCCTTTGATCTCAAGAAGTAAACAAAAGCCATTCTGCTGAAGTCATCTTCTACGACCAAGAAGTACTTGGCTCCCTCAATGGATTTAACCTCCATGGGCCCACATAGATCAGCATAAACTATTTCCAACACCTTGCTTGCCCTTGAGCCCTTTTTCGGAATAGGTAGTCGCGTCTGCTTTCCTTCGTTGCATGTCACACAGTTATACCTGTCAATTCTGATGTCCCCAAAACATGACAATCCATCAACAGCACCATCCTTCATCTTTAGGAGGTCAGTGCTATTCATGTGACCCAACCTACGATGCCACACAACTCCAGTAGCCAAATCAGCGCCTGCAAGCATACACTGTAGCGAAGTCCTGGATTTCAATTTGTAAACATTGTTTACAAGTTCTGCCACACCAATCAGTTGATTTTCTTTGTTGTAAATTGTACAACCTGATGTATCAAAAACAACTTGATTGCCATTTCTAATTAGTTGACTAACTGACAGTAAGTTAGTTGTTGACTGGGGAACACATAAAACATCTTTTACTTTGATGTCATAGGCAAATTATTTCACCATTTTTACAATGTCTACAGATCCTATACACTCAACAGAAAGTTTCAAATTGTTCGCAAACATTATTTCTTGAATATCTGCTGGTTGTTCACTAACATCACACAGCCATTGTCTGTTAGGAGTCAAATGTGCACTCGCGCCTGAATCAACATACCAGTCTTGGTTATTGAACTGGGAACTTAAAAATACAGCACTTAAAACATTAGTCCCCTGGCTGACTTTTGACGATTTCTGCGGGCAATTTTTCTTGTAATGTCCTTTTTGTTTATACTTGTAACATGTAATATCATCGCTTCTGACAGTTTGATTGTGACATTTGCTGACTGATTCTCTGTCAGATTTTCTCATTTCTCCAGTGTTACCAAGCCAGTTTAATTTTTTCGAAAATTTGGCGATAAATGCGTTACCTGCATTATCGGCATCAACTTCCATATCTAACAATTTTGTTTTAATGAAGTCCGTTGTAATTTGAATACCTGAGTGTTCAATTGCCATTATCATTGGGTTGTATTTACCCGGCAATCCTGCTAACAGCAAAGATCCTACCCAATCGTCATCGATTTTGAAACCCGTTCCTCTCAGTCGTTGAGAAGTTTCCACCACCTGATCCATATACGACGCCATTCTGTCGCAGTTTTCCCGCCTCACAGAAATTATTGATCAATTTTTCTTGTGAAGCCTACATCATCAAACATCTTTTTGAGATTTTTCCACAGCTCTTCCGCTGTTTTCATCTCTTTAATGTGAATGTAAAGAGAAGGATCAATAGCTAGTATTAGTTTTGCCTTCGCCTGGCTGACTTTCTCGGCGTCGGCTTCCTCACCATCGATGCACTTTTGGAGACCATATAGTGTCAATTAATTTTCAATGGCAAAAGCCCAATCGTCATAATTCTCACGACCTTTCAGTTTAGGAACACTCGCTATAAAGTTACCATACCTCTTAGTTTAAATGAAACGACGTGTACTCTGGTGTAATCAGCATACAACTGACTTTATTCATCACAAAACATATATTAGTCATAGAACAGAGCGAAACAGTAATATACTAGTACATAGAAATATTAGATAGCGCTATTACAGTATTGAAGTATTATAATAAAACGATATTCCGTTGAAATAGAGTTTCATCACAGCTGATACTATTAATTGTTGGCCGAGCGGTGCCTTTTTTCAATATTTTATAGGAGCGTTTATATAGGAACACATCAGGAAAAGTATACATTTACTTACCTATCAAATCTCATCTCCGGCAACCATCAGGAAGCTGCTTCCAGCTTTGCACACACACACTAGTTTTAATTATTTAAGTTACTTTATTTATTATTATTTTCAACACTTTTCTGGATTTCAATCTAATCAATTACTTCTCAAATTGTTAATAAATACTATCTGGGCCGAAGGCCCGGGTGAATGATCAAATTTAAATGAATAAAACAAAGAAATCGGCCAAAATCATTTATTATGCCGAAAGAAAAAAAAATAGAACGCCGGAATAACTAAGAAGTTTTAAATTCATAAGTTATTAAGTCAAACCCAATTATGATCGGTGAAATGAGTGAAATTTCGTGACATTTACGTTATTCAATTATTAAAAGGTGATCATTCTTACTAAAGCATTAAACTGATATTTTTGAACAAATCATTACCAGAAAAGGTCACGTTACTAGCAAACATCTAACTCTCTCAAGATTTAAAACAGGACTGCCATTAAAAGCATAAAATATCTGTCCTTCAAGTTAGCCTGTGTCTCGAAATCCCAATTGTTTAGGCAGTAAATATAAGGGTTGTTCGAAAATTAATTAGTGAATTGACTTTCTTTTTCAGTTTCTTCTACAATAGGCTTATGCATTAAATATTTTATAACTCAGATATTCCGACGTTACGAGAAAAAAAACATAATGCAAATTTGTCGCATTATGAAAAAAACTCTTTATATCTAAACAATTGATCTTATTTCTACTTATTCTATGTCATGGATCTTTCTGTAACACTCGGTTATGGTTTGAATCAATTCTATTAATGGAAATATGACGTTGAATTCATAATGAAACTGATTATTAGATACAAAATATTTTGTGCATATTATTAATTTCCCCTCGTAAAACTGTCGTCTGCACTGGTACGAGTTTCACAGCAACACATGTGCGAAGATTTCTGACCATTCTTGGTATCGTCAGCTAAGTGCTGAATTTAATGGCTTCCAGATGTAGATCCAATGGTTGTCCTTTTCGAAAACTATTAAAAGTAAATCTCAAGATTACATTTTGTTACAATTGCCCCCTCTAGAAAAGTCACAATTTTTTTTCCATAAATAAATTGTTACTTCAGATCCATTCAAATCTAATTGTAACAAGTTGTTACGGGTTTATTTTGCACTAGAAAACCCTTTCTGTTTTAATACAATAACATCAGAAATTATCTGTCATTGATATACACTTTCCACTCTGTACACCACTGTATCAAAATGACAACTTGATCGATGTCATGTATAGCTTGTTCCGAATGTTAGTACTTACCTTTGCCGTATTAGTTCGAGCGGACATGACCCGGCCTTAAGCTAATGACAGTTATCAGTTGTTCTATTTTGCGGTATGACAGCGTTGTTTTGTAGCTTAGAACACAAAACCGTTACATTCCTACTCTAGCTCTGTCTTGTGTCATTGAGGTACCTACTTCACATTCGAATACTTGACCTTTTGTTTGTTTGTTTGTGTTTGGTTCGGAGATTGAGAGGCTGGCGTTTTCGTCTTGGTTCAGTTGGCAACACTGAATCTTAAAGTGTTATTTTCGTAGCTCCAAGTAGCTCGAGGTTGTTCCTGGACTGTTTCCACCGAACACTAACGAACAAGAAAGCGCCTTGTCAGATATGGACAGTTTTGACTTTGACGTCTGAGAAATATCTTCCGGTGTATTATTTGATCGTGATGGACTGACCTATTCTGAAGATTTCCAATTAAAGTTTGATCATCGTTGATGGATCTTGGGAAAATTCATATCTGGAGAGTTTCTCATATTGTTTGCGATTTTTGACGCTATATATTTTTGAGAAATCTCCATTCGCTTCGCGGATTTTTGAGATTAGAAGTCATTTCATCATTGTGTAAAACCAATGGAACGACATACTTGCTATCAGACAGCAAACAGACCATCAAAGCTGTTATCAGAACCCTCCCACTTAGTAGAGGTTAGTATTTGCCTTTGGGATCTACTTATGGCCCCATACGAGTGTAATCGGAAGTCAGACTGGTATGGTTTATTCTGGGGTGCTCCTCTGCGGCTACCACTCTGCTACTACTTTGCTCCGCTGCGGCTACCACTCTGCTACTACTTTGCTACTAATACTGCTTTGCCGCTGGTAGTGCTCCACCATGGTTTATTGCTACTACTCTGCTACCGTTTATTGGAGTTCCACTCATGTGATTGTTCCACTGTTCCACTGCTGTGATTGTTCCTGCTCGACTGTGGTTGTCCTGATGTATATCTGTTGTTCAGCATTCCTTCGCTATTCGTCCCAGCTGTACATGTACTTTGATTGATTGTGTCGTACCCACTGTTCACCTGTATACACCAAGGCACTGATGAACTACAACGACAATAATTGGTGAACTGGCATGCTTGAGAATATCTACATAGTATCAGATAAGTTTAGAATAAGACTGCCCCTAAGGCGTAAGTATCCATAACTGTAAGCTATCATCGTGACGTCACAGGCATAGCTGCTCTCTCCTTTCCTAAATTTCTCACCTAACAAAATGGCGCCCTAACGTTTTTGACTTTTTTTTGATTTTATAGATTCCGAATAAAATCAGGTAGAGGAATTTGTATTTCCTTATGTTCGTTATATTGAATACTAATAGAAGTGCACTTGATAAGTACACACTGCTTACTGCTTATTTTGAATGCTTTTCATGTATTATTTATTATAGTTTATCTAGAATTGAAGCGTAGCAGTTGGTGTACTCATATAGATGTTTTTCTTTCTCGGTATCTTGGATCGGGATGGAGAATAGTCATTTTGAGAATTGCATTGTCTCATAATTTGATAGCTGAAATTAATTTCTATCTTTCAGTATCGTTTAGAGTTGTTGTCAAGTGGTACAGTGTGAATTATTTGTTTTTTTTTTGTCTCAGTCGTCGCGACGCTCACCGTCACCCAGCCTCGGTTATTGGAAAGTTGCTGTTTCTGGTATATTTTGGTTTTGTTAGCACTTTCTTATAGTTTTAGAGTACAGACGCTGACCGACGTTTACGGACGCTAGGCGTCGTTTTTCTAAAAGTGCCTATTTCTGGTATATTTTGGTCTGCTTTGCACTTTTATAGAATTTTAACGTACCTACGAGCTCCGACGCTTACCAACGTCCGGCGTCGTTTGTCTAAAAGTGTCTATTTCTGGTATAATTTGGTTTTCTTGACACTTTTATAGCTTGCAAACGTCCGGCGTCGATTTTCTTAGTGACTGATTTGTTGTATTTTTGTTTTCTGTTCCTTTGTGATCAGTTTATAATGTTTTTTCAAATTGTTTTGTTTTCTAGGTGTCTTGAATAATTTTTCTTTGCATTAAAAAAATAATAATAATAAAAAAAATGGTTGCATTAGAAAAATAAAACAACAATAATAATAAAAAAGAATATGGACTCGCCCAGATTGAATTACATTCGGTAGTTTCTTTTGGGGCCGAAGTTGGCTGTCCCTGGCGTATGCCTAAAGCAGCTAGAACTTGGACTTAGTCCCCAACTAGTGAGATTTTGTACCCATAATATCTAGGGAAAATGATTGCGATTATAAAATCTCACGACAGCAACACTGCTGCAGTTATAATTTTTATTTGGTATGTTTTTCTATAATTTTGAGGCCATTCAAAAATTATTGTCCATAATACTAACATCATTGGATATTATGTTCCAGTTAATTCGTTATGATTTTAATTCTGTATCATTTAAGGTGTTCTTCAGTAGAATTTTTGATTTTTTGTTCTTGTCTTTGATAAGTTAACAATAGTGATTGTCCACAGACTTTATTATTGATTTGCGTTGTCGGTGATTGATTAAATTTTTTATTATTTGCGTTGTTGATGTTGAATGCGAGCGCTGTCTCGGTGGTTCTGGATAGAAGTTGGCTATCCCTAGCTTCGGCTTAAAGCTTCTTGAACTAGGCTAGTTCCCAACTAGTGATTTTTTTTTTCACGACAGAAAAACCTCTGTCAGTGTCATGCCACACCGACACTTGGAGCCAAAAATATGTCCTTTTCTGAGGATTGGTATCAATTTAATCTGCTGTCAAGAGATTACTTTATTGTCCGAGTTAGTATTTGTGATTTCGGGATTTGTTTTCTTGCAGCATATTTCAGTACACGTGTATTTTGGTAACGAGCTTTGCATTGTTGCATATTTGAGCTGTTTTTGTGGCACTCGTACTGATGTCCTCCTTTGAGGGATTTGTTTGATTAAATGATCACCTTTCTGTAAAGACATATTTTTATTTATATTTCACTAAGTATTTGGATATGCTGGATTTTGATTTTTGTTGGAATGACCAACACCGGCTTATGTTATTGAGTATTGTAGAAACCAGATTGATAATATAAACATTTGACCACTTGACATCAATTGACTCAATCACTGATTGCTTTGTAGATATTATATTTATTTTTTTTTTTTTGTGGTTGTAGGCCTTCAACTGCTGTGGTTATTGGCCTTTGGATTTTAAAATCCATAATCCATCAAAGATGTTCATAATTCGAGGAATATGCCAATTTCTCGTATGTAGTTAAGGGTCTTCTGTATAGCATTTCTATCATTGGCTAAACACTGAGAAAGTTCATTCGGTATTCCTGTCCTTTGCCTTTGTTCCCGGAACTCTCCGCATCTGAGTAGTACATGTTCAACAGTCTTTCTCCTTCCGCAGAATTCACATCTAGGTTGTCGCTCGCCACTAAGCATAAAGCTGTTGGTGAGTCTGGTATGTCCGAGGCGAAGTCGAGCTATAACTGCTTGTTCTCTCCTGGATGCAAATGGTAAGTATTCCCATGGTTTTACTGATGGTTTCACAGTTCTGAGCTTAGAATCTGATCTATTCCATTCTATTTGCCATTTTCCATATATTGTTTGTTTCCAATATATCTTCAAGTCGTCCGGTCTAACAGAAATGTCATCGATTTGTTCTTCGTTGGCTGCTTCTTTTGCTGCTTGGTCTGCCAATTCATTTCCTGCGATGCCAATATGGCTGGGTATCCATAAAAATGTTGGTGATTTTCCCCTACTCATTAGCCATTTTATGAGAGAGAAAATCATCTGAATCATCGGGTTTTTGCTGAAAGGGTTCTTCAGTGCTTGCAGAGAGGACAAGGAATCGGTACAAATGAGGAATTTAAATCCAGACGCAAATTCTATATACCACAAGGCTTGTAAAATGGCATAGAGTTCTGTAGTGAATACAGTAGCCTCTTTAGGTAAGCTCCAGAAGTGGGTAATTCCCGAGCATGTAAAAGCAGATCCAGCTCCTGTCTCAGTTTTTGATCCATCTGTATATATGATGTGATTTTCTGGGTACCCATCTATCATCCTGAGTAGTTCTTTTATGATAAGGCTTGGGTTTGTTTCTCTTTTTTGGAATTCGGTTAATTGTAGTTCCATTTCTGGAATGTTCAAGGTCCATGGAGGAGTTTCGCCTGGTGTCCAGTTGTAGAATCTTGGCATATCGTAGTCAATCGAAATCAGCAGTTCTCTCAAGCGAATTCCAGCTGGCCTTGTTATAGTTGGCCTTCTGGTGTATATATCATCCTCTTCATCGGATGGAATTGGAGGATAGCAAGGATGGTGTGGTTGTGCCGATACTCCACAACAGTAACTAAACAAGAGTTGTTCACGCCTAAATTTGAGTGGAGGTACTCCTGCTTCAGCACAAAGTGACTCATATGGGCTGGTACGAAATGCGCACAAAGCTAACCTCAGGGCTGTTCCTTGTATGGAGTCAAGTACCTTAAGTCTCGATGGTCGTGCTGCTCCATAAATAAAACACCCATAATCTATCTTGGACCTTATTAAGGCCTTATATAATCTAATAAGAGTTTCTCTGTCACTTCCCCAATTGATGTTAGCTATAGTTCTGATGGGATTGAGAGCAATCTTGCATTTTGACGCTAGGTTTTTTATGTGTGTGTCCCAGTTCAGCTTCTTATCAAAAAACATTCCAAGAAATTTCATAGATTCCTTACATTCCAGTTCCTGTCCGTACATTCTGAGTTGTGGGTCTCGATGTGGAGATCTCAAACGGCAAAAGTGCACGCACTTTGTTTTGGACGAGGAAAATTTGAAACCAAGGTGGAGTGTTTCTCGAGTTAGATTGTTTATGGCTTCTTGCAGAGCTCTTTCGATCTGATCCATTGATGGTGCAGAGTAAAATATGGTGAAGTCGTCAACGTATAAACACTTTCCTATGGACTGATCCAGAGGTTACGCAATTGGGTTAACGGCTATTGCAAACAGTAAGACACTCAAATTTGAACCTTGAGGTATGCCGTTTTCCAAAGTATGGTACTCGGAGGTTACTTGGCGATTTCGTGCACAAAAAGTTCGATCTTTGAGAAAGCTTTTAATGAAATTTGGTAGATTTCCTTTAAGTCCCCATTTCCTGAGTTGATCCAAGATATTGAAGCGCCATGTTGTGTCATACGCTTTCTCTAAGTCAAAAAATACGGCAACCAAGTGGCTCCTTTCTGCAGAACAGTTTTGTATACTATTCTCCAACAAGAAAAGTTGGTCGAGTGTGGATCGATGATTTCTAAAACCTGACTGAGCGGGTGATAGTAACCTTTGGGTTTCAAGGTGCCATCTTAATCGTGAGCTTATCATCTTCTCCATAATTTTACTCAAGCAACTCGTCAAGGATATAGGGCGGTAGTTGGCTGGCATTGTATTATCTTTTTCCCCTTTTGGTACAGCGATGATGACTGCTTTCCGCCATGAACTTGGGTAGATACCAGTTGACCATATGTTATTATATAGGTTCAAAAGAGTTCCTTTTGCAGATGGTGTCAGTTGTTTAAGAAATTCATATATTACTTCGTCTTCCCCTGGTGCAGTATTTTTCACCTGTGATAATGCATTTTCCAGCTCAGTTATTGTGAATGGGACGTTGTAATTTGCAAGGTTCTCATCGCCAAAGTTAATATCAATTTCAACAGTGGCCTTGTGCTGGAGAAACTCTGGTCTGTAATTTTGTGAGCTGCTGGTAGATTCAAAATTAGCAGCAAGAGCTTCGGCAATGTCCTCATTATTCAATGGACAAATGTCCATTGACTTCTAGTATGGGGGATGCCTCGGTAAATTTTCTTCCCAGTATGGCTCGAATTTTATTCCACACTTCTGCAGGAGGTGTATTCGCAATTATGGTTGGATTCATCCAAAAAGTTTTCTATTTCTCTTCCCGAAGCGTCTAACCTTTCCGATCCCCAAATAGGGTTGTGTGCATTCAAATCACCCACGATCAGAAAGGGCTGTGGGAGTTGGTTCGTAATATTTCGTAAGTCATCCACGGTCCAGTTGGCGTTAGGTAGGTAAATGTTACAAAGTGACATTTTAAGGGGGTAACATATTTCTATAGCTACGACTTCTAACGGTGATTGTAAGGGAATTGGTCGGTGCGGAAAATGTTCCCTAATGAAAATTGCAACGCCGCCTCTCGCTCTTTGATCAGGAACGGCGTCCTTTCGATAGCTCTTGAATCCTCGGAGTTGAAAATTTTCGTTTGGTTTAAAATGGGTTTCTTGAAAGCATATGCAAAATGGATTGTTTTTGGTTATCACTTCTTTGATTTCTGGATAGTGATATTTACAGCCATTACAGTTCCAATATATTAAATTATTCATTAGTTCTATTATTTAGTAGATTTGGGAAACTGGGTGAGTGAGTGGAAAAGAAGTGAAAAATCACAGTGTAAATACAGTGTATACGTAAATTGGATGAAAAATCAAAGTAATATCACAGATCTTTAGTGCTAAACCTGTTTTTGGGTCTACCGAGAGGTCCACCTTTTTTCCTTTTACTTGCACTTGATGACTGAGTGCCAGTAGAGATGTCACTGGCTTCAGAGTCATCTTCTGAATTAGATTGCGTACTGTCCTCATCGGGTCGTTTCCTTTTGGGTTCAGGGGGTGCTCCCATTTTTGTGGGAGTTGGATGTGAGGTCGAATATCTTGAATTCGACCTAAGGTTATTTTCAAGGGTATCCCTCACTATAGTCATTAGTTGTGGGATGATTCTTTGTATCATTTCATCCACTTTGTCATCAGCTGATTGGGTAGCTCTAGCATAAGAGACGCCTGATTTTGGCGTTGTGGGATTAACTTTCTTCTTTGCTTCGAAGTAAGGAATGCGCTCATCAGTCATGATTTTCTGAGTTGCTTTTTTTATCTTCATTTCCGGGCAATCTTTCGAATTCGCAGGATGGTCGCCTTTACAGTTCACACATGCTATCGGTTTCTCACATTCATTTTCGTGTGGGGCTTTTCCACTTGTACATATTTTATTTTCTTTGCACCTTAGTGCTGTATGACCAAACTTCTGACAGTTATAACAACGCATTGGCCTTGGATAGAATTGGCGTACTTTGAGATTATAAAATGCGGCTTTGATTTCTCTTGGAATTTCTGGTTTATTGAACGTGAGAATGTGGTTTGGAGTATCTACGATTTCTCCATTCTTTCTCGATCTGATTCTCTCCACGGCAATTACTCCTTTGTCTGTAAGTCCTTCCACTATTTCTTCAATGGTGGCATTCAGGAAATCCTTGCAGAAAACCACTCCTCTCGAAGTGTTAAGTTTATTGTGTGGGGTCACTTCTACATCAAATTCATGAAATTTTTTTATACTTAGCAAGCGCTGTGCTTGTGCTCTAGATGCGGTTTCCACTAGAAGACCATCCTTGAGTTTCCTCACATCTTTCGTAGCTCCAACTAATCCATATAAAACTCTTTGTATGAGAAAGGGGTTCACAGTCGTGAATTCACCTTCTACTCTTTTAATGATCAGAAACCGGGGTATAATTGCCGCCGTTTCCTGACTCGTTATACCTATTTTTAAGGAGATAGGCATCTCAATAGAGGGGTTTTCAATATGTTTATTCATTTTGTTCCCACGAGCTGGGATGAACTTTATTCCACGATGGCAGTGCACCCTTACCATAGTGGGGGTAAAATACTTCCGGAGGTCCCCAGGTGTCCGGAGAAAATCGTTCTTGGTACAGTGACGCCTGTACCATTCATTCTTCCGGCACGGTAACACCTTAGAATTGCGGATTTTTTTTTCCGAGGTTTACTCCTCTAGTGCGAGCTGTCCTTGGCTTCACCACTCACCTTTGACTTTACCGACATGGGTGGCCCTGCCAGGAGTTGAACTCCAGTCGGCATTACTCTCAGGATCCTTGCAGCTACTGAGCCCCCCCACCAACGTCAAGGTCTCACAGCTCCTTGGGGGGGTATATTTAATTATTATAATTTCGATTGTTTAATTGTGTAGATATTGAATGTTTTTGTGTTTTTCTCACAGTTGATAGTACCAGGTGGACATATCAACTAACCTTAGACTCTTTCCTAACAGGTATTTTTGAATGAAGTTACCTTTTCTATCTTAATTACATTGAAATGTCAATCTTTTGTCTTGTATGACATGCTCTTCTTCATATGCGTTGTTGGTGATTATTACTATTATTATATGCGGAGTCGATATAGTGGTATTGTTCCACTGATGCTTCATCTTCTTTACATTCTCATAATGTTATCTGTTATCTACCAGTCTGATTTACACTTCCTTGAATTTCTTGTTGTTGGTTAAATAATGTTATTGTTAGCTTCATGACTAAACGTCATTAATGTTCTGGGAACTTTAATGCCTCTCCAAGTAGAGGGGGGATTTGTTACGGTTTTATTTTGCACTAGAAAACCCTTTCTGTTTTAATACAATAACATCAGAAATTCTCTGTCATTGATATACACTTTCCACTCTGTACGCCACTGTATCAAAATGACAACTTGATCGTTGTCATGTATAGCTTGTTCCGAATGTTAGTACTTACCTTTGCCGTACTAGTTCGAGCGGACATGAACCGACCTTAAGCTAATGACAGTTATCAGTTGTTCTATTTTGCGGTATGACAGCGTTGTTTTGTAAACATACTTATGGTTAGTCTATTGTGTTGTGCTTAGAACACAAAACCGTAACATTCCTACTCTATCTCTATTTTGTGTCATTGAGGTACCTACTTCACATTCGAATACTTGACCTTTTGTGTGTTTGTTTGTGTTTGGTTCTGAGATTGAGAGGCTGGCGTTTTCGTCTTGGTTCAGTTGGCAACACTGAATCTTAAGGTGTTCTTTCCATAGCTCCTAGTAGCTCGAGTTAGTTCCTGGACTGTTCCCACCGAACACTAACGAACAAGAAAGCGCCTTGTCAGATATTGACAGATTTGACTTTGACGTCTGAAATATATTTTCCTCTTCCTTATTTGATATTGATGAGCCTGACCTATTTTGAAGATTTCCAATTAAAGTTTGATCATCGTTGATGGATCTTGGGAAAATTCATATCAGGAGAGTTTCTCATATTGTTTGCGATTTTTGACGCTATATATTTTTGAGAAATCTCCGTTCGCTTTGCGGATTTTTGAGGTTAGAAGTAACTTCATCATTGTGTGAAACCACTGGAACGAGAAACTTGCCATCAGACAGCAAACAAACCATCAAAGCTGTTATCAGAACCCTCCCACTTAATAGAGGTTAGTATTTGCATTAGGGCTCTACTTATGGCCCCATACAAGTGTAATCAGAAGTCAGACTGGTATTTTTCATTCTAGGGTGCTCCTCTGCGACTACCACTCTGCTACTACTTTGCTCCGCTGCGGATAGTGCTTGCTACCTCTCTGCTACTACTTACTGCTTCGCCGCTGGTAGTGCTCCACTACGGTTTATTGCTACTACTCTGCTTGGTACTACTTTGCTACTGTTACCTCTTCGCCGGTGGTAGTGCTCCACTACGGTTTATTGCTACTACTCTGCTACCGTTTATTGGAGTTCCACTCATGTGATTGTTCCACTGCTTCGTTGCTACACGATTGTCTTTCCACGATTTCACTGCTGTGATTGTTCCTGCTCGTTTGTGGTTGTCCCGCTGTATATCTGTTGTTCAGCATTCCTTCGCTATTCGTTCCAGCTGTACATGTACTTTGATTGATTGTGTCGTACCCACTGTGCACCTGTATACACCAAGGCACTGATGAACTACAACCACAATAATTGGTGAACTGGCATGCTTGAGAATATCTAAGTACATTGTATCAGATAAGTTCAGAATAAGACTGCCCCTAAGGCGTAAGAATCCATAATTGTAAGCTATCATCGTGACGTCACAGGCATAGCCCTCACTGGAGGTTTCATATTAATATATTCAAACAATACCATACTCTGAATCACAGCATTCACTTGAATTCATCTTGGTGGTTGATTTTTACATTAATTTCATTTTCTTTTGTATGGTGAGCTGAACTGTGCACATACAGGGTGTATAACGATCAATATATTTTATTAGTAAGGAACATGACTATTTCTTATATTCTGGTCCAAGTTATCTAAGCGTAAGGGAAGACAAAACCTCTACATATTGTTTAATATTTCAGTGATATTAGTGCAGTGGGTTGTCCCATTCCATCAGGGTGGTTTCGGATTTTTCACTAGCGATAAATCCGTGGCGCTCCGGAAAATTAACCCCATATTTCAATCTTATCGAAATCAATTTTTATTTTCGAATCCACGCCTACTGAGCTACTGGGTATGGTAGAGGCGTGACACATCATTGCACATTCACTGCTCTCCTTTCCTAAATTTCGCCCCTAACACACTCTGTACGCCACTGTATCAAAATGACAACTTGATCGTTGTCATGTATAGCTTGTTCCGAATGTTAGTACTTACCTTTGCCGTACTAGTTCGAGCGGACATGAACCGGCCTTAAGCTAATGACAGTTATCAGTTGTTCCATTTTTCGGTATGACAGCGTTGTTTTGTAGCTTAGAACACAAAACCGTAACATTCCTACTCTATCTCTGTCTTGTGTAATTGAGGTACCTACTTCACATTCGAATACTTGACCTTTTGTTTGTTTGTTTGTGTTTGGTTCTGAGATTGAGAGGCTGGTGTTTTCGTCTTGGTTCAGTTGGCAACACTGAATCTTGAGGTGTTCTTTTCATAGCTCCAAGTAGCTCGAGGTTGTTCCTGGACTGTTCCCACCGAACACTAACGAACAAGAAAGCGCCTTGTCAGATATGGACAGTTTTGACTTTGACGTCTGAGACATATCTTCCGGTGTATTATTTGATCGTGATGAGTGAATGACCTATTTTGAAGATTTCCAATTAAAGTTTGATCATCGTTGATGGATCTTGGGAAAATTCATATCTGGAGAGTTTCTCATATTGTTTGCGATTTTTGACGCTATATATTTTTGAGAAATCTCCATTCGCTTTGCGGATTTTTGAGGTTAGAAGTCATTTCATCATTGTGTAAAACCACTGGAACGACATACTCGCTATCAGACAACAAACAGATCATCAAAGCTGTTATCAGAACCCTCCCACTTAATGGAGGTTAGTATTTGCCTTTGGGCTCTACTTATGGCCCCATACAAGTGTAATCGGAAGTCAGACTGGTGCTCCTCTGCGGCTACCACTCTGCTACTACTTTGCTCCGCTGCAGCTACCACTCTGCTACTACTTTGCTACTAATACTGCTTTGCCGCTGGTAGTGCTCCACTACGGTTTATTGCTACTACTCTGCTACCGTTTATTGGAGTTCCACTCATGTGATTGTTCCTGCTCGACTGTGGTTGTCCTGCTGTATATCTGTTGTTCAGCATTCCTTCGCTGTTCGTCCCAACTGTACATGTACTTTGATTGATTGTGTCGTACCCACTGTGCACCTGTATACACCAAGGCACTGATGAACTACAACCACAATAATTGGTGAACTGGCATGCTTGAGAATATCTACATAGTATCAGATAAGTTTAAAATAAGACTGTCCCTAAGGCGTAAGTATGCATAACTGTAAGCTATCATCGTGACGTCACAGGCATAGCCCTCACTGGAGGTTTCATTTTGCTATATTCAAACAATACCATACTCTCAATCACAGCATTCACTTGAATTCATCTTGGTGGTTGATATTTATATTAATTTCATTTTCTTTTGTATGGTGAGCTGAACTGTGCACATACAGGATGTGTAACGATCAATATATTTTATTAGTAAGGGACATGACTGTTTCTTTTATTCTGGTCCAAGTTATCTAAGCGTAAGGGAAGACAAAACCTCTACATATTCATATATTATTATTATACCACTTCTATCATATCTATTGTTTAATATTTTAGTAATATTAGTGCAGTGGGTTGTCCCATTCCATCAGGGTGGTTTCGGATTTTCCACTAGCGATAAATCCGTGGCGCTCCGGAAAATTAACCCCATATTTCAATCTTATCGAAATCAATTTTTATTGTCGAATCCACGCCTACTGAGCTACTGGGTATGTTAGAGGCGTGTCACATCATTGCACATTCACTGCTCTCCTTTCCTAAATTTCGCCCCTAACAAAGTTACGATTTTGTCAAGTCTTAATGGTGAACCCTGTATAATACTGTACCGCGCACTTATGAAATTCCGCGACGCATATATATTCCGCGAACTACCAACCCGCGCACTTACCCGCACTTTTCTGTGCGGTATACCGTATATCGATTACGCGCGAATGTGGTTCCTGCGATGATGGTCAACCAAAGAAATGGTTTCATGGGACTGCTGCTGCACCAAATGCATTTTCAACGAATGCATTTTAGGAGATGATAGTTGCCCCTAGATTATAGAACTACGCCTATGGTGGAAATATCGCCTTGTTCACTGATGGCGAATGGCAAGCTGAGACCTAACTATTTAACTCTGAAACAGACTTGTCACTTATATCAAATCATATCAAAACATTTTACAATCACCCAGCTTCTTGCTTTGAGGATGCAAGTGCTACACTTCTTTCCTGAAATTTTCATGAATATTGGTTAGCGTTAGACTTACAAATTGACAAATATTTGGTTCAACGAATCGGATTACTGTTTGTATATTTCTTCTTCAACTTTTTGAATTCAACATTCAATAATTTTCCGTATATTTCCACAGCATATAGATACATAAGTGATACATTTCTATTAATTTAACTTCAACACGCACTTCTGACAATATTAAAATTTATCAGGCTATCTTTTCTAGGTGATATACTTGAAACGACTCAAATAAATACTGAAAACTAAGTCATATTTGTACTTCAAGTGATTAATGGCCAAATAGTTCTTGAAGTTCGAACAATAAAACTCGATTGACGTATTCAACTATCATCTCACGCATTTGTTAGTTCTGTCACCTATTTTCATTCAACATTCTCTCGTATTTTTACGCATAATTCATTTCTCACAAGTTATTCATTTTTTCAATATACGAACACCAAATTTATTCACCAAATAGTTAAATACGTGTACCACCACGACACTAGAAATGCTCAAATGATTATGTCATTATGAAAAAAAATAAAATCATAAAAAAAAATTACACTCAGAAAAAAAATCGCTCGGTATATCACAAATCGTGGAAGATGTTATAGTCCTCAATTGATATTAGTAAAACGCTAGTGGCATGCTCTGACAGTGTATAAAATGCCATGCCGACATCACTACCATACCAGGTCCCTACGAGTCTACTCAATTTCTTCAACTCTTTCTCTGTAGGTTCTTGCGAGCTTTTTCACCATTTTCTTTCACTTAAACGTAGTATGACTTGGGGATACACAATATGCTTCCGCGGGGTGTTTCACCAGATGGACTCCATTCGTCCATGGGCTCATTTATTCACCTATTCGGACAACCTAGAATTCAATGTCCCCATTCGACAAGTTCCGAATACGTTCCCAAGACGTGACATTTCCATTCAACATCACGTAGTTAATCACGCCTCAATTCGGCTAACACGACCCTCCTATATCTGTCACACTCACGTTCGTTATATCAACTTATCAAGATAGATAACTTTTCGCAAATTTCTATACTCGCTTTATCCGAGTTTCATATTCTATACTTCTATTTCTATTTCTCTAGATCTTAAAGGCTCGCTACATTTTTCACTATTTCTTACGTGTGCGTCTATGGGAATTTCTTCACCATTCATGTGACGTCTTATTTTACTATTTTCATTGTCAGGTTTCTCTTTTTCTTTCTCATTTTCCGCGTGTGTCACTTTTTCCATATTACTTTTATTTTTCTCTATATTTACAATTTGATGTTTTCGCTACATTACATAATTCCCTTTTCTCGTTATCTTTTCTTTTTCTTATTTTCACGGGGTAGCTATATCTCTTTATGGTATCTGTTTATTTCTCTTGACATCTCCATTTTTCTTTCTTTATAACACACAAAATCTTTTTTCCGCAGTGGAAACAAAACATTTTATTTTCCTCTAGTAAACAATCTTTCGCGCGGTGTCCTTCAGTTCCACACCGAATACATCTATTTTCCATGTAGGAAAAATTTCCTGCAAGCTTTCTATCCTTCTCACCTCTATAACTTTTATGTTCGATTTCAGAAGGTGCAACTATTTCCATATTTTTCGTTCTGTTGACAATATCTTCTTGTGAACGTCTTCCATTCATTTTCCGATCTCCACGAATCCACTCTCTTCTCTGAATTTTCTTGTTCGAAGATATTCCGTCTATCCTTTCCTCATCCATTCGAAGTGCATTTTCTTTTCTTGATATTCTTGAAGAAAATTGATCTTCTAGTCTAAACCGATTTAGGATGTTCTCACATTTTTCTGCTGCTATTAAACAATCTTTCAGGTAATAAAATTCTCCGCTCCTCCTGATGTATTCGGATAGTATTTTATCCAATCCTGCTATAAAAGAATCGACTAGTAGTAGGTCTCTGGAAAAATGTACTTGTGGGTTTTCCAGATTCTTGCAGCTAAACATTTTCGTTGCAAGGACTCGTAGTCTCTGAGCAAACTCCCCGAGTGTTTCGTTTCTACGCCGAACACATTTTCCCAGTTTCCTCTTGCCTTTTTCCATTCCAATAGTTTTTCCAAAGATACTTCTGAGCCATTCATACATTTCTTCTAATGTCTTAGGTTGTTCCCGCGATGTTAACGACATGTAATATTCCCTGACTTTTCCACGTAACTTCAATTCTATTGCTTCCAACATCCTTTGATCGTTCCACCCGTTCCATTTTCCAATGTTCTGCATACTTCTTAAAAACATGTCAAGGGGGAAACTTCCATCGAAATTGTCTACCAGAGACAGGTCTGTCATATTCCATGGATTGTTTGTTGGCATCCTACCTAGTAGGTTTGGTTCTAAATCTGATAATTGCTTATTGGAATCCATGTTTCAAGATATCATGCGATCCAATGAAATGGTTTTCAGTCCCAAAAACAATTTAATTTTCTTGTCTACTTGCTTTCTTTGCGTTAGATTTGTTTACTTCTGATGTCAGTTATATAAAATCCCTCGCTACCATTTGTCAATCTGTTTTATTTTATCAACAATTTTTCTTTCACTTTAAAGCTTTTCAATCAATTAATTTGTCTAATCAATACACATTTTTAAAGAAAAAATAACATTAGATTATTATTGCAAAATAAGTTTATGTATGTAGAAACACTATTATTCAAGAGTCATTTCAAGGGTCTAAATTTTACAGCGAAAAAAAATTCGCAAAACGGTTCTCGTGCACGAAGATACCTTGTATGACACAAAACTGATTTATTTTCTTTTATCGACTTGTGCGTTAATCTATTCAAGAACTAGATACTGTTTTGTAATAAAATAAAAATTCACACCAAATTCTATAAAAAGATTCTGTAAACGGAAGTGGTCCGCCCTTGACTTAATACTCAGTAGAATTCTACTACCCGTTTAAACAGGTTGACTCATTTACTGCAAAAATTACTATTGACTGAAAATTTTTTCTAATGAAATATGAAAGACTCAAATGTGTTCAATTTTCTTTCTGTTAAAACTAGCAGCATATTTTATTTTCAACATTAAATTCTGAATTTAAATAAAGTTATTGAGGCCCTTTCATGTCATTAACCCTTTTTCATTGTTATTATGTCCTTTTCTATCTTTCCAATTATACTCACGCCATAAAATATCCCTTTTAAAATAAAAAACGAATACCTAACTCAAAAATAATATTTATCAACTCGATCACCATGTTACTTTCAATTTAATATTTGTATTTTTCATTCATTTTTTTTGTTTAGTACCTACTATCTATATACCTCATTACTTTTAACTAATCGCTATGTCTAATTACATTCACACCTGCAGTGGATATGGAGTTCGAAAAAAAAATTTCTAATCGGTTCCTTTCTTAGAATTTCAGGATTTTGAACTATTCCCGTAACTACCTGTATTTATTACCATACCCCGATTTCAGAGTTGAATTGAGGTGTTACAATATCAGATATCCTATTCAATTTATTTTTCAATTTGTTTCACTTTTGTCACAGCTGCCAGCTATTTTTTTACAATAACATTTTAGGAGAAGTTCGTATATAATCAATAATTTATATTCAACAGAAACTGCTACTTAGCAAATTTAATAAAAATATTATTTTGATTTAATTCTTTAAAATGCTTACTTTCAACTTAAAACCACAATGCAAAATGCTTGCTTTCAAATTAGTACACAAATGGGAGTTGAGATGTGAACTTTACTGTCAACACTCCTCTGAGATCATCCAATGCTATATTAAAACTTCCGTTTTGCTACATGACATAATACGAGAATCATAGTCTTACTACATTTTGTAGTAGTAATTAAAAGCAAACCATCTCAGAATATCCGATAATTTCAAAACTTATCTGACTATAAATCTGAATTGAAGCCAATGGAAGTAATTTATTCAAGTTCAATTATGTTTATTTCAAATATTCAAAACTTGATAAATTAACAGGACAAAAATTAAAATGATTAAAAAAATTGAAATATCTAGCGAAAGCTAGTATATTTATGGTCATATTGATTAAATTAAAACACTTTACTAATAACATAAATTGAGAGGGTACAGACACATGTGTCACACAATGGCATTTGTTTCATTTCTGGAAACATTTGAATAATCTCAGAATATCGCTGAACAATAGGTTCGAATTGAGAAGTTAGGGCAAATAACATTTATAACCTTCTCATTATACCTACTTAGGGTACGGTATATTTATTGCTGCTAATAGGACCAAGTTTTCATTATTTTAAGCACTCGACCACCCATAGAGATTATATTGTATCACCCAACCATTCAAGACCATATGTTTGACTGTTTCGTAAAATTCTTCCGCTTATGCTAAAACTCTAGTAGGTAAAGAGAGCAGAGAAATCCTAAATCAACATATCCACTGAGGCGACTGGGATAAATTGATTAAACTCATTAACTCCTTTCTTTTCACAATTACACTCATTCTTAGTTCTGTTTTCTATTTTCATAAAAAAAAATTCTACTTGAGGTTTATCAACTATCCTTTTTTGCGACTATGCCGGAGTCCTGTCTTAACATCTGTTTAATTAATTTAATTTCAATTGTCTACTTTGTCAGTTTACAGATGCCGAAGTGAAATTTTCCTTCTGTGTTCAGGTTCATTTTTTCTTGAAATTCGAATATCTGTTTAATTTTACTGTTTTTTTTTACATTAAAGATTGCTATTTTTGCTAATATTTGAATATGAAAACACCAATTGTTTTCGTTGTTACTAATAGATTCAAATAATCTACTCTTTATTTATTTAAGTAAATAATCGGATGAAAGGAAAAATTCAAAATTTGTCATTTTGTTTTCTTCTAATTTTGTAAGTTCATTAGTAAAGTAAAATTTTGTTTCTCATGGATTATTGTAAACATAGCCTCATCTCCTTGCAGTGCTCGTGAGTTTTTCTAAATATATAATGACTGAGATTGTAGTGACAATTAAAATAAAATTCTGAAACTTGGAATCATAAAAACCATATGGAGATATTTATGTGCATGTTTTTTTTCATGACTCGAGTAAATCACAATGAAAGCAAAATTAATAAAAAATTTATCAAGCAGCTTATATCTTTTTTTTATATAGTTACTTGTTGAATTCAAAACAGCAGAAGGCTCTCTAGGTTTGGTCCTGGACAAATAATTGTCAGGAAATTTTTAAACAATGAAATATCAAAACTCTTCTAGTTAGTCAGTACAAAATTCAAAATAAATTAAAATTCTTAAACGTTTCGTACTAAAATTCTCGAATAACAGAATACAACACACATTTTTCTATTTCAAATTGGAAATAGAAAATTTTGTTTCATCAAAATACGAAATAAATATACAAGCAAGGCATAAATCCTCTAAGAGTAGCAGAAATTCAAAATTATTAGTATATTACTTTTACTCTACATATTCTGTATTATTAATTCTTTTTTGTGAATTAAAATGGATTTTCTAAACCAACTACTTATCTACCTATAATTTCGAAATAACACCATACACACATTGAGAAACCAACATAAAAAAAATGTATAATTTCACGAAAATACTACTCAGATTAATACATAATTATAATAAATAAGGCGAGGATTAGCGCAGTGGTTAAGCGCTCGCCTGGTAACCGAGAGGTTGCAGGTTCGATTCCCAGACGGTGCGATCTTTTTTCATTTTCAGATGTGAAAGTCTGAATGATTGAGGATCGTATCAGCTGTGAATAATCCTCCACGATTCACTGTTGCGTTAAAAATTAACAGTGCTGCTCCTAAAGTGGCGTATGGAGTCAGTAACAAGGCCTATGCAGAACACATGGCTAATGACCATAGCAGTCGATGCCAAAAACACCAAGGAAAAAAAAAATTAAAAATTATAATAAATATATTTAATTTCTAAAAATACTCCACGCATTCGAAACCAATATAATAAGGTCCAGTTGAATGATCAAATTTAAATGAATAAAACAAAGAAATCGGCCAAAATCATTTATTATGCCGAAAGAAAAAAAATAGAATGCCGGAATAACTAAGAAGTTTTAAATTCATAAGTTATTAAGTCAAACCCAATTATGATCGGTGAAATGAGTGAAATTTCGTGACATTTACGTTATTCAATTATTAAAAGGTGATTATTCTTACTAAAGCATTAAACTGATATTTTGGAACAAATCATTACCAGAAAAGGTCACGTTACTAGCAAACATCTAACACTCTCAAGATTTAAAACAGGACTGCCGTTAGAAGCATAAAATATCTGTCCTTCATGTTAGCCTGGGTCTCGAAATCCCAATTGTTTAGGCAGTAAATATAAGGGTTGTTCGAAAATTACTTCTTCAGTTTCTTCTACAATCGGCTTATGCATTAAATATTTTATAACTCAGATATTCCGACGTAACGGGAAAAAAAAAACAATGCAAATTTGTCGCATTATGAAAAAAAACTCTTTATATCTAAACAATTTATCTTATTTCTACTTATTCTATGTCATTGATCTTTCTGTAACACTCGGTTATGGTTTGAATCAATTCTATTAACGGAAATATGACGTTGAATTCAAAATGAAACTGATTATTAGATACAAAATATTTTGTGCATATTATTAATTTCCCCTCGTTAAACTCTCGTCTGCACTGGTACGAGTTTCACAGCAACACATGTGCGAAGATTTCTGACCATTTTTGGTATCGTCAGCTAAGTGCTGAATTTAATGGCTTCCAGATGTAGATTCAATGGTTGTCCTTTTCGAAAACTATTAAAAGTAAATCTCAAGATTATGTTTTGTTACATTATTGTTGAACTTTACCAACATTCAGCCCAGCGTAGATCCCAATAAGCATAGCAGCATAGCAGCTTCGCTTGCCTCAAGTATTGATACAGATATAAATCCAACGAGCTACTCGAAGAAACATTTGTAAACGAGACTTTCCACTTGTATCCTACCAACGCTATTGAGCTGCTCGAAATATTTAACGAAATTGAAAATGAAAGAAGTGTCGGTATCGATGATATTCCTCTCACAGAAAAAGCCCGGTTGTCCTAGCTGAAACTATAAATAACTCTTTTGCCACTGGTGTTTTCCCATAATGCCTGAAAACAGGTGTCGTAATTCCAGTCCACAAAGGTGGAAGCAGTGACGATGCATCTAATTTCCGCCCAATCTCTCTACTACCTGTACTCTCAAAGGTTATAGAGAAACAAGTTTAAAAAAGAATGTTGCAGTTTCTAGAAGAACATGGTATTCTGACCACATCTCAGTTGGGATTCCAAAATAACAAGAGCACAAATGATGCCATATTTAATTTTTTGGAAGGGGTTTACCTGGGTATAAATGAAGACTCAGCAATTGGGGCAGTATTATATGATTTTTCAAATGCATGTGACTGTGTCAATTACATAATATTTCTCCAGAAGCTCTGGTATCACGGGTTCAGAAATGACAGCTACAAATAGTTTGAGACATACTTATCAGACCGAAAACAAATTGTGAAGATGCACGAAGGCAACTCTAACCCCGCTGCTAACAAATGTAGTGTGCCACAAGAGTTCATGCTCGGCCCGATATTATTCCTAATATACCTCATTGAATTGGCCAGTATAAATATTCAGGGAAAGTTCACTATGTTTGCTGATGATAGGACATTGATGTGGAAAGGTTCTAATATTGACTCATTGAAAGCAAACAGCGAACATGATTTAGGCGAGGTCAAAAACTGATGTGATTCAAACCACCTCTGTTTCAATTCGAGAAAACTAGCCTCCTAACTTTCAAATTCAGCTATGATTCACTTATGTTTTGTTTGAATTCAATCGTGAATAGACCTTCCACCAAGTTTTTGGGATTGAAATAGACGATAGCTTGAAATTCGTTAGTCATATTGACAACCTAAGAAAGAAAGTGGCATCAGGTTGCTACGCAGTAAGAGTGCTATCCAATAGGTAGGGTGACTTATTTTTTTTGGTAGAATCACTCTTGAGATATGGTATAGCTTTCTGGGGATACTGCACGAAAAATATGTTCTATTCCGTCTTCATTCTTCAAAAACGAGCAATAAGATTTATGTCCCGAGCTGAATACACTGCCCACTGTAAGCCTTTGTTCATCAAACACAAGATCCTAATCTTATGGTGGATTTATGCAGCAGTCATAAGTTTTAAGTCATAAGAAAGAATATTCGTCAATGATTGGTCGGTCTGTTTATTCCAACCAATCACTGACGAATATTCTTCCTTATGACTTATGACTGCTGCATAAATCCATCATTAATCTATATCTTTATACTGGAAACCACATGTTTCGTGCACAAACATAGAGCGAATATAATTGTTATAAAACATCCAGTAACAATGCAAAATACACGACAGGTAGTCAGAAAAAATATAGCCCACATCCCCCGATCAGAACAATCAATACATTCAATACTGTACGAAAGTAAAAAAATTTATAATAAACTGTCAACAACTTTGGAAGAAATCACTAGACACGACCGATTTCGAATGAAAGTCAAAAAGTTACTTTTGCTCAAAGCTTACTATGGCCTACTGGAGTGCTATGATGATAATCAATTCTATTAATGATTCTTTTTTGTTTTCGTCTTTATACCTAACTCTACATATTTCTATTTCTTTATTGCGTACCGATCTTTTCAAATAGTAATTTTAATTTGTTTGAGTGTGCTTGACTGTACCCATTCTTACGGGTATATTATGTTAATTGTCTTAAATTGTACGACTGTTTATAAAGTCATGTGTATACAGGGTGTTCCTTAAATACATGCTGATATTTGAGGGGGTGATTCTTCGACTTATTTTAAGGAAAAAACTTTCTTTAAACGTATGTCCTAAAAGTCCTAACTTTTGAGATACAGGGTGATAAAGTATTAAAAAAAAAACAGTTTTTTAATAATAACTGGGATAATATTGTACGCATCTCATATAATTAGGTACATGTCTTCTGTGCATCAAGGTGCATTTTGTGATGTACACAATTTTTCGTTTTCTCTGTCAGTGGCGTCCGCGCGGGTTTTACATTAAATAATTTTGAAGAAAAAATACTACGCCACTGCTTTTCCTCAAAATCAAAAATACCTTCAAGATTCCCATTCATTTTTTAGCAAATTTAATCTTTTGGGTTTTCTTGGTCCGACGCATGGTTTTCGCATAAAAAAATAAAAATCGTTTTACTTCAGGATCAATTCCTCAAAAATCTGATGTGGTGTGAAAATGATTGTGCGTCGACTTAAAGCAAATTAAGGGATCAGATTTGATCCAAATTGAATGAGAATCCAAAAATATGGATTTCAGCATGTACATAAACGAATTTTATTTTATTTTATAAAAATAAGTTTGAATGAACTGATAAAATTCATTAATTATTGACAATACTAACACTGATTATGAAAATTGTTGGAAATGGCCACCTTCACTTAATAGGCATGCTTTCGCCCGTCTACGCATGGAATTACGCACACGTTCAAATATTGTTGTAATATTGTTAAATTGTTTTTTCCATTAACCAGCTGTCGTCCCCTTACGAACGGCAGCCCTCAAAAGTCGAAACTTGTGCGAGCCAAGGATTACCGAGGTCTTACCTTTTTACGTGCGATTCGCAATCCGAGGAGAATATCGAAAGGAGGTCCGTGGTCACCCATCCAAACCCTGGCCTCGCTTACCGTTGCTTGGCTTCGGATATCGGTGAACCGGCGCTCTCCGTTCGAGCTATCCCCGCGGATATTCCTGGCGTATTTCGAATAGTTTCACACGAGGCAACTATTCGCTCTCTTAAATCTTTTAAAGTATTAACGGGAGTTTTATACACTAGAGTTTTAAGGTGCCCCCATGAAAAAAAATCTAATCTGTCGAGATCAGTGGATCTTGCTGGCCATTGCTGAGGTCCTCCGCGACCTGTCCAACGATTATGATAAACTGTATTTAAATGGTTTCGGACAATTACACTGAATCGTGCATGTACCGTATTCGATTCCTTAACGCAATTGGCACATCTTCTAGCAACCCATTTAGTTCTTCTTCGAAAAAGTATAAATATGACCGAGCATCAAGGCGTCCTGGTAGAAAAAATGGGCCTATTAGATAATCACCAATAATTCCTGCCCATACATTAACCGAAAATTGATGTTGAAAATGGGTTTCGGTTATGGTATGGGGGTTTTCTTCCGCCCACATATGATTGTTATGGAAATTTTGCAGGCATTCCGAGAAAAATTTGCTTCGTCTGTGAACAAAATTTGTAACTCAAACTGCGGATTTACTGCTATACTCTGAAGATACCACTGACAGAAGTTTACTCGCTGTGGAAAATCTCTAGATAGTAATGCATGTACTCGTAAAATATGGTATGGGTATAACAAAAAATCAACAAAAATGCGCCAAACAATTTGATGACAGATATTCAGAGTTCTAGCGATCTTCGTCGTACTTGTCACAGGATGTTCTTCGATTTCTTGCAGAACCGCGTCCTCAATTTCAAGAATTCTGACGCTTAGAGGTCTACCTTTCTTGAAACTACCCTAAGTCGGCGATGAATATTTGAAAAGGTACGGCTATCTGGTAAGGCACGATTGGGATATCTTTCCTGGTAAATGCGTCTGGCTTCTGTTGCATTACCATCAGCGATGCCATATACGTAACGCATTGCCGCCATTTCTTCATTCGTGTAATTCACCATATTTACCGATATTCAGAGAAACAGCGGACAACCAAAATAACTTCAATAACACCCTTAAAAATTCCTATAGCTTTTCCAAACACAAAATGGTATTCATATCCAGTGAAAACACAATATTTATAGTGATTTGAAGAACAAAATATGCTATCAATTACAGACAAGTGGCTGAAATATTATCGGAAATCCATTCAGATATTGTCGATATCAATTATAAACAGGTAGCTAAATTACTATCGGACGATTTATTGTCAACAAAATGTTAGGTACTGCGATATGAAGCAATTTCAATTTAATTATTTTAATCAAGAACCGAGCATCTGACAAAAATTACACATTTTTTTGGATTCTCATTCATTTGGAACAAATCGTATCCCTCAATTTGCTTTCAGTCGATGCACAAACATTTCCACACCGCATCAGATTTTTGAAGAATTGATCCTGAAATGAAACGATTTTTATTTTTTTTTTAAGCAAAAACCATGCGTCGGAAGCAGGAGGAAGCAGTGGCTTAGTATTTTTTTCCTCCAAAAATGTTCAATGCAAAACCCGTACAGACGCCACTGGTTGAGAAAATGAAAATGTTGGTGAATTACGAAATGCACCCTGATGCATAGAAGACATGTACCAAATTTAATGAAAACGTCTACAATATTATCTCAGTTATTATTAAAAAAACTGATTTTTTTTTTAAACATAACCCTGTATCTCAAAAGTTAGGACTTTTAGGACATATGTTTATAGAAAGTTTTTTCCTTAATATATTAGCATATGTCTTCAAGCAACACCCTGTATATGTTATTTGTTTTAAATTATTACTGTTTATACACTTAATTGTACATGTTTGTATACAAATTTTAATTTTTTTTTAATGACTGTTTCAATGATATGATTTTGAAATGTTTGTGACTGTAACAATTTTTTTATGTTTTTCATTTAGTTATAGGCATATTTATATTTATTTTTATATTCACTCGCTTTGTCAACAAGAATTTAATTCTTCAGATAATAAAGCTTATTTGATAGATTGACAACCCAGTTCAATCCTTGGAGGAGCAAGTAGTAGGAACTTATTGCACATGCAAGGCTGGTGCAAGAATCCTAGGAGGAGAGAAGCTTCTATATCATTTCAATTTTGATCCTTGATTGAGTAGTTTGAAATCGACGATAATGATTTGTGATCAGGTTGAGAATAGAGAGTGTACTTCAACGAATTTGAAAATATGCAAGATTCCAAAATGTTTTTTCTGTTTTAGGGTGGATGCGTTCCGTAAGACATATGCGGCAGAAGGGTTCTTAGGAATGTACCGGGGATCGGCCGTAAATATACTCCTTATCACTCCAGAGAAAGCTATCAAACTCGCTGCCAATGACTTCTTCAGATATAATTTACAAACAAAAGAAAGGTTGGTGAGTTAGTTACGTTGATTTTAGAAAATTCTGAACAAACAAATTAATGATAATTGCCTTCTTTTGCAAAGCGGAAATATTAGAAAATTATATTTAATAGGTCGTTGCTTGATGAAGAACTAATACACACCTAATCAGTATACTAAAACTAATCACATCTATCAGAACTCTCTTGTTTATTTTAAATACTTACTAGGTTTGTGATCCTCGATTACTTCAACTAAATTATTGCTTCAATATTGACATTCTTCTGAACATTGTTCAGACATAATATGAGATTTTTTTTCGAATTATACCCACACAGCATGAAGTCATCTTGAAGACGTCTCCAAGACGTCCAGTAAAATCTTGAAGGCGTCCAAAAGACGTCGTTAAGACGTACATTGTTACAAAACGGGACGTCTTAAACACGTCTTCAAGATGTCCATGTGGACATAATCAGGACGTCTTACAGACATCTCTCGAATGTCTAGTTTATGTCTAATTTGGTCATGAATGGACCCTTTTCTGGACATTAAAGAGACTTAATTTAATATTCAGTATATTGCAGGTTTGAAATGAAATTGAGAAAACAAAATTGTAGAAATTTTATTGAATTATATTCTATAACTTTTTGTATTATCTATAACTTTTTGTTTTTACTATACATCTTATGATCTCCTGCTCTCCTCCGCCACGACTGAAAATGTTCCTCTCCGTTTCCTTCCGATCGGTAAAAACTTTTGTCATCTCACTGGCACCTAGAACAATGATAGACATTGATGAATTATAAGAAAAATATAGTTTTTCAGATTTTGAGAATTTTTATCTCTCAACAAAAAAAAAACTATATCATTTATCGTTGATAAAAGTTTAGCAGTTGAATAAGTTTTTTTGCTGGTAGGATGTACATAACCAATGAATAGAGGTGGAATCATAATAAAACCTACAATATCATATGCGTGCCTAAATTTTTGTCCATGTTGGCGAAGGCATTTCAACCGAAGTCGTTATGGCGGATAGCGTGGGAAGTATTGCAAACAGAATGACACCCCTTGAAAATATCAGAGTATGAGTGAACAAAAATTGGTGAGTACATTCTTTATAACCAAATTTTTGAGCAATTGGCCTCAACATTTTTCCTGATCAATTTTTAGAAAACCAATAACTGAGTTAGTAAGTTTTCTTTCTCATTAAAAAAAAAAACACGAAAACTCATTTTCTCAAAAAAAATGTGAAGAATCAGGAATCTTGATGAATCATTGGAAATATTATCATTTTTACTGTCTATACCTGTCACTTCATTATTTACAATAAAAAAAAAACATCACTTGCGCCTTCTGCACCAGTCAATTCATCTTCACTCATACTCTGATATTTTCAAGGGGTGACATTTTGTTTGCAATACTTCCCACGCTATCCGCCATCACGATTTCGGTTGAACTGCCTTCGTCAACATGGGTTCGTCTCTAGGACACCCCGAAACAGACGTCTTTAAGATGTCCATTTTATGCCTCTAGACGTTCAGACATTATATGGACATAAATTGGACGTCTTTAAGACGTCCAGTGCTGTGTGGGTTGTTATGGCCTGAGTGACCTTCTTCTCAAATTGATGACCAGCTACCTCAAGGGTAGAAATCAGATTGTAAATTCCGTGATGGAAAATCTTACTGGTTTCTGGTCAAATCTGGAATTCCGCAGGGTTCAATTTTTGGCCCTCTCCTGTTTATATTATTCATAAATGACATTCCTGACTCACTAGTTTCATGGTGTCTAATATATGCAGATGATTGCAAAAATTTTTAGTAGAGTAAATAATACAAATGAGTATAACCAGCTGCAATCAGATTTAAAACTTCAAAATTGGACCGTTGAGAATAAATTACCTCCGAATTTGCCCAAATCATCTGTGGTGACTTTTAGTAAAACTAGAAATATTCAGAATTATGATTATCTGATAGGTAATAAGAAATTATCCAGATTATCAGAGATTACCCAAGTAGAACACCTTTATAGGTTGAATATTGGTAGAATATTGTGAACATATTCGAAATACAATATTGGCGAAAAAAAAATGTGAACATTCGGCGATATTGGTCCAATATTACTTGTATAATATTGGCGAAATATTCTCGTAGCAATATTGGCCTCAAAATATTAAGCAATATTGGTACAATATCGCTGGTACAATATTATGAAAATATTGGCAAAATATTCAAACATTATATTGTCGAGAAGTACAATGTGAACATTTTGCGATATTGGTCAAATGATGTTTAAACATTTCAAAAGTAATATTGGAGAAATATTCTTGAAGCAATAATGGCCTCAAAACATTCATCATTATTGATACAATATCATTTGGATATATTAGTGGAAGTGAATATGCCTTGGTGAATTATCGAATGTCTTTTAGTTGATCAAGGTGACACCAGAGCCTGCCTTTCGGTCACCATAACCACTGAGTAAGCTGCCTTGAAAACAAGTTCTTTAAAGTGTATTTGATATATCTCCGTACGTGTTAGAAGACGTTCTATATGTAGAGCCACCTAGCGGATTTTCATCCAGATTTGATCATGAGATAATTTCAATATGGTTCATTGAATATTCGGCCTATATTTATATTTCATCTCATTCTTGATGTTGGAAACAATATAGAGACAATATTTTATCGATATCGGTAAATATTATTGAACCAATATTGACCCAATATAGGTACGTCAACAAGATTTGTTGAATATTGGCGAAATAATATTCAACCAATGTGCAATCACACTTTGATATCCAATATGGGTTTTATTTGTAGAAATGCGATATGAGAGGAATATTGGAATTGCAATATATATTTTAGATTTTGAAAACAATATGAAGACAATATTAGTTTATCGATATTGGTAAATATCACTGAACCAATATTGACCCAAAATGAGTTATTATTATTTGTTGAATAGAGTTGAAATGATATTCAACCGATGTGCTATCAAACTTGGAAATACAATATAGTTTTTTATCCCTTGAATCGATATGAATGGAATATTGGGATTGCGATATTTACTCTAGATGTTGAAAAAATATGTAGACAATATTGTTTTATCGATATGGGTAACAATTATTCAACCAATATTGGCCCAATATGAAACCAATATTCAGCCGATGATATGATGTGCTACCTGGGTAGGGATCTTGGAATAATCTTTCAGTGCAATTTGAAAATTTGAATAAGCATATTTCAGCAATAATTTGCAAGACTCGGAAGTTACTTGAATTTCTTAAACGCTTTACACAAGAATTCAGGAATTTAAAAACCATACAATTGTTATATAATTCTATGGTGCGCTCACGTTTGGAATACGTATCCATAGTTTGGGACCCGTCTACTTTGAACTACAGAAAATTATTAGAAACCATTCAAATAAATACATTGCTTACCTTCATTTAAAAAAATACCGTATTGGTCCAGACACTCATCATATGAACCACACAGAAAATAATTTTCAGTAGTGAAGTAAGAAGATAGAAGGATCATGCAAAAAATCATGTTCATTTTCAATTTGTTGAGTAAGAATATAACTGATTCATATTTACTTTCTGAATTAAAAATATACTTACCATCACATATGTTGCGCCCCAGAAATACCTTTCTCCATATTCCCAGGTCGCCATATAAGCTTGATAGTATGTGTGCGACGGTAAATAAACATGCTGGTAAAATCTTAGTAGATAAATTCAATACTACTTATGTTGAATTTAAATCGCACATAAAAAGTATAGATTTTCTTTAAATCTTGATTTCACTTTTAGTATGCCTTCAGTCTCATCTCGCTCTCCCATTGCGTTTCATCGATTTAATCAGGTGAAGTCAGACAATTTAGTTCTAGGTGTAAATAGGAATTGGTACAAAATTACATTATATTCAATTTTTTTTGTTATTGTTACTTATGATACAAAACTAAAGAATTCATGTCCCTAGGTTCTTAGGAACCTGTTTGAATTTCTTTCAATAAATAAATAATAGTGATACTGTTAATTTTTTCAGAACGCTTCCAATGTATCGCCAAATGATGGCTGGAGGTTTAGCAGGATTTTGTCAAATTGTTGTTACAACCCCAATGGAACTATTAAAAATACAGATGCAGGACGCTGGACGAGTTGCAGCCCAAGCTCTCTTAGGTAACTTGTGATGAAAAACCTTTTCTATTACTCCTGCATCATAATTTTTATCAGATGCACTAAAGAGCGTGTGGAATCTTCAAGATCAAAACATGCCGGTCTAGAAAGGTTGTCGCTAGGTAACAACAAGTTCTTAGCTTTATATTATGTAATGTCAAACATAACCCTTCATGTCAATAATGAGTGATATCAGATGTCCCTTACCTACTTGATAAGATGTAATAAAATAATTGACATTATCCTGATCTAAAATTCACTTCCCCAGCATTGTTTTCGAAGTCACGATGCAAGAACAATAAAAAATATCATATGGACAAGTGCCTTTGAAGCACTTGACACTCCGCTTTGCGTTGTGCCCTTGAAGTCGTTGCGCGTGCTTTAAATGCTCACTTTAGGACTTGTATCATAATATACTATCTTTGTGTTTTCAACCTCACTCATATGACCTTATTATTTCGTAGACTTTCATAACAGAAGTTTGCTATTCAAGTAGTTGTCGGAGTTTCCATAGCAACTGTATATGAAAGTTATTTGAGTCACATAGCAGGAAACTGTATTTTTGCAAGTGCGATTAATGTTTGGAGGTAGATACCGGAGGACGAATCCTTGAATCACGAGCACTTGTGAAACAGTTTCATGACGTATTATACACAAAAACAATTTTTTTAGGTCGACAGATGTAAATAAAAAAAAATATTCTTCAAATATTGTCGAATTCATCGAATATGACTCATGAAGTAATGTCACTTTTAGGCAAACTAGTGCTAGTTTTTACTTTCCTGCCTAGGCATGCAAAAGAGTGTTTCAAGATGATTTGTTCGAATGTAAAATCAGTCCTTAAAAACGGTGGCATGATAAATTATGGTCTATAATGTAGGTACTGAAACTACGTCAAAGTTGACGACCCAATGTATTCAAATTGTACAATAAAATTCAACACTGATGAATGTTCTGAACAAAATACGTTAAATTTAAAAATAGTCGAAATTTTTAGATTTGTAGTTTAATAAACATTTCTTTATTTAATCAGGTCAGAAAAGTCATTCTCTCGAAGGAGGTATTTTCGCAATATGATATCTGGTTCGTTTCTTGAACTCCTATGTAGTTGGAAAAATATTATGTTTCATTCGTACAATAATATAGTTTCCGGATCAACGTTTTGGACAACGTTAAACAAGAAAAAGTGAAAAAAATTTCAATTTTTTTGGTTTTTTGGAAATATCTCAAAGATTATCAGAAGAATAGTTTTACAGTCAATAAAACTACTGTAGAAATTTATAAAACCTACAAAACGGTTTTTTATACGCCCAGATCGGTGGATTTTTCACTGAGAAAATCCGGGAAAACCGGGAAACCATTTTTAAAAAATTAATTATTTTTATAAATCTGACGTTGGACAAACAATATTTCGGAAACTGATAGATAATAATATGTGGTTCAATTGTTCGCAAGATGGTTTCTGTCAGTTATGTTGGTTTTGCACAATCGCGTTTTAAACAGAATTTGAATACGATGATTTCCCTTAAGTCGGCGCAAGATGTGCCCTTAAATTTTGTATAACGCGATTGTGCAAAAACTACACATTGGACAGAAAACATCTTGCGTACAGTTGAACCACTTATAATTATCTATCAGTTTCCGCAATATTGTTTGTCCAGCCTCAGATTTATAAAAATTAAAAAAAAATTAAAAATGATCTCTTTTTCGCAGTTTTCCTGGATTTTCTTAGTGGAAAATGCAACGATCCAGTCTTATGGAAATCCATTTGTAGGTTTTATAAATCTCTACAAAAGTACCCCTAACTGTAAAACGATTTCTTTAATAATCTTTGAGATATTTCCAAAAAACCAAAAAAGTTGTAATTTCTTCCACTATTTCTTGTTTAAAAAATTCTACAAAGCGATTTTGCTGGGGTGAAAACTGGGGTTTTCATTAACGAACTATCTTATACAAATAAGTATAGGCCATTTGCGTCTTTTATTTTGTGGGGGAAAAAACCTCTATAGCTTGGTCTATACTTTGAATGCTTCTTCACAAATGTGACAATTTTTAGGGTATTTTTTGTCTCTATCGCCCCATTCATAGGTACGATATTTTTATTGAATCAACTTTAATGAGTCATCATCAATCATCATCAATCAACATTCTATTTGTTTCGAAAACCAACCTTTGCAATCTGAATATCGGACAAATAAATTACAGATGTTCAATGTTTTTCATGAGGTTCACGTAGAACAAAAACTAGTGAATCCTCAACTCTATATTACCAGTAATTATCAGATTAGAAGTGACGCATGATAGTTCTTAGGGATTCTGAGTTTTATGAAAAGTGTTTTATTTCAGTGGGAAAAACTGTTCAAAAAACATCAGCAACAACATTAGCGATGGGTTTACTCAGGCAGCAAGGTATCCTTGGACTATACAAAGGAACGGGTGCTACCATGTTGAGAGACGTTTCATTTTCTGTGATATATTTTCCTCTATTTGCAACACTCAATGATTTAGGCCCAAGAAGAAGTGATGGTTCAGGTGAGTTTGAATGTTCAAATACGATTCCTAAGGAATTATAAATTAATTAATTTCTATAAATTGATGGATGTAGCCATTAATATGTGGTAGGAGATCATCAGAAAAAATGAGAAATGAAACTTTCTATATTTTGTTACCCTCTTTCGTCGTTACGAGTCACTTGCTCTGGGCAGCCTCAGTGAAGAAAAGAATACTCCAGGAGTCACTAAGTTATTGGCGAAAGCTCTGTGGACACTAAGGCAGACTTTCACTTGCCTTTCCTGGGTACCTGCTGCTTCTTGATAGAATACTCGAAAGCAGTTATTCAGAAGTTTATGCAATGATGTGTTTTCGGATAATGCAACGACTTTCGTAGGTACTAATAATGAGCTAACTGCTTTAAAGGATCTTGTAAATACTAGCTATGTTCAGAATTACTTGAGTGAAACCAAAATTAACTGGCATTTTATTCCTGCTAGATCCCCCCACTTTGGTGGGTTGTGGGAGGCTGGTGTGAAATCAGTTAAACACCACTTAAAGCGCATTCTGAATGATAATCTCCAAACTTATGAAGAGTTTTATACGTTGTTGGTACAGGTGGAGGCCGTTTTGAACTTCCGTCCCTTAATCCCCCTCTCACCTGATCCTAATGACCTTGAAGCTTTAACGCCATCGCATTTTACCATCGGTCAAGCTATGACGGCCTTGCCACAGCATGATGTAATGGAACAACCAACCAATTATACCAATCGTTACTTCTATGTGCAGAAGATGTTCCAGCAATTTTGGTCAAAGTGGCGGCAAGACTATCTTCACACCTTACAAGAAAGAAACAAGTGGCGTTTTTCCAAAGATGCTAACCTTCAGGTTGGAGCGTTAGTAATTTTGAAAGAAGACAATGTCCCTCCAGCACGGTGGCCATTGGGCCGTATTGTCGAGGTACATCCTGGCACTGATCAACAAGTACGCGTTGTTTCCATCAGGACAAAGAATGGAATATTCAAGCGGTCCACGGTCAAAGTGTGTCTTTTACCCGTAGACATTTAGTTTGTTTGTTGAAAGGACAGCCTTTCAAGGGCGGCGGTATGTTCCGACTTTCCTCTCATTTTCTACTAGCGAGGTGAAAGCAATTTCGAATCGTGATGCCCAGCGAACGGACTAATGGAAACATCAACAAGTTCCCCGAGCAACGGTTTCATAAAAAAATCAACAAGAAGAAATAATATAGCTGAATGTCAAATTACCTTCATATTTATCAATTTATTGTTATAATTCAGTTATACTATTCAATTAAATTCAAAATACAAGTCTGTTACTTGTTTTCATTTTGGGAAGTGACACAGACAAACATCCAGTATCTATCTCATTTATAAACTATTGGGCAATAAACGGGTCGAGCAGAATTAGCTTAACAACAGGTAAGCGGGAGGAGATGATCGCAGACGAATCGGAATGCAAACAGAAGCATACATTTCAGTCAGAGCTCTACGGATCTTGGGGCAAAGTTTTCAGTTTTGGGCTGATGTTCTCCATTGTGGGTCCCAAAGCTTCGTTATGCGGACTTACAAACTATCCAAGCTCCACAAAGCAGCTAATGGAGCGTGCCCTATCAACGGCTCAATCGACAGCTTTCAATCAAACTTACAAACGACCTAAGCATTATAAAGCTGTTAGTTAATTGCGCGTGTCCTAGCAACGGCCTAATCGACAGCTTTCAGATGGACCTACAACCTTTCTGAGCTCTACAACACTCTTAATGGAGTGTGCCATAGCAACGGCTCAACGTACAGGTTTTAGGAGGACCTTTCAAACGACTCAAGCTCTAGAAATTTGTAAATGGAGCACACCCTAGCGACAGCCGAATTGAAAGCTTTCAGGCGGACCTATAACATATAAAAGCTCTACAAGACTGTTTATGAAGCGTGTCATAGCAACGACACAATTGACAGTTTTTAGACGGACCTTCTAGACTTCCTAAACTCTACAGATCTGTTAATGGAACGTACCATAGCAACGGCCCAATTGTCAGCTATTAGACAGACCTACTAAACTGTCTACGTTCTACAAGACTGTTAATGGAGCGTGCTATATGAACAACCCAATTGACAGCATTGAGACGGACAAACCAATCAACCTGAGCCTAACAAAGCTCTTAGTGGAGCGAGCTCTGGCGACGGCCCAATTCACAGCTTATAGACAACCTATTTAAGCTCAACAAGACGTAATGAAGCCCAATTGACAGTTTTAGTTTGTTCTGGACCCTTGTGGCGGCTGATCTGAGAACTGCTCACCCTTTACTATCCCAGGTAGCAGACTGTCGACAAATAAACGACAATATGACGACACTTTAGTGACTAATAGGACGTCATTTGCCAATCCAAATGACAGATTAATGACGTTCGTATGACTTTATAAGTCAAGCCTAATGACGTCAGTAACGTGACGTACTTTTCACGTGAATTCTGACCTGAACTGACGTTAAAAATACGTTATTCTGTCGTCGTTTTGACGCTTTGAAAACGTCACCCTAGTCATACAGATGCCCAATATGGGCCGGTCTCATTTAAAATATATTTTTAAAAATATGAGTCTCTATAGTATGAGTCTCATTTTTTTTATTTAGCTTTAATGAGGATATATTAAACAACGTTTATGCTTTTTAGTTTTTTATTGATGTTTGTATTGATTACAAGAGTGGCACACATTTATTTATCCACACATGCTATAGAACAACATAAAAATAAAAAGTAAAAACATACATGATTGCAATAACTATTTTGTTAACAGGTGTGTCTTATGCATTCAAATATATATTGGTAGCGGTATGAAAATGGCAGTTCTGCTTGATTTTTTGTTGGCATGTTCAGTGAGAACGTGTCAATCTGATATATGCCTAAAATAAGGAATTCAGCAATAACCTCGCTCATTTGACAAAACATATTAGACTGTTTGGACAAGCGGAAAACAAACAAAGTCGAATCTACTGAAAGGTACAACTACACATTTCCTGCTTATTTCTGAAATATGCCAAAATTTAAGTTCAGATAACTTTTTTATTTTAAAAATACCAAGTAACTTAGATTCAATTGGATAATCTTTAAAAAAATTTGTTTTCTTCAAACTGTGTCCCAATTAATATTATATCATTGTCAGAATTTACAATTATATTTTCAATTTGAACGACTGTATTTGTTCTGGAAATAAAGTAGCTTTCAGCAGATTTATAGTCATATAAACAAAATTCAATTTTTTTATATAACACCTTTCGAAATTGTTTCAACATATTCAATCCATTTAAAATTGGCCCTGATGTATGTTCAAACAAGTGGGTTTCTTTTAATTTGATCTTTGATTTATCCATTGAAATGAGCTTATTCTCTTCATTCAGTCGTCGATAAATCTCTGCTAGTGGATTTACTGGAGACCTAACCAAACGTTTCAACTGACCAAGATAGTTTTCAAATGGAAAACAGGAAAATTTGTCTAGAGTTCCAAAACTTTCAGCATCTTCAGGCAAATGATGTAACATATGGACATTATAAACAAGGAATTATCTTCCATATATTAGTTTGGAATGTTTGATAAATATATCTAGAAGATTTGCAGGCATATCAGTTCCAAATACATTGATGTGCTTAGCGGATAAAAGTATTGTTATTGCACAATGCAGTAATAAAAAATGCTCGTATATAGCTATATCTACAAATGTTTCTAATGCAACTGGGCCCAGATATATTTTTTTTTTTTTTTTTTTTTTTTTTCCTCACAAGGTGGTTGAAACCCTTTATGGGCACCTTATTTGGCCTAATACGCACATCCCATAAGGTAGTGTGGGAGTCCCCTGAGTCCGAATTGAATCCCCCTCAGGTATACCCACTAAACACTCCACCTCGTGCGTGGTAGGCTCGTCCAGCCACCCAAGGCTGACCCGATGACACGTAGGCAGATGCCCATTGTATCGTACCGTACCACTTTCTCGGGCCATCAGAAAAATTCTGCAGTCGCTGTGGTTTGAACCGGCGACCGGCAGCGTGAGTGATTTAAACATTGACGCTTTAACCACTCGGCTACCTGGCCCAGATATATTAGAAATGTCCTCAGTTCAGTTGCTTTCCAGAAAGGTATTTCAGTTGAAGATCTTGGCTTTCTACTAAAATCGATTGTAATGCAATTCTTAAAACTCAACAATTTTTCTGATATTTGTAAAATCATATTGTGACCTAAACGGACAGGCAATTTTCCAGATGTCCAACTTTTAATTAATTTCTTAACTACCCCTAAACATACGCAATGCATGTAGTCAATTGTGAAAGTAGTCAGCATGCCTATGTTTAATTCTTCTAATGGTGAATCATCCAAATGATGTTCTGTGTCAGTTCTCAACTTAAACGAAAGATCAGTTCGTCCAGTAGCATTTGTGCCTAAAAAAACAACTCTTTCAAGATACTCACCTTCCTCTTCACACTTATCACACGATGAATATCCACTATGACCTTTAACACCTTTTGAATAAGCTCGAGCAGGAGCGTCACACACAAAAGTATGAACGGTTATCTGAAAGAATGTGTTATTGGATAAAAAACCATTATTTATCAAGTCACGAAGTCCATTTACAAAATCATTCAGAAAATCTCTGAGAGGTTCTGGTTTAGAACTACCAAAAAATATGCCAACAACAAATGGGGTAGAATTTTCTACATTCGCAAGTGACATAAAATAGGCCATAACTGAAATTTGTTACTGTTGAACAAAGGTAAACCATCTACTTTAAAAGAAAACTACAAGTGCTTTTCTTCACAAGTTATAAATTTTACTTTCAATAATGAGCTGTGTAAACCCAATTTCAACCCAAAATGTTTATACACTCCATTCTCTAATGTTTTCCTTTCATTACTACATAATGGAGTTTTGAGTAAGGTATGACAATCTAAAGGTAATTGTCTATGATATGGTGCAAGAATGTGTAACAAGTCATTTACAACAACCTGTGGTACCTTGTGCTTTATGCATGCTCAATATGCCATTGACAATCGCAAATCATTTGATGGGGCTTCATCAAATATTCCACATGCATTATCTTGTAAAAAAACTGGTGGATTATTTGACACCAAATCAAAAAATTGTGAAGGGAAAACTTCATTACATCTATCTGACTCTGCAATGTCACAAGGCAATTTCTTATTTGAATTTGAATTATTGGAGACAACAACCATGTTTGAATTATTACTAATTTCATTGCATGGCATGGTTTTGATTACATCATGAATATTTTGAGAATTTCTTATTTCATTCATACAATTTTTAATGCCAACTGCCACTCTTCTACCTAACTGTCTCTTACCAACTATACTTTTTCTTTGCAACATTCTGTTAAAGATATTGAATTTCTGCACAATAATAAAGTTGTCATTTTTCTTCTAGAGATTCAGCTTTCTTACATCTTTCTGGAGCATGCTTCAGCCAGACTTTCAACACATCTTCAATTTCTTTTTCAGTGGCATTTGGTATGCCAAGTTTTACTGAACCTAAAATAAAATATCTATTAGTCTGAGATCCTAACCTACAATCATCTGCAATTTCAATGAGAGGCATTTGATTAGTAAAGCAATAAAGAATGTTACAAATTGCACATTAGTTGTCTAATGAGAAGTGGTCCAGGACACACTTAGTTACTTAATTAATTTCCAAAACCACTTGTGTTAGGTTGTCTGAAGAAAAAAGAAGTCCAGACTCAAAGTTGCCATGAAAGACAAAACTACCTCAGAGAATATTTCTTAGAGTGATCAATATAAAAATAGGTATCAACATAAAATAGAGTCAATATTATATATGGATGTATTATCGACCGAACTTTATAAACTCAGTTGGGGAATTATATTAATAGTTTTTAGAGGAAGTTTTTTCTTCCATCATTTACACTAGTGCAATCTTGAACTTATGATTTAAGAGCAGTGAACTCCTGATAATTGTTACTGATACATGAGCATGAATGCCAAAACTCATATCATAACTTATTATTATTAAACATTTTGAGAGTTCCAAAAAATCATTACTAACTTGTTTGTATCAGGGTGGTTGGATCAGGTTTTACAGGATCCATCTCATCCTGGGACTGAGATTGTCCTTCAGAGCCATATCATTGTGAAACAGCATTGTGAAATAGCAAAGGACAGAAATATTCGCGAATGCATGACCGTCACGGGCCGTTTCCTAGAATGCATTTTATACAGCTACAACGGTCGTGAGATCACCGGGATCCTCACAATCGAAGAATCTAGATCTATGTTCTGAAAGTAGATAATTCCGTACATATCGATCACTAAGTATCTAGGCGTTCTCGGCGTTATAGGAGTTTTCAATGATTCGAAAGATGTATATACAGAACGTAAGCTGAGCAAACATGTGAATTGAGTTGAAAACAAATTCAAGTTTAGCTAGCGAATAGAATTCAGTGGAGTACTCAGGGTACTTTGGCAGGTATAGTCGTAATTGCATTGTCGTGATTTATTTTTGATTATGAATTAATGATTTATAATAAGTTCAGTATTATTGGAACACCAATTTCGTAACAATTTCGTAACAGTATCATTACTTCAGGTTTAGAATCTCATTTCAATTCAGTAACCAATAGAAGTAGGTAAGCAAAAAGCGAAAATTTATTGGTGAAATCAATAGAGTGCACATGATCAATCTCTCGTGTTATCTGCCTCATTCATATCTACCATTTCTTAATGATAAATCATTCCTGTATGCTTGATATGAGATACCTACAAATTCGATTTTTAGTTTGGTAATTTTTGATGATTTATTAAGTTGATGTAACGTCCTATATGATTCATTGGGGTTCGTAAACAAATTGATGCCTTGGAAATATTCAAACACCCGATCAGGTTACTTTGGATTAGATTAGTTTGGTGCTCTCATGATACAATAAGCCTCTACAGTCCGACCTTTTCAGATCTGTAATGAAATGCACCTAACTTAGATGAACTGATTCATTTTTACTGTTCAAAAATCACTTAATAATTTTCACAACGGAATATGACTAATTTACTTCGCTGTGCAACTGTATGTTTAGCTCTGTCGACGGTGAGTTGTCTACTATCCGTCCTCTCTTTTTGTGCGCTGTGAATTTATGCCCACACTATACTTATTTTAAATGTCACCCTTGTCACGTTTTGTTGATATAATATTACTTCTGAGATATTGAGATGCAGTGATCTTCACGTATAACATCCAATAAATATTTTTGTTAGTGATTTCCAACTATTTTTAGGAGAGGCAGTATTTTGGTGTTCATTCCTGTCAGGATGCGCAGCTGGATCTTTTGCAGCATTGGCTGTGAATCCTTTTGATGTAGTCAAGACTAGATTACAAGCCTTGACAAAAGCCGAAGGTGAAAGATCATATTCTGGTATAGCAAATGCATTCGTGTAAGTAACTTTAACAATACCATATACACCGTCTGTTTTTTTCCTGTCATTGTTCTCTATGCAATTGTTGGTTCAATAGGACAAATGGTGAAATGGCTCTTTCATCAACAGATATATGAAAGGTCTAAGCTAATTGTTTCCTTCAATGAGACAATCAATCAATGCAGAGACCAAGTAACAGATAATTTGATTCGTAGAAAACGCAAAGATTTTTTTCCTATAAAGAAAACCTAAATTATCTATTTCTTTCCGATGTTCAACAGAATCTTTTTGAATTTATTCTATTGAATGATATGAAAAATGTAATTGTGTATCAGGTCTCCAGAAACAATCAGCGGATAATCTCTGGCGTTTGTCGAAATCAAAGATAAGCAAACAAAGGAAACTCCTACTCAATCATTATTCACTATAACTACACAAGATAGATAATAGATAAGATAGCCCAAATCAGCTATGGATAATTTGTAGAATTCAATACCTTCTATAATATCTGACAATGTCATTAATTGATTTTTTAATCGTCATATATTAGTTCTCTTTATTTTCCAAGTCAAAGATAAGGTCAATGAAATTTCCACTTCCACAATGTTAAGTTACACATTCATTTATATTTCAATCGAAATCTCTACGTTGATATACCAGGTTTTTTGTTTTTGAAGATGACTTCCTGTCTCGCCAGAAGTGACATAAACTTTCGATTTTCAAATGGGACACTCAGTAGTTTTCCACCTCTTTTGTCTCTATATGACATTCTGAATACATCCATGTATCATTTGTCACTTTTTGTAACAAATTTTCAGACTTTTTTCGAATTTCATTTTCTAATCTAGAGTGCAATGGATACGTTCAAATCACCAATTGCAGCCCTGTAATTTTTGGAAAAATACAACTTCACTGCATGTGATATGTGAAATTTAATTTTTGAATCTAAATTACATTTTTTATTTAATAGCAGCATGGTGGCTTACGATTAATTTGACACCACACATTAATAGGTTTTCAAACAAAATTCCGTTGAAAAACCGTAAAAACTACATTAGATGTTTCATAAAATGAAGTATCTTTAGTATTAAAATAAGATTTAATGGCATCGAGTAACCTGTGAAAACCACAACTTATAATAAAACAATCATTAAGTAGGTCGATTTCTTATTTTACCTCGCTTCTGCAAAAGTAAATTGGGTATTTATTGTGTAATTATTTGAAGAACCTGTTAATGATAATATTTATGCAAGAATATATTTTATTAGCTTTTGGATTACAGATCTTGTTCATCATTTGTGTTGGTTACAGATTGCTCATTGCATTTAAATCTTATTTCAATATCTTATTATCCTTCATTTTGGGATTTTTTTTTTTGTAGCTTTTTTTGATATTATGTTACCAACGAGCTTTTTGTTTTCGGTCACGTGACATAAGTTGCGTTGTTTTGCACCAATTTGGTCAATAATTTTTGGGTTTTTAAAACGTTTCAGCTCCAACTGTAGGTAGCTGATGGACATATAATATCGTATAAATACAGATGGACTAAGCATTGCCATCCCTACAACACGGAGTGATTTAAAGTCACTCTGTTTTTAGGCGCGCGGGCTGCGGGGAAGAGGGAAGGTAGCGATAGACTGTGACCTTCCCACAACAGACAGGAGCGCACGCATTTGCTGAAAATAGGGTTCAATCACAAGAAAAAAATGCTGAATTTGAAATAATGATGAAAATATCAAGTAAAGTGTTAGAATATACATCCGATGGGACTTCGTGAGATAGAAAAACTCATTTGACATACCTGATGCCATAAAAAAGTTCACTGACTCGAATAGTATCGATCCTTAGAAAATTAGGTTCACAAATTTTTCAAAAAAAAGTAAGACTTTTAAGACTTTCGTTTTCAATTAATGGAAAGCTGGAGACAGTCGAGTGAAAAAAAAAGAATAAAAATGCATTTACTAAAAAATTGTGATTTATATATTCAATAAATACATATAGATAATGTATATTCTTATACATATTAAAATAAATTAATATTGTAAAGGATAAATATTTCAAAGAAATTTTCAGCGCATATTATTCAAATTCAGAAATACGAAATTTTAATGTAACAAAACAAATTTTATGTAAACAAAATTCACAATACATATAATCAAACTAACATTTTTTTTCTAGAATATATCAAAAATCAAGTACGTACAGAGTTTCACATAAACAGCAATAAAATAAAAATAAAGAATTTGTTTTCTATTCTGAAATGATTTGCTAATTTCTTGAGTTCCCTCCTCGAGCAATGATAACCGCCTGTTATACTCAATGTCAGAGTCCTTATTCAATTGTCTCCCAAATTCACTAAACTGTCCCTCAGCTCTTTCAAAGTAACTTTGGGCTGCTGCAGGGCTCTAATTGATCTCCCAAGAATATCATATATATGTTCGATGGGGTTCGTATCAGGACTTCTCGCGGGTGAGATCGCCAGGAAATACTGGCGGGCCGTGTGGTCTCGTATGGTCGAACAATCATATAAACTCTCCACCAATGAATGGAGCAAAAGCACAGTCAACATGGTGTTCAGGAATTTCGGATACATGCTGTTGTCAAATTCGCTTCATAAGTGACTACCAGTTTCATACGTGCCTCCAAACTCCGCCAAAAGCAATGATTTACAGAGTGTAACATTGATTGTGGCGTTCTCCTAAACGTCTGTAGACCCGCATATTGACTAATCAGTGAAGAGCACTCGACATCATTCAGCTTCCTGCCAATGAGGGTGTGCACGAGCAAAATCAAGCCGTGATCTGCAATGTTCTGCAGTCAATGAAGGCCTTGTTGCTGCCCTGCATGGCATCAAGTTGTGTTTCCTTAAACTTTGCTTGAAGATATCTTTACTAGATTAGATTAGCTTAGATTCATTTTTGGCTTCCGCGCTAAATGCCTTTACACTGCGACCATTTCAGACATATTGTGTGTGCCCTTAGAAATCGTTTAGAGACCTTGCAGTGACAAAGTACGTGTACTGATGTGAAGCATCAGCATTTGAAAATTCTCATCATTATTATTATTATCACATTGATATATTGGAATTCTTGTATTGTCGTTAGTTCCTGATGTGTGTGCTAAATTTAAGATTATTCAGAGGATTGGAAGTGAGTGGAAATTGAAGTCAGAATTTCTCATTATTATTATTATCAATAAAACATTGATATAATAACATTCTTATTTTATCGTCGGCCCTTGGTAAGTATGCCAAATTTTAAAATTTTTGGATGATTGGAAGTGGGTGGATATTGAATGAAAAATTCACGTCATTGTCGTTATTATCATTATCATTAAACTTTTATAATTAAGTCCTTGTATTGCCATCGGTTTATGGTGTCCAATTTAAGATCATACGGACGATTGAAATCAACTTCGAAAATTCTCATCATTATTATTATTAGGTGCGTTATTACATAAAATTCTTGTATTGTCATTGGTTCTGGAAATTTTTGAAAAATTTTAGATAATTCGGAGGATTAATAAAGGATGAAAGTTGAATTTGAAATTCCAATTATCATTATTATTATTATTACATTAATAGTAGGAAATTCTTGTATTATCGTCGGTCCTTGATATGTGGCCAAATTTCAGATATGATAATTGGAAGAGGGTGAAAATAGAATTTAAAAATTCACATCATTGTTATTATTATTAGTGGAATCGAGTTTCTTCAGGAAAATCGCCTTTATGGAGGAACTTAAAAACTAAAACCTTATCTGAATGAAAATTTGGATCCAAATGTTTAAAGCTGTTTCCGAGATAGCCAAAATAAATATATCAATATACAAGAATTGCTGCTAAAGATATTAGATAGATTAGATAGATATGCTACTGCTACCAACTAATACTACTCACTTTTTCTTCCGAAAAATCACGAGATTGTTTTTCAAACCAGAAAATATGAAATTGACCTAAATAATATCTTCTGTCAGATGGTCAGTATTTCAAAGCCAAACAACCTGAAGTGGATGAAAACTGAGTTGCGAAATTTGAGTTAACAATTTTTACTATTCTCAATTTGTCTTCACCTCTTCAGTGGAGGACTTGAGTTATCAACAATTTCTTCAGAATCTGTACCTGGGTCTGTTTCAGTGGAACCAAATGACGATTTTTTTCTTGCTGAAATCGTTCAATCTGAAAATATGTAATATGTTGTTTTTTTATACAAATCTCTGTTATTATTTGAAATAACTCATAGAAGATAACAATTCTGACGGCTGATAATAATTACCCTGAAGTTGAAGCAGCTGAATTTCTTGGGATATACCATTCATCATATAATAAAGGAAGAACCCTTTTCTTCAAAAATATTCTTCCACTTGGGTTAATCTCGAATGCTGCGTCTTTGAAGTAAATGGAACAAATGCTAACAGACTTTGGAACACATTCAGTTGAACATTACATCCCCAACTCTTTCAACCAAGCCGCTTTTACTGTGACATCAGCTGGACACCTAAAGATAAATCAAAATTTCAATAGACGTTTCTTGGACTTTATGGCGAAAACAGATTGATACCCACTGTAACGCCTATGGTACTTACGAATGGAATCTGATATTCGGGTTCGAACACATGGATTGTTTGCAAACCCAACAAGATTGCACCATTATGATTCTCTTACTATTGTACTGCCACTGTATATCACGAATGAGTTCAAAAACCACTATTTCAGCAATAATCACACAAAAAATCAATGACAGAACATGACAGAACTGTCAGAAGTTTACTTTGTAGAAAACATAAACATTGATATTCGACAGCGTTGACAAACGTCCAGATACAATAATTTCTTCACAACCATTTGAAGACGCAATTAATGATTTTTTTCGATAGTTTGGATTTTCAAACTTGTATGTAATACAGGTTCGAGTTACGTGATGATGTCACCATCACCATTCTTCATTCTTCGATTGTAATCGAATGGAATACGTATAGTGACACAATTTTGTCTATGATAAAGACTTATTACCTACGCGATGTGACAACGCCCAACTCAATATCACGACTACAGATTGTGGCCATACACAGGAACAGCTTGGTCCAGTACAATACTTTAAAGGTCCATGGTCGTTTTCTAAACATTGCTGGGTTTACTTAAAAACAACTACACATCAGCACCCTAACGCGCATCGATGACAGTTTACTTTTCATGGTCTTTGAAACATAGTTAATTTTTAACCAAATAATTACCGATGGCCAAAATGGAAACTTAAAAAAAACTTTCTGGTTACTCCTACCGTTAATGTCAAAATGTTATATTTTTATGCTCAAGATACCCAAAAAATAACGATTCCGAAACAGAATTTGACAACGCATTTCATTTTACTGTCAAATATACCCTTGTTTCATGCCAAAAACACGCGGGCTTTCAATCTGTTGCAAACTTTTCGAAACTCAAGATTAAAAATAAAATCATTTCGATGAACAGTATTTAATCTAGATATTGATTAAATCTCATGTCACTTTCATTGTATTGTAACTTTTAAATAAAGTTTGGAGGAGTAAAATAAAACTCCTCTTGTAAAATAATGTTATTTTTTAAAAACTCATTAATAAAAAGTGAGATATAACAATTGGCGCATTCGTACGGATCCTTAAACTCCTGCGGAACAAGGAAAAACCTAACCGAAGGAGGTGGATTTCAATCCTTCAAAGGAAGAGAACCAACACGAAGCCCAGCTACACTACAAGCAACAAAAGACAGCAAAGAACCACGGAAGGACGGTCTCTTCAACGGAAAAAGAAAACGCGAACGCTAACTTTCTCCGGAGCAACGCTAGTGAAGTCGGATTGCATCCTCCGCATGGACATTCTTTGGTAAGCAACTATAAGAATCATCTCGTTTATTTACAAGTGATTTTATTTTGAAAAACCAGTTCTTTTATCTACTTAATAATGGCTCAACCCCAAAATCCTCCCCCAGCTGAGGTTGAACCCTACAAATTAAGTGAAATATTTTCTATAATTCCGGAATATGATGGAGATCAAATATTCCTCAATACTTTTACGGAAGCGTGTAATACTGCTTACCGCATGGCCGTTCAAGACCAAAGAAGGCTAGTAATCTTGCATATCAAAAATAAACTAAGAGGAAAAGCAGCAGAATTAATAAGTTCTAGAAATCCCCAAACTTGGGATGAAATTAGAATTCTTCTAAATCAATATTTTGGTGATACACGTGATTTGACCTCATTGATTCAAGATTTACAGAGAATTCACCAATTACCTGGCGAATCACCTCTGACATTTATAAATAGGCTACAAACGCACAACGCAAAAATGCATTCAAATGTTCAGAAACAAAATCTCACTCCAGAACAGAAAAATTCACAATCTGCACTCATTGAGACTATGACGTTGAACACTCTTTTGGCAGGTTTAGATCCTCAAATTGAATTAATTGTTAGGGCAGGTAACCCCGGTGACATGCTCACTGCAACGCAAAGAATTCGAAGGGAAATGCAATTGAACTATTTCCAACAACATAAAATTTCATTGCACAAAAACCCTAACACACATTCTAACCAACAGAGAAAAGTGAATCCAAACCTAAACCAACAGAAATTTTGTTCTTTTTGTAAACGTCAAGGCCATAATTTGAATGAATGTAGAACAAGACAATTTCAGTCATTTCAGCATTCTCAACAAAACCCTCAAAGACCTCACATTCCTCAACATAATACGAACTTTCAGCAAAATCCCAGGTTCAACCAGAATCCAAGACCTAATCAATCAAATCAACCAATGAACCAAAATCAATCCCAAATTAGACCACCAGTAATTAGGCCAAACCCAAATTTTAACCAGCAAAGGCCCTCTGCATTTCAACAAAGGCCCTCAGCTATTCAGCAAAATCCAACTTTCAACAGATTTAATACTCAGAGAACTCATCACCTAAATTCCCAAAATCCAAATTCTGATAATTATACAGCTAATTATCAAGAACCGCAATACCCCAGCTATGATAATCATACAGGTGATTATCAAGACTTTGATACTGACAGTTATACTGCTGACTATCAAGAATACCAAGAGAACACGAATTACCAGTCCAACCCTTACGATCATACAGCTGATCCGTATAACTTTGAATATTCAGAAACTCAAGCAAACTCGTATGAAAACTATTAGGATTTTCCTCTGGGTCCGACAACTTTCGATCCACCAATCAATCAATCGACAGATCCAATTTCAGAGCTCCAAGCACAGGTACAAACTCTGAATATATCGGACAATCTCAACCCGAACTTGAACTTCCCGGAACAAATTTTCCTGTAACCCAATCGCTCACAATAAATTCCAAAAATTTATATTACATCATGGACGCAACTAATACCTACAGAATACTAATAGATACAGGTGCCGGTTTGTCTATCTTCAAACCAAAAACAGTTCAAAATTATGCCAACAGATCACAAGAAAATATGGTAATACAGGGCATTACTGACCAAAAAATTATAATTTCAGAATCAGTACTTATACCTTTTTGTACAGGTAACCCTCATGAGGTTTTCATTTACAATTTAGACATAGAATTTGATGGTCTTTTAGGTTCCGATTTTTTGGAACACTATCACTGTATAGTTGATTTAAAAAATAAACAACACATAACTGATTTCGAAACCATACCCCTAATTAAAGTAACTGACCCTAAAGAACCCACAAAAAATATAATCGTTACGCCCATGGATGACATACAAAACACAATTTCAATTGAAGCTCGTACAGAACGGATTTTTAAACTTAAATGTAATCTTCTCAATACCGAAGCTATACTGTTAGCCCAGGTAAAGGAAAGTGTGAGACTACCTAACGCATTAGTGAAAGTAAATCACAAAGGCGAATTTTTGACCTCAGTGATTAACGCTAACGCAATACCAAAAACTGTCAATTTTCCCGAAATAAAAATTGAACCAATTCAAAATTATTCTATTAACAATTTCAATGAAACTGAAAATTCAAACATTCAGACAGACAGAAATTTTGAAATTCAAAATCAGCTACGTTTAGAACATCTGAATGAAGAAGAGGCTGAACTTATTACGAATGTTTGCCTCGAATATTCTGACATATTTTATTTAGAGGGTGACAAACTAACGGTCACCAACGAAATAAAACACTCTATTGACACAAAAGACGCGAAACCTGTTTTTACAAAGTCATATCGGTATCCTCAGGTTCATAAAGAAGAGGTGAAAAAACAGATGAATAAAATGCTAGAAGATGGCATTATACGCCCTTCTATTTCGCCGTGGTCATCCCCTGTGTGGGTTGTCCCAAAGAAGATCGACGCTTCTGGTAAACAGAAATGGCGAGTTGTCGTCGACTACAGGAATTTGAATGAACTTACTGTGGACGATAAATACCCGCTGCCAATGATATCCGATCTCTTAGATCAACTTGGCAAATGCCAATATTTCACTACCTTGGATCTAGCTTCTGGCTTCCACCAGATAGAGATAGATACAAAAGACATCTCCAAAACTGCATTCACAGTTGAGAATGGTCATTACGAATTCATTCGAATGCCATTTGGACTGAAGAACGCTCCTGCGACATTTCAGAGAGTGATGGATAACATATTACTTGGAATCCAGAATGAGCGATGCCTCGTCTATATGGACGACATCATCATTTACTCTCCCACGATACATGAACACATTTCTCGACTGAAAGAAGTTTTCAAAAGACTCAGACATGCAAATCTGAAAATACAGCCAGACAAGTGCGAATTCCTCAGGAAGGAAGTAGCATATCTTGGTCATCTCATAACCAAAGATGGTGTGAAACCGAATCCAAGCAAAGTCGACTGTATAATTAATTTTCCAGAACCCAAAAACCAGAAAAAAATCAAATCTTTTCTTGGATTGGCTGGATACTACAGGCGTTTCATTCCAAATTTTGCCAAAATCTCGAAACCACTCACCAAACTACTTCAAAAAGACACCCCATTCATTTTTTGCAATGAATGTCAAATTTCTTTCAAAGAATTGAAACAAACACTCGTTTCGACACCTATTCTCATATACCCTAATTTTGAGGAGACATTTCTGATCACCACAGATGCCAGTGCATTTGCCATTGGTGCTGTCCTCTCTCAAGGCCCGATTGGTAAAGACCTACCTATCGCTTACGCCTCAAGGACACTCTGTTCTGCAGAATCTAAATATTCCACAATAGAAAGGGAACTTTTAGCTATAGTATGGGCTGTCGAACATTACAGACCATACCTATTTGGAAGAAAGTTCAAATTGATTACTGACCACCGCCCACTTACTTGGTTATTTTCTATCAAGGACCCTGGAAGCAGACTTGCCAGGTGGCGCCTCAAATTAGAGGAGTACGATTATGAAATTATTTACAAACCAGGAAAAATCAATAAAAATGCTGACGCACTATCCAGAATCAAAATTGATTCACCCAAAGGATGCTTCCTCATAAATTCAAAAATTCTCACCCCCGGTACATTAATATTACCCTCGAATGAAAACCCTGATATACAAATAATCACAGACAGTGAAGAAGAGCAAAATAAGTCGAACCCTGAACTTAAAGAAAAACCACCTGACCCAGAAATTACTTCTGAGACTGAGGAAACTACAGATAATCAAGAAGAGGCATTTTCCATCGAACAAACAGCACAAGAATTTCGAAATTTCGTAAACCTATATAAAACAAGATCTCTTATTGACTATTCAAAAGTTGAATATTCAAATTGTCAATTACTTGATGAAGAAAACAAACATATCCTGATTTTTCCCCAACAGAAAAATGTCAAAGATTTTCACTACACAATATTCGATGATTTATTCGAACAGGAATATGACTTTCGAAGTCTCAAAATCAATATTTTGTCAAGTAAATCTGTCAAAAACCGAAAATACTATATTGTTCCACTAACATTTGATGTAGATTCTGTGGTAGAACATTTGTTTCTATCTTTGTATAGAAATCAAAATGAACTCGACCCTTCTCACACCTACTGTGTTGAGAATAATCTCGAACTACCGATACTTGAGATACTTTGTTTTATTTTCGCTGAAAAGGAAATAAAATTTAAAGTGTGTCAAAATATTGTTACTGTCCCAGACCCTGACCAAATTCCAATTATAATCGATCAGTATCATAAAGGAAAAGCTAATCTCCATAGAGGAATAAATGAAACTATTCGGAGAATTAAAGAAAAGTATAATTGGCCCGGTTTAACGAAAAGTGTCGAGAATTATATCAAAACATGCGAAATTTGTCAAAAAACCAAAATATGTAGGAAAAATCTTAGTAATCCACTTGTCATAACTGAAACACCTAGAACCGCATTTGAAAGAATAAACATAGACATAGTAGAAGTTCCAACTAGAAATTATGCACTAAGCATACGAGACGAACTGACGAAATTTACGCAAGTGTATCCCCTAGAAGATAAAACAGGACGAACTGTAGCTAACACCTTGATTTTGTATTTTCAACATTACGGAACACCTTTAAGAATTCACTGCGACTATGGCAGAGAATTTAATAACGCAATCCTCAAAGATCTTTGTCTTTCTTACGACATAAAACTAACATATTCTAGTGTGAACCACCCCCAATCAAACGGTTCAGTAGAACGATTCCACGCAACTCTCCTTGAAATGATTCGCATACATATTGCCGAACACCCAGACGAACACCCATTCAATGTTCTCCCCTATGCATGTATTTGTTACAACTCTGTAAATAAAACTCATGGATTTACTCCCCATGAATTAGTTCTTGGTCACACAGCTAGTAGACCTCCTGAAACTCTATACAATCAAGAACAACTTATAACCAAATATGTTAAAGACCTTAATAATAAGATTTCTCATTTTTATAGAATTGCTCGTGAACGTACCCTAAGACAAAAAGAAAAAGCTAAAGCTCGTTTCGACCGGAACATATCAGGCGAAACCCCGGAATATAAAGTTATGGATAAAGTTTACGTCAAAGAATCCCAAATAAAAGACAAATTACAAAACAAATTTAATGGACCATTCATAATTGAACAAATTCTTCAAAATTTTGCAATTCTTTTAAACCCTAAAACGAATCAAAGATCAAAAGTAAATGCATGAAGCCTTATACTGAAGAATAATTTATTTTCAGGTTGCTGCTGCTGGTCGGATCAGTAGTGTCACAATACCAAATCAAACCAATTAATAACACCGTTGGTGTATATTACCATGAAAATGGAATTATCGTACTCACTAACGACAAATGGACTTTACTCGTGAACAAAGACATTTCCCTGTTTAAAGATGCATACGAAAATAATCGTAAAATTTTAGAAACACTTAACAGTACAATTCAATTTACTGGACATAGTATGAACGAATTTCGATCTGAAGTAAAAACTCATATCAGTTTATTGACCCAAATCTCAAATTCTATTGATCAAAAACTTGAAGAAATAAGTATAGATACTAAAAGATATAAAAGAGGCCTAATTGATGGTATAGGTAGCATTTTTAAGTCAATTACAGGCAACTTAGATGCTTCAGATGGTGAATACTACACGAATTCAATCAATAGGTTGAATAACGATGAACACCAATTGGAAAATTTATTGAAAAATCAAATATCAGTAACGACTTCTGTTATCCAAAATTTCAATACCACAATTCGTAAATTACAAGTTGATGAAAATACTTTCAATTACGACATTAAAGTCATAGAATATACGATTAGTGAACTGAATGACAGAATTAGTCAGGTTCAAGCAAAATTAAAATTTATTGATATCTGTGAGAAACTAATGGAAAGCTTTCTATTCCTCGAAGAAAATGTTGATGATATGCTAGATTCAATTACCTTTGCGCGTTTAAACATCATTCATTCTTCAATAATTACACCAGACCATTTGGTCAATGCATTGCAAGATATTACTCAAAACCTACGGAGAAATAATCTCCCACTCCAACCGAAACTTTCCAAAATTGCACAATATCTGGAAATTATAGAAATGGAAGCTTTTCAAACTGAATCAAAAATAGTTTTTGTTTTGAAAATTCTATTAATAGATCCTCAAACTTATACCTTGTACCAACTATATCCAATCCCAATATATGATAACAGAACTGGCCTCCATCACATTTTAATGATTTCTGAAAAAGAAAAGAAAAAGATTCTTTAATGTTCATACCAGTGACGGACCTACGAACATGCAAACCACTTTTCCATAGAACTGAATTGTGCTCCGACATGTTCGCGTACCCAATAGACTCTAATTCCATATGTGAAGCTCAAATTTTCAAAAGCTTCAAAGAAATTCCGCAAAATTGCCGAAGTTCTTTAATCTTTAGTCAAGGTTATAATGTTCAAAAACTTGAAAGCAATCTTTGGCTAGTGATCCTTTCCGAACCCTTACAAGTGACCGTGAATTGCCCTAATATAAACATAGTTACTGAAATAATTTACAAAAACTCAGTCGTGAAACTCCAAACTGACTGTAGTGCATTTATCGGAATCACAAAAATTCAAGCGAATTCCCGAAGATCAAAAACGTCTCACGTTACTTTCGGTACCCATCCAGTTGAAATCCCATACGAATGTTGTGCGGATATTCCTGAAAAATCGCAATTGCCGAAACTGAAGCCGCTCAAATTGAACGACTTGAATGTTGATGACTTGGACATCGCCAAACATAAGTTGGACTCATATTCCAAAACCCTTGATGACTTGATTCAACAACCCTTCGTCAAGAAGAATATTTCATGGTTCACCTATTTCACCATTACCTTAATTGTATCCCTATTGGTACTTTACCTATTCTGCAAATGTAGAAGACGAGGAACAAGACTGGCTCTAATGGGATCAAGTGATCCACCACCTCCACCAGACAGACAATTCAAGGCTGTAAGAGGAATCTCCAGAATCTTCCCAAGAAGAAGACCGAGTCTTCGTGAAGAAGAAACCCAAGAAGACATCAATCTGGAAGACCTATAACCCTAAAAGTTGTTGCATGGCTCCAACTTTTTCTTTATGGAGGGAGCTGTTATATACCAATTTGATGACGACGTTTCCAGGACTATGGGGTCACCTTCGAAGAAACCGCGTTATCAACCCAGGCCAGCGCGTCCGATCTTGGAGACAATAATATATTGTGTTTCACTGTATTCAGCGGCACTATTTTGTCAATGTTATAGATAGCCCTGCGAGGCAATAATATGCACTAGTATTTATCCAACCAAATAAAGTTTGGAGGAGTAAAATAAAACTCCTCTTGTAAAATAAAGTTATTTTTTAAAAACTCATTAATGAAAAGTGAGATATAACATATATATATATATATATATATATATATATATATATATATATATATATATATATATATATATATATATATATATATATATATATATATATATATATATATATATATATATATATATATATATATACCAGGTGGCTACGGAAGTATTGCCTACGGAATATCTCAGTTACTGTATGAAGTAGGTTTGTGAAATTTGGAGCGTCGATATAATGACATAAGAGCTAGAATTTCAGCATTTTGACATGTCGAAGTTAACTTCCGGTCTGACCGGAAGTAACATCAAATTTCTTATTTCAAATGGAAACCCTATTTTTTTTTCTTTTCGCTTTATTCAGCATTCAATTCCCTTTCTAATGACATATAACAAGTTGGTATCTAACCAGAAACTAGATAAGAAAAAAATTATTATTGAAATTCACCGAGTAGGCCGTGGAAGCAAAATGAAAGCCAAAAATTGAAAAGTTGGCTATGGAAACCATACGTCACTTGATAACAGTTGCTACTACTGTGATATTTTATTTTCATTCGTCGGCGTTATAAAAAAAACAAATACAAAAAAAACAATACTCTGTAGGTCCATAACTTAAATAGGAACATACAACTTTTTCTTGCCTGTACTATTCAGCATAACCATTCCTTTCTAATCATATAATAGAAAATAATTTTTTGAACTGAGATACCGAAAAATCCAATTATTATTCTTCAATTAACAAAACAGATTATCGCCATACGCAAAAATAAAATTAAAAATAATGTGGAATGATAAATTATATCCTGTAGATTCTAGGTTAAATAGGAACATAAACGTACTTGGTCTGTGTCATCGTCCATAGATATTCTAATATCTACCTATGGACGATGTTTGTGCTATTCAGAATAATCATTCCATTGCAATAATCATTCGAACCAAAATATTAACAAGTAGGCTGATTAAGATGTATTTTGGAATGAAACAAAAAAGAAATGGGAGCTGTCACGAACGCTGCTATCCATATTATTTTGACGTTCGAAGTAGTGTTTTTGATTCTGCCATTTTAAAAGGGTTTGGAAATCGAAATCAGTTAGTGGAATATTCAAAAACTGCCCCGTTATTCACGAACCGATCAAATTGACATGCTTCTCATTTTTGTTTAAAAAATTCTTATGCCGCTGAACGATTGTATTTATAGCGATATCCAGGGAGGCAGCAACCGTCAAGAAGGTATTTCCAGTGGCTTGAAGAAAAATGAAGAACTGAGCCTGATGTTCACAAAGACCAAGAAGCATTTGTTATTAATGAGGAAACTGAAATTAATGTATTAGCTTCAGTACAATATGATAGCACAATTTTCTCAAGGCGGATTGGCGCCGAATCAGCTATAAGTAAGGACTCTGCTAGGAAAATTTTGAAAAAACATTGATTGAAATCCTTCAAGTATCAGTTGCATGAACATTTGTATGAAAATGACGGTGAAAGGCGCCTGGAATATTGTAATTGGTTTCTTCGACAAAATGCTGAGAATCACCTATTTAACTATTATATCTTGTTTACGGACGAGTCAAGATTTGCCAACAATGGATTATTTAACAGGAATAATACAAGGTAGGTACTGTACTTTATTTGGATTATTGTCGATAGTCGAAGTGTAAAGTTCTAAAAGTGTGAACGGTCTTTTGTTCCAGGTAGTGGGCGATAGCAAACGAGCACCGGTTTCGACAAGGCGGCTTCCAGGAGAGATTTGGTGTGAATGTTTGGGCAGGAATAGTTGGAACTCATATTGTTGGCCCCATTCTTTTTCAAGGCCAACTAACCGGAGAATGATACTTTAATTTTTTAACGAATGAAATTTCGGAATTCATTAACAACCTACCAGCGGAAATAACTGAGAGAATGTACTTCCAGCAAGATGGCGCCCCTCCGCATAATTCAAGAATAGCGAGAAATTATCTTCAAAATCGCTTTCAAGAGAGACTTATAACAACCCATGGTCCAGTCAGGTGGCCACCAAGGTCAGCTGATCTTACTCCGTGCGACTTTTTTCTATGGAAGCATCTTAAAAATAGGGTGTATACCACACAGCCTACAACTTTACATGAGCTAGAAGTAAAAATTCGTAGAGTTTCTGGTTAGATACCAACTTGTGATATGTCATTAGAAAGGGAATTGAATGTTGAATAAAGCGAAAAAAAAAAATAGGGTTTCCATTTAAAATAAGAAAGTTGATGTTACTTCCGGTCAGACTGGAAGTTAACTTTGACATGTCAATATGCTCAAATTCTAGCTCTTATGTCATTATATCGACGCCTCAAATTTCACAAACCTACTTCATACAATGGGCCTTATTCAGGTACACCTTGAAACTTGTTTATTGAATTGAATATTGAAAAGTATGGCGGATGTCTATTCTGGTGCTCCTTGAAAAGCCCTATTGATTGTTGGTTATTGAAAAGTTCTTCACTATTGAATATTTTTCAATTTTTCCAATTCACGTGTCCAAAAACTTTCAACAACAGTTTTCCAAGTTTCATATATCATAAGCAGATGATTAAGGAACTGTTTATAAACTTGAATCTTGAAAATGTAGAGGTTATGTATTGATGTCTCCGAGTATTTTTAATCAACTTTACCCAACTAGTCAACTTTTTTTAGTGAGAAAATGGGTATGATCTCCTAAGTTTCCCTCTTTTAATTACAGCATTGCAAAATTAGGAAAGAAGATGGAAACAAATGTACATATTTAGCATTTTTCTGTATTTACATATCATTTTCCAGACTAGAGCACAATCAAAGACATTTTTGTAATAAAATACCTACTTTAGATTCTCTTGGTCTTCCTGAAATTGTTCGCAAATCTGTGTATAAGTACCGATTTAAGAAGGATATGTCAAAAAGATACCCAATGAATGAAATAGGACGCGATTCAGAATGATATTAATTAGAAATCTCCAAATCACAAATAATATTGTGTCCTCTATACTTTCATCTCACTAAAATGCTTAGAGGCATTAAGCATTTTACTGTGCTTTCATGCCCAAGGGACATATCAAAAATCCACTGGACAGGATATGAGCTGTCCCATGAGGTAATCTTTCATTACCAGGTGCATTGACTTGTAACTCTGTCCTAGTCCTTAGTCAAAACGCAGTATCTGCAGAAAAGTCAAAATTGAGTTTTTGTTTAATGTCTGACCGTTGTGAAAAAATTATACATGAATCAAAATAAAATTTTGAATAGTTTACAACGGTCAGACATCTAAACAAAAACTGATCTTGCTCAATGCTGACTTCTCTGCAGATACTGCGTTTTGGCTGAGGAGGGCAGAACTGACATCCTTGGACATAAAGTTTTTTAACAACTTCGATGCGTTTCCAGGTTGGTTATTGATAAAAAATTAGTTTCTAGTGTTTAATCCTTTTTATCTCTTTTGTCAAATAACTCAAATAATAAAAATGAATATATTATAAATTCTCCAATCCAAACAAATTTGAACAACGCAGTCGCATCTGTCAAAAATGTATCTTTTTACCGAATTTCCAACGTTGCCAAGTCTGAAAACTTATTCCAATAACAGTTTTTCAACATTCAATAATCTGATTTTCAAGAGTGACACGTGAATACCAAACTTTCCTGAAATTGAAAAGTTACAATATTCAATATTGAAAATTTTCCAATATTCATGTGGGCACCTGAATAAGGCTGAATAACTGAGATATTCCATAGGCAATACTTCCGTGGCCACCCGGTATATACAGGGTCCTACAGCAAGGGCGCGGTCTTCCATATCTTCATTATGGTAATAGATAGATGGAATATTCAAATAGCAAAATGATACTATTTCCTGTGTTCTACAAATTTAAAATGATGGCACCCACACAGGGTGTTCAGTTTTTTCTGGGCGGGTCCCAACTTTGTTTTTTTAAATAGCAACCATTATTTTTTGTCAGTTTTTCGGTTTCTACGTGATAAATAAAAGGTACTTTATATGGATCTTTTTTTCGAAAATATTGACGGTTTTCGAGATTTTTAGCACGACAGCTTTTTTTCCCAAAACTAGTCACTCATACTATTTGAAATTATGAAGTTGTGCCAAGTCCTATTGTAATGAGTTCTTGGTCAATTCATGTACGTTGATGACTCTCTCAAACGATATATCAAAAATCGACCTGTGATATACAGGGTGCGAAAAATAGCTTGCCAAACATTGTAAATAATTATGTGCAAAATCTTCCTTATTTCAAATAGAACACCCGGTATATTATCGATTCATAAGAAGCGCCAACAAGTGCTCTACAAATTTCATTAAATATTCCCTATGGCTAAAATCAATAGTTTTTCTTAAAAAAGCGTTTTTGTCGAAAAATTACCACTTTTCTTATTTCTTCGCTATAGTCTCAAAAAACGACTTTCTTTACCACAAAATCCATTTGAAACGACTGAAAAGAAAAAGTTCTGAATGTCATTAATAAATCAATTCATTTCAAGTAGTTATTTAATTTGTCAACTGGCAAATTACGAAACTGTTATAGGGATAGTTTAATGAAAGTTAATAATAAAACTTCCACAAAATATGTTCAACATGTCTTCCATTTTCTTGAAATGGAATGGAAATTATTTCTATTTCTTCACCTAAATTTTTTTACGGCGAAATCCATATTTGACAACTGTGATCGAGGGATATGTTATGTGAAACACCTTCAAATTCCCTCATCTGTTTTTTCCAACCCCTTTTTTGAAATAACGCTCCATGCCTACAATTACCCGTTTAAAATAAACAAATTGTGAATTCGACCACCACTCTGTTATTATTTTCATTCACATTAAAGTGCATGTTTTGAAATATTTACAATAATTTCAATAACACCCTTTCAAGGAAAAACGATTAAATTGATTCATTGAAAATCAATTATTTTGGCAGGTCAAAATATTTACCTACCTGCCAGTATTATAAGTATTGAAATATTTAGTGAATGTCAATATAATTATTGAAATTTTTAGTGAACGTTGCTGTATTGAGAAGTTTCGGTTTAATTTAATCAAAATGTTGATTTCAAAAACTGATTTGATTGATATGATTTTCATATTAGGTGAATCAGACAGGAATTGTTTATTGGCAAGTAGAATTTATTCTCAACGGTATCCAGATAGAAGGCATCCAGATGAAAGATCATTCCAAAAGGTCCTAACTAGATTTGTTGAAACTGGTTGTATCAATTACTCCAAACATGAGCGTATCAAACCAGCCACTAATGATGATAATGAATTGAGAGTTCTTCTTGCTGTTGAAGAAGATCCGCATATGAGTCAACGGCAGATTGGTGACATAGTGGATATAAGTGAAAGATCAGTGCAACGAATTTTGAAGAAGAATCGCTGTCATCCATACCAAATCAATTACATCAAGAACTACTGCATACAGATTTTGAGAAAAGAGTAAGATTTAGCAATTGGGCCATGGAAAAAATTCGCGGAGACCACAATTTTTTTAATAACATATTATGGTCAGATGAATCGACATTCCACAAAAATGGATTTGTAAATCGACATAATTACCATTATTATTCGACTGAAAATCCCCACTTATTAAGACAGGTGGATTATCAATAAAGGTGGTCAATTAATGACTGGAGAGGAATCATTGGAGAATATGATATTGGTCCATATTTTTTTGAGGGACATCTGAATGGAGCAATGTATCTCAATTTCTTACGAAATGATTTACCAGGTTTGTTATAAGATATTCCTCTTGATCTTCGCCATAGAATGTGGCTACAACATGATGGCGCTCCTGCTCACTATTCGAGAGAAGTGAGAGACCATCTAAATGAGGCATTTCCCAATAAATGGATAGGACGGAATGGACCTGTCAGGTGGCCTGCTAGATCACCCGACCTAACAAAACTGGATTTTTTCTTATGGGGATACATAAAAAATATTGTTTTTGTTGAGCCACCAACTTCTTCAGAAAATATGCGACTTCGAATAACGAATGTTTTTCGCAGCATTACACCAGCTGTCTTGCGCAGGGTGGAACGGTCTTTCGAACATAGAATTCAGCTCTGTATTCAAGAAAATGGAAGACATGTTGAACATATTTTGTGAAAGTTTTATTATCAACTTTCATTAAACTATCCCTATAACAATTTCGTAATTTGCCAGTTGACAATTTAAATAACTACTTGAAATGAATTGATTTATTAATGACATGACAGAAAGTCGTTTTTTGAGACTATAGCGAAGAAATAAGAAAAATTGTAATTTTTCGACAAAAACGCATTTTTAAGAAAAACTATTGACTTTAGCCATAGGGAATATTTAATGAAATTTGTAGAGCACTTGTTGGTGCTTCTTATGCATGGATAATATACCGGGTGTTCTATTTGAAATAAGGATGATTTTGCACTTTTTTATTTACAATGTTTGACAAGCTATTTTTCGCACCCTGTATATCACAGGTCGATTTTTGATATATCGTTTGAGAGAGTCAACAAAGTCCATGATTTGACCAGAAACTCATGTCAATAAGACTAGGCACAACTTCATAATTTCAAATAGTATGAGTGACGAATTTTGGGGAAAAAAAGCTGTCATGCTAAAAATCTCGAAAACCGTCAATATTTTCGAAAAAAAGATTCATATAAAGTACCTTTTATTTCTCATGTAGAAACGGAAAAACTGATAAAAAATACTGGTTGCCATTTAAAAAAACAAAGTTGGGACCCGCCCAGAAAAAACTGAACACCCTGTGTGGGTGCCATCATTTTAAATTTGTAGAACACAGGAAATAGTATCATTTTGCTATTTGAATATTCCATCTATCTATTACCATAATGAAGATATGGAAGACCGCGCCCTTGCTGTAGGACCCTGTATATACCGGGTGGCCACGGAAGTATTGCCTATGGAATATCTCAGTTATTCAGCCGTATTCAGGTGCCCACCCTGTATGAGTGCCATCATTTTCAATTTGTAGAACTCAGGAAATAGTATCATTTTGCTATTAGAATGATCTATCTATCTATTACCATAGTGGAGATATGGAAGACTGCGCCCTTGCTGCAGGACCTGTATATTTATAGAGTGACCGCCAAAAAGTATGTACCATATGGGAAAAATTTTTATTATTGGAGTATTGGAAAAAATATTCTGGGGAAAAGTTTGTGCATGTCCGATAACATAAAAATCGATTTTGACACATGTCACGTGATCGCTAGAATGGCGGCAAAATGAAAAAAATTGTAATGCATAGGCAAAAAAAGGGGTAAGATGGCAAGATATCAAAAAAAGTTATTTGAAAAAGTCACTTAGAATTCAATTTTATACACATAAACGAAGTTTCAAGAGATAATTCAAAAAAATTGAAAATAGCATTTTTTTAAAAAATATTTTCCCATCTATTTAAAAATATTATTTTTTTTTCTTATGAATAGCTTGACTATACTGAAACATTTGCATTATAATGATAATGACAAAACTTTCTCATTTTCTCCACACCAGAGGGCACTAAATTGAAAAAATGGGAATTTGTCAGAACCCTTGCTGTTACATCGGTTCGTATCTAACAGTTATATCCGAATTCCACGACCATTGTGATGACATGACACTCCAAAAACATGGTTATTTCCAGATTATAATCTAGTTCCGATGATAATCGTGCATGAGCGTTTCACTTCGCACATAAACTTGAAAATAGTGCGTCAAATTAAAGATTCTTAAAGTTTATGTGCAAAGTAAAACGCTCATACAGCATTATTATTGAAACTTGATTAAAATCAGGAAACATGGTGTTTCTAGATTGCCATATCAACACAATAGTCTTGGAATTCTGATATAACTGTTAGATAAGAACCAATGTAACAGCGAGGGTTCTGGCAAAAACCAATTTTTTTTAATTTAGTGCCCTCTGGTGTGGAGAAAATGAGAAAGTTTTGTCATTATCATTAAAATGCAAATGTTTCAGTATAGTCAAGCTATTCATAACAAAAAAAAATAATATTTTTAAATAGATGGAAAAATATTTTTAAAAAATTGCTATTTTCAATTTTTTTTGAATTATCTCTTGAAACTTCGTTTATGTGTATAAAATTGAATTCTAAGTGACTTCAAATAACTTTTTTTTGATATCTTGCCATTTTACCCCTTTTTTTGCCTTTGCATTGCAATTTTTATAGACATATAAACGGTCAATCAAGAGCCCGAAGGAGATATGAAGCGGCAGTTGTGTGGCCCGATCATACGCTGTGTGTCCCGAGTCCGAGCTACACAACGTATGCCGTCGTATATGTGTTCTGAAGGGCTTCATAACGCATTTACAATCATTACCCAATTTTTTGCTAGGGCTTCACAACAACACGTTAATATATCCAAGATACAGCACTTAGTTCAATGCTTTTCCAGAAGGGGGCACTGTACCTATGTACGGATCGATAATTCTACTACGTAGATGAGCCCCAATATTTTACAATATTCTATGCTCGATATGCTAGATTTGGCAACATGCAAACTAGGTGATAGGGGCTTCACAGAGTTAGTTTCATCACTATTGTATATTCCAAGCGATAATGAATCTGACTTTGTAGAGCCCACCACATGGAGATACGTATTATTTGTGAAGTGAATATAAATGTCATGAACTTGGTATTTCCTGTAGAAGACTATCTATACCCGGGTGTCCGCGGAAAATGGAATCAGATTTGGAGGATCTGTAGGTATATGACATGAAACTGCTTTATTTGACAACTCACTCAGCTTCATGCAACGTCCGGTTTCTCCAGAAGTGACATAAATATTCGAATTTCAAATGAGACACCCGGTATATTTTTACTTACTTTGTCTCCATATGACATATTGAATATAACCATGTATCATTTATCACTTATTGTAAACGAATTTATTTTCTACTCTGAAAATAATTGTTTATTCTAGAAAATTTATTTTGAGAAAAATTCATCTTTACTGTTTTTGGTCAACATTTGTGTCAAACATTTTTCCACATTACCTCAAATTTTCCGGAAAAATCGGAAAACCCAATTTTTGACATGTTCCAAGTGAGCTGTAATTGTTTTGTAGCGGAATACATAATTTTCCTTTTTTTTTTCGACAAATTCCAAAAAACGATCTCATTTCCAACTGAAAAGTTTCACCGATAAAGTTCGTCTTTTCAAGCCCGCCAGCTGCCAGTTTTTTAGTTGAAGCGTCTACTTTTAGATTACGTAATAGAAGATTAGCTCTACTGTGGAATTGTTTTCCAGAAAACGCGAAAAAATTAAAAAACAGGTTTTCAAAAATCAATTTTTGTAATTTTTGTTCTAAACTCATATTTATTTGTTGAGATTTTTGAAATTATTAGTTGAAACCATTCGGGAAAAAAATTATATTAATTTCATATTACCTTAATAGGTACAAAAAATATAGAAGGCCGTAAATAAGGATTTGATTATGATAGAGGGGTGAAAGGGAGTGTAATAATGGCGAAAGGAGGGTAATAATGGTTTCTCACGATTTGCAGCAAAAATTAACTTCTTACAAAAAAAAATAAAGGAAAAAGTTGTTAGCAATAATAAGATCTACCTACAACTTTTGTGTTCAAGATTTTTCCACATAATCTCAAATTTTCCGGAAAAATCAGAAAACCGATTTGATTTGGTTTGAAATTATTTTTGTATGAAAGTTGTATGTTTGTCCAAACCACATTAGTTTTTTTTTGCAGCGTCATATTTATTTTTCTCGAACCTCTTTGAAGTACTCGGAAAGGAGGCGGCTCCTAGTTAGCAAAACGAATTTTAAACGCCTAAAATAAGTAATAAAGTAACAGGCAACGACCAGGTGGAAAATGTTGTAGAGGTTCCAACTTCGACGAAAAAAAATATTTAAACACGAAAACGGTTTTTTGCGATTTCCGGCGAAACGTGACTTCAAAGAGGAAATGTTGTGGACAATAAAAAAATGAAAAACTTTCGTATCAAACACTTTTCGATATAACCCCAAATTGACGTCAAAATGGCGAAAACCAGATTTTTTTAAATTTTTTCCTAACTTCTTCTTGTAGGAGGTTAAATTTTGCTGCAAATCGTGAGAAACCATTTTTACCCCCAAAAGTTAACCTTTCACCCTTCTATCATAATCAAATCCTTATTTATGTTCTTGTTTATTCTTTGTACCTATCAAGGTTACATGAAGTCAATATTCTCGGAAGGTTTGAACTGTTAATTCCAATAACTTTAATAAACAAATATGATTATAGAACAAAAATTAGAAAAACTGATTTTTGAAAATGTGTTTTTTAATTTTTTGCGTTTTTTTGGAAAAAAATTCCATAGTAGTGCTACTCTTTTATTACATAATCTGAGAGTACCCGCTTCAACGGAAAAACTGGTGGCTGGCGAGCTTGAAAAGAAGAACTTTTTCTGTGAAACTTTTCAGTTGAAAAAGATGTCGTTTCTTCGGAATTTGTCGAAAAAAAAAGGAGACATCTGTATTCCGTAACAAAAAAATTAGAGCTTACATGAAACATAATGAGTTATATTTCTACCAATTTACGTGAAGAAAAATTGATTTTTAAGCAAGAAAAAAATTAATAACTGAAAAATTGGGTTTTCCGAGAAATTTGAGGTTATGTGAAGAAATGTTAAATACAAAAGTACCAGATCTTTTCATCATCAACAACTTTGACAGTTATTTTTTTTGATAGGAGTTCAACTTTCGTTGCAATTTTCGAAAAACCCCTAAAAGTTCACGTCGTTCCACCCTTCTCCATTTTTTCGACTCCTATTAATTTTTCCCGTCATTCGAACAATATTTTTCTACACTTCCAATAGGTATCATACTGTTAATAACTTTTTTATCTTAAAAATGCATCAGAACTGGTTTACCAACACAACGGATAAAATAAAATAAATTATCCAAAGAATAATAACATCTCTCCTTGAAGAAATATTATGAGTGAAAAGTTTTTTAAACATTCACGCAATAATTACCTAACTAACTTCTGCAGAAGCGCTTGGTAAAATAAGAAGTCGACCTCCTGAATGATTTTATTTTATCAGTTGTGTTTGTCACAGGTAACTTGATTCATTCAAATCTTATTTCAATACCACAAGAAGCTTCATTTTAACAAAGAACTTATGTAGATTTTTGAGTTTTTCAACGGAAGTTTGTGAACTGTGCGTTATCAAATTAATCGTAATAAAATGATATTTTTTCCTAACCCGACAAGCCACCATGTTGCCATTTGGAAATAATTAGTAATTCCAACTTGAAAATAAAATTTCACATAGCACATACATTTTGACCGGAAACAGTGAATTTATATTGTCCCCTTAATTTTAGAGATGCAATCAGTGGTTTAAACACATTCATAGCACTCTAGATTGAAAAATAAAAAAGAAGTGAAAAATGATACATGGCTGATTTCAGAATGTCATATGTAGACAAAAGAGCTAAAAAAATTAGGTCGATGATGTTTGTTCGATAACGAAGCGTCGGGTAGTAAACCTGATATCATCACAAGAAAGCTTATGGAAAGTATTTGTGAAGAAATATTTTTCATTTTGTTGCAGCTCTGACGATAACACCACAAAACGAAATTAATAAAAAATTAAATTGATTAATAATAATTTGAAAATCAAAAATATTTTTGGAAATTTCATATATCCACATAGATGGCCCTTGTGCTACGAAACTTTCTTCTTATGCAACCAAAACTGTATCTATTACCGTTTCAGATATCCCCATTGGGAACATCTTTATCTTGGACTCACTGTATACCTACAACACCATGAAAGATTTCACCCTTTTCAGAAGCACTCGCCTTTATCTCTCCAGTTTTTCAGACTCTTGGCTTGTTCCTATAACGGTTGGTAGGGCAGATAAAGTACTGGAAAGATACTCCAAGTGTGAAAAGAATAAAAAATTATATTAGGTAATCATTTATTAGCCTCCCGAACCTTTTCTAGCTTTCATATTGTAAGAAGGATCCTAGCTCAATAAATTAACATTGATAATACCCCAAAATAAAACATAATTATACCTACCTCTTTTTTGAGTTGTTTGCCAACTGAAATGTGCGCATCTTTAGCGTATTCAATGTTTGGAGGCAACTACTTCAGCTGAAGAGCACTTAAAAAAATACAAACTGCTAACATCTGATCTGTCTGCATATGAAAGATTGTGTGTATTTCAGGAATTGCATACATCAATGAACCCTAATGTTCCATTCAATTTCACTCGGCTCAATATTCTGATAAGTTCAAGTGCGATTTCAGTTTTTAATTGTACACATCAGTACCAGCCTCAGTAGGAGGGTGCTTTTAATTCAAATTTTTTGGACAGTCTGAAACGCTCAAAAAAATTCAAATATTTTGTTAAATATTCTTTACCGTTACCGACAATGTAAATGGCTCGGCTACAATCCATTTGAATGATCAACATCAGTCATTCACAATTTTTTTTCATTGTTATTTTGTTATTGTTTTATTCAATATTTCTATAAAAAATGTATTCATTGAAAAAGGAAAATAAATACTGTCATTTATATGCCTTGGAAAACAACTACAATGGGTTTTGTTATACTCGTACAAGCAACTCAGAATGAAAAGGTCAGAAAGAATAATCATCAGGGTGAGAAAACAAACATCAGGTTGGTCAAATTTCAAGGAATTTCTACCGACAGCGGTAAAACCGTTACGAGTACACGGAATGTATCGAATGTTAATACGTCTTCATGTCCTTTGTTACATAAAAAACAAATAAAAAAAGACTTGCTGCAAAAAACTGAATTATGCATGTCGTGAATTAAGCATCACATGATTGACAAAATGTGTAACACATTCTATTCAGGGTTCTCAGGCGCCAGAGCTCAACTATTTTTATTTTCAACTTCTTCATTAGAATTCTCATTATTTCCATTAATTTAATTTTATTATTATTATTATTATTATTATTATTATTATTATTATTATTATTATTATTATTATTATTATTATTATTATTATTATTATTATTATTATTATTATTATTATTATTATTATTATTATTATTATTATTATTATTATTATTATTATTATTATTATTATTATTATTATTATTATTATTATTATTATTATTATTATTATTATTATTATTATTATTATTATTATTATTATTATTATTATTATTATTATTATTATTATTATTATTATTATTATTATTATTATTATTATTATTATTATTATTATTATTATTATTATTATTATTATTATTATTATTATTTTTCCCTTAGGAGTGTACCAGTCAGGCCCTGTCTCCGGTGCTCCGACCCATCCGGAGGGCGCGCTGGTGTCGTTAACCCCAATAACCACTCCCTACGTCCGTAGGGTGAGTGACTATTGGGTCCGAGAATCGTGTGCCCTGAGTAGACGGAGCGAACCAAGGATAACGGCCTTCTGCATTCTTGCTGCTAGGAATTCTGCCATATTACGGCAAGCTGGTATAATCTTCAAGTTAGAGAGCAGTGTGTCCATCATTCCACCAAGGACTCCTATAATCAGAACCACCATTTTGACAGAATGGTCCGGATATAACCTGCGGAGTTCAAAGAGAAGATCTCGATATTTAGTCCGTTTTTCCTCCTCTTTTCGAACGATATTCATTTCGCCTGGAGCGGAAAACTCCATGACGAATATCGTTCTACTTTGGTGGTCGAGGAGGACAACATCAGGCTTATTGGCTTGTATTTGCCTGAGGGTGGGGAATGAGTAGTTCCAATAGATTCGGCATCTCTCATTCTCCACCACGGACTCAATATCCCCCGGAGCATAAGGCAACACCGGTGTCTCGTCTATGCCGTAAGAGTGTCGTAGGTGGTAGTACAACACTCGTAGCGCCGCGTTATGCCTGTGGATATAGGCTGAGACCGCATAAGATGGGCATGCTGATAGCAAATGCATTACGGTCTCAGGTGCCCCACGACATGCCCTGCATCGGGTGTCAGGGACGTCTATACCCATAACGCGACTACGGTAGACAAGGGTGTTGAAGACACCATCCTGGCAGGCCATTATGAATCCCTCGGTCTCCGACTTTAGCTCACTTGACCTGAGGAAGGCAAAGGTCATGCTTTTGGATAAGCCAAGGTCTTCGATGTTGTGAAAGAAGACACCATGCATTGGCTTATCCATATGTAGCTGTAGCAGGACCTCTGTCTCCGCAGCTTTTATGTGAGCTTTTTGCTGAACGGGTCCCAACTCGGTGACAGAGTTTGGGTTAGCCCGTTCAGTGTCGAAAACGAGACCGAGTTCATCGGCCGCATGGGTAGCTGCCTTAAAAAGGAATGCTCCAATCCCTGCTTTCTCATGGTCGCGGACCATGCAGAGAAGGGGATCTGAACTCCTGATGACTTTACAGGCCCCATCCAGAACCATTCTGTTATGCAGACACTCCAAACTCAAAAGTCCACGGCCTCCCCGTTGTCTGGGAAAGTATAACCGTGGAACGGACGATTTAGGATGCAAGCTCCTATTGAGATGCATCATTTTGCGAGTCTTAACGTCAAGTTGTCGCAGCTCTTCCTTAGTCCACTTCATCACTCCGAAAGAGTAAAGAAGGATCGGAACGGCAAGCATATTAGTTGCAGCAACTTTGTTCTTCCCCGACAGTTCTGATGACCAGATCTGTCGGAGTTTATGCTGATACTTGCCGCGGAGAGAGTTTTTAACTGCGACTACCTCTTGGGAGCGGCGTTGTTCCACCCCAAGGTAGGTATAAGTCTCTCCGGCATCCAGATGATGTAGGATGCTTCCGTCTACAAGCTGGACATCCTCTCCGTATTCCTCGCATCTTCCTCTTTTGAGATGAACCGTGCCACATTTGTCGATCCCAAATTCCATACCGATAGCATGCGTATATTCTTCCACCACCCTAAGGGACTGATGTAGGTCCCTTTCTCCAGAGGCATACAATTTGAGGTCATCCATGTAAAATAGATGGGTGACATTATGCCTCCGGTTGCTGGGGGTGCCGCAGTTGTACCCACGGGTATTCCTGAGTGCAACGGACAATGGCAATAGTGAGATGCAGAAGAGAAGAGGGCTAAGGGAGTCTCCCTGAAACACGCCTCTTCTAATTATGACCTGCTCTGTTTGGACTATGTCTCTACCAGATCTTATGGTGAAGCGAGTCCTCCAGAGCGGCATCAGTTGTCCAATGCATCCCACTATTTGACCGGGTACCTCAAGGCATCTGAGCAAATGCATGATTAACTCATGTGATGTTGTATCAAATGCCTTGCGGTAATCGATCCAGGCCATCGAAAGGTTACGCTTATACTGCACGGAGTCCTGCGTGATACATCTATCGATGAGCAGGTTCTCCTTGCACCCGGCGACCCCTTTCTTTGACCCTCTTTGCTCATTTATCCGTTCACACACCGGATCAACTGCGGAGAGAATGCGCGTGTATAAGATGCGCGTAAACACCTTATAACACGCATTCAAGCATGTTATCGGCCTGTAATTCTTTGGATCAGACAAATCTCCGTTTTTGGGGATGAGCACGGTTCGCCCCTCGACAAACCACTCCGGAATCTGCTGCTCCCCATCTAGCCATGAGTTGAAAACTCTGGCCAGATGGCGGTGGGTTGTTGGAAACTTTTTCCACCAATAGTTATTCAACCCATTAGGGCCTGGAGCAGCGAAATTCTTAGAGCCTTTTAGGGCCCCTCGTACTTCTTCCGTGGTTATCGGAATGCGCAGATCATTGAGCTCAGGCTGCCGAAGCCTCCTGCAAAATGCTTCGAACTGCGCTAGGGCTGGAGTATCTACGTTGAGTGGTTGCGGATACTCATAGATATTCTTCCAGAATGTTTCCACCTGATCTGCAGCCGGCGGGTTATCGACAACACGTGGAGGCTCTTGGAATAAGCGAGAAGGTTTATCGCGGAACTTTATGTTTTCCGCGATACTTCTCGCCCGCCTCACTAGTGACTTCTTTGCAGCCACTAGCATTCGTATCCTATCAAGGCAGTGCTGTTTGATGGTGAACAGCACACCTTGATTTAACGTGTGGTGAGCTCGTCTCAATTTTGCGGCAATTCGCCGCACTGCGGGCGTGAAAGGCCTATTGGCCGCCACGAAGTCCACCACACACTGGATACGAGACGCGTGTTGTCTCGCCGACTTGATCTTGGCTTCCATCTTGTGTACACGTCGCTCATGCCTCCCTACCAGAGCGGTGGTTTCCCTCCTCTCTGTTTGGGATAGAGCATGAGCGGCGTCGAACACGACAGAATTGATCTGCCAGATGTCAGCCTCTTCTGGAAGAACATCGCCAATCTCCGCATCCACCCGTGCCAGTTCTTGCGGCTTCAGGGGCTTCATATTGTGAAGCGCCCTGCGGGTTCTGCTATCCTCCATCAGTGGAACAATGCGATTCTCCTCCACAGCCAAACCGACACCATATCTGCCACTTCGATAACCGGCTGAGGAGGAGCTCTAACGTAGCCTCGAGCCCGAAGATGGGATACATAATCCCTGAGATTTTGTGCGGAAAACGCTGCATGCTCTGGGTGTCTCTCACACCACAGAGCATGCATTCTCGCCATGTATCCTCTCCGAGCGGGCTCACTGCTCTCGTAGCAATGCAGAAGTCCGTCTCTTGATTCGTCCGTCCACTCAAAGCGTCCGTTGTTATCGCGGTCGTCATCATTTGGCAAATCATCGTTGGCCCCACCACCTTGCCTTTGACCCCCAGTAAACCGAGTAGTAGAGTTTACTGGGGGGTTAACCCAGTAAACCCACGGCCGACACCGGAGGGAAAGTTGCTTTTTCCCTCCCGGATGCGCATGAGCTGCTGGTCCGATTTTGCATCCTTTGCTCGGGTAGGTGGTGTCGCTACTCACCAGGGCCTTAGGTGTTGTTTAACCCCCCTGCCTATTTATTATTATTATTATTATTATTATTATTATTATTATTATTATTATTATTATTATTATTATTATTATTATTATTATTATTATTATTATTATTATTATTATTATTATTATTATTATTATTATTATTATTATTATTATTATTATTATTATTATTATTATTATTATTATTATTATTATTATTATTATTATTATTATTATTATTATTATTATTATTATTATTATTATTATTATTATTATTATTATTATTATTATTTTTTTTTTTTTTTTTTTTTTTTTTTTTTTTTTTTTTTTTCCCCGTTGGGAATGTACCAGTCAGGCCCTGTCTCCGGTGCTCCGATACATCCGGAGGGCGCGCTGGTGTCGTTAACCCCAATAACCACTCCCTACGTCCGTAGGGTGAGTGACTATTGGGTCCGAGAATCATGTGCCCTGAGCAGACGGAGCGAACCAAGGATGACGGCCTTCTGCATTCTTGCTGCTAAGATTTCTGCCATATTACGGCAAGCAGGTATTATCTTCAAGTTGGAGAGCAGTGTGTCCATCATTCCACCAAGGACTCCTATGATCAGAACCACCATTTTGACAGAATGGTCCGGATATAACCTGCGGAGTTCAAAGAGAAGATCTCGATATTTAGTCCGTTTTTCCTCCTCTTTTCGAACGATATTCATTTCGCCTGGAGCGGAAAACTCCATGACGAATATCGTTCTACTTTGGTGGTCGAGGAGGACAACATCAGGCTTATTGGCTTGTATTTGCCTGAGGGTGGGGAATGAGTAGTTCCAATAGATCCGGCACCTCTCATTCTCCACCACGGACTCAATATCCCCCGGAACATAAGGCAACACCGGTGTCTCGTCTATACCGTACGAGTGTCGTAGATGGTAGTATAACACTCGTAGCGCCGCGTTATGCCTGTGGATATAGGCTGAGACCGCATAAGATGGGCATGCTGATAGCAAATGCATTACGGTCTCAGGTGCCCCACGACATGCCCTGCATCGGGTGTCAGGGACGTCTATACCCATCACGCGACTACGGTAGACGAGGGTGTTGAAGACACCATCCTGGCAGGCCATTATGAATCCCTCGGTCTCCGACTTTAGCTCACTCGCCCTGAGGAAGGCAAAGGTCAAGCTTTTGGATAAGCCAAGGTCTTCGATGTTGTGAAAGAAGACACCATGCATTGGCTTATCCATATGTAGCTGTAGCAGGACCTCTGTCTCCGCAGCTTTGATGTGAGCTTTTTGCTGAACGGGTCCCAACTCGGTGACAGAGTTTGGGTTAGCCCGTTCAGTGTCGAATACGAGACCGAGTTCATCGGCTGCACGGGTTGCTGCCTTAAAAAGAAATGCTCCAATCCCTGCTTTTTCATGGTCGCGGACCATGCAGAGAAGGGGATCTGAACTCCTGATGACTTTACAGGCCCCATCCAGAACCATTCTGTTATGCATACACTCCAAACTCAAAAGTCCACGGCCTCCCCGTTGTCTGGGAAAGTATAACCGTGGAACGGACGATTTAGGATGCAAGCACCTATTGAGATGCATCACTTTGCGAGTTTTAACGTCGAGTTGTCGCAGCTCTTCCTTAGTCCACTTCATTACTCCGAAAGAGTAGAGAAGGATCGGAACGGCAAGCATATTGGTTGCAGCAACTTTGTTCTTCCCCGACAGTTCTGATGACCAGATCTGTCGGAGTTTATGCTGATACTTGCCGCGGAGAGAGTTCTTAACTGTGAATACCTCTTGGGAGTGGCGTTGCTCCACCCCTAGGTAAGTATACGTCTCTCCGGCATCCAGATGATGTAGGATGCTTCCGTCTACGAGCTGGACATCCTCTCCGTATTCCTCGCATCGTCCTCTTTTGAGATGAACCGTGGCACATTTGTCGATCCCAAATTCCATTCCGATAGCATGCGTGTACTCTTCCACCACCCTAAGGGACTGATGTAGGTCCCTTTCTCCAGAGGCATATAATTTGAGGTCATCCATGTAAAACAGATGGGTGACTTTATGCCTCCGGTTGCTGGGGGTGCCGCAGTTGTACCCACGGGTATTCCTGAGTACAACGGACAATGGCAATAGTGAGATGCAGAAGAGAAGAGGGCTGAGGGAGTCTCCCTGAAACACGCCTCTTCTAATGATGACCTGCTCTGTTTGGACTATGTCTCTACCAGATCTTATGGTGAAGCGAGTCCTCCAGAGTGGCATCAGTTGTCCAATGCATCCCACTATTTGATTGGGTACCTCAAGACATCTGAGCAAATGCATGATTAACTCATGCGATGTTGTATCAAATGCCTTGCGGTAATCAATCCAGGCCATCGAAAGGTTACGCTTATACTGCACGGAGTCCTGCGTGATACATCTATCGATGAGCAGGTTCTCCTTGCAGCCAGCGACCCCTTTCTTTGACCCTCTTTGCTCATATATCCGTTCATACACCGGATCAACTGCGGAGAGAATACGCGTGTATAAGATGCGCGTAAACAACTTATAGCACGCATTCAAGCATGTTATCGGCCTGTAATTCTTTGGATCAGACAAATCTCCGTTCTTGGGGATGAGCACGGTTCGCCCCTCGACAAACCACTCCGGAATCTGCTGCTCCCCATCTAGCCATGAGTTAAAAACTCTTGCCAGATGGCGGTGGGTTGTTGGAAACTTTTTCCACCAATAATTATTCAACCCATCAGGGCCTGGAGCAGCAAAGTTCTTCGAGCCTTTGAGGGCCCCTCGAACTTCTTCCGTGGTTATCGGATTGCGCAGATCATTGTGCTCAGGCTGCCGAAGCGTCCTGCAGTAAGCTTCGAACTGCGCTAGGGCTGGAGTGTCTACATTGAGTGGTTGCGGAAACTCATAGATGTTCTTCCAGAAGGTTTCTACCCGATCAGCAGCCGGCGGGTTATCGACAACACGTGGAGGCTCTTGGAATAAGCGGGAAGGTTTATCGCGGAACTTTATGTTTTCCGCGATACTTCTCGCTCGCCTCACTAGTGACTTCTTTGCAGCCACTAGCATTCGTATCCTATCAAGACAGTGCTGTTTTATGGTAAACAGCACGCCTTGATTCAATGTGTGGTGAGCTCGTCTTAGCCTTGCAGCAATTCGCCGCACTGCCTGCGTGAAAGGCCTATTGGCCGACATGTAGTCCACCACACACTGGATACGAGACGCGTGTTGTCTCGCCGACTTGATCTTAGCTTCCATCTTGTGAACGCGTCGCTCATGCCTCCCAACAAGAGCAGTGGTGTCCCTCCTCTCCGTCTGGGATATTGCACGAGCGGCGTCGTACACGACAGAATTGATCTGCCAGATGTTGGCCTCTTCTGGAAGAACATCGCCAATCTCCGCATCCACCCGTGCCAGTTCTTGCGGCTTCAAGGGCTTCATATTGTGAAGCGCCCTGCGGGTTCTGATGTCCTCCATTGGTGGTATGATGCGAGCCTCCTCTGCAGCCAGACCGACACGTGGCATATCTGCCACTTCGTTAACCGGCTGAGGAGGAGCTCTAACATAGCCTCGAGCCCGGAGATAGGATACATAATCCCTGAGATTTTGGGCGGAAACGGCGGCATGCTCTGGGTGTCTCTCACACCAAAGAGCATGCATCCTTGCCATGTATCTTCTCCGGGCGGGCTCACTGCTCTCATAGCAATACAGAAGTCCATCCCTTAATCTATCCGTCCACTCAAAGCGTCCGTTGTCATTGCGGTTGTCGTCATTTGGCAAATCATCGTTGTTGGCCCCACCACCTTGCCTTTGACCCCTAATCCGAGGGGGTCGGTTGTGGGGGCCTCTTCCCCGATTATTTGGAACCGAGTAAAAGGGTTTACTGGGGGGTTAACCCAGCAAACCCACGGCCGACACCGGAGGGAAAGATGCCTTTTCCCTCCCGGATGCGCATGAGCTGCCGGTCCGATTTTGCATCCTTTGCTCGGGTAGGTGGTGTCGCAACTCACCAGGGCCTCAGGTGTTGGTTGACCTCCCTGCCTATTATTATTATTATTATTATTATTATTATTATTATTATTATTATTATTATTATTATTATTATTATTATTATTATTATTATTATTATTATTATTATTATTATTATTATTATTATTATTATTATTATTATTATTATTATTATTATTATTATTATTATTATTATTATTATTATTATTATTATTATTATTATTATTATTATTATTATTATTATTATTATTATTATTATTATTATTATTATTATCTATCACACTCATATCATGAAATTCCTCTATTTCAGTTGGTCTTCGATATGTGTGCCATTTTAGATTATTCGGAGGATTGGATGTGGGCGAAAATTTAATTTGAAAATTGTCACTATTGCTATTATTATTATTACATTAATATTAGGAAGTACTTGTATTGCCGTCGGTCTTTGATATATGTGCCGAATTTCAGATTTTTCGGAATATTGAAAGGGGGTGAAAATTGAATGCACTAATTCATATCATTATTATTACATTCTCATTATAAAATTCTTGTATTGTCACAGGTCCTTGATATGTGTGCCAAATTTCAGATTTTTAGTGGTAACAATATATGGACAACTTTGATTTTGAAGCAGTAAGTTTTTTCAAAGATACTCCAAAATAATACAAAACACCAAACAACTGAAAATGTCATACCTCATTGATAAAAGTTCAAAATCATTCTTGATCTGTTAGTTATTTTGTCGCCAATTGGGCCACACTACGTTAATCAACGGCCACTTCAGAAGCACTCGTTAATATTTATCGCAAAATAAAAAATGAACGTGTGCAATCAATTCTCATATTCAAAATATCCAATGGCTACACTACGTAGTGACAGTATACATGGCTTCACAAAGACATTGTTAACAAATATGTAGTATAATACGTTTCTCCTCTGGTCCCCTCTTGCTGGGTTCAATTGCGGTCCATCCAAACTGCGGGCTACAGAAGGTACCATTTGAGGGTATATACTGGGTGTTAATTAAGTACGTTGACAAACTTCGGGAGGTGATTCTTTGAAGGTTTTCAGGACGAAATGTTCATATAAACATATGTCCCAAACGGCTTGGTTTTCGAGATACAGGGTGATAAAAATACATTTTTTTCAAGATTTTTTAGAGTTAACTTCGACATTTTCTACAATAATCAGTTCAAATTAGGCAAGTACAATCCATTCAATAGTACCCACGAAACAAAATAATGCATTTCTCAAATAATTCACAGGGTCCTCCTTTTTTCAGAGTCATGCTTTGTTCAACCCTTCAGAATTTTTTTTTCCGCCTCCACTGACATATTATGAGAAAGGAATAATGAATGTTGTTTCATTTAACATCTTTTTGCTCTCTTGATGTTTTTCATTTACTTGTACGGTTCAGGAGTTGCAATGAAAATATTAACGCAAACATTTTCCATTAACGCATAACATAAAGAAATTTGAGAAGCAAATAGTCTAACAAACTTGAAGGGTGATTCTTTGAAAGGTTTCAAGATGAAAAGTTCATATAAACATGTCCCAAGCGGCTTGGTTTTCGAAGTACAGGGTGATCAAAATACATTTTTTAGGAGTTTTTGGAGTTTACTTCGAAATTTTCGACAATAATCGATCCAAATTAGTTCAAATTGGACGAGTACAATCCATTCAATAGTGCGCATGATATAAAATAATTCATTTCTCGAAGTGTCATTGCCACTCTCCAAAGATTAGCGCGTGACGCAATACGTCATTTTGTACTCATTAAACAAATAGCTATTTTCTGCTCGTGTAGAGAAAATGTAATGTTATGGAGCTCCCATACATTTTTTACCATAACTCAGGTTGAATATGTATTGCACAAAGTTAATTATGGCAAAATAATTTTGGACATTTTCAATAGAGAATAACTTTATTATCAAATACTAGAGCAAAGTAACATAAATTCCCTAGGAATAAAATTAAGTTCAGAAAAGGACCATTATTGAAATTGATATGTCAGAGCAGCTGCTGGAAATGGCCACCGCCAACTTCAATGCATGCGTTTATGCGCCTAACCATAGACTGGCGGACACGCTCAAAAATACCAGGAGTGTTTCTTATAATTCCGCATGACTCCTGTATGCGATTCCTCAGGTCTTCTTCACTTTGAACTGGAGTTCGGTACACTAATGATTTGAGGTGCCCCCAGAGGAAAAAATCAAGTGGATTCATATCGGGTGACCTTGGTGGCCAAAGTTGTGGCCCACCACGCCCAATCCAGCTATCAGAATAATTCTCTTCTAAATATTGGCGTGCAACCAATCTGAAGTGTACTGGAGCACCATCATGCATAAACCAAATTCCAATTCTTTCCCTCAGTGGGATCTCTTCTAGGAGTCCAGGTAAGATGAATTCAAGAAAATGTCGATAATGGTCACCAGTGAGTCTATGAGGCAGAAAATGTGGCCCGATAAGGAAATTCCCTACAATTCCAACCCAAACATTCACAGAAAACGTCTCTTGAAAATGATTTTCAATCACGGCGTGTGGGTTTTCATCAGCCCACATATGATTGTTGTGAAAATTAATAATGGCTTTACGGGAAAAGCATGCCTCATCGGTGAATAACACTTGAGATAAAAACCATGGATTTTTCCAACAATTTTTTTCGAATCCAAGTGCAAAAAGTTAATCTCTTTGGAAAATCCCTTCGCAGAAGAGCTTGAACACGCTGTATGTGATAGGGATAAAGTTGTTGCTCTTTTAAAATTTGCCATACCAATACATGGGTTACGTTAAACTGTGCCGCAATTTGTCTTGTACTGGTGTCTGGATGCTGCTCAATTTCGTTAAGTACAGCTTCTTCTTTCTATCTGAACTGTTCTAACTCTCCAGGGTCTTCCTATGAGAACAGCAGACCTCTTGAAAGTACCCGTTTCACGAAGACGGGAGTGAATATTGATGAACATTTGTGTGCTGGGAATATGACGTTGTGGAAATCTTTCTAGATACATTCGTCTGGCGGCACGAGCGTTACCATCAGCCATTCCATACATTAAGTGCATGTCTGCCATTTCTGAATTTGTATATTCAACCATTTTATCCAAAGGAATATTGAATGAATCTGCTTTATAGCTTGCACTAATGAAGAATTAACAATGAGACAGTTTCTCAACTTTCGATAACTGTCAAGTTGTTGATATTTAAATAAATGAATTAATATCAAAGCCCACTTTGCTATTTTTATGAATTCAAATTGATTACAAATTTTCTGCGTTACTGCAGAAGAAAAAACAAACCGAAATTTATGATAAAATAATGTACTCAGTACGGAAACAAAAATTTGTTTGATTTAGTTTTTCGGAGTTATGACCAGAGATTCAAAAATGAAAATCAAATGTGTAATGATCTGCGACTATTAGATAAACCCTATTAACTATCTTCCATTACAGGATTACCTTTCGGAAGTTTTTTATGTTGAAAAGGAAACATTCAATTGAAAACTAAAAAATATCTTTTTTTAAAATAACAAACAATTTGTATGAGTTCTCTATCAAGACTGATGGGTAAAAACATTTTTAATCAAATATCTCAATGAAAATGCACATTTTTACCATCAGAATCTTCAGGTTGAAAGTTAAGGTTTTCTCTATATCTGTCAGATCTAGTTTAATATCCAGCGTACCGCAGTGACGGGGAGATAGTAGTTTTCTGTTAGATATCACAAAAAGAAATCACATCTTTACAATAACAAGCTTTTATTTAGCGTCACTTGTAACTAACAAACTATTTAATAAAAGTTGAATTTGACCCACTTCTAATACTCCGATTAATTTGAAATTTGGCAGGTTTCCGTAATTCCGGTGACAATGCATTAAAAAAATGTTTGTTAAAAAACAAAATGGCGGCTGCAATATGGCGGACGAGTTTTGTGATTATGATCCGATTCTGTTCAAAATTGGTATGTGATGGTTTTTGGGTTGGAGATTTTCAGTTTCACATAAAAAATAAACTAAAATGTTAAAAATGAAAATTATAAAAAGGAAACATTTTAAAGTTTTTATACACTGAAAAGGAAAAAATAATTCATTTCATTGTTTGATCTAGGTAATCTTGTACAGAAAGATTTTGATACTCACAGAATAACCTACAAAAAATGAAACAAATTATTTTTTCATTTTCAGTGCATTTGTATAAAAGCTTGTCTTTATATTTTTTATTGTATAATTTTTATTCATCGTAGATTTTTCTAATTCTGAAAAAATATTTCCATCAATTTACAATAATTGAAAATGTTTAATTTTCAAATTTTCTTATGTTATGCCACACTGGAAAATTTTTAAATTAATATTTTATTATAGCCCCTGAACCGTACAAGTAAATGAAAAAATGCAAGATATCAAAAAGATGTTAAATGAAACAACATTGATTATTCCTTTCTCATAATATGTCAGTGGCGGCGGAAAAAAAAAATTCTGAAGGGTTGAACAAAGCTTGACTCTGAAAAAAGGAGGACCCTGTGAATTATTTAAGAAATGCATTATTTTGTATCGTGCGCCCTATTGAATGGATTGTACTTGCCTAATTTGAACTGATTATTGTCGAAAATGTCGAAGTTAACTCTAAAAAATCTTGAAAAAAATGTATTTTTATCACCCTGTATCTCGAAAACCAAGCCGTTTGGGACATATGTTTATATGAACTTTTCGTCCTGAAAACCTTCAAATAATCACCTCCCGAAGTTTGTCACCGTACTCAATTAACACCCTGTATATATATATATATATATATATATATATATATATATATATATATATAAAACCAGTTAATATTGGGGATTGCAGCAAAGTCAAAAGTGTACTCTTTTATAGAGTTTATTCCAAGCTTTCGTAAATTTTATTTACATCTTCAGGGAACTACAAAGAATTATTATGTCAATTATACATTTTGATGTTATTAAAATTTTACTTACAACTATAGTGAGGTTAGTTGACATGTTCTTAGTTCTTTGGATAGTGACATTACAGCTTAAAATTGTAAATAATAAGGAAAAAAGACTTTACGAATATAAATAACAGAAAATTTTGAAATTTCAGTCGAAAAACAAAAGACTTGTTGATTGTATCCAAGGGACACAAATCAGTTGTCAATAGAAAAGAAATCTGTAATTTTCAAGTCAATGTTACCAACTGTAATCTTGTACCAACTGTTGAAATATACGACTGTTGTTTTGTAAGTTAGTAAAAAATTACATTTCCAATTGAGTAGTTATGGAGAGTGTGGTCTAACGACAATAAGAAGGAATAAATCTCACTCAAATGATTTATATCATATATATATATATATATATATATATATATATATATATAAAACCAGTTAATATTGGGGATTGCAGCAAAGTCAAAAGTGTACTCTTTTATAGAGTTTATTCCAAGCTTTCGTAAATTTTATTTACATCTTCAGGGAACTACAAAGAATTATTATGTCAATTATACATTTTGATGTTATTAAAATTTTACTTACAACTATAGTGAGGTTAGTTGACATGTTCTTAGTTCTTTGGATAGTGACATTACAGCTTAAAATTGTAAATAATAAGGAAAAAAGACTTTACGAATATAAATAACAGAAAATTTTGAAATTTCAGTCGAAAAACAAAAGACTTGTTGATTGTATCCAAGGGACACAAATCAGTTGTCAATAGAAAAGAAATCTGTAATTTTCAAGTCAATGTTACCAACTGTAATCTTGTACCAACTGTAATCTTGTACCAACTGTTGAAATATACGACTGTTGTTTTGTAAGTTAGTAAAAAATTACATTTCCAATTGAGTAGTTATGGAGATATTATTATTCATATGGAGAGTGTGGTCTAACGACAATAAGAAGGAATAAATCTCACTCAAATGATTTATATCAGTTCTTTTATTCATACATTTTTTGTCTTGAGATATGAAGGCCATTTCCAAAAAAGTTCTCTTAGTCATATGTGTCTCTTTAGCTAATATTTTAGTTGAGTTATAATTTATTCGATGGTCAAATTTGTTTACATGATCAGCAAGAGCACATCTTTCAGGATGAAGTCTACAATCACTTTTATGTGAGGAAATTCTACTTTTTACAAGAAAGTTCAATAACACATATTTCTCTTTTAACAACAAAATTTATAAACAAAGTTTTGGAACTCCAATGGGAGCTTCAATCTCCCCTATATTAGCTTCATATGTGGTGGATGATGTGTTGGACACAGTAATTCCAGTACTATCATTTAAACCTTTTTTCATCAAAAAATATGTTGATGATATCATTGTCGCTTTACCAAAAGATGGCATTACTGAGATTCTTAGTACTTTCAACAGCTTTGACCCATATATTCAGTTTACAATAGAAACTGAGGATGATGATTTTTCCGTACCTTTCTTAGATACAAGATTCATACGTGGTCTTAATAACAAAATTCTTATAGACTGGTACAGGAAACCATGCAGTTCTGGAAGATATATTAACTTCGAGTCTTATCACAAGCGGTCAATGAAAATAAACCTTGTGAAACAGATGAAAGCTAGAGTACTCAAAATCTCAGATAGATCCTTTCATAAAAAAAACCTAGATATTCTTTTCAAACTCTTTTCAGTCAATGCTTATCCACCAAAATTACTGAGAAGTATTCTGTTCAGCACACCATTAAATATTGAAACAGATATTATATCTAACAATCTGAACATATCCATTAATAGCAATGTTGCTAATACTAATCCTACAAATCCTACAATTCCTACATTCACTTCACTTCCATATATAAAAGATATTACACCAAGATTGTCCAGGCTCTTTCATTCAGTATGTAATGTCAAAATAGCAAATAAAACTATTTTACCAATAAGATCAATTTATTCAAAAGTGAAGGATAAAATTCCATTAACTTCCACTTCAAATGTAGTATATAGCATTCCTTGTCAGGACTGTGATAAAAATTATATTGGCCAGACTTCTAGATGCCTAAAAAGTAGAATTTCCTCACATAAAAGTGATTGTAGACTTCATCCTGAAAGATGTGCTCTTGCTGATCATGTAAACAAATTTGACCATCGAATAAATTATAACTCAACTAAAATATTAGCTAAAGAGACACATATGACTAAGAGAACTCTTTTGGAAATGGCCTTCATATCTCAAGACAAAAATGTATGAATAAAAGAACTGATATAAATCATTTGAGTGAGATTTATTCCTTCTTATTGTCGTTAGACCACACTCTCCATATGAATAATAATATCTCCATAACTACTCAATTGGAAATGTAATTTTTTCCTAACTTACAAAACAACAGTCGTATATTTCAACAGTTGGTACAAGATTACAGTTGGTACAAGATTACAGTTTGTACAAGATTACAGTTGGTAACATTGACTTGAAAATTACAGATTTCTTTTCTATTTACAACTGATTTGTGTCCTTTGGATACAATCAACAAGTCTTTTGTTTTTCGACTGAAATTTCAAAATTTTCTGTTATTTATATTCGTAAAGTCTTTTTTCCTTATTATTTACAATTTTAAGCTATGATGTCACTATCCAAAGAACTAAGAACATGTCAACTAACCTCACTATAGTTGTAAGTAAAATTTTAATAACATCAAAATGTATAATTGACATAATAATTCTTTGTAGTTCCCTCAAGATGTAAATAAAATTTACAAAAGCTTGGAATAAACTCTATAAAAGAGTACACTTTTGACTTTGCTGCAATCCCCAATATTAACTGGTTTTATTCTTAACTAGTCAGCAACGACTACCCTTTCTATATATATATATATATATATATATATATATATATATATTATGATTTCTATGAGTATGTCCTTGTCACTAGAATAAAAAAAATTTAATGAATTGATTAAATTATTATTATCTAACTATCGCCAGCACATCCTCTGTGGTAAATATTTGGAAAGGTTAGTTGTAAAGATTACTCCATGAAAACGTTTTTAACTTAATTAAAAAATTGCCCACTGCTTAGTTGAATCTTACGAGGTCGCCCTTCCGTCGGGAAAACGTTTATCATAACTAAAGTTGTCACTTGAACGTTTTAAAATATTTACCAGTTGTAGTAAGTTGGGTAAACATTCTGACAACGTTGTAACTCAACTGATATCATTCTCAACGTTAAGACAACCTTGTCTGGTGGTTAAGAGAGCATCGTTTCATAAATGACTAATTTCTACACCAAGTACAACGTTAATTTTGGTGTAATATGTTGTTATAGTTGCCAAAATGCTACTTAGGCAGATTCAAAATTATTAATGGGACAATCCGTATATTTTGTCACTTATATGTTCCTTCCGACAAAATAATTTCAACAAACTTGTGGTCTAAATCGATTAGTTTAAGAACTACAGGTACCTCAATATCCTTTGTCCCACGACGTTTTTCAATAAAATACGGATGGTTATATAATTTGGCCTTGTTTTAATCATCACCAAAAATATGCAGTCCTATATTATACATATACAGTGTCCGGTATAGAGTTCGCAGCATATGGAAAACTTTTTTATTATTGATTGCTCAAAAAAAATTATTCTTGATGAAAACCTCTGCTTCATCCCAAACCTAAATTGCGAATAACAAAATTGAATTGTATACTACCATATACGAGCGATATTGAAAAACTCAGTTTTATTTAATATTTGCAGCTAGATTTTGTAAAATACCGTCACATATTTCAATTAACGTGATTTTCCAATGAAAGGGAGAAAGGAGGGAACATCCAGAGAGTGATATTATCATATCTAACAATATACGATATCCATCTAGCATAGTTTTCCTCATATCGTACAAGGCGATGAGGATAAAATTGGAAAAAAAGTGGAAAAATTAAATTGATCATAGGTGGCTGTGATTTGAATTTCTGAATTAACATTCGATTCTGAACAATATATTCCCTATACTTTTGATTCTACCGTGAAAAATAAACAAGGCATGTTTTTCAATATCGCTCGTATATGGTAGTATAAAATTCAATTTTGGTATTTGCAATTTAGGTTTGGGTTGAAGCAGAGGTTTTCATCAAGAAAACTTTTTTTTTGAGAAATCAATAATGAAAAAGTTTTCCATATGCTGCGAACTTTATGCCGGACACTGTATAATATACAGGGTGACCCTAAACCTAAATAATTTGGCAGTTGCTCGTTTCAGACCTCGTGGGACAAAGGATATTGAAGTACCTGTATTTCTTGAATTAATCCTTTTAGACCACAAGTGTGATAGTTCGTTGAAATTGAATCTGATGTCACACGTCCGAAAACGAAGAGCTCATTGGGTAACATAATATCAATAAAAGTAACACCAACTGCTTTAATTCAGAACCAGAAATTACAACTATCTGCTATTTTTGACTTCTGCGATATTCCCTGTCCTATTCTTCGTGAAACACCCTGTATATCGAATATATAAAAATAAATGTGGGAGTATGATCTGAAATGTATTTTTGGAAGATTAATATATCACTACACTTATGTCAATAGTTTCATTAAAATGCGAGGTGGTTGAAAATAATCTGACACTGATAGTTGTCAATGTAGAAACTTCAACACTACCATTCACGATATGATTGAACACATAGTCAAGTCGCACATGTATCAGGGGTAAGGTTGGTAGCTAATTATCGTTCAGAATGAGCCTTGATTGGCCTATAACCAATTCTAAGAAATTGAATAAATCTCATTGAATTTCAAAGTGAGCGTGAATCAATCATGCAAAATATATTCAGTGACTGTTCACTTGAACGAACTGATTTATCATTGATTTTTCATTTACAGGAACATTCTGAAGTACGAAGGACCGACAGCTTTCTTCAAAGGGGGTGCTTGTCGTATGATTGTGATAGCCCCACTCTTCGGAATTGCCCAAACTGTCTACTACCTAGGAGTTGCTGAATCTTTATTGGGTTATAAAAGAATCTAAATTAAGCCCAAACGATACATTTGAAGCAATTTTTAAGTCATGAGCAATTTTAATTTGTAGTGATATTTATTTCGTTCCGAGTCAGAGTTCGTAATAGAACTACTCAGTTATATAGAGTATTTTTGTGATCGAATCCGAAGATATTATTGATTCGCTGAAATTATTTTTTTTTACATTAAACTCGATTGTGGTATAATATTTACTATTACCAACTAATAATCAAATATATCACAAGAAAGTAGGAATATTTCGACTACCTATTTTTTTCTTGTAACTCTCTGAAAAATCTCTCAGACCTTTTGTTCAATTTCTTGTAACACTCGAATGATCATTCACATCTCATTTTTTTCTGAAATTCTCAACTCGGTTACAAAAATATCCATCCTGAAATAATAAGATCAAAACTTTCCTTCACTAACAATCAAAGGAGTGAACCGAAAGACATATCCTGAGCACTGCTCCCATAGTCGCAACTACAGATGGCCCCTGCGAGGAACAAAAGACATCGCGTGTGTGGATGAATGGTGAAGGAGTAAAGGCACTTTCGCTATATACAATTGAGTTAATTTCTGGTGTCCTCTCCGATAGTCAGATTGAGGTAGAACCCTTGCATAAGACGAATATTTTGAGCACTGATTGAGGCTGTTACTTTAAACCTACTCAAAATCGAAACACCACTTATACCCCGAACTTACTTCAGAAGCCATAATTGAGTAGATCAATAATGGACATTATCATATATCCTTTGTCATGGATATATGGTATTGAATACGATATTTATTGAAAAATCAGAACCATAACTGTGCGAGCTCTAGTCTTTTTGGTAGCTCACCAACTCAAACAAGAAGTTTGATAAGTACAAATTGCGTCTGAACTTTTCAGTCAATAACTGTCTATCATTTGAGTGTTAGATTGGTACAGAACGATAGACTGTACTGAGGCTCAATTATTCAGATAAATACTATTATTCAGTTTTCTGAACAAAGGACCACGCAAACATCTAATGGGGAAAAGTCTTTCGGTGAAATTGGCTGTAGTTTTGATATGCTGTATCTGGAGCCATTCTGAGTAAAAGTCTCCATTGGCCAAACTCGATCGTATGACTAGATTCGACGCTAGAGGGTGTCAAATCATATATTTTGTGATTTTTGTAGAAATTCAGCTGAATAAAAAATATTAATATCTAGTTTGTATACAATTTTCTATGCTACTGAGCGTCACTAAAGTTCTTCAAAAACATTCTTCCATAATACAGAATAAGAAACGCCAGTTTCTCTACATGGTTGTCAACAATATACTCAATTCTTTAGTGAATAAATTCGCCTACGAGGTCATAAGTTGATTGAGTTCATCATTGAGGATCAATCACAGTGGTTTGTTGATCGACCAAAATTTATTGAAACTATGAATACAGGGTGTTTGGAATAAGGAATGGTCCATATTGTATATACATATAATTACTCCAAATCACGAATTTATTTTGTTATTTTTGAGTGAATTTAGATTAATGAAAAACATTTATAATCATTTATATAATTTGTAATCGATAGTCCACTGCTGTGCAACATTCGTCAAAATCACTTTTGAATAACTGTTTTTGGCCGTTACCCTTCTATTCCAAAGCAACGAATTCAAATAGAGAGAAATCTGTTTGCTGACACTATTAATTCTATGACATGGTATTTGAAGTACTCTGTTTTTTTTTTTAATCAAGAGGTAAAATAACCGATTTGGTTCATCAGCAAATACATTGTTCTAATTCTACGAAAATTGTTTTGTTTGAGAATGTAACTAGTGTAATTCGGAGATTTATGTTCTGAATAAAACCCTTTGAACACAACACAAAGGTTCGAATTTAACAACAAGTTTGTTCGACTTAATGAGCAAAGGTCGAATTATATTTGATCAGATTATTTCCCAATATGTCAATTGACCCCAAACATTATCATTGAAATAACGAACATAATTATTTATGCCAAATACCAAGTTTTAATTGAACGCTTCGCGTACTAGTATTCTTTACGGCAATATCTCACAGGATTTGTTAGTGTTTAGGCAATGGACCTTTACATTTACGAAAAATTAATTGCAAAACTCGTTTGTATCGATAGTTTCTAGTCTGAAACGTCCATTTAACAAAGAGTTCCACTATATATCTTTCATTTTGAAGAAATATCACATTTGAAAGTGAGCCGCTGACGTCACGTTCATCGGTAACACCCCCACCATAATCCACGATCCGAAACAGGCAATACCGTTCTCCTTAATAATACAGCTTCTAGCTTCATATAAGCCATTGAGAAATAAATAAAACATTGTCACTTTATCAACTCAGAGAAAAAATCCACATATTACCTATTTGTATTGTATTTATAGTTTTCAAATTTTCTGAACGGACCATCCTTTTGATGAAAAACGAGAATTGACAATACCGCAAATTGTAATAATTATTATTCATTGGGTGAAATCAAATCAGATATAGCAATGTCTATGATTTCATTGTGACTTTCATCTCTTTGAATTTGGTTTTTCAAGTATATTTTTCTGAATCTTTACAAGAACCTAAAATGTTTTGATAGTTCAAGGTCTTTTTTGCAAAGACTAATATTTTAAATCTTTCTTTGAACTCTGCTTTGAATACAATAATAACATACGTAAAGTACTCACTTGGAAATGTTCTTCACAATAATATATATTTCCGCTTTTACACAGGGTTTTTTCACTGCTTCGAAACACATTTTACGACGCGCTTCATCTTTAGGTGCATAAAAAATTGTTTATTACAGTTTTCACTGGAGTTCAAACAACCGGGTGCAATGCACTTTTTCAACATGTTCACTTTGTTGCAGGGATACAGATACATTAATCAAAAGAATTTTAGAATACTAACAGAAACTTTCAAAACTTTGAAAACTGTATTAACCTCAAATCAGAATTGACATAGGGCCTGTTCCTGTGCAACATAAATACTTGATGAACTGTTCGACTTGTGTCCAATTTTAATGTAAGCTAACTAGTTAAACAGAGACAAACGATTATTATTGGTTTGCTCCGTGAAACAGACGAACGACCCCGTCTGGTACCAAATTACAACTGTAATACTACACATTATATTTGAATGAGTATTTGGTGCTCAAGTTTAACAACGTTGGTCTTGTTTTGAGGAACGTGCCGTCACGAATCCCATTTTTTCTGATAGAAAAACTAGCAGTTAGAAAAAAAAAATTGAAAAAATCCCTAGTGATTAGCGTATATCCATTCTCATTACAGTGTTTTCTCAGACCTCGTGAAAAGGTCCATTGTCGATATGTACCATTCAGTTTATTCGTGCAGGAACGAAGACTAATCAGCGAATAATCCTTGACAGATGAGGAAAATATTCGAAAGAAAGTTTCAACATAAACGTGTATAACAAAAATAATTTTGAAGTATGTATCAAATACGTATATATGTTTGAATTGCCACTAATATCAGCTTTCCGAATAAGCATTGATATATTGAGTGTCCATTGTTTTATTTGAGTTTAATTTATCAATCCTAAGTCCTCGGTTGAAACTGTTTTTTGAGTACCCCTGTTTGCGGATAAGTAGGGTGGGAGATAATAAGACCTCAAGCTTTTGCGAAACTACAAGCGAAATTTCAACTCCTCTCTGTGGTGCCTTAGAAAGGATCGAAATTTCCTGAAAGTTGGATATTGCCGTGAAATGCCCTCAATCAATCAATATCTCCAAAACGCTCCAAAATATGTATAGAGTATTATCGAAGAAACTCGGAATCAAAGGTGCAATTCGGAAATTGCCAAATATACAGAGCATCCTCTGTGAAATAACATAGTTGCTGCAATTTTGAAGAAACTTAAACGTTACATTTCCGAAAATAATTCAGATAAAACAAATAATCATGCATGGAAAGCTGAAAGTTTTGTAATGATCCTTTGACTCTCCAAAACGCCGGAAATCCTTCATATTGAAAATTATTTCAACAAAAAGTACGCTTTGTGTTTGTTTATTATTTTTTTCCACAAGGTGCTGTTTTGATTATTTTTATAAATACATATATAACTTGCACACTCCAGAAATGCTCTATACAACATATCTAATGGACAAAAGACAAGAAAGGTAGTTGTTGCTATTTTGTATTTATATCTATTTATTTTTGAAGAAAGCTTAGTAGGAACGAGCCTGCCAGTGTTGTGTGGGATTTGTAAAGCAAAGTTTTCTTCATTCCTTATATTTTATAGCAATAAGTCATTTTATATGGATTTTGTTATATCAGATTTTGCTTACTGCAAATCCATTTTGTGTGATAATGCCAATAGTGACAATAAATGTATCAATGGATGAATGTTGAGTGTTGTCCATTGAATATTGTACCCCATTATAATTTTCAGTACAATATAATACAAGAACACATTTTTAATTGAAAATTCATAAAATAAATGAAAGTAATATGCGTTAAAATCTCTTTGATATTGCAACCTTTGTCAAAATCACCCCAACTTCCTTCAAAATATCAAATTTTTTAAGTGATATTGCAAGAAGAAAAATTGTAAATAAAAAATGTGATAAGAAATTCTTTAACCAAGTCAGTCACAATAAAATAATACATTTACAAGGAATGACATTGAATATCAACTAATATCAAGAACCAAGATACCAGACTGAAGTATAAGTTATGTTACTGTTAGTGACTTTTTTTCTTGTTGGGATCAAGAACTATCCAAATCTCATCTAGTAGTTTGAAAATATTGATACCCTTGGTTTCTAGATAAATTATCATTTAGGCCTAACAACAGAACATGTAAGATTTTAGTATACATATACATTTTCAAGTGATTTATCTTAAAATCTAGAGCATTTGTTTCTCTGTAATTTGTTGATGTTCACTGATCTCATTTGCTGAATCACTACGAGTTCCTATCAAGTTTCGAATATCAAGTTGAAACTCATTGTGAATTTATTCATTTAGCATTATTTCTTGTACCTGTATTTTTCAAATTGGATGATAAAGAACAAAGAGGCAAGAATCGTTTGATGCTCATGAAGTAGACCAGTCTTTACTGTGAAGGAGCCATGTTTTAGAAAAATAATTGGCGAGACTTTGTAAATCAATCATTAAGAATCGTGAACAACGAGTAATTGTAGTTTCTTCGGTACTTTCACACAATTTTCAAATTTATGTCATCGTTTCTGTTACTTTTAGTTTTCCAGATGATTCAAATAATATCTTGTCAATTATATCCAATGATATGATATGTAGATGAACGAAATTAATATTAAATACATGCATGTAGTTACTGTTAAAGTTTTGTTTTATTCAGACATGGTCAGATGCGAGCAAAGGAGTTTACAGTAGACTTCTTTCTTCCTATCAAGTACGTTATTTCAAGTCTGAGTCGAAGGTGCTTTCTCGAACACGAACGAGATCGATGTATTGGTTCCTTTCAGGTTGCTACACTCTGCCCGATGTTCTATTCTATAGACACAAGATCAGAGTACATTATAGCTTTTTATGTAATCAGTTACCAGAAACTTATTTTGTAAGAGATGTTGTTTGCAGAACAAGCGAAGCTAGTCCCCGCAGATGGACATGAGTTAGACAAGATGTTCCTTGGTAATTTTTTTTTTGAACTTTTGAAAACCATCTGACAACAAATGAAAGAAGTCAAAGTCAAAACATACTTTAATGTCAGAAGTTTTTCAATTTATCGACAAAGCTTTCAAGTTTAAATAAAAATGCAAATTGAAGTAGTTATGTATTGTAGACTATAATAACGGGGCCAGGTAACCGAGTGGTTAAAGCGACATTGTTTCAATCACTTTTGGCTGCCAGTCAAAGGTTCAAACCCTAGAGACTGCAGAACTTTTTTGATGGCCCGAGAAAGTGCTAGGAATCGCACGTAAAAAGGTAAGACCTCGTTAATCCTTAGCTCGCACAAGTTTCGACTTCTGAGGGCTGCCGTTCGTAAGGGGACGACAGCTGGTTAACGGGAAAAACAATTTTAACAATTTTTAACAATATGGTGATAATCTCCCCGATCTGAACATGAGTGCAGACGTAAGAGAGTACCTTCACCACATGCGCTCCGGGGCGACTTGACAATAAAAGGTGGCGCATTTGCTATCCCAACTGCACGAAGGGCCGACCCGGAAAAACCTACAGAGGAGTCACTGAGGCGAGAATGAGCACATGTAACTAAATGAGAATAAAAATACAACACTACCGCTCATCATCACATCAATGACCCCTTCATTTCTGCCAATCCAGCCGCAGCACTTGGTGAAAACGTTTCAGTCCATCAATAACGATAAGAGTGTACCTGAAATCATAGAAAAAAATAAAACTCAAAAAGGGATTCAGATGGAAACAATAAAAGATATTTGATTTCAACTATGATCAATTCTTGCCTGAATTATGAGTTTCAGGTCCTATCTTTATACAACTCTTGCATACTGTACTAAACACTCTTTTAGATAACTGTGATATATGTATATCTAGATCATACGGTATGCAGTCGTGGTCAGACATTGACAGAACGTAGAACCTAATGTCAGACACTTGGTCTGTAATGTACTTCTGAATAAAACTCTGATTAGTTCTTAGCTAGTACTGTATTATTTAAAACCCGAAATGAAGTAACTTCTTCTCTACTGAATACTACCATCATACCAAACGACGGATATCAGATGATGGCAGCGGTAAATGTGCATTTTGGGAAGAGATAGGTATACTTGTGCGGCTCTTCGGTTGAAAAAACTTAAAAAATGGGTGATCAAAGTAAACCTCCAAGGGAATTGAGCTTTACCGGGTTCATGCAAATAATGGGAGCTTATGGAAGCAGAAATTTCAGCCATATTTACCAGTCAGTGATAAGAATTCCAAACCGGATGTAGTTAAAATTGCAATTTTATTGAATCAACTAGGTGATGAAGGTATTCGAATATACAACACATTCGAGTATACGGCAGTAGAGGATACGACAAAATTGGAAACCATACTCAAAAAGTTTGACACCTATTCATATCCTATAAAAAATTTGGTACTTATATGTACTCCACAAATTTTTCAAACGTGGTCAAAAATTACACGAAACAGTCGACCAATTTGTGACAGCCTTAGGTCAATTGGCCTCAACGTGTGAGTTTCGAGAAAAATATATGTTGATTCGGGATAGAACTGTATTAGGAATTAGAGACCAAATAATTCAGGAAAAATTATTGCAATCTTCCAATTTGCAACTGAATGAGGCAGTAACTATTTGTCAATCGATGGAATGTAGTGTTGCTACACAAGGAAATTTCTTGGAAAACGGTTGATGTGAATGTGATAAATCACAGGAATAGAGGAAAAAACTCCAGACAAAATAGCGAAGCAGGACACTTTTTGGAGTTAGGTTAGGTTAGGTTTGAACGTGAGTGGGCCCGTATCAGGCCCTCCACTGCGGCCAATGGCCTATTGTGGCTCACCCTATAGTTATATTTCTCCCAGTATATCCAATATCTTGACGAAATTGAGGAATGTATTGGGAGAACAATTAACCAGGTTTTGTGGTCTTACTGTCGTATCGCCAAATATTGAGAATCTGTTTCTGGCCGCTGCAGGGCATGTACACAGAATGTGTTCAGCCGTTTCATCATCCTCCATGCATAGCCGGCACTCTGCATCTTGTGCAAGTCCGATTTTATGCATGTGATGTTTGAGTTTGCAGTGGCCAGTAAGCAAACCTACTATAACTCTTAGATGTGCTCTGCTGAGTTCTAACAGTTTGTCAGAGTCCTGTTTTTTCCTTGTACAAGCAATAAATGCTTTGGAATGGGCTAGGCCCGGTAGACTACGCCGGTACTCGAGTCTTTTATTGTCTGCCCAATCTGTTATGACATTCTTGGCGGTGCTATATGCTAAACCGATTACCGGTTCTGGTCCAGTGGATGTTGTTTGGGCCCCCCCTTTTGCTAGGGCATCCGCTATTTCGTTTCCTTCTAGGCCTGTGTGACCTGGTATCCAGACTACGGTAACGTTTTTGCGTTGCGCCAGTCGGTTTAAGGTGTCTCTGCAGTTCCATACTGCCCTAGATTTGAAGCAGTTGGATTCAAGCGCTTTTAGTGCTGCTTGACTATCTGAAAATATTTTTATTGTTTTTCGTGTGTGATGTCGATTTTCCAGCTCCCTGGCACACATTTCAATGGCATATACCTCTGCCTGAAATATCGTAGCTAGTTTGCCCATACTGAACGAGCGTTTCACTACTGGGTTCATCCCATATATTCCGGCTCCGACGCCTTCCTCAGTTTTGGAACCATAGGTGAACCAATCTTCATTTGCCCTACATGGGTTGGTTTCATTCCGAACCCCGTCTTCTCTTTCGGGAAAGACCACAGAATAGGACGTGTGAAGGTTGATAGTTTTAGGCATGATGTCTGAGGGCATTCCTAGAATGTTGTGAGCTATTATGCCCTCCAGCATGCCGCTGCCTCTCATGACACATGCCTGCGGTAGAGTAATGGCCGCTTGATAAAGTCTGTATGTTGCCCATCTTGCCTCTCTCTCCAGAACTATGTGGAGAGGAAGTAATCCAAGGAGGACTTCCATTGCTGCCTTTGGCGTGGAGCGAATGCTTCCAGTAATCGCCAGGCACGCTTGTCTCTGTAGTCCGTTAAGTTTAGCAATGGCCATTTTTTTATGTCCCTTGCTCCACCAGACTATAGAGCCATACGTTATCATTGGACGTATGACGGTCACGTACAACCAGTATACGTGTTTTGGTGACATGCCCCATGTCTTGCCACATATTCTGCGGCATGTCCATAATGAAAGGCTAGCCTTCCGGATAGTCTTTTCCAAGTGCGAGTTCCAATTAAGTTTTTTATCCAGGGTTATTCCCAGATATTTTGCTTCACTCGCAAAAGGAATTGTTACACCATTGATGGAAGGAGGTATTAAATGTTCCAGCTTCCTTTTCCTGGTGACCATTTTGTGGGGGTTATTGGACATTTCCTCCCTCTCACACCATTTATATATGGTATCCAATATAGCCTGAAGGACGTAGGAGATCGTCTTTTCGGATTTATCGTTTATTACTAGGACCAGATCGTCAGCATATGCTTGCAGATCAACCTCCCAAAGCGAGAGAATGGCCAGCAGATCATCCACCAGCAGTAACCATAACAGTGGGGAGAGGACCCCCCTGGGGACAGCCCCTGTCTGGCTTGAAGCTGACACTTTCTCCCTGTAGAGAGGTCGTTATAGTTCTGTTGTGAAGCATAGTTCTTATCCAGTCACATAGTATCGGTTCAATCCCTCTAGAGACAGTGGCCTCATATAGGGAGTGAGGTAGTGCATTGTTAAATGCTCCTTCTATGTCCAAGAATGCAGCGACTGCTATTTCCTGGCGTTCCAGGGCGTCGCTTATTCCTGAGACAAGGTTATTGAGGGCAAGTTCTGTTGATTTGCCAGCCTGGTAGGCATACTGGTGAACATTGAGGGGGTGCTGTGTTAGTGCCCCACACCTTATGTGTCCATCCAGTATTTTCTCCATGGTTTCTGATGTCAGACTAATGGGTCTGAGCGACTTTGGGTGTGGGTCATTCCGACCCACCTTAGTAAATAGATCACCCTAGTCGCGGTCCAGTTAGACGGAATATGGTTCCATGCTAAACTGGCTCTAAAGAGTCTTATAATGATAGTTATGATATGTTCCAGTCCGATTTGTAACAGAACTGGAGTTATGCCATCCTCTCCTGGCGATTTGTATGGGTGGAATGAGTTAACCGCCCATCTTATCGCCTGTAGTGTAATTATTTTGTTGGCAACCACCCAGTCATCTCTGTGAGGTCGTTTTATCCGGCCTATATTTGTGACTAGAGGTTGATTGTCCAGAATCAGGCTGCCTGGGAAGTGGTTATTAGCTAATAGCTCTAGTGTTTCTTTCCTGGAGACCGTAAAGAAGCCGTCTGGATGCTTTAACGACCCCAGCTCCTGTGTCGGCTCTCTGGATAGAATCTTCTGGTTACGGGTTCCGCTTGATGTGTTAGACACATTTTCGCAGAATCGTTCCCATGATTCTCGTTTTGCTTTCCGGATATCTTTGTTGTAAGTGGTTAGAGCAGACCTGAAATTTTCCCATTCACCTGATACCTTAGCTCTGTTAAATAACCTTCGAACTTCTTTTCGTGTTTTATCCAGATTTTTGTTCCACCAGGAAGCATTTCGGTTATCCCTTTTCTCTCTCAGTGGACAGTTTTCGTGATAAGCTGAGATAAGTGCAGTTTGTAGATGTTCCGCAGCAATATCTATTTGATCACGACTATTTATTGTGGACAATCCGTTTTGGAGATGGTTCTTCAGGGAGGTCTTGTATCCTTCCCTGTCCATGCTCCGTATGTTTCGGTATTGTACCACTGGTCTGGGGCGTATTTCAATGTTGAATTGAATATGCCTGTGGTCTGAGCATGATGGCTCAGAGGACACCCTCCAGTTGGATATCTTGTTGCTTAGAAATTCTGAGCTGATCGTAGGATCTAGTACCTCTTTCCTAATACTAGTGACAAAGGTTGGCTCGGAGCCGACATTGTTAATTGTAATTGTAATCAGGTAATTGAATAGAGACTCACCCCTCATGTTGATGTTTGTGCTGCCCCACGCTTCATGGTGCGCATTGGCGTCACATACTATCAGTAGATGGGTGTTGTTCCTCCTACAGAAGGCAATTAGTTCTCGCACGGAAGCTGGAGCAGGCTGTTCCGCACCCACTTCTCCAGGAAAGTATGCTGAGCAGACGATCATGTCTGTCATGCTCCCCCTCTCTGGAAATTTCACATGGGTGCAGAAATCTGAAAGAATAAAATAATTAATGTTGTTTCTGGCTAGAATGCATGCCCTAGGTTTTACCCCAGAACTGACCGCAATTACCTTACCAGATGTGTAACTCAGGCCGGTAACTCGGCCTGTTTTAGAGGTCCAGGGTTCCTGGATGAGGGCCAGATCTATCCGCTCCTCTACGAATTTTTTGCCTAGGACGTAGGTGGCGGCCTTGGCATGTTGCAGGTTTCCCTGCAGGAGTCTGACTGTTGTATCAGCCAGGCCCTTATTTGCCGTCTTTTGGCGGTCCTCCGCTCTTTTCCTCAGAGGGCGGTTTACTTCCCTTTCCTTCAGAGGTGCCGGCACCCTTTTTGAGTGGTGGTCTGTTCGGGATGGATTTACCCTTCCCCGAGGCCACACTCGCAGGCTTTTTGGTCCGAGGCGCAACACTCGGGACGGATTTACCTTTCCCTTGCGGTGCCCCCCTTACGACCGTTTTCTTTAGAGGAGGCTTGCTTTCCTTCCCCTCCTTCGGCTGCGTCAGGGAGGGTTCTTTCCCTCCACGGCTGACTTTTCGGGGTACCTAGCGAAAAAAAACACATGTTCAAATTGATTTTTCCAGGCGTCCAGGGCCGGTTTCACTCCAGCAATATTCCTGAACTTCCTTATTGTATACTCTGCCATCATCATGATCTGGAAAAGATTTCAGAAAAGGGAGCGAAGAGAAACCACATGTTCAAAATGATTTTTCCGAGCGTCCAGGGCCGGTTTCAGGAAAGGGAGCTGAAAAAAAAAACTTGTTCATAATAATTTGTCCTGGCGTCCAGGGCTGGTTTCACTCCAGCAATATTCCTCAACTTCCTCGTCATAGACTCTGCCAACATCATAATCTAGGAAAGTTTTCAAGAAAGGGAGCTGAAAAAAAAACACATGTTCAAAATAATTTTTCCGGGCGTCCAGGTTCGGTTTTACTCCAGCAATAATTATCAACTTCCTTATTATGGACTCTGCCATCATCTAGAAAAGTTTTCAGAATAGAGTGCGTAAAAAAACCGGATGTTCAAACTTATTTTTACGGGCGTCCAGGAAATATTTTGAACATGTGTTTTTTTTTGCGCAGAAACCATAATAAGAAAGTTGAAAAATATTGCTGGAGTGAAACCGGTCCTAGATGCCAGGAAAAATTATGTTGAATATGTGCTTTTTTTCCGCATCCTATCCTGAAAACTTTCCTATAGAGTATGATGATGGCAGAGTCCATAATAAGGAAGTTGAGGAATATTGCTGTAGTGAAACCGACCCTGGACGCTCGGAAAAATTACTTTGAACATGTGGTTTTTCCTCAACCTATCCTGAAAACTTTCTGAGATTATGATGATGGCAGAGTCCTTAATAAGGAAGTTGCGGAATATTGCTGGAGTGAAACCGGCCCTGGACGCTCGGAAAAATTATTTTGGCCAATTTCTTTTCCTCAGTCCATTCCGATTGACACAATGAAATATAAAACTCTTTTTCATATTGCTAAACTTTATTGCTAAAGTAACTATGCTTAAATTACAATTGTTTGAATCCTTTCGTAGCTTCATATACAGATAATTTTTTGTTGTTATTTACCAAAGCAAATGAATATTCGTTGCAGTATACAACTTTATCCATGTTTCACGTTTTAGCTTAATTTTTAGGTCATTGTAATTTGAAATTTTTTTTCTGTCTACTGTTTTGTGTTTCGGCTACGATTTTTTTCGACAGCTTATTGATAGAGCAATTGGAGAGTGGTACGTAATATCATACCTAAATATGAACGATTCGGCAAGCTCTTTCATATTATTTCTTTTTACGAAAAAATTGTCTTAACGTGTGCGGCTATCTGGTCTTGTATACTCATTGATATAAGTTATGAATCCGTGGGAACTGAGGATGTTTTTATAGTCTTCCACATCTTTACCATTTTAATCCAGTAAGTTGTTATTTTTGTCACCTGTTAATATATGATTATATGTTTTATTATTATTTGATAGTAAATATTCGTTCAACCCTAAATTGAAAGTTTTCGGACAATTGGCTGGTGATCTATATAATGATTTTATATACTTCTTCAGTAGCGTTTCAATCCTCAGTTGAATACATTTGATTTCCCAAATATTCAATATTTTATAACTACTTTTCAATTCTGTTTTTACAAAAATTCAAGTTTCCAGCATTGTATATCGTGTCATATGCTTTGAGCGAAAATAGGGAAATATCTGTAATAGTACGAGTTCCTGTTAACATCTAAGTCTACATTGGAAGTTGCCAATTCTAGTAATAGTTTATTATAATGCTTTTGTAAACTCCGTATATTGAAATGAATTATTGTCAAATCATCTGCTTTTGTGTGTCTATTGAATTCTTTGAGATTATTAATAATTTTACTATTTATTGGAATGCTTTCTCAGAAATTGATTCATTTTATGTTTATATTATTTTACATTTTACTTTTTCATAATTATTTTTTCTTTTGTTGCTGGGAACTTGAGTCAGATCTGAGGTGTCTCGCCTTACCTGATATTTTATCTTCTCTCTTCTTTCTTGGCTCTACTACTTTAGTTCTTCTTGGGGTTTCTTCTTGTTGTTTTGTACTGTCACTTTGAATTATCTTGCGTTGGGTAGGAGTTGCCGGTTCACTATTATTCTTGTGGAAAATATTGTCTTGGATCGACTCAAACTAGATTTCTTCAAGTTGTTTCAGACTAAATTGTTTGTTGTCTACCACTAATGCATAGCCTTTGGTGTAACTTATTCCATTTGGGTTTTCTTGTCTTACTCTGTCGAGGTACTGTTTGAGCAATTTGAATTTTTCTCTCTGTTGATAGTCAGATCGTTTGAGATACTGATTCCAGTTACTTTCAGATTCTTGACACTTTGGAAAATGGCCTTTTTGGTAAGGAATGTGTTGAATTCTACTTCAACGGGGCAGTTCAACTGTTTTCCCAAACAGTAGAAATCAGTTTCGAGTAGATTTTTTAATTTATTTGTAATATAATCCAGAGTGATGTCACTATGTGGTTTTCTCAATCCGAAAATTACAATATTGTTTTTCCTGTTTCGTACCTCCAGCTTCTCAACTGTATTCTTGAGGTCTATATTTTCATTCTCTAGATATTTTACTTGATGAAATTGATAATATCAAAAATATGTGCCAAGCCGTAGTCCGGAAGCTATCATAACCAATTTAGTTATTTTTCTTTTTTTCCCGTTAACGACGGTAAAGGAAATAATGTGGTGATTGCAAAAATGTGTGCCAAGCCGTAGTCCAGAGCTAGCACAATTAATGCAGGTATTTTTTCTGTTTTTCTCGATAACGACTGTTGATATCACAGCTACCAACAAGCTTTCTATCAATTTTCTCTAAAACATTCTTGAGCCGACCCTGATCGCGCTCAGTCAATTCTTTGGTTGCTCCAACATTTCACGTCTGTAACCCACTAACTTTCTCCAGGCGAATTCTAAGAAGTACCAATTTCCTCACCTCTCCTCCCGTCTTCGCCGCCTACCCTGCTATTGCATCTTCCCAAAGGAATGGTACAAGTACGGATTTCTGAGACTTTCTTCCGAAGTGAGAAATCGTCCTAGTCGAGATTTGAATCGACATTATTTCTATTCCTATACTTCCACGACGCTCGAATTCATTTCGGCGTTTGTATTCAGTTTGTATTCAGTAAGGTAAACCAGTTAAAATAAGTTATTTTGAGTGAATGTGCATCGTGTCATTTGAAGAGGGAATCTGTAAGTAATTTTAAAACCGATAATTGAAGAGAAGCAATTTGCCAACGCCCACTTTACGTGGTAATGCCAATATTTGCGTGTAGATGGTCGCTGTCCAGGAATAAACAATTATATTTAGTTACGAAATGATCAGCACCAATTAATATAAACCCCAGTAACTACAGAGAATCCAGTCCACTTAATATCGAAGCCGAAAATAAATAATTCCCCTGTGTTCGGGAAAAGACAGTTGAAACCAGTCCGCACATAATGTTCCATCGAGCCTGAATTGCTGATATTTCGTTCTTCGATTCATTTTGTGAAAATAACGTTGTTTGTTCCCGATTGTTCCTGCTTCCTAGTTGTATTGCGATAAATACAATTTCCAAGTTCCAGTTCCATTAGAAGATAGCTACCTGAACGGTAGCGTTTCGCTCCAGAAAGCAGTTCCGCCGCGCACAGTGTGGTGGCCCTAACTTTCAAAAACCTTTGTGTTAATTAATTTACATTTTCAGATTATTCTGGTTATTTGTTCTCACAGCTTGTTGTAACTCTAAGATATTGTTGGCATTTGCTATCTCCTATTTAAGTCGATTTAATTTTAAAATAAATTGATTGATTCTTTCCAGGACCGGCTTTGAAAAAAAGAGTTGATCCTTTTTCCGGCGAAAAGTTAGTTTAAAATAATTGATTTATACTCCAGGGCCGTATTGAAAAATTCGCAGCCCCTTCTTCCAGTAGCGATTTATTTATAAAATCAATTTTTTTAATTAAGTCGACTATTATTACTACACTTTTTGATATACTGTACGTTTTCAATTTTCCAATAATTTTTTTGATACGTTGTTCAGTGATATTTGCGCATACTGATGGTTTTTACTTGAGGGTATTTAATTCCTATTTATGAAAAATTTCTAGCGCATTTATGTCTGTTGTGTAGAAACTTTACGGATTTTTCCATTTCTCAAGACAATTACGCTAATCTTCAGTGTAGAAGAAAATTTGTGAAAAGTGAAGTTTTAAATCCATATCGCGAAAGGCAGAACATAGTTTTCTTTCCACAGAATCCTGCGTGGTTCTTTCTATTTAGAGTAGTTGTAACTTAGATTTAGAGACAACTTCACGGTTTCTCAATTCAAAATACACAATGCAGTCCTTTAAGAAAACAAGAAAAAGTGCTAAGGCCGCGATTACAAGAACCCAAACTTGGCTTGCTCAGAATTTAGAGTCCGAAAGTGATTTAAACTAAATTAGATAATTTAAAAATTGAAATGAATAAGTATATCGATGCTCAAGACGAAATTGAGGAATTAGATTCAGAAAAATCGGATAATGAAGATAGAGATACTTTACAAAATAATTTTGATGTATCCGTTTCAAGCCTCAAAAAAAAGATTCCAAATGGTATTCAATCCGTATCTGCCTTCAATGAACAAGGTGGAGAAGTAAAGCTCCCTCAAATTTCCATATTCCAATTTGCCGGTGATTATGCAAAATGGGCTCCGTTTTATCAATTGTTTACTGCTTTGATAAAAAATAACAGTTCCTTAACCGATGTTCAAAGATTAATTTATTTGCGTTCTTATATGAAGGGAGAGCCTTTGTCTCTCATTGAATCACTAGAAATCACGAATGAAAACTTCCAAATCGCATTAAAAATTTTGGAAAAAAGGTATGAAAATAATTTAGCTATTATAAATTCCCATTTAAATTCCATAATAGATTGCCCGAATATTACAAAATGTTCTTCTCCTTCCCTCAGAGGGTTTTTAGTAAACATTCGAAAAAACTTAGATGCTTTGAAAAATTTGAAACGCTCCACGGAGCATTGGGATTTAATTATTCTCAATATTGTCATGAAAAAGTTAGATTACGGTACTAAAAAGGAGTACCAGTCCAGCAGAGACTTGAAAATTAATCCTACTTTAAATGAATTTTTTGAAATTCTTGAAGACAGATGCAGTGCCTTAGAATCTTTAACTCCTTCCTTTCATTCCGTATCGTCTGAGGTAAAAGCAGAAAAGAGCTCAAGGACAAATTCAAAAACCGCGTTACATGTGAATAGTAGTTCTCATAGTTCCTCGACAAGTAATCGACGAACTTGTTGGTTCTGTAAAGTAACTGACAATATATTTATAAATGTTATAAATTCTCCAATTTCAGTACTGATGAAAAATACAGTTTTCTTAGGTCCTTGTCACTCTCTTACAACTGTCTGGGTGGCAAACACCTGCTTACGGAGTGTAAGTCTAAAGGTTGTAGCCTGTGTGGTAGAAAACATCACACACTACTCCACAACCATTCTTCCCAAGGTAATGTTCCAAAAACTTCTCATAATTCAAATTATAGTCCGAGAGATAGCTCCAGGCCTCAAATTAGTACGGGGGCAATTCCGAAATTAATTCCAAATACAAATTCCAGCCAAAATATAGGCGATCTCCTCCTCGCAATACTCCAACTTCAAATGCTGACAACACGTCATGCTTCCGAGCTCTTGAGCCCGAAACTCATGAAAATTCTCCAACAGCCTCGATGCCATCCGCACTCCTTGTGGGCAAAGAAAATCGGGAAATTCTACTGGCCACAGCGGTCGTAGATGTTCCGAAAACGGTTATCCCGTTAAGGCTAGGCTCATCCTAGATAATGGTAGTCAATGTTCCTTCGCTACTAAGAAGTTCGTAAGAAAATTAGATGATAAAACTTACGACAGTCCACTTCAATTTTCCGTCTAAAATGCACTCCCTCCGTTTGTAACAAAATGATAGATATTGTTATCCATTCCAATACTCATGATAACTTTAGACTCAAGGTGTCTTGTGCAGTACTCCCGGTAATTACTTCCAGATTGCCAACAATTCCGCTAAACAAAAATAGCTTGAATATCCCGCCAGAATTCAGGCTTGCGGATCCCGAGTTTCACATTCCATCCGATGTGGACGTCCTCCTGGGCGCCGACGCCTACTACAACATTTTACTTCCACAAATCCACAGGCTAGGTCCGAAACTCCCTACCCTTCAGCTAACGCGGCTCGGCTGGATTATTGGAGGACATTTGCCTCCTCAAAGTGTTCCGAAACGAAACAAGGTTTCGCTCCTTTGTCAAAATGCCTACGAGTCCACAGAATCATTAGACAAGGTTCTTTCGAAATTCTGGGAAGTCGAAGAGCTTCCAGAGTTTAAGTCTCTATCAGCCGACGGAGAGCTTGCTGACCAAAGCTTCATTCGAACACATGTGCGTCTTGAAGATGGTACTTTCCAAGTAGATTTTCCATTCAAATGTCCCACTCAGGAAATTCCTCTCGGTGATTCTTTCCATATCGCAAAAAAGCGATTTTTCAATTTGGAGAAACGTTTGCAAGGTAATCAAGAATTATTTTCAGCTTACAAAAACTTTATTGATGAATACTTGTTACTGAAACATGCCACATGTATTCCTTTTGATCCCACCGACAAATCCGCTGAGAGTAAATATTTCCTTCCGCATCATTGCTCAGAGTAGTTTTCGATGCCTCCAGTAAAACTTCTACTGGAACTTCCTTGATAACGACGGCGTGCTCCTTCCTCAAACTCATACGGGGTTACTCAGTATGGAAAAGGAAATGATGCCATTATTCCAAAAATTTGTACGAAGCTGTGGTCCAGAAGCTAGCATGAACAATTTATGCATTTTTCCATTTTCCTTGGTAACGACGGCGTGTTCCGTCTTTAAACCCATACGCGGTTACTCAGTTAGGCAAAGAAAATTATGTAATGGTTGCAAAAATTTGTACCAAGCTGTAGTCCAGGAGCTAGCATAAACAATTGAGCTATTTTTCCATTTTTCTTGATAACGACGGCGTGCTCCTTCTTAAAACTCATACGGGGTTACTCAGTATGGAAAAGGAAATGCTGCCATGATTCAAAGAATGTGTACCAAGCCGTGGTCCAGGAGCTAGCATGAACAATTCATATATTTTTTCCATTTTGCTTGGTAACGACGGCGTGTTCCGTCTTGAAACTCATACAGGGTTACTCAGTTAGAAAAGGGAAATGATGTAATGATTTAAAAATGTGTGCCGAGCCGTAGTCCGGGAGCTAGAACAAACAATTTAGATATTTTTTATTTTTTTTCTTGATAAAGACGGCGTGTTCCTTCTCAAAACTCATACGGGGTTACTCAGTATAGAAAAAGAAATAATATAATCATTGCAAAAATGTTTATTAAGCCGTTATGGACCTACCATAAACAATTTAGGTATTTTCCATTTTTCTTGATAACGACTACGTGCTCCTTCTTAAAACTTTTTTTTTTCTCGATAACGACGGCGTTAAGGAAGAGTTGGCGATTTCAGTTCATGGTAATGGGAATCACTTGTGTTTAGTATCAGTCGATATGACAAAAACACAGTTCATTACTATGGATCCCTAAGGTGGAACTGAGCTTCAAAGAAAAATTCATTTCAAAAGATTCCCACGTTTTATAGCTCAATTACCGAATTATTCATTCGATCCATCAAAATGGAACATTATCCGAACCGACCATGCACAACAAAAAGATGGTTACAATAATTGTGGGATATAATATGTTCTATATTAATTAACAGTGAAAAATAACCTCTAATCTGGACGTCCACCTGATAATTTCAGACTGGAACTCCAAAAATTTCTTTTAAAAATATCATCTAATATGAGAAATCGATGTAAACTATGTGGTAGTACTGATAGTAGTAAAAAAATATTGAGTGTAGCTTTTGAAAAGGGCTGTTCCACTTTAGATGTATTGATACAAAACTTAACGATACATTCGAAATATCACTAGACTATTGCGATAGTTGCATCCAAAATTTTCCTATTCAGTTTTAAACACAGCAAAGACTACAGAGTTCAAAGAGAAAATATAAAAATTGTTCGATACATACGTTTATTATACCATCTATCAGGAAATACGTTGGTATTATTTTAATAATTGCTACATCTGGTTGGATTCAATAAATCACAAATTTTGTAAGTATTTCCGAATCTGTCAAATCAATCACATTCTTCATCAAATATCCGAATTAGAAGACTGTGTGATATGTTTCAAATTTAGGGGATGTCTTGATTTTTGTGATATATTAGAAATGTAGCCATATATGAACTTCACTGTGAATAAGTACCTGTAACAAATGTACCTGAAACGTGTATTTAATAAGGGATTATTTATTTATTTTTCTTTTTGAGTTATTATGAGTCCAGCATTCTGTTGCTGTGTTGTTTTTACTATACTAAAAAGATATATGATATTCAGAATATTTCCATTCTGAAATACCGGCTTGACCTCAGTTACTACCTTTCTGTTAACATGGCAGTAAAAATGAGATTGTTATTGCACTTGCAGAATTACAAAAGATCATATCTTATTTTTATTTCAATTAATATATGTATTTTTGAGATTGATTTATTACGCTACTATAACAGGTTTTCCTAACTTTTCACGCCATCGAAATATTTTTTGTACTTTTCTATACTTCATGAAATAACACATGATAATCCTTGATACCACAACTTAGTATTCATTCTAAGTGCCCAGGAAAAAATAAAAATCAGTATTTCCTATACAGCTTGGCACAAATTTTTGCAATCATTATATCATTTCTTTTTCCATACTGAGTAACTCCGTATGAGTTTCAAAAAGGAACACGCCGTTGTTTTTGTGAAAGAAATTAAAAATAACTGAATTGTTCATGCTAGCTTCCGGACTACGGCTTGACATACATTTTTCCAATCATCACATCATCAACTTTTCCATACTGAGTAACCCCTTACCCCGTAGGAGTTTCAAGATGGAACACGCCGTTGTTATCGAGAAAAAAAGAAGAAATATAAGTTGTTCCCGGAACACGGTTTGGCACAAATTTTTGCAATCATCACATCATTTCCTTTCCTATACTGAGTAACTCACTATAAGTTTCAAGAAGGAAATACGCCGTCGTAATCGAGAAAACAGACAAAATATCTAAATTGTCTATGCTAGTTCCTGGACTACAGTTCCGCACAAATTTTTGCAAACATCACATAATTTTTTTTCCATTCTGAGTGTAGCTGACCGCAAGTCTATATATACCTCCAGAGTGTCTCTCAAAAGGTAAATATTTGGCTGGTTCAATAAAAAACTTGAAAAAATTGATGACCAAAATTGTGACGTTTCCAACTAGATTTTCAATCTCTCGTATCTTGACATTAACATTTCAATAATACAGGGTGAAATATCGGAAAAATTAGGCAAATAGTAAAAATATTCAACATTCTCCCTATAGCGAAGGAGATTTTTAATCTTCATTCGGTTTTTGGACATCTAAGACTCATAACTTCGATACTGGTCTTCGAAATACACCATTCTTTGTTTTTATGTCCGCAACTCGAATTCGGCAGTCTTTCCCAGGAAAGACTGCTGTAACAAGCCCCTTGAGCCAAACATTCCTAGGTAACTGTTCATACACAATTACTACATCTTTCACCATCAGTGGTTTGTTTTCATTTCACCACTTCGTCCTTTTATGTAAAGTTGGCAAACATTCTCTTTTTCACTGTTTCCAAAATTTGTTGCAGAACTCTTGTGCAAAACTCCACGCTTCCTTAAATTTTCTGCATTATTTCCAAAATTTTGAAGAAGTGTTGGCTCATTGTTTGTTTGTAAACCCAATGAAAAATTATTCGTAGTTAGGGCTTCATCCTCTTCAAATTCCAAGGATACATCTGTGAATGTTCGACAATTCACCATATACTCTGCCTCTGAAAATAATATATGGAAAACCTCTTCAGCCAGTGCATGTTCCTTTAGAACAGCTTTCAGAGTTGTCTCGGCAGATCTGATAAATCTCTGACAAATACCACTTATGTGGGATGCTCCTGGTGGATTCCATTTCCAGTTGATTCCTTTGATAACAAATTTCCAAGTAAATTCAACTAGATAGAATTGTGAGAGAGCACTTCTTAACTCCCATTATGCCCCTCTCTGGTTGGGTTCATTGTCGCTGTACATCTTACTTGGATAGCCTCTTCTAGCGCACATTGGATTGCCATAATGGCGGGGTCTGTTGTTGATAAACTGGCAACTTCTGAAAGTATAGCTCGTACTGTCATGCAAGTTAATGTCGCCCAATAGTGTTTTTGTCTTCTCCGTCCAATTTTAACTTGATATGGACCGAAATAGTCCATGCCACAAATGGTAAATGGTCTGAAATATAGCATGCTTCTGGCTTGTGGCAAATTTCCCATCAATGGGATTTTAGGTCAAGATTTATCATTTTTGAATTGTTGGCATTCATGCCAGACTTTTTTAACCAGATTCCTCAGTCCAACAATCCAATAGTATTGTCTCAGCTCATTATTAACAGTTGAAATACCTTGACGATTTAATTTCAAGTAATAATGCTGGACAGGTAGAGTTGTATACTTGTGTTTGCTGTCTGAGATAACAGGATTTTTCACGAATTCAGGAATATCCAATATTCGATCTTCATCAGAAAGTCGTCTCAGGTATCCTTTAGTAAGGTACTCTTCAATATTTTGACAATATGCTCTACTAAATGTCTTGTCGCTGTCCTTTTTTCTTTCCTGGCCTCTCGAACAATTCAAATCCATTGTCTTACTCTCTGGAACCGGTAAGTTTCCATTCCTCCATAAGAAACCTGTTTCGAATCGATTACCAATTCTCTTGGTAGTTTTCTCCATCAAATCAAAACGAATTTGATCTTGTGACGTCAAATTGTTGTCGAAACCAGGAAGTCTACTAGTATCTAGTTTGAATGCCTCCTTTACCATATTGTCTAGTATGTCGTCATCGAAATTCTTTTCAAATATATAGAAACTATATCCTGGCTGGAATCTTCCTCTGACAATTTGTCCATTTATCACCCATCCCAACTTAGTTGATGTTGCTCTGGGGCCATATCTTGAAGGCTCAATAAAATTTCTCGGCATGGTCAAGTCGTAATTGTCAGTCCCTATCAATAACTTTGGTCTGACATTTTCGAAAGATTTCACTGGAACATTTCGAAGATTGGGCCAATTTTGAATAATATTTTCCATATTCAGCGATTGTAGGGGTAAATTCAAATTTTCAACTGTTCTTACACCATTGACAAAGAAAGTTTTCGAATTAAAAAAATCTCCACTGATCTTGAACTGGACTATTCTGGAATTGCTGTCCCCCTGATCATTTGTCCTTTGCATAATCAAAGGCTCAGTCTCACCATCCAGTCCTATTTCTTTGGCAATATTTTCCTCAAGAAGTGTAACTGTTGAACCTTCATCTAACAAGGCATGAATTGAAACCGTTTCACTCGGACCTTCTAGAATAACAGGAATAGTTCGTAAAACAATATCATCAGTTCGAATTTTGTAAATGTGTACCAACTCCTGATGAACGTTCGCATTGTTGTCTGGTGGTTCAGCACTATCATTTCAACTTCGAAACTGATCAGTCTTGTGAAGTAAATTATGATGTGTCAACAAGCATCCGTCAACTGAACATGTCTTTTTAATAAAACATTCATTTACACGATGATACGGTTTCAAACAGGATATACACAATTTGTTGGTGGTGACAACATTCCAACGATCGTTCGTGTTCATACTTTTGAACTTTTGGGAACTATTTACACAGTGGTTTGATTCTGAACAACAAAAACAACTTCTGGGTTTCGATTGTCTATATTTCTCTCGTCTGAGGTCAAAACGGTTTCGGATTTTCTGAATTGAATTCGTTATTGTTTCACCAGAGGACTATAAAGAAGACTAGCCGCTTCACCGATGTCTTTAAACCAGATGGAAAAGTCTAACAAGGTAACTTGTTTCAATTTGATAGCTTGATAGTGAGATTGGATACAAATTCTTCCAGAAGAATCGGATTTTTTATATAAACATCATTGTCCAGGTGTTTCACGGAGGCAACTAAATTATTTGAAGATGTGGCATATTTTACTATCGTCTCAGGTCTATTATCTCTAGGACAGGGCGTCGATCTGACTTTATCAATTAAATATTTTTTGATGAATTCAGGTCTTCCATATAAATTCGTAAGTGGATCTATGATTTCAGATACATTTTTATCTGATATCATTAACATTTTCACTTATTCTATGGCTTCACCTTTCAAGCATTTTCTTAATCTAACAAATTTCAGTAGTTTCATGATATTCCTTAATGAAAACGAGCCATTCAAACGGATTTCCATCTAAAAAAGGTAAGTTAAATAAGTCTGTCTTTTGGTGAAGAACCTTTCAGGAATATTCATCGGGTTTTTTGAACGGGAAGTGTTTGCCGTTTTCTGGTTTCTATCTGGATGAATGTCAGGCGTATTTCACAAATATTTTCTTCAGTCGGAACGAACCTAGTCATCCAGTCATTGATCATTTCATTCCTACGACTGATTCGTGAAGAACATCCACTATTTCTAGAAATATCTTCATCGAACTCTTCTGCAGTACATAATTCTTCCGTTATTTTCATTTTGTCACTTTGAAATGACAATTGTTATTTTGAACTGGCAATTGCCAATTTGAAGTGACAATTGTCACTTTGAACTGACAATTGTCACTTTGAACTGACAATTGTCACTTTACACTGGCAATTGTCACTTTGAAATGGCAATTGTCACTTTGAAGTGACAATTGTCACTTTGAACTGGCAATTGGCATATCGAATTGGCAACTGCCACTTCTATTAACAATTTGCACTTCGGAAAGAGAACTGCAATACCCTGGACGTGGTTATTGATGGCGGTTTCTCAGAATAAGTTTCCGAAGTGTTATTTATACGTAGTGTTACCATTTTTGCTAATGAGGTAAGTTTCGCTTTTCTCATTAACTCCACCTACTTCAATTTATACAAATAATATGTAAATTATTTCAAAAACATTCTTGCCTATATAGGTAAGTATTTCGTGGATTATTGAGTGCAGTGAAAAAATAATTGAATTTCTGAACTAAGTGGGTTGCCTAGAAACCGTTTGTATTAATTTTAATTTCTTCAAAATGCATTTTGCACAGTAGTTCATGATGTAAACATCTGGAAATTCCAGTAATTTCTCTACTAGAGATGTGTTTTGACTGACAGTAACTTTTACTATGAAATCACATGTCCTATTCACAGTTTCTTTTGGGAGCTGTGACAAGACAAGTGTTTGTATAATATCCAATAATCCAATAGGAAATATGCATTTTTTTTTATTTGTTTAATCAATTTTTTACTTCGTTACAACATAGTAAAAAATATAAAAACGGTTGAAAGTCTTCAAATTAATTTTTAAAATAATATATGAAATACCGATTGAATTTGACCTATTTGAACGCCTCCATTTTCGCGCGCTGTGGATGACGTCACATGGCGCGATCAGTGTTGTTCTTCTTCAGTGTCGTTTGTTGAGACGTACTCTGATTGCTCTACTTGCTTAAAGTTGATATTTTATAAAAGAGTAAGACAAATGCAGTACAAGTGAGAGAGATGAACATATGTGAAAGTGATCTCGATCGACCAGAGCAGTCTTCAATGAACAAGCCTTTTCTATAGTTATGGCAATTAACACTATTGACAGTTGATAATTAGGTTAGGGATTTGCAGTTTTATTCGCTATTACGATAATGGAAAATGCTAAGAAACCATTTTATAGGTATTGTCTAGTACCGGAATGCCAAAACACAATTATAAGTACACCAAATAAAGTATTTGTTTCTGTTCCAAGAGATGCAAAAATACGTAGAAGAGGCGAAGTATCTCCAATATCACATTTACATTGTTGTGAAGATCACTTCTATGTGAGTACATTGTATTTTGAAAGTTAACGTGAAGTGAATTGATCAGAAGTTTTGTATGCATATATGTTTTGTATATGAGGCGGGAGACAACTGTTTATACCTGCCTCACCTAAATTGCAAAAGGAAAACTATGATAAACTATTACTACTTATCAGTTCAGGTATTATCGGATTGTGCTTTGACAAAACCACTTTCAGTTATTGCTCTTGATAATTTACAATTGTCTCTAGACCAAAATCGCACTATGTAATGGAAAACACTACAAATATATAAATAAAATCAAATTTTCTATGAAAAAGATAAATGTCATAACGTGCCATGTGACGTCATTCTTCGTTTCGACCAATGGTGATGCGTTTCGCAAATTTGAATTCCGCGCGCTTAATTAAAGTTTTATGGAGTTGAATACAAACTAAATGATAAACTAATGGTGTAGGTGTAATGTCAAGATAATAAAGTATCGGAGGTAAAAAAATCAAGTAAATTTAAGTCACTTATTCCCTATTGCAACGATTTCAACAAGTGCTCAAAATGTTCACCGTTCACTCATTGACAGAAAAAAAGTCGGTTGTGGACTTCATTCCGAAAGTTATTAAATGTTTCCGGGGTAATTCCATAAAAACACATCTGTTATTCGGTTCATAAGTTCCTGGAGTGACAGTGGCTGCGTGACGTACACCTTAGATTTTATGTACCCCCACAGAAAAAAGTCCATAGGGGTCATATCAGGTGACCTAGCTGGCCATTCAATGAGGCCACGTTGGCTTATCCACCGTCCCGGAGAATTCTCGTTAAGCCATTCTCGGACAGGTCTGTAGTAGTGAGGGGGTGCATCATCTTGTTGAATGGTAAATTCATTTGTGTTTGCCCAACTACTTCCTGAATACCGTGATGAATCTGATTTTGAAGCATATTTAAATAGAGATGCCCAGTTAAATTTTTTTCTGCAATAAATATTGGACCTATGATATGGTCACCCAAAATACCAGCCCATACGTTGATCTTCTCTGGAGTTTGAGTATGACCCTCTTGAAAAACGTGCGGATTTACGTCTGACCAATAACGCACATTTTGTCTATTTACTGTTCCATTTAAAAAAAACGTACTTTCATCACTAAAACAAATAATATAGAGTTAATGTTACCGGGATTTTGGGTTATGCGATCAGACATGTTCTCACAAAACTGCATTCTTCTATCTGGGTCATCTTCTGTTAATTGATGGAGAATTTTTAATTGATATGGGTGAAATTTGTGTTTTTAAGATATTATTTCACAGTGGTCGTAGATACGTCACAAGCCGTGGCTACCGTTTTCGTTGTTTGTTGCGGTTTATTAAGAACAGCTGCCAGAACGTCGATTTGCTGATCTTCTGAAATGGATTTTCTTCCAGATCATTTTTCCCTCGTTATGCAACCAGTTCTTTGAAATTTACTGACCAATTCCCAATTAAGTAGGTACGAGATATTGGATTATTTGGGAAGCGCTCATTAAATATTCTTTCTGCTACATGGTAATTACGCACAGCTTCAGCGCAAATTAAAATTGCTTCGGTGTTTTCTTCTGAAGGACAAGGACAAGACATTTGAAAATTATAAAGAAATGCTGAAATCTATGAAAATTGTCAAGAGTTTAGACATGATTAACGTCAGTATTAGACTGAGATTGAAATGAAATGCTATTTGGAGTCTCCAGCAAAATAACTGAGGTATAAAATACTGAAACAAAAACCACAGTGCCAAATACCAATAATACGTGCTCCAGTTTCACCACATGAAATTGGCTTTTCGGCCAGAATCAGTAACGGAGTTAAAATTCTGCTACAATTAATAGTAAAAATAATTTATTTGTTAAATATTTGAAGAAATTTCAAACGCTCGTCAGTTTGAAACGGCTTAGCCGATTTTCACCAACAAAGAAGTGTTGGATAGAGAAAAGGAAGACCTTCAAAACAAGAAGCCGCTCGACCCCTTTTCACATTTGAAAAAAAAGTTGATGGTGCCCTTTTGACACTAGGCCACGTGACCACAATCATTTTCATGCCACAAAATAGTAAAAGTGGTACCTTTTTACCTGAAATCTACCCGATCTCGATAGCTTGTTCCGTTCAAAAGTTAAGGGAAGGAAGACTTTTTACGTCCTCACTGTATATTTATGGGCCATACCTATATTCAGATGAATCCTTTTACATAACAATTTTCCCACTTACCACACAATCCTCATAAAATACTGGAACGAACGAATGCACTTTGCGCTTCTTGCCCCAACACAAAACATAACTTATTCTATCGAATCTCTGTGATAATATAGCATGATTGATATCCTTACTACCTATTGAGTTAGTGGATATTTCATTTGCAGTGTAATCTTTGCATGCGAAACTTCACCACCAACTCTTATATTAGGAGTTACCGTAAGATTTTGTTCTCAAAATTGCAGTCAGCTTGAATCAGTAAACATTGCATGTGGAAGTTCACCGACAACTCTCATATTGAAGTTATAGTAAGATATTTATTTGAAATTTGCAACAATTTCATTTTTGTAAGTTTCACGAAGGAAGATTGTAGAGACTTTTCATTTGAAAACTGAATAAATCATATTTACAGTAAACCTAAATTAGTGTGCAAATGTAAAAAACATTCAAACTTGCTGCAATATTTTGTAATTTACAATGTTTAGTGGGTTGCAATCATCGCAGCATTTTCTTTTCCATAATGAGTAACCCCGTATGAGTGTTAAGAAGAAGCACGCCATCGTTATCAATAAAAATGGAAAAATATCGCATTTGTTAATGCTATCTCCTGGACTACAGCTTGGCACAAATTTTTGGACATTACATCATTTCTTTCTCTTAACTGAGTAACCGCGTATGAGTTTCAAGACGGAACACGCCGTCGTTGCCAAGGAAAAGGGACCACGGCTTGGTACACATTTTAGGAATCATGGCATAATTTCCTTTTCTATACTGCGTAACCCCGTATGAGTTTGAGGAAGGAGCACACCGTCGTTATCAAGAAAAATGGAAGAATATCTAAATTGTTTGTGCTAGCTCCCGGACTACGGTTAGCACACATTTTTGCAATCATCATCTCATTTATTTTTCCAAACTGAGTAACCCCGTATGAGTTTTGGGAAGGAACACGCCGTCGTTACCGTGAAAAAAAGAAAAATATCTAAATTGTTTGTGCTAGCTTCCGGACTATGGCTTGGCACAAATTTTTGTAATCATCACATCATTTACTTTTCCATACTGAGTGACCCTGTAATAGGATCGGTCGTTTGGTATCCTATTTCTCTTCTATTAATACGCAGGACATTATTTACTACTACGTTTATTGTATCGAAAATGCCTTCTGTACAGTACTAGTTTCAAGTTCGTTGTCTTGATCTATTCTAACAAAACTAGGACAAAACTGACTAAGTAATATTTCAAACAATATCATCCTTAACCTACTTAAAGGACCCCGCACTAATCTTATGGAAAACCGGTTTCGGTGAAAATCGCTGAAATTTCAATATGATGTAGCCCATGCCATCCTGAACAAAAGTTACCATTGCGCCAACTCTCTGAATGCCCGCGTTTGGATTCTACAGGGGGTCAAAGTTCGATATTTTGACGATTTTTCAAAAAATCCGGAATTTCATTTTCATTGTATCGATCTGAATTTTTATAATGAAATAGTCCACAATATGTGCATCAAAAAGTTCAAATGACAAAAGTTTCTAGAATCAAAACTGGCGGGTATACAGAGGGTTGAACTTTGTTTTTGGTAATTTTTATCGAACTTTTTTTGAGAAAATATTCGTTTTCCTGCAGATCCATGTGCAATTGATGATACTTACAGTACATAAGAGGGCGATCATATTTTGCATTTGAACTAACCATCCAACTTTAAATATTTGAAAGATACGGGGCGATCAAAAATATATTTTCAATTTCGGAAAAATGTATCCCTTTGTATAGTCAGCTTTCACCAATATATTTAGCTGATGTTTTGAAAGTATGTAGCTAACATACATACAAATGTGTCACCGTCTGTGCTCATTAATCTGAATCCAAATAAAGTTGCGGCGATGGTCCAAAAAATATGGAGAAGGGATGTTTCGGAATAATTTTGAAATGATTTCTAAAATCGTCCGTGAATTTTTTTTATTTTCTGATGTAATGTAGATGAGTCATTCTTGATCAAAAAGTTCTACAGTGCCTACCACGCGAATGCCACGGTTTGAGTTATACAGGGGTTTGAAGTATAGTATTTCCTTGATTTCTCGAATAATCAATAATTTCTTTGTAACGGAAAATAACATTGTTTCCTAGACAAACTTCGAAACATTTCAATGCCCAAATTATCTGAAATGAGAATTCATGAATATACAAAGGTTGCAAGTCAGTCTCATTATGTAAATATATTTTCGGACATATGCATGAGCATACGAATACGATTCATGTTTCATACGGTGTATGAAAATATAATACAAATTCTATAAGGACCATCATTTTCATTTTATGTTCCAGGAAAATACAGGATGAAAACAATTTTCGGAATGCTTCGAATGTGTCTGCCAGTAAAGTGCCATGCCAAGCATGGCCAAGTTACTGCAGAGTTTTCCAAGTAGAAGGGGCGTACATCTCCCTGCAATCCCAGAACTATTTTATTTTTCAAATGATGTCTTTTGATATACTAGTTTCAAGTTCAGGTAGTTCAGGTTTTATATATTCCCGAATTGTGTACAGTTGCTTTCATAGAAAAGTAGTACACTTAATTTCAGCAGTGTAAACATGACTTGCTTAATAATGAAAAATGGATTATATAATCCAATCTTCCGCATACAACCTATACTATAGGTAATTCGTCGGCAAGTATACAACAGAAAACAACTACTGATGGTCTGTCGGATGATTTCTTGAAGGTAATATTCCATTATCCCCCTAGGCAAGCCACCAGCTTAGCAATTTCTAAAGTAAGACAGTCTTTGATGCAAAGATTCGTTCCATCGAATATCGGCTTTGCAGCCATCGATAGGAATGTGTATATTAGAAGGCATGTGAGTGAGTTTTCCAATATTTTATATAACCCGACCCCAGACAACCCGAAGGCCATCGTTTACATCGACGGATCATACGCCGCCATAAATAAAAGTTGTAATTTCAGGATATTGCGCCAATCTTTCTGCCGGTACAAGGGACATCATCTGGTGAAACCAGTTTTGATTGTGGCCCCGGATGGATATATACTGAGTATTCAAGGACCTTATTTCTCAGACGCTCGCAACAATGACGCAAGAATTTTGGAGAATCAGTTTGAAAGAAACTTAGAAGACATGAGGGGATGGTTTAATGAAGGTGACATTTTTGTTGTGGATCGGGGTTATCGAGATGCCATACCCTTACTGAATAATCTTGGCATACAATATGAAATGCCCGCGATTGTTCCACGAGGGCAACAACAGCTTTCCACTGAGGAAGCAAATAAATCTCGATTAGTGACGAAAACTAGATGGATAGTTGAAGCAAGAAATGGACATTTGAAAAGCATGTTTAAGTTTTTTGATAAAACTATCGAAATGCCACACGTACACAATCTTAGCGATCTATATCAAATCGCTGGTGCACTCATCAACAGCTTCCACCCCCCAGTCTCAATGAGAGGTGCCAATGCTCAGCTGGCACAAGAATTGTTACGAAAATCACAGGAGGTAAATGTCGTCCAGGCTCGAGTGGAAGTGGACAATCTTCATCTGAGAAATGGTCAATGGGTCCGTATGAATGGAAACCTGATTCCAAACTTTCCTCGCCTTATGATAGAATATCTAAGAGATTTGACCGTAGGTATATACCAAGTTAAACTTTCACCTTCGTATATACAGGATAAATTGCAAAGGGAAGAAAATGAAGAGTTTCAGGTCGATATTTTCGAAGAGGAACCTGGATTCATGAGAGTCAGGGTTTTTTCGAGGTTCAGAAATGCCACAAAATATCAACTGTGGATCAAATAGAATGATGGAGAAGAACCTGATGAACCAAACGAGCCCATATTAGGATATTTTTGTACTTGTAAAACCGGCGCCAGAACTTTAGGAACATGTGCGCATGTTGCCAGTGTTCTATGGTATCTTGGTCATGCTCGACATGACCCCAACAGTCGATACCCCTCAAGTTCCCTACTAAACTCAGTAATGGACGCGGCAAATAGACCACAACAAATGGTTCCTGATGGTGCGCTTGAAATAGTTGGGTAGTGAAACGATGACAGTCATGCCGGTGAATAAACTCCTCACAATTTATTTGAATAACACCTCAAAAAACCCAAGACCGGTATGTAGGTGGTCAATTTGGATGCATGACATTTCGTCTGAAGTCTAATTCTTTATTGCGATAGAAATCACTTGCATCCTCATTCTTCATTGCAATTGAATTAACTGCAGATTCAATCATTGTAATGGAAGATTTTTCCAATTATTTAAGAATGTCGCATGCTCTATTCAGTGATATCTATATAAGACCTACCATACACTGATGAGGGGCAAAACCCCGAAACCGGTATAACTCGTTTCGGAAAACGAAATATGAATCGTCCGAAAGGCTGTCTTCATGGAAAAAATGTACTTGCTGAATTGATTCGACTCAGTTCAGTAGCTGTTGTGGTACTATCATCATTTCTGTTTTCTCTGAATCAGCCCATATGCTTGGAATCGTGCTGAATTCATGTTATGTACTTACTTTAATTCATATTTCATATATCTGTCAGTTGCGGTCACAATTTTTTGAAGACAATGGCAGTTGCGAAGACCTGAATATAAACCAAATCATCTCATTTCTCTCTACTTATTTTTCCGCACACGATCTTTCTCGAGAATATATTGTTTTCATACTGGATTTTCCTAAAACATCGGGTGGAGACAAAGTGGTCCTGGTCCTAATAGAGTTTCTGAATATATAAAAAATATGAATAGTAAACGGATACTTATATTTTTGAAAAAAAATTTTTTTTTTGGACCAACCTTTGTATATTCATAAATTCTCATTTCAGATAATTTGGTCATTGAAATGTTTCGAAGTTTGTCTAGGAAACAATGTTATTTTCCGTTACAAAGAAATTATTGATTATTCGAGAAATCAAGGAAATACTATACTTCAAACCCCTGTATAACTCAAACCGTGGCATTTTGATCAAGAATGACTCATCTACATTATATCAGAAAATAAAAAAAATTCACGGACGATTTTAGAAATCATTTCAAAATTATTCCGAAACATCCCTTCTCCATATTTTTTGGACCATCGCCGCAACTTTATTTGTATTTAGATTAATGAGCACAGACGGTGACACATTTGTATGTATGTTAGCTACATACTTTCAAAACATCAGCTAAATATATTGGTGAAAGCTGACTATACAAAGGGATACATTTTTCCGAAATTGAAAATATATTTTTGATCGCCCCGTATCTTTCAAATATTTAAAGTTGGATGGTTAGTTCAAATGCAAAATATGATCGCCCTCTTATGTACTGTAAGTATCATCAATTGCACATGGATCTGCAGGAAAACGAATATTTTCTCAAAAAAAGTTCGATAAAAATTACCAAAAACAAAGTTCAACCCTCTGTATACCCGCCAGTTTTGATTCTAGAAACTTTTGTCATTTGAACTTTTTGATGCACATATTGTGGACTATTTCATTATAAAAATTCAGATCGATACAATGAAAATGAAATTCCGGATTTTTTGATAAATCGTCAAAATATCGAACTTTGACCCCCTGTAGAATCCAAACGCGGGCATTCAGAGAGTTGGCGCAATGGTAACTTTTGTTCAGGATGGCATGGGCTACATCATATTGAAATTTCAGCGATTTTCACCGAAACCGGTTTTCCATAAGATTAGTGCGGGGTCCTTTAAAACATAATATTCAATAATGTTATGATGACTATTTCTATTTATCAATACACTACACCTTCCCCGGGCAAAGAAAAAAATATAAACATTGGCCAATTTTTTTATTTTTTTTTTTTCAAATATTTGGTAACTTATGAATTACCTAATTAAAATAAGGCTTTACTCTATTTTTATGTACTTTAATTAACTTATCTTCTGTTTTTATTACTAAATTCGGACTTATTTCCTCTTGAACTTCGAATGGTCCATTAAATAAGGGCTCTAATTTATCAGAAGGATTATTGTTTTTAATCAATACCTTATCACCTTTTTTATAACTAGCTATTCTACTGTTTACATCCCATGTTTCTTTTCTCTTAGTTTTTGATTTCAGTAGATTATTTTTAGCATCATCCCATGCTTTTTGTAACCTGTACTTTAACTCTATTGGATAGTTCTCAAAATTATACACGGGGTCAATTTCGTTTGTTATATTTGAAGGTAGTTGACTACTCTTTCCAAAAACTAGTTCATACGGTGTGTAATGTGTTTCAGTGTGTACCGTGTTATTGTAAGAAAATGACCAATAGGGCACCCAAGAGCTCCAACTGTCTGGGTGTTTTGCCACTTGAATACGCAAATATGCACCTAAGTTTTTATGGGTATTCTCTAGTGCTCCCAGAGTTTCGTGGTGATATGCAGTAGATTTGAGAGAAGTTATTCCTAACAATTTACAAGATTCTTGAAGGGTGGAAGCCAGGAATTCAGTTCCTTGATCGGTTCCTATTGTTTTAGGTATACCAAATCTCAGAACGTAGTTTTCTACGAAAGCCTTCGCAACTGTGACCGCTTCTTTGTTAGGTATAGGATAACCTTCAACAAATTTGGAAAGTTCACATTGTAAGGTGAGAATATATCGATTATTGCTCTCATCTGGTTTCAGAGGACCTACGAGATCGAGATAAATCTTTTGCAATGCTGTTTCCGCCGTAGTAGTGACTGTCATCGGTTCTTCATTCGGCCTAAAATGCTTATACCTATGACAATCATCACAACGCTTCACAAACCTTCCAACATGATTTTTCAACCCAGGCCAGAAATAGTATTTCTTTATATTGTTGTACATTCTATTAATACCTGTATGCCCTCCTGTTGGTAACATGTGAAAATCATTCATTATTAAATTTCTGGTTTCTTTATCATCAATTACTTGTACGTCCTTTATTATAGAGACTTTTATATCTGCATTTTTCAATTCGTCTTTAATTTTAATTATATTTTTTATCAGTTCTTTAGCTTTTTCGTTATTAACAATACATAGTTCAGGAATTTTGTGTTTTTCACAAAGTTTTTTCAGTTCCCTTAGTGACGCACCAAATGCTGACACTGATTGAGATAACTGTTTTATATAGTTTGTTCCTGAATTGACATCATATTTTAAATTATCAGTAAAAAATCCTTCGTTTCCTTTTTTTTTGAAATCTTTTCGAAATTAGTATTAAGAATTGGTCTGAGTTCAACCGATTCTACAGGGCGTTTCAGTAATTCTACCACTCCAGGGTGATCAATCCTGCGGTGTGTAGAAATAATTTCATCCCCTTTACTAATACTTTCTTCCTTTGCTTGAGCTCGTGTCATAACGAACATATCAGAAACTTTTTCACCTACAGATTTGAGATCGTCTGACTCAATCTGAATTCTTGAAAGAGCATCAGCAACAACGTTTTCGGTACCTTTCAGGTACGTTACTGTAAAGTCATACTCTTCTAATGCAAGTCTGAACTTGGTTAGGCGACTAGATGGATTAGTCATACCGAATAAGTATACTTACGGTCTATGATCTGTGAAAATATCAAATTTTCGACAATACAGATAGGGACTAAAGTGTCGAACAGCAAATACAATGGCCAGTAACTCTTTTTCTATCGTACAGTAATTTTTCTCTGCCTTATTTAATGCACGGCTTGCATACGCTACTGGTTGGTCATTTGAATTTGACAATACGGCCCCAACAGCAAATTTTGATGCATCCGTCCTCAGTATGAATCTGTTATTTTCTGAAAAATTTGGGTATTGTTACAAAGGTGGATTAGAAAGCGACGTTTTCAGATTGTCAAATGATATTTGACATTCTTCTGTCCAATTAAATTCTGCGTTTTTGTGAGTCAGGTTGTTCAGAGGATAGACAATGTGAGCAAAGTTTTTTATGAATTTCCGGTAATAATTGGCAAATGCTACAAATCGTTTCGTTTCACTGGAATCTTTGGGAACTGGATAGTTTTTTATAGGTTCAATCTTTTCAGGATCAGGCGATATACATTCGGACGAAATTATATGCCCTAAGTATAAAATTTCTTTTTTTAGAAATTCGCATTTATTAGGGTTGAGTTTGAGATTCACAGATCTCAAACGATCCAAAACTTTGATAAGTTTGATGTTATGATTTACCAAGTTATTACCAAAACAAATCAAGTCGTCTAAATATATGAAACATGATTCATAATTCAAACCTGATATAGCTATTGTCATCACTCTAGAAAACACACTCGGACTTACTTTGAGACCCATTGGAAGCCTTTTCATTTAATATTGGCCACGATCAGTAGTAAACGCTGTATATGGTCTGCTACTAGGGTGCAACTCTACTTGGTAGTACCCTTGCGATAGATCTAAGTGGGAAAAATAAACAGCACCTGATAACGAATCTAATATTTCTGTTATACAGGGTAATGGAAATTTATCATCTTCTATTCTCTGATTAAGAAGCCTGTAATCAATTACAACCCTCCATTTTTTATTGCCTTCCTTATCTGCCTTTTTTTGGCACTATCAACAATGGAGAGGACCATTCTGATTTAGCCTCCTCTATAATTCCATCGTGAAGCATTTTTTTCAACTTGTTCATGTATATTTGCCTTTTGAGCATGCGGCAACCTATATGCTTCACATATACAGGTTTTGCATTCGGCTGTAACTGTATTTTCTGTGTACAAACATTAGTTACCGTAAGGTAGTCATTTTCTAGATAAAAAACATCAGCATATTTAGCACAGATTTTTTCTATAGACACTTTCTCTTCCTTATTTAATGACTCTGTATCAATAAGGTCTAACAATCTGCCCACTCGTGCAACAGACATTTCATCATTTCCAAACTTACAATACTCGAAATCCGAAAGCTTTTCACTCTTTGGCCTAAAATTCCGAAGTTTTATCTCTTTATCTTGGACATTGAGTATCCGTACGGGAATCATATTATTATCTGGTCTAGCGATAACACTTGCTGTAAATACACACTCAGTCAACTGTTCACCCAAAACAACACAATCATCATTACTATTCACCCAACAATACTTAACAATTTCACACCTCGGAGGAATGGCAGTATAACAATCAAATTTCGATTGCAATGGGACGGTTATTTTTCTGTCATCCTTCACAAAGGAAAAACTAAATTTCTCAAAATCTATGGTAGCTGAATATTTGGTTAGAAAATCAGCACCTAATACTCCATCTATATCATTCGTAAACTCATTCATAACCAAAAATGAATGTGAAACGTTCATGCCATCTGTTTTCAATGAAATATTCACCGATCCCAATGAGTACGTGGAACCAGCTATTCCATTTATTCTTATTTTCTTTGAACTGTCAATGTTTTCAAACTGATTCACATACTTTGAGAAAATTACACTAATAGTAGCACCCGTATCAATTAAGAATTTCAAATTATTACCTACATACTGCATACATACAAAATTCATTCCATTCATACTCAAAATCACATTATCTATTGTTTTATCATTATTGGGGGGCACGAAAAATCGCTCATTTACAAATGATGAGTGGTTTATTTCATTTCCAGCGACATTATTAGAATTTGCTTCTTCCGCAAAATAAGCTCTGTGAGTACGATTTCAGTTATTACTGTTGTTGAAAATACCTCGATCTCTCATATTTCCGCGGCCTCGCTACCGATTGCCATTATAATTATTTTGCTGATTATTAAAATTCCGTTCCTGACCTTGTCGAAAGTTTTGGCTCTGGTTACTATATTTATGATTACGATTCATTGTGTTGTTGTTATTGTTTTTAAAATATCCGTGCCATGAATTATTTTCACCACGCATATGAAATATTTGTGAATTGCTACTGAACACTTTCGATTTTTCTACATCCGTAGATTCTCGTAATTTATCATAATTTCTAGCTTTAATTATTGTTCCTAATTCGTGGCTCTTCAACCCATTTGCAAAAGCATTAATCGAAATCTTCTCATTAACTCCTCTAAGAACTCTAGCTGCATTATCGTCTCCGTTTGCTTGAGATATTGTTAAATCAACCATCATCTCTTCTTTAGTCTACCAAACTCATCAATAGATTTTCCACCCTGTTTGCTATTATGCAACTCTACTGATAGAGCAGCGGTAGACCTAATAGAGAGTAAATGCAATTTTATATCTCTTATCAGATTGTCCACGGTGGCATAAGTTTTATCTAATCTCAGTTTAGCATTTTGTGTTAACCTGGTTTTTAGAACATAAGTTATCAATAGATTTTTTCCTCAGCATCTAAAAGTTCACTATATAATTCAATTGCGTCAATTAACTGTTTAGTTGTATTTTCACAACCATCCATAAGAGACAACAGGGATGAAGCTGTTCGTAAATCAAATTTTTCAGACATATTGACTAGTTTAGATGTTTGTTTTATTTTATGTAATCTATTCAATAACGTTTCACGAGCCTCACTAATATTGTTATTTATATTCCTAGCATAAATTTTGATTAATTTTACTTCATCTTCCTTTTTTTTCACTAGTTTATTTAAGTATCCTTCAAATGAATAAATGTAGCTTCAAATACGTTCAATTCCACAAGTTTTTTGTTGACTTTCTCAAAATTCTCACGCCTTTGCAAACTATCTTTAGATATATTACGTTTAAACAAACAAACCTCTTGTAGAAGCTTTTCAAATTCAATCATTTGTAGGTTCCTAACAACATTACTGCTATTTTAACTTAATCTAGACTTATCTGATCATTCGTCTGAACTGCTGGCTCTTCCTGGTATTCAACAACCATTGATGCGTAATTGTGCTTATATTTTCTTCACCATTCATAACCTACAGTCTAAACACCAACACTCTGTCTTATTCAATGACTAGTTCTTTGCTTCTAGAAATTTCTCTTCTTATCTTCTTTTCCAACGCCTTTCGTGATTTTTGCCACAAACATAATCCAATTCCCAGCAACACCAAGATGCCCATAACAACTGCAACAACTTCAAGGATAGAGTACTTATTTCCACTATTTGTTCCAGCAGTAGTTCCACCACTGATTCCTGATTGCGTGATAATCATTTCTTCCTTGGAATTTTCACTACCAATTTTCAGTTATTCGTCGATATTCATAGCATTTTTCATTATAATGATTCTCAGCTCTAGTGTCGGCTGGCAGGATCGCCATGTAATAGGATCGGTCCTTTGGTATCCTATTTCTCTTCTATTAATACGCAGGACATTATTTACTACTACGTTTATTGTATCGAAAATGGCTTCTGTACAGTACTAGTTTCAAGTTCGTTGTCTTGATCTATTCTAACTAAAACTAGGACAAAACTGACTAAGTAATATTTCAAACAATATCATCCTTAACCTACTTAAATTTAAAACATAATATTCAATAATGTTATGATGACTATTTCTATTTATCAATACACTACAACCCCGTATGAGTTTCAAGACGGAGCACGACGTCGTTACCAAGGAAAATGGAAAATATATAAATTGTTCATGCTAGCTCCTGGACCACAGATTGGTACAAATTCTTGGAATCATGGCATCATTTTCTTTTCCATACTGAGTAACTCCGTATGAGTTTAAAGAAGGAGCACCATGTCGTTATCAAGAAAAACGGGTAAATATCTAAATTGTTTGTGCGAGCTCCCAGACTACGGCTTAGCACAAATTTTTGCAATCATCATATCATTTTTTTCTCCATACTGTGGGCAACCCTGTATGAGTTTTAAGGAGAAACATGCCGTCGTTATCGAAAAAAAAAGAAAAACTTTCTAAATTGTTTGTTCTAGCTCCAGACTACGGATTGGCACACATTTTTGCAATCATCTTATCATTTCTCTTCTCATACTGGGTAAACCTATATGAGTTTCAAGAAGAAACACGCTGATGTTATCGAGAAAAAATATCTAAATTGTTTTTTCTAGCTTCTAGACTACGGCTTGGCACAAATTCTTGCAACCATCACATCATTTCCTTTTCCACACGTAACGTCGAACAAGTTTCAAGAAGGAACACGCCGTCGATATCAAGAATTAAAGAAAAAATATCTAAATTGTTTTTGCTAGCTTCTGGAATATACGGCTTGTCACACATTTTTGCAATCATTGCATCATTAGTTTTCCATACTGAATAACTCCGTATGAGTTTCAAAAAGGAACACGACGTCGTTATCGGGAAAAAAGAAAATATATCTAAATTGGTTATGATAGCTACTGGACTACGACTTGGCACATGTTTTTGATTTCATTTATTTATTTCTTTCTGCACAATCAGCAACCCTGTATAAGTTTCAATAAGGAACACGCCGTGGTTCTCATGAAAAATAGGAAATTATTCAAAGCGTTCAATATAGCTCCCAGACTACGGCTTGGCACAAGTTTTTGTAATCATCATATATATCATTTACTTTTCCATGATGATCAACTCTGTATGTTTTTTAAGATGGACTACCCCATGATTTTACAGATATTCGAATTTCGTATTCATACCGTCACTCAACTTCACGCCTCTTTCTCCCGAGGAAGTTGCTGGCATTTCTCAAAACATTGTCAAAACACGAAATCGTTAAAGTTCATTACATCTCAATATTTCATACAGTAGTTTTCATGAGATCAGGTCTGAACAAACAGGTGAATCATGGAACTTCTTTCACTTCATCTCCAATCTCAAGTATCTAGAGCCAGGTATATATATTTGAAGGCAAGAAGAATTCACCGTCAGGATTTGAGGATGAGGATGTTTGGATTACTTCACACTTAAATGGTTTTAAATGCCGTTTAGGGGTAAGCGTTTGATTGGTAACGAACAAATTGACACTTCCTTTCCTTATGACATCCTCATGACAAATGCGTTTTCAGTCAGTTTCTTCTGACATTTCAGGTGATTAACTCCTCTTGTCACCACAAACGAACTAGTATAGACTATTTCACGAATTGAGACTGCCAGCCAAAAGGTCTGAAGGAGGTCTACGAGAGCGAGTTCCAAGTATATCTGATTTTATGCTAGCTGCATCTAATTTCGACTTCCACTACAATATGACAAGGTAATACGTTTGATATAATGCATAGATTCATTGAACCAGTGAAATTTACAAATCGGATATGAAAATGCGAAATACTGAAGATTTCAGTTTTCTGATATTCATTTGAGCAAGCAAAAATCCTCTCCAGCACACACGGCTAATCTTCAACAAAAATACAGGTTCAATTTTGGATATCTTCTAGATGACAATATTCAATGTTTCTCAATTTGGATGATTCAAATAAGAATTTTTGGACATTTTGAGAAGTCTTGTTTTTAATTTCATTATTGAATAATTTCGGTAGATTGATCACCCACGAAAACCCTGTAGAAACTTTGTTCATTTTTGATAAGGAACGTTGTAGAAGAACTACACGCCTGTTAAATTCACTTGAAAAGTCGTACAGTAATAATCGAAAAGTGAAGAAGAGAATATCAGGGTTCCGGCCAGTCAAGTTACAATAAATTAATAAAAAAAAAACTGAAGATAATTTTGCAAAATAGAATAAGAAAATCAATACCTATCTTCCTCCATATATCCATACTTTGTGTGAAAAAGTGCTGTCAAAAATATTTTTCCGTTGTGAAAAACTTCTCATTTCAACAAATCAATTCAAATGGTTTGAACCAATAAACCAATATGACATGTTACCGTTAAACTCTGTTATTTACATTTCAAGCTGTGATCAACACAGAGTCCCATTCTAAGCACAATCTTTGCTGCCGCTCATTTCGCGGAAATTATTTGCTTAAATACATTGTATATAATCAGATAATTCAGTAGAAACTCAGCTTTGCCGACTTTTGGGTTGACTGGCAACTATTTTTTGCAAAATAAGCGGCAAGAAAAATTTTGCTCAGAATGTGACCTCAGATCGAAATTTTATAATAACGAAGTCTATCCGTGATATGTCATTGGTTTAAATAAATCTTTTTATTTCAGGATCTGAAGTTGAAGATTGCTATGGCTGAAAAACGGTATAATTTTTCGTAAGTATTTATGTAATATTATAGTCCTAATCGATGATGCGCTGCTGATAACATTAGTCATATTTTTGAATGGAAGTACAGATCCATATCTGAAAAAAAGTGCAAGAAGTTTTTTATTTCTATTATATATGTTTTTTACAGCGGGGAATGCAAACATATTGTTACTGATAAGCCTACAGTTTCATGATCGCTACTTTTTCACTACCAGAATTAAATTAATCATTTTCTGTAGATCAGATTCATAACTTTCTCTTTGGATGAGAAATATACGGCGTGTTTTTGAATTGATTCATAAAATTTTTAGACGAGATCCATAGTTGTGAATTAATCATGAGGGGTCTATACATTTTTTTTTTCATTCCAATCCGCTCAACACACCCAAAAGTGAACGAGTGAACAAATAGATGAATGTTTTGCAACTTCCGGTTTGAAGACAATTCAAGAAAAAGAAACTACCCAAACACCAAAATTATGTCACAATCACACTCGACTCGCGTTTCGCCAACAAAGGAAGCATCGTCAGGAATTGAAAGCTCATTGAACCACTTATTATACCTTACTTCTATTTACACCACTATTTCTTAATGGACGTCAAAATAATTGTATAATTAACTTGTTTACCTAACAATTCTGAAAATTCGATGTAATAATGAACTATTGATAAAATTATTTTAGCATGCAATATACTATTCTCATTCCATCATTAATCACAATTCATACATTTCGTGCAGGGTGATTTGAATAATTGTGAAATATATGGCCTGTTCTTTCGCACATCATCCTCCGAAGATAGCTGATACCGTATAAACATGATTTCTTTGGGATATATAGAGTGATCATGAAAATTTCTGATGATAAAAATGACAAAATATCAACGTTTCAGATATTACCCTGTAATTCACGATTACCTTGGTGAAATTCCATTATTATTATTCAATATATTCATCATTCTCTCCTCAACAATGTCCCAAAAATTCAGCTTCCTACAATGACTAGTTCTATAGTTAACTTGTTCACGCGCACATTCTACTAGTGGCCAAGATTTTTCACAAATAGTGAAACGTGAGAATGTGGAGGTCAAAATAAATGTAGCATTATATGCAGGGTGATGACCAATGACGGTCCATCCAATTTCATCTACCATTCAGGAACTGACTGAATATACGACACATCAGTTACAATTTACAACTCATGCATGAACCAGATAAAATTCCTCATGCTTGGAAAGTTTGACTCGCCCAATCGTGTATGAGGCCCCGTTACCAAATATACTTCAAGCTAGCACAAACTCCGTCCACCGAGATACGTCACCTTTAAACATCTCCAATATACTCGGCGTCAGCACTTCACACCAAATATACTGGGCTCCAACAGAGCCTTCGTAATATATTAGATATATTAACTTTTTATTGCATGGTTATTCTGTTCACTGTAGGAAAGTTATGTTACGTTAGATTTGGCTAAAAATAAACGCATTTTCAACTAACACATTTGTAACTTTTCTGCCCGTAGATGCAAGTTTTTCAGGAGAATTTGACCTTCTTTTGTCAATCTTTCAAACAGGCCACACCCACCTCATAACTGTTCTGATTCTTCTATTGTGCTGGAGCGCAGTATATTTAGTGCGATGTGCCGAGTATATCGGAAATTACGGAGATTATCGGAGATTACGGTGCGCGGAGTTTGTGCTAGCGTACAGTATATTTAGTAAAGTCTCGCGTCGGTACGGGAAATCACTCATTACTAAAGGTGACAAGGAATAGCATTAACCGAATCCACCTCCCCCGTACCAGTGCTTTGGTCTTCATACAACAAGAAAACCCTATCGGCTATCGGGCACATTTTGATTCTGTCATTGATGGCAAGTGAATGAAAAAGAAAATTCAATTAGTTCCATCAATGATAATTATTATTACCATTACGTATTGAATAACCTTTATTGATGAAATTTAATAGATGGCTATATGTTTCTATTGTTGCCAGCAAATATAAAAATCATGGAAACCTCTATCCGCATTGGAAAAATATCCGTCGATGCCCATATTCAAATTCTCCTATTAGACATAAAAGCTTTATATCAATCATTTTCACTTTTCCCATATAGTTTGTTTTTTATTCCGACAAAGCTTAACCCATCAGAATTCACCTAACTATCTGTACCTTACATTATTAAATTCATATATCTGATGTGATTGTTATTTATAATCTCCACCCTCTTTCACATTTATTTTGATCTCCACATTCTCACGTTTCACTATATGTGAAAAATCTTGGCCACTGGTAGAATATACCTGTGAACAAGTTCCTTTAACTTGTCATGCAAATAGTAATAAATTTCTCAATAAATAACTATGAAACAAGTTATAGTAGGAAACTGAATTTTCGGGACAGTGTTGAGGAGAGAATGATGCATATATTAAATAATTATAAAGAAATATCACCAAGTAAATCGTTAATTACAGGGTGATTTCTGAAACGTTGATATTTTGTCATATTTATCATCGAACATTTTTATGACCACCCTATATATCCCAACGACATCATGTTTTTACAGTATCAGCTATCTTCGAAGGATGATAATTCACTTGAATATACAGGATATGTACGAAAGAACCGGTCATAATTTTCACCAATTTTTCAAATCACCCTGTACGGAATGTATGAATTTTGATTAATGATGGAATAAGAATAGTATATTACATGCCGAAATGATTTTATCAATATTTCATCATTACATCGAATTTTCAGACATTACCAAAATGTTTATATTTTTCACTCTGTACATAATGATATAATCTGCACCATCTGAATGATATTTAGTAATATGAAGGTATGTTGATAATGAGAACGATAAAAAATGCAGTTGGCACTTTCAAATCCCGAGAAGATAATTGAATGAAAATTACTGATTTTCAACTTGAACGCCCTGTATTTCACTATCTATTTATCAACGAACTTTGCGATTCTACACGTTAAATCAGTACATCGAATACTACAGGCCGTTTCTTTTATCATGTGGTAACATTGCTATATTCTAAACCGTAACAGATACGAAGACGATTAAATGGGAGAAAATGTAACTATTGTGGAGAACAGTACAATGGTCAAAGAAAATTTACATGGAGTCTCGCCCTTCCCGAGTTATACAGGGAAAACCAAAAATGCTGTTATTTGTTTTTTACGAATAGAACTGTTATTTCTGAAAATATAAAAAAAATTATAAGGAAAGTTTTAATGTATTTAAAATGTACTATAAAAATGTAACAATGAATCTTTGATTAAACGTTTCGTGTCAATACGGCCACCATCAACATTTTTTTTTTCAAATACGGACCTGTCTATTTTAGTACACATATCGATAAAGCGATAAAATCACAATTCAGTGGTATATCACACTTGATATTTTTTTATAACGTTTCATTTAAAATAACTAGCATCCTCAGTGACAACAATTTTTAATTACGGTCCTGTCGTTAGTTCTTTTGTAAATTATTTTGATTCCTTCAAAACCTATTCAACTATTGGCATACTTCAGACTTCACCCAATAATTTCGATAAGAAGATAACCCAACACAACGAACATTCGTATTTTTCCTTCTTGGGCATTTTTGTATTACAGAAATCCTTGTTTCAAGGCTGATTTCTTCTGAATCAATTATCATACTGAATATTTCTATAATTCTCAATCCTGGAAGTAACAAAAATATTAGTTTTTGGTCAAAATACGACTATTGTGTGATATGGTACAATTAAATAGCATCTCACTTCATTTACCATTTTTAAACAAGTAGGCTTTGCTTGGTTTCTATGGCAGGACAAATAAATGAATTGTTGATACGTGTTAAGAACTGTCAGTCGTTTATACACTCAGTCATATCAAAGATGTATTCAAATGACGAAAGGACTGATATGCTATTTGCTTATGCAAAATCAAATAGAAATCCTCTTTTGGCAAAAAATATGTATGGTGAGCTATGCCCAAATCGTCGTATTCCAAACATTCAAATGTTTAGACGATTAGAAAGAAATTTGAGAGACTGTGGTGCATTTGATAGAAATAAAACTAGAAAATGTGTTGTTACTGGAAGTATGCGGAACCAAATAAATGTTTTAGGTAAGCAAATATTACTTCATAAAGATTAACAAAGTGACGAAAATATTTTTTTTCAATTTAGGATTGGTCAGTTACAAAAATATTTCTAATCAAGATTGTTCTTTACGAGAAATTGCCCACGAACTAGGGATTTCTGTAAAATCTACCAGAAATATTTTGAAAAAGAACAAATGCAAATGCTACAGGATACGAATAGTTCATCACCTCAATGAAAGGGATTACGGAAGGAGAGTACGATTTGCGATGTGGTTGAGACGTAGAAATAGGGAAGTTGGAAATATTTGTAATAAAATAATATGGACGGACGAATCAAAATTCACCAACAATGGTTGGTTTAACAGAAACATCCATTATAGGTGGAATAATTCAAATGAACATTCACATAGAGAAACCAATTTCCAGGAAAGGTTCGGAATAAATGTTTGTTTGGGAATTTTGGGAACAAACATACTAGGTCCTTCCTTTTACGACGAGCATTTGAACGGTGGAATGTATTTACATTTTTTATCCAATGAGTTTGATGGCTACTTAGATGAATTGCCACTGAACATCCGCCGTGAAATACAATATTTTCAACAAGACGGTGCCCCTCCCCATAATGCAGCAATAGTAAGGGAACATTTAGATGCAATATTCCCAAGAAAATGGATTGGAAACAATGGACCAATTGCCTGGCCAGCTCGATCCCCAGACCTGACTCCTTTAGATTTTTTTGTCTGGGGATACATAAAGGATAAAGTTTTTTCGACAACTAGTACATATATCGACCATCTCAAACAAAAAATAAGAGATGCATGTAATAGCATTACACCCATCATGCTAGAAAATTGCCACAGAAATTGTATGGACAGACAACTTATGTGCATTCAACAAAGAGGTCGGCAATTCGAGCATTTAATGTAGGTTATCATGAAGAATTCATTTTCTGTATTGGTTTTATTTTCACTCAAAAATTCAATATGAAATAAATTGTTTTCTGTTTGTTTGATTTCTTCTACTCTTAAGTAAGTTTATTTCCGAGGTAAATTGCTATCGTTCGTCTCTGAAACTACAGTTATCTTCTATTATAGTGTAAACATAATTTTAATAGATACATTTATTCAAAGCGTCACTGATAATTTTTATATCGGAGAGTTAGGTTTTGTGGAATCCATAAACGACCTAACGACAGGACCGTAATTAAAAATTGTTGTCACTGATGATGTTAGTTATTTTAAATGTAACGTTATGAAAATATCAAGTGTGATGTACCACTGAATTGTGATTTTATCGTTTTATCAATATTTGTACTAAAACAGACAGGTCCGTATTTGAAAAGAAATGTTGATGGTGGCCGTGTTGACACGAAACGTTTAATCAAACTCGGAAAGAGCGAGACTCCCTGTAAATTTTCTTTGACCATTGTACTGTTCTCCACAATAGTTACCTTTTCTCCCATTTAATCGTCTTCGTATCTGTTATAGACCGTCAGATAACGACAGATTTTGCTGACTCATTTTCTCTCTTCTGGGATTTTAACCACTGGAAATTATGTCAGTGTTGAGCCCAAAAAATGAAAATTCAGCGATCGGACGTGTGCTAGGCATATAGAAAATTCATTTTCTTTTTGCAGAAAAAAAATTGTTTTTTTTTTTTCATTTTCTCTTTTATGGCATTTTAACACATGAATAGGTATAACAATCTAATAGTGAAAAACCAAAGCCATAAGGTTTGCACGTGCTTAAAGGGTAGAAATAGGGGCGCGATCTTGTGAAAAAATAGTTGGTTGCTGATGCATTTTCTCGCTTATGGCAATCAACAAAATGAAATTTAATATCATTAGGAACCCGAAAAAAAATTCCCATAAGCCGGTCAGCTGTTGAAGTATATTTTCCTGGCGGAAAATTTTGTGAAATTTTTTTTCGTTTTCCGGCAAACTTTCTCGTTTATGGCATTTGAACCATATGATTCTGTTGGTGGATAAACATCATAATAAAATTCCCATAAGCTTTGCATGTACCTCAAGAAAAGCCATAAGTTGTAAAGTTGTAGGAAAATTTGTGGAAATTTTTTCATTTTCTCGTTGATGGGAATTGGCATGTGAGAAGAAAATAGTATTTCAAGACCATAAGAAAAAAGCCATAAGTCGGAAACATGATATCGATGTTTTATACAGTGTGGCCCATTTAAAATGGAAGCACCCTTATATAAATCATACTTTTTTCAACCGATTGGAATACTTTTTTTTCATTAGGTAGATAATCAAAAAGTCCACTGAGACACCAAATTTCATGAATGAATCTTCATTTTCAGGGCCAAGTATTCTTTTTTTTTCGAAGTAAAAAACTGAAAAATTTATTTTTGAGAAAAAATCAGACTACACCACTGGAATTGTGACATTTTCAAATAGTTAATTTTGGAATTTTGTTGAAATTCGTCCATCGATAAAATTGTTATAGAAGAATTAAATTTAAAAAATATGCCGTTTAATCAACCCACCATTTCAATTTCTACTCTTATCCAAAATTCATAATATACCACTGGATTCAGGGAGTCTCAAAATATCACTGATCAGAATTTCATCAAAATCTATTGATGAATAATAATGAAAAATCATTAAATAATATGATATTTTCATGAAATTCCATCAACATATTTTTCAAATTTTGTTATCCTGTAATTGTCTTATTTATGAATAGATGTTGATGAAATTCTTACCAGTAGTGATATTTCTTGACTACTTGGTGTATTCCAAATTTTGATAAGAGTTCTGGAATTGAATTGGTGGGTTGATTAAACGGCATATTTTTAAAATTTCATTTTTTTAAATTTTTTATAACTTTCTTATTAATGGACTTTTAACAAAAACTATTCAAAAATTTCGCAAATCCAGTGGATTGGTGAGATTTTTTCTAAAAAAAAATAATTTTAGATTTTTAACCTTGAAAAATGAGAACAGTTGGCCCAGAAAATGAAGAATTACTCATTAAATTTGGTGTCCTGATGGACTTTTTGAATGTCTACCTATTAAAAAAAAATCATTCCAATCGGTTGAAAAATTAAAGTTTGATATGAGTGCTTCCATTTTAAATGGGTCAAACTGCATAAATAAATACAATTATGTGAAAATTCTGCTGCGAGAAATTAATAAAGATAAAATTGCTCATTTCTTTCTCCATGGGATTTGGCATATGCATTGCAAACTTCATTCTTAGGCCATAAAAAAAGTCGGAAGTATGATAGTAATATTGGAACCAAATAATTAATTTTTTTAAATAATTTTTTATAGAGTGAAAAAAATTGTTATGGGCATTATTGTGACAAACTGTTAGGGGTTGTAAAGATAATTCAAGCAATTTTGCCTCAATCCCTATAAGTTAAAAATCTTAACTCCGTAATTCCCCCATGCCTACTGGCTTGCTGTGTCATAATCGGATGATCATTCGAATTTGAATACGGAACATCAGATTTTTGAAATAATGTGATTATGCCCATTACCTGTTTATTGTGACTATGTGACACGATGTGGCGAATCAAGGTTCACAAAAAAGTAAACACAGCAAGCCAGTCTGCGTACTGCACAGGAATATAATAAACACTAGTTCGTTTCCCCACCACCTTAGAGGCAGAGCTTCCGGCGTGTTTTTTTCATAGCGGCCTGCCCTCCAGCCCTAGTTCACCTTTTAGGAGTGAAAGTTCCAGAATAATAAATTGCTTCTATGTCTAAATGAAAAGTCGAACTCATTTCCAGATTAGAAGCAGTTCTGGACCATAGGTTGAAATCGATTTGCGTGTCTTCGGTACAATTCAAATGGTGAACAGAAAGAAATGTAATATTTTGTTGGTTCCTGCGTAACCTAGGAACCATATCACACTGGATATGTGTGCGCAAGTCTCTCATGTCCTAGCACTGGACTTACAAGTACCGTTGTGACCTAAGATGGGCTGATCTTCTAGATTATCATTGGTTTCTTGGAATTTCTGAAAATATTTGAAATCCCAAAAAATTCTGTTCATCAATGGATTGGTGAATCTCAAGGGTTTTCAACTGACCACCTGCTCCATTAAAAAATAGGGTGAATGACTGTCACTTTGAGGGGGGTGCAGGAGGGGTACTTTTTTTATGTCACAGAGTGTCTTTTCGAAATCATAACTCATTTTTCTTAAAAAATAATAACGTAGAAAATTAATGTATCCGTTACTTCAGGACCTCACTGTATAAAACATCGTAATCATGTTTCAGACTTATGGCTTTTTTTTTCTAGTCTTGAAATCAGTTTTTCTTCCTACATGCCAATTCCCATAAACGAGAAAATTAACAAAATTTCCTGTGTTTTTCTGCAAGTTTTCCAGTTTCATATAGTATGATAAGCACGAACTAGACTTATGGCTTTTTATATGACAGACTTTTGCATTAATAAATTTCTGTTGCACATTATTTCGTTCACGAGAAAGTTTGCCGGAAAACGAAAAAAATTTTCACAAAATTTTCCGTCCGGAAAATATACTTCAACAGCTGACCGGTTTATGGGAATTTTTTTTCGGGTTCCCAACGATATTAAATTTCATTCTGTTGATCGCCATAAGCGAGAAAATGCATCAGCAATCAACTATTTTTTTACAAGTTCGCGCCCCTATTTCAACTCTTTAAGCACGTGCAAATCTTATGGCTTTGGTTCTTCACTATTAGATTGTTATACCTATTCATATGTTAAAATGCCATAAACGAGAAAATGAAAAAAAAAACAATTTTTTTCTGCAAAAGGAAAATGAATTTTCTATATGCCTAGCACACGTCCGATCGCTGAATTTTCATTTTTTGGGCTCCACACTGACATAATTTCCAGTGGTTAAAATCCCAGAAGAGAGAAAATGAGTCAGCAAACTCTGTCGTTATCTGACAGTCTATTACGGTTTAGAATATAGCAATGTTACCACATGATAAAAGAAACGGCCTGTATACTAAAAATTCAGACAATTTCACCAAGAACCATTTTACCTGTAAAAAGTGCAGGGTCCTTTGCCTTCTTTTGTTATTTATCTGCATTGAATTAAATTTAGTGTTATGTTACTTGGTTTGGATGTGATGACAAACATTTCTTGGAAAAACAATGACGTACTTATGAATCTGTTGTGAAGAAAGGAAAAAATGTTTTTAATGTTTTATGAACTTGAATAATGGACTGTATGGAATAGGACCCTTACCACATTCATACTATTTTTACACTCGGCAATTTCCAGACTCTCGAATGCATCGAGAAATTCATGGTCATGAACCTGTCTGATTAATTTTAAACTTGTGTCATCAAATAGTGGTCGTGAACCAAAGCATGTTGGGCCAGACTCAATAATGCGGGTCTTGAATTTTGGATATGAGCGATGTGTTCTATGAACCGTACATTCATGATCCTTCTGGTTTGACCCATATACTTTTTCTTGCAGTCTTCACAGCTAGTTCCATAAATCTCTGAATTTTCTTTTTCATCTGTTTTATTTTTGGGAGTAGGTACCCACTACTTGTTGAAGTTTACACTAAGTTCTGTATACCACCTTCATATTGAGGGGTTCTGAAAATACCTCAAAAACCTCGAGTAACTTGAGTTTCGAATGGGATGACGACATATTTGGGAGAGTTTTCCTCTTTTTGGAAAATCGAAGAGTTACGGAGAGTTTCTTTGAATCTGTTTCCTAATCAATTTGTATACCAAGTCCACAGAATAACCGTCCACCTCAGCTACCTCTCTGATAATCATCTTCTCAGTTTTGAAATTAGCAAAATGGCTCGCAAAAGAGTTTTAGAGTCTTCTAGTGGCACAACCAAGCCTTAGTGTAGAAAACTAACCAAAATTCATCGACCAGATACGGAACGTGAAACTGGAAGAAGGAGAAATCTTGATCTCTTGCTTTTTCGAACAACTCGAAGGTACAGCCATGGGCAACACTCTGTCTCCCTTCCTAGCCATTTTGTCCATGAGTAGATTTGAAATGGAAGCAAGAGAGAGCTTCAGCTATTTTCCTAGGGTTTGGGTTACATACCGGGTGGCTACGGAAGTATTGCCTACGGAATATCTCAGTTATTGTATGAAGTAGGTTTGTGAAATTTGGAGCGTCGATATAATGACATAAGAGCTAGAATTTGAGCATATTGACATGTCAAAGTTAACTTCCTGTCTGACCGGAAGTAACATCAACTTTCTTATTTTAAATGGAAACCCTATTTTTTTTTCGCTTTATTCCGCATTCAATTCCCTTTCTAATGACCTATCACAAGTTGGTATCTAACCAGAAACTAGATCAGAAAAAAATTATTATTGAAATTCACCGAGTAGGCCGTGGAAGCAAAATGAAAGCCAAAAATTGAAAAGTTGGCTATGGAAATCATACGTCACTTGATAACAGTTGCTACTACTGTGATATTTTATTTTTATTCGTCGGCGTTATAAAAAGCCGCCAAAAAAAATATTGGAAAAATTGGGAAAAAAACAATACTCTGTAGGTCCATAACTTAAATAGGAACATACAACTTTTACTTGCCTGTACTATTCAGCATAACCATTCCTTTCTAATCATATAATAGAAAGTAATTTTTTGAAATGAAATACCAAAAAATCCAATTATTATTCTTCAAATAACGAAAAAACAGATTTATCGAAAAAAAAAAATTCAAATTGAGAGGATTAAAGATAAAATAAATTCAAAACAAATGTTCGAAATGCATTCCCTCAGCGTCAATACATTTATTGACTCTGGTGATATTTTCATGTAAAACGTTTCTCAACAGTTGGGGCGTGATATCTTGGAAAGCTCTACGAATTTTTACTTCTAGCTCATGTTGAGTTGTAGGCTGTGTGGAATACACCCTATTTTTAAGATGCCCTCATAGAAAAAAGTCGCACGGACTAAGATCAGGTGACCTTGGTGGCCACCTGACTGGACCATGGATTGTTATAAGTCTCTCTTGAAAGCGATTTTGAAGATAATTTCTCGCTATTCTTGAATTATGCGGAGGGGCGCCATCTTGCTGGAAGTACATTCTCTCAGTTATTTCCGCTGGTAGGTTGTTAATGAATTCCGAAATTTCATTCGTTAAAAAATTAAAGTATCTCTCTCCGGTTAGTTGGCCTTGAAAAAGAATGGGGCCAACAATATGAGTTCCAACTATTCCTGCCCAAATATTCACACCAAATATCTCCTGGAAGCCGCCTTGTCGAAACCGGTGCTCGTTTGCTATAGCCCAGTACCTGGAACAAAAGACCGTTCACACTTTTAGCACTTTACACTTCGACTATCGACAATAATCCAAATATAGTACAGTACCTACCTTGTATTATTCCTGTTAAATAATCAATTGTTGGTAAATCTTGACTCGTCCGTAAACAAGATATAATAGTTAAATAGGTGATTCTCAGCATTTTGTCGAAGAAACCAATTACAATATTCCAGGCGCCTTTCACCGTCATTTTCATACAAATGTTGATGCAACTGATACTTGAAGGATTTCAATCGATGTTTTTTCAAAATTTTCCTAGCAGAGTCCTTACTTATAGCTAATTCGGCGCCAATCTGCCTTGACGAAATTGTGCTATCATATTGTACTAAAGCTAATACATTAATTTCAGTTTCCTCATTAATAACAAATGCTTCTTGGTCTTCGTGAACATCAGGCTCAGTTCTTAATTTTTCTTCAAGCCACTGGAAATATCTTCTTGACGGTTGCTGCCTCCCTGGATATCGCTCTAAATACAATCGTTCAGCTGCATAAGAATGTTTTAAACATTCACCATAAATGAGAAGCATGTCAATTTGTTCGGTTCGTGAATAACGGGGCATTTTTTGAATATTCCACTAACTGATTTCGATTTCCAAACCCTTTTAAAATGGCAGAATCAAAAACACTACTTCGAACGTCAAAATAATATGGATAACAGCGTTCGTGACAGCTCTCATTTCTTTTTTGTTTCATTCCAAAATACATCTTAATCAGCCTACTTGTCAATATTTTGGTTCGAATGATTATTGCAATGGAATGATTATTCTGAATAGCACAAACATCGTCCATAGGTAGATATTAGAATATCTATGGACGATGGCACAGACCAAGTACGTTTATGTTCCTATTTAACCTAGAACCTGCAGGATATAATTTATCATTCCACATTATTTTTAATTTTATTTTTGCGTATGGCGATAATCTGTTTTGTTATTTGAAGAATAATAATTGGATTTTTCGGTATCTCAGTTCAAATAATTAATTTCTATTATATCATTAGAAAGGAATGGTTATGCTGAATAGTACAGGCAAGAAAAAGTTGTATGTTCCTATTTAAGTTATGGACCTACAGAGTATTGTTTTTTTCCCAATTTTTCCAATATTTTTTTTGGCGGCTTTTTATAACGCCGACGAATGAAAATAAAATATCACAGTAGCAGCAACTGTTATCAAGTGACGTATGGTTTCCATAGCCAACTTTTCAATTTTTGGCTTTCATTTTGCTTCCAAGGCCTACTCGGTGAATTTCAATAATAATTTTTTTCTGATCTAGTTTCTGGTTAGATACCAACTTGTGATATATCATTAGAAAGGGAATTGAATGCTGAATAAAGCGAAAAGAAAAAAAATGGGGTTTCCATTTAAAATAAGAAAGTTGATGTTACTTCCGGCCAGACCGGAAGTTAACTTCGACATGTCAATATGCTCAAATTCTAGCTCTTATGTCATTATATCGACGCTCCAAATTTCACGAACCTACTTCATACAATAACTGAGATATTCTGTAGGCAATACTTCCGTAGCCACCCGGTATGTCTACAGGAAGAACACGAGCACACTCAGATGCGTCCATGAGAGCTCCCACCATTGCACACAACACTAAATTTCTTGGTTAATCGACTCTTGTCGTTCTCACTCAACAAAGAGAGATAAAACTGAGAAAATGATTATCAGAGAGATGAACGGTTATTCTGTGAACTTGGTAGACGAATTGATCCAGAAACATAGATCAAAGAAACCCTCCGTAACTCTTCGACTTTCCAAAAAGAGAAGAACTCTCCTAAATATGTCGTCAACCCATTTGAACCTCAAGTTACTCGAGGTTTCGAAGATATTTTCAGAACCCTCAATAAATTAGAAGGTGGAATACAAAACTTCGTGTGAACTTCAACAAGTATTGGGTACTCCCAAAGATAAAACAGATAAAGAAGAAAAGTCATAGATTTATGCAATTAGCTGTAAGGACTGCGCGATAAAGTATTTGGGTCAAACCCAAAGGGCCATGAAAGTACGGTTCAGAGAACACAATGCTCATATCCGATATTCAAGACTTGAAAAATCGAGTGTATATAGCCCAACATTCCCATTCCATGCAGCCCATTATTCAAGTTCGTAGTACATGGAAAAAAAATTTTCTTCTCGATAAATTCATCAGTAACTGTTTTTCAAAGAAATTTTTGTCATCATATCCAAAACAAGTAGAATAACATTCAGTGCAGGTAAATTACTAGCATAAGTTAGCAACAAAAGTATGCAAAGGACCCCGCATCAAATTTGTGTGAAAATGGTTTTTAGCTAATTCTGATAATTTTTTGAGATATTGTAAAACAAGTCACTATGTCCAGTTCCGGAGATATAAATTTTTGAATATCATAGAAAATGCTGTTTTACCACTTATCCAAAAGTATTACTTTTTAGATGATTAGCAACAAAATGAAAGCATTGCTGGTTTGAAGAAAGTCAAATGACATCTCAGTCAGTAGGTCGTTAAGTCAAAAGAAGCCACCTCTAAAAATAGCGACAATTTGGCATATTTTGCCAATCTTTATCATCGGTCCCATTAGTGAGATAGAGCATTTTCCATTAAGAAAATCCCCATTGGGATTCTTTTCTTATTACAAAAAGGATGCCTCTAGAAGTTTCGACTTTTTACAACACACTTATTTGTTTTAAAATTTTTGTTTCTTTACCGAGTGTTTTTAGCAATAGCCACACAAAACAGCCTTTTTGAGTCAATAAATCCATCAAAACTACTTGGGAAAGACTTATATTAATTGCTTGATACGATTATCTTCAGAAAGTTACGATTACATTTCATACGGGGGCCGTTTATAAATTTAGTTGAAATCTGTTTTCTACGTAATATACAGGGTGGGGCACCGAAAACGGAACAGATCGAATATCTTAAAAATGCATGTGTTGTGACAAAAGTGCAAAAACACGTCAATTTTCAATCCAAGCAAAACATCTTCCTATCATAACCTCAACTGTCATACCTCTCCCCCCACCCATTGGGCACTATCACCCAAACAATTTGAATAGGGAAAGTGGTAAGTGTGACACATCATTAAAAAGGTAATTTTATAAGGAATTCATCCATGTCAATTTTCGCTACCTAACTTGTTATTTTGGCGCCCTGTTGCGGGAGAACCAACTGTTCCGTTTTCCAAATTATGATATTTCATTTGCAAGCTATTTTGACATTAATTCGGTGACAATGCATTATGGAATTTATCGAAGGGGAGTAACAAAATGGCGGCTCCAAAATAGCGGACATGATTTGCAATTTTGGACCGATTCGATTCAAAATTGATATGTGGTGGTTTACATGGTTGAAAATTATGATTTGTTTGTTAATGCAAAAAACAAGATGAAGGACGACATTTGTAGTTATGGTCCGATTCGAATCAAAACTGGTATGTGGGGATAGGTCGGAAATTATGATTTTTTTGTCGATGCAAAAAACCAAGATGGTGGACAAAATTTGTAATTGTGGTTCGATTGGATTCAAAATTGGTATATAGGGGTTTTACAAGTTTTACAGTATGACTAAGATGAATCAATTAAATTGATAAAAAGAGCTATAATACAAACGCGCTAAAAAGGAAATAATATATTTTTTAGATGTGTGACGTAGGTAATTCTTTGCGTAACAAATTCAAAATTTTACTTCACAAAAATACCTATTTTGTACTCGTGGCAAGCTTCCGAATCTGTTACGCACAGAATATAACCTACGTCCCACATCTAAAAAAATATTTTTTTTCTCATCGCATTTGAATTAAAGTTTTTTCATCAATTTTATTAAATTTTTTCAGTCATGCTGAAAATCTGTACCTGAAACCCCCATAATCCAATTTTGAATCGAATCGGACCATATAATTACAAATCCCATCCGCCATCCTGGAGCTGCCATTTTGTTGTTTTTTCCAACGAAAATTTCATAATACATGGTCATTACAATTGTGAACACAGAACGTTCAAGTGATCGGACAGTAGTAGTAGTTCTTTGGGGAGGCCGCAACCGCGGCCAGGCAAGTAGGCCCTCATGGACCCTTCTTGCCATCCCTGGTCTCCACTTATCCACATTCATCCTCTTAGTTTTCCTTTCCGAACCTTTGTGACCTCAAGTGATCGGACAAGTTGAAGTGGGTTAAAAGTCAGCTGCAGGATTTGTCCCACACATACATACTAACATACTAACAAGGCAAGATGAATAAAAGCTTTTAAAATATAAAAAATTGGACTATGCATAAATTTGAAGATTGAAAAACCTTCCATAAAATCAAATCCAATCATTCCAAACTACATTAATTCACAGTAGATTCTCAAAGTGTTCGCTATGAATTGCCATACACGAGTATAAGTTAGTCTCGAAACGCTCTCTGACGTTTTTGAGAAATTTGTGCAGAAATTTCCAAGTTGTAAATTCATACAATGTTAATTTTTTCAATTTTTGTTATGTTTTCTTGAATTGTTCACATTAGCTTTCAAATCAAATGTCATAAGTTGGAGTACGAAGCAGTTGTTTTTTCCGTAAAAGTGTGCCAAAATAAAAAGTTAGGTAGCGAACACTCACAGGTCTGAATTCCATATGGAAAAACTTTTTCAATGCTGAGTTACACTTAGTAATTTCTCCATTCAAATTGTATGATTGACCAAGGGGTGGGGAGAGTGATATGATACTTGAAATAATAATAGGAAGATGTCCCGCTTGGATTCGAAATCGACGTGTTTTTGCATTTTTTTCACAACACATGTGTTTTGAAGAATTTCCAAATTACAATTTCGTCTGCCTCCTTGGAGCCATCATCTCGTTTTTTTGCTTTGGCAAACAAATCATAATTTCCTACACGGAAAACCACCACATATCAATTTTGAATCGAATCGGACCATAATTGCAAATCATGTTCGCCATTTTGGATCTGCCAGTTTGTTTTAGAAAAATTCCTGTATATGTTTGTTGATTATATTTGAATGGATCTGCCACTATGAATCATAATCTCAGTTATATTTCAGAGTAAATTACCATACACTCGGGTAAGTTTCTGTTATTTCCTATTCCTGGTTTTTGAAATATGCATTAAAATTGATATTCTATAGAAGATATTATCCAATCTTTTCGGTTATTTCTGTAGTATGTTATTTACTTGAAAGTAACAGTAGTGCATTAGCTATTGATCCTGTGTTGACAAAATACTAAAGGCTTCTGAGTAAAGGGTTCATGATAACGATTTATAGATATTCACGAAATTGTTACGAGTTGTTGAGTACGATTTATATGGATGTGGACTCGGAATTTTCATCAAGAAATAAGATTGGATAATATCTTCTATAGAATATCAATTTTGATTTATATTTCAAAAACCAGATATAGGAAATTGATGAGACTTATCCGACTAGGGCAATTTATTCTGGAATATAATTGAAAAATATGATTCATATTGGCAGATCCATTCAAAAATAATTAACATAAATATTTATTGGGTGCAAAACCGATTTCAACTGATATTTGTAAACGCCCCCCGAATAAAATATGTTTTCAACTTTTTGAAGCTGATCATATTAAGCAATCACTATAAGTTTTCCTCAAGTAGTTTTGGATCCAAAGCGGATTTATTGTGTCAAAAAGGCTGTTTTGTGAGGCTAATGTTAAAAACATGTATGGACTATAAAAAACAAACATTTGAAAAACCTCACATAACCTCACTATTGTTGAAATGAAGGAATTCTAATTTTATTCTGGTAATAAAGGTGAAGAAGCTTCTTAAGCAGTTTCCGCAACATCTGGCAACAATAATTTATCGTCAATATCCATTTTAGCGTCCATAACATCTGAATTTGTTAATGTTTGAATCATGCATTCACAGAGAAATCGACTATTAGCCAAATCGACCATTAGTAGGGTCATCAATGAATCATTTCTTGAAATCATCCATTATAGTTCGGGAGGCCACAATGTATTTCTTCTGTCTCATTTGTTCACACTCAGTAGTATAAGAACCCCCCCAAATTACACCTTCCACTACATAGAGATGAACTCGCCGAATAAAAATCGTTTTACAAAAGGTGGGGGCCACGTAGGTGAAGATGTATTCGAAAACCCGGGTTCTCGAATGATTAACAGTAAGTAATCAGCAAGTTACTGTAATTGAAAAAAAAGTATGCTTAGACGGCATCGCAGAACGTTTATGGTTGATACGACTCGCAGTGGCGCTGTTTAATGTTGTTAATTTTTTTTTTATTAAAATTATCATTTGTTTATGTCCGGTCGTTTGTTAATTCAACAAAGCATTCATTAAAACTTAAGATTAAATGGTTGCCGAACATTTTGGTTGGATCGGTGACTAACCACCCACGCGTACATTTCTCGTAAGGGTGTAGAGTATGCGTGTTTCACACATTTATCTTCGAAAGTTTTGTAACAACTCAATGCAATGCAACATATGAAGAAATAACTATTGCCGAACAATTTGAATGGATGTACAGAGTGTAAAAAGCAGATGTAAATCGTCGATCAATTGCTCACATATAATCACTACCAACCGTTCGGCATGCAGTGCATTTCGCAAACATTCATTATAGTAAGAAATTTTTCAATTTTCATGACGAAATGATGGATACAAAGGAAGTCATGCCAGAAAAATTACACACAGTGCTCTTTTTTTTAGTACCCCCTGTTACCATTTGAACAGTGGCACAAATAAATTTGAAAATTTCAAATAGCATGAGGGGACAAATTACATATCATTGAAAAGAGAATTCAATTATTTTTTCAACCATCTACATTTTGTATGTTTTCGTTTTCGTTTCGTTTTCACCATATCGATCTCTTTGCCTTCCGAAATTTTTAAGTTGATGTGCCCTCAGCGCCATATCTGTCGAGTAATTGCTATGCATCTGCTTGCTCTCAAAGAGAAGCATAGGTAATACCATTGTTCAAATAGAAGCAAGATAGTTAGCCAACGTTATGGAATTAATATTGGATTCAAATGGTCGCCTCCATGCAACATATAACAACAATAATAATAATAATAATAATAATAATAATAATAATAATAATAATAATAATAATAATAATAATAATAATAATAATAATAATAATAATAATAATAATAATAATAATAATAATAATAATAATAATAATAATAATAATAATAATAATAATAATAATAATAATAATAATAATAATAATAATAATAATAATAATAATAATAATGATGCATCTCAATAGGAGTTTGCATCCTAAATCGTCCGTTCCACGGTTATACTTTTCCAGACAACGGGGAGGCCGTGGACTTTTGAGTTTGGAGTGTCTGCATAACAGAATGGTTCTGGATGGGGCCTGTAAAGTCATCAGGAGTTCAGATCCCCTTCTCTGCATGGTCCGCGACCATGAGAAAGCAGGGATTGGAGCATTCCTTTTTAAGGCAGCTACCCGTGCGGCCGATGAACTCGGTCTCGTTTTCGACACTGAACGGGCTAACCCAAACTCTGTCACCGAGTTGGGACCCGTTCAGCAAAAAGCTCAGATAAAAGCTGCGGAGACAGAGGTCCTGCTACAGCTACATATGGATTAGCCAATGCATGGTGTCTTCTTTCATAACATCGAAGACCTTGGCTTATCCAAAAGCTTGACCTTTGCCTTCCTCAGGTCGAGTGAGCTAAAGTCGGAGACCGAGGGATTCATAATGGCCTGCCAGGATGGTGTCTTCAACACCCTCGTCTACCGTAGTCGCGTGATGGGTATAGACGTCCCTGACACCCGATGCAGGGCATGTCGTGGGGCACCTGAGACCGTAATGCATTTGCTATCAGCATGCCCATCTTATGCGGTCTCAGCCTATATCCACAGGCATAACGCGGCGCTACGAGTGTTATACTACCATCTACGACACTCGTACGGTATAGACGAGACACCGGTGTTGCCTTATGTTCCGGGGGATATTGAGTCCGTGGTGGAGAATGAGAGGTGCCGGATCTATTGGAACTACTCATTCCCCACCCTCAGGCAAATACAAGCCAATAAGCCTGATGTTGTCCTCCTCGACCACCAAAGTAGAACGATATTCGTCATGGAGTTTTCCGCTCCAGGCGAAATGAATATCGTTCGAAAAGAGGAGGAAAAAAGGACTAAATATCGAGATCTTCTCTTTGAACTCCGCAGGTTATATCCGGACCATTCTGTCAAAATGGTGGTTCTGATCATAGGAGTCCTTGGTGGAATGATGGACACACTGCTCTCCAACTTGAAGATAATACCTGCTTGCCGTAATATGGCAGAAATCTTAGCAGCAAGAATGCAGAAGGCCGTCATCCTTGGTTCGCTCCGTCTACTCAGGGCACATGATTCTCGGACCCAATAGTCACTCACCCTACGGACGTAGGGAGTGGTTATTGGGGTTAACGACACCAGCGCGCCCTCCGGATGTATCGGAGCACCGGAGACAGGGCCTGACTGGTACATTCCCAACGGGAAAAAAAAAAAAAAATAATAATATAAATAACTATTATATTAATAAACCCAGAGCATGCAGCGTTTTCCGCACAAAATCTCAGGGATTATGTATCCCATCTTCGGGCTCGAGGCTACGTTAGAGCTCCTCCTCAGCCGGTTATCGAAGTGGCAGATATGCCACGTGTCGGTTTGGCTGTGGAGGAGAATCACATTGTTCCTCTGATGGAGGATATCAGAACCCGCAGGGCGCTTCACAATATGAAGCCCCTGAAGCCGCAAGAACTGGCACGGGTGGATGCGGAGATTGGCGATGTTCTTCCAGAAGAGGCTGACATCTGGCAGATCAATTCTGTCGTGTACGACGCCGCTCATGCTCTATCCCAAACGGAGAGAAGGGACACCACCGCTCTGGTAAGGAGGCATGAACGACGTGTACACAAGATGGAAGCCAAGATCAAGTCGGCGAGACAACACGCGTCTCGTATCCAGTGTGTGGTGGACTTCGTGGCGGCCAATAGGCCTTTCACGCCCGCAGTGCGGCGAATTGCCGCAAAATTGAGACGAGCTCACCACTCATTAAATCAAGGTGTGCTGTTCACCATCAAACAGCACTGCCTTGATAGGATACGAATGCTAGTGGCTGCAAAGAAGTCACTAGTGAGGCGGGCGAGAAGTATCGCGGAAAACATAAAGTTCCGCGATAAACCTTCTCACTTATTCCACGAGCCTCCACGTGTTGTCGATAACCCGCCGGCTGCAGATCGGGTGGAAACATTCTGGAAGAATATCTATGAGTATCCGCAACCACTCAACGTAGATACTCCAGCCCTAGCGCAGTTCGAAGCATTTTGCAGGAGGCTTCGGCAGCCTGAGCTCAATGATCTGCGCATTCCGATAACCACGGAAGAAGTACGAGGGGCCCTAAAAGGCTCTGAGAATTTCGCTGCTCCAGGCCCTGATGGGTTGAATAACTATTGGTGGAAAAAGTTTCCAACAACCCACCACCATCTGGACAGAGTTTTCAACTCATGGCTAGATGGGGAGCAGCAGATTCCGAAGTGGTTTGTCGAGGGGCGAACCGTGCTCATCCCCAAAAACGGAGATTTGTCTGATCCAAAGAATTACAGGCCGATAACATGCTTGAATGCGTGTTATAAGGTGTTTACGCGCATCTTATACACGCGCATTCTCTCCGCAGTTGATCCGGTGTATGAACGGAAAAATGAGCAAAGAGGGTCAAAGAAAGGGATCGCCGGGTGCAAGGAGAACCTGCTCATCGATAGATGTATCACGCAGGACTCCGTGCAGTATAAGCGTAACCTTTCGATAGCCTGGATCGATTACCGCAAGGCATTTGATACAACATCACATGAGTTAATCATGCATTTGCTCAGATGCCTTGAGGTACCCGGTCAAATAGTGGGATGCATTGGACAACTGATGCCGCTCTGGAGGACTCGCTTCACCATAAGATCTGGTAGAGACATAGTCCAAACAGAGCAGGTCATCATTAGAAGAGGCGTGTTTCAGGGAGACTCCCTTAGCCCTCTTCTCTTCTGCATCTCACTATTGCCATTGTCCGTTGCACTCAGGAATACCCGTGGGTACAACTGCGGCACCCCCAGCAACCGGAGGCATAATGTCACCCATCTATTTTACATGGATGACCTCAAATTGTATGCCTCTGGAGAGAGGGACCTACATCAGTCCCTTAGGGTGGTGGAAGAATATACGCATGCTATCGGTATGGAATTTGGGATCGACAAATGTGCCACGGTTCATCTCAAAAGAGGACGATGCGAGGAATACGGAGAGGATGTCCAGCTCGTAGACGGAAGCATCCTACATCATCTGGATGCCGGAGAGACTTATACCTACCTTGGGGTGGAACAACGCCGCTCCCAAGAGGTATTCGCAGTTAAAAACTCTCTCCGCGGCAAGTATCAGCATAAACTCCGACAGATCTGGTCTTCAGAACTGTCGGGGAAGAATAAAGTTGCTGCAACTAATATGCTTGCCGTTCCGATCCTTCTTTACTCTTTCGGAGTGATGAAGTGGACTGAGGAAGAGCTGCGACAACTTGACGTTAAGACTCGCAAAATGATGCATCTCAATAAAAGCTTGCATCATAAATCGTTCGTTCCACGGTTATACTTTCCCAGACAACGGGGAGGCCTTGGACTTTTGAGTTTGGAGTGTCTGCATAACAGAATGGTTCTGGATGGGGCCTGTAAAGTCATCAGGAGTTCAGATCCCCTTCTCTGCATGGTCCGCGATCATGAAAAAGCAGGGATTGGAGCATTTCTCTTTAAGGCAGCAACCCGTGCAGCCGATGAACTTGGTCTCGTATTCGACACTGAACGGGCTAACCCAAACTCTGTCACCGAGTTGGGACCCGTTCAGCTAAAAGCTCAAATTAAAGCTGCGGAGACAGAGGTCCTCCTACAGCTGCATGCGGATAAGCCAATGCATGGTGTCTTCTTCAACAACATCGAAGACCTTGGCTTATCCAAAAGCTTGACCTTTGCCTTCCTCAGTTCGAGTGAGCTAAAGTCGGAGACAGAGGGATTCATAATGGCCTGCCAGGATGGTGTCATCAACACCCTCGTCTACCGTAGTCGCGTGATGGGTATAGACGTCCCTGACACCCGATGCAGGGCATGTCGTGGGGCACCTGAGACCGTAATGCATTTGCTATCAGCATTTCCAGCTTATGCGGTCTCAGCCTATATCCACAGGCATAACGCGGCGCTACGAGTGTTGTACTACCATCTAAGACACTCGTACGGTATAGACGAGACACCGGTGTTGCCTTATGTTCCGGGGGATATTGAGTCCGTGGTGGAGAATGAGAGGTGCCGAATCTATTGGAACTACTCATTCCCCACCCTCAGGCAAATACAAGCCAATAATAAGCCTTTCACGCCCGCAGTGCGGCAAATTGCCGCAAAATTAAGACGAGCTCATCACACATTGAATCAAGAGGTGCTGTTTACCATCAAAGAGCACTGTCTTGATAGGATACGAATGCTAATGGCTGCAAAGAAAACACTAGTGAGGCGAGAGAGAGGAGTCGCGGAAAACTTGAAGTTCCGCGATAAACCTTCTCGTTTATTTCAAGAGCCTCCACGTGTTGTTGATAACCCGCCGGCTGTTGATCGAGTGGAAACCTTCTGGAAGAACATCTATGAGTATCCGCAACCAATCAACGTAGATACTCCAGCCCTAGCGCAGTTCGGAGCATTCTGCAGGAGGCTTCGGCAACCTGAGCTCAATGATCTGCGCAATCCGATAACCCCGGAAGAAGTTCAAAGAGCCCACAAAAGCTCAAAGAACTTTGCTGCTCCAGGACCCGATGGGTTGAATAACTATTGGTGCAAAAAGTTTCCAGCAACCCACCGCCATCTGGCTAGAGTTTTCAACTCATGGCTAGATGGGGAGCAGCAGATTCCGGAGTGGTTTGTCGAGGTGCTCATCCCCAAAAACGGAGATTTGTCTGATCCAAAGAATTACAGACCGATAACATGCTAGAATGCGTGTTATAAGGTGTTTACGCGCATCTTATATACGCGCATTCTCTCCGCAGTTGATCCGGTGTATGAACGGATAAATGAGCAAAGAGTGTCAATGAAAGGGGTTGCCGGCTGCAAGGAGAACCTGCTCATCGATAGATGTATCACGCAGGACTCCGTGCAGTACAAGCGTAACCTTTCGATGGCCTGGATCGATTACCGCAAGGTATTTGATACAACATCGCATGAGTTAATCATGCATTTGCTCAGATGCCTTGAGGTACCCGATCAAATAGTGAGATGCATTGGACAACTGATGCCGCTCTGGAGGACTCACTTCACCATAAAATCTGGTGGAGACAGTCCAAACAGAGCAGGTCATCATTAGAAGAGGCGTGTTTCAGGGAGACTCCTTCAGCCCTCTTCTCTTCTGATTCTCACTATTGCCATTGTCCGTTGCGCTCCGGTATACCCGTGGGTACGGCTGCGGCACCCCCAGCAACCGGAGGCATACAGTCACCCAACTGTTTTACATGGATGACCTAGAATTATATGCCTCTGGAGAAAGGGATCTACATCAGTCCCTTAGGGTGGTGGAAGAATATACGCATGCTATCGGAATGGAATTTGGGATCGACAAATGTGCCACAGTTCATCTCAAAAGAGGACGATGCAAGGAATACGGAGAGGATGTCCAGCTCGTAGACGGAAGCATCCTACATCATCTGGATGCCGGAGAGACTTATACTTACCTAGGGGTGGCGCAACGCCGCTCCCAAGAGGTAGTCACAGTTAAGAACTCTCTCCGCGGCAAGTATCAGCATAAACTCCGACAGATCTGGTCATCAGAACTATCGGGGAAGAACAAAGTTGCTGCAACTGATATGCTTGCCGTTCCGATCCTTCTCTACTCCTTCGGAGTGATGAAGTGGACTCAGGAAGAGCTGCGACAACTCGACGTTAAAACTCGCAAAATGATGCATCTCAATAGGAGCTTGTATCCTAAATCGTCCGTTCCACGGTTATACTTTCCCAGACAATGGGAAGGCCGTGGACTTTTGAGTTAGGAGTGTCTGCATAACAGAATGGTTCTGGATGGGGCCTGTGAAGTCATCACGAGTTCAGATCCCCTTCTCTACATGGTCCGCGACCATGAAAAAGCAGGGATTGGAGCATTTCTCTATAAAGCAGCAACCCGTGCAGCCGATGAACTTGGTCTCGTATTCGACACTGAACGGGCTAACCCAAACTCTGTCACCGAGTTGGGACCCGTTCAGCTGAAAGCTCACATCAAAGCTGCGGAGATAGAGGTTCTCCTACAGCTACATACGGATGAGCCAATGCATGGTGTCTTCTTCAAGAACATCGAAGACCTTGGCTTATCCAAAAGCTTGACCTTTGCCTTCCTCAGGTCGAGTGAGCTAAAGTCGGAGACCGAGGTATTTATAATGGCCTGCCAGGATGGTGTTTTCAACTTCCTCGTCAACCGTAGTCGCGTGATGTGTATAGACGTCCCTGACACCCGATGTAGGGCATGTCGTGGGGCACCTGAGACCGTAATGCATTTGTTATCAGCATGCCCAGCTTATGCGGTCTCAGCCTATATCCACAGGCATAACGCGGCGCTACAAGTGTTGTACTACCATCTACGACACTCGTACGGTATAGACGAGACACCGGTTTCGGGGGATACTGAGTCCGTGGTGGAGAATGAGAGATGCCGAATCTATTAGAACTACTCATTCCCCACCCTCAGGCAAATACAAGCCAATAAGCCTGATGTTGTTCTCCTCGACCACCAAAGTAGAACGATATTCGTCATGGAGTTTTCCGCTCCAGGCGAAATGAATTTAGTTCGAAAAGAGGAGGAAAAACGGACTAAATATCGAGATCTTCTCTTTGAACTCCGCAGGTTATTTTCGGACCATTCTGTCAAAATGGTGGTTCTGATTATAGGAGTCCTTGGTGGAATGATGGACACACTGCTCTCTTACTTGAAGATAATACCCGCTTGCCGTAATATGGCAGAAATCTTAGCAGCAAGAATGCAGAAGGCCGTTATCCTTGGTTCGCTCCGTCTACTCAGGGCACACGATTCTCGGACCAAATAGTCACTCACCCTACGGACGTAGGGAGTGGTTATTGGGGTTAACGACACCAGCGCGCCCTCCGGATGGGTCGGAGCACCGGAGACAGTGCCTGACTGGTACACTCCTAAGCAAAGAAAAGAAATAATAATAATAATAATGATTATAATAGGAATACCCGTAGGTACAACTGCGGCACTTCCAGCAACCGGAGGCATAATGTCACCCATCTATTTTACATGGATGACCTCAAATTGTATGCCTCTGGAGAAAGGGACCTACATCAGTACCTTAGGGTGGTGGAAGAATATACGCATGCTATCGGTATGGAATTTGGGATCGACAAATGTGCCACAGTTCATCTCAAAAGAGGACGATGCAAGGAATACGGAGAGGATGTCCAGCTCGTAGACGGAAGCATCCTACATCATCTGGATGCCGGAGAGACTTAAACCTGCCTTGGGGTGGAACAACGCCGCTCCCAAGTGGTATTTGCAGTTGAAAACTCTCTCTGCGGCAAGTATCAGCTTAAACTCCGACAGATCTGGTCATCAGAACTGTCATGGAAGAACAGAGTTGCTGCAACTAATATGCTTGCCGTTCCGATACTCCTTTACTCTTTCGGAGTGATGAAGTGGACTAAGGAAGAGCTGCGACAACTTGACGTTAAGACTCGCAAAATGATGCATCTCAATAGGAGCTTGCATCCTAAATCGTCCGTTCCACAGTTATACTTTCCCAGACAACGGGGAGGCCATGGACTTTTGAGTTTGGAGTATCTGCATGACAGAATAATTCTGGATGGGGCCTGTAAAGTCATCAGGAGTTTAGATCCCCTTCTCTGCATGGTCCGCGACCATGAGAAAGCAGGGATTGGAGCATTCCTTTTTAAGGCAGCTACCCGTGCGGCCGATGAACTCGGTCTCGTTTTCGACACTGAACGGGCTAACCCAAACTCTGTCACCGAGTTGGGACCAGTTCAGCAGAAAGCTCACATAAAAGCTGCGGAGAGAGAGGTCCTGCTATAGCTACATATGGATAAGCAAATGCATGGTGTCTTCTATCACAACATCGAAGACCTTGGCTTATCCAAAAGCATGACCTTTGCCTTCCTCAGGTCAAGTGAGCTAAAGTCGGAGACCGAGGGATTCATAATGGCCTGCCAGGATGGTGTCTTCAACACCCTTGTTTACCGTAGTCGCTTGATGGGTATAGACGTCCCTGACACCCGATTCAGGGCATGTCGTGGGGCACCTGAGACCGTAATGCATTTGCTATCAGCATGCCCATCTTATGCGGTCTCAGCCTATATCCACAGGCATAACGCGGCGCTACGAGTGTTGTACTACCATCTACTACACTCGTACGGTATAGACGAGACACCGGTGTTGCCTTATGCTCCGGTGGATATTGAGTCCGTGGTAGAGAGTAAGAGATGCCGAATGTATTGGAGTTACTCATTCCCCACCCTCAGGCAAATACAAGCCAATAAGCCTGATGTTGTCCTCCTCGACCACCAAAGTAGAACGATATTCGTCATAAAGTTTTCCGCTCCAGGCGAACTGAATATCGTTCGAAAAGAGGAGGAAAATCGGACTAAATATCGATATCTTCTCTTTGAACTCCGCAGGTTATATCCGGACCATTCTGTCAAAATGGTGGTTCTGATTATAGTAGTCCTTGGTGGAATAATGGACACACTGCTCTCTAACTTGAAGATAATACCGGCTTGCCGTAATATGGCAGAAATCTTAGCAGCAAGAATGCAGAAGGCTATTATCCTTGGTTCGCTCCGTCTACTCAGGGCACACGATTCTCGGACCCAATAGTCAGTCACCCTACGGACGTAGGGAGTGGTTATTGGGGTTAACGACACCAGCGCGCCCTCCGAATGGGTCGGAGCACCGGAGACAGGGCCTGACTGGTACACTCCTATGGAGAAAAAAAAATAATAGGCAGGGGGGTCAACCAACACCTAAGGCCCTCGTGAGTAGCGACACCACCTACCCGAGCAAAGGATACAACTATGCAAATATGCCACGTGTCGATTTGGCTGTGGAGGAGAATCGCATTATTCCACTGATGGAGGATATCAGAACCCGCAGGGCGCTTCACAATATGAAGCCCTTGAAGCCGCAAAAACTGGCACAGGTGGATGCGGAGATTGGCGATGTTCTTCCAGAAGAGGCCAACATCTGGCAGATCAATTCTGTCGTGTACGAAGACGCTCGTGCAATATCCCAGACGGAGAGGAGGGACACCACAGCTCTTGTTGGGAGGCATGAGCTACGCGTTTACAAGACGGAAGCTAAGATCAAGTCGGCGAGACAACACGCGTCTCGTATCCAGTGTGTGGTGGACTACATGTCGGCCAATAGGCCTTTCACGCCGGCAGTGCGGCGAATTGCTGCAAGGCTAAGACGAGCTCACCACACATTGAATCAAGGCGTGCTGTTTACCATAAAACAGCACTGTCTTGATAGAATACGAATGCTAGTGGCTGCAAAGAAGTCACTAGTGAGGCGGGCGAGAAGTATCGCGGAAAATATAAAGTTCCGCGATAAACCTTCCCGCTCATTCCAAGAGCCTCCACATGTTGTCGATAACCCGCCGGCTGCTGATCGGGTAGAAACCTTCTGAAAAAACATCTATGAGTTTCCGCAACCACTCAATGTAGACACTCCAGCCCCAGCGCAGTTCAAAGCTTACTGCAGGACGCTTCGGCAGCCTGAGCACAATGATCTGCGCAATCCGATAACCACGGAAGAAGTTCGAGGGGCCCTCAAAGGCTCAAAGAACGTTGCTGCTCCAGGCCCTGATGGGTTGAATAACTATTAGTGGAAAAAGTTTCCAACAACCCACGTTTCCGGAGTGGTTATTGGGGTTAACGACACCAGCGCGCCCTCCGGATGGGTCGGAGCACCGGAGACAGGGCCTGACTGGTACACTCCTTTGAAAAAAAATAATAATATAATAATGTTCATTCACAGAAACTACAGAATTGTACAGAATTCACAAATTTACAATAGTACTACAGATACAATTATTCAGCTGTCTGCATATAAACAGAAAAACTGCTAAGCCTAATGACTGTCCGTGGTTACAGTGGTAGCAGACGCTACCGTATAAAATAATCTAGTTCTTAATTGCTATAAATACTATATAGAAAGGTCAATAAATAATTAACATATGATATGAACTATAAACTATGAGGAAGGTGATAGAGAACAATAATAATGGAAAAGATTTTACTCTGAAAGCTCAAAGCTCAGAATAAGTGAGATATTAATTTTCAATCATTCGTGAATAAAAAGAGTTTGACTGCTTTTTTGAATCGGTATAATGAATTTGTTTTTGCAATTGTTTCTGGGATGAAATTGTAGAATCGGGGGCCCAAGTACATGAAAGATTTTTGTCCAATAGTTTTTTGAGTATTGAGAACTTGAAATTTATTTTTTTCTTTAGCTCTTGTCGAATGCAAATGGGAGACGATTTCGAAGTTTTTTGTATTTACAAATGAGTATATTAGTGTTTTCAGAAATATTTTAATCATCCTAAAAGTGATCTAAGAGTTTTAGCTACATTTCCTACATGATAATTCTACCTCAAGTAACAGTCAATAGTTACTCCGAGGTATTTGATACTATTCGTGATTTTTATTTTAATGGACTTGCTGGCATCATTGTTTGGAATTTCTAATTCACGGTAATTCGGAAGAATATTTTTGTAGCTACAGATAGAAAGGAACATGTTTTTTTCGAAATTAATAGTTAGCAGTTTGAAGTTGAACCATTCTATTATGGTTGTCGTGTCAAGTTAAATTTTCAGCTTCAGATCACTCTATGTTTCTGCATTATATAATAAAACAGTCTCGTCCGCAAAACTATATATTACTCCAGCTGTATTTATCTTGAACAAGTTATTCATATAAGTAATGAATAGCAACGGTCCCAAAACTGTGCCCTGTGGTATACCACATTCAACTATTTTTTCTGAGCTCACGCACTTGTCAATTTTCACACGCTGGGTACGATTATAAAGATAGAAATGAAATCATTTTAATGTTGCTGCTCCAAGACGTTTAATAACTGTTTATGATCGACCGTATCGAAAGCCTTGGCAAGATCCAGAAAAACCCCAATTGCTGGCTCAGAAAGTTCGATAGCATTGTATATTTTCTTGATTAATGAAGATACAGCATCCTTGGTCAATTTTTCTGTTTGAAAGCCAAATTGTTGGGGTGATAATATCTTATCACTATTCAGAAAAGATTCAAGTCTAATCTTGATCATTTTTTCAAATAATTTGGAAAAATTATTAATCAAGGATATTGGTATTTAGTTAGATGGTGAACATTTATCTCCTTTTTTATAAAGAGGCTTTATCATACTTTCTTTGAATTGACTTGGAAATATGCCATCAGACATAAGTTTGTTAAACAGAAAACACAACGGTGATGCTATCTCTTCACAAATCTCCTTCAATGTTTCACTCTTGATTTTTTCTTTTCCCGGAGCCTTGTTGTATTTAAGTGATTTAATCAGCTTAATTATTTAATTTTTTTCAGTGAGATTAAGAAATATAAACTTATTATTGAGGAAGATTTTGCTGGGAGAAACATTGGATTTTCGAATTTATTTTGCCAGATCAGGACCTACATTTGAAAAATAAAGTGTTCAAAGTTTCAGCAATTACTCATTTTTCATCAGATTTACTACCGTTCATCAATCTGATTTCTTTTATTTCTTTTTGTGGAGTACCGCAGTTGGTAATTACTTCGAAAGTTTTCCAAAGTTGTTTTCATTTTTTTCAATTTGTTGTTTGTGGAACGTCAGTTTTGTTTCTTTCATCAATTTATTTAATGTATTTCTATCAGATATAAATTCTTTTCTATTGCTTTCCTTTCCTTGATTTTTCTGATATTTTTTATATAACCTGTCCCTTTCTATAATTGACTTCATTGAACCAATAGTTATTCATTCTGCTTTTTTCTTCTGTTTTGTAATTACTGTATTGTTTTGGATTAATTCATTCATTGTTTTAGTAAAATACATCATCATTATCACATAATGTGCGAAAATTTATTTTGAACAACTGAAATGGCGACTAGTTAAAAAAATCATAAAGCAAAAAAAATGTTAACTCAGTCATTACTTTGTGTAACGAATTATTTCGTTCGGTGAAAACATGTTCATATATTATTTAATGATCAAACGAACTTACCTTAGGTGAAGTTCGATCATAATTATATGAAGAGTCCCGTCCGAGATGATCATAATGTAGTACCCCTCCTTTCCGCTAGTTGTCACCACGAATTCAAAGCCAAAACGAACGCACCACCTCTGCATGTACAGCTCCATGGCTCCATGGCATCATACATGCCCAACTTCATTACTTTTACAGCCTTCTTTCGCAATCTATGATCACGGGTGGGAAATAAGATTATTGATTTTTTTTGGGCGGGTGTATCATATAATTATGATTGAACCTCACTTAAGGTAAGTTCGTTTGATCATTAAATTATATTTGCGTACCGTCCTCAAGATCACAATGTAGATGTTAAAGAGATTGCGACATGGATTCGAAATGAACTACGTCTTGAAAATAAACTTTATTGTAATACAAAACAAAGTTACCACTCTCCATATTCTACTCCTAAGAATGGACATTATGTCCCTTATTATTCAGTACACTGTGCGCCAAACTATTTTTATCATTATAAAACCTTACAAAAACATTGGAGTTTTCTGACCAGCCTGCTGTCTTTCGTATAACATCCACACTCACATCTCCTCTTTTGGCGGTCGATGTAGCAGCATGTCTGGTGCTGTGTGCTGCAAATACAGATGCCACTGTCCTTCAATGTATTTTTAATCCACCGGCTTATAGTTTGTGATGTGGCATTGTGATGCGGTTGTTTATATGTCAGCAATAATCTGCAATATTCCTCATTTCTGAATTTTGCTGTTTTTTTGCGGATAACAGTTCAATGTACTTGCAACACATAGTTCCGGCATGGATGTAAATCTTGGCAACCAAAGAAGAGGCTGGTGATTAGATTTATTTGATGTTTTAATCCTATCTGGGATGAAAATCTCATATCCATCAGCGAGCTCTTTGATATTTTCTAAGCGAATTAAAGAAAAAGTGTGCTGTAACTAGTGCTAGTAATGATACAAATTTGTGTATTAAAGCCTCCAATGACAAATTTTCATTGGGGTAAATTTTTTTCAAATAGTCTAAGACCAAAAACGGATCCCAAGTATCTTGGTTTTGCTGGTCGTATGTTTCTAACACCCTGCAAAAATATTTTTATTCTGAAATCTTTGCCATTGTCTGGGGACATCAAAAAGAATATAGAAGATCTTATAGAATTCAGGGTTCCAAAAGATGCACCTTTTTCAGAATATTTGCTTAAAAAACTCAATATTACAGAAACTTCAATATTAATAAAATTATTATTGGTTTGTTTGCAAAATGTCCACCATAGCTTGAGACCGGAGTTGTACTGCTTCCAGGTAGTCCTTGATATGGAAGATATCATAACAGATATCATTATGGGTGGTAACCCCTTTAACTGGAAAGCCTGTTGGATACAATCCCTTCCACCAGGGTAAGATTATGTGCCAACGGGTGTGGTGTCCTATTGACAGATGAAATAACATCTTCATCAGGCGAAAAAATTAGCATTGGTGAAATCAAAATTCTCTTAAACATAGGAAACCACGGCTGAGTTGTCCAATATGGCACCACAATAATCCCACATGCATTGAACTTGAATTGGTTTTTCGACAAGATGGCGACAAGTGTAAGTCCGTTGCCACCTCACTCCAAAGAAAATAATGAATCAATGTGTAAATATTGTCAGAAAAAAGTAGTTAACAAAGTGAAATGTATCAAATGTGAAGAAGTGTTTCATCCTGCATGCCTCAGGCAAGCTACTGAGTCAAAAAAAGGAGATTGTAAACATGTCTCAGGAAACCAACGCAATCAAAGTCAAAGTGATCCAGTACTTACAGAAGAAATGTTTCTCAAAGAAGAAAATAAACTATTGAGATGCATAATCCAGGACAAGGATACAATTATTAATGACAAAGAGATGGTTATCTCGCTGATGAATGACAAAATTGCATTCCTTGAAAGTAAATTAGCAAATTGTAACAACAACAATCCATCAAGATCAACAAGAAACTACAGACAAATAGCACAAAAAGATAGTCTACCGAAAAAAGACACAGCTGAACAAAATGAGCAAAAACTGAACCTTAACAACGAATCAGAGATACTTTAACAGGGCGAATCTACTTTCAAAGTGAGCCAGGTCGCTCCAAAAATACTCCAAATTCAAACGGAACAAAAAATGAATGAAATCATAATGTTGGCTGAAAGTACTGAACAAAGTCAGCAGGATTTCCAATTAGTTACAAGTAGGAAAAAAAGGCACAACATAGGAAGCGGTGATGGAAACAAAGATTTTCATGGAAAAAATGAAAATGGCAACATAAAAGATATGGCTGTTTGTTTCACGGGTGCCAGAATCAGTAACTGAGGCAAATATAGGAAAGTACATCAAAGACCATACGAAAACAGACAATGTATGCATCAAAAGACTAAAAACACAAAACAAACGGAAGGATAACCAGTCATTCATGATTGGGGTGGAACCACATCTTAAAGAATTGGTGTACGAACCCAACTTCTGGCCCAAAAAAATTTTGTACAAACGTTTCAATTTTAAACTAGGCCAACACTTCCTAGATGATCAACAAAAAGAGGATGAATCACAGACCCACCAAACAAATTCTTTTTTATAAATTCATTCGAAAAAACCCCATCCATCCATCAAAAACTCCATAATAGGCTATGGGAAAATGAATCCGAATCCGAATTAAGAGCTCATCAATTACCCCAGACCTCTGGAACCGCGTCAAATTTACAATTCAATAAGCCAATAGATTTTCTGGATCCCAAAGACATCAGTACTGCTATACCAGGCGACCCTGTTGAGGCCAGCAGCTGCAGCGAAAACAGCATCTCTATTCTCCATCTGAATATACAGTGCATCAGAAACAAAATACTGGACATCGAAAGTTTTGCCGTACAAAATGAAAGTGTGAAAATTGTGTGTATCACGGAACACTGGTTGAAAACAAACGAAAGTTCTTGCTATAATATGAATGGATTTGAGATGGTGAGTTGTTACTGTCGTTCATTATACAAAAATGGAGGTGCATGTATATATATATATATATATATATATATATATATATATATATATATATATATATATATATATATATATATATAAGAAAGGGGCTGGAATGCCATCAATTGGAACAAATCACAGATCTTTCTATTGAGAAAATATGTGAACTAGCAGCATGCTATGTCAAAGAATTGAATCTCTTCATAATCACAATATACAGGTCAACTGCATCATACAATATAGATAGTTTCCTAAACATAATATCAAAAGCCCTTGAATATGTTGAATCCTACAATAATAATAATTCGAAAAAAGTACTTTGTGCTGGTGATTTTAATGTAAACTTTCTAGACATGACAGACACTCGGAGAGACAGAATAAAACAAACATTCCTTACTTTTGGCTTGAAGCAAGTAGTTTTTGAGAACACCAGAGTTCAAAACAACAGAGAAAGTTGCCTGGACAATTATTTTGTAAATTTTGAATATTCCAATATCACCATTTTAGAACTAGGGTTATCTGATCATAGCGGTCAACTCTTAGATTTCTCACAGGACTATCAACAAACTGTAAACCCTTATAGCAATAAGAGTTACACGAAAAGTAATATTGAAGCATTTCAAAATCACTTGAGTAGGGAAGACTGGTCGGAAGTGCATAATGCCACATCAGCACATGGCAAATACATGAATTTCCATAAAATATTATTATACTATCATGATATATCCTTTTCGGTACACCCTAGAAAGAAACAATATAAATCATCAAGCTGGATCACAGATGAGGTAATAAGGGCAAAAAATAAACTTCTTTTTTTGCATGAATTTTCCAGGCAACATCCATCTGAGGAAAATAAAAAAATCTACCGTGATTACAAGAAAACATATAGCCAACTCTTAATTGTATCAAAAAGAGCTCACAATGGAAAATGCCTACAAGAGACGAAAGATTATAATAAAAAAGTATGGCAAATTATAAATCGAGAAACAGGTAGAGGCAGGAAGGTATTTCATCCTAGTGAAATTTCAGTAGATGAATTGAATAATTATTTTGTCGGAAATGCAACTAGAGCTGTTCAAGAAATTGTAAGAACTGATGTCAGTGCTGAATCTTTATTGAATAATCTGAATTTGAATTTCATTAACTCCATGTCTTTCACACCAACTACTCCTGATGATATCAGAATACTCATTATGGAACTTAAAAATAAAAAAACTGAAGATATTTATGGAATATCCACATTCATAATAAAACAAAGTGTCAATTTCGTAAAAGACCCATTGTCTGATATAATAAATAGCTGTCTACTACAAGGCAATTTTCCATCTGAGCTGAAAATAGCAATAGTACTACCCATATTTAAAAAAGGAGACGCATCTATACCAAAGAATTTTAGACAGATATCGATACTACCTGCATTCTCAAAAATATTAGAAAAAAAAGTATACAAAGACCTAACATCCTACCTTGCCTCTCAGAACATACTTGCAGCTGAACAATATGGCTTTAGAAAAGGAGTATCAACAGCAAATGCCATTCTATCTCTGTCCAAATTCATAGAAGACTGTTTTGAAAATAACAGACACTGTTTGGGTATTTTTACTGATCTCACTAGTGCTTTTGATTCCATTGACCATTCAATTCTGCTAAACAAAATGTATTACTATGGCATCAGGGGAACCTGTCACGAATTTTTCAACTCATATTTGAGCAACAGAACTCAGCTAGTGGAAAGTCAAACTAAAAGAAGCCAATTCTTGAAAATAGAGAGAGGAGTACCACAAGGCTCTATTTTGGGCCCTCTCTTATTTCTCATCTATATAAATGATTTATCTCATAATATGGCTGCAAACAATAGATTATCTGTACTATTCGCCGATGATGCTACATTTGCAGTCAGTATAGACAGGAAAGAAGATCCCAAGATAGAGCATGAAAATATCAGGCATCAAGCTCAACTATGGTTTTCGAGTAATGATCTCATAGTGAACGAGAGCAAAACTGTGGCTTTGAATTTCGTTTGTAGGCCAATAGATCTCATCAACGACGAAATGAGTTATGGGAGTGTGAAATTCTTAGGAATTCAAATTGATAGTCATCTATTGTGGTCAAAACATGTCGACATTTTATGTACCAAACTATCTCGAGCAGTCTTTGCGATAAGGAAAGCACGGGAGTTTATTCACCAGTCAGCTGCGTTAACTACGTACTATTCAATGTTTCAATCACACCTTCAGTATGGCATTCAATCCTGGGGTAATACAGCCCAGACACACATTCATAAAATGTTCTTCTTGCAAAAGGCAGCTATAAGATGTATCATAAACGCAAACAGGGAATCTAGTTGCAGACCTCTGTTTCCAGCGCTTAGAATAATGACGGTTTTTGCTCTCATTATATACCATAAATTGTTGCATATCAAAACAAATATCGAAAGCTATACAACACATGAAGAAATACATAATTACCATACCAGACACAAAAATAAAATAGTTGAACCACGAAAGAGACTACAGAGGACCTCCAAAATTGATTTTGGGCTCTATAACGGCTTACCATCTCAATTCCGAATCTTACCTCTAAGGAAATTCAAATACAAATTGAGTAATATTTTATCCGAAAACTGTATATACAATTTTCATGAGTTTTCTCTTCTAATTACCAACAAAAACGAACTCTTCATTTGACAATACTGATTCACGGCTGATAGCAGGCTCATCTATTGCTACATTCGTCATATCTATAGTCTGATTTGTAATTCACATTATAAGCTGTAGGTTACCATATTCCATTTAGTCCATTAAATTACATATTCATACTACTAAAACCAAATTCATCTTCTAAATTCGATCTATATGTTATAAATCTATTTTCATCATATTGTGTGGATTCTACCTATATATTTGACCCTCTACTTCATATATTTTATTAAGATCATTTTGATTTTAGATTTCATAATTTTATTCTATACTGTTTTATTAGATCATTGTCATTTTCTTGATCTAACCATGATTATTTTTTACGTCACAATTATTTTTTAAACTATAATTTTACTCTGTATCGTCTAGGCTTAGGAATTGACATGTCTATAAAATGTAAATTTTCGAAAGACTAATAAACTATGTATGTATGTATGTATTATTTTTAATGATATTTTGCTACACCCGGAGTAACATGGAAAAAGGAGGAAAGGCGTAAAAGAAATACTCAGCCCAATCAATTGTGAAGACATCTACCCTAAAACAATCTGGATACTTTTGCCATGAAACAGACTTCTTACATTTAGTATTCAGCCTGGATGCGAATGAATCAATGTCTGGCTTACCGAAAATATCAACTATTTTGGAAAAAACATCTGGTTCAATACGTTCAAAGTAAATAATAGTAAATAAATTATTTAAAGGCTGTTTGCCCATTTTGCAGATGCTTTCTTCTCTATTTTTTTTCCAAAACCAGTTTCAATACAAAATCTCAAGAAATGTTGGGATAAATTATAATTTCAGAATATGTGGGCCATATACGATGAATTTTTTTAAAAACTTCTCTCGTTCTCAGATTATTACCCAAAATCATAAATGGTGGAATCGCCGGAGTTGTTGGTGTCACGTGTATTTTCCCCTTGGACCTAGTCAAAACCAGGCTACAAAATCAGCAAGTAGGCCCTCATGGAGAGAAGATGTATAATAATATGTGAGTGCATAGTCATTATAAATTGTTAGATTCTGTTGAGGGAGTTGATATACAAATCAATCAAGTAATGGTGATTTTCTCTCCAACTATACCATGATTCATTCTGTTGAGACTAGAAGAAAAACTACTCCGGTTCTCTGAGTTCGACAATATGTCAAGTATGAACTTATCATACACCGATTGAGACAAACCCCAACAACTGGAATATTGAAAAAAAAATTAAATTGTTATTTCCGACTACCAATTGCACCCCTACGCGAAACCCTCAAAATTCTTCGAGAGACTTGTGTGAGCTAGGGAAGATGTCAACAGCAAAAACAGTAACTTTTTATTTCCGTTGATACAACTTTTTAAACTCTGACTGATGTTCTTGACAGTACAATACTTGATAAAAAAATGTTACAGGGTGGTGCAACAAAAAACTGCTCGAATGCTACAACCATTATTACTACAAAATTAAAATCTCAGTTCGTAACATATGCTTTGCTGGTCGTGGGTACAATGCCACCTTAGGAATAGATATATCTTGTGACAGTTGGATGGAAGAGCAATTCCTGCCATGAGTAATCATGTGCAGGAATTGAATCCTGCCTTTTGTTAGGATAGACGCTCATTGCTGTACCTTTCAATAAAAGCATTTATTATTATCAAATGGTTGATTTTTGAATGAACACCTATAATTTTTTTGCAGATTGGACACCATTAGAAAAACATACAAAAATGAAGGATTTTTTGGTATGTACAGAGGATCAGCTGTGAATATTCTCCTTATAACCCCTGAGAAGGCGCTGAAGTTAGCAGGCAATGATTTTTTCCGCTTTCACTTGACCAAAGATGGGTAGGCCATATTTTATGCAAATAGTACAAAACAATTCCCCAACAGAAGTACATGTTATTCGAAATATTGAGAGACAATTCGGAAACGTACAGAATCAATGATAATAATAACTTATATTGATAATATCCAGTACAGAACGTCAACGTCAGATTCGGGAAATCGGCTAGCGATATTAATGGCAATTTTCTACGGCCGTTGAATTATATCTGTGAGATTCTTGGAAGAGCTTTCTACAAGAACTTCTTTGCAGTGCTCTTTGAATACCAAACCTGAAATTATTTCTTGATTCAATTGGGGGAACACCAATCATCAGCAAAGGCTAGTTCTCCCAATTAAACCGAAAGACCACTACAAAATTTGTTGGGAGTACCTGAGATGAACACTGAAGTATGAATCCAGCGACGTTTCTAGGTTCCAGAGAGCACTCTGACTATAGCGTCTACTTCTCTCGAAGTACAACTTTCATGAGAATATATTGACACTACTTGGCGAAAGACTATTAATGTAATATTTAAATATTGTTGTTGTTTTTTGTTTTTGTTTTTTGTAATAATTAAATATGGAATATATAATCCAAGTCTTCCACTTGAACCCATACAATGGGCATATTCGTCGGCAAGTCTCTAACAGTAAATGTTTACTGCTCCCTACGACCATTGAATTATATCTGTAAGATTTTTGGCAAAGCTCACTCCACTATTTTGCAGTTCCCTTCAAATACCATATCTGAAATAATTTTTTGATTCAATTGGTGGGACATCTCCGCACCAGTTTCAATTATCAGCGAAGGCTGTTTCTCCCAATTAAACCAAAAGAAGTAGTGTCAATATTTTCTCATGAAAATTGTCCCTCGGAAAAAGTAGACGCAATAGTAAGAGTGCTCTCTGGAACCTAGTGATGGCGCTGGATTCATACTTCAGTGTTTATCTCAGGAACTCCCAACAAATTCAAATGGAAACGTGAGGTTATTCCTTAATTTTTTTCTATGATTGAGGTTGTTGTACCTCCGTAGCCGTCAATTGAGCAGTAAATCAACAGATGATCATCAGAAAGCAATATTGATTCTCAGTTCTGATTCCCTATCAATCAGTAGCTGTACCACAAAGATCTATATGATTTAGTGAAACCTACACTACATGGCGCTGCGGACATAAATCAAATGTTGATGCAAATGAAATACTGTCCAAAAAACTCAAACGTGGGAGGTGTATGCGGTAATTTACCACTCAATTTAACTGGAAATGTGGCCAAAAATTTGCGCTTGTGGAAATTAAAATTTAAATAACATTTTCACAAATGAAGTTAAAAAAGAATACCAACCTACGTAATTTGCCCAGCTGGCTCTTCACAGGCGAAGAGGGCTATAAGATGTATGCATCTTTCAAAATAGAGATAATTTTCCTATGAACAAGAAACAGAAAAAACATTTGATCAATACATAACTGAAGTAAATTAAAGGGCTCTAAAATTACACCAATCAATAGAGCATGAAATGAGATAGTTTCCAACTGAAACACTTGTAAAAAACTAACTATGCCATCACATGAATGATAATCCGTAGCTATATTCTGTTGTTTGACGCTTGTATACACCGTAAGCTAATTTCGCAAATTAGTTACGCAAACCTGGATTAGGTTATTGTTTATTATGACCCGCAAGGAAAATCTGGTTGAGCTTCAGATTATCTGATTCGTCAACAAAGACTGGTGCAAACGACGTCTATATTTTGAGACCGATTTTTTTAGTGTTGGAATTTCTTTGCAATTGTGTAATCATTTCGGGTTGAAATGGAGGACGAAATTTTCATTGATGATGATCTAGATATCCTCCATATCATCAACTTTGGTTTTTCTCGCAGAGTCTACCATAGGATTGATTATTTCGACAATATGGACAACTATTAATTTTTTAGAAGATTTCGACTCACAAAACCCACAGTTCTCATTTTCCTGGTTAGCATTGAAGAAGAAATTGAATTCCAAAATTATATGTCGTTTACCTACCTACCTGTTGTTTATTTTCAGCATGTTTCTTCCTCAATTCATTTTAATTTTTTCCGTAGAGTCTTTCTAATTGCTTTTCGGTATATTTAAAGTGCTGTTGAATCTTTCCTAACTCGTTTCCAAGCTTGAGATTTATTATCATTGGAAACTTTGTTTGTCTTTTTGTCTTCGATAATATAAGCGTGTTCTGTGAGTTTTCTCATGAGACTCTGCTATTTTGTGTTTTCACTATGAATCATTATGGAAATCTAAACTGACAATTATGACGATTCATCATCTCCAACTGGCAAAAATCTTACGATGCCAACGTTGTCGGATTTTCAATACGGATTACTTAATCTGCTGACGGTGAATAGCTACGGGCCAAAGATTACAAAAACGGGATTGGGGAACTAGAATTAGAATTGACAAACAGTGCATTTAGGTGTTAGTCTCGCAACTGTCATTTATTGATTTGAATATTTAAAAACGAAAAAACGTGTTTTCTTCCATTGTTTGCTTATGAAATGAAAACAAATAAAGCAGTTTGGTTGCACCAATGGAAGGAATTGTAGATAATTGAAATACGAACAAAATTAAATATTTTACGACGATCGGATCATTACTAACGGAGAAAGACCAGGAACACCAGAAAACTTTTCCATTTTTCTTAATTCTTAACTTCACGATTTTTCAAGAAGTAGGGTTTGCCCTTCTCATAATAGTATTATCATCATTATCATTAGTTTTGGCTCAATTGCAATTTGATTTTTTTTTGGACTATCTTGCAGCGTGCCTGGATGCGTGATAGTCTGATTTTGATTTGTCTAACAGATTTTGAAAGTAGACAAAAACGTAGACAAAACGTATATTCTCATTTTGTGCTGAAATGGGTGGAAAATACTCGCAAACATGAAGAAAACGGTAAAGCCCGCGTAAGCTGTTGATTAGTAGGAGACACCGGGATGTGAGGGGAATTCCTTCGAAAATACAAATCCAAAAATACTTATTCATTGAATTTACAATAAAATAGTATAAAACATACAACATCTTAATATGTGAAATATCAATAAAACTATCACTGAGCCACAAAGGGGTTAGAAGGAAAATGATATTGCATTTCATGCGGTGATAGGTTTTTCGTCCTGCCCTTCTGGGAAGGTAGCGGGCGGGCAAAACCAGCACACATCTGCCCTATAGCAAACCCTACGATGCTGTGTAGGCCTTAGATTCTGCAAGTTCAAGTCTAAGGGTTTGACTCTCCCTTCCTCCTCCAAGTTATGTAGGGGTTCCCACCTGCTTACATATGAGGCATCAGGATATCAGGACAGTAAATTTCATCATTGAGTTTTCCATAAACGCCCTGAAAAACAACGAAAAAACGGGTTTGTGCATTCATTGGTTTATGAGTGTTGTTTCACTCCTCTTCTGAGTTTTCCTGGAATATATCTGATTCTTGGTAAATGAGCCCCCCATGCTTTTTTGACCTGTTATGGTGGGCTTTGACAACTGCTATTTATCTTTCCAGAGTACTTCCAAGGATGAAATGTCTGTAGAATTCATCAGATTGTTGTTTGATAAATTGTATGATGAATAAAATATCGGCTAGCTCCCTGAATGCGTCTAGCCAAATGTATCTATCACTATCCGTGACGATACTTCATTCTGCATCCTCCCCAATCTTAGCAAGTGAGTTTTGGTGATGCTGCAGAATACTGGACAAGCTTATGTTGTCGTTGGGCTGATGACCTGCTTGTAGATTAACACCATGTTTTCCATAGACAGCTTGGAACCCCTGGCTATCAACGGATATGTCCCTCTTATTGCTCCCGCAGCTCGCTGGATTGCTAAGCTGACATGTTTTCCAAATGTTAATCCTTTGTTCAGCTGCAACCCCAGGTACCGCACAGATTCTGACTAGTCAATCCGGTTACCCAGAGCCATGAATCCTCCAGAGACTTCAGCGCATACCTGCTTCCTTCTCTTGGTAAATATCATGAGCTCTGTATTGGCCTGATCAACCACTTTTTTATTACTCGTCATGCACGACACTATCTTCATTTGAAGATGCACTTTTAACCGAGCCGCAGCTGCATTGCAGGAATGTGCATGAGCATATATTGCAGTGACATCTGCATGTGCAGCTGTGCTCGTAGTACCGAATATCGGAAAGTCGTGCGTATACAGCGAGTATGAAAGTGGCGACATGCTGGACCTCTGCGGCACTTCTGCTTAGTCTTTCTTCATTTCGGAGCTTGTTCTGTTCACCAAGTGACTAAGCATGCCTGCTCGTAACATTTTCATGACGAAATCTTCTATCTAGTGTCGAAAGCTTTCTGGATAACCAGAATTATCATGACCGTGCTAAGATCATGTATGAAGCCTTTTCTCACCTGTTGGACAACTCTTGCTACCTGGAAGACTGTCGATTCCCCCCTTCGGAAGACAAATTGCTTCACCAGAATGAGTTCAAGCTCTTCTTCTAGAACTTTGAATCTTTTGAGAAGGATTCGGTCCACCACCTTGGCCACCGCACTAAGCAGTAGATAGGGCAGTAGCTCTCGACCCTTGCATCTGATATCCCTGGTTTCAGGATTGGCATAATCTCTGCTTGCTTGAGGCATTATGAGGCTATTAGGGCCGGTTTATCAATGCAGGGTTAGGTTAGTTTAACACTGGGGTAAATGCTAACTCCAGGATAAACTGTTTATCAAGACGAGGTTAAAAATAACTTCGGGTCAAAGTCAGAGTTGATTTAACTCCATCTTCAAGGTTTTCTCTTTTATGCCCGACTTAACCTACAAAAGTTTCGCGAAATCTAACGTTTGCGAAGTCGTGTGTCGTTTCGTGTACTAAAAACAGTGATAATATAATTATGGAAGCGTTTGATGAGATGAGTGACGATGATGGGGATATTTTGGAAACGATTGAATATAGGAGTCGACCCTACACAATGAGGCAACGGAATAATCCGTTTGAAGAATACGATGATGTCGACTTTTTCACTAGGTTTAGACTACGTAAACCTACGGTGTTGTGGATGTTAGCACAAATAGAAGCTGCTATTGAGTCTTCAACTGATAGGTAAAATAAATTTTTCATATCCAGCTGAAAGCTCCATAATAGAATGTCTTGAATGTAATTGTAATATTTCTGTCATTGAACACATCTTAGGGCTGCCAAATACAATAACCAACCCCTCTCTCTAGAGCATCAAATTTCTGGCCCAACTTTCGCCAGACACATTATTTTTCCAACCAAGATACTGCATCAGTTTTTTTGCATTCAATTACGCCCTTATATTTATTGGCTACAGTAATCAACAGCAACCTGTCCGATGGAGAGAAATTTGGACCCCTGGTACTTTTCACTACACTCATGGTTATCTTTGGACCTCAATTTATTCCTTTTGTAGTTTTAAATTTGCTATTTTGATTTTTGATTGTCTATATGACAGTTTGAAGTTGAATATTTGAATCTGTATCCTGGTGGCTGTCAGAATTTTTCAACCAATCCTAATCCTCAGGAAGCGGCAACTCTGTCGCAAATATTACCAACCACACGATATTTAAGGGTTTCGTAACTCTCACCGTAATATGTAATTGATAAACGGATGCGCAACTAACACCCACTTTGACCTGGGCTTAACCCCAGTGTCAGTTAACACTCATATTTAACACTGCATTGAAAAACCGGCCCTTAATGATGTATATCAATTGCAGGAGAGACTTCCTTGGGAGGTTCTTGAGCAGAATTGCATCGATCATCAACGCCAGGTGCCTTATTCCTGGGGTACCGCTTGATGGTTTCCTTGACCTCCTCGAAGTGAAAATTCTTTCAATGACTGGTTTACGTAATAATACTTTTTCCATCATCTCCCGGTCTCTCCTTCTACTAGACCGCTTACGAGGGTTCTGCCGTTTTCAGTCATGTTTGCAAGCATTTTTCACCCATTTTGCAGCATTTGAGCGCATAATGAGAATAAACGTTTTGTGGTACCATACTTCTACTTTCAAAATCTGTTTTAAAAAATTGAAATCGGACTATCACCAGAGCATCCTCGCACGCTGCAAGATATTGCAAAAAAAATTTAAATTGCATTTGAGCGGAAACTGATGATCCGACAGCGACTGTTTTGTGCACACATAAAGTACCTATGAAGGGTGAAGGGAAAAAACGAGAAATGTCGCAATAACTTCGTTCTGAAATAATCGCATTTTACCAATTACTGATGCTCAAATAATGACAAATATTGATATATAATGTATAAATATATTTGCATATACAGGGTGTTTCATAATAAATGCGCAGGACTTCAGAATATGATAGCTCTTCCAAAAATATGAAAAAAAGTTTCTAATAACTTACCCTCTAAAATGCACCATTTTCGAGATACAGGGTGTTGAAATTTAAAAAAAATAATCATTTTTTGCGAATATCTCTGGAACCGTTTATCACACCGAAAACACATTTCGTAAGCAGTTTCTACTCATAATAAGCTATGTTTTGTGCGGATTTTTTATTTGTTCAAATTCATAATTGGTGAAAATTTTGAAGGGGTAGTGGGTGTTTTTTTCTCCAACTTCTACGCCACTGGAAAAAGTACAGTTTTGAGCCTTCTATATGAACCGCCAATGTGTTCTACACAAAAGAAAATATTATTGGTCATAAGCTCTAAAGTTGACCGTTTTCAAGAAAAATCAACTTTCATGTTGTTTAAATAATGTTTTTTCCTCGAAAAATTGCTGCGTGCATTAAAGCTAACGGCGGACATTTCCACCAATTCAACTGAGTATAATTGTTATTGTTTTTTTTGCAATTAAGAAGTCAACATTTGGTTTTGTTACTTGTTTTAACGTTTAAATGAATTTTGTATAATTAGGAAAAAATTATTTAAAACAATTTACCATGTTTTTCAACATGAAAGTTGATTTTTCTTGAAAATGGTCAACTTTAGAGCTTATGACCAGGAGTACCTTTTTTGTGTAGAAAACATTGACGGTTCAAGTAAGCGGCTCAAAATTATACTTCATCCAGTGGCGTAGAAGTTGGAGAAAAAAACACCCACTACCCCTTCAAAATCTTCACCAATTATGAATTTTAAAAAATAAAAAATCTGCACAAAACATAGCTCATTATGAGTAGAAAATGCATTCAAAATCTGTTTTTGTGCGATAAACGGTTCCAGAGATATTCGCAAAAAATAAATTTCAACACCCTGTATCTCGAAAATGTTGAATTTTAGAGGGTAAGTTAATAGAAACTTTTTTCCATATTTTTGAACGAGCTATCTCATCCGGAATTCCTGCGCATTTATTATGAAACACCCTGTATAATACAAAAACTGAAAGAAACGACAACATTCTTCATACAGAAATAAATAATGAATTCTCACAAGAACATATCAAAATGAAGCAAAAAAAAAGATGGCAGATACATTCTGAAGAAATGGCGAAGTATTCATGAGGCAATTCTGTGAAGTATTTTTATATTTTTCTGTTGGAACTGGCAATAAATCTTTCTCACCTAGTACCTGCTCAGGTGTCACAGAGCGAACTCCACAAGCACACAGGTATCAAAAGTACATGAGACACCACTCAGAACCTAAGTCTTCATCTTTTCTGGTGGCCCTGGGATTTTACTTATAAGGAAATCTTAACAAAATCTTCTATTTACCAACAAAATTCTGTTTTCATTTATCAGGAATCGCACGTAACAAGGTAAGACCTCGTTAATCCTTGGCTCGCACAAGTTTCGACTTCTGAGGGCTGCCGTTCGTAAGAGGACGACAGCTGGTTAACGAAAAAAAAAACAAAAAAACAAAAACAAAAAAAATTCTTTTTGAACAAAAATCCTCCCAGAGTCGAAGCCGTTTCCAACTGAGATGGCTGACCCTAGTGTGATTCGACTGCTGTTTGTTTTTTTTTTTTCAATTGTTGGAGACTAGGTTTGCACTCGGAGCTCCTGGGTGGTAGTTGGTGACTCTGTCCACGAACCCACCATGGGTTACTGAAAAATATCTCCAGACGGCAATTCAACTGAGTAAGTGTTTACGTACCTACCTTGATTCCCTAATTTCTGAAGAATGGTCATCTGGTCAAGCTAGCAGGTAGGCTTGCGAATATAGTACATACTAACACTACGCAATCGTACACATTCCGTTCGTTTCAAAATAAGTAACGTCTGGCTGCCCTGGGATCTTGGACTAGCACTAATATTCCTAAATTATTGAACAATAGATATCATAATGGTATAAAAATAAAATATGAATATGTAGAGGTTTTGTCTTCCGTTATGCTTGGATACCTCGTACCCGAATAAAAGAAATGGTTATGTCCCTTACCAATAAAATATATCGACTGTATGTGCACAATTCGGCACACCATACAAAATTGAATTAAATGTAAATATGGCACTACCAAGATGAATTGAAGCTAACGCTATGATTGAGAGTAGTGTATCGTTTCAGTATATCAATATTGCACCTTCAGTGAGGGCTATGCTTGTGACGTCACGATGATAGCTAACAATTAGTAATATGTCTTAAGCTAGACTTATCTGACAGTGAGTAGATTTTCTCAATAATGCTATTTCACTAGTTGAGTTTATGAATCCAGTGTCTTGGTGAATACCGGTGTGCACAGTGAGTGCGACAAAATCAAACTAAGTACTTGTACAGCTGGAACGAAAACCAATAACAGCGAATACAAATCGTAAGGGACGAACAGAGGAGGGATACTGAACCACAGAGGAACAGTAGAACTCCAGCGGTACAGTGGAAGAACAGTGGAAAACAACCGTGTAGCAACGGAACAGTGGAACAATCACAGTGGTGAAACATCAATAAACGGTAGCAGAACACAAATAAAAGTTTGCAGGAACAGGAACAGTAGCGGATCAACGGAACAATAAAACCGTAGCGGAGCACCCTAGAATGAAAAATTCCACTGTGACTTCTGATTACACTAGTATGGGGCCAGAAGTAGAGCCAAAATGCGAATACTAACATCTTTTAAGTGGGAGCGTTCTGGTAACAGCTTTGATAGTCTGTTTACTGTCTGATAGCTAGTTTCTCTTTCCAGCGGTTTCACTGATGAAGAAATGACATAACCTCAAAAATCCGCATAGCGAAGAGATTTTCTCGAATATAAACAGCGTCAAATATCGCAAACAATATGAGAAAATCACGATTATCAACATTTAATTCGATTCAAGAGAATTCTAATAAGTTAGCCAGTCACTCATCAAATATCAAACCGGAAAACCTCACTCAAAATGACTCAGACGACAAAGTCAAAAACTGTCACTTGTCAGACAAAGCGCTTTCTTGTTCGTTCGTGGCTTGTGAGATCAGTTCAGAAACTACCTCGAGCTACTCGGAGCTACTTCTTGGGACAATTGGACAACGACTCAGGTGAACAGAGCACTTAGAGATTCAGTTTTGTCAACTGAACTAAGACGAAAATGCCAGCTTTGTTCAATCTCAGACCCAAACAGAAACAAGGTCAAGTATTCGAAAGTAAAGTACCTCAATGGCACAGAATAGAGATAGAGTAGGAATGTTACGGTTTTGTGTTCTAAAAACAAAACAACAGATCAACCAAAATTGTGTTTACAAAATAACGCAGTCAACCGCAAAATAGAATAACTGATAACTGTCATTAGCTTGAGGATGGTATATATATGCTCGAACTAGTAGGGCAAAGGTAAGTACTAACATTCGAAATAAGCTGTACATGACAACGATTAAGTTATCATTTTGAAACAGTGGCGTACAGAGTGGAAAGTTTAAATCAATGACAGATAATTTCTGATGTTATTGTATTAAAACAGAAAGGGTTTTCTAGTGCAAAATAAACCCGCAACAACACTTCATAAGGAATCATACAATTCCCAAAGTTGAAGATATTTTTGTTAAAATGTCAGGCGAAAAGTTATTTTGTACACTTGATATAAGTCAAGCCTATCTTCATATGGAAATGGACAGAGAAATTTCCTCAAGTAACATTTGGCAGAGGTTTATGGACCATACGCACAAGGATAATTTTTCGATGATAGTATTGTTCAGTGAAAATCATATGACGAATTATTGCAAAGTCTGAGAGAAGTTTTCGACTATTTGCTCAATAAAAATTTGCATTTGAATAGATAAATAAATTAGGTAAATTACCTCCAATGAAAGACAAAATCGATGCCATAATTTTGAGTTCGTCACCGCACGATGTATCAAGTTTGAGAACATTCTTAGGATTGGCAAACAGTTGAAGGAACCAATTACTAGTCCAAGAGTTTTTATACCATTCAATCTACACCTTCCTTTGACGTAAGCTGCTGATGCATCACCCAGAGGTTTGGAAGCCGTTATATCCAGGATTGCGCCGTACATAAGGGCAAAGTCGTGTGGTTCACGAAAAAACTTCAAAACTGAAAAGTAAAAAAGTTAAAGCAAAAAACAACATTGTCAAAACAAAATTTATAATGATAAAAAAAACAATAAGGAATTGATAGCTATTACATTGTTTTTTATCTGTTTACTATTTTATTTTTAACGATCCTTTCGTGACACCGATTATACAATCGACGTATACTAGTTACTCAGTAATATGTCCACAACTGGTTCGTTTACAAAGGTTTGTCTCGGGGATCGACGCTCAAAAATCCCTGCATGCTCGCGGCTACGCTCGAAGTGGAGATGGTCGTGGGTAAAACTACAGGTGAGCGTTTAGATGACTAACAGAAAAACAAAGTCACCTTACCTGTAAAAAAAATAATTGTGGGCACCACCTAGTTCCCTTCCACAGCAGGTTCGAAACTGGCTTCCTCCTAAAGAACTAGGAAATCGGAAAAAGGAAAGACCAATTCACAAAACTATAACCCTGTATATTTAAAATTTGGAACAAAACACACCCTGTACATTTATGGCAAGTTATATGGTTCAAATGTTGTGCCAACGGTAATGTCTATGATGAATTAAATTGACAATGTTTTCGTTTGGCAATTACGATAAATTCATGTATTATTATTATTTTCGGTATCCAAGGTATAACTATGAAACAGGAATGCTTAAATTAGTTTCATGAACACAAAAATGGATTCCTAGTGAATGAGCAAATATTTATACCGTACGGAAAGTGTACCCTCTGGCGATTACCAAATTATAAAGGGACATCGGCGAATGGATCCATTGGCAGAGGTTTATTATGTGCAAATCGTGCGCTTATATATGATGTTATGGGCTTTCCGCAGATATTTTACAACAAAAAAATACCTATGAATACCAATATGTTATTCACCTTTTTAAGATATTACTTTACGAAAGTTCTAAGGATTTCAACCCTTAAAAAAAATGTTTGACTTGTAAATAAAATAATAAAGATATTCCACACAGTTTTTCAACCACTTATCTGTTGGCATATGGACGTTATTCATCCGACAGGACTCTGGAACAGGAATTCTCTGGACTCGCAGTCTCTAGCAGCTACTTACAGCCTCCAGATGAGTCTGATAGGACTCCAAAATAGTTTTCTCCACGTATTACAGATACAACATGAATATGAGCCTCTATCGGGAAATGTAGGCATCGCACAGGAAAACTTAGCCTCGAACAGAAAAACGTAGAACTCCAGCAGCAACGTAGGACTCCAACAGAAACGTAGGACTCGACCAAAAACTTGGGCCTCCAACAAAATCTTGACCTCGAACAGAAACTTGGCCTCGGACAAAAACCCTAGGGAACAAGAATACCAGCATTACTCTAACGAATAGCTTAGTAGATAAAAATGTTTCCGATTACCCCCAGTCCTCCACGCGATTTTATGAGTTCACGATGAAAATTGTATATTGAACAAATAAGCAATCGAACTGCGATAAAGTATGCTAATAATCATTCAACACTCATCATATAAATTCGACAATTGACTCAAAATAGTGAATAATTATTATTTTAAAAATAAAAGGAACAAAATGGCTGTGTGTCGAACAGCGCCTTTATTGAAATTACATTTAACACATAGAAAAAAAATGAAATAAAACATGTAAAGAATTATTTACCTTGTTAACAAAGGTTCCACACAAAATACAACAGTTGTAGGACGACGGGATGAGTTATGTGATGGTGATCCCCTCAATGGGTTTGAGAAGGTTATCTTCAAAAAACCAGCAATGTTCCAGAACAGCGCTCCTAAAGCCAACAACGCTCCAAAAACCACAACGCTTCCCAAAAACTACCATACAGCAACAAGATCAAGGATCCCCGACATGGGATGACACAAAGGTCACTAGATATCCTCAGATATTTTACTTGAATGCACGAACCTACGGCTCTTCACAATAACTTTTTCATCCAGTTCCTACTAACACGACAGCTTCAGCTAGACTGCCCTAACACGGAAGTCCCACTACCAATTCCATTGGTGACTTCAAAACACAGTGTAGCCAACGTACCGACTCTAAGCAATCTACCGAAGTACGTTCTAGTACGTTTTACTTCACTTACTCTGTGGACCCTGTAACAATTAGATTCGAAGAAAGACATACTAAATTACACAAAACAGATCTAAAACAATACCAGAACAAACTAAGTCAAACGATGTGATAGTTATCATAACAACAGATAACTCACTGATAATAGTCCGCTACTCGTAACCTTGACGGTGTAGGATGGTGTCAATAAGAATTCGTCGACAGCGAAAACCACCTGGGTACGTCACATCCATTGTGACGCAGGCTCCGAGAAGTTGGCCTGCGCGTCTGCAGCTAAATCTATATAGGAGTGAGCGGGGCAAAACTAGAAATTAGATGTAAATTCGTAACGTTGAAAATGAAACGTTACAACACCCCCCTAACCTGAAGAAAATTCACTCCGGTGAGTTTTCACCAGCGCTAGCTGCCTTGAGATCCTTCACGCTCCAAACTCCTTTGTCCCTACCATCTCCATCGACCAAACTATACATCCAAGGTGATACTTTCTTCTTGATGAGGAAAGGACCCACCCATCTAGGAGCTAACTTTTTCGCAAAGTATTTTTTTGCATCAGAAAGTTCAAAGTTCCTTCGCCATACTAACTGATGAGGCAGAAACTCTTCGTGACAGCGACGGAGGTTATATCTTTTTTCAGTATTCTGAGAAGCTCTGTCTATACGCTTCCTAACATCCTCAAATACACTCTCACTGATCCTCTCACTGATCCTCTTAAATGTATTCAAGACACCCATATGACCCGCCAAAGGATTGTCATGAAAATTTTCCAATAATTTCTTACGGTCATCTTTCGGAACAACTTCTTTCCACTTATCCTCCTCTTCACCTAAGCAACCACTCTTCGAACCAACATGTTTGAACAATCTTTCTTCGACCAAACGCCATTGCAGAAACTTCAATGGTTTGGAGTCAACACCTTTACGAATCTTGTTATACCAACGATCAGTAGTTTCGACTGGGCCAGTTTCAATAGAATCAACGACGGGAACAGTTCGAGACAAAAGATCAAGAACAATGTGATCCTTACCTTTTTGATGCATGATTTTGAAATCAAACTGTTGTAACCTCACGGACCAACGAGCAAGTCTCCCCGTGGGATCCTTCAGGTTCTGGAGCCAGATCAATGAAGCGTGGTCTGTCACAACCGAAAATGGTATTCCCTCCAGATATGGCTTTAGTTTCTCGATGGACCAGAGTACAGCTAAACATTCCCGTTCAGTCGTCGAATAATTCCGTTCCTGTCGGCTCGAAGACCTACTCAAATAACTGATAACTCGATCGCCTTCAGGAGTACTCTGCAACAGTACAGTGCCAATTCCAATTCCACTACTATCGCATTGAACTACAAACGGTAAATTGTAATCAGGACAATTCAGCACAGGGGCTGCTACCAGCAATTCCTTAATTTTCCGAAAGGAATCCTCACACTCAGGTGTCCACACAAATTTTCTACATTTCTTCATCAACGAAGTAATCGGTGAAATCAACGTAGCAAAATCGGGTATGAATCTACGATACCAAGCAAACGTTCCAATTATACTTCGTACCTTTTTCACATCCTTTGGGGAAGGGACATTCAACATAGCCTTAACCTTATCAGAGTCGACATGTACACCGTTTCTATCCACAACATGACCTAAGTATCTTAATTCTGGTCTACAGAATTGACATTTGTCTCAACTGACAGTCAGATTGGCTTTCCTCAACCGCTTGAAAACCTCATCGAGAATCTTCATGTGTTCTTCGAAAGAGTCAGCAATCACCACTATATCGTCCAAGTAAGTGAAAACATTTGGTTCAAGCTCCGGACCTAGGACCTGATCGATAAGACGTTGCCACGTTGCTGGGTTATTGTGCAATCCAAATGGAAGTCTACAGAACTGGAAGAGTCCTCAACCAGGTACTGTGAAAGCCGTAAAACGTCGTGATGACTCAGCAACAGGTACTTGCCAATACGCAGACTTAATGTCCAAAGTCGATAAATAATGAGCGTTCTTCAATTTATCCAGAATACTAGAGATATAGGGAAGGGGGTAACTATCCCTTTCTGTCACAGCGTTCAACCTTCGAAAGTCAACACAGAATCTGAACGAATTGTCTTTCTTCCTGACCAACAAGATCGGCGAAGACCAAGGAATACTAGACCTTTCGATAACTACGAAAGATAACATCTCGTCTAATTCTTTATCAATGTGGGATTGCATTACTGGCGACACCGGATAATATCTCTGTTTGATGGGTGCGGCTGTACAGTTTATAACATGCTCAGCGGCAGTAGTACATCCCAAAGAAGAACCCATGAGTTCCCTATTCCTCGTGATTACAGCTTCTAGCTGCACCTTCTGTAGATCTGTCAGCACAGTCTGACTCTGAAGATGATCTACAGTTCCAATTGCTACGGGTAACTTAGAAAAATGCCATTCATTATGTCTTAAGTCAGGGACAATTCCCATGATTCTCCAAAAATCTGATCCTAAAATAAGGGTATGTGGTAACCCAAGAACAACTAAAACGGATATCACTCTTAAACGATCTCTAACAAGAAAAGGTACCATACATTCTCCTAAAACATCACAAGTTTGACCACTAGCAACACGACACACAGACTTCTTCGAAGTATCTACCACTAAACCTAAGTTCTCGAGTAACTTTGCACCACAACTACCAACAATAGTTCGAGATGCACCAGAATCTAACAAGCCTAATACTTCAGTACCCAAAATCCTAACTTTCAAATATGGTCTCTCATCATTTACAGCATGATCTAAAATAAAATCAAGTATTGACTGAACCTTGGTCGACCACTCTACAGCGACACTATTTCGACCACTTAAGTGCGCTGTCTGCCGTTTCCCTGGTTATTACAATCACGACAGTTCCTATTTGTGAAACCTTCCTTTTTACATTTGAAACAGTGCATACCTTTAGGAGCTAAACAACCAATCGCTCTATGGCCGGGTTGCTTACACCTATAACAAAGCGAGTTCCGATTCGAGTCACCAGAGGGATTGTTTCTTGAATTCGACTGACCAAAACGTCCATTGTTAGAGTTGTGTCGCCAAGTATTATCTACTCTATCGGAAGACGAAGTAGAGGCCGCAACACTCCTATTCTCAACACTATCAACCTCAATGTATGCCAAGTCCTTTTCCAGAACATTGGATCTCCTAGCATTCGGCTCCACATAATTCCGAATACTGTCTCGTCTCTCTTCCATACGTCGACAAACAACTCTAAGATCCTCCAAAGTTGTTGGTAAGGGATCCCGTAACCTATCTTGATAAAAAGGATGCAAGTTCTTCAAAATAATCATCATTTTGGTATCCTCAGAAATCGGGCATCTCAGTCTGTTGAAGTACCTATTCATAATAGCTAAGTAAACACCAATCGATTCTGAAGGATGTTGAGTTCTATGACGAAGTTCCTCAAAAAGTGATGATGAGCAGACAGATATTCCCTTCTGAATTCTTCTTCCATCTCACGCCAACTAAAAACTCTAACACGAACATCCTTATAAAATTGGTAAGCCTTGTCTGAAAATAAATCGATACCGGACTCTAATAAAACATCTTCGGGAACATGGCGAGCTATTCTAAGTTCTTCAACCATTTCGAAAAATGCGGAAACAGATATGGATCTAGGTGAACCTGTAAATTTTCCAATACTCCACTTGTAGGGTGGTATCATTTGCGATGAACTGACAGCTGCAACAGTAGTGTTAACTAAACCCAAACGAACAGGGGACGACGTATGCACTTGACCTAAGCCTGCTTGAAAAGTTTGGTTGAGACCAGAGAGAACCGTCAACGCTGGTGGTATTGGATCAACTGGTTCGGGGTACAGTTTCTGGTGTAGCTGGTCTGAAAGAGTCAAAACCCTAGCCAACAAACCTGATTTAGCATTCTGCTAATCAACAACCTCAACACCAGTAGGTGTCATATGATCAATCCTACCTAACAAATGATTACTCTGTGTCTGCCATCTAACGGCTTCAGCTCCTCCTGGATTTCCTGTAAAATTTTTCAAAGCTGCATCTAATTCACCTAATTTAGTTTCAACTGCTACTCTATCTTCCTCAAACGTGAATGGGTATGCTGGATACGAAAAACTCTGATTTGCAGCCTCACTACGAAGAGTAGCAGCTAGACTACTGCGCATGTCATCTACGGTTCCTGTTCCGACTCCTCGAATTCTAAGTTCATATTCCAATTCATCTTTTTTCAAATATTTAATAACCAACTTACCAGGCATGATGAATAACGTAAACAAAAATAATCAAGGAGAAAGTTTAAAAAAGTACAGTATAGGTACAATAAATTTCAAATATCAAAAGTAAAACTCAGGTTCAGTGTATTTTATTTCAGGACAATCAAAGAAAAGTCTGTCTCAAATAAAAATAGTCTTTGTTCACTTTACACGATTCACAAATACAATATTCAATAAAGTTCAAAAACATTTAAAAGTCTTCCGAAGTGAAGTTAAAAAAAATTCAACCTATATTAAAAAAATTCAAAAAATTCAAAAAAAAATCAAAAAAATCTTCGAAGTCCTACTGAAGAAAATTGTCCAAGTCCTGCTTCGACAAAATATTCCGTCCGAGATTGTTCTTCACATTTCAACGTTCCAACGTCCTTCGAAAGCTCCAAAATTTCTCCAAAAAATTTTTCCCAAAAAAATCTTTTTTTTTATTCTCTTCTGTTTTTTTCCAGATTCCACAGAAATATCCAATTTTAAACACAATATCTATTTACACCAAATTCAACAATCACTACATAGCACAACACCTCGTATATATACTCAGGCACGATATTCTCAATGGCAACAAAAAATTATAAATCAAAAATCACTTTAGAAAACGTGACAACAACACTATTCACAGTTTCCAAAAATTCAAAAAATACAGTAACCAAAACCAAAAAATGTACTTCTGGGTGTCAAACACAGTTCCCACACGTTGTGATCTACCTCGTATAACTGGACACTGGCCCCACGTTGGGCGCCATTTTGTAACTATCCTTTCGTGACACCGATTATACAATCGACATATACTAGTTACTCAGTAATATGTCCCCAACTGGTTCGTTTACAAAGGTTTGTCTCGGGGATCGACGCTCAAAAATCCCTGCATGCTCGCGGCTACGCTCGAAGTGGAGATGGTCGTGGGTAAAACTACTGGTGAGCGTTTAGGTGACTAACAGAAAAACAAATTCACCTTACCTATAAAAAAAATTATTGTGGGCACCACCTAGTTCCCTTCCACAGCAGGTTCGAAACTGGCTTCCTCCTAAAGAACTAGGAAATCGGAAAAAGGAAAGACCAATTCCCAAAACTATAACCCTGTATATTTGAAATTTGGAACAAAACACACCCTGTAAATTTATGGCAAGTTACATGGTTCAAATGTTGTTGTGCCAACGGTAATGTCTATGATGAATTAAATTGACAATGTTTTTGTTTGGCAAATACGATAAATTCAGTATTATTATTATTTTCGGTATCCAAGGTATAACTATGAAACAGGAATGCTTAAATTAGTTTCATGAACACAAAAATGGATTCCTAGTGAGTGAGCAAATATTTATACCGTACGGAAAGTGTACCCTCTGGCGATTACCAAATTATAAAGGGACATCGGCGAATGGATCCATTGGCAGAGGTTTATTATGTGCAAATCGTGCGCTTATATATGATGTTATGGGTTTTCCGCAGATATTTTACAACAAAAAAATACCTATGAATTCCAATATGTTATTCACCTTTTTAAGATATTACTTTACGAAAGTTCTAAGGATTTCAACCCTTAAAAAAAATGTTTGGCTAGTAAATAAAATAATAAATATATTCCACACAGTTTTTTAACTACTTATCTGTTGGCATATGGACGTTATTCATCCGACAGGACTCTGGAACAGGAATTCTCTGGACTCGCAGTCTCTAGCAGCTACTTACAGCCTCCAGATGAGTCTGATAGGACTCCAAAATAGTTTTCTCCACGGATTACAGATACAACATGAATATGAGCCTCTATCGGGAAATGTAGGCATCCCACAGGAAAACTTAGCCTCGAACAGAAAAACGTAGAACTCCAGCAGCAACGAAGGACTCCAACAGAAACGTAGGACTCGATCAAAAACTTGGGCCTCCAACAAAATCTTGGCCTCGAACAGAAACTTGGCCTCGAACAGAAACTTGGCCTCGGACAAAAACCCTAGGGAACAAGAATACCAGCATTACTCTAACGAATAGCTTAGTAGATAAAAATGTTTCCGATTACCCCCAGTCCTCCACGCGATTTTATGAGTTCACGATGAAAATTGTATATTGAACTAATAAGCAATCGAACTGCGATAAAGTATGCTAATAATCATACAACAACAATATAAATTCGACAATTGACTCGAAATAGTGAATAATTATTATTTCAAAAATAAAAGGAACAAAATGGCTGTGTGTCGAACAGCGCCCTTATTGAAATTACATTTAACACATAGAAAAAAAATGAAATAAAACATGTAGAGAATTATTTACCTTAACAAGGGTTCCACACAAAATACAACAGTTGTAGGACGACGGGATGAGTTATGTGATGGTGATCCCCTCAATGGGTTTGAGAAGGTTATCTTCAAAAAACCAGCAATGTTCCAGAACAGCGCTCCTAAAGCCAACAACGCTCCAAAAACCACAACGCTTCCCAAAAACTACCATACAGCAACAAGATCAAGGATCCCCGACATGGGATGACGCAAAGGTCACTAGATATCCTCAGATATTTTACTTGAATGCACGAACCTACGGCTCTTCACAATAACTTTTTCATCCAATTCCTACTAACACGACAGCTTCAGCTAGACTCATAGATATATATTATATATACTTACTCTAGATCGCTAATCCCGTCTACATTTTGTCTAAAAAGTGTTATAAAAAGTGGAATGATTGCGTCAATGCGCATGGTCATAACCAGCTACAGCGATGACAAACTTCAGCAACTTTTATCTTTGTTGTTGCGATTCGGGCAAAGATGATCTAGCAATACTGTGAAATTGCGAAGCGTCAAAGTTCCGTCGAATTCTTTAGATCGTTCAACAGCGTTAATAGTTTCCATTGTTCAAAGAGAAGGGATTTGAGTTTGGCAGGGACGGTTTTATTTTATTGTGGTCATTTTAAATGTGGTTTACATATTAGTACTTTGTCAGTAGTGTGTATTGTGTTATTAGTTTTCGAGTTTTTCTGTGGTAAACTACAGTTTTTGATTTTTACTATGATGGCGTGCTTGGTGCTATGGAGTGGAAACAAAGGAAAAATTCCTGGAATCCATTATTTTTAGTAAGTAAATGGAATATTATATCGTTGATAAAACTGAGAGTACCTACTAATATTTAGTAGTTCTTCATGTCTGACTTATGCACATTATTTCTAGTTTGACGAGAGCAAAGAGCAATGCATGACATTTGGATGAGAGCATTGGGAAGAGATCCTATCGCGGAGCATCTGGGTGAAAAAAATGTCATTTGTAGCAAACATTTTTCTCCAAACGATGTATATATTCAGGGTAGTCGAATGTTGTTGAAACCAAATGCAGTTCCAAGCCTTTTTTTACGAAAACATGATGAAGTTTTCACCCAAGAAAAGTGAGTCATATACAAAATCTAACCTAACAACATAAGGCGTTTTCCATTTAGGAGTGTTAAGCCCCAGAGCTACAAGCCCCTGATATCGGAAATTACTTTATCACTGACTTTTTCGCCAAAAAACTGTGTATTCGCGTTTTGACTTTTGTCTACTTGCACCAATAAAACGGGTGGTGCTCGAGGGGCAAGGGGAATGTCAATCGGTGCTTGAAGCCCCACTAAATGGAACGCATGGTCATACGCTCTGGGTAGCTCTGAGGAGCTCCTTACGTTAAATGGAAAGCAGCTATAGGTACTAGGTAGGAATCCTGAAACTTAAAGTCTCGTTCATACCAGCGCGAATTTCGCAATTTTTCTGCGAATAAAATAGCTGCCGACATGGTTCTGCATCAACGATTGGTTCGGCAGGACTGGCAGCCATTTTAATTGCAGAAAAATTGCAAAATTCGCGAGGGTATGAACAAGTCTTTAGAATTTGTGCAATTCATTCATGATGTACGATTTATAAAGGTTTGTAGTTTTTAAGGAATTCAGATAATTTATAGTGTTACTCCTGAAATTATGCATACTATTTTACACTTTTTTCAGAACTCTTCATGAATTCCCCAACGCATCGAAATGGTTGATAACTTGTAAACTTGGAAGTACTTTTTATTGAAAACAAGGACAATGTTTCAGGTGTTACTCTTCAAGTTTCTTGCACTCCTACTATTGAAATTGCAGTGAGGTAAGATATTAAATTTATAATACTCATAAAATTTACTTGTGAACATTTTGGCAAGATTATATTTTGAATTTTATATATTCATGATATATATGATGTGATATAATGATAGTGATATAATAATACTCCCTCATAAACACTCCTATGAGTGTTGTGTCCAAGACTCAGCCTGTGGAGGTAGAGAAGGGAATAGGTATTATTATTAAATAAACATATAATAAATGAACTTTATTGAACCAATTACATTGATCCAATAGGCCATTGACCTAGGTCCTTCAGCCCATTGTGACATTATTATTATTATTTGTCGAAACAAGTATGTTCTCATAATTTTTCGAAAGTCCCCTGTTATTATCAAATATTATTTTAAGATTCCAAATAAGACTTGAACTAAGATCTCTGAATTTGATACTTTACTCAATTTTTGTTACCCCAACTAACCTCCAAAGTAAATTGTTATTGACCCACCAAACTTATTACATATTTTATGTCGATATTGCGATTTTATTTGTTTTTAACTTCTCATCGTCGGGTAGGAATTCTATTGTTTCAATGTTATTAGCAATAGTTTTTGATAGAACGCACCTTATCTATGGATAATTTTAATATAAGTCAATGATAATTCTATTTCAGCTCACCTTCAAGTGCTACCACTTCATCTGTGGACTCCCCCAGAAGTTTCAAAAGGACACATGGAGAAACATCAACAGTGAAGGTAATAAGGGACAAATTAAAAGAGCAAGAAGAGATATCAAAACTTGACACAATTACAGGTTAGTTGATTTCAATGCTTATTTTTATTATGCTTGTATCATATTTGTTGGATGTTGAATACACTTAGAATCCGTTTAATATCAATTGAACTCTTCCATTCTACTGAAATATTTATTTTAGGTCTGATAAAGCCAACTTTTTACAAGAAAACTATCAAATTTTAATATAAATGACATCTATGCGATATTTTCTATTCTTTCCAAATTGATATCACAGACAAACTAGTAATTATTTTTCTTTGCATACAATTGACTGGTGACAGTACTCACTTTGATTGAACTGAGAAGTGAAAAATAAATATCATTTGAAGTAGTTTGGAAATTGGATTTGAGTTTTGTTTAATAATTTCCATAGAAGTATTTTATTTTATGTATTTTTATATTTTCTCATATCATGTATTTTATATTTTCAGCGCATCTCCCTCAAAACTTCATCTTAAAATCAAACAAGCAAATTTTAAAAAAATCCATAGCCCAGAAAAAAGTAAAAGCTATGACAGTGAAAATCAATCGCCTGAAGAAAAGAGTCACAACCTTGAAGCAGATAATATCGACTTCTTGGAAAAATCCCTGACAGGTGTCCCGCTATCCTTGATGAAACGGACTATACAAATAAAAAAAGAAAGGATTGCATTGCATGGAAAAAATTGAGAGAGAAATTCAGTGGTGACCACTGTCTGTAAACCATCTTCACAATACTTTATGGCTAGGTTTTTCCCAGGGGAACCAAACTTCACAGAAATGATGTGAACCAGCGATGCGTATATAGAAATTTCCAAATATCTGCTGGTTCTAGTAGTGACATGTTATTCAATTTAGAAAGTGTTTCTTTTATTTATTCAATGAATATCTCGAATTGTTGCTATGTTGCTGAACTGTTTACCTATGTACATTCAGGATTGTACAATTATTTTGTTATATTCTGGAATACTACTGTACACAATATTTTAAGTAAACTATATTTGTAATAATTGACGTTTTGAATTTTGTTACTTTCTTCGGATTTCATTTGTGAAAAATTAATTCATAAAGTTACCGGTCAACTCTATATGATATATGCTTTCGACTAGTAATTACTCAAATTACTATAGATCTCACTATCATCCTCTTTCCATCTCAACGATATAGATTCAGATCAAACGATCCTTTTTTTCTATGAATGAAATTCTATGGAGTTCTATCAGCTATGTCGAATTTTTTGGCTTTTATCAGTACGGTGTAGCGAAGTGTGAGGATAAACAATACTTGATTGCATGCAAAAACAGCAAACAAACGGAGTCAGAACCAGAAGCTTCTGTTGAGTGCAACCAAGTATTGCTTATCCTCATACTTGGCTACGCCGTACTGATGAGAGCCAAAAAGCTCGAAACTTGTACCTACGGATTGCTTGAAAAATAATTTATATACAGATACTTATATTCTCATAGCTTGATTAAACCTTTAGATTAAAATGTGTATGTATGCTGTATCCTGTTTTAGTCTGGATAGCATTCTGATATTGTTCTTATAGAATCGTGTAAAAAAAATCATTATGACAAAATAATTCAATCTTCTGATAATAAAAGTAAAACTTCCTGGACAGTTATAAATAAAATTAAAAATAACAGTAGCACAAAAACACCTACATTAAAAATATCTCATGAAAATAAAGTTTTCTCCTGTCCAGAGGACATTGCCAATCTCTTCAATAGTTTTTTTATAGATGCTCTAAAACAAGTCATAGACGAGATCCCACAAATTGACCACAATAAGTTTGAACATAGCCTCAACTGCATCTTTCTTCAATGGTTATACTTCCTTTCACTGAGGAAGAAATGCTAACAATTTTCTCAAAACTCAAAAATAAACGTTCCTTTGGGCCTGATGACCTACCCAACAATATTATAAAATAATTCAAAAATGAGCTGTTAAAACCCATAACTAACATAATAAATTTTCATTACAAACAGGTACGTTCCCTGATGCTCTTAAAATGGCGAAAGTAATCCCACTTCACAAAAAAAAAGATAAAAATATTATGAACAACTACAGACCCATATCAATAACATCAGTTTTCTCCAAACTCTTTGAACACTGCATGCTTGAGAGGCTAAACTCCTTCACTGCAAGATTCAAGCTTAGGAAATCAAAATCTACACCTACAGCAACAATAGAAACCTATAATAATATTCTCAATGATTTAGATACAAAAAAAGTCCTGTCTGCATATACTGTCATTTAAGTAAAGCTTTCGATTGTGTTCCACATGATCGGCTGCTTGATAAGCTTTGGTCATATGGAATTAGAGGTCCTGTGTTAAGCTGGTTCAGGTCCTTTTTGAGAAATAGAAAGCAATACGTTCAGATATCGTTCTCGTCTGGCCCATGTGGAAGTTGGAGTCCCTCAGGGAAGTGTGCTTGCGCCAGTTTTGTTCTAAATTTATGTAGCAGATATCGTTAAATATCTTGCACCTTTCAAATTAACGTTATATGCTGATGATCTCTCTATACTGGTATCAAAAGACTCACTCAATCTCCATCAACAAGCATGTAATAACCTCATGGAAAAAATTATTCTATGGTTTTCCCAATTTTTGATTTACCACACAAAACAGAGAACAGCCGAAAACATAGAAATAAATTTAGGGAAAATGACTCTAGAGAAATGTCACAATATTAAATTTCTAAGTATAACTATAAATGACACACTTGACTGGGAACCACATATAAGCAATACAAGAAAAACTCTGAACTGTAAGCTGTTTCAAATCACAGAGTGCTCAACCTTCATGTTCTAAAAAAAATTTATTTTGCTGAAATACAGTCTCGACTATCGTATGGCATATTATTCAGGGGCATGTCTACTTCAGTACAAAAACTATTTGTGCTCCAGAAGAAATGCACACGTGCAATGCTGAAGAAAAATCAAAGAGAATCGTGCAGACCTCTCTTCAAAAAATTAAAAATACTTCCATTATGCTGCATATACATACTGGAAATATCTTGCTACATATACAAAAGCAGAAATATCATTCCCTGTCATAATGACATACACAATTACCCAACAAGGTTTAGCCGTCATCTGTACGCACCTCAAAATCACTTGAATATATGCCAGAATGGCCCCGTTTCTAATGGGATTAAGGTATACAATCACTTACTCTCTAATATCAAACAACTTCAAATTCCGAAAAGCTTTGAAGGAATATTTATTGAACAATTTGTTTTATACAATGGAAGAGTTCCTTTCATTATAGTGGGCTCCCTTTGTTCCTCATACTCTTTTAACTATTTTATATATATATATATATAAGTGAAAATAGAGTATATTTCGTTTTAATTCCGAGAGCTCTAACCTTTGACAGCTGTTTCGTGCTAACGCACTCATCAGAAAGGATTTGTGGAGCTCTCGAAATCAAAACGAATCCACTCAAGAATTAATACCGTGAGGCAAGACAAAATATAACAGGAAGTTATTCATGACATCTACAGTCACTAGTTGAAACTTAATTTGACACGAACCAAGGAATCCAAAAGTAGAGGTTTGTCCACAAATTGACAGGCAGCCAACAATTCGTTGTTGGCTGCCTGTCAATTTGTGGACAAACCTCTACTTTTGGATTCCTTGGTTCGTGTCAAATTAAGTTTCAACTAGTGACTGTAGATGTCATGAATAACTTCCTGTTATATTTTGTCTTGCCTCACGGTATTAATTCTTGAGTGGATTCGTTTTGATTTCGAGAGCTCCACAAATCCTTTCTGATGAGTGCGTTAGCACGAAACAGCTGTCAAAGGTTAGAGCTCTCGGAATTAAAACGAAATATACTCTATTTTCACTTAGATTCTGCTTGCGTTCCTCATAACGTATTAGAAACTTGATTGAACCTTGGGTTGGTCAGAACAACGAATTGTTGGCTGCCTGTCAATTTGTGGACAAACCTCTACTTTTGGATTCCTTGGTTCGTGTCAAATTAAGTTTCAACTAGTGACTGTAGATGTCATGAATAACTTCCTATATATATATATATATATATATATATATATATATATATATATATATATATATATATATATATATATTTGTATTATTCCACACTATTTTATCTATATCATATATGTATATTTGTTCGTCCTACTAATGTGACTGAAATTTCTGACTTGTTTTATACCTTGTAGGTCTTCGAAATCAATAAAATTATTATTATTATATATTTTGAAAAATATAACCGTGATACTTCTAGATGAATCTTTCATAAACATATTTCAGAAACTTCTCCAATATATAGTGACCGACTTGAGAAATAATTTTTTTTCATGTCATTCTTTTATTAGATGCATTTCTTGAATATAATCAGTTTCTTAACAAAATATCTCCTCCAAAATGCATTTTTCATATTCCATACAAATTTTTAAGTCTGACACCAAAGTACTATTGAATCGATTTTACTAAATGTCACGAATCATTTAAAAATCTTACTGAAACATACCCTGTTATGAATGAAGCTGGTTGTGATCATGCGCATTGAATCATGTCTCGAACTTTTGATAACACTTTCGTCCCATTGAATTGGCATTCTAGATATTATGATTTTTATGGCTAGACTGCCCTAACACGGAAGTCCCACTACCAATTCCATTGGTGACTCCAAAACACAGTGTAGCCAACGTACCGACTCTAAACAATCTACCGAAGTACGTTCTAGTACGTTTTACTTCACTTACTCTGTGGACCCTGTAACAATTAGATTCGAAGAAAGACATACTAAATTACACAAAACAGATCTAAAATAATACCAGAACAAACTAAGTCAAACGATGTGATAGTTATCATAACAACAGATAACTCACTGATAATAGTCCGCCACTCGTAACCTTGACGGTGTAGGATGGTGTCAATAGGAATTCGTCGACAGCGAAAACCACCTGGGTACGTCACATCCGTTGTGACGCGGGCTCCGAGAAGTTGGCCTGCGCGTCTGCAGCTAAATCTATGTAGGAGTGAGCGGGGCAAAACTAGAAATTAGATGTAAATTCGTAACGTTGAAAATAAAACGTTACACTCTTTGAGACGAGTGAACTGAATTTCTTGAAAATAATATATTTTCCAAATGACAGTATAGCATGATAGCATTTATTCGATCGAATACGAATACGTAACATGATAATATGAATTGTGTAAACTGAATTAATTGAGCTTGAAATTTGGCTTGCAACGAGCGGACAAGCGTTTTTTCCTGTCTGAGCTTGCAATGTACGAAACTTTATACAATGGTTCGTATGCATAAACCTTGAGCAAATGCTTTTACATATATTTCTTGAAACAGACGTTTTCATTTCGTTGAGTTATGAGGAGACAAACCTATAGTATAAGCATTCGCTACCTTTTATGAATACTACCCATCATTGAGCGCAGCATCGGTCGCGATTTCATTTGTTGCCAGATACCCGATCGATAATTACCTTAGCGAAGTGAAAAAGTGCATGGGGAAGAAGATATCAGTTTTTGAAACTTTAGTTTTTTGTAGTTTCACATAATTGTGTTTTGTGTTGTGAATTGAGGTGAGTTCATCTGAAATTTACTTTCATTTTAGATTTATTCTTTAAAAACTTTCATCTCAAAAATCATTTCATATTTGATTATATAAACATCATTGTTAATTGAATCAAATTCAAACAGAATAATTAATAATCACTTTTATTACTATCTATAAAAATTTATAAATTTTGAAATAAGTGATATTTAGAAAATACTTTCGAGTTTGAGTTTAAGACGTCGAAACATTTCCATTTTGCATTAATTATTTGTCAATTTGTTCACTTACGTATTAATTTCTTAACAGTTTACAAGATGTCAGAAAAAAGAAAAAAAATTCCGGATACCAAAATTTGCTGAATAATAGAAAAAGAGAGGAAGAATTGGAAAACCATGTCAAAATTACGCATTTTTTTTCATAACCCGAGTCTACTTTGCCAAATATTAATAACAACAATAATACAGCTAAATCTCAATTTTCTGAACCTGTACTTGAAACAAGTAACAACAGCAGACAAGAAACTGATCTAGAAAGCAATCCATCAATATCTTAAAGTTCCGCTGATGAGAAATCAACACTTTGAAAAATTACCAGAATGGAAAATATGAGTCAACTTTCGAAAAGTGCAGCACTATGGCCAAAGAAATTACGTCCTAATGATATTCAAGAATTATAGTCCGGCCGGTAACGACACATTTCTTGAAACGTTCTTTTAACGTATGCTTTTTTTAAATTATGATTATTATAGATTTGTAGATGTTCTCACCAAATATCTAAGACTGCTCGCATGCAGCGGCGGCACCAACCAATTTAGAATTTGCAAAAATAATTGATATTTCTGAACGATTTTTTAATGTATGCATAGTGGTTTTTCCAAACGATTTTTTAACGTATGCTTTTTCACAGGAAGACTGTTGGTGTTATATGGATCACTAATTTCAAAAAGCATACCATCGCGGCGTGCACATGCGTTGCAATTGTTTTGTCAATATGCAAATTTTTTGTAATAACTCGGAACGATTTTTTAACACTTAAAACCGGGTTGAATTTAAAGTTCATATGGCCCATTGACAGTATATTCATTTGCATACTGTTCTGGCGTGTAGTACTATTCAAAAGATAATTCAAAAGTTGCAAAAATTTCGGTTATCTTTGAACAATTATTTAACGTATGCTTTTTCACAGGCTGATTTTTGGTGTTATATAGATCACGAAAATTGAAAAGCATACTCTGCTCTCGTGTAGAAGGCCTCGAAATTAACAACTGAAAATGTAAAAGAAGGTAGTATCTCAAAATAATTTTTTAACGTATGCTTTTTTACAGGCTGACTCTTAGTGTTATATGGATCCCGAAAATTAAAAAGCATACTCTTCTCTCATGTAGAAGGCCCCGAAATTATCTACTGAACATGCAAAAAAAGGTAGTATCTAAAAATGATTTTTTAACGTATGCTTTTTCGCAGGCTGATTTTTGTTGTCATATGGATCACATATATTGAAAACCATACTCTTCTCTCATGTAGAAGGCCCCGAAATTAACAACTGAACATGTAAAAACAAGGTAGTATCTAAGAACGATTATTTAACGTATGCTTTCCACAGGCTGATTTTTGGTGTTATATAGATCACGAAAATTGAAAAGCATACTCTGCTCTCGTGTAGGAGGCCTCGAAATTAACAACTGAACATGAAAAAAAAGATAGTATCTCAAAATGTTTTTTTAACATATGGTTTTTTACAGGCTGACTCTTAGTGTTATATGGATCCCGAAAATTAAGAAGCATACTCTTCTTTCATGTAGAAGGCCCCGAAATTATCTACTGAACATGTAAAAAAAAGGTAGTATCTAAAAATGATTTTTTAACGTATGCTTTTTCACAGGCTGATTTTTGTTGTCATATGGATCACATATATTTAAAATCTTACTCTTCTCTCATGTAGAAGGCCCCGAAATGAACAACTGAACATGTCATTAGAAGTCGATATTTTTTACTCTAACTTACAGTTTTTCACTTTCACAGAAACTCACTCTACCACTGAGTCTATAGTCTATAAAAATATAAACGGATTTGAATTATCCAGCTACTTCGAGAAAGGTGGTGTTGCCATATATTCCAAAAAGGTATTGAAATGTACAAAAATCGATTTGAAAAGGTACTGTGTTGAGAAAGATTTTGAAATTTGTGTTCTATCCTGCAAAAAAGACAATAAGAGTACAGTCATTTTAACATGTTACCTAGCGGTAACATGGATGTTTTTATGGAAAATATTTTGAAAGTTTTAGAGGAGGTAAATATATTCACCGCATGTGAATATCACTCCAACTGAAGATTTTAATATTGACTCCACTATCAGTTCCAGAGATTGTGCAACTTTCAGTAAGCTCGCACATTTTAGATAGTTTTAATATTGTACCAGTAGTGAACTGGCCTACGAGAGTCACCATATCATTCAGCGACTATCTTTGATCACATATTCACTAACGTAGTTGATCCGGTAGTGTGTGTCATTGACAATGATTTGTCTGATCACCGCACTGTATTACTTGAGATTCCTGAACATGATTCTGAAAATTGTAAAAAAACTTTTCAAATTAGAAGAAGCTTCAACCAGCAAGCTATTCTCAATTTTAATAATGATATCTTAAAAGAAAACTGGAGCGAGATTCTCAATCACTCAAAACTTGAGCCATCTTACAATTCATTCATAAATATTTTTCTATTTCATTTCAATATACATTTCCCTTTAAAAAAATATTTTGATAATAATGATGACAGCAACAAAAAATGGATTACAGATGAAATTAAGAAATCTAGTATAAAACTGAAAGATTTACACCATCTTAAAAAATATTAACCCCAATTAACCATTCAGTACAAAAAAGCTAAAAAAGAACATTAAGTTTTATTGAGAGATTCAAAGAAAAGATACTACCAAAATAGAATCGCTAATTCCAGTAACGTCAACAAAACGGCCTGGAATGTAATTTCTGAATTCAGCAACAAGAACAAGAAAAGTCGTCATCCTTTTATTATAAAAGAAGGTGAAATGACTTACGAAGACCCAAATAATGTATCAAACTTATTTAATGATTTTTTTATAAATGCTCCAGTACCAAGCAAACAAAATGAAAAAAGTAATATTTCCAATGATATCGAGGAAGATATGAATGAGTACTCTTTTTTTCTTGAACCCTTTACCAGTCTCGAACTGATAACAATTTTAAAATATAAACTGAAAAATAAGCATTCATATGGGCATGATGAAATTCCTCTTTTTATAATAAAGGCTTGTTTAGAAAATAATATTGAACCTCTGACACACTTAGTGAATATGTCCTTTCTGAATGGAGAGTTTCCCCAATGTCTGAAAGTTGGAAAAATTATTCCCATCTTTAAAAAGGCGTGTACAACTACTATGAATAATTATCGTGCAATTACTATAACATCAAGTTTTTCTAAAATATTTGAGTATTCATTTCTCAACCGTCTTATGACATTTTTATATAGATTCAATATCTTCACGGAAAATCAACATGGATTTTTAACCAACCGTTCTACTAATACTGCCATTAATGCTTTTTTTGAAAAGGTCATACATTTTATGGAGGCAGGAGAGTGCCCTGCTGGAATTTTTTGTGATCTCAGCAAGGCATTCGACTGTGTCAATCATAATCAGCTAAAATCTAAACTATACAGGGTGTTATTTAAGTACGTGGCCAAAGTTAAAGGGGTGATTCTTTGAGTGATTCTAAGACGAAAAGTTCATATAAACATAGGTCCGGTAATGCTTCGTTTTCAAGATACAGGGTGTCAAAATTTTTAATAGAAATTGTTTTTGTCGTAAATATCTTAATAACCCTTCAACCGATTTTATTGAAATTCGGCAATGTTATTGAAGGTCGTAAAGGGCGAATTTAACCCTAATTATATCAAAATTATCATGTCCAGTGGCGTCCCGGAAGGCACTGTAACCAATATTTTTGACAGAAAACATGTGCGCCACTGATTTTTTTGCAATTTTTGTATTTGTTTCACAGTGAGCAACTGAAATTACAACTTTTTTATTTTCAGAATTTTTTTTCGTATCTTGCTTTGTTTTTGAGAAAAAACATAAAAATCACTTCATTGCACATCCCTGTGACAACACAATAAAACATTTCAACTACTAAACCATCAAAAACTGGGGTCTCAATAATATTTTTTCATATCAATACTCTATTCTAGTCTAAGAATTTTCTTTCAAAATTAATGCAATGAATTGCAGCACTTGCCTTCGGCTCTTGGCTTCGGCTCGTGCTGCAAAATGGGCTCATTGTTGTCCATGGACATGCAATAAAGACATTTTTATTTATGATTAAACAATTAATATTACATGGAAGTCATCTTTTAATTTTTTTCGCTAATATTACCTCTTTTCAATGAAACAAATAATGTTGTTATGTATTACTGCAGTGTTTTGAAACTAAAGTAAGAGGGCCATGGAAGGAACAACAAATGTTCAAACAAATTTAACTTCATAACTGTCACAAATTGAAACGGTACATACGTAATTATTTGATAGTGATTATTTGAAGTGTTTTCAAGAGTTTTGAGATATAAAATTTGTTACTGATATCTGAAAATGGTTCGGTTTACAAACTCGGAAATGGCCGATATGCATTTTGTCTATGGAATGGCCCAAGGCAATTCCAGAGCGGCTAGACGCATTTATCAAGAAAGATATCCTCATCGAAATGTTCCAAATAGGCAAACATTTGTGAGAATACATGAAAGGCTGTGCGAATCAGGCACCTTTCAAAGGTCGGCTGCTCTTATTGGGAGACCTGCAACGGTAAGAACAGTGGCGCTGGAGGATGAAGTTTTACATTAAGTTGAGCGTTGCCCCGATACAAACACACGCAAAATTGCACAACAATTAAACATTTCTCACTTTACTGTATGGAAGATTTTGAAAGAGTACCAACTGTATCCTCACCACATACAGCGTGTTCAAGCATTATTTCCTGCGGATTTTCCCAAACGAGTTGTTTATACTACGTGGCTTTTGCAACAACAAGTTGCATCTCCGACATTTTTATCCAGTATATTATTTACCGATGAAGCGTGTTTTTCCCACAATTCAATTATGAACTTTCATAACAACCATATCTGGGCAGAAGAAAATCCCCATGCGGTTATAGAAAATAATTATCAACAGCAGTTTTCCGTGAATGTCTGGGTTGGTATTGTTGGCAATTATCTCATAGGACCTCATTTTTTACCCCCGAGATTAAATGGTCAAGAGTATCGTCATTTTTTGGAATTTGTATTACCTGTACTACTAGAAAATGTCACACTGGCAGTAAGAGGAGCAATGTGGTTCATGCACGATGGGGCTCCACCTCACTTCAGCATAGTAGCACGTCAATTTCTGGATGAAACTTATGGAGAAAACTGGATCGGACGCGCAGGTCCACAGTCATGGCCGCCCAGGTCACCGGATTTAAATCCCTTGGATTTTTTCCTTTCGGGACATTTAAAGTCCCTCGTTTATAAAACTTGGCTTGGTTATTTTTATTTGGGCTGTGGTGGCCGTGCTGGTATAGAACGTTCGCCTTTGGAGCGAAGGGTCGAGGGTTCAAAGCCTCGCATGATCATCGGTCTCGTGCATGGCATCACACGTTAAATGGTAGGGGCTGCGTCTTCCCTAGCTCAGCCAAGTCTCTTGAAGACTTCCGAGGGTTGCGCGTAGGGGTGCAATCGGTTGACGGAAATAACAATTTTAACAACAATTTTAACAATTTGTTTGTTTATTTTATCCATGAACTCAATGAGTAGGAGAGAGAAACTTTTTTTGACGGGTCCATCCCACTCTCTCTCCCACTCATTGAGCTGATGGATAAAATAATTGGCAATATCAACGTAGTCATTAGAGATAACACCATCAAACCTGGTATAGGTGGATTCCTCATGATCATTCCTAACCGATCATGTAATAATATACAGGGTATCCCATTCTAAAATCGAAAGTTGATGTCATTTCCGGAAAAACCGGAAGTTGAATTTGTTTTACAAATATGCCAAAAAATGACGTCTAGTGAGCATATTCAATGTTGTAAATTTCAGATATATGGCCAGAGAAACAATGGAGAAAAAGGGGGTGTACCATGAATCTGTGTCACACGGTATAACTTCAGGGCTTTCTGCACAAGGGAAAAGTATGCTTTTTAATTTCCGTGATCCATATAACACCAAAATCAGCCTGTGAAAAAGCATACGTTAAATAATCGTACTTAGATACTACCTTGTTTTTACATATTCAGTTGTTAATTTAGGAGCCTTCTACACGGGAGAGGAGTATGCTTTTTATTTTTTGTGATCCATATAACACCAAAAATTAGCCTGTGAAAAAGCATACGTTAAAAAATCGTTTTGAGATATCACCTTTTTTACATGTTCAGTAGATAATTTCGGGGCCTTCTACATGAAAGAAGAGTATGCTTTTTAATTTTCGGGATCCATATAACACTAAGAGTCAGCCTGTAAAAAACCATACGTTAAAAAAACATTTTGAGATACTATCTTTTTTTTTCATGTTCAGTTGTTAATTTCGAGGCCTCCTACACGAGAGCAGAGTATGCTTTTCAATTTTCGTGATCTATATAACACTAAGAGTCAGCCTGTTAAAAAGCATTCGTTAAAAAATCATTTTGAGATACTACCTTTTTATTAAACCTTTTTTAAACTTTCAAAATATTTTCCATAAAAACATCCATGTTACCGCTAGGTGAACGGTAACATGTTAAAATGATTGTACTCTTATTGTTTTTTTTGCAGGATAGAACACAAATTTCAAAATCTTTCTCAACACAGTACCTTTTTAAATCGATTTTTGTACATTTCAATACCTTTTTGGAATATATGGCAACACCACCTTTCTCGAAGTAGCTGGATAATTCAAATCCGTTTATATTTTTATAGACTATAGACTCAGTGGTAGAGTGAGTTTCTGTGAAAGTGAAAAACTGTAAGTTAGAGTAAAAAATATCGACTTCTAATGACATGTTCAGTTGATAATTCCAGGACCTTCTACACGAGAGAAGAGTATGCTTTTTAATTTTCGTGATCCATATAACATAAAAAATTAGCCTGTGAAGAAGCATACATTAAAAAATTGTTTAACATCACTGGAATTTGTTTGCAATATTATTACTACTCTTTTCATTGATGTACATACCAGAATTGTATGCAAATGAATATTCTTCATTATTATCACGTCATTAATCACAATTTCAAAAAGCATACGTTAAATAATTTCTCAGCGTATGCAACCATGTTATTCACTTCCGCAATGTATGCTTTTTGTTTTGGGGGCCCATTTACACAATATCTTTCACATAGTTCAATTGTATACACTAAATAATTGTTTCGAGTTATTACAAAAAATTTGCATATTGACAAAACAATTGCACGCCGCGATTGTATGCTTTTTGAAATTCGTGATCCATATAACACCAAAAATCTTCCTGTGAAAAAGCATACGTTAAAAAATCGTTTTGAGATACCACCTTTTTTTAACATGTTCAGTTGATAATTTCGGGGCCTTCTACACGAGAGAATTTTCGTTGGTTTTTCAGTTCAAACTGTCGGAAAAACCACTTTGCATACATTAAAAAATCGTTCAGAGATATCAATTTTTTTGCAAATTCGAAATTGGTTGGTGCCGCCGCTGCATGCGAGCAGTCTTAGATATTTGGTGAGAACATCTATAAATCTATAATAATCATAATTTTGAAAAAGCATACGTTAAAAAAACGTTTCAAGAAATGTGTCGTTACCGGCCGGTCTATTAGTAGTACGTAGCCCTGCTCATTATCAAAACAAAAGGCAACGATTTGTGGGGTCAGGCTTACGACAATGGGAAAAATATGAGTGGTAGGCATTGTTGTCTACAAAAAAAAATGATTTGAATTCGCGAGCTTTCTCCGTTCCTTGTTGCAATCATGGACCATTAGTCGTCAATGATGCCGCAAGAACTTCAAGAACTGTATTTATTTTTTTCAGTTTCTTCTCAACGCTGATCAATTCTGAAATCTAATTTATTTTATGTAAAAGATTTAACTTTAAAATCTTTATCGGATACTCAATGTTCAAGTAGAATAGATGCAATAGCTATTTTGAGCTATTTTGAGGTATCAACTAGGGGAGGTTAGGTTAGGTCTGTTTGAAATAAGCGGAGGAAACTCTGATAATAACGAAAAAACTCCTCTACAAAGAATATAATTTCGCTTTAATCCTGACGACCATTTGAATATCTATGAGATGCTAACTGTTACATATGGAACTGCATCTGCATCGTACCTAGCAATTCGTTCATTATATCAATCAGGAATGAAACAAGAAACTATTAATTTTCATGTAGACGACATGTTGAGTGGATTAGATACCATACAAGATGTGATATTCATTGCAAATGGAGTTTCAAACATTCTCAGAAGTGGTGGTTTCAACTTAAGAAAATGGGTCTCAAACAGTCCGGAAATCTTGAAAGGTATCAAAACTACAGATACTTCTATTTCCATTGATTTTGGTACTAATGAAAACACGAAAACTTCAGGGCTTACTTGGAATAGCAATTCGGACTCATTGATATTTAAAATTAATCCCAACTGTTATAGTTCTCAAGTTACAAAAGGCTCGATTTTGTCAGAAACTTCTCAAGTTTTTGACCCCATAGGGTTGCTGAATCCTTGTATTATCGTAGCGAAAATCTTATTACAAGAAATTTGGTCCACTAAATTGTCCTGGGATGAATTATTACCGGTACCATTACATACAATGTGGCGAGACGAACTCATCATACTCAATAAAATTAAACACGATAGGCAAATTACTTGTCGGAACCCTAAATATTGGGAAATTCATGGGTTTTCGGATGCTTTCCAATTGGCGTATGCTGCAAGCATATTTATCAAATTGATTGCCAATAATGATAGGGTCCACATAAAACTGGTTTGCGCAAAATCAAAGGTGGCACCCATTAAGAAATGTATTGTTCTCCGCTTAGAGTTATCGGCAGCACTTTTGTTTGCAAAACCCGTAAAAGAGGTGAAGGGATCATTGAAAACTACCGAAATCAATACCTACTACTGGAGCGATTCTACTCTAGTTTTGGGGTGGCTGCGAATGGAACCCAACCAACTCCAAACCTTTGTTGCTAACCGCGTAGCCAATATTCAGGAATTGACCAATATAAGTAGTTGGCGTCACGTGGCAACACTGCAAAATCCAAGTGACTGCGTGTCACGTGGACTTATGCCTAGATTTCCAAAAAAACATGAAATTATATTTGCACGGTCCAGATCGGCTGAAATATAATAAAGAAGCTTGGCCTCACCTACCATCAAACAATTGTGTGGACATGCCAGAAATCCGCAAAGGACTGTTTCGCCATACTAAAAAATCGTATCCACCAATGAAATATTCATTCACTTTTCTCACTTCACTAAACTAATTAGAGTTCCGGCATACAATTCAAGATATAAAAATAATACCAAAATCAAAACTAATAGAAATTTAGGGTCGTTGACGCTATAAGAAATTGCTTTCTCAGATAAAAAAACTCGTTAAGCTATGTCAGCTTGAATCATTTGAAAACGAACTTCGTGACCTATCAAGAAATGAATTGAATCCTAAAAACAAACTATGCAAACTCAATTCTTTCATTGACCATGAGGTTTACTGCGATGTGGTGGCAGGCTGGTTAACTCGCAATTTGAATTTATCAAAACATTTCCCATTTTATTGTTCTCAGAGCATTCATTTACTAAGTTGCTGTTTTGTAAACAACATTCAAAATTATTACACGCTGGACCACAACTTTTGCTAAATTCGATAGTTGACAAATATTGGCCCCAGTCAGGTCAAAATCTTGCGCGAAGAACTGTACATGAGTGTACCAACTGTATCAGAGCAGAACCAACTCACATTCATCCCATCATCGGAAATTTACCGGAAAAGCGAGTAATTCTCACACCTGCCTTTCACACACTGGATGTGACTATGCAGGACCTTTCTTGATTGAAAATAAAATGGATCGTGGTTCAACCGTATCGAAATGCTACACAAATTCATTCTTGTTTTACAACTCGTGCAATTCACACAGAATTGGTGTCTTATCTGTCAACAGGATAATTTATTGCATCTCTAAGGCGTTTTGTAGCCCGCAGAGGGAATCATTCATTTATTCGGACAATGGCACCAATTTTACTGGTGCCAGATCAGAACTAGAAAAATCAGGTAATTTTTCGATAAATAATAATAATGACTTGAATAATTGAATTAGAAATATGAAAATACCGTGGTCATTCCGTGGTGGTCGGCTGGTAAAAGCGTACGCCTCGCAAGCGTGGGGTCGTGAGTTCGATCCACCGATTCACCGGTCTCGTGCATGGCATCACACGTTAAAAGGTAAGGGCTGCGTCTTCCCTAGCTCACACAAGTCTCTCGAAGACTTCCGAGGGTTGCGCGTAGGGGCGCAATCGGTTGACGGAAATAACAATTTTAACAATTTTTTTAAAAATTCATTGGATTGGATTGGAAGAGCCTAAACTACAGTAGCTGATCTGACTGCCATTCCAGAAACTAGACTTTCGCACTTCCAGCACATTCAGCAACTTCAACAACATTTTTGGAAGCGCTGACCTCAGCAGTACATCAGTACATCAGCGAACTCCAACGACACAAATGGAAAACCAGCCATGGCTCCATCAAGGTCAATGATTTGGTGCTGCTGAAAGACGACCACCTCCCTCTACTCAAATGGTCACAAGGATAAATCGTGGAGCTGATATATGGAAAAGATCACTTAGCTATTGTGCGAACGTCGGCCGGTAACCTGAAGCGAAGCTTATCAAAAATCTAAATTTTTTTTTTCGTTTCGTTATAGTAGTTGGGGGAGGTAAGAATTTTTTATATAAAACATCACAATATTGTGCAACATTAGAAATAATGGAACAAGTGAAAATATTGTTACCGAATTAAAAAATATTTATTTCTGTCTAATCTACGCTATTTCGGTTGGCGCAATTGTAACATTGATTGAGAATTACATGGACTACATCATACCAAAAATTCAGAAAAATCCACTTGGACCCAAATTCCATAGGAAGTTTGAGGGGTGCTTTATTTTGTTTCGACACACAAATAAAAAAAAAAATAGATAGTAAAAAATAATCCGAAATAAGATTGGAAATGAAAAATAAAAATTATTGTTAGTTTCAAAATAATTCTTTGGTAGAATAGTTTACCTTGCATAAGGTTACTTAGTTGGGTTTATTTGCAGTTTATTCATACGATGTATTCTGCACTTTATAGTTATGTATGTATTCATTCATAAGTAAACTTATATTATCATTACTATTATACAATGGTAATTTTTTCAATTTTTTCAATGTTTTCATGATTTATTCACATTAGCTTTCAAATCAAATATCATAAGTTGGAATACGAAACAGTTGTTATTTCCGCAAGAGAGCGTCAAAGTGAAATGTTAGGTAGCGAAGACTCACATATATGAACTGCTTATGGAATTACTTTTTCAATACTGTGTCACACTTTTCCTATCCAAATTGTATGAGTGACCAAGGGGAGGAAAGAGTGGTATGACAGTTGAGGTTATGATAGGAAGGTGTCTCCCTCGGATATAAAATTGACGTGGTTTTGCATTTTGTTTCATTCGTTTTCGGTGCCTGGTCGAATCGAACCATAATTACAAATTTCGCCCACCATCATGTATTTTGCATCAACAAAAAATCATAATTTCTGTCCCTGAAACTCCCCAAATACAAATTTTGATTCGAATCGGTCCATATTACAAATTTCGTCCATCATATTGGAGCCACCACCTTGTTTTCCTGCATTGACAAACAAATCATAATTTTCGACCCCGAAAACCACCACATATCAATTTTGAATCGAATCGGACAATAACTGCAAATCATGTCCGCCATTTTGTTTTTTCCCTTAGAAAAATTTCATAATGCATCTTCACCGAATTTATGTCAAATTAACTTTCAAATTGAGTATCATAATTTGGAAGACGGAGCAATTGTTTTTCCTGCAAGAAGGCGCCAAAATTAAAAGTTAGGTATTAATAATTGACATGGCTGAATTCCTTATAAAATTACCTTTTAGATGATGTGTCACACCCACTACTTTCCCCATTCAAATTGTTTGAGTGATATTGACCAATGGGTGTTGGAAGAGGTATAACAGTTTAGGTTTCTGTTCTCTCTGTTTTGAAATATTTCTAGTGTTATTGGATGAAAATTGTAAGTATGTGACAAATACACTTTAAACTGTTCAGAATCATACAATAATCTAATATGTCGAGGACTATTGTCAAAGATAGGAGAAAATCATACTTACTTGTTACTTGATAATAATAGTCATTCGATTATTTCATATTTTGAAATGATTCAAAGCATATTTTTTATGATGCAATTTTCATCTACTCACAGTATAGTTTTTCCAATATCAATTGCAACAACTCGTATAGGTTCAAAAGAAACGCCGCGGTCCACGTGACCTTAATTGACGTGCGGCAAAATGCAAAATATTTGGCTGGAGAGTCATAAATCATCATGTAAATGAGGTGTCGGCATACCAAACGAAATTGTCGGTAAGGCTTTTAAACGAGTTTTTATGATCTGCAATTATTGATATTGGAAAGACTATACAAATACTCGAAACTGACCATGAAGGCTACTCAGAGAAAACGATTCAAGTAAGTACATAATACACCAATGACAAGAGAACTGCTACTTCACTGGGTATGGAAAATAATACCAAAGATAGATCAAAAAGTAGGAAGAGGCTGAAAAATTTTAGATTACTGATCAACGTACTAATAATAATGCATGTATATTCTACCCTCAAGTGAACAATTCATTTGGAACTACTAAAGTGAACAATAAAGGGTAATAATCTGAAATATATCAAAATAGGTTAGTAGTGGTGAGTATTCATTTCCAGAAACACACTTTTTTCTGTGGTAGTTAACTTGTTTGTTTGTCCCATATAGTTGGTTTTCGAGTTTTTCTTGTGAATATTCAAGTTAGTGATTTTTTTCTCTGTGAAGTGATCTGATCTTCAAATCATCAGAGAGATCATTTTGATTGATAATAAATCAAGTTCTTCCAAAGTAATTTTTTGGTCAGAATTGGGGATTTTGATTCTGGGTTTCCTTAGTTTACTTCGTTCGATATTATATTCATCTTGCAACTTATAACGTAATTCATTTTCCAGAACTTTCAATTCTGTTTATTCTGGCATTTCATAACAACTTATCCTGTTTTTGAAGCTATTCATTTCTTTGCACCAATTTTCAATTAAGATGATTTTATTTTGTTGTCTATATCCTGTTTAGTTATTTTTGATTTCTGTTTGATTTTTGGTTTAATAGTTAAGTCAGGTACACTTATAGGCTCGGAATTTAGTTTCTGATTATCATTCGTAGTTGAAACATTCGCAAAAGTGTGTTTATTGTTTATTCCGCTTTCATAGCTTGGTTATTTATCTTAAAGCAATTTATTGAACCCAATTTTGTCGTTGACTAACGCTTCTTCATCGTCAATTTTACTATGTAATAGATCCACGTGAGTTAATGCCGTTGTAGGGAAAAAACTCTTAGTTTGATAAGGAAAATTCACTGCATTCCAGGTATATCAGACATTTACAAGAACCTCAAGGGCAGCAAGGGATTTGTACCTCATCTGATGGCTGATTTATCTGATTGCACAGTTCCATTTTTATTCATTATTCCCTTCAGAAAAGTCTTCTCGGATGATTTGGATATTCGAAATTACGAAAGTTATAGATTATGTCATTTCTCCCTAACGGTTTTTGATCGATAACTTCCAACTGGTTCGAGTAGAGCATCATAATTACTGAACAAATATGAGAGTAAATCGGAAGTACCTATGGAGAGTTCAATTGATAACTATGGTCAAATTCCAAATGTATCTTACGTGAATGTACCATGCACTAATGATATCGTTGTTACTGATCAAGAACTTACCAATGATGTACCAATCGAATCCGAATCTTGTGTAAGTATTCCGGATATTCTTGCCAACGAAGGTTGTTCAATGGATATTGATGTTCAGAATGATCCAGAAGAATCTACCTTGATCAGTACAAGAGAATGGCTGAATGAATCCGATTCAGTCGGGAGGTCTACTCGTACCAGAAAACTTCCGGAAAGGTTCCGATATTGAATATTTACAGCATAGAGGAAGATTGTGATATATTTTGATATTCATATCATATTGTATATTAATATTGAGGCATGTTTCCTCAAGTTGACAAACAGTGACAATATATATTCACTTCGTTCTCTGAATACACATTTTTGATCAAACACAATTTGGATAATTTGGAAAGACAGGAGGTCATTGAGAAAGGGGAAGGACCGTTTGACTGGGTAAACACTTTAGTTATCGTAAGAAAACCTGATGATTTGCTGCGTATTCCAACGTTCAGATCTCAAAAATTTTAACGATGTTATCAAGCGTGATTACTCCTAAATACCTAAGCTTTAAGAAATTATTGCTAATTTAAAATGGTGCAAACATTTTCAGTACGCTTGATGCAACTACCAAATGAAACTAGATAAATACGGTTCAGATTTATGCACAGTTTTGGTCTATCCTTCGGAAGATATAATTTTAACCCTCCAGCGGACGGGTGCAATAAAATTACACAAACGCACGGGTGAGGCCTGTCAGGACCAATATGAAAAATTTCGAATGAAGAAAAAACAAACTGATTTTTTGAAAAATACATATCCGCTGAAATCGTTAAAATCGTCAACTTTCGTTAATTTCATCGCAATATTCACCATGTGTTACAATTAAGAAAAAAATTGAAAAAAACTGCATTTTTGCGTTTATTTTTAATTTTGGGTCTCAATGAAAAACAGTAAAGATCGACCTCAAGTGATCATTCCAGTCAAAAGTCAAAATAGCGTTCTAAAATCCAGCATAATGTTATATCTCAAAAACAGTCCATACAGAAAATATGCGTCGTCAAAGTCGGAACAACACAAACTACGTATTCCAGTCGGTACATTCCCGGCAGCGTACTGTAATATGTTCCATACATAGCGAACACTCACATAACTTACAGAAATATTTAGTTTTTCTGCATTTACAATAATTACAACAACCCATTTTGGTTGAAACAGGTTTTTGCTCTTCTTCTTAAAAGATTCCAGCACATTTTCAGCTGTATGATGATTACGTGGTGAATTCTTCATTGACGCTCTTTTGAAAATGTTCTTGTGTGCCGTGGTGGCGGTGCTCGTACAGCGTTCCCCTTTGGAGCGAAGGGTCGAGGGTTCGAAACCCGCATGGTCATCAGTCTCGTGCATAGCATCACACGTTAAAAGATGAAGGCTACGTCTACCCTAGCTCACACAAGTCCCTCAAAGACTTCTGTGGGTTGCGCGTAGGGGTGCAATCGGTTGACGGAAATAAAAATTGCAAAAATAACAACAAAATTGTAACCTAGTTTAGACCCTAGTGTTTAATAAAGAAACTTCTGCTCTTAGGACATTATGTGTCAGGATTATTGGATTTGGTAGCAGCATTCAATCCAGGGTTACATATTCGCCAAGTGAATGAAACGACGTACATTTCTCCTTAATAAATCAAATATTTAACGGATATGCGCTCATTTGTCATTTCTTTTCTATATGGTCATGTAGAATACAGTTCAAACCTCTGTCACAACTATTTGTATCTAGATAAATTCATTAAAAAAAGTTACATATTTGGTCGGGTGAGGCCTGTGGGGATAATTAAAGTACGGTTCATTCCATGCGGCCGTTCGCGCACGGCGGCCGCAGTGCAGCAGCCGCAATCTACCGACATGTGTCTTTGAATGTACCTACATGTCTTCCAAGCGGCGGCCGCACACGTCATCCGTGAGCGACTGCGATCGTTGCGACGGTACTGATCCAGAAGCAGTGTAGTCGCAGCCTTCGTTTTCCTCTGGGGTTATTATGTACCAAACTCGGTTGTATGACTCAGATTCTACACCATCTTTCAATGAGTTGAAGACGTACTCAAATTGCTCCTTGTTCAATCTGAAATATTCCCCAAATTTGACTTCTCAAGCCGATGACGATTATTTTGATGTAACAAAACACTCCTCTTCACGCATTTTTTTGAATATTGGATTTATATCCGCATTGTTCTTTTCCAAGTCTTCTAATAACAATAATGAAAAAGAGGGGAATTTTTGTTACATTAATCATTAATCGACATCTGCTTGTGGATGGAGTCAAATTTGGAGAATGTTTCAGATTAAACAAGTCGTAGTTTAAGTAGGTACATCTTCAACTTAATAAAAGATGATGTAAAATCTGAGTCACACAACCGAATTTGGTACCTAATAACGAATCTAGAAAAAATGCGCAATTGAAAAAAACGCAAAGGAAATAAACGCACAAGAAATGTCCATATGTGAAAAATTGCACACATGGATTAAATTGCACAAGGCCTCTCATGTATAAATGCGCACATAGAATGAAACACAATGATGTGCGCTTTTTTTCGATAATAAAATTATGTGATTGATAGGCCAAATGCAGACGAGACGTTAAATCCCTGAGAGGGCTCGTCGATTACGCATGTGCCGATGGAAACCTAATCTGAGCAAACCAACCTAGCTTGCGAGTTGAAAATGCGTCAAATAGTTTTTCGCTCGTACTCGATACACAAACCTAACCTGAACAAGCTAACCTAGCTTGCGAGTCAAAAATGCGTTAATTAGTTTTTCGCTCGCACTTGATATACAAACCTAACCTTAGCAAGCTCTTGCTTGCAAGTTGAAAATGCGTCTTTTCCTTTACTGCTGACACCGCCATCGGCACATGTGCAATCTATGAGTAAAAATATAGAAAACTTTACGCGATTGTAGCCAATTCAGTAAAAAAGTATTATGAAACGGACAAGATGTCTTATTTAAGAACAATAGCTATTCTACAGTAGTTTATATTTTTGTTTAATCGTTACAGTTATTTCCTTCCTATTCTTTGGAAATTTAGTTTTCATTAAAAATTAATTTATAATATGAGTAGTTTTTGCCTTGTTCGATTTAATCCATGTGTACAATTTTCCACGTGTGGATATTTCTTGTGGGCTTATGTAACATTGCTCTTCTTTTGGTACGTTCCTTTGCGAAATTTTCAATTGCGCTTTTTTTCCGGCTATGCCTGATAACCACAGAGGAAAACGAAAACTCTCACGGCTGCGACTACACTGCTCCTGGAGCAGTACTGTCGCAACGATCGCAGTCGTTCACGGCTGACGTGTGCGGCCGCCGCTTGGAAGGAAACATGTATATTCAAAAACACGTGTAGCAGTAGGTAGAGTCCCTGTATGCAATTTGACATTAGATCGTAAATTAGAGTCGGGACACTCTTTGACAGGATATCGAAAACACACGTTTTCTCAAAAATTATGGTAAAACAAAATATTCTTTAAATGGCGAATTCTATCAGACAAACAAGAACAGAAAATATATCTATACCGTTGATGTGACAACGGTCGAACGATATTATTGACAGTACAAGATATATTTCCCTCTCTGTCAACAGTGGCGTTTCGTGAAAAGGATGAGAAAAATCTCATTGATAAAACACGCAAGCAGAATATCAGCCATTAGTACATGAGATTTGCAGAGTTCGACTTTAGGTGATTTCGATCGTAGACCATTAAAACCAATAATTTTTCACTTTCAAACTAGTAGTGATAGTATCATTTATTTATCGTACCCTACGGTTTTGGGAAAACATCATTTGTAAATGGATGTATTGCTGGCAACCCTAGCAACGTTCATTTTCATATTCGCAATAGGCGTTATTTTTTCATTGCGCAGAATTTTAGAATTATACCGAGAGCTTTCGTGGAAATCAAGTAAGGCACTCCTACCTGTATTTTGTCTGATTTGCCATATCAAACTGACTACCATTATCACTGTATGTAAAAACAAGTCAAATTTATTTGAAATTTTCTTTAATAACTACTCGTCGTTTTCATAAATTTCATTTATTTTCCTTGTTCCATATTTTTGAAAATGTAAATTATGAGTTCTTATTCATAATAACTGGAAGTTATCACTTTTTATTGATTTGTTTAGGGTGTGATTAATGTTCAACAATGATAGTTCAAAAGATTATTCGAATTAAGTTACTATTAAACCAAATAAGGCATTCATTGGTGCCAGGCTGCAAAAGACAGAACCGAAGAGGAAGACAAACTTTAAATTGATATCTAGCTTGTGTAAGAAGGAAGAATAAATATGCAGAAATGATAAAAATCAACAAATTTATTTCCTTTTCAAGAAATTTGCAATAGGCTGAAGGCCGAAAAAGATTAGCTGAAGGCTATAAAATTGAGTAACTGAAGACAATTGAGTAGCTGAGGGCTGGAAAATTCAGAACATCAATTTTTTTTACTTCAGACCAAAATATTTTCACATAGCTTGATGTGAAGGGACCATATCTGTGGTGACATTAACGATATTGAATCCAATAGATGAACATATATGTTTATAATTTCTAATAAGTGTTATGCCAAAGATTCCCCCTTCATTTTCTTTCATGTGAAATGGCATGATATGAGTTGTTTCCCTCTACTTGAAACTCCACCTAACATGGCAGCCAAAGCATGAGTAACTTTTTCTGTCCCTTCTTCTAACGATTCCCTTCCCATAGTAGTGCAAGTGTTCTCCAGGTTCTATAACTGTTTCATCCAAAAATAAACAGCAATCTTTCTTGCAGTCGGAAACATTTGGAATTTGATCTTCAAATAATGAAGTATTTCATGTAATATGCCTGGAGAAAATCAAATGTGACTTATTTTATGATTCAACGTTCTTATACTGGATAACGCATAATTTAGTTTTAATAAGGTTTTATAGCCAGAAGTACCACATACGAATATAACTAATGATTCATCCGTTCCTCCACAGTCTCAGATCGCCATCTTTTTCCATTACGGAATCTATTTTTATTTATAAGTTGATCTGAATTGAAGCCAAATTTTCCGTAAACACTCAACTCTGATTGCAAATTTTCATTTCTGATTTGAACTCTTTCTACCATTTGTTCCAAAAAATATTTAAAAAAATTTTTTCTTCTATAAAAACTCCATAGTGGATCAATTTTTAACTTTAACTTGTCGATTTCTTTCAAAACATTAGAAAATACATCTTCCTCCATGAACAGAACATTTTGAAATGAACAGGAATAGCATCAGTTTTCAACTTCTTTGCGACATACTCGTACCACTCAAAATCTTCTTTATGGAAGTGTGCCTGTTTATGAAATTTTTTATTTAAACTTTGAATAACCTTTGTTACACTTAGGGCATAACTACGTATTAAAAGACAATCCTCCTCACACAACTTTATTCCATCACCATCACAAATGTAATGAATAATCGCAGCTGATTAATCCCAACACCATGAATAATCACCTGACTAACATCTGACTAATATCTGATACACCTATCTTGCAGCCTAAAAACTCCGGTGACAAATAAATAATTCCGGGAGCTACGTCTGAAGTAGAGCACTCTAACATTCGGTCATCCTGCTCACGAAGCGTCCTCGCTGAGGTCCTTCGATGAGAAGTTTCGTTGAGGCTTGTTCTTTCTGGAAGAAAAAAATAAATCCACAATACTTGATTTCTTTACTTTCATTTAACCTTATATAAGGTATACATTTTTTTGTGTCTCACTAGAGATGATTTTAATTTTATCCCTCAAGGATTATTTTCTCTTTCTCTTCTTTTACTTCGAAAAGGGCCTTTTTTATCATATTACCTCACAGGAGGACCCCAAAATTTTGCCTCAGAAATTACTTTCTAAGAGGGCCTCCAATTAATTACCTTCTAACAGGTCCTTCAATTAATTACCTTCTAACAGGTCCTTCAATTAATTACCTTCTAACATGTCCTTCAATTACTTACCTTCTAAGAGGTTCTTCAATGTATCACCTTCTAACAGGTCCTTCAATTCATTACCTTCTAACAGGTCCCTCAATTAATTACCTTCTAACAGGTCCTTCAATTCATTACCTTCTAACAGGTCCTTCAATTAATTACATTCTAACCGTTCCTTCAATAAATTACCTTCTAACAGGTCCTTCAATTCATTACCTTCTAACAGGTCCTTTAATTAATTACCTTCTTACAGGTCCTTCAATTAATTACCTTCTAACATGTCCTTCAATTCATTACATTCTGATAGGTCCTTCAATTAATTACCTTCTAACAGGTCCTTCAATTCATTACATTCTAACAGGTCCTTCAATTCATTACATTCTAACAGGTCCTTCAATTAGTTACCTCCTAACAGGTCCTTTAATTCATTACCTTCTAACATGTCCTTCAATTAATTACCTTCTAACAGGTCCATCAATTAATAACCTTCTAACAGGTCCATCAATTAATTACCTTCTAACAGGTCCTTCAATTCATTACCTTCTAACAGGCCCTTCAATTAATTACCTTCTAACAGGTCTGTTTTTTTATCATTGCGGCACGATCACTCCTTTTATATACATTTTTCTAAACTTGGTGCTCTTGGCGCATTTAGACAGACATTGCTGCCCGAGCATTTTTTTCTCTAGCTCTGGCTCTGGCTAGGGCTCCGGCTAGGGCTCTGGCTGTGGCTCCGGCTCTGGCTCTGGCTCTGGCTCTGGCTCTGGCTCTGGCTCTGGCTCTGGCTCTGGCTCTGGCTCTGGCTCTGGCTCTGGCTCTGGCTCTGGCTCTGGCTCTGGCTCTGGCTCTGGCTCTGGCTCTGGCTCTGGCTCTGGCTCTGGCTCTGGCTCTGGCTCTGGCTCTGGCTCTGGCTCTGGCTCTGGCTCTGGCTCTGGCTCTGGCTCTGGCTCTGGCTCTGGCTCTGGCTCTGGCTCTGGCTCTGGCTCTGGCTCTGGCTCTGGCTCTGGCTCTGGCTCTGGCTCTGGCTCTGGCTCTGGCTCTGGCTCTGGCTCTGGCTCTGGCTCTGGCTCTGGCTCTGGCTCTGGCTCTGGCTCTGGCTCTGGCTCTGGCTCTGGCTCTGGCTCTGGCTCTGGCTCTGGCTCTGGCTCTGGCTCTGGCTCTGGCTCTGGCTCTGGCTCTGGCTCTGGCTCTGGCTCTGGCTCTGGCTCTGGCTCTGGCTCTGGCTCTGGCTCTGGCTCTGGCTCTGGCTCTGGCTCTGGCTCTGGCTCTGGCTCTGGCTCTGGCTCTGGCTCTGGCTCTGGCTCTGGCTCTGGCTCTGGCTCTGGCTCTGGCTCTGGCTCTGGCTCTGGCTCTGGCTCTGGCTCTGGCTCTGGCTCTGGCTCTGGCTCTGGCTCTGGCTCTGGCTCTGGCTCTGGCTCTGGCTCTGGCTCTGGCTCTGGCTCTGGCTCTGGCTCTGGCTCTGGCTCTGGCTCTGGCTCTGGCTCTGGCTCTGGCTCTGGCTCTGGCTCTGGCTCTGGCTCTGGCTCTGGCTCTGGCTCTGGCTCTGGCTCTGGCTCTGGCTCTGGCTCTGGCTCTGGCTCTGGCTCTGGCTCTGGCTCTGGCTCTGGCTCTGGCTCTGGCTCTGGCTCTGGCTCTGGCTCTGGCTCTGGCTCTGGCTCTGGCTCTGGCTCTGGCTCTGGCTCTGGCTCTGGCTCTGGCTCTGGCTCTGGCTCTGGCTCTGGCTCTGGCTCTGGCTCTGGCTCTGGCTCTGGCTCTGGCTCTGGCTCTGGCTCTGGCTCTGGCTCTGGCTCTGGCTCTGGCTCTGGCTCTGGCTCTGGCTCTGGCTCTGGCTCTGGCTCTGGCTCTGGCTCTGGCTCTGGCTCTGGCTCTGGCTCTGGCTCTGGCTCTGGCTCTGGCTCTGGCTCTGGCTCTGGCTCTGGCTCTGGCTCTGGCTCTGGCTCTGGCTCTGGCTCTGGCTCTGGCTCTGGCTCTGGCTCTGGCTCTGGCTCTGGCTCTGGCTCTGGCTCTGGCTCTGGCTCTGGCTCTGGCTCTGGCTCTGGCTCTGGCTCTGGCTCTGGCTCTGGCTCTGGCTCTGGCTCTGGCTCTGGCTCTGGCTCTAGCTCTGGCTCTGTCTAGGGCTCTGACTAGGGCTCTGGCTAGGGCTGAAATTAAAGTCGTGGTTGATGTTCATTAGTTATATCATTTTAACTCATACATGCGGCGACTTCCATTAGACACTCAAATATTCACCTGTTTATACATTATATTTCCAATGTTTGAATGAATTCATTAGATTCCCCATGTACTCAAAAGAGTCAAATAATGGTTTTAGCTTTGAGAAGAGCCCAGTGTTAGAAACTTCTCTCAGGCGGCAGTTGGTGACCTTTCAATAATTTTACCTGTTTATTAGTACCTATTCACCGAGTTCCCATTTTATTCGGATGATGTGTATCTAGTGAACAATGTCTGAAGTAGATTGTTTTATCATGCTAAACAAATCACCAAAATTACCACCAACACGCATATTTAAACATCTTCACATATGTTATAGAGCAACTTTTTTTTTCACCACCTCTTTATTTTGTTCAAGCTCACTAGGCTTTTCATTTTATTTATGCTCACTGGTGCTCAACATTTTTATTGTATTATATCCTGGCTTGGTATTTCATTCTCGAGAACTCTGAATGACCTTCTGGATAAACTACAAATACAAACATTAAGTCAATCAATCGAATAATTTTTTGGATTTTTGGTTATTTTTTTGTGCTGCTTTTTTTTTCTTTCACTTTTCCCTGCTATAAATTTGTTCAAATGAGTACTCCAAGGTGAATGCCTTGAAACTTTGACTCGTGAAAACCTTACTGTGATCAGATATATTTCGTTTTTATATTCATGTAACTAAAATGACATTTAGAAATGGATACCGCTCTAAGAGATCGTTGAATCACAATCTGTGATTTATTTAAAATATTGAAAACTTCACCATGGTTACTGCATGTTTTTTTTTTTTAAATACATTACTATGGTTATTGTTGATTTCAGTGATTTAATGAATGATTCATGAAAACCCGTCTGAATGACTTGGTCTTTGTCTGTTAACTGAAACTATCACTATTACATAAGAGAAATCAACTAAAATAATTCAATTTTGTTGTTTCAATATGAATTCGTAGCAATGTATGGCATAATATAAAACGTGTTCATAAACTCTTCTAGGCACTCGTCTTTCAAACTTTCGTTCAGCTACGCTGCACTCGTGCTTACTCGTTACCCAAAGTCGTTTATAAACACTAGTACATAGGTACTGCAAACATGCTCAATATATCTCTCAAAATGTGTTTTGTTCATTTTTATTTTTTTGATTCACTGGTCTATGGTATTCGGGAGAATAAAAGTTTCAAGAATGGATCGACTATCGCTAAAACTAAACAGAATCATCCACCGACACAACTGACATAAAAGGTTGAGTTGACAAACAGCAAATTGCTGACACTCCGTCCATTATATTTAAAAGATTATTATTATTATAATAATTATAGGTGCCCAAGGGTTCTGTTTGTAAGCGCAGTCGAGACATAAGTGAACATTTTTCAGATGAATCGTGGCATAGCTTTGAACCAAAATTTACTATTGAATTGAATAATGTTCTTAATAAAATCAACAAATATTTTTCGTTTTAATTTCCGCTCTCACACTCTACACTGGTGAGAACGGTACAGCTCCAGTTCGCCCACTTCGCGAGAGAGGTAGGCCCCCCGGATCAAAAAACCACCCAGCTGAGGTACCAGACGATAATTCCGTTGCTTCGGAATCTGACGACCTTGGCATAGAAGACGAACCGACTCCTACTACTTCTATAGACCAGGCTGACGCAGATGTCCAGGAGGAACCTGTCCGCATAGAACGTCCAAGAAGGTCCGTGAATAGATCTCGCTGCCCTTGCTGCAACTAGACTCATATGGCTTCCCACACGGGACGTTTGTGCGATGCCAAGGGGGAGATTGTAACACAATTTCTTCACGCACCCACCCTATTACGGACAAGTGACAGATGCCAGCCGTTCGACCAGTTGTTCCATGATAAATGGCGGCATTGGCTCGCGTATTTACACACTGCCCGGTGTCCAGTCATATTTTATTTTATTTCGTTTGTGATTAGTTTACTTCGTTAATATAGTGATGAGTTATAACATTTTAAATAATTTGTCTGATTCACTAAATGATTTTAGCTGCCCTAAATTCTAAATTTAGGAACCCACGAAAACATAACCTATTACATTTTGGCGCCCTAACGAGTAGCCAGCTAAAATCGTGAAAAACAGATAAAATAGTGTTGACTCTCAATGCTAAGAAGACTTACTTCTGCTCCTGCCTTTTCCAGGACAAGTTTTCTCAAGGTAGATTTCATCACGCTGTCAGAAAAGTGCTTCTACCTCGTAGGACACTCGTAGTTCGAAGTGTGTACGCGAAAAACCTTCGATTGTGCTTCTACCGCGGTAGGACTTTTCAGAAGTTTCGCTAAACAAATTTCGTGAACTTTTGTGTGTCGGAAGCTTCTACGACCGTAGCACTCTGCATACCTCAACTGTTTCGAGTGAAATTGTAAAATACAGACAGAGAAAACTTTGTGATTTTGTGCTCGCTATTCGAGAACGTATCGCAGTCATACTGGTGAAATATCAAGCGCACGGGACTGGCATCTCTTCAGCAATAGCAAGTATTGAAAATACACACCTGCACAATTATTGTAAGTAGATACTTTTTATACTTTAAAACGGCCGATCAAAAGCATTCCTATTTTCTCCGATCCGTTGCTCATAATACCGGAATCAGTGGACTTTCAGTGAACTCAATCGATTCGAAAATGGCAATAACAATGTCGGACGAACAATTCAAACAACTCCTAGATCGCATTCGGTTACATCCAGTGTAAACACCGGTAATTTTTCGAAGTGCTCTAGTAGATTCGATGGCGAGAAAAACTCGGACGTTAATGCGTTTATAGATGCTGTAGAAGTGTACAAAGACTGTGTACACATTACAGATGAAATTGCGTTGAAAGGTTTGCCTATGCTTCTCGACGGATTTGCAGCTACGTGGTATCAAGGCGTCAAAGGTACTTTGACCACTTGGAACGAGGCAAAACAGTTGATGAAATCAACTTTCGAACAAACTAAACCTCCTTATCGTGTTTATCGGGAACTTTTTGTATACGAGCAGGACTGTAAAACAAAAACAGATGTTTTCATTTGTAAAGCGCGTTCTATATTAGCTCAGTTACCTAGTGGTATGCTCACTCAGAATATTCAACTTGACATGGTTTACGGTTTGCTAAATAGAAAAATTCGTGAAAAGGTTGCTCGCGATGACGTGAAGAGTTTCGAAGAACTACTCACGCAGGCTCGCTTAGCCGAAGAGACTTTTGATATTCCGTTTGAACCTAGAATACAGGGTAATTCAAAAGACAGGCTTTCTAAAGATAATCTCAAAAAACGTTGCTCTTTTTGTCGGAATCCGGGCCACGTTAAAGAAGAATGCAGAAAACTGGCAAAAACACAGGCTAGAGTGAATAACTCCAATTCTGATACGATAAGTTCGAGTTCTTCGACAAAACCTCTAACCCCTGCTGTACGTACTGACTCGTCGCCTAGTGCTAGTACTTCAAACACCTTTTCTTGCTATGGATGCGGAAACCCTGGATACATACGTACCAACTGTCTAAAATGTAACGTCAAAACGACTCATATATCGAATACAATCCCGACTACAGAATTTCTCTGCAGTAAATTCAGCAATTTGTACTCGAAGGTGATTCGTCCTTCAGTTCCAGTTGAAGTAAACGAACATTTTGGTTATGCATACCTAGATACTGGCTCAAAGTCAAGCATAGCTGGACATATGCTAGCAAAATTACTTTTGAACGACAACGTTCCTTTCCGTAATGAAAATCTCGTTATGAATCTTGCTGATGGAGTCCAACGTGAAGTCAATGCAATGATTTTTTAAATTGATGTAACGTTAATGGGTAGAAGGGTTCGTATGGAACTCATTTCTGTCCCCAAACACGAACATAGCCGAACGCTATTTGGTGTTGATTTTATTCAAGCGACAAAAGTTGTATTGGATATACCCAATAATAATTTCTTTTTCGGAGATGATGCCCAAACAACTTACAATTTTGTCCCAGAACCTGATTCCCAGACTGCATGTACAGTAAATACTGTGCAATTCAAGTCCATCAAATTGAGAGAAAATGAAGGACTCTCACTATCGCAAGAGGAGCGCGACAATCTCAATGACCTACTTATCGAAAATGATTCGATTTATGAAGACAGTGGTGAACCGACACCATTTGCCGAACATTCTATCACACTGCTAGATGACGTGCCAATAGATGTGCCTCCATATCGTTTATCTGAACCTGAGAAAAATATCTTGCTACAAGAACTTGATAAACTTCTGGCAAAAGGCACTATCGAAGAATGTGAATCGCCTTATGCTGCCCCAGTCGTTTTGGTCCCGAAGAAAGATGGTGGCACACGTCTAACCGTGGACTATCGTGGCTTGAACGCCATAACGCGTGCAGACCGATATCCGTTGCCGAGGATAGATGACCTTCTTCATGCTGCAAAAAGAGGTGCATATATGTCGACATTTGATTTAAGATCAGGATATCATCAGATATCTGTTCGCCCGTCAGATAGGGACAAAACAGCTTTCATTACGCCATTTGGAACTTACCGCTACACCAAAACGCCTTTCGGGTTGCGTAACGCCCCTACCACATTCCAAACGATGATGGATCGTTTTAAATCAGGTCTACAAGATATTCTCCTTGTCGTATACCTAGACGATTTGATCGTTATTTCATCAGATTTCGATGAACATCGAAATAACCTTCAGAAAATATTCTCAAGATTGATGTTATTCAAATTACATTTAAACAGAGATAAATGTACGTTTTCCTGTCAGTCAGTACGATACCTAGGACATATCATTTCTCTAGAAGGTATCCAGCCAGATGATGCGAAAGTTTCCGCCATCTTAAACATACCGCCACCTAGAAATGTAAAACAACTACTTAGCTTCCTACAGACTGCATCGTGGTTTAGGCGTTTTATCGAGAATTTTGCTGCTATAGCAAAGCCTCTCTCTATGCTGACCAAGAAGAAAGCAAAGTGGAGATGGGAAACTGAACAAGCACAAGCTTTTGAGACATTGAAGCAAAAATTTACTTCAGCTCCGATCTTACGACAAGCCGATTCACGCTTACCCTACACCTTACGTACGGACGCCTCGAGCTATGCTCTTGGAGCATGTCTCCTTCAGGGAGAGGGTGCTGACGAAAGACCTATAGAGTACGCCAGTCGCCTACTCAACCCCGCAGAAAGGAACTATTCCACCTCAGAAAGAGAAGCATTAGCAGTCGTATGGGCTGTAGAAAAGTTCCGAGGATATCTAGAGGGAGCCACAACGATTATCCAATCCGATCACCAACCTCTCAAGTTGTTGATGTCTCTCAAGTCACCAAGTGGAAGGCTAGCACGATGGTCGTTAGCTCTACAGTCTTACGATTTGCGAATAGACTATATAACTGGAAAATCCAATGTGGTAGCGGACACACTCTCGCCCTCCGTGTGAAGAGTCAGAGACAGAAGTTAACTGCATCACACTGAACTTCCCAACTCAGTCTCCGAACACGATTAGAGACGAACAGATCAAAGAACCTGAATTGGAGAAAATTATAGTATGTCTTGAAAATCGATCTAGTGAAATAGATTTCAAGAAATGATCAGAACGAGGATTCCTTATGAATAATGGAGTTCTGTATAAATACTCACCTGACATCGATGAGGATGCACCTCAATTGGTGGCTGCCAAATCTGAAATTCCTCGCATTTTAAGGGAATTTCATGATTCAAATTTAGCAGGACACTACGGTGTTGACAAAACGCTGCAACGTATTGCTTCCAGATACTATTGGCAAAGTATGCATCGAGATGTTACTGAACATGTTGGCAAATGCAACGATTGCCAACGCTTCAAGGCTCTAAACCTAAAACCTGCTGGGTTACTACAGACACCTATCCAGTCTCAGAGATTCGAAGTAATCTCAATCGACCTTTTCGGACCTCTACCCGAAACCCCAACTGGTGATAAGTGGATCATGGTAATAGAAGATACAGCCAGCAGATGGGTGGAATTATTACCCCTTCAGTTAGCTACTGCTGAGGCCTGTGCCCGTGGCCTAATTGACGAAGTCATCCTCCGATATGGTTTACTCCGGCGTGTAATTAGCGATAACGGTTCTCAGTTTGTCAGTGCCGTTATGCAGCAAGTTGCTCACGTGTTGGGTTTTCAGCAATCACTGATACCCGCCTATCATCCTGAAGCAAATCCAGTAGAAAGAAAAAACCGTGATCTGAAGACTCAACTAGCCATACTAACCGCAGGAGACCATACCTTGTGGAAGGATAGACTACCTTCAGTGCGTTATGCAATGAACACTTACCGCTGTGAATCTACTAAATTCACCCCGGCTTTTCTAACTTTCGGTCGCGAACTACGTACCCCCGATGATGTGCATAGAGACTTACGCGCTATCGTGCAAAGTGACACTTTTACGACTCAAATTACCCCGTACCTAAAAGTTCTCAGTGACGTTTTCCATGAAGCTCGTGAAAATCATGAACTTTCCCAAGACAGACGTAATAAATATATCAACGAGCACCGTCGCTCTGTGACATTTAAAATTGGTGACAAAGTTTTAGTGAACGTTCACGCGTTGAGTAAAGCAAACGACTCCTATACTTCTAAGTTCGCGCCAAAACGAGACGGTCCATACAAAATTGTACGGGTTGTCTCACCGACTACATACGTAGTAGCAGCTCTGGAGGAACCTGTCCGCATAGAACGTCCAAGAAGGTCCGTGAATAGATCTCGCTGCCCTTGCTGCAACTAGACTCATATGGCTTCCCACACGGGACGTTTGTGCGATGCCAAGGGGGAGATTGTAACACAATTTCTTCACACACCCACCCTATTACGGACAAGTGACAGATGCCAGCCGTTCGACCAGTTGTTCCATGATAAATGGCGGCATTGGCTCGCGTGTTTACACGCTGCCCGGTGTCCAGTCATATTTTATTTAATTTCGTTTGTGATTAGTTTACTTTGTTAATGTAGTGATGAGTTTTAACATATTAAATAATTTGTCTGATTCACTAAATGATTTTAGCTGCCCTAAATTCTAAATTTAGGAACCCACGAAAACCTAACCTATTACATTGTGACATTTTCTCTATAACTAAAGGTGAAGAGCGCATGTGGTATACTTTATTCAACGTCAACTTTCCCCATGAATATTCATCATAATATCTTTGTGGTATATAATTGGTTTGCCAATTTTGGCCTAAATGTCACCTACATCGGTTTCTACAAATGTAAGTCAGATGCAAAAGAATGTTTGCTTGATTCAAAACAGTTGGTGCTCATTCCATTAGGGATTTTTTGAAATTTCAATAACTCTTACTAGAATTTCAGGAAATCTAATATGATGTTTAGTTTAGTTACTAGGAAATCTTTTGCAAAATTTAATCGACTACCTGTATCCAGGTATTCTTCACATAAAAAATTGAATTATTCAAAAACAAGATCATCAATGAAATATCAAAATTTTTTCACTTGCCTTTTCAGTAGCTGTAGCATAGCCAGATTTAGACACCAACGATTTTTCTTTGAATGGCCTTTAGGGCTACAATGGGTACATTTACTTGCTATGGATCTTGCACCCCCAGCATTGAGGTTCTTGGAGAATCCTTGGGTTGCTCCTTTGCCATGACGGGATGGTTCAGCCATTTCTGTTGATTTCATTTTGTAGTTTTCACTTTCACTACTGGCTTCACTGTCACTAATCATAACTGAAGCCTGTTCTTCATCCCACTTCTGAATTGTTACACTTAGGGCATACTACGTATTAAAAGACAATCCTCCTCACACAACTTTATTCCATAACCATCACAAACGTAATGAATAATCGCAGCTGATAATTCCCAACACCATGAATAATCACCTGACTAACATCTGACTAATATCTGATACACTTATCTTGCAGCCTAAAAACTCTGGTGACAAATAAATAATACCGGGAGCTGATTCAGAGACGGCTGTGTGAAGACGATTTTAATGTTTCTCCTTGAGTTCTCAATATATAGTGGTTTATGAAGTGAACAAACATCTAATTCTGTGAAAACTTGAACCGTGAGTAGATAACTACAATATGAGACAAGTAATCATTCATATCAAATTGAGTATTAGATGTATGGACTAACTAAACAAACGACGTCTAAATAGACTCGACTTAAAGGTGATATTCGCGTATTAATCCAAGTGCCCGAAAAAAACGAAGTGCAGGAATCTTATCAATAGAAAAGGTTGGAGACATAGAACACCAACGGTCGCATACTTTAATATGACAGAAACTAAGGAGCTACTGGCATTACTACAGAAGGTAAATGAAGAACAAACAAAGCAAATCGTAGAAGCAAATACACAACAAATAAGCCTACTGAAATAAGAGCTGAAGAAAAGTATTAAAAAAATTGATGGGAAAATATAAAATACCAGGAAAGAGGTGATTGAACTCACGAACAAATCTCTGCAATCAGATAGAAGAGCTAGAAGAAACAATATAATCATCTTTGGACTTAAGGTTGACAAAACAAATTTACTTCAAGACACTTTAGAAAAAATTAATCGATTACTGGAACTACATTTAACGGAAAGCGATATAAATAATATTTATTTGAAGGGGAAGAACGAGAAACCAGGAATTCTAATAGAATTCGTTTCTTATTTGAAGAAGTCATTAATATTCACAAGAATTAGCAAATTGAAAGGTACCAAAATATTTATTACTAACGAACTGAGCATAGAAGACAGAGAAGAACAAAAATATTATGGGCTTATATGCACAAGTCACGTACCCAATACCCAGACGCCAAAATTAAAGGAAATAAGCTCATTCTGAAGGGTAACAGCTATACAGTGAAGGACCTGAGAAAAACTGATATACTTTCAGAAGACAACGAAACGGAACAAGGAACAGGAGGGGAAGGGCCAGGAGATAGAAGAGACAGAACCAATACAGGATATATAGCAAAATCCCATACAGAATCAAATCCACGATATCGCCGTAAAAATAACCAGCAGATCATTTTTCAGTATTCTATTTGTAAAATCAAATATAATTAGTAAATAAAAAATGTTAAAACAAAAACATTCTTTATTGATGATATGGATGCTTACTTAAGAAATTTCGAAATTGCCAAGATTGATAATGTCGTGATAAAAGACATATCACAATGTAAAAATGTCCTAAAAACGAGTAAGAAGAATTTCACTATTTTCCACAGCAACATAAGAAGCCTTTGCAAAAACTTCGATGAACTAAATGTTTATTTGACACAACTCGAGTATGATTTTGACTGTATTGTACTCACGGAAACATTCAATATTGATTATATACAACTATATAATTTGCCGAATTATGATATAATATATAACTTTGGTAATGTTAATAAAAACGATGGAGTAGTTATTTATTTGAAAAAACATAGCAATTACAGACAAGAAATAATAAGTATCGGGCAGGTTAAAGTACTAAATCTGGAATTACAATATAACAACAAATTAATCGAAATTCTAGGTATATATCGCTCTCCTTCACTAAATCCTAGCGATTTTATAACAGACTTAGACACATATCTTCAAAATAAAAAGACAAATCATGATATAGAACTAATAGTAGGTGCTATCAACATAGACATCTTAGATGACAGCATCAACTGCCAGGATTATCTTAATGTTTTGTATTCACAAGGATATGTATCATCAATAAACACTCACACTGGAGAACAAGGTGAAAGTAATACGTGTTTAGATCATATCTTTCCGAAAACAAAAACTAGTCTGGATGCATTCCTTCCACTAGTAATCAACTTTGGAATCACTGATCACTATCCTGTTATTTTACAATGTCGTTTTCCAGAAGATTATCGTGAAAGTGAAGATAACGGGGTAGGATATAAGTATTTTATTGATTATAAAAAATTAGGGGACGTCTTGAAACAAGAATCATGGATGAAAATCTATACAGCACCTAACATTGATAATGCAGTTGACAATTTCATTGAGACATTGAATAACAGAATACTTCTCTGCACAAATAAAATTATATTGAAAAGAACTATGATCAAAAGAAAACAATGGATAACTAACGGAATCCTTAAGTCTATGGAAACAAAAAATGAACTGTATAATAGAAGTAGGAGTCAACCAACAAACGAAGATATTTCTAGGGAGTATAAAGTATATAGGAATCGACTAAATAATATAATTAAAAATGCCAAATTAAGATATTACAAGAAATATATAATGAAAAACTCTACCTCAAAACACATGTGGAATACTATACGTGAAATACAAAATCCAAATTACAAAAGAAACGACACAATCAAAAAAATCAAAGGTGAGGATGGCAGAGAGACAAGTGATTAAAAAATTATTTCAAATGTCTTTTGTGAATATTTCAGTACTATTGGAAGTAAACTTGCTGAAAAAATGATGCCACAAAAAAATAAGGAAACAAAATCCACCCCTCTGAAAAACTCAATTTTTCTCTGTCATATAAGTAATCAAGAAGTAATAAAAACAATTGATGAACTAAAAGTAAAAAAATCCCCAGGCGTAGATAAAATCAAGTCAGAAACAATAAAGAATGTCAAAACGCAAATAGCAGAACCACTTTCTTATATAATGAATAAGTCAATAGATGAAGGCATTTTTCCAACAGCTTTCAAAATCGCAGTAATAAAGCCTATATTCAAATCAGGAGATAAACTAACCGTATCGAACTTTAGACCTATCTCACTCATCTCGAATCTATCGAAAATATTTGAAAAAATTCTGAAATGTAGAATTAACGACTTTGCAAAAAGGTATAACCTTATTTCAAATAAACAATATGGATTTCGGGAGGGTCGATCTACGGATGATGCTATTGCGGACTTGGTAAGTGATATTTATAAAGCAATGGATGAAGGAAAACCGGCACTATGCGTGTTTGTAGATGTGGCTAAAGCATTCGATACAGTTAGCCACAAAAATCTACTGGATACTTTAGAAATGAATGGCTTTAGGGGAAATGCTTATAATCTACTGAAAAGCTATTTAACGAATCGGAAACAATGTGTTGAAATTGGTAACTGCCAAAGTGAATTCAGGACAGTCACATTTGGAGTACCTCAAGGTACTGTATTAGGGCCTCTGCTTTTCACACTATACGCCAATGAGTTATTCAACCTTAAAACACGTGCCCAAATCAAAAGTTTTGCCGATGACACAGCCTTATTTTATAAAGCTAACACTTGGCAAGAACTGAGGCAGATTGTTGAAACAGACTTTAAAATAATCATTGAGTTCTTCAGACAGAAGATTCTCACAATAAATGAAAAAAATACGTATTTTCTCCCATTCTCATTTTATTCCTGTAACTTGCCCAACTACAAAAAAATTCGATTCAAAATAGCAGATGGAGATGAAATTGAGATATAGACAGTGAACTCAACAAAACATCTAGGTATAACGGTCGACTGCCATTTGAGGTGGGATGAGCATATTAATACACTTGTTCAAAAAATGCGTTCACTGCTATATCAATTTGGGTTCTTCAGGCAATTCTTTGGCATCCAACATCTGAAAATTATGTATTTTTCTTTGGTCCAATCACACCTATCATACGGCATCATAGGATGGGGAGGTGTTTCAAAGACCTGTTTGAGGAATCTGGAAATTATACAAAAACACATATTGAAAATCATATTCAAAATAAGCAATACTTATTCGAGCGACTGTTTATTTTCTGAGTCACGAATACTTGATATAAGGCAGATATACTACAATAAACTTTCAATTCACCAATATCGAAAAAAATCAAACTCACCAAGAATCGAACACACATACAGCACACGCTATATAACCGCGCACAAATATTTTACTTACTGCGGTTTTACCTGTTTATTTATGAATGCTTTAAATTTCACTTTACATTTGTTGTTTTGTATTGTTATTTAATATTATATTGTACTCACTTTGCTATTAACATAAATAAACAAAATTATTATTAAATTATTATAGCTACGTCTGAAGTAGAGCACCTTGTATGCGTTCAGTCGAGTTTTTCTCGATCGGAGGAAACCCTTCTGCCCAAAAGTTTTACCAATTCAATAGATATTAAGGAGAGTTTAAACAGCAAATAAAATAAAATAAGTAACAAAATAAAGTAAGAAAGTTGAACATGTACAATTCTATGAAAACGTTTATACAAGAAATAAGATAAAATAAGAATAACAAGAGATGGCCAACTTTTATTTTTTTGTCTTATTTTATTTTGGAAACTGATACTGCGCACGTCCGAAATCTTTTCTGTTCTGAATGTTCCGAGTTCACCTAACCTAAGAATGACATTTGTTGTTGATTGTAATTGTTGACGTTTTCTGGCGATATTGAAGTAGAATAGAAGATGAATAGAAATAATAAGCTCGGGGAGATGATATTGTTGATGGCAGGCACTGCGGCTGTAGCCTTATTACACATGAAGCGACATAGGCATTTCAAAGTTCGACCCTTAAATAGGAACAAAAAGATTAATGTGTACAAGAATTTGTTGGAATATGCAAAAACGCATGATAGGGAGCAATTTTTTAAATATACGATGATGTCTAATATTTGGGAGATTGTGAGCCAAGCATTTTCTTTCATTCCGTTGTTTTTGTACGTCGGATCACTTTTTGCGTATAACTGGGGGAACGTGATACCTGCTATGTCAAAATTTCACTTAGAATATACAGGGAGTTTCTTAAGTACGTGTAGAAAATTTAGAAGCGTATTGCTGACATCAAAATGAGAAGAAAAGTTCCGATAAATATATGTCGACAAGTTATTCGTTTCTGAGATACAGAGTGTCGAAGTTGAATTCTTATTTTTATTTTTTGTGAATAATTTCAAAATAATTTTGATATTTGGGTAAAGTTTGGTATTTGGGAATATTTATTATTTAGTTTGTGTAAAAAATATATTCTTGATAGATGTCACTGCGAGCAACTGTTTTCGAGTTACTGAGATTTGAAATAATCGATGCAAGTGATTTTGAATGACAAGACTTTTTAATTCAAAATAAATTCAATTAGAAATTAGTTTTTTTTTTCACAATCAACACAAAATTTGATTTTGTCATTGAGAAATCATTCCAGATACCAAACTTTACTCGAATATCACAAATATTTTGGCATTTATTCACAAAAAACACTCTGTATCTTAGAAACGAATAACTTGCGGACATGTGTTTATGGGAACCTTTTTTCTTATTCCGACGTCAGCACCATGCTCTTGAAGTTTCTACCCGTACTTAACAAACACCCTGTATACACAACTAATCTCCAAAGTTCGAAACTTATATAGAATTTTTAAATGATCTGGATGTTATTTTTGGCATGTGTCAACGAAAAAGTAAAATTCACAGAACTTGCAAAAAACACGAAAGTCACTGTCAAAAAAGCTGCAATTCGATTGGTCCATTTTTATTTCTTATTTTATTTTATTCATCTGTATAAACCAATGTTTTTTGCCCTTATTCCTAATTTTATTTTAATTAGTTTCTTATGTTATTTTATTTGCTGTTTGAACTCTCCTTTACTCTTGACCTATCATTTCAATTCACCTGACAAATTCGCGCTCTTGATGTTATATTCCACGCGGCTCTCTTGAGCGCAGACTTCCATGTTTGTAATAGAAGTGGATCCTCAGGAAAATTATATAAATCACTGAAATTGCTCTTAAAATTCTGTAACGAACACATTACGGTATGAATATATTATGTATTTCGTTTCGGAAGCTTCAGTTAACTAATATTCGATTTTGAAAGATACCGTCACAGTAACTCGGGTTACGTGTACGTCAAAACATATTTTTACATGTTGACTTCATTGAAAATATGAACAGGATGTTCATAAAGTCAGTTGAGGAATCATCTGCGACTGAAAGTTGGAATTTAGTCGCTGTTTTCCATCGTACAAGATAACCTCTCTTTAAAGAGAAACAATCTCAATTGAAAATTTAATCAATACATGACTCCTCTGGAAATGGAAAAACCCTACGATAAAATTGAAGTTACTTTTTTGTAATATCTAACAGAAAACAACTACTTCCCCGGCAAATGTTTCTCTTTAAAATATTTTTACATATTCCCTCCCTGACGATACGCCCTTGTGCTCATTCGGCCTCACAAAGTAAACATAACCTAAAACGCGTTATTTCGATGTCCTGTCAAAGAGTGTCCCGACTTTAATATACGATCTAATGTCAAATTGCACGACGGCCGCATGGAAGGAACCGTACCTTGAGATGGACCGACTGACGCATCCGGTCGACGCACTGCGGCCGCCGGGTGCGACGGCCGCATGGAAAGAACCTTACCTTCAGTGATATATTTCAAAATTTGTTCACCTTTTTTTTTAGAAAGGACCCCGCACTTCTCTTATGGAAAATGGCGTTCCGTCAAATGATGTAATTTCTTGGTATATCGTAGTACTCGATCTACTGATCAAAAGTGTCCATGGCCTCAACTCAATCATATGACTAGTTTTTGCAATACAGGGTGTTGAAGTTGAGGATTATCAACTTTTACCTCACGAGTATTTCGAAACAGAATTAAATAAACTTAATTTTTTTTTAAGAAACACCTCATTTCATTTCCTGGTTGCAACCACATTGAAAAATGGGACCAATAATCATAACGAATACAGGGTTATCCAGAAATAAATGCATGCCCAATTTTGAAAGTATAAAATATGACAATTCCTGAGCGAGGACGATCGCAAAATGAACTATTTCACTAGATACCTTGTTGCTACATCAAAAAAATTTGATGTACCCATAATTTATACTGGGTGATCCATATTTATAGAAACTATTCACAATGGAGGTTAAGTATTTCTGGGTTGATTCAAGATGTTTGTTCAATTTTTTCAGTATATATCATCATAATCTCCAAAGAATACAGGGTGATTCAGTCATGAAAAATACTGCCAACTACACAAAAATTTACAAAAACCACGTTTTTTTCATCATTCTGTATTTCAAGATTAACTCCGTTGGGGAAGTAGTTTTATTTCCTCACTGTACTCGATATGACAACGTCATTACAGCTGAGAGTTTTTATCCACTTTCTATGACCAGATTTTTTCATGTAGCTGTCAATATGAAAATTATTAATTCGCACTTCTGACTGAATTCAAGAAAATACACTCTTAAAGAATCGAAAAGTACTAGTAAATAACACTAGAAGAATCCTTACTTGTAGTTCGATGAAGTTTTTAATTGGAAAACTATTTGCATTTAACTGTGTAATAAATACTGTGGCCAAAATAGGATTGGATTGCTGGTATTTTTGAATTGGTATTTCAGAGATCATTTCTTGGAGATGGGAGATGTGAAGTATTCATCGTTTTTCGATGACCTTTGGAATAATATCAGAATTGAAGGAAAATGAGTTTCGTAATAATTTTGTTTATTTGAATATTTATATCGAAATAGTTATTAATGTATCAAGTGAGTAAAGTGATACTTTTTTTTACGAGTAGGAAATGTTGTCAAAAAAAGTGCACTTTTTTGTGTAGTTTTGAGTTCCTAAAGTATATGAATATTTTGATATCAATTTACGATTTCAGTATTACACGGAAAAGCATTAAAAAAGGTACACTTTTTTTAACGGTTGTCTAGGCAACAACACTGACAAACTGATTCGAATAACAACGAAATCCTGAATGTGACAATGTGACAGTACTTATTTTCTGTTGCAACTAAAAATTATACTGATTTTTCCATATGCGTATTTTTATGGGTTGAAATATGTGTTGATGATCATCATGTTTTCGATTTTGTAGTTCGCTTCCTCATTGATTATTTTATAAAATTAATAATGACTTACCACTAGAACAACCTGCTGTAATGAAACAACACCAAACTTTCATCAAAACAGTAAATACTACTCACTATTAATTCATATCGACTTCACAATTTTCAACTACTTCTGGATACGTGTTAATTAATAATATCGCTAAAACCAAAACCATTATGATCACATAACCTAACATGAAATTTTATGAATTTTGTTAGAGCGTGACTAACTAAACTAACTGAACTAAACTTTTTTGTGTTGGTAATTTGAAAAAAATTGAATGAGGATGAAAAGTAGGTAATAAATAGTATAAAAACCTCGATAAAAACATTGGATGGTTTTCTTTTTTTGACAGTTGTAGAAAAAATATTGTATGAAACTCGTGAGTAAATTGTTTTTTTTACTCGTAGGAATTGCCGCACTCCGCCTACGGCGTCGTGCGTCAACATTTCCTACTCGTAAAAAAAAGTATCACTTACTCACTTGATACATAAATAACTATTTCGATATAAATATTCAAATAAACAAAATTATTACGAAACTCATTTTCCTTCATTTCTGATATTATTCCAAAGGTCATCGAAAAACGATGAATACTTCACATCTCCCATCTCCAAGAAATGATCTCTGAAATACCAATTCAAAAATACCAGCAATCCAATCCTATTTTGGCCACAGTATTTATTACACAGTTAAATGCAAATAGTTTTCCAATTAAAAACTTCATCGAACTACAAGTAAGGACTCTTCTAGTGTTATTTACTAGTACTTTTCGATTCTTTAAGAGTGTATTTTCTTGAATTCAGTCAGAAGTGCGAATTAATAATTTTCATATTGACAGCTACATGAAAAAAAATCTGGTCATAGAAAGTGGATAAAAACTCTCAGCTGTGATGACGTTGTCATATCGAGTACAGTGAGGAAATAAAACTACTTCCCCCAACGGAGTTAATCTTGAAATACAGAATGATGAAAAAAAACGTGGTTTTTGTAAATTTTTGTGTAGTTGGCAGTATTTTTCATGACTGAATCACCCTGTATTCTTTGGAGATCATGATGATATATACTGGAAAAATTGAACAAACATCTTGAATCAACCCAAAAATACAGGTTGTCCACTTAACCTCTATTGTGAATAGTTTCTATAAATATGGATCACCCAGTATAAATTATGGGTACATCAAATTTTTTTGATGTAGCAACAAGGTATCTAGTGAAATCGTTCATTTTGCGATCGTCCTCGCTCAGGAATTGTCATATTTTATACTTTCAAAATTGGGCATGCATTCATTTCTGGATAACCCTGTATTCGTTGTGATTATTGTTCCCATTTTTCAATGTGGTTGCAACCAGGAAATGAAATGAGGTGTTTCTTAAAAAAAAAATTAAGTTTACTTGTTTCTGTTTCGAAATACTCGTGAGGTAAAAGTTGATAATCCTCAAATTCAACACCCTGTATTGCAAAAACTAGTCATAGGATTGAGTTGAGGCCACGGACACTTTCGATCAGTAGATCAGTAAAATCAGTAAGTCGCCCGGAGCGCCACGGTTTACAGTGTGTACATAAGGTTAGGATTAAATTCATTATTTCTGAATGTAAAGATATTTCGGAAAAATCCTCGGACAGGTCCATTTTCTTTTCCGATGGGCCAATTTTTGAACCACATCCAAAATATATAGGGTTATCCGCAATTGAGTAAAAATGACTTTGGTGATATTTTTAAATTGGAAACCTAGTATATTTTTCCATATTTGGTTAGGGATCGTCATTACGAATCCAGTGATACCAAGTTTGATGGGATTATGTCAAACGGCTGCGGAGATATGGCCAAAACACTTATCCATATACCCAATGAGTGCGACAGAGACTTTTAACCTTCTGAATCGTGTGGAGTCTCGCAGTCATACTTATTAGACATACGAGGAAGTTGTTTTGCCATATCTCCGCAGCCGTTTGTTATAATCCCATCAAACTTGGTATCACTGGATGTGTAATGACGATCCCTAACCAAATATGGAAAAATATACTGGGTGTCCAATTTAAAAATATCACCAAAGTAATTTTCACTCAATTGCGGATAACCCTATATATTTTAAGTGGGGTTCAAAAATTGGCCCATCGGAAAAGAAAATCGACCTGTCCGAGGATTTTTCCGAAATATCTTCACATTCAGAAATAATGAATTTATTCCTTACTTTGTGTACACACTGTATAATGATAATAGCCGTCCTCTACCCGCAAAGGATATGCGGGTCTCCGAGTGTTCACGAGGGTGTGTTATTATTATCATTATTATTGAAGACACATGCTACTTCTAGAACACCGTGGATGAAAGTGGGTTGAGATCTATTACAACTGAGAGATAGAAAGTACCTACTTGTAACTGACCACTGATCAAAATATACAGAGTTAGTCAAATGTATGAACCCGCCCATTTTTCTTAGTTGATATGAGAGTTATCAAAAACAAGTTCGAATGAAAGTTGAAGGGTATTGCACTTTGCAACTTCCTATAAATTCAAATATTCTTTGGATTTTCCATTGGTGGAGAAGTGATGTCATCGGCACTTTTTGAATGAAATAATGTGTCATGTTCAGTATCGCAGAAAAGCTTGTTTTCTTCTCTCAGTAGTACTAATATTGTTTCAACTCTCTTGATAGGTATGTTTCGTATTTTTGTGTCCACCTCTGTAATTAACTTACCTATTGCATAGTTTGTTCAAATTTTTTCTCAATCGGGGAAAGTAGCCGTTTGGATATTTCAAGCTATAGCAATTCGATTCAGACAATGGCGTACGAAAGTTTTTATAAAAATATTTTTTATATGCTACATCGAAAGTTGTTTCATTGAAAAATTTCAATTACGATAATTTTAAGTATTAAAAACTGAAATTATTCCATTGACAATTTAACTCATGTATAAAAAATCGCATATGCCACAGTGCAATAATCACTTTGACAGCGGCAAAAGTTAGCATTAACTTTTACAACGACAAATATTCAATTATTCATTTGTTCATTTGTTCATCAATTATCGCGGTGTTGGTTACCAGAATAAATAGTTTGGCATGTTTGTCAACAACTTATTGAATTTTCAAGAACTAACAATGAGTCGATTCGGTGTGTCTACGAACGCCGAAATTAGTCAAATTGTTAATACATGTGTGCCTACTAATACAGTTGCGACGCAATCATCAATCTGGCGACAATTTTCTACGTTTTGCGATGCAAAAAGATACGAATTTGAGCTAGATACTTCCATCAAGAAATTGAATGTAATATTGCAAGATTCATTTAATATGCGAAAAAGTAACGGAGAAGACTACAAAGAAGCGGTAGTTAAAATAATTTGGAACACCACCGTTAAAGAAAAATTCTAAAGGTTGGTACAAGAATTTGCCGATTGGAATTAATGAAATTTCCGAATGGACTAAATGCTCAGCACAACGTATTGGTTTAGATGTCAAACGTGTCAAAATTACAAATCACTCAAATCGAGCGGCAGCAGTTAGCGAATTAGGTAAAAGCGGAATTGAAGAACAAGCTCTAATAAAAATAACAGGACACAGCAATTCATCATCAATAAAACCATACTTACAAGTTGACAAAGAGTATCATTCAAGCATTATTCATTCAATTCGTTTGAAAAATGAAAAAACTTCAACATCTACTACAGAAACGATTAGCTGTGGCACCCGCAGCGATATCACTGTTCCTAGTATGAATTTCAATAACTGCGTTTTTAATAATTGTACATTAAAATAAAAGTGTGTTTATTTTTAATGTTTCATAAATAAAGTTTGCATTGATATGTTTCCAAATTTCTCATTCATTAAATTGTCCTGCCGAATTACACTCGAGGTTTGTATTGATATTGGGTGTTGCTCAAATTCTAAACTGTTTCCTTTAGCAATTTGACTCGAATAACTGTCAACCAAAATTGAATTGAGCTACATATGTTAATTTGTCTGTGAAATTGTTATCACTTATGAACATTCAGGAAGAGGTGAAAGATCCAGTGAGATGAGTGATTGTTTAAATAGAATTAAGATAGTCAATGCATGTGGAATCGGCATTAGAACCAAACGCGAGTGTCATCTGGTTGGATCAGTTTCAAACATGGATATTTGACGTCATTTCAATGCAGGGTTCTTCAGAAAACCCTGATTTTAATGCTGTACCATGTTTCAATGAAGTTACGATATGACTTGCAGGCCAGATCACTGGAGTAACGACATGAATTGGATGCCAGATCACTGTCGCCATCTACATGTTACCTCCAATGAAATCCAATGATAATCCCACAAGGTTTGCTAACCATCTCACTTCTATTTGAAAAATGGTAATAGTGACCTTTTCGAAAGAAGTGGAGGTGATAATGAAGGCACTCCCTACTATAGGTAAGGTGAAATAATTGAAAAAAACGCTCGAATTTAAATTTATAAAGTTTATTATATTTATGTCCTTTCATTCAAAACTAGTTCTGTTCTTTCATTCATAAGAGCAGGTAGCTCACAAGCATAAAAGTTCAATTGTCTTTGTCAGGATTGCTCCTAATCGGAATCTCGACTACTTGTAAGACCTAGATAAAATTTTCAAACACACTCGTTGATACAACTAAATACCCCGTACTCTTATTCAAACTAGTATAGCATTTGAATAGACAAGTCACGTTCAAAATTTGTAACAAAACTATTATCCGTATTATTATTATTTCTGAACAAAGAAAATTGTCTCAAATATTGTATTGAACTACTTACTGTGATACGGTTAATCACCCATATTTATAATTGAACACCTACTGTTATTCATTATAATTCTACCAAACGAAATGCTCAAACACCTACTGAAATTACACTCTCGGGGGTATAGTGAAACACCCCATCCATCCTACGCAACTTCTAACTCGGTTTTAGGGCCTTCCTTCGTGGATTGGCCTAAGCCCAGCCTGCTCTATAGTTTGTTACCGAATCTCTCAAAATTCCGTTTCACGAACAGATCGATAATCAAAAACAAAATATATCAGCGAAATCCCCAGCAAAATCGCTATGTGGCATTTTTTAAGCAAGCAATAGTAGTGAAAAAAATACAACTTTTTTGGTTTTTTGTTTCTTCAAGGAATCGTTTCACAGTCAATAGAACTTTTACAAATTGTGAAAGGCTTTCGCGGCCATCGTTGAATGAATGATGGTTTTTCGGGTTTTTAGGCCGACGTTAATTTAGAGAAAAACTCGACGTTTCGCCAACACGAGTGGTTGGCATTTTCAAGAGAAATGTTTACAGTTTCGATCACTGAACACTACTTGTTTGGTATGCGTTGTCTCAGCCAGTATTTATGGGTCGACGTACTCGTACCTGCGTCCGGTGCCATCGTCCCTGCGTCGGGTACCCCCTCGGATTCATTAATTTCCCGGTATGGTGTTATTACCGTTTTCTTGAGAACACGTAGCCATGCTTTATTCAATTGTAACCCTTCTTCAATTCTGTTGAAATTGTTGGGATGTTTTTTGATTTCGATTGCTTCTCGGAAGAGTCTTGGATAATATGCATGTGTTGTGGCAATTACTTGGGTTTCTTCGAACTTCACTCTGTGATTGTTATTGTTAAGCGCATGTTCTGCGACAGCGGATTTTTCTGAGTGTCCTAACCGGCAATTGGCCTTGTGTTCCTTTATTCTGGTATTTGTGGAACGCTTCGTGGTTCCGATATAAACGTTGCCACAGGTGCATGGAATGCGGTACACCCCAGATGAGCTTAGTTCATCACGTTAAGCCTTCGCCGATCTCAAGTGATCCTTCAGTTTCTTTGAAGGTTTTGATATCATACTTTCGTAGTATACGGCCCATCCGATCTGTGACCCTAGGAACATACGGTAGGATTGCTTTACTTTGTTCCTGGCAGCCATTCGATCCACTGTCGCTAGAGTTCTTTCTTTTGCGTTTTATACACCGATCAATTTCGCTATCTTTATATCCGTTTAAAAGAAGTGCGCTTTTCAAGTGTTTCAGCTCCGCTTCCAAATATTCGGGTTCACATATTCTTCTGGCTCGGTCTACTAGTGTTTTGATAATTCCTTGTTTTTGACACGAAACGTCCTTCTTTTCGAAAAATGAGAACGTCTAAAAAATGCATTTCCCTATCCTTTTCAACTTCCATTGTGAATTGTATATTCGGGTGTATCCTATTAATGTGCTCAAGGAATTTGTTGAGTTTTTCCAGTCCATGACTCCAAATTATGAACGTGTCGTCTACATATCGCAACCATACCTTGGGTTTGTACTTTGCTGTCTCTATTGCTTGTTTCTCTAGCTTTTCCATGACAAAATTTGCAATAGGTGGGCTCAGCGGGCTTCCCATTAAGACTCCATCTAATTGTTCGTAGACGGCAAAGTACAAACCCAAGGTATGGTTGCGATATGTAGACGACACGTTCATAATTTGGAGTCATGGACTGGAAGAACTCAACAAATTCCTTGAGCACATTAATAGGATACACCCGGATATACAATTCACAATGGAAGTTGAAAAGGATAGGGAACTGCCTTTTTTAGACGTTCTCATTTTTCGAAAAGAAGGACGTTTGGGGCACAAAGTATATAGAAAATCAACGCATACTGATCGATACCTCCACAGTACCTCAAATCATCATCCGTGTCAAAAACAAGGAATTATCAAAACACTAGTAGACCGAGCCAGAAGAATATGTGAACCCGAATATTTGGAAGCGGAGCTGAAACACTTGAAAAGCGCACTTCTTTTAAACGGATATAAAGAAAGCAAAATTGATCGGTGTATAAAACGCAAAAGAAAGAACTCTAGCGACAGTGGATCGAATGGCTGCCAGGAACAAAGTAAAGCATTCCTACCGTATGTTCCTAGGGTCACAGATCGGAAAGTATGATATCAAAACCATATATAAACCTTCAAAGAAACTGAAGGATCACTTGAGATCGGCGAAGGATAAACGTGATGAACTAAGCTCATCTGGGGTGTACCGCATTCCATGCACCTGTGGCAACGTTTATATCGGAACCACGAAGCGTTCCACAAATACCAGAATAAAGGAACACAAGGCCAATTGCCGGTTAGGACACTCAGAAAAATCCGCTGTCGCAGAACATGCGCTTAACAATAACAATCACAGAGTGAAGTTCGAAGAAACCCAAGTAATTGCCACAACACATGCATATTATCCAAGACTCTTCCGAGAAGCAATCGAAATCAAAATACATCCCAACAATTTCAACAGATTTGAAGAAGGGTTACAATTGAATAAAGCATGGCTACCTGTTCTCAAGAAAACGGTAATAACACCATACCGGGAAATTAATGAATCCCAGTGGGTACCCGACGCAGGGACGATGGCACCGGACGCACGTACGAGTACGTTGACCCATAAATACTGGCTGAGACAACGCATACCAAACAAGTAGTGTTCAGTGATCGAAACTGTAAACATTTCTCTTGAAAATGCCAACCACTCGTGTTGGCGAAACGTCGAGTTTTTTTCCAAATAAACGTCAGCCTAAAAACCCGAAAAACCATCATTCATTCAACGATGGCCGCGAAAGCCTTTCACAATTATATATATATATATATATATATATATATATATATATATATATATATATATATATATATATGCGCCGTTTCAAAGGAAATCATCGTATTAAAATTATGTAAACGGCATCTGGAAGTAGAGGTCGATATTTACAACTTGTAAATTTTGGATTTTCACCAGAGAGGTGGCAAATGTGTTGAAAATGTCACTGAAAGTTGATCAAAATGCTTCAAAGTGCGACAGAAATCACCCAAAGTCGAGTTGAGTTCGGGCGACTTCGAGTCGACTTAGCAGCATTAAGAGTAACTTCTAGTGAAATTTTCAACACTTTTTCCACCTCTCCGGTGGAAATACAAATTGAATATATTGATCTCTACTACTTCCAACTGCCGTTGACATAATTTGAATGAGATGATTTCCCTTAAATCGGCGCTCTAACAATGATTTGCCCTTGAATTGTTTATAACGCGATTGTGCAAAAACTACACATCGGACAGAAACCATCTTGCACACAGTTGAACCACATGTTGTTATCTATGAGTTTCCGCAATATTCTTGTCCAGCTTCAGATTTATAAAGATTATGAATTTTTGAAAAATTGTCTCTTTTTTGAGGTTTTCCAGGATTTTCTCATTGAAAAATGCAACGATCTGGTCGTATAAAAAATCATTTTGTAGGTTTCGTAATTCTCCACAAAAGAGTTGTAATTTTTCTACTATTCCTTGTTTGAAAAATCCCACAAAGTGATTTTGCTGGAGCGAAAACCGGGGTTTTCATTTACGAACTATCTTATGAAAAGTAGTATAGATCGTTTGCGTCTTTCAATTTGTGTGAAAAGAGCTCCTTATTTCTATCTGCAGCTTGGCCTAGTTTATCCAAATCAGCAAATGAAATCTCGGTACCCATATATCTAGACAGAGCGATCATCAATATTTCAAGATACATAAATTGTTCTGTGTTTATGAGTTGAGAGTGATGAACTCTCACGATAACCAGTCTGTACAGAAGCTATCCGGTAAATAACAGAAGAAATATAAATACGATTTCCTCAACTCGAAGACCGCCATACACAAGATTCATCATCAATTATAACAGTGCTTACTATTACAACTACTCAATAAATATGTTCCATGAATAAAATAAACGTAGGTATACATAAACAATAATAAGATACACGATAGAAAGAGAACTCAGGCATAGAAGTAGAATTTTTCAAAAAGCGGCTACCTACCTCAGAATTATTTTGTTTTCTACTGCCCAAAGTAATAACGTATTCCTTCTACATAGCGATTATTACCATCTTCACTCAGAAGCCACTTACACTTTCGAAAACAACCTGTATGTGTGGAGTACGCTCGCTGCAGTACAGTTAGTGAAGTCGAGTTGCAATATTTGAATTGCATTTATTTTGTTGTGTTGAGATTTTGTAACATCTGGAGTGGATCACGGAGAGTTTGTAACTGCAAATCTTTCAAACTTTTCACTCCTAAGGCTGGATGGAGGGATCAATTCACAATTGAAAATTTGTAAACATGGTAAACTTTTCAGTTTCTTATCAAATATTTCTTCTTACGCTACTAAGTTCTCTCCAAAATGTCTAATGTTTTTTTAGGAAACTACCTCTACACAGGCAGATAGTAGCAGGAGGATTAGCTGGTTTACTTGCTCTTGTGGTCACCGTTCCTATGGAGCTTCTGAAAATCCAGATGCAGGATGCTGGTAGGGTAGCAGCACAGTCAGGTATTTAATTCAAAGTTACTCATCCAAAGATTTCTTACAGCTTTCGAAACAACCTCACAATCTTCAATCCACTCTATGAGAATTAGGTGACTGCAACCCCTCATTTGCATTTTTTGTATATTTGAAAATGTGAACATCAACTATCAACTGAAATATGTAAATCATAGACCTTTTATGATATTTTCATCCAAGAGTGCATTTCTCTGTTCTATTATTGTTGAAGCTAATGCACTTGCCTTTTTCTCTGACAGGTCCTTTCGTAACTGCCCACATTTGGAATTTTTTGCAGCTCTATAATATTTGCAAACTCAACGCCCAAAAAGCCTATCCCGGAAGTGTATTGGATTTGCCTTCTATGGCACGACGCATCATTAGAAAAATGTATGCCGAATCACGAAAGACGATGTCCCACGATTCGCGCATTATAAGGCTGGACATTTTCTCCTGTGTTAGGACAAACCTGATAAATATTGGAGCGTCTGAATGCAGTATATTGAGCTTTGTAAAGACCTGAACATTATGACAAACAACAAACAGAACAACGATCCTGACACAAATTTGGACGAGGCTACGAACGCGTTTGCGAACATTTTTGCACAACGGGGAACAAACCGTTCCTATTGAGACTCAGTGCAGTGAATTTGTTAGTTTGTCTTCTGTCTTGTTAGTGTTCGTTGTGTCTACACGATGGAGTGAACAGATGAAGAATGTTTGAAACTACTAAGTGTTTGTCAAACAAAGGAGTTGTGGAAAGCAAAACATCCAAAAACTATTACATAATTGAAAAGCAAGACGCCTGGATTGAAACTTTTCCCACACTGTGAAAATGGATGCAAAGGAATATAGGTGAAAATTGGCGTCCTTATTGGCTTAATTTCGGAGGGAAATTGCCAAAAGTGAAAAATGCCGAGGAGCTGGGACATGTAACTGATTCCGTTGAATACAAGATGTCGCAAATTTTAATGCAACAACAATTTTCAATAAGCTGATCAACATAAAGTTTGGTCCATGCCAGTTCTATTTCTGTTACAGCAATTTTGCTCTCCGGAAATAGGATACCTTAGAAAAACGTGTTTCTGGAAGGAGTAATTAGTATTCCAATAAGTCGTGGTCTCGAAGTAATTCTACCTAACGTTTCGTCTACATTTGCCGTAGACATTTTTAAAAGCGGTGAGTTGACAGGAGAAGCGTTCGATTCGTTTGCCTGAGTCTGACTGATTCGGTGTCCGCGTTGGTTTTTTCTTTTATTGTGCTCATTCTCATAGAGAAATTTCGTACTGATTTCGCATGGTAACTCAATTCCGTTATTTGTTTAATTTTTTTTTCTTTGGTGTCTTGGCATCGACTGCTATGGTCATTAGCCACGTGTTCTGGATAGGCCTTGTTACTAACTCCATGCGCCACCTCAGGAGCAGCACTGTTAATTGGAATGCAACAGTGAATCGTGCAGGACTCACCCCAGTCCAGCCACGAGATTTGAATAATTTAATCGGTCAAATTAAATTAAAAAATCCGAGCCGCAACTGGGGCTCGAACTCCGGACTTTTCCACCCAAAATCGGACGCTCTAACCACTGCGCCACGCCTCTGACATACTTGTTTATTATAATAATTTTTTATCATCATTGCTTATACCTTGTAAGAGTTTTGTTTTGGTCTCTCTGTTTACTTGCCTCTACGTTTTACTTAGACTCAAACCTTCTTCTTTTCTGTTAAAATTCTTTGGGTACTTCTGAATTTCAATGGCCTATCTGAATATTCGTAGGAAATGCCCTGTGGTTCTTTCTAAAACCTGGGTTTCAATGAAACCCAGCTATCAGATAGAACCACATGGTATTACCCAGTGGAATATGATTTTTGTATGCATAAACAATTCATTTTTTGCACTCACTGTAATATGTTCCTTCAAATCATCTAGGAGTACCTGATAAATATCTGCTTCATTATGCTGCTTATCAACTCTTTAAAGATTCTGAATAATCAACAATTTTTTAACAAAATTTCTGCACTTCTTTGTATAATGAATAATGAATATTTAAAGATAGATAGTTTATTTGAATATATCATATTATAATATACAGGGTGTTGATTAAGTACGTCGATAAACTTCGGGAGGTGATTCTTTGGAAGCTCTCAGAACGAAAAGTTCATATAAACATATGTCTCAAACGGCTTGGTTTTCGAGATACAGGGTGATAAAAATACATTTTTTCCAAGATTTTTTAGAGTTAACTGCGACATTTTCGACCATAATCAGTTCAAATTAGGCGAGTCCAATTTATTCAATAGTACGCACGATACAAAATAATGCATTTCTCAAATAATTCACAGGGTCCTCCTTTTTTCAGAGTCAAGCTTTGTTCAACCCTTCAGAATTTGTTTCCGCCGCCACTGACCTATTATGAGAAAGTTATAATCAATGTTGTTTCATTTAACATCTTTTTGTTCACTCAAATTTTTTCATTTACTTGTACGGTTCAGGAGTTACAATGAAAATATTAATACAAACATTTTCCAGTAACGCATAACATAAAGAAATTTGAGAAGTAAATATTCTATCGAACTTGAAGGGTGATTCTTTGAAAGTTTTCGAAATACAAAGTTCATATAAACATGCTCCAAGCGGCTTGGTTTTCGAGGTACAGGGTGATCAAACTACATATTATTTTATGAGTTTTTGAGTTTACTGGGCAAGTACAATCCATTCAATAGTGCGCATGATAAAAAATAATTCATTTCTTGAAGTGTCATTGCCACTCTCAAAAGATTAGCGCGTGACGTAATGCGTAATTTTTTTCTTACACAAATAGTTATTTCCCATACATTTTTCACCAGAACTCAGGTTGAATATGTATTGCACAAAGTTGATCATGGAAAAATAATTTTATATATTTTCAATTGTGTAACGAAGTTACTAGATTCCGTAATTTTATAAGACAGGTAGAAGCAAAAATTAGTCATTCAATCCCTTTTTTGTTTATATATCTGTTATAACGTATAAATGGCATTCTTGTTTTAAATTACTCAGTGATTCACCCCTGTATAAATAAAACCCTTTTTTTTGTTTATATATCCGTTATAACGTATAAATGGCATTCTTGTTTTAAATTACTCAGTGATTCACCCCTGTATAAATAAAACCCTTTTTATTTGCGCGATCCGGTTATGTAAGAAACCAATCCCTGGAACTGCTGTTCTCCAGGTCAATAAACATGCCTCACCATCTCCCCTTCTCGTCAAGTACGAATCTCGAGACACGAACGCAGACAGACGGCTAGCGCTACGCCTGCAACTTTGGACTGAGCTTGCGCCAAACTCGAATTTAAGTGATGTACAACAAGAGGGTCATTTAATGGCAAAGAAGCAAGAAGAGGAAGGAAAAACAAGATTGCAAACCGTGTTGAAAATGCGTGAATTTGTTTGTTCGCTCGCAATTTACACACAAACCTAACCTGAGCAAGCTAACCTAGCTTGCGATTCGAAAATTCGTTGAATTAGTTTTTCGCTCGCAATTTACACACAAACATAACCTGAGCAAACTAACCTAGCTTGCGAGTCGAAAATGCGTGAATTATTAGCCAAACCTAACCTGACCTGACTAACCTACCTTTTGATTTGAAAATTGTTAAAATTGTTACCATATAACGACTATTTATCCAAAATTCAGAGAGAGAGAGCAGTGATGTAGCAGCCATATTTGTCCATTTTTGGAGTCTACAGAGCATGCTCGAGTTTGGCGCATGCTCAGTCCAAAGTTGCAGGCGTATCGCTAGCCACTTTACGAACGCAGTAAGCTGAATTGAAGCGACGACAGCATCAGTTTGTTCTCCGTCCAGCCAAGGTTCATCACGTAGCAGCCGTATAGCAGGTGAGAATTCACTAAGTCCAACCGGAGACCAACCGCGCAGGCCTGAGATAGTAGTAGTGGGAGAAGACAGCCGAGAACCAAAAAGCATGATACTATAAAATATAGAGATATGCTCACTAGAAGAACGCAATTGAGACACGGCCGCGCATGACGTCACTAAGTGACAAATATGCGAATTTGGTCCTTATTGCACCGTCTGATTACATTAGCTTTTTTTAGTTTTGTGCAAGTAAATCCGTTTTCTCATTTACTGAGTACTATGAATAGACAAAATGTACCATTTATGTGTACCATATACAGGGTGGGTCACGGTCGATGGTACCTTAGACGTTTATGGAGAACGGGACATAGGATCATTCTGAAAATTTGGTTTCTCAAGTAGTTGCTCCTGGTCTATCGATCTAAAATATTTTCAGCAATGCAGCGTTGCCGCTTATACCAGAAAGTAGCAACATCTTTGTTATTTCAAATGGGTCACCCTGTATATTACCGCATTTTTGAACTTCTCATTCCTTTCTGATTATTTCTGCCTCATACTCACCTATACCTATCTCTAACGGTTTTTGAGATATTTGTTATTTTCCATATTTTTTATCCAAAACATAGCTCGAATTGAATGTTTATTTCTGCGGTATTTGAATTCTTAGGAAGTTGCAATTTTGTGTTTAGTTCATCAGGATCATGCACATTGATTCTGTATAGAGAAGTTTGTTCTGTGTTATACAGGGTCGTTCAAAATTCATGATCTTACTGCTAGATACAAAAAGGGTTGAAAGTGCGTTTTTTCAAATGGAACGTCCTGTATATTATGAAATATCCTGAAATATAACTAAATTCCCTTCTAATTGATATATCATATTCCTATACCTAAATAGCCAGAATTCCGAGATAATAGCAATTTTCACTTGTAATCTCCCAAGTGCTTGAATTATTGCCGGAAATTTAGATAAATTTACGGCAATTAATTCAAGCACGAGGGGGATTCGGTAAGAAAATTTCACACCGAGAAATGAAAATCATCCAACAATTCATAAGAAATAACTAACGATGGTTTCACCTGAACTATTTATAACCACTGAAATATTGATATGTAAAATACCTAACAAAATTTTCATCAATAAATGTTTGACATGTGACATGTGACAAGTTGATATTTTGCTTTAATGTACAAATGGAGGTCTAGTTTTCATATGAAAGGAGATAATTATGTATTTACTAGATATTTGGTATGTGTCTGAAAATAGTTTCTCCACGATTATTGCGGCCTATGAGGCGCTAGGTCGATGGTTCAATCCACGATAGGAACATAATTTTTTTATTTTTTTGTTCCAAGTTTAAACACATTTATTTATGAAAATTTTGTTAAGTATTTTACATATCAATATTTCAGTGGTAATAAATAGTTCAGGTGAAACCATCGCTAGTTATTTCTTATGAATTGTTGGATGATTTTCATTTCTCTGTGTGAAATTTTCTTAACGAATCCCCCTCGTGCTCGAATGAATTGCCGTAAATTTATCTCGTACATGAATTTTCAAAGAAAATTCATGTACTCGAAAAATTTCCGGCAATAATTCAAGCACTTGGGAGATTACAAGTGAAAATTGCTATTATCTCGGAATTCTGGCTATTTAGGTATAGGAACATGATCTATCAATTCGAAGGGAATTTAGTCATCTTTCAGGATATCTCATAATATACAGGATGTTCTATTTAAAAAAACGCACTTTCAACCCTTTTTGTGTCTAGCAGTAAGATCATGAATTTTGAACGACCCTGTATAACGCAGAACAAACTTCGCTATACAGAATCAATGTACATGATCTTGATAAACTACACACAAAATTTCAACTTTCTAAGAATCCAAATACCGCAGAAATAAACATTCAATTCGAGCTATGTTTTGGAAAATAACCAATATCTCAAAAACCGTTAGAGATAGGTATAGGGGAGTATGAAGCAGAAATAATCAAAAAAGAACGACAAGTTCAAAAATGCGGTAATATACAGGGTGGCCCATTTGAAATAACAAAGATGCTGCCACTTTCTGGTATAAGCGGCAACGCTGCATTGCTGAAAATACTTTAGATCGATAGACCAAGAGCAACTACTTCTGAAACCAAATTTTCAGAATAATCGTATGTCCCGTTCTTCGTAAACGTCTAAGGTACCATCGACCGTGACCCACCCTGTATATACCTGCCCCCTTTACAGCTGGTATATAGACTTTGAAAGGAGTAATCAAAGTTTGGTTGAGTGATATTCCAAATTTGTTGTGGGTGAAGCAAACACTGAATATTGATTTGTTGGATCAAATGTTCTGTATAATTCATCTGAGACTGATAATGGTAATCAGTAAAAGCCACCGTCGGAGACAATGACCCAGCGGATAATTTTGGTGTTGAAAGGTAAGTATGGCTTTATCTGCACAGCATTTATTGGTGATGTATCCATGTCACAGAAGATGAAATCTCCAAGTCTAGATGCATAGAAACCCTCCAACTATATTAAATATGAAGATGTATTCAACAATGCAGACTTTGTAATAAAAGAACTTTCCACAGTAATCTCAAAGTAAATGTTCATTTCGAATGTGAATTCTGCTGACAAGTTAAGAGAAAGCTAGGAAAACTTGTTGGGTACGCAGCATGCAGGAAGCATACTGCTCTTATAACACTTGTTTCAATATTTCGACAAAGTTTATCGTCATCATCTGGGAAAGAGTGCCCCTAAGGTTGTATTTTAAGCTTTAAATAAAGGTAGATATGTTGTACGTTTTTTGAATTTTATTATTGTTGTTTCCGACTATAAAAGTTTAATTAATGGTGATGGCAACCTTTAAAGACTCTTACTAATTGTTTTAATTACGTACATTGCAATTGTTAACTTATATTTTATAATATCTATGCACACAACCGCACGGACGCAAATTCCCTGATGATGACAATAAACTTTGTCGAAATATTAGAACAAGTGTTATTTATAAGATTTCCAAGCTTTATATATACAGGGTGTTTCATAATAAATGCGCAGGACTTCAGGATGTGATAGCTCGTCCAAAAATATGAAAAAAAGTTTCTATTAACTTACCCTCTAAAATGCACCATTTACGAGATACAGGGTGTTGAAATTTAAAAAAAATTATCGTTTTTTGTGAATATCTCTGGAACCGTTTATCACACAGATTTCGTAGGCATTTTCTACTCATAATAAGCTATGTTTTTTGTGAATTTTTTTATTTTTTCAAATTCATAATTGGTGAAAATTTTGAAGGGGTAGTGGGTGTTTTTTTTAACTTCTGCGCCACTGGAAAAAGTACAGTTTTGAGCCTTCTATATGAACCGCCAATGTTTTCTACACAAAAAAGGTATTCTTGGTCATAAGCTCTAAAGTTGGTCGTTTTCAAGAAAATTCAACTTTCATGTTGTTTAAATAATGTTTTTTCCTCGAAAAATTGCTGCGTGCATTGAAGCTAACGGCGGAAATTTTCAACAATTCAGTATGATTGTTATTGTTTTTTATTTATTTTGCAATTAAGAAGTCAACGTTTGGTTTTGTTACTTGTTTTAACGTTTAAATAAATTTTGCATAAGTAGGAAAAAAATTATTTATAAAAATTTACCATGTTTTTCAACATGAAAGTTGATTTTTCTTGAAAATGGTCAACTTTAGAGCTTATGACCAAGAGTACCTTTTTTGTGTAGAAAACATTGGCAGTACTTTCTCTAGTGGCGTAGAAGTTAGAGAAAAAAACACCCACTACCCCTTCAAAATCTTTACCAATTATGAATTTTTTAAAATAAAAAATCTGCACAAAATATAGCTCATTATGAGTAGAAAATGCATTCAAAATCTGTTTTTTGTGCGATAAACGGTTCCAGAGATATTCGCAAAAAACTATAATTTTTTTTAAATTTCAACACCCTGTATCTCGAAAATGTTGAATTTTAGAGGGTAAGTTAATAGGAATTTTTTTTCATATTTTTGAACGAGCAATCACATCCCGAAGTCCTGCGCATTTATTATGAAACACCCTGTATAAATTTGAAAGTATAATGTTTGTATACTTGAATAGACGATATGTTGAATAATACAGAATATAGCACTCTCACAACACAACACAACACACAATGATTATAACATTCCTGCTCACAGACTGTCCTAAGTTGAAAGGGGCGCTTTATACTATCCTGTCGAAATTTTTAAATTATGTTCATTAAAGAAGCCACTCTTGAAATTTCTTCTTGATCTGGAGCCATATTCAATTGATGACTGTCTAAACTGTCATACCCTATAGTTGGTAGACGTTCTTGTAATTTGACTGCTTTGTACATTCTGTAGTTGATGTAAAAGTGCAATAAGATTATCATTATGGGTGTGTAGGGTACCAAATAATAATATGTACTATCAAACATAGTATAGTGAAAATAAAAACAATTCTGATTTTCTGTGGAGTTTTATTACATATACAATTGTTACTAGTGAAGATATTGAATTCAGAGTGGGTGTATTCATGAAACTATTGTACAGGGCGAGTCAGAAATGAAAATCATTTGTAAATCTCAAATGGCATTAAGCACATTTTTAACTTCTAGTGTATTAAAATGAGTAATCAGACAAATTTTTTAACAATTCAATATTCAAAAAGGTGAAATAAAAAAATACAATATTAACTTCTTTATTTGCTTGATGGTAGATCACAATTACAAAGGCAGTACATTTCCAATAAAAAAAAAATTGAAAGAGCTTTCATACATCGAATAATAGCAATCAAAACCATCTCACAAATAGAACAGCATAAGTGAAAGCAGTACCATAAATATATATTTCTCACAGTTCACTCAGGGCAACAATTCAAGCCCAAATTACAAATTCTGTACAAAGAATGGTTTTTTCAATCGAACAACATTATTAATAGCTACAACATAATGCATCAAAAGGTACAAGCAACAAAATTGCAGAATTGAACTACTATTACCTATTACTATTGTGAAGTTACTAATTGACTGTAACATATTTTGTATATCAGAACACTGTTTAAATGTTAGTGAAGAGAACATGTGCTACGTGGTGTTGGTTCATTAGCAGGTAGGTATTCATATACAGTGAGTTTCAAAAAGCTTGCACCATATGGAAAACTTTTTTATTATCCATTTGTAAGAAAATTTTATTCCTGAAAAAATTGGTGCCTGGCAGGACACTTGAATTTGAGTTGTAAAAATTCTGAATTTCTCAACGGTGTACACGGGAGAACAAAAAATAGAACTGTTGACCACGAGTAAACTACCCTTAGTTTTGACATTATCAAAAAAGTTTATTCAGGAAAGTTGTTTAAATTCAAAAACAACATTTAAATTTGAAATTATATCCATCTACTCAACAAAGATATGTTTTCCCATTTTTTATGATTAAAATGATTGTGAACTTGCAGATTTGTATTATTTAATTGTTTAGCATTAATTAACTGGTTTTTTAAATAATTTTCTTCCATAAAATCATACTGATAGTTATTTTGGACATACATACAGAGTGAAATATCAAATTTGCACCAAAAACTTAGTAAAAATTGAAACAATTTTTAAAAAACGTCGATATTCTAGTACAAATAGTAAATTGTACCAAATTTTGCATTGAATTATCATAGGAATATGAAGGAGGCGCCTAAGGTATATAAGAGATACTAGTACTCTTTATCTCTTAATCTCAACAACTTTTCTAAATAAACTTTTTTGATATAAGTCAAAAATAAGGGTAGTTGACTCTTGCTCAACATGCTCATTTCTTGCTCTAACCTGTACACCGTTTGGAAATTAAGAATTTTGATAACTCATGTACAAGTTTTTCGCAGTGCACCAATTTTTATGACAATTTTAATGGGAATAAAATTTTCTGACATATGGATACTTAAAGTTTCCAATAAAATGCAAATTTTTTGAAACTCACTGTATATTAACTACACTTTGATTATGTAGATATTTTTACCATTTTTCTTTTTTTTTATTGTTGACAATTCCTTAATGTCTTGATTCAGCAATCTAATCCTAAAATACATTTTGCATGTAAAAAAAAGTTTCCTAACAGCATCACTTAATGATACAGTGCGAGCAGATTGTAAATGTTCTTGAATATAATTGTCTGTTATTTTTAAAGAATTTTTATTAATATTGTGAAATATAGCATCAAGTTGTTCACATTGCAATAGAAAATCTTCATTTGGTTTAAGTAGAAACCCCTCAGATAAGTGATTTGCCCATGTAAACGAGGGATCAGCGGCATCAGGAATATATCCTAGATTTTCTGTTTTTCTGAATTCAAAGGCAATGTATCCGGCTGTTTTCCAACCCATTCCATTCAATTTCAGATAAATCATCTGCCAACCTGCTATGTTCTGAAGTTTCAAGTAAAGTAGGGCTATGAGACTCTGATAAATCGTTCAATGATTGAACAGTTATAATTTCTGTTTTTTTTTTCAGCAGGGTCATTGTTATTTGTGTCAGCTTCATCTTTTTCCATTTGCAAATCATCAGTTGTCGTTAAATTAGGTACATTGGTTTGATCTATATTTGCGGCATCTGAAATTACTGCATCATTTCTTCCTAAAATGTAATTTTTTAGGCGATATTTGAATTCTGAAGGAGAAGGATGATCATGCAGGCCACCAATTGATCTTATTATCGAAAAAAACCTTCTAGAGGGTCTTGATTGAGACGGTACGTTGGTAAATATTTAATATTGAAATCGGCTTGCAGATCTGCAAATAGTAATTTAAAAAATTTGATACTAATTAATATCCCAATCTAAATTGGCAATTTGGTTTGTTTTGACTGAAGAGATTTTTTTGATTTGCTTTTTAATTTATGTTCATCTTTGAGCTTTCTAGATTTCAATGTCTGGCCTGTTCTTAAACGTTTGATCATATTTTCCATTTTAACCAAAATTTCGTTTTGCTCATCTAATGCTAGCCCATAAGCTTTAATGCGATTTCGTGAATCTTTTTGAGGTACTTTAGAATTGAATACATCAAACCAATCATTCGTTATTTTAAAAACTTCAGAACATTTACTCCAATTATTATTATCATTACGATATAAGCCCCGAGATCCCATACGGGAAATGGCTTTTGAAATTGTTTGTGAAAATAATTTTGCTGCTAATTTTACCTTTTGACGTTTTGCATTCTGAACCGTTAAATAGATGGAATTTATTTTGTGAGCTATATTCAAATCAGACCTGCCCGTATAATTCAAAAGTTCAATTACTGGTTCTTTTGTTACCAGTGTACCATCTATTACAAGTCCTGCGTCTAGATAATGGTTCCTTGAAAGTTTGATCATATGAGGTATATTTGCAAATACATACCCTTTTTTGTTAGTTGCCAAATTCATAAACCACGTTTTGCTTTCTGAAATACCTAATGCTGACCATAAACCCCTATTTCCACCACCTAAATCGCTGTTAATGCCATATACTGAAAATCCTATTTTTTCTATCCTTTCAATTACTTCATACAACAAATCTTTTGATAGTGTACAGTCATAATTGTAATATATTGGTTGTTTCCAATTTCCAAAAATGCCTCGTGCCAATATCACCTGGACGTAATTCGACGGACCCAAAGTTGAATCTGTCTTCTTGTCATAGTCATACATATTTTGTATTTTTATTTCATCAAAGAGAAGTATACAAGCTCGTTCCATTGATGTCATATTACACTTCTTCATCAGTTTTAGAACCACATTCAATATACCTAAAATAATTCATATCTTAAATTTACATATTTCAGTATTAGATACCTGTATTACCTGGTTGCACATCAATTTTTCCTGCCCACCTTCGTGAAGTAGATACACCTGGCAGAGGAAATTTTCGTTTTCGAAGTAACCGATAAGCTCTGGGTCCAGCAGCATGCAAAGATATTGCAATATCGTCTGCTGACCACCTGAGAAACCCCTTCTTGGTAGATTGGAGTTTTCGAATCTGTCCAGCTGTAAAAACGGTTCTCATGGCTTCATACTGTTTCTGATTGATTGCTTCATTTTTTTCCTTGAGTTTGAAATTCTCGGCTTCAAGCAATTGTAATTTTAATACCATGTCATCATCTCGAAATCTGAAGAAGTGTGTACTTCAGTCAATATTGAACTACATAATAAAATCATATCGGCAGAAGTGTATAAGTAGGTACCTTTCAGTTTGAGTTGATACACTGGATTTCCCTTGGTTTTCATCTATCTCCATAATTTCCATAGGATTTCTTTTTCCTAACTCTTCCTTTGAAACACTGGACTTCACTTGGTTTTCATCTATCCCCATAATTTCCATACTTTTCACATTTCTGAGATTTCCTTTTTTGATCTCTTCCTTTGTTCTTTCTTTGTCAAACCTAAAAGTGAATAAATAATAAATCATTCAAGACATGGATCAATCAGGTGAAGAAACTCACTCAACAATATTCTGCACAAGAATGCGTTTCTTAACCCTATCACTGCGGTGTTTTCCTGATGTACTACTACTACTGCTCGATGGTGTCTTCGGTAAATTTACGGAAGGTACAGCATCTGATTTCAATTTAGGTCGCCTTGCAGAAAAATCCATCAGCTTATGTTTCAAACTATAGTCCTCTTTTAGAAAATGCTCTGAGCAAATTCTGGCATTGGTGACATTGAATTTAAATCGCTGACACACCTTTGCACCCATATTCCGCATAAAGTAGTATTTTGAGGAAACGCAAAATAGCTGCACTTGGTTTTGACCATTAAATTGTTATTATTATTACAATTTACAACGGCGCACATAACCATTTTCGTTCAAAATGAGGCAAAAACACTTTGAAAACACCCATTACCCATAAGACAACATACAGCTGATCACTACTTTTGTCACTTACAGACGTTATCGATAGGATAAGCGTCGAGGGAAGATGCGCGTGAGCATATCTAGTTTGTTTGTAGTATCATGACCAAGAAGAGAGCTGAATCAGCTGAAGTAAAGTCAGTTGTGTGCCAGCCAGCAGAACAGAAGCCACGTGAAGGATACTGACCCGAAACCGTAAGCACTTGTAAATAATTTTGGTGATGAGTAAAGGGTGAGTGGTTCTCAGACGATTTGAGGTGGTTATCAACATTCCGAAGTACTAAGAGTTATAATTATTTGATTGAAATTTGAATGTTTACAAATTATGGTTAATGAATATCACAACAAATAAAATTCAATGTTGAAAATTACATAACATGACACTTGTCCAAGCATCATCATGAATCTGTAATTTTGCCGCCATCTGAGTGCTAAAGAGGTGAAACGGTATCAACGCAGTAAAAATATCACGAATCAAGTAGGCCGTACCTTAACACTTTTGTATGTCTGTTTCACAGCGATAAGAGATCACACCAGGGTTTCTATGTATCTTTCACTGTGCAATATCAACCTACATTGACAGCCGTATATGACAGGAGATCTAGATAGGTAAACCGATACAGGGTGGTCATTGTCAATTGAGGCACTGTGCGATATCAACCTACATTGACAGCCGCATATGATAGGAGATCTAGATAGGTAAACCGATACAGGGTGGTCATTGTCAATTGAGGCACTCTGCGATATCAACCTACATTGACAGACGTTTATGATAGGAGGTTCAGATAGGTAAACCGATACAGGGTGGTCATTGTCAATTGAGGCACTGTGCTATATCATCCTACACTGACAGCCATTTATGATAGGAGAATCAGATAGGTAAATCGATACAGGGTGGTCATTGTCAGTTGAGGCACTGTGCGATATCAACCTACATTGACAGCTATATATGATAGGAGATTCAGATAGGTAAACCGATACAGGGTGGTCATTGTCAATTGAGGCACTGTGCGATATCAACCTACATTGACAGCCGTATAGATTTGGAAACTGATTTGGAAGATACAGGGTGGTCACTGTCAATTGAGGCCCTGTGCAATACCAACTTCCATTGACAGACGTGTTGTCTGATAATTACGACCCCAAGAGGTGGAGCTTTGGCTGAATTTAGATATTGCATTTACACATCGTTTGCCGTAACCGTTTTGACCCCGTAGGCTTCCGTTTATAACCGCTTGCGTAATAAGTACCTGTCCCCCATCCCGCTTTTAATGTTTAATACCCCTGTTGTTGCTTCCACTTGCATATATAGGATATAAAGCTATTTGTTTTCCAGTTGGTGCATTTTAGAATAGTGCTGGGTTATTGAAATACATAGTTGTTGAGAGTGTTGCATACCGTTACGTTATTTGAATAAAAACAATTGAGATAATTATTTGTTGTTTGATTTAATTATTTACCTGTTTCTTTCTCCTCTAATCAATTTTATTGCTTCTGAGTGTTCCATCAAATAGCAGCAGGTACCCAGGATTCTAACCCAGGATAGGCAATTGAAGTCTTCCTTCCTGGCCACTGAGCTTTCGTCAATACCATAGTGACCCCTGAAGTATCATTTTCTCTATGCGATTCCTCAGGTTTTCTTCACTTTGAACTGGAGTTTGGTACACTAATGATTTGAGGTGCCCCCAGAGGAAAAAATCAAGTGGATTCATATCGGGTAACCTTGGTGGACAAATTTGTGGCCCAACATGCCCAATCCAGCGATCAGAATAATTCTCTTCTAAATATTGGCGTGCAACCAATCTGAAGTGTACTGGAGCACCATCATGCATAAACCAAATTCTAATTCTTTCCCTCAGTGGGATCTCCTCTTGAAGTCCAGGTAAGATGAATTCAAGAAAATGTCGGTAATGGTCACCATTGAGTCTATGAGGCAGAAAATGTGGCCCGATAAGGAAATTCCCTACAATTCCGACCCAAACATTCACAGAAAATGTCTCTTGAAGATGGTTTCACGGCGTGTGGGTTTTCATCAGCCCTCATATGATTGTTGTGAAAATTAATAATGGCTTGACGGGAAAAGTATGCCTCATCGGTGAATAACACTTGAGATAAAAACCATGGATTTCTCACCAATTTATTTCGAATCCATGGGCAAAAAGTTAGTCTCTTCGGAAAATCCCTTGGCAGAAGAGCTTGAACATACCAATACATTTTACATACTGTGGCGAAGCTGCGGGCGATGCCGGACCTGAACTCTCACGTATAGCTAGCGACCAACCGCGGGAGACTGTCGATGCGCTTGCACCGAGAAGAATCTGGACGGCTTGGTGAGTCTGGGCGATTCGAAGGAAAATTCTGGAGCATTCAGAGAAGTCAACGTCGGATATAAAAAGAACTACGCAGCGGACAGTCGGACAGTCAGTGAAGTGAAAGTCGAATATAAATACTAGAGTGATTGTTATGTAAATTAGAGTACTGTGAATCATTGTATTTCGTTAAATAAATTATTTTAGTCAGTTAATTAGAGTATAAATCTATTACAGTGATGATCAGAAGTGCGATTGTTAGAGATAAAATACAGAGTGTTCGTGTAAGTAGACAGCTTGTGTATTTCGGACAATTATTTTCGCGTGTGAAATAGACAATAATAATAATAATAATAGACTGGAATAGACTGTATGAAATATACAATAATAGTAGTAATAGGCTAGTGTCCGGGAAATAGACTGTGTGAGATGGACAATAATAATAATAATAGACTGGTGACCCGTGAAATAGACTGTGAGACATAGACTAAGACAAAATGTGTTCGAGGAAAGTTCGCCTGGTTGAATTGAAGGTTGCGGAATTGAAGCAAGAACTGGAGGAGAGGGAACTTGACACAAGTGGTAAAAATGCCGTGCTTCAAACAAGACTTGCCGAGGGATTAGTTCAGGAGGGCGAGGACCCAGAAACATTTTTATTCGAAGTTTCTGGAATTGATTTGGGTTCCATAATGATTAAACTCGATGAAAATTCCAAATAAATTAAAGAAGAACTGCAACAAAATTCAAGAAACTTGGAAGAAAATCTTCAAGAAAGACTTCTGGAAAATTCGAATAGTCTGAAAGAAGAATTTCAAGATAGTTCGAGGAATTCGAGAGAAGAGATTCTAGAAAATTCGAAGGGTTTAAGGGAAGAGCTTCTAGAAAACTCGAAGAACATGAAAGAAGAACTTTGTGGCGTGGCGAATCGATTAGAAGAAAGAATTGGGACTGTTGAGACAGAGATGGAGAAAATCAAAGATGGAATTGAGCAAGAGATGGGGAAATTGAAGGAAACCATCAGTGATGAAATCAGAGGCGGCATCAAAGATGAAATTGAGGAAGAGATGGGAAAATTGAAGGAAACAATTAGTGACGAAATCAAAGGCGGACTCGAGACGGAAATCATCAAAATAAAGGAGAAAATCAGTAAGTTGGAAAACCAGAATGACACTACCCACACCACAGAATCTGTCAATGAAAATTCAATGCTGGAACTGAGTTTGAACTTAGATGATGTTCAAAGGGGTTTGAAAGATGTAAAAATCAGTCCAGAAACAGGAAAACTCTCTATGAAACCACCTCAGTTTGATGGGAAAACACCATGGGCAAACTACCGCCGACAATTTGAAGCTGCAGCAAAGGCGAATGGATGGAATGCAGGAGATAGAGCTGTGGCACTAACACTGGCGTTGCGTGGAGAAGCAACGAATATCTTACAAACCCTCACGGCTCAAGAACAAGAGGACTACGAGCAGCTGATCAAACATCTAGAATTACGGTATGGACAGACTCATCTAGAACATGTATACCACTCACAGCTCAAAAACCGCTGCCAGAAGTCAAGCGAATCCCTACAGGAATTTGAAGCCGACATTGCACGCTTGGTTCGCCTTGCATACCCAGCTACTCCAGAAAAGGTAATGGAACGACTAGCAGTTCAGGCATTCTTAGATGGACTTCATGACCAGGAAACGAGACAAGCATTAACACTAGCTCGTCCAACACATCTCGTGGATGCACTGGCACGCGCTTTGGAATTTGAGGCGGCGAAGCAATCCTGCAGAAGCCAAAGTAAAGTCCGAGTTATTGAAGAAGACCCACAGGAGCCTGCTAACCTGGAAGCTGCCATAAGAAAGATCGTGAAGGAAATGTTGCCTGAGAGAAGACTAATGAGATGCCGGAACTGTAGGAAACTTGGACACGTGCGTAGTCAATGTCCAACCCTCAAGAGGTCGAAACCAACGAAGGTTGTTGAGAAGGGGCAATCGTCGGACTATACTCAGAAAGCCCCGGTGAACAACGCATATGTCGCTGTCCTCCAACGACAGAACAAAGGAGCCTTCGTAGACGGGTTCATCAACAACAAGCCTTGCGCAATGGTGCTGGATACTGGTGCGACTAGGACAATCCTTGGACCTGCTTTTATTAAAACACCAGAGAGAATGGAACCATCATCCTGGAAGCTACGCACAGCAACAGGAGAGCCGGCCACTGTACATGGTGAGCTACCGATTGAACTGATTCTAGGCAGCACAAAAGTGAAACATCGGGCATTAGTAGTGGACATTGAGGACGACGTAATTATTGGAAAGGGCATCATGAATCTCAGAGGGTTTGAATTGAACTTCAAAGGGGGCATCCTACGTGTGAACGGAGAAGAGCTGGTGCTACATGGAAGAAGTGAAGAGATGATTCGTGTTCTGCTGGCTGAAGATGTAAGTGTACCCGAGAGGGCTGAGACCATACTGGAGGCTCGCTTGTACGGAGGTGCGAGCAATGGAAGCGTGGTGATGTTCGAGCCCAAGCTTCATGATGAGAGAATTAAAAGAGGAATTGCACTAGGCAAGACTTTGTTGCGTGCTGATAAAATTGTGCCAGTAAGGGTAATGGATGTCAATTATTACCCAGTGACTTTGGGGCACTGCTTGTCAATTTCCTCTGTGATCTGGAGTGCATACGGTACTGTTAGTCAAGACAACAACCTGACAGCGGAACTGGAAAAATTGGTTGCCATCTCTTCCAAGGGCATTAAACCAGCTCAACAGCCCAGATTGAGAGAATTAGTCAAGAAGTACCAAGACATCTTCGATACCGGACAAGGAAAAGGGGGCTGAACGAATGTAGTTCAGTATGAAATTGATAGTGGGAATGCCCGACCGATCCGACAATCAGACAATCAGCTAGAAGACTTCCTCTTGCCAAGAAGGAAGAGGCTCACAAAATAGTCAGTGATATGGACATCATGAATTCCAGCGGGTTTGAATTGAACTTCAAAGATGGCGTCCTACGTGTGAACGGAGAAGAGCTGGTGCTACATGGAAGAAGTAAAGAGATGATTCGTGTTCTGCTGGTTGAAGATGTAAGTGTACCCGAGAGGGCTGAGACCATACTGGAGGCTCGCTTGGACGGAGGTGCGAGCAATGGAAGCGTGGTGATGTTCGAGCCCAAGCTTCATGATGAGAAAATTGGACGAGGTATTGCACTAGGCAAGACTTTGTTGCGTGCTGAGAAATTTGTGCCAGTAAGGGTAATGAATGTCAATTATTACCCAGTGACCTTGAAGAAAGGAACTGTTTTGGGGCACTGTTCGTCAATTTCCTCTGTGATCAGGAGTGTACACGGTACTGTTAGTCAAGACAACAACCTGACAGCGGAACTGGAAAAATTGGTTACCATCTCTTCCAAGGGCATTGAACCAGCCCAACAGCCCAGATTGAGAGAATTAGTCAAGAAGTACCAAGACATCTCCGATACCGGACAAGGAAAAGGGGGTCGAACGAATGTAGTCCAACATAAAATTGATACTGGGGATGCCCGACCAATCCGACAATCAGCTACAAGACTTCCTCTTTCCAAGAAAGAAGAGGCTGACAAAATAGTCAGTGATATGGGGAAAGATGGAGTTATTGAACCATCCGACAGTCCATGGTCCTCTCCAGTCGTGCTGGTGAAGAAAAAAGACGGATCAACACGCTTTTGCGTAGATTATCGTCAACTGAACAACGTGACGAAGAAAGACAGTTACCCTCTTCCGAGAATAGACGACACCCTAGACACGTTGGCCGGCTCCACGATTTTCTCGACCCTTGATCTGAAGAGTGGATACTGGCAGGTAGAACTGGCTCGAGAAGATAGAGAAAAGACAGCGTTCACCATCGGCTTGGGACTGTGGCATTTCACCGTTATGCCATTCGGACTTTGTAATGCTCCAGCAACATTCGAGAGATTGATGTAGACGGTTCTGAAAGGACTCTCATGGAGGACGTGTCTGGTATATCTCGATGACAATATTGTAGTTGGCAAATCGTTCGAAGACCACGTTAAAAACCTGGAGGAGGTATTCATGCGACTGAGCAACTCTGGATTGAAGCTGAGCCCCAAGAAATGCCACCTGTTCCAAAAAGAAGTACGTTACCTTGGCCATGTTGTCTCTGGGCGCGGAGTAGCAGTGGATGACGAGAAGATTAAAGCAGTGAAGGAGTGGCCTATCCCGAAAGACATACACCAACTACGTAGTTTCCTTGGTTTGTGCACATACTATCGCCGATATGTGCTGGGGTTTGCCAACATCGCTAAACCACTGACCAGGCTCACGGAAGGTCAAACAAAATTCCAATGGTCCGAAGAATGCCAAGACTCGTTCAAGACGCTGAAGAGGGCATTGATCAATGCACCGATTCTAAGTTATCCCCTTCCGAGTGGAAAATTCATTTTGGACACGGATGCCAGCAACGTGGGACTTGGAGCTGTCTTGTCCCAGATCCAGGATGGGCCTGAGAAGGTCATCGGATACTTCAGTAAAACTCTCAGTAAACCGGAGCGTAACTACTGTGTCACCAGACGAGAACTGTTGGCTGTTGTCAAGGGAGTAGAACACTTTTATAAATACGTGTACGGGAGAAGATTCCTGTTAAGAACCGACCACGCAGCCCTTAAGTGGCTTCTACAGTTCAAAAACCCCGAGGGCCAAGTAGCACGTTGGATCGAAAGACTCCAAGAATTCGACTTCGAGATCGAACATCGAGCAGGAAGTGGCCACAAGAACGCAGATGCTCTGTCAAGGAGACCATGCCCAGACGACTGCTCACACTGCCGACGAGCAGAAGAAAAGGAAGCAGCGATTTGTAGAACCACGGCAGTTGACAACAACTGGAAAATCGCAAGATATTCCCCAGCAGTCAAATCCTACTGGGCCCAATGGAATTCCCTTACCCTGGACAATGGGGTCCTGAAACGTGTATTGGAGTCCGAAGATGGTGGGGAAGACAGACGTCAGATAGTGGTGCCCAAGAACAGAAGGCAGGAAGTACTCCGAGAGATCCATGATGGAGTTGCTGGAGGACATCTGGGTGTGACGAAGACCCTGCAGAAAGTAAGGCAACGGTTTTACTGGGTCAATTGTCAAGTTGATGTCAATGACTGGTGCAGAAAGTGTGCTGTTTGCGCTGCCAGCAATGGACCTCGGACACGACCCAATGCCCCGATGCGTCAGTATAACGTAGGTAGTCCATTCGAAAGAATCGCCATTGACATCGCCGGCCCGTTCCCCGTATCAGATCACGGAAATAAATACATCCTTGTGGCAATGGACTATTTCAGCAAGTGGGCCGAAGCCTATGCCCTGCCCAACCAGGAAGCCATCACCGTCGCGGACGTCTTGGTGAAAGAGTGGATATGTCGATTCGGCGTTCCCTTGGAGCTGCACTCGGATCAAGGCAGAAATTTTGAATCCAATTTGTTCCAAGAAATGTGCCAGATGCTGAACATCCGAAAGACGAGAACCACAGCTCTACATCCACAGTCCGATGGAATGGTTGAGAGGATGAACAGGACTATCAATCGCCACTTGTCCAAGGTAGTCTCTGACCATCAAAAAGACTGGGACCAGTATCTCCATTTGTTCCTGATGGCCTACCGATCCGCAGTACACGAGTCGACCGGCCAAACTCCTGCAAGTATCATAATGGGCCGAGAGCTGCGACTTCCCTGTGACCTAAAGTTTGGGATGCCACCAGGACAGGATACCGCGGGAGAGGACTACGTCAGCAAACTCCGGCAGCGAATGGAGGACATCCACGAACGAGTCCGTTTGAACATCCAGAGTGCCAGCGACCGGTTGAAAGCGACTTATGACATCAATGCCGATGCTGGAGGATTTCAGGTGTGTGACCTAGTTTGGCTGTACAACCCGATGCGTCCCCGTGGCCTGTCACCAAAATTACGGAATTCATGGGAAGGACCTGCTTTACGGAATCCATAAACCACCCAGAGGTAAACCCAGGGTCGTGCATTTCAACAGGTTGGCTCCTTACGCTGGGAACCATGACCAAGTCCGCACCCTCAGACCACCAGAGGATGCGATGACGTTCCAGAAATTCATGTCCTTATACTCAAATGGACAGAAAGTGTCACACGGGGTAACTCGAGAGGAGCCACGGGACCTTTTCAAAGTGCCAGTCGATTACGCCCTAGCACACTGCGTCGCAGAAGATCTTCGAATGTCCAGGGGCATCGCTGTAGTGTTCTCCAAGAAATTTGGTCAACTCCAAACACTACGGAAACAGAATCCAGATATTGGAGGTGTGCTACAGCTGAAGAAGGGCCAGAGGAACATCTACTACCTGGTGACCAAGAAGCGTTCTCAAGATAAACCGTCCTATGAAGATGTCTGGAGGAGCCTCACCCAACTGAGAGATACGATGGTGGACCAGAATCTGGTGGACTTGGCAATCCCAAAATTATCCTGTGGTATTGATGGGCTGGATTGGATAAGAAGTATGTTGGAGACGATATTCCGATCCAGCGGCATCCAGATTTTGGTTTGCTTTAATCCTATTCCACGACCTAACATGAAGACTGTGGAGTGTTACTTCCATCGAACTTCACGGTGCAGAAATGGGGAATCCTGCAAATATCGACACACTCCAAAGATGACATTTCGGGACGAAATATCTCTAAGAAGGGGGCAATGTGGCGAAGCTGCGGGCGATGCCGGACCTGAACTCTCACGTATAGCTAGCGACCAACCGCGGGAGACTATCGATGCGCTTGCACCGAGAAGAATCTGGACGGCTTGGTGAGTCTGGGCGATTCGAAGGAAAATTCTGGAGCATTCAGAGAAGACAACGTCGGATATAAAAAGAACTACGCAGCGGACAGTCGGACAGTCAGTGAAGTGAAAGTCGAATATAAATACTAGAGTGATTGTTATGTAAATTAGAGTACTGTGAATCATTGTATTTCGTTAAATAAATTATTTTAGTCAGTTAATTAGAATATAAATCTACTACAATACCAATACATCGGTTACGTTAAAATGTGCCGCAATTTGTCTTGTACTGGTGTCTGGATGCCTGCTCAATTAAGTACAGCTTCTTCCATCTGAATTGTTTTAACTCTCCTGGGTCTTTCTATGAATATTGATGAACATTTGTGTGCTGGGAATATGACGTGGAAATCTTTTTAGATACATTCGTCTGGCGGCACGAGCGTTATCATCAGCCATTCCATGCATTGAGTACATGTCTGCTATTTCTGAATTTGTATATTTAACCATTTAATCTATAGGAATATTGAATGATCTGCTCTATAGCTTGCACTAATGAAGAATTAACAACAACTTTCGATAACTGTCAAGTTGTTGATATTTAAATAAATGAATTTATATCAAAGCCGACTTTTTTATTTTTATGAACTCAAATTGATTACAAAATTTCTGCGTTACTGCAGAAGAAAAAACAAACTGAAATTTCTGATAAATAATGTACTCCGTACGGAAACAAAAATTTGCTTGATTTACTGTTTCGGATTTATGACCGGAGATTCATATATGGAAATCAAATGTGGACTTAGCTGCGACAATTAGATAAACCCTATTAACTATCTTCCATCGTACAAGATTACCTTTCGGAAGATTTTTATATTGAACAAGAAATATACAATTGAAAATTAAAAAATGTCTTTTTTTAGAATAACAAAAAATTTGTATGAGTTCTCTATCAAGACTGATGGTTAAAAAGTTTTTAAATGAAATATCTCAATGAAAATGCACATTTGTACCATCAGAATTTTCAGGTTGAAAGTTAAGGTTTTTCCAATCTCTGTCAGATCCAGTTCAATATCCAGCGTACCGCAGTGACAGGAAGATAGTAGTTTTCTGTTAGATATCACAAAAAGTAATCCCATTTTAACAATAACAAGCTTTTATTTAGTTTCACTAAATAACAAACAATGTAATAAAAGTTGAATTTGAGCCACTTTTAATAGTCCGATTGATTTGAAATTTAGAAGGTTTTCGTAATTCCAGTGACAATGCATTAAAAAAATCTTTGTTAAAAAACAAAATGGCGGTTCCAATATGGCGGACGAGTTTCGTGATTATGATCCGATTCTATTCAAAATTGGTATGTGATGGTTTGGTTGGAGATTTTTGGTTTCACATAAAAAATTAAATAAAGAGTTGAAAATAAAAATTAAAAAAAGGAAATATTGTTAAGTTTTTATAAAATACACTGAAAAGGAAAAAATATTTATTTCATTGTTTGATCTAAGTAATCTTCCACAGGAAGATTTTGATACTCACAGAATAACCTATATCAAACAATGAAAGAAATTATTTTTTAATTTTCAGTGCATTCGTATAAAAGCTTGTCTTTATATTTTTTACTTCATAATTTTCAATCGTCGTAGATTTTTCAAATTCTGAAAAAATATTTCCATCAATTTACAATAATTGAGAATATTTACTTCTCAAATTACTTTATGTTATGCGTTACTGGAAAATGTTTGCATTAACATTTTCATTGTAACTCCTGAACCGTACAAGTGAATGAAAAAATTCAAGAGAACAAAAGTTAAAGAAAAGCGCTAGAAAATTCGAAGAAGAATTTCAAGGAATTTGAAAGAAAAACTTCTAGAATATTCAAAGATCCTGGAAGACAAACTCCTTGAAAATACAGAGGAAGAAATCAACAAATTGAAGGAGAAAATCAGTAAGTTGGAAAACCAGAATGATAATACCCACACCACATAATCTGTCAATGAGAATTCAATGCTGGAAATGAGTTTGAACTTGGATGATGTTCAAAATGGTCTGAAAGATGTGAAGATCAGTTCGGAAACATGATAACCTCAGTTTGATGGAAAAACACCATGGGCAAACTACCGCCGACAATTTGAAGCTGCAGCAAAGGCGAATGTATGGAATGCAGGAGATAGAGCTGTGGTACTAACACTGGCGTTGCGTGAAGGAGCAACGAATATCTTACAAACCCTCACGGCTCAAAAACAAGAGGACTACGAGCAGCTGATCAAACATCTAGAATTACGGTATGGACAGACCCATCTTAAACATGTGTACCACTCACAGCTGAAAAACCGCTGCCAGAAATCAAGCGAATCCTTACAGGAATTTGAAGCAGACATCGCACGCTTGGTTCGCCTTGCATACCCAGACACACCGGAAAAGGTATTGGAGCGACTAGCAGTTCAGGCCTTCTCAGATGGACTTCGTGACCAGGAAACCAGACTAGCATTGACACTAGCTTATCCAACACATCTCGTGGATGCACTGGCACGCGCTTTGGAATTTGAGGAGCCGAGACAATCCTGCAAGAGCCAAAGCAAGGTCTGGATGATGGAAGAAGACCAACAGGAGCCTTCAGGAATTGAAGCTGCCATAAGGAAAGTGATGAAGGAAGTGTTGCCTGAGAAGAGATTAGTGAGATGCCGGAACTGTAGGAAACTTGGACACGCGCGTAGCCAATGTCCAACCCTCAAGAGGTCGACACCAACGAATGTTGTTGAGCAGGGGCAATCGTCGGCCTATACTCAGAAAGACCCGGTGAACAACGCATATGTCGCTGTCCTCCAACGACAGAAGAAATGAGCCTTCGTAGACGGTTTCATCAACAACAAGCCTTGCGAAATGCTGCTGGATACAGGTGCGACTAGGACAATCCTTGGGCCTGCCTTCACCAAAACATCAGAAAGAATAGAACCATCATCCTGGAAGCTACGCACAGCAACAGGAGAGCCGGCCACTGTACATGGTGGGCTACCGATTGAACTGATTCTAGGCAGCACAAAAGTGAAACATCGGGCATTAGTAGTGGACATTGAGGACGATGTAATTATTGGAAAGGACATCATGAATTCCAGAGGGTTTGAATTGAACTTCAAAGGGGGCATCCTACGTGTGAACGGAGAAGAGCTGGTGCTACATGGAAGAAGTGAAGAGATGATTCGTGTTCTGCTGGCTGAAGATGTAAGTGTACCCGAGAGGGCTGAGACCATACTGGAGGCTCGCTTGTACGGAGGTGCGAGCAATGGAAGCGTGGTGATGTTCGAGCCCAAGCTTCATGATGAGAGAATTAAAAGAGGAATTGCACTAGGCAAGACTTTGTTGCGTGCTGATAAAATTGTGCCAGTAAGGGTAATGAATGTCAATTATTACCCAGTGACTTTGGGGCACTGCTTGTCAATTTCCTCTGTGATCTGGAGTGCATACGGTACTGTTAGTCAAGACAACAACCTGACAGCGGAACTGGAAAAATTGGTTGCCATCTCTTCCAAGGGCATTAAACCAGCTCAACAGCCCAGATTGAGAGAATTAGTCAAGAAGTACCAAGACATCTTCGATACCGGACAAGGAAAAGGGGGCTGAACGAATGTAGTTCAGCAGGAAATTGATAGTGGGAATGCCCGACCGATCCGACAATCAGACTATCAGCTAGAAGACTTCCTCTTGCCAAGAAGGAAGAGGCTCACAAAATAGTCAGTGATATGGGGAAAGATGGAGTTATTGAACCATCCGACAGTCCATGGTGCTCTCCAGTCGTGCTGGTCAAGAAGAAAGATGGAACAACACGCTTTTGCGTAGACTATCGTCAACTGAACAACGTGACGAAGAAAGACGACACCCTAGACACGTTGACTGGCTCCACGATTTTCTCGACCCTTGATCTGAAGAGTGGATATTGGCAGGTAGAACTGGCTCCAAAAGTTAGAGAAAAAACAGCCTCCACCATCGTCTCAGGACTTTGGCATTCCACCGTTATACTATTCGGGCTTTGTAATGCTCCAGCCACATTCGAGAGATTAATGGAGACGATTCTGAAAGGACTTTCATGTAGGACGTGTTTGGTATATCTCGACGACATTATATTAGTTGGCAAATCGTTCGAAGACCACGTAAAAAACCTTGAGGAGGTATTTCTGCGACTGAGAAACTCTGGATTGAAGCTGAGCCCCAAGAAATGCCACCTGTTCCAAAAGGAAGTACGTTACCTTGGCCATGTTGTCTCTGGGCACGGAGTAGCAGTAGATGACGAGAAGATCAAAGCAGTAAAGGAGTGACCTATCGCCGATATGTGCTAGGGTTCGCTTACATCGCTAAACCACTGACCAGGCTCACGGAAGGACAAACAAAGTTCCAATGGTCCGGAGAATGCCAAGACTCGTTCAGAAAGCTGAAGGGGGCATTGATCAACGCACCGATTCTGTTATCCTCTTCCGAGTGGAAAATTCATTTTGGACACGGATGCTAGCAACGAGGGACTTGGAGCTGTCTCGTCCCAGATCCAGGATGGGCAAGAGAAGGTCATCGGATACTTCAGTAATACTCTCAGTAAACCGGAGCGTAACTACTGTGTCACCAGACGAGAACTGTTGGCTGTTGTCAAGGGAGTAGAACATTTTTATAAATACGTGTACGGGAGAAGTTTCCTATTGAGGACCGACCACGCAGCCCTTAAATGGCTTCTACAGTTCAAAAACCACGAGGGCCAAGTAGCACGTTGGATCGAAAGACTCCAAGAATTCGACTTCGAGATCAAACATCTAGCAGGGAGTGGCCACAAGAACGCAGATGCCCTGTCAAGGAGACCATGCCCAGATGACTGCTCACACTGCCGACGAGCAGAAGAGAAGGAAGCAGCGATTTGTAGAACCACGGCAGTTGACAACAACTGGAAAGACAACGAGGTCCAGAAAGACCAAGAGAGAGATCCAGATCTTGGTTTAGTCATCGGTTGGAAAAAGAGTAATCAAAGACCGACATGGCAGGAGATTGCAAGACATTCCCCGGCAGTCAAATCCTACTGGGCCCAATGGAATTCCCTCACCCTGGACAATGGGGTCCTGAAACGTGTATTGGAGTCCGAAGATGGTGGGGAGGACAGACGTCAGATAGTGTTGCCCAAGAACCGAAGACAGGAAGTACTCCAAGAGATCCATGATGGAGTTGCTGAAGGACACCTGGGTGTGACCCTGGGTGAAGACCCTGCAGAGAGTAAGGTCAATTGTCAAGATGATGTCAATGACTGGTGCAGAAAGTGTGCTGTTTGCGCTGCCAGCAATGGACCTAGGACACGACCCAAGTCCCCGAAGCGTCAGTATAACGTAGGTAGTCGATTCGGGAGAATTGCCGTTGACATCGCCGGCCCGTTCCCCGTATCAGATCACGGAAATAAATACATCCTTGTGTCAATGGACTATTTCAGCAAATGGGCCGAAGCCTATTCCCTGCCCAACCAGGAAACCATCACCGTCGCAGACGTCTTTTCGGTTCAATTCGGTTCCTCTTGGAGCTGCACTCGGACCAGACAGAAATTTCGAATCCAACCTGTTCCAAGAAATGTGCCAACTGCTGAACATCCGCAAGACGAGAACCACGGCTCTACATCCACAGTCCGATGAAATCGGTGAGTGGATGAACAGGACTATCAATCGCCACTTTCCAAGGAAGTCTCTGACCATCAAAGAGACTGGGTTCAGTATCTCCATTTGTTCCTGATTGCCTACCGTTCCGCAGTACAAGAGTCGACCGGCCAAACACCTGCTAGTATCATAATGGGCCAAGAGCTGCGACTTCCCTGTTACCTAAAGTTTGGGACGCCACCAGGACAGGATACCGCGGAAGAGAACTATATCAGTAAACTCTGGTAGCGAATGAAGGACATCTACGAACGAGTCCGTTTAAATATTCAGAGTGCCAGCGACCGAATGGAAGTGACTTATGACATCAATGCCGATGCTGGAAGATTTCAGGTTGGTGACCTAGTTTGGCTGTACAACCCGAACCGTCGCCGGGGCCTGTCACCTAAATTACTGAATTCATGGGAAGGCCCGTACAAGATCGTCAAGAGGATAAACGACCTGCTTTACCGAATCCACAAGCCACCCAGAGGTTAACCCAGAGTCGTTCATTTCAACAGGTTGGCTCCTTACGCTGGAAACCATGACCAAGTCCGCACCCTCAGACCACTAGAGGATGCGATGACGTTCCAGAAATTCATGTCCTTATACTCAAATGGACAGAAAGTGTCCCACGGGGTAACTCGAGAGGAGCCACTAGACCTTTTCAAAGTGCCAGTCGATTACGCCCTAGCACACTGCGTCGCAGAAGATCTTCGAATGTCCAGAGGCATCGCTGTGGTGTTTTCCAAGAAATTTGGCCAACTCCAAACACTACGAAAACAGAATCCAGAAATTGGAGGTGTGCTACAGCTGAAGAAGGGCCAGAGAAACATCTACTACCTGGTGACCAAGAAGTATTCCCAAGATAAACCGTCCTATGAAGATGTCTGGAGGAGCCTCACCCAACTGAGAGATACGATGGTGGACCAGGATCTGGTGGACTTAGCAATCCCAAATTTATCTTGTGGTATTGATGGGCTGGATTGGAGAGTTATAAGAAGTATTTTGAAGACAATATTCCGATCCAGCGTCGTCCAGATTTTGGTTTGCTGTAATCCTATTCCACGACCCAACATGAAGACTGTGGAATTTCACGATGCAGATATGGGGAGTCCTGCAAATATCGAGACACTTCAAGGATGACATTTCGGGACGAAATATCTCTACGAAGGGGGCAGTGTGGCGAAGCAGTGGATGCCGGGCCTGAACGCTCACGCAGGCCGCATGTGACCTTCGAGGCGCTATGCACCGAGAAGAATCTGGACGATTCGAGGGCTTACTCGAAATTTCCACGAAATGAACGGCGAATATAAAAAGAAAAACCACGCAGCGGAGACGGACAGTCAGACGGTCAGTGAAGTGAATATAAATAGTTCCATGATTGTTATATAAGTTAGATATTGTGTTGTGTTATTGAATCATTGTATTTCGTTGAATAAATTATTTTAGAGTGAATTAGACTATAAATATTCTACAATATGTTTATATGAACTTTTCGTCCTGAAAACTTTCAAAGAATCACTTTCCAAAGTTTGTCAACGTACTTAATCAACACCCTGTATATAATAAATAAAATTGACCCAACACAGAGCCCTGGGGTACACCATTCAATGGAATTTGATGAAAAGTTTTCAAAATAAACAGCTTTCAAAATAAACAGCTTGAAACCGATTCGTTAGATAAGATTCAAATGGCGAAAGTGATATCCCTCTAATGCCATAATGAAATAACTTTTGCAGCATATAAGCTGCTGTTGATACACTTCCCTCAATCTTGAACGGGGAACTACTGAAACAATACTGGGAACAGCACAATCGTTCCGTTTATTGTTCGGCTCATTGATATCAAATAATGTTCACCGTTGTTTGCCATTCTTTTTACTTTTGTTGTTCGCCATAATGTTCCGAGACAATTCGCATCAGGAGGGACACTGTCTCTTGCTGTTTTGGTAAATAGGTACGTACATTGTTTAAACAATGGTACGTATCAATGTTGTTTGTTTTCGTTTGGTCATCGTGTCACGTGGTAAGTTTTTATAGCAACTACCAACACACATAAGCCTTGCACTTTAGTGCATTTATAAGTAAGGTTAACCCAAAATCGACTAATTTTGCAATAAAAATCCTGCCAGATTGATACATTTTGCATTCAATAGCGATTTTGTTTACAAATGTAAATTTCGTGTTTATCATAACGAAAAGGAGAAACTCGCATATTAGTTTTGAGCTGATTTGATAAAAGATTTCGTCGATTTATCTTTCACTAATTGAATTGCCCGATACACTTATCACAAAATCTCATTTATTTTGTCATTTTGTTACATTTAAAAAATAAACTGAAGAAATAGACACTCGCATTCGAATAGTTTTAAACCGGTAATAAACTACTATGAAAGGTAAATATATAATGATGAAAATTAACACGCATATTGAAGGGCCTAATTTACAATAGATATTGCCCGTCATAATTTGAAAATTTCTCGTACATTATAATATACAGGGTGTTTCTTAAGTACGTGTAGAAAAGTGTTGCTGACATCAAAATAAGAAGAAAAGTTTTTATAAACATATGTCCGCAAGTTATTCGTTTCTGAGATACAGAGTGTCAAAGTTGAATTCTTATTTTTATTTTTTGTGAATAATTTCAAAATATGTTTGATGTTTGAGTAAAGTTTGGTATCTGGGAATATTTATTATTTAGTTTGTGTAAAAATGTAGTCTTGGTAGAGGTCACTGCGTGCAACTGTTTTCGAGTTATTGAGATTTGAAATAATCGATGCAAGTTGTAATGTATGTTATTTCACTATTTTATTTAGTTGTGATCAGAAATAACAAATAGGTTATTTAATGTTGATAATAATTAAGTAATAACAGATTTTAGTAACTACAGCTCTAAGACGCACATGTCTGTTCTAGGAACCAAACAACTACTGAATGCAGGGTTGCCAAGTAGAGGACACTTAATTAACCTGACATAGTAATTATAATATTAACTATTAATATTAAATAGACATTTATCACATGTCCTACCTAAAAATGAATAATAAACAATTTTTTATAATTCATAAATGAATAAATGATTTTATGAAATACATGAAAAATAAACATTCACATCATGAGTCTATTTGGAGGACGACTGATACGACCGCTCTTTGTTATGTATCCATCATGATCATTTCGAATAGGTGGATCTTTTTCCACTTTTATAGGAACATCTGTTGATTTCTGAAGACTGAATGGCTGCTCAGTATTCAGAGGTCTCAAATGATGGCGATTACGTCTGTATTCACCCTCATTAACCTGAACAACATAATCATTTTGCCCAAGTTTTTCAGTAGCTACTCCTGGATTCCATCTCCTCTTGCCCTCTTGCATGAGAATTGGCTCATTTACCGCCAATTCAGGTAACTTCATCATCGATCTGTCATAGTACTGTTTTTGCAGGTTCTGATTATAATCAAACCTTGATAAGACATCTTTGGTTGAATAGTTTGGAGTTAACAATTCAGTTTTCATAGGTAAATTTGTTCTGAGCTTCCTTCCCATTAGAAGTGTGCAAAGAGCTGGCAAATTTTGTTTAGGGGTGGAGTTATAATCCAACATAACTGAAAATAGATCCTTTTGTGTTTGAGATGCCTTGATAAAGAGTCCTTTGACGGTTTGAATTGTTCTCTCAACCATTCCGTTGCTTCTGGCATACAACGGACTAGACGTAGTAAGTTGTATATCATATGTTTTTGCAAAATGTGAAAACTCCTTTGATTGAAATGGAGAACCGTTATCCGAAAAAAATTCTAACGGAAGTCCTGTTATTGAAAACACGTTTTTCAAACTAGAAATTACACTTTGCGCTGTTTTATTTGAAAGTTTATTCACAACCGCAAATTTGGAAAAATAATCAATCAGCACTAAAAAGTCTTGCGAAGCTACTGACATAAAGTCTATGCCTATTTTTTGCCACGGGAGTTCAGGCACTTCATGTGAGATTAATGGTTCACGAACATTACTTTTAGAGTATTTTTGACACGTTAAACAACTCAAAACTAGTTTTTCAATGTCACTCATGAGTCCAGGGTAATAAATAGCATCTTGCGCTTTCTTTTTACACGAAACTATTCCTTGGTGAGTCTGATGTAAAATATTGAGAAACTCACTTTTAAGAGATTCTGGTATTACAATTCTTTTTTTATAAAATAACACGTTTTCATGTAAATAAATGTCATTTTTGTCAAGCCAGTATTGTTTAACATCACTTGGTACTGAAGACTTGTGTGAAGGCCATCCATTCAGCACATAATATTTAACTTTTTGAAGCACAGGGTCGAGTCAATTTCTCTCTGTAATCTTTCTTGATTCTCTCTACTAGTAGTGATAACTGAATACACATTCAAATTATTTTCTAAATAATCTGTATTGATGGTATCATTCACAGGATCTCTACTTAATGTATCAGGTATTTTAAGGTGTTTTCCAGGAACGTATCTGAAAAAACTGATATCGCATCAATCGCATGGCAAGTCTTTGAATTCTAGGCGACATCTCATCGAGAGGTTTTTTCAAAAGCCCTACTAAAGGTCGATGATCTGTTTCAGCTTCAAATGAAGTTCCATAAAGATAAAAACTGAACTTTTCACAAACAAAGACCAGTCCCAATAATTCTTTCTCAATATGGTTGTAACGTCTCTGAGTAGGAGTCAAAGAAACAGATGAAAATTGTGAAATCATCACGCCAAGGCCATATGGACTGGCGTCAACTGATAAAACGGTCTTCTTTTGAGAGTTGAAGTAGTGAAGGGTTGTTGCTGATGAAATAGGTTGCTTGTTCTGTAGCAGTCCAAAGCCACTCATTTTTTTCACTAAGTAGTTTTCTAATAATGCTTGTTTGGTTGGACAAATTAGGAATAAATTTCAATAAATATACTACCATACCCAAGAATCTTTGCATATCTTTACGATAGTAGATGTACAACCCCAGTTTCGGCCCACCATGCGCAGTAGCGACTTCTCAGCGTCGCTGGGTTCACCGCGTGACGTTGGGTGTTGCCGGATTCAAAATTAAGAAGGAGAGTTACGGAGGGTGGGACGTTGCCGGTTTCAAAAATTATGGAAGAAAAAAGATATACACGGTGTAGCAACGTAACATGACAGAAAAAACAGTTTGTCAAAAATCGAATTATATACAGGGTGTTTCAAAATACATTGGAAAAATGAATCATCACATCATTGGAGCATCGCATCATTGGGGCATGCAGGGATTCAAAAGTTTTCGTTTTACGTATACAGGGTGTGTCAAAATACAAGGAAATAAAAATACAGGGTGCCTCATAAACGTGCATCGTGATGGGGTTTGTCATTTAAGAAAAAATATATACCAGGTGTACCAACGTGCCAGTTGAGACAAAAAATATATACAGGGTGTCTCATAAACGTGCATCGTGACGGAGTCAGTCATTTTTAAAGTGCGATTTGGGAGTACAGTTGGCATTCAATATTTTAGTCATTTTTCGAACGGGAAAAATGCATAATTGTAGTCGCATTTACGCACGTTTTGGCGTTTAAAATTTGAGGTGTTTTTTCGAACGCGAAAACGAACATTTTGAGCAACTTTGAAATGCTGAATCTCCATAAGAAATACATGTAAAAGTGTATTTTCGGCGTTCGTTATTTTAGTTGTTTTTTAGAACATGAAAAACGCTTATTGTGATGACATTTATGCGTTTCAAATTTCGAGTGTTTCTTAGAACGCGGAAAACGTGTATTTTGATAACATTTTCGCATGTTTTAGAGTTTCAACCGTGCAACGTTTTCGAAAAACGCCATAAAGTGAGGTTGGATAAATCAAAAAAAAAAAAAAGGATGTTAGGTGTGGGATTCGAACCCACGCTCCCTTTCGGGATTCATAACTTGAATACAACGCCTTAGACCGCTCGGCCAACCTAACTCATAAGTTTACATAATGAAATGAAATTATAAGTACATATTATTATGAAATGTGGTTTTTGATTAATCTGTTTTGTTATGACAAATAAAATATAAAAAAGTGAGGTTAGATAAATCGAAAAAAAAAAAAGGATGTTAGGTGTGGGATTCGAACCCACGCTCTCTTTCGGGAATCGTAACTTAAGTACAACGCCTTAGACCGCTCGGCCAACCTAACTTATAAGTATACATAATGAGATGGTAGTATTGTAGGATAGGGTAAAAAATTCAAACATCTTGAATACAAAATTTATTAAACATTTTTATTTCGGTAACATATCACATAGCCATTTGTAAAGAATATCGACGTTTCGGAGGCTGCAACTATAGTTGGTATTGTTGCGACGAATGTGATGCATACAAGGTAAGGCAGTATCATTGGTGTTGTTGGTGAATGTAGGAACCATCCACTTTGTATTATCATAATCCTCCAAGTTCACAATACGTGTAGGTAGACCTAATTGTTGAAATTTCTCTGCAAAATAGTTTCGTTTTTGAAGCCCTCGCACATAAATGATATCAGCATCGTGCAGATGTTTCTTGAGGATGGCATCCAATTGATGATATTTCACAAAGCCGGAGGAATACCGCAATCCGTGAACGTTTTTCTCCAAGAAACAGGTGGTACGTCGATCCTCTTTAGTCAAAGAGGAAAATGGTATGTTTGGCAACAGTAAAAAGTTACTACATTGAATTCCAACCCTAATAGCTATTTCCTTAGGATGAAATTGCCGGTCGACGATGAAGCCTTGAATATCTACAACAGCTATTCTCATGTTGACTCTACGATTAATACTGAAGATGAATCGCATGCTCAGTTCCATTTTTTGATCATTTCTGAGAGTGGGAGGTGCTCAATGACAGTGTCGTGCACAATAATAGCATAGACTCGAGTATTTTTGGGGAATCCTTCAGATGCCTCAATTTCCAGCTTCACATCAACACTGGAACTTTTGATGCTCTCATCCCTTCTGGAACAATCGATGACAAAGAGAGTTTTGTCAAAGGCAAAGGCAGAGTTAACCAAAAGAGGATTATGCTGATTGGTAAGTTTGTAGCTGAGCCCAAATTGTGAGTAGTTGAAATAGGATTGAGAAAAATTTCCCTTTGCAAAATCCAGATGCATATTTTCTTTGAGGTAATTCTCACCGTTTAGAGTCAGCGTTATATTAGTGATATTCAAATTGTTGAATATTGTCGGATCATTATTGACCTTCGTATAATCACGATCTTTTTGAAAACAAACAATCACATAGCGGGGGCTTTCGAGAAACGATGAAGTCTTGACAGCCCATATTTCATTTTTGCACCTTGTGTGAGAGCAGGCAACATATGTAGTTCCCATTTTCTGAAGGGTATAAGAATGGGAGTGTCAGCTTGGATGGCTTTCAAAAGTTGTAATTTAATTTGATCATGCGGATAGATTCGTTCAACTTTGAGCTCAATATTCTCAATTTCCAGTTTGACTTCCGTGGGGGGTGAGGTTGATCCAGGAGTCTCGTCTATTTTGAAGAGGTTGCTATCATCTCCAGCTCGTACTAATCGAATGGTATGTTTACCGTAGGAAACACATTGATAATCACTGTAGATATTCAGAAAATGTCTAATGGGTATTAGCATGTTGAATGTTAGATGGGTTGGGTGGATGATTCCAGTATTGGTGGGAAAAGTCCAACCTGAGGTGGCCAAGTGTTTAATATCTTCATCAGTGTAGGTGAGAAAGCCTCTGACACTACTGACAATTCCTACTTCACGAACTGTTTCCAATTCCTTGCCATTTTGTTCATAACTAGCAGATTGAAACATGAAAGCGCCAGCATTGTTTACGAACGTCACCCTACCATTTCCCTTGGTTCTCTCAACCTTTCCACTGATGAATAGCAAGCTATCGTACAAGGCATCATAGGCATCAGATTGATTAATATTGATTTCAATAACATCATTGTTGCGGAAAGACTTGACATATGGGTAGTAGGTGCGCCACTCTACCTTTTGTATGGATTCATCGTTGTGAGGTTTTCGGAAAATGTTGAATAGTTGATTGGACAACATGATAACCGAGAGATTCCAAAAACAATTTATTCTCCGTTGACATTAGTTGAGGTTGTTTCTACTGCTGCTGCTGCTGATGGTTGAATGTCTTGGTGAAGACTGAGGTGTGATATGGAGATGATTTATAATTATAGATAGTTAGCACCATACTTTCGCTTCAATTCCAAACGAATTATTATTTCTTCGTTGCGAAAATCAACAAGTTGAGAATGTTGATCGAGCACTCGCAACGTTATGGTATTTATTTCGTTTGTATGAGAAATGGGCAGATAAATGAGATGATTGGGTGTTTCGTCAATGGCGTAACCTGGATCAACACCTATAGCAAATTCGTATATCGTATGAGACAGTGTGTCGTTGTAGAAGGCTCCAAAGGTAAAGTTGCTATCTATGTGTATGGTTCGTACTTTAATGATATCCACAGGCAGATCTGATGCGTAATGCAAGTTGGGATTGAGAAGTTTAGACGAAAACCCCTAAATACGAGCTAAACTATTTGCAGGTCCGAAATCGATCGAGTGCTTAAGACAAAATATTTCGCTTTTCAGTGTATTATTATTGGGTTTGAGATAGAAAAATTCCTCAGGGTTTTCTTTGTACGTTTTGGGTATGATATGTTTGCTTATTAAATCTTCAATATCACTGATTTCGTAAGATCCAGCAGGAATATCGATATTTCTTCGTTTAGCTTTATCACCGTTTTCATAGTAGTAGAATTTCGTACCGTCTTCAATGTTGGGTATACTGTTGTAGGAATGGAAGCTGAGCAAAGCCAAACTATATTCTGAATCGGAATCGAATCGAATGGGTGGATTGAAATCAATGGAAAGCGTCGAAGAACGACTTGTTAGCGTTAATATCATAGACATGACTGACACACATCAAACAATCGCACACCTTAAATAAAGAAACATTTGAATTAAAATCATTTATTTTTTATTACAATTATAACATTCAAATTGTGCGCTAACAATATCAGTATACAATATTCGATGTAGCGGCGCTGATGCGGGAAAGTCATGTCGGAGATGGATGAAACATGGTAGGCGGATCTGTAAAGCGTATCGATGCTGGTAATCCATTGGCAATCTGCGCCATACATCCAACAATTCCCAAGGTCCTGCGTTCCCCATCAAATATTCAATTGGTAAAGCTTGCAGTTCGGCATCGGCGAAATCTCGCAAAGATTTATACTTATGCATTTCAATAAATGATTTATACATTTTATCGGACGACATTATGAAGTAGAAACTTCAGACAAAGATGGCCACAGTTATTCTGATTGTAATTTTGATATTGATCATTATTATATGTAATTTTTACTCCCTTCCCAAAATATCTCGCCAATTCCATTGGAGGTTTTAGATTGCCAAAACTGTCGAAATATTGTGCAACGTTGCCGGTTTTATTGTAAGCTACCCAATGAGTGCCCGCATTCAAATGCGAATCCAGGTTTATTACGCCGCATTCTCGCAGCCAAGGACCACAAGTTGGCAACATATCACGCATAAAAACTCCACGAAAATTCGGTATTTTGAGTTGACGGGCACACTGTAGAATTTCCGAATCGTACAATGCTCTATTAGGTAGCTTGTCTAGTAGTTTTTTGTTTTTTTTAAGTATAGACCTCGTCCTTTACGTTGTTTTTCAGGAACAACCCAAATCCTCGACGTGTTTTTCGTAGGTACAAACCAGATCCCAAATGTTCCATGGATTTATTATGACGTTGATCTTCTTCGAGTTTCTTTTTGGCACCTCTGGCATCTATTACTGTTTTTGCGATAGCGCTCGCTCCACCTGCCAACGAACCCAAAGCCGAAAGGGAAGCAAATATGGGTATGAGTGGCAGGATTCCTCCGGATTTTGCATCGAATGGAATTACACTAGGTATGCGTATTTTGTTACGTCCTTCAGCTTGACTCACAACCATTTTAGCAGCTCGCAAAGCTGAAGCACTAGATTTCTTAAGATTGCTAGGATGAGGCTTCCAATTTTTAATAATTTTTTGAAGCATGTTACGACGAAAGGACAGACCCATACCAAGGTTACGTTTCGCTTTCATGGTGGAAGTTAACATCCAAGCTGCAGCACGTTCTCCAAATTTAGCGTCTTTAGATTTGACACGTTCCCAAGCTCGATTTTCCAACAGTTGATCTGCCTTGTGCCGGTCTTGTAGAGAATCACTTTGGGAGTATGCAATATCGTGATCTTTACAGCTCTCGTCCAAAGGATTCACACCTTTGTCCCCGCGATCCAATCTCTTTTGCAATTTGGTACCTGGACCACAAAACGAATAACCAGGAAGATGTAATTCGAACGGGAGCTTATTGATTATGGAATTAACAACACCTGCACCGGAGTAAGTCAACATTGAGAATGACGTAAAGTGATTGTGATATTTTTATTTATAACCGGGGAGCACTCATTTTCAACCATCACATCATGGAAGTCATTCAGCAAGACGAGTCACTACCCATTGAAAATTTGGATATTTTGAATGGAGACGGTTGTGGTAGTATGATTAGGAAACATGGTAAATTATTACCCAATTCGTTCCGTGCAATCATCTGCGGACCAAGTGGTTGTGGAAAAACAAACGCCATCTTAACATTGTTATTCCACCCGAATGGTGCTAAATTTGAAAACATTTACGTATACTCAAAGTCATTGTATCAACCCAAATATCAAGTACTTCAAGAAATTTTGAAGAAAGTCAAGGGGCTGGGTTATTATCCGTTCAGAGAAAACGAAGAAATCATAAGTCCTCACGAATCCAAATCGAATAGTATATTTATTTTCGACGATGTCGCCTGCGATGGTCAACAGAAAATTCGAGAGTATTATTCCGTGTGCAGACACAAGAACATTGACGCCGCCTACCTTTGTCAAACATATTCGAAAATCCCAAAACAGCTGATACGCGACAACTGTAATATGATCGTACTTTTCAAGCAAGATGAAATAAATTTGAAACATGTATTCGATGAACACGTTTCTCCCGACATGTCTTTCGATGAATTCAAGAGAATGTGTGCAAAATGTTGGCAGCAGCAGCAATATGGAACCGTTGTGATTTGCAAAGATTTCGATACGAATGCTGGTCGATATCGACAAGGATTCGACAAATATATAACTATACACAAGATGTGATGTATTATCATTCGTCATCATGAAACCGTTGAGCAAAGAAGTTGATGTTATTCGAAAGACTAAAATCAACGAAATTGCAAACGTTATTCGAAAAAAATATTTAGCCTTGAAATTGGGTAAATCTGAAGAAGATGAATCGCTGCAGAAATTCTTCAAACCTGTATCAGTTCCGCTGAAAATAATAGCGGATAAAACGTCACAAGCTACTAGTCCAATCAAAACTGAGACGAAAACCGAACCTGAAGAGGAGAAAATGGAAAAGCCCGAAACGACTCCATTCCAATCCCTCGACGTTATTGCAAGTACAGAGGATGATGATGATGCTGATGATGGCGATAATGCTTTCACAGAAGAAGAGGAGCAAAATGATCTGATGCACATGAATGAAGAAGTTTTAGAAGAATATATCGATCAATATCCTATAATGGTCCAACCATACATTATAAAGCATTGGGGGAAAAATAAAGAGATAGACAAAGTATATGTACCCTTCTATGATCAACGTGATTCAAAGTGGTTCCTTGGTGTAAAAGAAATAGATTTTGTCAAACGCAGCGGATACATTAAAATTGGTGGGTATCAATGGAAAGGGACGCCAGGTATATATGAATTGATGTTTCTCATTAAGGCTGAAAATTACAGTGACGAAGATTTACGAGCATACAGACAAATCTTGGATTTATCAACCAGCCACCAAGACACCTTAGGTCGCACAAAGTTTAGTAAAGGGTGGAAGTACAACAACTTAATTAAACCGATGTTTCCTACACAACAACAACAACGTAAAACATCGACACGTACAAATTTACGTAAAGCATCCAATTCAACAACTCTAGGCAGTGGTTGTTTACCGAAAACACCTATTGCAATGACATTCAATACCAAACCTATGGAATTCGTTTATTGGGACGATCCCAACGAACTCTGCGAACGTCTCAAATTATTGATAGCCTCTCGAGATGCTGGAAATACGCATGACAACGAGATTGTTGCCATTTTGAGTGAACTCAAAGAGGCGAATATAATTCTATAAGATAGAGGGCGTTTCCCCATACATTATCATTTTCAAAATGGGTCTCGACAAGTTTGGACGTAGCGACAGCGCAAGCGTAGATAAAAAGCGAAAATTACCAACGCCCTCTAGAGGTGGTTTACTGCACACACCAGATGGTAATATTGATTTCGATAATTTGAAATTGAGTAATGTGAAGAGCCCCACCAAGGATACTGATGCTGCCAATAAACAATATGTGGATGAAATCCATAAAAATCTTACGGAAATTATGCAAAATCAAGCTAACCAACATCAAATGCAACTGAATCGATTGAGTAATCGACTGAATGGTGATCAAACAGAGATGCGTAATGAAATTAAAAATGAGATGAATAAAACAAACAAACAATTTGAAAAGAAAACTCAAACACTTGATAGTAATTCAAGTCAAATGGTACAAATGAACGACACACGGTATAAAGAAACGACAGCATTTTTCGAAAAATTCAACCAACAATATATAAAGGATACTGAAAATGTTCGTGAAGATTTGTTGAAAAAAATTGGTGAAATTAGTGATTTGGTACATTCAAACAATTTAAAATCGGATGTTAATGGGAAATTGGCTCACCAATTGTTAGAACAATTGCGAAATGATATCTCACAACAAATCAACAAAATAAATTCAGATATAGCGAATACAAAATCAGCTATTGAACAAATCCGCAAAATGCAGAATGTAGTTGTCGCACAGCCATAATAAAATAGTACGTTACGCAGTCTCATCATCAGATATGTGTCATGGCTTCCAAAGAAAAGATTCAACTTGTTCGTGAACTGCATAAACCCATTAGAAAAAATTATCCTAGAAGGCGTACCATCATCAAAGGTTTGGATGATTTGTGGCAAATGGATTTGGCTGAGATGAGACCGTACGCCCATCAAAATCGAAATTTCAAACTTATTCTAGTCGTTATAGATTGTTTTTCCAAATTTGTGTGGACTAGACCATTGAAATCGAAAACGGGTGAGGAAATTACCAAAACATTTGCAGATATTTTGGTACATACGAAACGTTGTCCAAAAAATCTACAAACAGATCAGGGTGTGGAATTTTATAACACCAAATTTCAAGGGCTGATGAAAAAACACCAAATAAATCACTACAATACGTACAGCATCACCAAAGCTGCTATATGCGAACGTGTCATAAGAACTTTAAAAGAAAAATTGGACAAGTATTTCAGTTTGAATGGCACCTACAAATGGTTGAAATCACAAAATCCTACAATGATACACGCCACTCAAAGACAGGGATGAAACCTTCGGAAATCAACGCAAACAACGAAAAGCAAATTCTCAAATCGACATACAGTCACTTGAAAATAGCTGGACCGAGAAAATTCAAAGTTGGTGATGTTGTGCGAATCAGTAAGGCAAAACACGTTTTCGAAAAAGGTTATACGCCCAATTGGACTACAGAATTATTCAAAATTATCAAAGTCAATATTACCAACCCTGCCACCTTCATGTTGGAAGATATGCAGGGTGCACCTATCAAGGGTGCTTTCTATGGGGAGGAACTGCAGAAAACTGCAAATCCAGATATATATCTAGTGGAAAAAGTTCTGAGGAGAAAAGGCAAAAAAATGTATGTGAAATGGCTCGGTTTACAAGAATACAGTTGGGTTAGTGACGCTGATTTTGTATAGAATCTTATGGAAAAGAAGCACAATTTGAAAGTCTATTAGGGGGGGCCTTTCGACGAAATCAATTTTCTGCAACATTATTTCAACTTCACTACGTCACACATAACCACGTGATGTGAAGTGAAACTATAAAATCGGATGCAGGCACACTCAGATATTGAGTTTGAAAACGAAAGTTTGAAAATAAAAAAATGTCTCAAGATAGTGGTTACGGTAGTGAAGTTGAAGTAATGTGCGATAGTGATGGTGAAGATTACAGGGAAACTCTGAATGACCTAGACAGAGTGTTGCAACAATACGATGGGGCTACTCAACCTGAACCGTTTAGTGCAGTAGAAAAAGCGCTGGACCAATACGAAAAGGCTGCTCGACACGAACACCAATTGCTGTTGTCGACTTTTCCCATGCCGTCCTATGAACTTCGATGTGGTCTCAGCCCAGTCAGAGACTTTAGCCCATGCGTCATTTTGAAGCAGCAATTTTCACCCCGATTCATCAATTTTACACTCGATGAATGGTTAACCCTCATTGGCATTTTGCAAACGACAGTGGATACTTTCTTTGAAGCAAGAACCGACAGTTATGTGGATGAATATAATCCGATTGTAACACGTTGCAAAGATTACATTTACGTTACACAATACATCAAAAGCTGCACCAAACAAATTTCCATTGCCAAGGACGCTGTGAACCTGGAGCTGTCCGAGAAAGATGTAAACGATATTCTGGAAACACATCGAGGGGTGCTGTCCGGCCGCATCGCCATGCTGGATGCTTTGAACTTTTGTGCCTATTATCGAGGTGTTTTTGATCTTATTCGATCGTGGTTGCGTGATAGGAAAATTTATTTAACTGTAGAAGAAATTATAGAAGGTTTCTGTGAAGCCTCCCCTTTAGATAGTCTGTATGCTAATGCTTTACGAGAATATCTATTTTATTATAAACAAACAATATTGTATAATTTATGTAATAAATGATAAAAAATTGAGAGTGTTTTATTTCATCGAGTTTAAAGCGCACCGAGTCGGTGCACTTACAAAAGTTATGAAAATCAACAAATAAAATACCAAATTTCACTATGTATTTTTTTTATTCAAATTATATCAACGTGTGCACTAATATACAATATTCAGTTTTCAGTATGAGCTATAAATTTACATTTAAAAAATCTGGACCATTCTGAATCACTAAAATCATGATTTTTTCTCATTTGTTTTTTTAATTCTGTGATACAATTCAAATTGAGAATTTGTTTAAATTGTTTTGGAATATTGAAATAACATCTATTCATGTGTTTGAAATACCAAAGCTCAATTTCAAGTTTGCTATTAATGATATATTTTTTTTGCTTCACAATCTTTAACATTCCAATAAATCACATTTGCAGCCAATTCTTGTAAACTTGGTGGAGTTTTACCACTGCTGGGAGACATTTTTAGCGTAACACACCTATCGACCATAACTTCAAACTAGAACAAAATTTCTCGTTGAGTACCATAAATAAATAAAATCCGAATGATTTAAAATATTATTTCAAACTATAGTGGCCCCAAGGTAAAGTGTCAGATGATTTGGCAATTAATTTTCGTTTATTATCATACGGACTTTCGTTTGCTTGATGCTGAAAACGTTGTGAGCGTATGATCGAATACTAAATTGTTCGCAAATTTTCTCTTTGAAACTCCTAAGACAATCGGTATAATCTATATATATATAACTCTGGAAGCTACTGGAATTGTTGAGATGGTTGTGGAACTTGCTGAATTCTGTTGTGGAGAGGCTGCTGTGATGACTTCGGTTATATTGCTGCACACGTTGATGTATTGTTCTGAAATAAATTCAATTTTCAATACAAATATACAACTTATTTTTTCAATGGGGGAATGTCTTGTCGCCTGTCCTTCATCAAGTGATGGTAAAAAAATGTATTGAGTTTTTTCTATATATGTCTATGTAAGGCTAGTTCGTTCTAATTAGATCACACAAAATTTATTACGTTTTTGAGACACTCTGTATATCCAAAAAAAAAATAAAAAACATACACCAGATGTATTTCGAATGACACAACATGAGCGCTATGGTTATAAATAAAAAAAACACAAATTCCTCACAAACAAAAAACTTCTGCATCGAAACACAAACTCTTCACATATTGAAAGAAAAAAAAAAAAAAAAGAAAACCAATACTAACCTTAATTTTCTACAATTTCAAATGAAACTGCAGGATTCGCCTTGCCAGTATCGATGACACCACCGAAAATTATTGAATATTTTCCCGATGAGAATTCTTCAACATGGGACTGATACACCTCTGTCACTCGCTGCGGTAGGAATGTCACGTTCTCCAATAATTCCACCAGTATAACTTCTCCAAATTTACTTCTCACAATTTTGGCTTTCCTGATTGGCTGCGGCACCCCCACTGCAAGACTCGACAATTTGATAGTTGGCTTCCTTTCCACCAATGAAGATGCGTTGATTTTTTGTAAATCCATCTGAAACAAACCGAAATAAAAAGTTTTTGCCTTGATGAAAACCAACGATTTTTCAATTCGAACACAACCCCTTAGCATTAAAAATTAAACAAAAAACTTGAAACACACGCTAAAAAGCATTTACGTTAATTCATCTGAGAAAACTTTGAATTGAACAAAACCCCCAAAATTCGATTATGAAAAATATTTCAATCACTTTAACTCTAAAATTCACATAAAAAATCTCTGAATTCTCAAATTGAATATTGAAGTTACTTCATCTGGCCCACCAATAATTTTAATGCCACAATCAAATAAAAGCAATAAAATAAATAAAAACTTACTTTGTTTTTCACACACACACAAAACACTTGAAATGAGAAGAGCTGGTTCGGTATACTTGAGATGCAGACTGAAGCCGTTCACACCCAGAATTGCTTTTATAGGATTGATATCTCCCACCGCTACGTCAACGCGCAGTCGGTGCCAGCGCAAGCTTCGTGAAATACATCGAACGATTCTCAGTTCTCACGTACGCACTTAGATAACAAAAACCGTTGCTAGCGTGTGGTATTGTAATTTCCTGTTAAAACCCCAAGTCAATGCCAAAGTGTTTATCTGTTGAATTCTCCGTCCACGGCGGTTTTTCAATAACAGATAACGTCGACTGGCGCGTTTTAATGCCAACCGCAGATAAACCGATTAACGGAAGTGATAACGCCGTGGTGGTTTGATAATTTTATATTTCTGAAACGAACGAAATGAAACTAAATTCGAATTGCAACAATTTTTAATCAAACAATATATTCCATTTTCTCGCGTTTACAATTATTTCCATTAAAATTCTGAGCAATATACATGATAATATTGTGGACACTATAATGAAAATTCTATAAAGTTCAAATTCCACTCGTGTCTTCGTTTTCTGCCGCCCTGCGAGAACAAATTCTTCAGTTTTTGTGTCTATTTCTCGGCGATCTTCAAATATCAACTTCAGCTTATACTTAAATGCTACATTCTTTGGAACTGTGCTGGTAAAAACTGGTAACTGGCCCTCATTGACTTTTGTTGAACGCATAGATTGCCATTCTGTTCTGTTGTTCTTGCATCCATTTTCAAAATCATTAATCTTCACACATATTGCCATGAATTTTACTCCATCTGGTTTGTTAACATACAAAACATTATTTATTATTGCAGTTAGAAGAATGAAATTCATTTTGAGCATTGGTGTTGGCATATTCTACGATGTGAGGTTGTATCCTTCTCAATGGGTATCTCGGTTCAGGTAATTTTCGCATGAAAACTCTGTCTTGAATGTGTAAATTATTCAACTGCTTCCAAACATTCTCTTTTTCTTCAAAAAATTGAATGTCTTTTTTTAATTCCTGAAGACGTCTCTCAAATTTCTCTAATTTACGTCTGTATTCTGCCGATGCCATTGTATTACTAATTATTTTTTCATCAAAATTTCGTCTGACATAATCATCCCCTCCACCGCCTCTATTGCACTCTTTTCGATTTATTTATCTAACCTCACTTTATGGCGTTTTTCGAAAACATGCGAAAATGTTATCAAAATACACGTTTTCCGCGTTCTAAGAAATACTCGAAATTTGAAACGCATAAATGTCATCACAATAAGCGTTTTTCATGTTCTAAAAAACAACTAAAATAACGAACGCCGAAAATACACTTTTACATGTATTTCTTATGGAGATTCAGCATTTCAAAGTTGCTCAAAATGTTCGTTTTCGCGTTCGAAAAAACACCTCAAATTTTAAACGCCAAAACGTGCGTAAATTCGACTACAATTATGCATTTTTCCCGTTCGAAAAATGACTAAAATATTGAATGCCAACTGTACTCCCAAATCGCACTTTAAAAATGACTGACTCCGTCACGATGCACGTTTATGAGACACCCTGTATATATTTTTTGTCTCAACTGGTACGTTGGTACACCTGGTATATATTTTTTCTTAAATGACAAACCCCATCACGATGCACGTTTATGAGGCACCCTGTATTTTTATTTCCTTGTATTTTGACACACCCTGTATACGTAAAACGAAAACTTCTGAATCCCTGCATGCCCCAATGATGCGATGCTCCAATGATGTGATGATTCATTTTTCCAATGTATTTTGAAACACCCTTTATATAATTCGATTTTTGACAAACTGTTTTTTCTGTCATGTTACGTTGCTACACCGTGTATATCTTTTTTCTTCCATAATTTTTGAAACCGGCAACGTCCCACCCTCCGTAACTCTACTCCTTAATTTTGAATCCGGCAACACCCAACGTCACGCGGTGAACCCAGCGACGCTGAGAAGTCGCTACTGGGGTTGTACATCTACTCACGATTTTGTGGTGGGGACATATTTGAAATGGCTTGTGTTTTATCAAAATCTGGAGTGATTCCCGTATCACTTATTTGGTGTCCTAAAAATTTTATTTGTTTTGAATCTTGTTCAGTACAATCTTCAAATTTGTATTGTGCTCTATTATTGAACTGCCAAAAACCAGTATATCAAAAAAATACGTTATTTGACCTGGAACGTTTTCTAACAGTTCATGCATATAACGCTGAAAAAATTCCGGAGAACACGTCAATCCGTACGGTAACCGTAAATAGCGAAATCGTCCAAATGGAGTTGAAAAAGTACACATAAGTGAACTTTCATAGTCCAATGGTAATTGTAGAAATGCTGACGAAGTATCTAGGAGCGAAAAATATTTTGCACCCGCTAACTTTGTGAATAACGTATCCTGTGTAGGAATAAGAAAACGCTCTAGTTTAATGAATTTGTTCAAATAAACAGGGTCCATACATATTCTTATATCAGTACCATTGTTTTTCGGTACTACAACTATTGGATTTTGCCAGTCAGTAGGTTCACTAACCGGAACAATCAAATTATTGCTAACCATATCATCAAGTTTATCTTTAACTTTGTCTCTTAGAGCTAGAGGTATTTTTCGCGCACCACTGATGAAGGGAACCGCATCATGGGTAAAAGTTATTTTAAAGCACTTATTTACTTTACCAATGCCAGAAAACAAATTTTTGTAAGTGTTCAGTATTTGCTCTAAGTCCGTATTGATAACATTAATAGTCATGTTATTTGCATTATCATTGACAATCTTCAACTTTTGCGCACCCGAAAGTCCTAAAACTGATTTTGAGGCATTATCGTTGACAATGTGAAATACAAGAGTTTTAAAAATATTCTTATGTCCACACTTTAACTGAATTTGTACCAACACATCGATTATATGACCGGTATAACTAGTTAAATTACTAGAGGCACTTTCAAGTTCATTAAAGTCAATATTTAGCTTTTGGAAGTCAGACCTGTTCAAAATATTGACTTGACTACCAGTATCGACTTTCAAGCTAATTTCACAACCGATGAATTTCAATATTTCAGTCCAGTCTATTGAGTCCACTCGAGAGTCATTTCGAATTGTCCACACTATATTTTCACTTTCATTAGTTTCAGTATCGCTGTCAGAGTCAGATAAACAGTTTATTTCCCGGACATTTCGGCCTTTTTTAGGGCAAAATTTTCGATAATGCCCTTTGTCATGACATAAAGAACAATATCTGTTAAATGCAGAACACTTTCCCAGATCATGCTGATATCCGCATTTTGAACAAAGATTTTTTTTACCTTTTTTGTTCTGTTGCACATCGTCACCTTTTGTATGTCTGCTAACTGCTCTGTGGCTTCCAGAATATCCTGGTTGTTTATAACGTTGCACTTCACGTATGTTATTCCCTCGAAAATCACTGTTTCGAATAGAGTTCACCTCTTTCGCGATTTCCCGCTGAGTTAATACACTGCTTTCCATAGAACGACAAATATCTATGGCTGTACTAAGCTCTAAGCTGGAGGATTGCAGGAGTTTTTCCTGGATTCTTGGGTCGCGCACACCCAAAACTATCCGATCCAATATCAACACATCCCTTTCTTTAAACTCACAGGTTAGGGCAAGCTGTTCCAACGCTGTTACAAACTGATCAATGCTCTCAGTGATTAGTTGATCCCTCTTGAAAAACTTGAAATTCTCAAAAATCAGGTTTTTCATAGGATTGCAATAGGAATCAAATTTTCCCAATACAATGTTGTATTTCTTCTCATCACCATCGTTTTCATATTCGAAAGTATTGAATATTTGTAACCCCTCATCCCCTAGGAGATTTAGGAGAATGGCGATTTTTACTTCATCCTCTTTTGAACTTTTCCCAGTGGCCGTTAAAAAGAGTTCAAACTTTTGTTTCCAGAATTTCCAGCTATTAGCCACGTTATGTCCTTCAAAACAAAATGCGTCAGGAGCTCTTCCTTGCTCAGATATTTCGCGAAACCTTATTAGGTAAACTTAAATAATAAAATCGCGAATTACAAGCTCAAATTAACTTTTCAAGCCGAAACTTATGTCTCACAAGTACACTTCCAGCGTGTTAATCCGACAACACCGCTACGTTTCCAGTTCCACCAATCTGTTTTTTGCAGTCTTTTGCGAATCACACCACACGAATATCGAAATAGCTCGAATATTAAAATGGCATTCTCAACAAAAAATAAAACCTATTGTTCACGTTACCGCTGCCACCATGTAATGTATGTTGTTTCACTATTTTATTTAGTTGTATTGATAACACTTGTAATCAGTAATAACAAATAGGTTATTTAATGTTGATTATAATTAAGTAATAACAGATTTTAGTAACTACAGCTCTAAGAAGCACATGTCTGTTCTAGGAACCAAACAACTACTGAATGCAGGGTTGCCAAGTAGAGGACACTTAATTAACCTGACATAGTAATTATAATATTAATTATTAATATTAAATAGACATGTATCACACAAGTGATTTTGAACGACAAGATTTTCAAATTTAAAATAAATTCAATTAGAAATTAGTTTTTTCACAATTAAGATAAAATTTGATTTTATCTTTGAAAAATCATCCCAGATACCAAACTTTACTCGAATATCGCAAATATTTTGAAAATTATTCACAAAAAACAAATATAAGAATTAAACTTTGACACTCTGTATCTTAGAAACGAATAACTTTCGGACATGTGTTTATGGGAACTTTTTTTCTTATCTCGACTTCAGCAACATGCTCCTGAAGTTTCTACACGTACTTGAGAAACACCCTGTATATATAATATGTTGTCCAGCGTAATAATTGGTAAATCGTGGTACATTGTCTTCCGTGATTTAACACACATTTTTCTAGAGTTGCGTCCTGCCATAGAAGACAATGCCAGTACGCATCCCGGAAAGAGATCAAATTTACGTTTATACATTTCATCAAAATGTTTTTATAATTGGTAAGCAGTAGAGTCCCATAACACTTTCGTTATGGAGTGAGTTCTTCTAACTCTAATTTTCCAAAATCACTGCCAACTCCTCAGGTACTTTCCTGAACAAAAGTCAGCAAATTGCTTCCAAATACTTAACTTGGATTTCTTAGTACTTATGGGAGTTGGAGTTGAATACCTTGGTTACTTTCTTGACCGAAACCCAATTTTTCCACACTAACGCTACAAACTATCTGCCACAAAACACAAAGATTTAGGTGAGGTTCGATTGGGTTACTATGGCAACTGAATATTCAAACCTGTCAATATATAAAAATTATTCAAATCCTTCTGTTATTCAGTCAAAAGTAATAATATATATTTTGAAGTAATCATTTAATTTATTCACTGAATACCACTCGTGCTTGAATTACTCCTAGAAAGCTTTTCTAGATTATGAATATTTTAAGAAAATTATCATACGCCTGCAGAACGGTATGATATTCGAAACTTTAAACCAAATTCCGGAAATCACTAATAGAGACAAATCCTCTTAACTCAATGTTACCAGTTGTCCTAGTCTCACTCAATTTGAAACTTCAGTACTGTATGGAAAAAAGCTGTGGTTACCTTATTCCAGACTTTGAGTATTCAGTAACTTTTAATATATACCTAAACTACTTTTTGAAACCAAAGATTTGGTGATTGCTCTACAGATGCATCGTAAACAAATAGCCTGGGGTGACATTAAACATCATTGAAAAGGTAATTAAATTCCCTTTTAGAACGTATAATTTTTCCGAATTTCGTTGAAATGTGTTTTTACAATTTCGATCCTATGCCTTCCGAAATTTTCAAGTTGATGCGCCGTCTGTCTAGTTATTCAATTTATTCTATCTCAAAAGGTATAGTATCGGTAATACCATTCAAAATATTTTTTGTTCCATTGTTCCAAGTTGAACAGTTTATTATTTATTGAGGTAAAAGTACCATTCAGATCCGCACTTATAAGTACCTACTTGATGTTTTGAATGAATATTGTCAAAACATTGAAATTCGATAAAAAATTGATTTTTAAATAGAGAACTGAAATGTTTGATTGGCACCCTCCATATTTGACATTTTTGGTTTTCATCCCATGTTTGCACGTCGAACCGTTCAAAAGTTATAAACAGCGACACTTTATAAAACCGTCATAAGTGAAAGGAAATTAAGTACATAATGATATAAAATATGTCTTTATTTACTTACATATTCTGGTGTCTCTTCAACAACATCATAATGTACATTTTCGATAAATTCAATACTTTGTTTTGTGTTTTCACTATCAATACAAAATTGTGAATCTTCCTGAATTTCTTGAATTTTGACACTTATTATTATGAGATATTATGTTTATGATGATCTTCTTGATCTTCTTGAATGCGTGTCAACAACATTTCACAAAATTCTACTCTCTGTTGAGGGTCTTGAGGCTTCATTGCTTGAATTTTGGTGAATTTATAATCATGCATTTTATGTCTTCGCAAGATTCTTTGAACCGATGAATATTTTATACCCAAATCTTCTTCAGCACTTCTTATCGATGACTCGGGAAATGCGTGAAAATATGCTAAGACATTAATCTGGTTGTCTTCAGAAGTTACGGGTCGAGGCAAGTTTCTTGGTGCTTTTAAAGCTGATCCAAATGCATTGAAATTGTTCTGAATTCGTATAAATTTCTTGAGGTTCATTGGCGGTAGATTCGGATACATTTCATTGAACTTTCTACATGTTCTGCTGATAATTTTATCACACTGTCCAAAAATAATAAACAAATTCATAAGAACTTCGTTTGAATAGTTTTGTTCCATCGTTTTGAAGGTATTTGCAACTTCTGAAGTGACGAAAATGTCGATATTATTAGGAGAATGTCACAACGCTACTGTCAAATAGTAATCATGGCCTGCTTACCAAATACCGAATGGAAATACCATTCTGAAGGGACATTTTCACAAATAAATGCTCATAAGTCCGAAACTTGACTAGTTAGGTATAGGTATGATATACATAGAAAGAAAGCAAATTTCAGCAGCTTTACGAATTTTCAATAATATATAGGGTGTTTCATTTAAAATAATCAAATTTCAGCAACTTTTTCAAGCAAACGAAAAAACTGTATTTTTTACCACCCTGTATTGAAGTAACGGAGATTAGGCTGACGTGTGGGAAGTGTCCAAGTATCACCTAACTCCACACCAAATTTCGATATCATAGTACTTCTTAACTAAAAGATATCGGCATTTTTAGAAGTCATGATTTTCGAAGAAAAAAATTGAAATTAATTTTTATTTCGAAAACGGTAACAGATAGGTATAAAGAAATATCAAGAAAAGTTGTCGGGCAATTGTTGGAGATTCCAAAAATAATATTATATACAGAGTGTTCCATTTGAAAAATCAAAGTTGCTACTGCTTTCTAATAGAAGCGGCAACACCGCATTGTCGAAAATATTTTAGTTGGCTAGAGAATGTCCGAATATGCCCTCCATTAAATTTTCAAAGTGATCCGTTGTCTGGTTCACCAGAAACGTCTAATGTGCCATCCACCGTGAATCAGCCTGTATTACAGTCTATACGAACTCAATTGAGACAGCACATGACGAAGCAATCATACGAGGTCATATCAATTTACAAATTGCAGCTGATAAATTGCATAGGCATAAATAACATGTTATTTTCTAACCGTTCCTCGTCCCAAATCGACTGTAGTCCACGTGGACAAGATATCTTCTGTCACACGAAAAAGAAGGGGGGAATGAAAACCAAACGCCTTCGATTGGCCGCTGTCGAATTGTAATTGGTTAGAGACCGACATCTTTGACTTGCCGCTGTCGAATTCTAATTAGTTTTTATTTGCTAGGAGATTTATTTAGTTTGAAAGTGGTTGACAATGTATTAGTGTTAGTAGAATTCTTCTGGACACATGCAAATAATTTATTTTCTTTGTTTCTAAGCAATGGAAGTCCAGAAGAATTCTACTGAGATTTATTTAGTTGTCTTAATTATCTGTTCGGTATAGCATAAAGGAGACCTTTCGATGTTGATGTAGTCAAGAAAATTGTTAAAAAATTGTTGAAACAGAAGATTTTGATGCTAATTCAGTGTCGCTCCAAGTGAAAATTAATCCAGAACGTCTTCAAGTGCAAGCTAACTCATTCAAACTCAAAGAATTATTTTGAATAGGTATTCTCGTTTGAAGTATGAGAATGGTAGTGGTTCTTCAGACGCGGACAGAAACTCAAGGAACTTGATTCAGCTTTCAAAGAACGGAATACATTCTCAGATGTGTGTATCAGTTTCATCACGAAAATAAGGTGTCGAAATTAGAAATCATTCATGATAAATTACGTGAATATCCAGATTATATTTATAAATTGTTTGATCATTTGCAAAACATTTCACTTGATAGCGAGTTCGAATTAAAAAAAAATATTGTATAAATGCATGGTTGTAATGGAGTCAATAAAAATCGCTGTCCATCTACGAATGAAAGGATATCGAAATGAGAATAAAGACATTGGTTTGATAACCATACTGTCGTCCAATTCAGTTGGCAGCTCTTCCCGAACATTTGATCTCATTCCGTTATCGTTATGGACAATGCATCTCATCATTCCCATCAAGATGAAAAAATATCTACCAGCAATACGAAAAAAAAAATGAATACAATATCTTACCTCTGATCAATCCGATTATCATTACCGTTGTGAATGACTCCCAGGTGAACATTCCCACGATGATTAGTCACTTCTTCTTGATCTTTGTAATCATTCATTTCCATCAGGTTTTGCTTTGAAATTTAGTTTCCGCAAAAAAATGAAATGGGGCGCAATTAAGTCCCTGTTCAAGTCTAGCAGCCCTTCTACCGGAAGCCCTTGCATTATAAATATTTTTTTGAAATGAATCAGGTCATTTTATTCATCAAATAAATTGAAACAACTTCTGCTTCACAAAACATTTTGAAAAAAACATGCATTTTATAGGACTGGTAATCAAAAATATTTATCTGTCGCCTCTGTTTCATCAAAGATATGCCAACTCTAAGTGGAATTTCAGTTTGTTTGCTGCCTCAACTAAGTTCATATAAACTTCACTGATTTCCATCATCATATAGTGATAAAACTTATTTTTATCATTTCCAGGAAACAAAGGAATTGAAAAGATGTCGACCATCAAAATTACCACGGATTTATTGAAAGAACGAGGAATATTTGGATTGTATAAAGGATTAGCTGCCACTATGGCCAGAGATATTACTTTCTCAATGATATATTTTCCCTTATTCGCCTTTCTGAATGATATGGGCCCCAGAAAAAGAGACGGATCAGGTAATTCGGCATATAATGTAGGAATATAGATCTAAAACTTGTATTTTGGATATTTCTAAACCGCCGAAATCGAACGAAATTTCTGCAGTCGAATTATTTGGAATGTGATTATCAAGGTTATGCTTTCATACAGGGGTACGTGTAAAAAATTCGAAAGCGTGTTGCTGACGTGTCAAAATAGGAAGAAAAGTAACCATAGTTATTCGTTTCTGAGATGGAGAGTGTCATTGTTGAATTCTTATATTTGTTTTTATCACTGAATTTCAAAACAATTGTGATAATATATCAAAAAAGTTTGATAACTGGAAGTATTTTCCAATGACAATAACAAATTTGACGTTAGTTTGTCTATTTCGTGAGGGTTGCTCCACCTACATGTCTTTTCAGTAATTTGAAATTCCATAAGTTTTTTGTATGTACCTGTCTCAAGTTTTCTAGTGGCAAAACAGATTTTTCTGAAATTGTTGTGTAAAAAGATGTTCTTGATAAAGGTCGCTGCGAGCAACCGTTTCCGAAATATTTGGACATGAAATAATCGATGCATTTGAATTCGTTCCGTGTGTGACTCGCCTCTGAGAAGTTATTATTGGAAAAGATACGCTAATGCATTTTTATTCTTTCATTCAATGGTTATCTACAATCAACTACAATCAACTTGTAGTCAAATCAGGTGATTACTTGTCATGTCATTTAAATCCATTTCTGTGACTGATTTCCTGATCTGCGCCAAATCTGCGGATCATTTAACAAGCTCCAGTGGCAGGCAGACCGTTGACTACTATGACACCAGAAGAAACCGTTCTTCAAGCAATAGAATAAGATCCACGAACAAGCAGGAGAAAATCAGTTAGATCATCATCACAAACAGCATTATTACCACATTTCCTTCCCCGTGTAATATTTTTCCAATGGATACTGCATAAAATTGCACAAAACCCCTCAATTTACTACAAAGGTATTTTGTTCAGTGACGAGGCAAATTTTTCAAAAAACACACACAATAGAAGAATCAGAACTGTTATAGGGTGGGTGTGGCAAGTTTGAAAGATTGACGAAAGAAGGGCAAGTTCACCTAGAAAACTTGCATCTACGGGCAGAAGAGTTACAATTATGTTAGTTGAAAATGCGTATATTTTCTGCCATATCTAACCTAACCTGACTATCAAAGAGTAATCAGAATAACCATGCAATAAAAAGACCATAATATATCTAATATATCACGAAGGCTCTGTTGGAGCGCTGTATGATCAGTGCGATGTGCTGACGCCGAGTATATCGGAGATGTTCAAAGGTGACGTATTACGGTGGGCGGAGGTTGTGCTAGTTTATAGTATATTTAGTAAAATCGCATCCGGAATATACCAGGTATAATGACGTGTGTCTATGAGAAGACGAGCCGACGCATGCATAATAGCGCAAAATGGCCATTTAGGACGAATAATGTAATCGATCCTGAATACTGTTATTATTATTAGTATTAAATTGTAATAACACCTGATTTCTATGTCAAATCAAAATTTGAAAAAATGAATGTGCAACTTATCAAATCAATTTTGGATTCAACATCTTATTGTCATTCAAAATCACTTGCATCGATTATTTCAAATCCCAATAATTCGAAACCATTTGCTCGCAGCGACCTCCATCAGGAATATTTTTTTTGAACGAAAACTCCATTTTTCTACTAGATAACGTGATACAGGTACGTCCAAGAAAGTTAAAACATTGCAAACGACTGGAAAGACATGTAGATGGCGCCACTCCGACGAAAGAGACAAACTTAGATCACATTCCACTTTTTCATAGAAAAATACTCCTAGATACCAAACTTTACCCAAATATCATTATTATTTTGAAATTTATAAAAAAGTAAAGAAACATAAGAACTCAGCTTTGACACTCTGTATCTCAGAATTACGTGCGGACATATGTTTTTGGAAACTCTTTCTCCTATTCTGACGTCAGCGACATGCTCCTAAATTTTCTACACGTACTCTTCAAAACTGCTACACAAAAAAGTTTTGGAAAATTTCTAAAAACACGTTGAGTTCCATTTCGAGGGGAGGTAGTGTCACTCTGATATGCAATTTATAGACATCAACTATCGGGCGTCTAGCAGTAACTTCCATTTTTTTTGTTATAAGAAATGGTCAAGTAACGTTTCTTTCGAATTATCTGGTTTTCATCTGAACAGCCATGTAAAGTTTTCAAAATCCCAAGATGGGCATTTTTTTTGTTATTTCCCTAGACTTGTAGCACTCCTTTGCGCAACCCTCAGAAGTATTCGGGAGACTTGTGCGTGCTAGGAAAGACGCAGCAAATAACGTCCAACGTGTGATGCCATGCACGAGACTGTTGACCGTACTAAGATTTGAACCCACGACCCTATGCGTGAGAGGCGAACGCTCTACCAGCATTACAAATGACATAACGCAGCTAGACTTCATCATTTACATTTCGAACTGCGGTCACATTCTGAGCACAATTTTTATTGCCGACAAGAGTTTATGCTAAATTATCTGCTTATATACAATGTATATAAGCAGATAATTGCCGAGAATCAAGCAGCAGTAAAAATTGTGCTAAGAATGTGACTCTGATTTGACCGCAGGTCGAAATGTAAATGACGGGGTCTAATGGTAATATGTCATTGAGCACGATCACCACGTCCCATGTGTACTCCTATATAGTATACACCTACAACGTAGGCTCATTATTTCAAATATCTGTCAGAAAAAAACTACTCCCCTGGCTAATACCATGACGAGTATTGAATTGAATGTTCCTCATTGCATCAGAGGACCTGCAGACAAGTTTATGGATATAATCAAAAATGAATCAGTTCACATTGCATACTTGATTCACCATGCATTTCCCGCCACTTTGCTACTGAGAGAACAGTTTGTTGAGAATGAAGATTTTTTTCAATGTTAACTATTTATGCTTTTGAATATGGCCAAACGAATGTCATTTCACGACAAATAAATTTTTATTTCATCATTTCTAATAAATCAGTAGTTTGTTACTAATTTAGTATTTTTCAAATCAAAGAAACCTATCACTTTGTTGAGTCTTGAATTTAGTGACCACAAATTTACTTTCGAATTATTATTTATTTCCCACAATTACGAAACATACAAACACTTTGACCGTCTCAACAGTACTGACTTGGCATACTTCCGTTAAAACCCGTTCGCATGCGCAGAGACAGACATTTACTATTTCAGTACATTACAGATATCCTCGCCCTTGAAATAAATCCAAATATCTTATACTCTAAACGATATTTCACCTTAATTTGTCTTTTAGGACGAACACCAGATAAAATTCTGATAACACCCAGAAATTAACTTCCACTGTTCCACTTTACTTAGTTGAATTCACATATAAATTATCATTACTATCAGCCCGAAAGTCTTCCTAGATCAAAGCTTTCCTGATTCAATATTTTTAAATCAGATTAAATTACGTTCCCAAACTTTATCTAACTCTGGTAAAAAATAAAATAAAAATAATACCCTTGATCCAAGAAACCTTATTCGGGTTTTTATAATCTTTCACTCTGAAAGATACGAAAATTCTGACAAGAATGATGAAAAATTTGAGCGGTAGCCGCGTGGCTTTCATAAAAAATATATGTGTTTTCGGACGATGTTATCGCCGCTTCCATGTACACCAACGGCATGTTAAGATAAACAAAAGCAGCGAAAAAATTATAGGCACAAGGTTTACCCGTGGCCAGAGGTTACCAATGATGGCGTAAACTTCTGAGAAAAAATATAAAATTCAGACGATTTTCTCGTTGCTGCAAATTGAAATAATAGAAGTTTCCATCATGAATGTCCCATAAAAAAAAAGTGGTCTTAAGGATTGCGAATGTCGAAGTGAGGTTAAGTGCCGAAATTGAATTTTTCATATGAAGGCCACTCGGTGACCGCTCAAATTTTTCATCATTTTGGTCAGAATTTTCATATCTTCTTCTGGTCTCAAAGGCATAAACAAGAAAGTCGTCACCTGAAATCTGTCACCATCTCCCAGTCTATCGGTAACGGCCACTATGTGAGGATATAGTCACCAAATTTTTCTAACACCAGTTTACTATAATGAGAACCACCCTTTGATTTTAAAAAAAGTTCCTTAATTCGAAATAACGGATAGTGATCTACCTCAATATACAGGTTCAGAGCAACTTTAATATCACCACATAATCAAACCGACCAATCTTTTTTCAAGACAGGTACTATTGGAGTACCCCAAGAACTGAAATCTGCTGGCTCTATTATTCCTTAATTTTGCAAACGGTTCAACTCCTTCTCAACCTTGTCTCTTATTGCAAACGGCAAAGGACGTGCCTTGAAAATTTTTGGAGTTACTCAGATTTCAATTCAATCGAAATTAATCCTTTGGTAAAAGTTCCCAAAGCCGAAGAGAATCTTTTTTAATATTTTTCTGTTATAAAAAGTAAGTCATCCTAAATTAAACAAAGTTAAAAAATCGCGCCCTAGCAAAGGTAGTAGGTAGGTAGGTAGTAGCCTTCCTAATTACATACATTTCCGAATATTGTTTGTTCCGATACATAATTTCATAATTTGTGAACAACGGTTTGTTTTTTAGGTTTTCAATATAAAACTCGTAAGAAATTACTAAAAAACTGCCACCTGTGTCCAAAGCAAATGTAAACGCAAAACCTTCTACTAATAAATCAATAAGAATTGGATGAATATTATCCTCTCAATTATATTTACAATTTACACATTCGTCAATACTGTTAAGGTTCTGAACCTAAGTTGTATAAAAAAAATTGCTTGCTTCTAAGAAGTTCTGCGCAGGTCAGAGGAATCATTTTTGGTAGTTTTTTTGATTTGCAAGCTTATATTGCTTTTCATTCGGAAATAAAGGAACGACGGCGTAGAACGGACATACGATATTTTTTTCCTAATTTCGAATTACAACCTTGTATCAGTTAGATCTGTTCTATTGTTGAATATATACCGCATCAGTCAGAAAAGGGTTGCATTACGTATTGAGTACATACCTTCTTGTCTTATCTTCAAATTCCCACTGTTTCATCATTTCTTACTGAATTTTAACAAAAACCAAGACAACTTCTTGTCGCTCTTCTTGAAAATTCTCATATTGAAATCTAAAAATATAAATATCCGACACAGCTCTCAGTTGAGCCCAGCCTTAGTTTGGCAGTCCTAGTTTTGAAGTCTCAGTTTATCAGTTGCTCTCAGTGGAAATCAGTTTGATTGCTCAGTTGATTGCTTAGTTCACCGAAGCTCAGTTATTGATTTATCCGTCTTGATTTCTCAGTTCACCGTAGCTCAGTCCGTCGTGTTGATATATTTCTAGTACCCGAGTCGTAAGTATTCAAGTGAAACATTTTGTGTTTGAGACTTTGAAAGTATCAGGTGAACAGTGTGTATAAACTCCCGTTACCGTAACTTTGCCAAGTATTGTTTTGGTATTTGTTGAATATTTAGTTGCTTCCTTCCGAGTGTAGTGACAATTTAAGTTGATATTACGGCATTCAAATCCTCCGTGTTACTGTGCAGTTTCTCCGAATCAAAACGCCAAATTAATTCATTACTTGAACGCCACCAGTAAGTGTGACATCATCCGGTCCTTTGACAGCACTTTAGGGTGCGTTCATTTTTGTTTCCAATATCCGAACGTAACGTTTCCGCGTATTCTCTTGAACTTGACCGACTCCTTGATTCTCGAACCTTCACAAACCCAGTAGTTGTGTCTTGAGGCATTCGTTGTTTTCGGCTACCATATGCAGCGTTTCCGTATGGAAATTGCGCAGGCCAACTAGAAAACAAAATAAACCAGGGAGGCATAACTTTTAGTTTTGTTGGGAAGGAATTAACGAGTTAATAAATACCCAAAAATCTCAGCGTTCGTTTGACCGTCACGTTCTCCTAACCCATTCCTTGATTCTCGAACCCCCACAAATCAGTTAGTTGTGTCTAAAAGAATTCATTGTTTTTGGCCACCATACGCAGCTATTGTGGAAATTGCGTGATAGCCGAAAAACAAGAAAATTCCAGGTCGGCCCAACTTTAGCTTTGCTGGGAAGAGTCTAACGAGTAGGAAACCGTCCAATAGTTGCCTCGTACGTTTGAAACCCCGTCCAGATAACCGACTCTTTGATTCTCGGATACGAAAGATACCAGACGCATTATCTGGAGGTATCCGAGCCCTAGGCGAAAGTTCGAATTATTTTCTCTGATAATTGCGTGCAAGAGCCGACGACTCCGTAGACTAAGTCGATGATGCTTTTGGGTTTTTCGAAAACAGATCAACGAGGAGATAAGTGTACGATAATATCCGCGCTTGCCTTAAGATCTTCGCTCACGGAACCTGCCCGCTGATTTTCGGCCTGATAAACTTATTGGTGGCTTCTGGAGTTCGAGGCATCCAAACGATTTAATTTTCCTTCAAAATTCTCGATCGCCAGCCAAAAACTCAAACGGCCAGATCGAAACCACTTTTAAGTTTGTCAGAAAGACGTCAGACAGTAGGTAAACGAGCGATAGAATCAGAGTACACTCGAACATATATTTGTTAAACCGACCATCGGGACGTAAGCGTATCATCACTCCAAGAACGCCTCTTATACTAGTCTCCGGTAGTGACTGCTTAGTAAACAAAGCAAACGAAGGACTGCATTTCATTACGAACAGCCGGGCTTCCCTTGTACCGTATATTCCGGTATCTTGCTAGTGAAAGCACCCCTAAGTACAAACATAAATAAATTAACGAATTCTGTCGAACCCTTGCAAACCGTTCTCAGGACGTGTCTATATTCATTCTCCGTTTTGGTTGGTATCCCTTATCACTGTATTTTTATTCACTCTGATGAAAACTGTGGTTCCGCCATTCTGTGTCCAAATGCCTGTTTGTTCTGTCATTTCACAGTGACAATTGTATGTTTATATTCAGAACTGTCAGAATTAATTTGAACTGATTTTTATTATTGATAATGATTTATGAAAGGAAAGGACATGTGACCATCCAAGCAAGTTGTTAATAAACAATTCATCGTGGTGTTCATTATTGACCTACCTACCAGTTGGACAATTAAAGCCTGCCCCAACTCGCATTACAAAGCCCCAGTCAAGACAACTGACCTCTGGTAACTGACCCCGATCTACTGTTGTTACCCCGGTATCGTGGAGCACACTACTGGAAAAAAAACTTTCGCTTGAGACCGTCAAGGACACATAAGTCTGCTGTAGTCTCTGGGACCATAAGTAAGCACTCTTCCGAACAAATCATAAGTTGCTAAATTGAGTACTCTGATAGCACTCCAAATTTGCAACCAGAAAAAAGAGTCTTACAAGTGGCGCCCGAGCTGGGACTCCATTGTTTTGAAAAATCTAGCCTGATTCTAAATATTTTACATAAAAACCGCCTGAGGAGTATCCACTACCAGTGACTAACTGAGTAGAACCGATCAGCTTTGATTTTTTCTCACAATGTATTCCTCTGATTTGAAACCTGCCGAAACTATTCTGCAAAGTCGAGATTTCATAATTTCCGTGAAGGTTCTGAAGGTGTTTATTTGTTGTAACAACTACTGGAAGAGTATACAACCGATTAGAATATTTGTTTCAGCCAGATTTATTTCTGAATCGGTGTAGTGCATACCTGAGTTCTACCCTGATTGTTCCTGATTTATTTCTGAAAAAAAGTCTGGAAGTGTTTCACCTGTGCCGTTCACCCTATTTTGATCTTTCATCAGAAAGGGTTAGGTTAGGTTCTGCTGTAGATTTGGTGTGATTTTCATTTTTCAAGAAACCGCCTGGTACTTTTTTTTTCTCTGCCACATCCTGAATTTTTTTTTGTAGATATAGACATTTGAGTTTAACAATTTTGATTTAACGGTAATTTTTATTTTAGTTTTGCTTGGTAGTTAACGGAAGTAGTAAAATGTTCTACCTGTGATTACTTTCTTAACTTTTATACTGATTTATTATTTTTTTACTGAAGCTCTTGCATGGAATGTGGCTACTTTGCTCAAGAGTATCATTCTTAGTTGTGCAGCGGTTCAGTGTATATAGAGGGTTGACAGTATTTAACCTGAACCGCTCCTGATTTTATTTTTTTTATTTTTGTGGTACGGTTTGTTCTTCGACCTGAGTTAAAAAGACCTGTGAATATTTATTTATTGATATTCTCACTGAGTTTCTGGTGTTGAATCCGTTTGATTTGTTCAAGAGTAGAATATTCTCTTGAAACATATTTTTTATTTTTTAACTGTTTATAATTTTTTTATCCCAATTTACTTGTAATACCAGAAACATCCTAGTGTGGCTTGGTGTTCTGGAAAGTTTACCTGAAAGCAAAGTCTACTTGAAGTTTGCTCAATAGATATATTTTGAGTACCGTACAATACGTTTGTCCAAAACTAGTTAAACACATGATATTATACTGTTTAGTCCTGTGCTACATACTATTCCGACTATTGTCCACCAGATACTCCCTTTCTAGAATCAAAATAGTTGATGTTAAAGAAACAGGTGTTCCTCTGAATTTGGAGGACCAGGGTGCCGTAGGCGAGGATTAGCCTCTGCCAAGTGAAGTGGATAAACCTACCAGTGGCACTGATGGTGATAAAGAAGAGGGAAGTGATGGACTTTATGTCCCTCCTGGAATGAATTCAGCTTGGATTTATCGCTTGCGAAAACCAGAGTTGCTGGAATTGGCCACTGAACTACAGGTTTACTCTGAAGGCACTGTAGCCGATCTAAGGAAGCGCTTGATTTGGTTACTGGTAGAACGGCCCAAAACCAGAAGGTACTGTAGTAGTCCCATTCCCACCGGGGCTGGGGAGTCTTATGATATGCCCCCACTTTTCCGTCCTATCAGAAAACAGGAGGCTATACCGAAAACGTACTCCCAACATGACGTTTCAGCCTCGTACTTTGTAAAATCCGCCGAATTTGGCTGAAACCACTGCTATACCGTTCCTTGAGTTCAACTCTACTAGGGACTTTAACCCCGTGACTTGCCTCATTGCTAACCATAACCTCAATTAACCTGTCGGTCATTGACGTCATTAATCCCGAACGTCAAATTCTCAACCGACACTTCAGCCAGATCCAGCATACGGAAATTTACCATACCAACCGGCACTCAATACGCATCGATAGAATGTAAAATTTGATAGTTACCATGACCCGATGGCCTTTTAAGAAGGCTAAAGGAGATTGGTTTTTTCAGAAAAAATATTCCCGGAAACCGAATGCTAGATGCCTTACCCACTTAACTAGAGGGTGGAGCATTGCTGTGGTTCCGTAACAATAAAATTCACTGAAACTCGTAGAAAGCCTTTGAGGAGATGTTCAAAAAGACCTTTTATCCTATACGTCACCGGGAAGACATCGAGATGGAACTCGTCAGAAGAATACAAATTACAAGAATACAATTCAAGATTATGTCGTCGAAATGCAAACAATCATTCGATGACTTGGTTGCCTATTCCCGGATCAAGAGACGTCTAGAATTTACCGAAATCTGTTGCCAGACTACCGCAAGCACATCCGAGGAACTAACTTTTGGGGGAACCCCTCCCTCATTTCTAGAATATTAGAATTCGAGATAATAAGGAAGGAAATGAAAGATTCCTACTACGGGGATGTTTCCCCAGTGAGGCACTTAGATATACCCTCCTCCCGAACAGTGTTGAGTTCCACACCACGCCGACCCCCGATAGCTCCCCCACCGATACCGCAATCACCCTCTCGACAACCGCTCACACAATCATCACCTCTACGAGGATCTTCACAGTCCGGCTACAGCAACTGTCAAGAACCCCGTACTGGTACTGGGCAAATCTGCTGGAGATGTGAAGAAACTGGCCACATGCGGATCGCATGTCGTAACCTGCCAAAACTGTTTTGTTTACGTTGTGGCAGACAAGGCATTCTCACCAGAGATTGTACCTGTAGACCGCAGGAAAACTACCAAATAGCTCGACTGGATCCGGGACCCTCGGGCTCTACGTAGCCGATATCCCGGAAACCGAACCACTTGCAAAACAGACCCCAGCTAAACAAATAATCCGTCCAAAAGAAAATCGACCGTTTATCCATGTCCAAATAGCCGACACCAGTTTTACCGTCTTAGCAGATACCGGAGTAACCAGATCTTCTGTCAGTAAGGCAGTAGAAACTTGTTGCGTTCGTAGCGGACTAAGGTCGAGTTCACACACCGTTTGTCAGACCCGCCAGGCAGATGGGTCCATGTGTAAGATTAGCCATTTCTATCTCCCAGTCAGGACCGTAGGACGGGAATATTTTCCAGTAAGTTGTTGGTTATACCCCAACTCATTACGGACATTGTATTAGGAATGGACATACTAGGGACACATGAATTTTCCATCGACTTGGCAAGTGGAACTGTCTTCCTCAATGACAGGAGGGTTTTCCCGTATATGGAAATCATCTAGAGTTCGGCCAATCAACAAAAAAGAGGGACAAGTCTAATGTGGAAAACTTCAGACCCATATCAATAATTTGCAATTTTCACAAAGTATTTGAAATCCTTTTCTATAACAGGTAATACCCTCATCTTAGCAACCAATTCACCCCACTCCAGTACGGTTTCATGAAAGGTCGCTTAACGACCACGAACCTCTTCAATATAACTCAATATATTGCTGAGACCACTGCTCAAAGATCTCAAACCGATGTTATATATACAGATTTTTGGAAGCATTCGACAGACTTGATCATGGAATACTGCTGTCGAAATTGTACAGTTATGGCTTTTCTCAGACCCTCATTCACCTCTTTGTGTCATATTTCACTAATATGCGTCAGTGTGTCACTTTCAATGGCTTCGATTCTGTAGAATTTGCGGCTACCTCAGGTCACTCAAGGTACCAATCTTGGTCCGCTTTTTTTCAACGCTTTCATTAATGACATAGTTGAAGTGATTGACGTCAACTGTTTGATATATGCGGACGACTTAAAATTATATTGTGAGTTTAACTGCACTGAGGATTGTCCTCAACTCTTCCATAATCTAAAACGCACTGAGCAATGGTGTTAACAAAACAATCTTCCGTTAAATGCCAGTAAATGTAATGTTATGACATCACACTCAGAAATCAGCCATTTTTATATCATTATACAATAGACGATATTCCACTTGAAAGGCTTGCCACATTCACCGATCTTGATGTTACCTTCGACACCAATCTCTTGTTTGAATGTATGGATTCATAGCTCGAGTCTCGAAAGATTTCTCTGACCATCTACATCGGAAACATTATACTACGCATTCGTCAGATCAAAATAGAATACACATCAATAATCTGGAATCCATCTCATCAGCTGTTTATAGAGAAACTTAAATCATTACAAAGGCGTTTCCTGAAACTTATTTCCTATGGATCGGACAACATATATCTACCAATTGGTTTTCCCCGCAATGTATTATTAGCTGGACATGCCATGCAGAACTTAAGTCGCCGTCGTGATTGTCACTCCACAATTTTTCTATTCAAACTAGTCAATAATCTGACGTTTGACCCACATATTTTGCAAAAACTCAATTTCAACGTACCTAGACTAACGTCAAGAGTAGACAATCCGTTTTATCTGCCAACGTCTCGTACAAATATTTTGAAATACTCACCGTTGCATAACATGTGTGTCAAATGCAATTCGGCTAGCTGTGGGCTTGACATCTTTCATTGTTCTATCTCTGCGATTAAATCTTTTCACTTTCGTTAAATTTGTAAGTAGGTATTGATATTTTTCAACTAAGTGTCAAAGTTGTCGAAAAATGCATTTCAGTAAGTTTTTTGCTTATATCTCTTATTATTATAACATGTCTGTGATTTATTTTAACTCTGTTGATTCCGTATGTATTGTTTTCCCGTTATTTATTGTAATTTTGATATTGTCATTTTATTGAAATTGTATTATATTTAAAATTTACACGTATCCCTGTTCTGTAGTTGGGTGTAACCTGTAAAACAATGAATGAATAAAAAAAATAGATATAGAGTAGGAACAGATAATAACAATACGAACCCAGAATGGACAGGATGTTGCAAGGACTCTGCAACCATTACCTCCAACTCTCGAGGAAAGTCTACCGTCTTCTGGGAACAAAGAACAAGAAGAGCTGAAGGTTGAAACAATTCTTGGATGAAGAGTTGCCCTTCTGTGAGAATAAGAATGGATCGACTTCTTGTGTGCAACACGATATACGACTGAAGACTACTAAGCCGATCGAGCAGAGATACCGACCACAGAATCCTGGGATGCAAGCAATTATCAACGAGGAAGTGGATAAAATGCTGACCGAAGGAGTTATCGAACCATCTAGTAGTCCGTGGAGTTCACCCGTAGAGATTGTCAAAAACAAGGATGGGAAACCATGCATTCGTATAGACTTTCAAAAAGTTGATTACGTCTCCGAGAAAGATGCATACCCCTACCCTTTATAAATGCTATCCTGGACAAACTGAGAGAAGCCAAGTATATTTTTAGTGTGGATCTCTGACAAGAATACTGGTTATTTCAGTAACGGTTATGCCGTTTGGGCTTCACTCCGCTCCTGCCACATTCCAAAGGCTCATGGATACCATAATCGGTCCCGACATGGAACTACTTGCATTTGCATATCTGGATGATATCATCATCCTTGGAAAAACTTTCGAGGAACATCTGGACAATCTCCGTAAAGTTTTTCACTGCCTAAAGGAAACTAACCTGAAATTAAACCCCAAAAAATGTAAATTCTGTATTCGAACTTTGAAATATTTGGGACATTTAGTTACTCCGGAGGGTATCAGAACCGATTCGGATAACATCGAGTCTATCGTTCAAGGGCCCGCCCCTAGAACCTTGAAACAGCTACGACAATTTTTGGGAATGACATCCTGGTACCGCAGGTTCATTCCTAACTTTTTTCGGGTGGTCACCCCGGTAACTGAGCTCCTGAGGAGAGCCCAACGTTGGAAGTGGGAAAACTAGGAAGATGCATTTAATCTTCTCGAAGACTGTATCACCAAAGCGCCGGTACTAATATGTCCCGATTTCACGCAAGAGTTTGTTTTACAAGCTGGTGCCTCAGAGCTGGGATTAGGCGTTGCCTTAACTCACAGCATTGAGGGTCGCCTACGCCAGTAGGACCTCATCACCACCCAGAAAAAATTATACTGTAACGAAAAAATGTGAAATGTGGTATCGAGAAGATGTGACCCTACCTGGAAGGGTACCATTTTGTGGTACAGACCGATCATACAGTTCGATTTTGGGGTCATGTACAGAAAAGGTGCCCCAAATGAGAAAGCAGATGCTCTTTCTCGACAACCGCTGGAGAGAAATGGTCTACACTCAAAGACTGCAGAAGATGAAGACATCCAATACACCTGGTACAAGAACAAGATGTTGGAAGTTTTCTAGAATCCTGTGGCGCTCCCCGATTCCACAATCCGAGAAGGACGCCTGTTTAGACATTTCTGGGATGCTAACGATTTTTCTGAAACCGATTTGGAAGACCCCTGCAGGAAAATCAAGATGCTGTTACCGCCAGACACATGGAAATAGCCAATACCACCACCCGAATCACTCAACGCTATTATTGGCCTGGTATGTTCCGGGACATTGAGAAGTATGTTCGAGAGTGTTTGGTTTGTCAACAGTACAAAGTATTCCAGCAACAACCCCCAGAGAAAATGCAACCGTCTGCCAACACACAACCGTGGAGTACCGTATCTACCGATCTAGTAGGACCACTACCCCGATCTAGTGAAGGGAATTCTTACCTGTGTGTGTTTCAAGACCGATTCACCGAATGGGTACAAGTCCGTCTTTTCCGCAAAGCCACCGCTAGAGCCTTTTCTCAAGCATTCTATGAGGATATTGTCTTACGTTTTGGCCGGCCACACACCGTTATCAGTGACAACGGAATACCAGCAAAGTATTCGCTGATCTTGTTCAGGAGTTGGGTATCTAACACCGTTAACACCGCCATACATTCCGCAAGACAACCTTGTAGAACTAGCAAACAAGACTCCGAAAGTTCTAATTTCTCACTATTGTGAGAACGATCGTCGCAAGTGAGATCAGTATTTACCAAAACTGTAATTCGCTTTAAATACTGCCCGTAAGGACTCTACGGGGTTTACTCTGTTCGTCCTAGTTTTTGGAAGAGAAATGGAACTTCCGAAAGCTCTGCACCGACCTCCGATTCTTTCTGACCCCGAAACTTCTGACCGGCACATATAGTCAAACATATGGAAAAACTCCAAGAAGTCCACGAGATGGTATAGATAAATTAAGCTCGAGCTTTCACTGTTCAAAGCCAATACTATAACCTACGATGCCGAAATTGGAGATGTCATTTAGGATACCTAGTGATGAAAAAGGAACTTAATCTGTCATATGGGATCAAGGGACATGTCGCTAAGTTAGCTCCGAAATACTCCGGACCATATACCGTTATTAAAGTACGGAGCCCTGTGGTATATGATTTGAAAAGCAGTATGGGTAAGCGACTGACCCGATTTCAAAAAGCGTCTAACACGAATTCACATCAAAGACTTGAAACCATTCAATCCAGAAAAAACACCATAGTTAAACACAGTAGTTCTTGTATTTCTTTTATCAATAGTCAAATGAACCTACCGTCCACCGAATCATCTACTCCCGAGAGAGAGAGCTACTAGACATTCCGACCACACCCGATCTAGACATAACCGCCTCTCCGTTGCCAGAAGACAATGCTGTTGGGCCTGCTTCTTCCGGAGCAGACCTGCTGTACGAAATAGATGTCGCTCCGGGACCGCTGTGCAGTACGACCACACCAGATCTGGACATAACCACCTCTCCGTTGCCGGACGACCGTACCGCGGAACCCGCCCCTTTCTGGGCCGAATCGATGGTTGGAATTATCGTCACACCTGGCCGGGAAAGATCCCGTCATTTCTCGTTGTCCAAAGAAGTCAACCAGTCCACTCAATCGAACGGAGATGACCCATTTTCAAGCAACAGTTACTTCTGGATGGACCCGCCTACCGATGTTACGAGATCCGTTGCGTCCCAGACGACTTCAGATCTCATGGGAGATCGAGGTTGGCATTCGATACAAATGCCTGGGACTCCCGTTTGCCTGCCTTCGACCATCGTCACTGGTGGCGACTTTCTCTGACAGCGCCCATAGTGTCATTCAGCCTCGACCGTGTCCTCGCCAAGATCAAGTGTCTTGCACATGGGAGATACCAGCTCCATCTACTTACCGGTGGAATGTGATCTCTGTTGGAGATGTGGCTGTCCCAGCCACCACCGTTCCACGTGTCGAAAACCACATAAGCTATTCTGCTCCCGGTGTGGCCTGTATGGTAACCGATTAAATAACTGCACTTGTAGGGGAATTCCGACCAATCAGACCCACTCAGCTGAAACGTCAACCCTCTCACGCCGATCACCAATCAAGAGAGTAGAGTAAATATGAGAGAGCTTTTGGATTCAAGGTCTAAACCTATGAGAGAGCTTTTGGATTCAAGGTCAAAACCTATGAGAGAGCAAAGGGATTCAAGGTTGAAACGTATGAGTAATGCACGTGTCAGATATCATATTTTACACGTTTCCGGTTACAAATCCGCGATGGGTTCAATGAACTCTTGCAAGGTCAATAAGTGCACGTGTCAGGTATCAGATTACCTGGGATTCGGTGACGCCATTGTTCCGGTCATTGAAATTCAATACGGGTTCAGTGACCTATTTCAAGGTCAATAAGTGCACGTGTCAGGTATCAATTACCTAGGATTCGGTGACGCCATTATTCCAGTCATTGAAATTCAATACGGGTTCAGTGGCCTATTTCAAGGTCAATGAATGCACGTGATGGATATCAAATTACCTGGAATTCGCTGACGTCATAGTTCCGGTGAACAAAATTTGAAACGGGTTCAATGACCTCTTTCAAGGTTGATGAATGCACGTGTTGGATATCAAATTACCTGGAATTCGCTGACGTCATAGTTCCGGTCAGCGATATTCAATATGGGTTCATTGACCTATTTCAATGAGTGCACGTGTCAGATATCAAATTACTCGGAATTCGCTGACGCCATAGTTCCGGTGAACGAAATTTGATACGGGTTCAATGAACTATTTCAGGGTCAATTAGCGCACGTGTCAGATATCAGATTAATTGGAATTTGCTGACGTCACGTTACAGAAAAGTCTCAACAAGTTAAAATAATTCAATATGGGTTCAATGACCTCTTTCAAGGTCATTAAGTGCACGTGTTAGGTATCAGATTACCTGGAATTTGCTGACGTCACGTTACAGGCAAGTCTCGACAAGTAGGAAGAATTTAAAACGGGTTCAATGACCCCTTTCAAGGTCAATAAGTGCACGTGTCAGATTTTGATAAACAGATCATGAGTGGTTGTGTGTTTGCTTCGGCCAGGAGAAAATCCCAATGTTGGAATTGTTTTACTCTGGAATTCATCCATCTTTATCCAAAAGTTTCCGGAGCGGAATTCTCTGAAAGATCATGAACAAGAGGGTGATATCTGACTGAATCTATAAAGTTAAAAAATGAATAATTTCTGATCATTTATGATTTCCTTCCCCTCCACCACATTTTTCATATATACCATGAGAAAATTCCTTACTACTTCAGTTTGTGTTAAACGATCAATATGTTCACAAATCTTATTATTTTACAAGGCATTTGGCAAGGCATTCTTGTCATTCAACAACCAGACCTAATTTGCGAAGTTTTCATATGCTTCGATAATAATGACACATGGAATAAAACGTGGCCCTCTTACTGGACGAGGATGATGCTTTTTCAAATCAATGTTGTGAGAACTCCGAAAACTTCAATAGCAGCCAACAGCACAGAATATAAGTTAGCTATGAGGAATATAATTCACCAGAACGAACAGACATAATCAAGCTTCACTCCACCTCACCACCAGCTGATATGAGAGATGATTCAGAGTCTAAAATAGTTCATTCTGTAATTTACTACATAGCTGTCTGCTCTTCAGTAATACTCATCTCTTCATTGGTGGAAACATTTCCAAATTACGGAAGGAGCTCATTGTCTGATGGATCGCATAAACAAACATAAGAAGCTCAAACCCTTGAACAAGTTCACCGAAGACGAACTGCGACAATTTCCACTACACTATTCGATGCGTGAAGCTAGACCTGGTGAACTTCTTATGTCATGGTACAAGCTACCAGAAGAATATATGGGAATCTTTGAACTACAGGTTTAGCTACCTTGCTTCATTCATCATGATCGACCTGAGTGGATAGAGCATGTAGATGGTCCGGATCCATCACAATCAAAATGTTACTCATGAGTAGTGTAACTATACCGGAACTACGGAATTTTGATAATATATGTCCTGTAATTTGGACCCAAAACACCAGGATGGACATTTCAGCAAATTTTTGATACGCCACTGTGAATCTGCCATAATTTGGAGGACCCCCCGGGTACCTCATAGAGAACATCTTAGCAAATTTTTGATATGTTAAATCAAGGATCCCCGGTACACATCTCTAACGAATTTATGACACCTAGCTGAGATTCACTGATATGGATTCATCATATGAGTTATAGAAAAAATGTAGTTCTTCTAGATGGCCCCCGCCCACCATTGTGGATTTGTCGAAAGTAGCCCAGTGCGTATCACAATGTTTCATCCATAATAATATTTCGGAGAGATGGCCCTGTATATCATATTTCATTCAGTTTTTTTATTGTGATGATAAATTGATAAAACGTAATTTTGGGAGGTCCCCTCGTATACGTTATGATAATTGTGGTATCTTCATACCACAATATCAGATTATATCGTAATTCTACGACTTGAAAATATTGGAAATATTAGTTGTCAAAATTTGATTTATTTATCTAAATTTCAAAATTACAAAATCATCGTCAATGGCATCTTAACAAAATGCATTCTCTTGCTAGTCTTCATACTGGGTGAAATGTGTGTGTGCCAACGCACCACAATACTCCCCCACGGCAAAGAAAATCCATAACAATAACTGCACTAATTGATTAATTAATTACAAAAGAAACTTTTTTAAATCCTGGTCTACCAACTTGATTATGAATGTCATTATTTTCTTCTTTGAATATAAAACCAGGTTTTGTTCTATCAATGCTGATCGTCACTTTTTTTCCATTTTTTTGTATAGTAATTAATTTGTCAGTGCGGTCTAGAACTTTATATGGCCCTTCATAAGGAGGCGATAAGCTAGAACGTTTTCCTTCAACTCTTATGAATACGTAATCGCAAGTTCTCAAATCAACAGGAACGAAAGTTCGTTGTGAATTATGTCTGTGACAAGATGAAGGCTTAAATGAAGAAAAAGTTTCTCTAATCTTGGCCAATACAAAAGAGGCATCAAGATTATCATCAACGTTTGAACTAACAAAAAATTCAGCAGGGAGACGCAATGGCTGGCCATAAACTAGCTCAGCAGAAGAACAACCTAAATCTTGTTTTACAGCATTGCGTAGCCCTAAAAGTACAATTGGAATTTCATCTATCCAGTAGTTTGTATTACATCTCGCTTTCAGTGCTGTCTTCAAACTTCTGTGAAAACGTTCTACCATACCATTACTTTGTGGGTGATAGGTAGATGTATGAATTCTGTGAGCACCTAGGAAACCAACAAGTTCATTGAGAATTTTAGATTCGAACTGCACTCCTTGATCTGTAGTAATTGTATGTGGTACTCCAAATCTACAAATATAATTTTGAAAGAAAATTTTAGCTATAGTATACGCCATGATATTTTTAACAGGGAAAACTTCTGGCCAGCGGGTAAAACGATGTACGATTGTTAGAATATATCGATAGCCGTCTGACACTGGTAAAGGTCCTACTAGATCCATATGAATATGTTCAAATCTACATTCTGGAATCGAAAAAGATTTAATTGGTGATTTGGTATGTTTATTAATTTTGGTACTTTGACAATGTATGCATGATTTAGTCCATGAATTAACGTCAGTGTTCATATGTGGCCAGAAATATTTGCTATTCATTAATTTCCTTGTTGCACGGATACCGGGGTGTGAAACTCCGTGTATCTTATCGAAAATGGCTCGACGAAAACTCTTTGGAATGTAAGGTCTTTGTTTACAATTAGAAATATCGCACCAAATTTTCATATTTATGAATGGTATTTCTACTTCTTTAATGGAAAATTTAGCTTTAGTATTTAGTAATAATTCTTTTAACTGTGAGTCTTTACATTGAGCTGTGACTAATTCGGTGATATTCAATTCAGAAAAGTCTTCATTTGAAATTGTGTCGATGTGACTGGTAGTTCTGGACAAGGTATCAGCAACTACGTTGAGTTTTCCTTGAATGTGTCTGATGTCAGTGGAAAATTGAGCAATGTACTCCATTTGTCGAATTTGACGAGGACTTCTATCAGTGCTAGAGTTTAGTGCTGTAGTTAGTGGCTTGTGGTCAGTAAAAATTGTAAAATTTCTACCCTCTAAAAAATGTCTAAAATGTCTGATCGATGCATAAATAGCAAGAAGTTCACGATCGAATGCAGAATATCGCTTCTCCGTGTCACTTAACTTTCTGGAGAAAAATGCTATTGGTTAAAAAAACTGATCATTACTTTGTTCTATCATAGCTCCAAGTGCAATACTTGAAGCGTCGACCATGAGGAAAAGATGGGCATTTTCCACTGGGTGAGCTAAAGTTACAACATTTGCTAATTTATGTTTAACTTCTGTGAAGCTTTTTTCACAGTCCATAGACCAAGAAGTTATATTCTTGTTTTTATTTCTTTGTAGATCATTAAATGCTTGCAAAATTGTTTGATTAGCGGAGGAGGTAACGTAGTCAGATGATGGATTTGTTTGTTGAACTGTAGTACTCTCTGGTAATTTATTCACAATAGAAATGTTGGAATCCTTATAAGTGTCCCAAATTTTATCAGCAATATCTAAAATTTCATCAATATTCGTTTTTCCAGAAGTTGTTATTGCAACTGAGATGGTTTTTGGTAAGTGTCTCTTCCATAGTTTAAGTAAGAGTTCTTGAGTAACCATAGAAGAGCCACCCACAATGGATATCATATTTCTGTAAAATTCTGAAGGCTTTTGATTTCCCATTTCAATCCTAGAAAGTAAAACATCCAGTCGTTTTTCTTCACTAGCTGTTAATGTTTGAATTATTTTTGTTTTAAGGTTGTTGTACATATTATCAGATGGTGGATGTTCAATAACATCGTAAATATTGGAAATTATTTCAATTGGGAGACTTGCTACTACATAATCATATTTTGTGCGATCTGAAGTTATTCTAGCTAATGAAAATTGTGATTCAGCTTGATAGAACCAAATTTCAGGTTTAGTAGTCCAAAATGGTGGTAATTTAATTGTATAGGCCGAAATATTTGGTTGAATAGGATTTTGTGATGAAATATTTTCTGTCTGAATATCATCTTGCATTTCTTACAGTTATTATTATTGAATTTGTTTACAGTGGTTGATATTGTGACACTCACGTATTCCTCAGGGCCTGAATCTATTTGGGAGCGGCAACTCTTGACTTGATGTTGAACTGGACAACTTCAATGAAAGATTATTCTGATTGTTGGTCAGAAATAGAATTGTAGCAGCTTTTACAAACGGTTGATTCTATCAGCTTCTTTGATAACAGTCAGTTCTATCTATCCTCGTTAAAAACTGGGTACAGAAATGATATACGTTTTCAATAGTCGGGGTCACCAATTTGTGGTATCTTTATACCACAATATCAGATTATATCGTAATTCTACGACTTGAAAATATTGGAAATATTAGTTGTCAAAATTTGATTTATTTATCTAAATTTCAAAATTACAAAATCATCGTCATGGCATCTTAACAAAATGCATTCTCTTGCTAGTCTTCATACTGGGTGAAATGTGTGTGTGCTAACGCACCACAATAATAATGAATCTCCTGTGATTGGACGCAATTTTGGTGAAGGCCCTCATATTTCATTAATCTTATATCGACTGTGATGACAAATCGATTCTAAGTAATTTTAGGAGGTCCCCTTGTATACATTATGATAATAAGAGTGAATCTCCTGTGATTTGACACAATTTCGGGATGTCCATGTAGAGATAGTTGTAAATTATCTCACTTTGCAAATTGTTTAAAATTCGTAACATTACAGTTCCTTATAGAGATAAGAATATATTAAAAAGCCAGTTAGAGGAATGTTGTTTATTAATGAAGGTTGCGTATCTAGCTTGCAAGGTTGAAAAATGCGTGTTACATGCGACAATCTGAATGTCGTTGAATGCTAAATAATACGTTACAAGGAGAAATAATTTATATATAAGGCGTTCCATTAGATCTATGCTATACAGTGAAATTAGATCCTGCTTGAGAAAATAAGGTATGTATTTTTTATTTGCTCTGAGAAAAAGTTGATTAGAATGTCCTGTAATTTTTCAGGTGCATTCAGATTCAAAGAAAAAACATATTTTTGTTTCCTGAGAATTGAGTGACCATCCCTAAAACTGAAATAACAACTTGCATACCTTTTTTAAAAACTTAGTTGGAATTATGGCGAATTGCGAAAAATTGGTAATAATGATTTCTATAACATAATATATTCTTTTATTTTATATCAATTTTTGATTACTGCAAGTGGTAGAAAGTTATAATTTTTTCAAATTTAATGAGCTTTGCAGTTTTGGTAGTGGCTTTTCAGCCTGCCCTTTGAGATATTGTTTTGTACTCATTGTAGTTACAGTTTTATAATGAAGTATTTGACATTATTTGGTTTTTTCATTTACTTCGAGGTACTATAAGTGGTAGAAAATGAAAAAAATATTAGATTTATAGGTACATACCTACAGGAACAGATTACATAATGATATTCAGTTTGTCTTCACACCAATGGACTTTTAGCCTATAAACTGTTGATTACTACTGATTGTCGTAGCTCAAAAGTGCCATTTAGGGACAAGAAATATAATATTCTTTTATTACATAGTTACTTGAGCTTGCTACAAGTGGTAGAAAATAAAAACTTTAGAGGTTTTTCGGAAAGCTGCATGAACAGATTCATAGCGCGTCATAGCTTTGTCAGCAATTATTTAGGCCTTCAAATTGGTAATTTCTACTCATTGTAGTTGCATGGGAATACCATTTCAACATAGAAATGAGTATATTCTTCAATTTTACACAAGTTTTGAGTAACTACAAGTAGGAGAAAATTATTTTTTTGCATTTTTATTAACGTGCGTTTTGCGCGCTTTAATGGTATGGAACTCATAACCAGCGTCAGTAAGCATCAATCATAAGAGGCTGTGATCATTGTATTTTGACCCTTAAAAACATCAAAAAACTCGCGATTTGTTGCAATAAATAATATTGCACAGCCAGTAGAACCAATAGAATTCTTTGTTCAAAAAATGAATCGATTTGAAAATCATACTGTATGCAAAATATGCGTGAAATAGTCTGATGTAATGATCAATCATCGTACCATGACTTATTTATTCGCATTAATAGAGGATTGTGGCTCCAACTTGAAGAAAGAACATTTTTGTCGAATTGTACACGAATATTTGCATCTAAACTACGCAAAATTGAAAGTAGTGAATATTACATATATTTTATCAGTCATAGACACTCAATTGAAAACATTCAAAGTCCTGCATTTTCACCATTAAGAAGAGAGGAGGTGTCCGAAGAATATAGAAAACATCTTAGCTTTGTAATTAAAATGTATCAAGTCTAAATATTATGTGAACAAATGAAAACTAGTCTGACAAAAATGGTCTGTTATTGTAAACGTCAAAAAATTTCCAGTATAATTCGCTGTTGGGTGTCCTATGAGGAAAAAATGTCCACTAAAATACCTCCGTTGCCATGGTGATCTGTCAAAATAACGTATTTTGATCGGTTCAAATTTACAGGTGTGGAATTTTCACGAAAAGATAAGTTGAATAAAATTGTTTCAAATACTCAATTTATGTAGTCAAGTAAACGTAGACATTTGATTGATCAAATTTTTTCAATGATGGACCTATTCATTATTTTGAATACATAATTATGAAATATTATCTCCTCTTACATGAAAAATAAAATTCCAATCGTACACAATAGCGAAATGTCATCTAGCATATGTAAAATATTTGACAGAAAAATTTCCGCTTATCAATTTCGCACAGGGGACCCTGGAGGATACAAATTTCCGGAAATTTTTTGGGTTCCCATGGCAAAAACCAATTTTTCGATTGGCTAAAAAAGCGAGTTGTAATTTTTTTATTCAAATCGCTTTGGTGACCATATTGTGCAATTTTACTATTAAATCTTCCCTACTCAAAACATCAATTATTGTGTAGAACACCTCAATTTCAAAACGTTCTTCAGGGGACATATCGAACATATGATCTACTGTTGATGTTTCATCGTGAAATGTTTCCTTCTCTCCTACACGAGAAGAGGGAAACTCTGGGTCATTGTCATATTATGAACATTCAACAAGATTAGATTCAGACAATATTTTTTCTCATTTATTTCTTAGTGCACTTGATTCGTCAATGAGACTTTCAATATCATCAACTTCAATGTCCAAAGTAGCGTCTATCGTTTGGAGTAGTTGACTTATCTGTAATTGATGAGTAATAAAGTCTTTACCCAAAACGCCACCATAACTACACACTTAAGTGTTCAGGTATTCTAATACTTCATTGATTGTTGACCTTGTTTTCACTGTTTTGTTGAGATTCATCAAAGATGAAACAACGGCGTCTTTTATCTTGATCACGCTATTAAACTGACATATTCGACTAGAGCACTGACACCTCATGTCTGATAATGAATGTAGTGGAGATCCTACTAATTCTTTTCAAGTCTCCCATCTTTTTGGGCTAAAGGTGAACAAATTGTACAGATTCTGAACGATTCCAAAGGAAGTATGTGCTTCAGTGCAACTCAGCTGCACATACTCCACAAAGGTTCGAACTGTGGCATCCACAGGGTGATTGGATAGCCAGAGAATTCGATTTTGAAATAGCCTGCACACCCTCTTACTTGTCACTCCATATTATTGCTATTGTGCTACTGCAATTTGAACTTCAATTGATACACCAAATAGCACGAAATGCTTTTAATCAATTAACCAAATACAACATCAATTATATTAATCACATGGAACGTTCCTCACACTTCTATTATCAAAGACCCACTAACTATGTAAATATCTACTACAAAGGCATTGATTCATCAGCGATGCATCATTAGATCTCGCTCTGGATATCTTACGTCAGCGGTCTCCACATTTCCTATATTTTTCTTATCTTCAACGCTGGCAGCTTTCCGGTAGATGTTAGCCCTCCTTGAACTGGTTCGGCTACCTCTTGCGATGGCTATCGTGGTGTTGTTTGGGGGTAGAGCTGGGTGGATTTTTTGAAATTGTATCTAGTATAGGGCTATCTGTGAGAGAGCCTGTGTATGTAAGTGGCTCAGGATGCCTTTTAACATGACTCATATTATGTCTCCCAAGAATATGACCATCTTGTCGTGTGATCGTTACTTCATTTCCATCTTTTCTAATAACTGTATATTCTTTCTTGTCGAATTGCATAGTGAGCTTGTGTGAAATATTCTTATTCCGAATCAGAACCTTATCACCTCATTCAACTTTCTTTACATTTTTATTTATCTATAGTGTTATTTTCTCGTGCTTCTTCGTCAGGTTTATTTGTCAAGTTCATTATCGAGGGTATCTTGTCTCCGATGTTCCTATTAAAGATCAATTCGGTTGGAGATTTTTCCGTCGTTCCATGTGGTGTGATGTTGTACATCATTGTAAACTTCTGTAGTTCAGACCGATAGTTTGATTTATTAGCATGACATATTTTGAGTTTCTTTATTTATATTCTCGACTTCTCCATTTGCTTGAAGACAATAGGGTGGGGTCTGTATTGAATCGATTTTGTGCTGAGAACAGAATTCATCAAACTCTATAGGAAATTGTGGTCCATTATCAGCTCTGATGGATTTTGAGATACGAAATCGCGAAAATATCTCCAACAATCGGTCGATGATCGCACTTAAAGTAGTTGTTCTGAGGAATTTCGCTTCTTAGTATCTTGAATGACAACTAGCAATTGTTCCTGGTTAGGTAATGGGCCCATGAGATCTATGGCTATGCACTGTCAAGATCCATCTAGAAATCTATACCTTTTCATTGGTGGGGGTTTATCGGGTAGTGTAACCAACAAACAATCGCGACAAGCTTCAACAAATTTCTCTGTTTGATGGTCTATGAGTGGCCACCACTCCTTAGCTCTTAGCCTTTTTTTCATGGCTGTTTCTCCTGGATGACCTAATTCGAACACTTCTGTTCGCAGCGTCTCTGAAATAATGAGTTTGTTTGCACGTAGCAAAACTGATCACATGGTTGTTGGTTCTTCTCTGGAGGAAGAAAACATGTTTTTGTTTGCTGGATTCCATGAATTTTGATTCAATTTCATGACAACTTCTGCTATTTGTTCGTCTCCTTGGCTTTCGGAAATAGTTTGAGGAAAATGCATAGCTTTGGGAGAACTTCTTCGATGAGTAAATACATGATGTTCTGTCTCCTTATCGAAAAATTGTTTTTCCTCATGTTACCAGAGTCTCGACAAGGAATCTGCGATGTTTTATTTTCTGGTTTGGTAAATAATTTTGAATTTGAATTATTGAAGAGTACCCACCTCTAGATTCGTGCTAAAGGTTTAGAAGTGGGTTTGGATTTATTTTCTAAAGGTTAGTGGTTCTTGACTCATTCGAATTTCAATCCAGATAGATAGTAATAATATCGTTCTATGACACAAACCAATGATAACTTTCTTCTTCAGTTTGAGAGTACCGACGTTCTACTGCAGATAGACTTTTGCTGGCAAATGATATCACCTGAGGGATATCTTCATCATCGAATTGTAGTAAAATAGCCCCTAACGCCACTGGGCTGGCATCGGCTGTGAGACGTGTTCTTCTTTTCGGTCGAAATAAGACAATTCTGCGAGGGATGCTGAGGAATCTTTGAGGTTGTTGGAATTTTCCAACTTTTTTCGTCAGTTGCCTGAGAGAATCAGTTAACGTCCCCAAATTTGGAATGAACTTTCCAAGATATGTGACAAGTCCCAGAAAACTCCGTACTCCTTCTTTTGTAGCTTGCCTACGGAATTCAAATATTGTTTTTATCTTTATTTCATCTGCTTCCATACCCATGTTGGATAGTCTGTGTCCTAGGAAATAAACTTTTTGAACTTTGCGAACACATTTTATAATTTTGATATCTTTGCTTCTCGAAATTTTCAATTTGATGTGCCCTTAGCGCCATCTGTCGAGTTAATGCAATGCATCTTCTCTCAAAAAGTAGTATTAGTAATACTATTCAAAATGTTTTTTTTTTCATGTTTGTAAGTCCAACCGTTCAAAAGGTAACAAGGGGGAATAAAAAAAAGCCGCACTTTACAGGTTATTCCATAAATCTGAAAATGGTAACTCTGTTATTTACTATTTACATCTTGTAATTTTTATCGGAATATCAGTATGAGGCGCCGTATGGGTGAAAGTGTTTTTGCAAATTTCTAAAATTGTTTGTCAATATATTTATTAGTTGTAGCAACATTTTTCATTCTACATGGTGGTTCTTCGGGTTGTAAGGCCGACGTATGTTTGGAGAAGATCTCGACGTTTCGCCAACACGAGTGGTTAGTATTTTCAGGAGATATTTTTTCAAATTTCTGTCAAATGCTTGACATTTGTTATACGTTGTCTCAATAAATACCTGTGATTTGACGTTCTTACATCTGATTGGTCCATAGCGTTAGCTGACATCATAGAATCGTTCGTACCGTTTTTTTGTGGGTAGGGAGCTAATTGAGAATTTTTGAGAACTGGAAGCCAAACCTTGTTCAATTGTAGTCCTTCTTCGGTTCTGTTGAAGTTGTTATGGTGTTTCTGAATTTCAATTTCTTCCCGGAAGAGTCTTGAGTAATAGGCAGATGTTGAAGAGATGACTTGGGTTTCTTCAAATTTCACTCTATGGTTATCGTTGTATGTTCTGCGACAGCGGATTTCTGTGTGTGCCCTAACCGACAGCAAGCCTTGTGCTCTTCGATTCTTGTTTTAACGGAGCGTTTCGTGGTTCCGATATAAACGCTGCCACAGGTACATGGAATGCGATAAACCCCAGAAGAGCATAGTACGTCTCGTTTGTCCTTCGCTGATCTGAAGTGGTCTTTCAGTTTTTTTGAAGGTTTATAAACGGTTTTAATCTCATATTTTCGTAGATTACGGCCAATACGATCTGTAACTCTTGGAACATATGGTAAGAATGCTTTTCTTTTTTCGGTGTTGGTTTGACTACTACTTGGTTCACTGGATGGACAGTCATTTGGTCTACTATTGATACTTCCTTCTCTGATTTCTCTTCTATTTTTCATACACCTTTCAATATCTCTTTCTTTGTAACAATTAGAAAGAAAAGCGTTTTTTAGATATTTCAGTTCATCTTCCAGGTATTCAGGTTCGCAGATTCTTCTAGCTCGATCAGCTAATGTCTTGATTACACCTTGTTTTTGGCACAGATGATAGTTTGAGGTATTGTGGAGATATCGATCAGGGTGTGTTGGTTTTTTATATACCGTATGCCCCAGACGTCTCTCTTTTCGAGAAACGAGAACGTCTAAGAATGCCAGTTTCTTCTCATTTTCAATTTCCATGGTGAATTGAATATTCGGGTGTATGTCATTGATATGGTAAAGGAATTCATTGAGTTTTTCTGGTCCATGGCTCCAAATTATAAACGTATCGTCTACATATCTTAACCATACCTTGGGTTTCAAATGTATATCGGAACCACGAAACGCTCCGTTAAAACAAGGATCAAAGAGCACAAGGCTTGCTGTCGGTTAGGGCACACACAGAAATCCGCTGTCGCAGAACATACTCTCAACAACGATAACCATAGAGTGAAATTTGAAGAAACCCAAGTCATCTCTTCAACATCTGCCTATTACCAAAGACTCTTCCGGGAAGCAATTGAAATTCAGAAACACCATAACAACTTCAACAGAACCGATGAAGGACTACAATTGAACAAGGTTTGGCTTCCAGTTCTCAAAAATATTCAATTAGCTCCCTACCCACAAAAAACGGTACGAACGATTCTATGATGTCAGCTAAAGCTATGGACCAATCAGATGTAAGAACGTCAAATCAATCAAATTTATTGAGACAACGTATAACAAATGTCAAGCATTTGACAGTGAATTGAGAAATCAGACATTTGAAAAAATATCTCTTGAAAATGCTAACCACTCGTGATGGCGAAACGTCGAGATCTTCTCCAAACACACGTCGGCCTTACAACCCGAAGAACCATCATGTAAGTGACGATGGCCGCAAAAGCCTTTCACAATTTTTTATTTTGCTTTCCTATGTATATTTTTTCCACCCAACACAATATATTAACATTTCGAGCGTCGCAAATATATGAAAACGTAAATGTCCATATATCTATAAATTCGATCTATTTTATGTCGTCAAGAGATGGCGTAGCTTACGCGATTCAGTACACGCTCTAATTTTTTCAGTTCTAACTAATGAAAAAGAATTGCTTCATGCTTCTTGTTGTGATAGATGCAGAAATTCCAAAATGTTGGAATACTATTCAATATTATATTTTTCTTATGAATTATTTGAAAAGATCGTACGTTCCCAATTGACAATATTCCACAGGCTATCGGTGATCGATTTTCTGCTGTCAGATTGGTAATGAATTTTGTTTTTAAATGTTTGATGCATTTTGTGTTAAGAACTGGTAATGAAGAAAGTTATGTAGTGGAAGATATCACATGTCACACCGAACCCATCATGGATAAATTTGTTGACTGTTGTCTTTCTGAACATGGTTGTAATTTTGCAGACTGGAAAGTTGTTCCATGGCGCTGAGCAAAGCACACAACATAGAAAGTAAAACAAGAACCCAGTGTGCTCCTCAAATTTAGAGAAGAAAACAAATGACTAGGAGTACATCTTCCACATTTGGATCTATAATTAAACAGGGGCCAGTTAATAAAAATTTTCTTTCCCAAATTTCGCCTCAAATCATCAGTTTTCTGCCATATTGTAAAAAGCCTATTGAAAGAGCAACGATCTATTCATATAAAGATTCATGGTTTATAAAGCAAATAATATTTAAAAAAATGTTTCTACTTAGTTCCTAATGCTGATTTGTTTCAACTCTGGTAGTTGAATATAAATACTATCGTTTTAAAGTCTTCATTACTTTTTTACTTCTTTGATCATGTGATCTATGGGTAGAAAAATGTATGAACTCAGAACAATGCGTAAATGTATCGATGTTTCTCTAATAATCAAGGATATCTGATTCGATCAATTTTTCAAAATATTTTAACTTTCAGATATGCCAAGACAAATATCAAAACAATAAAGAATCCATGATGGGGCGTGGCTCAGTAGTGAGAGCGCCCGACTCTGAGCCAAAGGTCCGGAGTTCGAACTCTAGTTGGTGCTGGGATTTTTTAATTTAATTTAACAGATTGAATTATTAAAATCTCGTGGCTCGACTGGGGTTAGTTCTACACGACTCACTGTTGAATTTCACTTAACAGTTCTGCTCCTAAGGTGGCGTATGAAGTTAGTAACAAGGCCTACACAGAACACACGGGTAATGACCATAGATGAAGTGATAACAATTGACTTGAATCAGTGTTTTCAACATTCAAAAACAAAATATGTTACCAACCTGAGAGCAAAAAAAGATCACCGATAGCCTGTGGTATATTGTCAATAGAGGACTTCGGATAAGAGTGCAGTCATAGCCGCTTTCCAATTGACCTATTGGGTAGCTCCGAGTAACTCTGAGGAGCTCCTGAAGTGATCTCACAGACCACGAAAGAACAAGATCCTACTGAATAACATATGTATTTCTGTCAGTTGAACTGATCCTGAAGTGATCCGAAGGGTAGTTCAGGAGTAACAAGCTCTCAATTGGAAAGCGCCTCATGCCACCACACAAATTTTGGCTTTTAAACTACTGACACGTTTTTCGTCAACTTTTCGTCATATCAGTGCATAAAATACAAAACACTAGGAACTTTAATTTGATTAAGGGATTTTTCTTAAAAAATGGCGCTAATTTCAAAATATATCATTCTCCTGATTTTGAAGAAAAACGCGTATTCCACTTTTTCTAGTTGCCAAATAATTAATAGATCTAGAAAATATCCTGAGCTTGGTACATTTCATGAATAAACAAACCTTATTACCTTCGTAATTGAAACTCTCTCAGCCTTTGATTCAATAACCTTACTTAACTGAGGTTACACCACATAACTTGTATCAGTTTTGTGGGGACAAGTTACATATTTCGATCATATCATGTGGTTCAAATGGTTGAATATCATTTCTACTTGAAAAGAGAAACATTCTCAATTGAAAATTGAACCAAACATAACTCCTCTGGAAATGGAAAAAACCCACGATAAATTGATATTAATTTTTTGTAATATCTAACAGAAAACAACTACTTCCTCGGCCTAAATCCACGCTGGACATTGAACTGAATCTGATAGATATTTTAAAAAACCTCTTAGAAATAATCAACTATCCCGAATGAAAATGCTAATTTTCCCTTTCAGATGATTTCAATTTGGGTTCTTTTCACAATATCAGATGTAGTTCAAACTCCAGCGTGGCTTTTGCCACAAAAGTAGTTGTTTTCTGTTAGATATTACAAAAAAATATCTTTTTTCAGTTTCCACTATCTGAATGAAAATGCAAATTTTCACATTCAGATTTTTTCTCTCAAGTTATATAGGGTCTTTCCACAATATTTATCAAATGTAGTTCACTGCCCAGCGTGGCTTTAGCTGTGGAAGTAGTTGTTTTCTGCTAGATATTACAAAAAATTAACTTCAATTTCCAGAGAAGTCAAGTTTGGTTCAATTTTCAATTGGGAATATTTCCCTTTTCAACATAAATCCCTTCTATGGAAAATCTTAATATTTTCCGTCGCTATGCACAATTTCTACCCTGAGGTTCCTAAGGCTGCCAGGAACCCTGAGAAAAGTTTCCAAAAAACGAGTCAGTAGTTTTATAGCTAAAAGTTGTGTGGTGGCATAGCTGCATCCTTACTCGAAGTCCTCTATTATATCTGAGGCGCTTTCCAATTGAGAGTTTGTTACCCCTGAACTACCCCTGTGATCACTTCAGGATCAGTTCAATTGACAGAAATACATGTTATTCAATAGAAAAATGTTCTTTCGTGGTCTGTGAGAACACGGGGCCAGGTAGCCGAGTGGTTAAAGCGACATTATTTCAATCACTTTTGGCTGCCAGTCAAAAGTTCAAACCCTAGCGAATGCAGAACTTTTTCTGATGGCCCGAGAAAGTGCTAGGAATCGCACGAAAAAAGGTAAGACCTCGTTAATCCTTAGCTCGCACAAGTTTCTACTTCTGAGGGATGCCGTTCGTAAGGGGACGATAGTTGGTTAACGGAAAAAACAATTTTAACAATTTTTAACTTCAGGAACTCTTCGGAGTTACTCGGAGCTACCCTGGGCCAATTGAAAAGTGGCTCTGATTGCTCAAAAAAATTCAGCCGAATCACTTCCAAGAATATTTTTTCATCTGGTGTTTTTAGTGGCATCGATTGTCTAGAATATTGATTATTATTTTTATAAGATGTTTTTTACCACAAATTCAGAGCATGACCCATTTCTGATGAGCCCTATGTCCGCTATCGTTTCAATGTAATGTTTGTTGTGTGGTATAAAAAAACTTTTGAAAATCCTAGGTGAAGCAGTATTCTGGTGTAGTTTTTTATCTGGATTGGTAAGTGGCGCAACTTCCGGGCTGAGTGTCACTCCTATGGATGTTGTTAAAACTCGCATACAAACCCAAAAGAAAGGTGCTGGTGAAAGACATTATTCTGGGATAGCCGACGCATTTGCGTAAGTATGGAATAATAGGCTCATTATAGAAAGAAACCAGACACCATAAACCTTTATTGATTCATGAAATGTGTTTATTGGAATTGCAGTATTTGTAGTACCTAATGTATGTTCATCAAACAGATGTTTTCTTTTGTCTATTCTGACTGAATAGCTAGGACTGATGAAAAATTCCCATGTGATAATTAAGGTTTCACAGATTTAATTACTTACATAATATAAACATTGCACTTCTTCTAAGACTTTCATCTCCGGCATAGTTTTGAATTTTCAGATGAAATTTAATAGTCACATCATGGAAATACCTGTCCAAAAAAAGCTTGAACAGATTACATAACTGAGGGCAATCAATATAACAGAACTTTAGCTACGAAGACATGGCCAAAGTTTCATCATATTCGTTAATAAATAGCCGCCACATAGATGGCCTTTGGTTACGGAAACTGTATTTTATCGTTCACAATTCATAAGTTTTAGAGATATCCATGAGCTAGATGGAATCATCTTTTTCATTATACCTACATCATTATCCCTGTCAAATGCACTAAATAGTGTGCGAAATCCTTAAGATTGAGACACGCCGTACCAGAAAGGTTTGTGCTAGGTAAAAACGCCAATTCATTCATTCATATTGAATTTTTTCTAATTTATTTCAATTACTTTCAGATTCTGAATTCTGCTATTAAAGTAACGAAGCATCAGCTAAAACTCTGTAACAGTTTATAAATATTTACCGAAAGCTTTTGTAAATTGTCCATACCAGTTAGAAGAGCTTGTGCGTCAAGTGAACGATTATTTTGAGGTGAAAAATGTGACCGTCAAAGTATAACGTTGATACTACGCCTCAGAAAAGACCGTAGTCTTGGGAACATGTAATTGACATTATGATTATGACAATAATAGTTGATACAACGCTCGAAATTGAGGGTTAATCATTCTATTTCAACTTTCCGTTAAATACTGATTAATTACAAAATTTTCATAAAAAGTTTCAAAACACTTTCATTCCATTAAAAATTTAAGGTGATTAAGAATATTGCTGTTCCCTGCTCAAAGATATATGTATAACATGTTATTTGTTTCAGGACAATTTTGAAAACCGAAGGACCCCTGGCATTCTTCAAAGGTGGAGCATGCAGAGTGATGGTAATTGCACCTCTGTTTGCTATAGCTCAAGTTGTTTATTTTATAGGAATTGGTGAATATTTGTTAGGTATTGATAGGAAGACACATTAAAGTGCCTATCCCTAAAAGACTTACTTTTTGCTTTCGGGTACGGATATAATCACGACAATTATGATTCTCCACCACACGGCTACACCTAAACAACTTCATAGTTGGGATAATTAAATTGGCGGTTTTCATATTTAACGTTTATATTTTCATATAAACCACACGTTATGGAACAATATTCTGTTATTTCATGTACAAACTCAGCATTGAAACGAGAACGTTTTATCTGATTTTCCTGAGTGGTAAGGCTGGTGAAGTAAAGACTGGAAGAGATGGAGATGGATAGCGTGAAATAGTTTTCAAAAAAATTGGAACCTATGATTTTCTTTCATTCTCGTTGACGTGTCCAGAAATAGCCAATTATACAAATATTCAACTGATAATTGCACTTCTTGTTAATATAGAACTCTGATTGATGGATCAAATTGTAATTAGAAATGAAGAATGCTAAAATACCACCACTTAAAGAAACTTATTCAGTGTGATCTCTCCACTAAAAGAAGATGAAAAACAAAAAGTTCGCTGCTATTTATTGCACGCACTTTTCGCAATCGTTAATAATAATAATGATAATAATAATAACAAATGGTCTTTATTATTCCTGGCGGAGTTTAGCTCAGTTATTCTTTTCTCTTAACTCATATAACATATAATTTTTGACCCATGAAAGTGGCTTAGAATTATTACATATAGTGCGATTTCAACTATATTGGTCAGAAGAAATTGCAAGAAAAGAAAGCCATGAGCTTATTTGGTATGTGAAGTTGGGTGAATGGAAGATTTGAAAATATCAATTTTATCAATGATTTTTAGAAAAAAGGTAATGGTATCGAAAGCATTCAGTAATTATCTCGCCTGAATGGAGCTACTTTTGATAATTAAAATTATATTTACAAGTGTTGGAAGAATTGAATGTATTCCACAGATTCTTCAGAAGTATATTGGTATCGAAAGCATTCAGTAATTATCTCGCCTGAATGGAGCTACTTTTGATAATTAAAATTATATTTACAAGTTTTGGAAGAATTGAATGTATTCCACAGATTCTTCAGAAGTATATTGGTACAGAAAAAAATTACAGACAGACAAATATTTATGAATGTAGGCATTCGCAAGTCAATGTTTGGTGATTTGCATACTAAATCTCAATATTCTTGTATAGGTATTTCGAATTGATCAATTTGTTGTTCCATTGCATCGACTGAGGCACACGATTGCTTCCCAAATTTGAAGAAGAGCGCGAATGATCCGAATAACATTTTCCAAATTTGTTTCACTCTTAGAGTAAATGGAATAATGCAGCTGTCCATAAAAACATTTTATTACAAATTTGGACAATATTGAGAATATCATGATTATATGTATATATACAGGGTGTTTCTTAAGAACGTGTAGAAACTTTAGGAGCATGTTGCTTACGTCGAAATAAGAAAAAAAGTTTCCATAAACACATGTCCGCAATTTATTCATTTATAAGATACAAACTGTCAAAGTTCAACTCTTCTTTGTTTTTTTGTGAATAAATTACAAATATTTGTGGTATTCGAGTAAAATTTGGTATCTAGGATGATTTTTCAATAACAAAATCAAATTTTATGGAAATTGTGAAACAACTTATTTCTAATTGAATTTATTTTGAATTTAAAAATCTTGTCATTCAAAATCACTTGCATCGATTATTTCAAATCTCAATAACTCGTAAACAGTTGTTAGCAGTGACTCTACCAATAATATATTTTTTACACGAACTAAATACTAAATATTCCCAGATACCAAACTTCACCCAAATATCAAAATTATTTTGAAATTATTCCCAAAAAAAATAAGAATTCATCTTTGACACTCTGTATCTCAGAAACGAATAACTTGCGGACATATGTTTATAAGAACTTTTCTCCTTATTTTGATGTTGGCAACACGCTCCTGAATTTTCTACAGGTACTTAAGAAACACCCTGTATATATATACAGTGTGTCCCACTTTGAGCAGCCACACCCTCATATTTCGTTGAGCATGAAATAATTCGAAATTTTCTTTGACTCAAGTTGTAGTACTAGGAGATACCTACCTTTATGTTTACGTAACCTTTGTATATCCATTTTCCACGGCTAACTACGACCAAATGAAAAGTGAAAAATTGGGAAAAACATACTAGGCATTTTTTTATCGCAAAAATAACACCAGATTCTGTTTCAGAACACCTTGAAACCCCCAAATCTCGATGTTTGAATCATTTGAATATACAGGGTATCATTCAATCTGATCAGAGTTAGCCTTGGAAAAGTGATATTTGGCCATTTTTCAAAGTATTAATTAAATATTTTTGGGAATTCTGTGACAAGAGAAGACATTTTGGAAATTTTCCAAGCATTATTTATGGATTAGAGTTGATAATGCTACCAGCTACAGATGATACCCTGTATATTCAAATGATTCAATCATTGACATTTGGGGGTTTTAAGATGTTCTGAAACAGAATCTGGTGTTATTTTTGCGATAAAAAAATGCCTAGTATGTTTTTCCCAATTTTTCAATTTTCATTTGGTCGTAGTTAGCCGTGGAAAATGGATATACAAAGGTTACGTAAATATAAAGGTAGGTATTTCCGAGTACTACAACTTGAGTGAAAGAAAATTTCGAATTTTTTCATGCTCAACGAAATATGAGGGTGAGGCTGTTCAAAGTGGGACACACTGTATATATATATATAACAGAAAGTTACTTATGACATCTACAGTCACTAGTTGAAACTTAATTTGACACGAACTAAGGAATCCAAAGTAGAGGATTGTCTACAAATTGACAGGCAGCCAACAATTCGTTGTTCTGACCAACCCAAGGTTCAATCAAGTTTCTAGTACGTTATGAGGAACGCAAACAGAATCCAAGTGAAAATAGAATATATTTCGTTTTAATTCCGAGAGTTCCAACCTTAGACAGCTGTTTCGTGCTCACGCACTTATCAGAAAGGATTTATGGAGCTCTCGAAATCAAAACGAATCCACTCAAGAATTAATACCGTGAGGCAAGACAGAATATAACAGGAAGTTATTCATGACATCTACAGTCACTAGTTGAAATATAATTTGACACGAACAACGAATTGTTGGCTGCCTGTCAATTTGTGGACAAACCTCTACTTTTGGATTCCTTGGTTCGTGTCAAATTAAGTTTCAACTAGTGACTGTAGATGTCATAAATAACTTCCTGTTATATCTGTCTTGCCTTCACGGTATTAATTCTTGAGTGGATTCGTTTTGATTTCGAGAGCTCCATAAATCCTTTCTGATGATTGCGTTAGCACGAAACAGCTGTCAAAGGTTGGAACTTTCGGAATTAAAACGAAATATACTCTATTTTCACTTAGATTCTGTTTGCGTTCCTCATAACGTATTAGAAACTTGATTGAACCTTGGGTTGGTCAGAACAACGAATTGTTGGCTGCCTGTCAATTTGTGGACAAACCTCTACTTTTGGATTCCTTGGTTCGTGTCAAATTATATTTCAACTAGTGACTGTGGATGTCATAAATAACTTCCTGTTATATCTGTCTTGCCTTCACGGTATTAATTCTTGAGTGGATTCGTTTTGATTTCGAGAGCTCCATTAATCCTTTCTGATGAGTGCGTTAGCACGAAACAGCTGTCAAAGGTTGGAACTCTCGGAATTAAATCGAAATATACTCTATTTTCACTTAGATTCTGTTTGCGTTCCGCATAACGTATTAGAAACTTGATTGAACCTTGGGTTGGTCAGAACAACGAATTGTTGGCTGCCTGTCAATTTGTGGACAAACCTCTACTTTTGGATTCCTTGGTTCGTGTCAAATTAAGTTTCAACTAGTGACTGTAGATGTCATAAATAACTTCCTGTTATATCCTTGCCTGCACGGTATTAATTCTTGAGTGGATTCGTTTTGATTTCGAGAGCTCCATAAATCCTTTCTGATGAGTGCGTTAGCACGAAACAGCTGTCAAAGGTTGGAACTCTCGGAATTAAAACGAAATATACTCTATTTTCACTTAAATTCTGTTTGCGTTCCTCATAACGTATTAGAAACTTGATTGAAACTTGGGTTGGTCAGAACAACGAATTGTTGGCTGCCTGTCAATTTGTGGACAGACCTCTACTTTTGGATTCCTTGGTTCGTGTCAAATTAGGTTTCAACTAGTGACTGTAGATGTTATAAATAACTTCCTGTTATATCTGTCTTGCCTTCACGGTATTGATTCTTGAGTGGATTCGTTTTGATTTCGAGAGCTCCATAAATCCTTTCTGATGAGTGCGTTAGCACGAAACAGCTGTCAAAGGTTGGAACTCTCGGAATTAAAACGAAATATACTCTATTTTCACTTAGATTCTGTTTGCGTTCCTCATAACGTATTAGAAACTTGATTGAACCTTGGGTTGGTCAGAACAACGAATTGTTGGCTGCCTGTCAATTTGTGGGCAAACCTCTACTTTTGGATTCCTTGGTTCGTGTCAAATTAAGTTTCAACTAGTTACTGTAGATGTCATAAATAACTTCCTGTTTATATATATATATAAAAATATAAGTAGAAAAGTTATTGGGTATAACCCTCAAAATGTTCTGCAACCGTAGACACGTGTTTCGAGCTTAAGCTCTCATCATATATTGTTATGATATAATTTGAAATTATTTGAAATTAATTTTTTTTACGAGTTTTTGAAGAATATTACGTAAATAAAACTGATAGATATGTTTATTTATGTGTTTGAAACCAGATTTTAAACAACCATACTATAAATTCACTATTTCAGTTGATATAATAATTTTGAAATCCCAAATGAGAATATATTTCAGGTAGATTATCAAGATTTACAATTTCACTCTCAGAAACCAAATTGTAAAAATTTGAAACATTCAGTATGGAGACTAGGAGATTTGAGAGTGACAGTTAGAAGTTTTGACATAATTGAATGAATATTGATAGAAAGGCAAAAGTTTGAAGTAAAATTGAAAGTATAGTCAAATAAAATGAAAAGAACACATTCAATGAAAAGAATTGTTAATAGAATAGTAAGTTTATTGATTTAGAATGCGGATTGGAAAGAAAATGCATAAATTGTAAGTGATAGAAAGGTGCCTGTGAATTCAGATGGAAAAAGAAAGTAGGTTGGTGGATGGTGGGACATGACGACGGTTGTTTGGATTGAGCGTGAGGAGATTGTTTTTTGATGGCAAAACTGAAAGAAGTAAAGAAAGAAATTTAAAATTTTTGAAGGAGAATTTAAAAAAAGTTAGAAATCAAGAATAGTATAAACAAGGAGGAAATAGCATCAACACTAAGCAGAGGAAATAGAAATTAAAAAGGAGGAAGCAGCAGGACTAATGTCTGAAATGCAGAGGAAATAGCATCAACATTAAGCAAAGGAACTAGAAATTAAAAAGGAGGAAGCAGCAGGATTAAAGTCTGAAAGGAAGAGGAAATAGCATCAACATTAAGCAGAGGAACTTGAAATTAAAAAGGAGGAAGCAGCAGTACTAAAGTTTGAAAGGAAGAGGAAATAGCATCAACACTAAAGAAGTATAAGAAGTAGAATTGGAAATAAGAACTTTATACTATCTTTTCATTTATAATTTCCGGACTTCCAAGTTATCAACAAAAGTCGTTGAGATTTTCTTAGAACTGTCATTTCAGTGTCATAAAATTATAGGCTGGGACGTTATAGATAAATTTTATTTTCTTGAAAGTGTTAGAACAATCAATCTTGAATTATCTAAATTATATTTATTGATAATATAAGTTGGGTTTCTCGTAGAAAAGGTATTTTATAGGTGAATGAGATTTTCATTATTATTTGACAAAAGTTCATTTAAATGTGTATGAATTTGAATTGGAGTTTATAATTTAAAAAAAATAAAAAAAATTTTTGTATCAATATTTCATTCTTATATGTTTGAGATTCAAAATTTAACCTAGAATCCTGATGAGATTGAGAGTTTTTCATGTTGTATGACTGAGTTGTAAAAATTATAGTTCAGGGAATAAATTTATTTGATATATAAAATAAATTAAATAAAATTAAATAAAATTAAACAAAATTGAATTAAATAAATTGAATAAAATAAAATAAAATAAAATAAAATAAAATAAAATAAAATAAAATAAAATAAAATAAAATAAAATAAAATAAAATAAAATAAAATAAAATAAAATAAAATAAAATAAAATAAAATAAAATAAAATAAAATAAAATAAAATAAAATAAAATAAAATAAAATAAAATAAAATAAAATAAAATAAAATAAAATAAAATAAAATAAAATAAAATAAAATAAAATAAAATAAAATAAAATAAAATAAAATAAAATAAAATAAAATAAAATAAAATAAAATAAAATAAAATAAAATAAAATAAAATAAAATAAAATAAAATAAAATAAAATAAAAAATAAAATAAAATAAAATAAAATAAAATAAAATAAAATAAAATAAAATAAAATAAAATAAAATAAAATAAAATAAAATAAAATAAAATAAAATAAAATAAAATAAAATAAAATAAAATAAAATAAAATAAAATAAAATAAAATAAAATAAAATAAAATAAAATAAAATAAAATAAAATAAAATAAAATAAAATAAAATAAAATAAAATAAAATAAAATAAAATAAAATAAAATAAAATAAAATAAAATAAAATAAAATAAAATAAAATAAAATAAAATAAAATAAAATAAAATAAAATAAAATAAAATAAAATAAAATAAAATAAAATAAAATAAAATAAAATAAAATAAAATAAAATAAAATAAAATAAAATAAAATAAAATAAAATAAAATAAAATAAAATAAAATAAAATAAAATAAAATAAAATAAAATAAAATAAAATAAAATAAAATAAAATAAAATAAAATAAAATAAAATAAAATAAAATAAAATAAAATAAAATAAAATAAAATAAAATAAAATAAAATAAAATAAAATAAAATAAAATAAAATAAAATAAAATAAAATAAAATAAAATAAAATAAAATAAAATAAAATAAAATAAAATAAAATAAAATAAAATAAAATAAAATAAAATAAAATAAAATAAAATAAAATAAAATAAAATAAAATAAAATAAAATAAAATAAAATAAAATAAAATAAAATAAAATAAAATAAAATAAAATAAAATAAAATAAAATAAAATAAAATAAAATAAAATAAAATAAAATAAAATAAAATAAAATAAAATAAAATAAAATAAAATAAAATAAAATAAAATAAAATAAAATAAAATAAAATAAAATAAAATAAAATAAAATAAAATAAAATAAAATAAATAAAATAAAATAAAATAAAATAAAATAAAATAAAATAAAATAAAATAAAATAAAATAAAATAAAATAAAATAAAATAAAATAAAATAAAATAAAATAAAATAAAATAAAATAAAATAAAATAAAATAAAATAAAATAAAATAAAATAAAATAAAATAAAATAAAATAAAATAAAATAAAATAAAATAAAATAAAATAAAATAAAATAAAATAAAATAAAATAAAATAAAATAAAATAAAATAAAATAAAATAAAATAAAATAAAATAAAATAAAATAAAATAAAATAAAATAAAATAAAATAAAATAAAATAAAATAAAATAAAATAAAATAAAATAAAATAAAATAAAATAAAATAAAATAAAATAAAATGAAATGAAATAAAATAAAATAAAATAAAATAAAATAAAATAAAATAAAATAAAATAAAATAAAATAAAATAAAATAAAATAAAATAAAATAAAATAAAATAAAATAAAATAAAATAAAATAAAATAAAATAAAATAAAATAAAATAAAATAAAATAAAATAAAATAAAATAAAATAAAATAAAATAAAATAAAATAAAATAAAATAAAATAAAATAAAATAAAATAAAATAAAATAAAATAAAATAAAATAAAATAAAATAAAATAAAATAAAATAAAATAAAATAAAATAAAATAAAATAAAATAAAATAAAATAAAATAAAATAAAATAAAATAAAATAAAATAAAATAAAATAAAATAAAATAAAATAAAATAAAATAAAATAAAATAAAATAAAATAAAATAAAATAAAATAAAATAAAATAAAATAAAATAAAATAAAATAAAATAAAATAAAATAAAATAAAATAAAATAAAATAAAATAAAATAAAATAAAATAAAATAAAATAAAATAAAATAAAATAAAATAAAATAAAATAAAATAAAATAAAATAAAATAAAATAAAATAAAATAAAATAAAATAAAATAAAATAAAATAAAATAAAATAAAATAAAATAAAATAAAATAAAATAAAATAAAATAAAATAAAATAAAATAAAATAAAATAAAATAAAATAAAATAAAATAAAATAAAATAAAATAAAATAAAATAAAATAAAATAAAATAAAATAAAATAAAATAAAATAAAATAAAATAAAATAAAATAAAATAAAATAAAATAAAATAAAATAAAATAAAATAAAATAAAATAAAATAAAATAAAATAAAATAAAATAAAATAAAATAAAATAAAATAAAATAAAATAAAATAAAATAAAATAAAATAAAATAAAATAAAATAAAATAAAATAAAATAAAATAAAATAAAATAAAATAAAATAAAATAAAATAAAATAAAATAAAATAAAATAAAATAAAATAAAATAAAATAAAATAAAATAAAATAAAATAAAATAAAATAAAATAAAATAAAATAAAATAAAATAAAATAAAATAAAATAAAATAAAATAAAATAAAATAAAATAAAATAAAATAAAATAAAATAAAATAAAATAAAATAAAATAAAATAAAATAAAATAAAATAAAATAAAATAAAATAAAATAAAATAAAATAAAATAAAATAAAATAAAATAAAATAAAATAAAATAAAATAAAATAAAATAAAATAAAATAAAATAAAATAAAATAAAATAAAATAAAATAAAATAAAATAAAATAAAATAAAATAAAATAAAATAAAATAAAATAAAATAAAATAAAATAAAATAAAATAAAATAAAATAAAATAAAATAAAATAAAATAAAATAAAATAAAATAAAATAAAATAAAATAAAATAAAATAAAATAAAATAAAATAAAATAAAATAAAATAAAATAAAATAAAATAAAATAAAATAAAATAAAATAAAATAAAATAAAATAAAATAAAATAAAATAAAATAAAATAAAATAAAATAAAATAAAATAAAATAAAATAAAATAAAATAAAATAAAATAAAATAAAATAAAATAAAATAAAATAAAATAAAATAAAATAAAATAAAATAAAATAAAATAAAATAAAATAAAATAAAATAAAATAAAATAAAATAAAATAAAATAAAATAAAATAAAATAAAATAAAATAAAATAAAATAAAATAAAATAAAATAAAATAAAATAAAATAAAATAAAATAAAATAAAATAAAATAAAATAAAATAAAATAAAATAAAATAAAATAAAATAAAATAAAATAAAATAAAATAAAATAAAATAAAATAAAATAAAATAAAATAAAATAAAATAAAATAAAATAAAATAAAATAAAATAAAATAAAATAAAATAAAATAAAATAAAATAAAATAAAATAAAATAAAATAAAATAAAATAAAATAAAATAAAATAAAATAAAATAAAATAAAATAAAATAAAATAAAATAAAATAAAATAAAATAAAATAAAATAAAATAAAATAAAATAAAATAAAATAAAATAAAATAAAATAAAATAAAATAAAATAAAATAAAATAAAATAAAATAAAATAAAA